>CM069859.1:183760651-185178039 GCA_036172795.1 Pelodytes ibericus | reverse complement strand
AAAAAGAAGAGAGAGACCCTAATTTTTGCATGGGACCAGCAGAGGTGTTCTTAACTGCACTAGCAGAGTGAGATCCCCAGAAAAAGCAAATCAGACAAGCCCTTCTCTGATTGGTTGCACATGTGCCAGCCTCCACAACTCCTGTGATACAGCAGAGTATAAACCTGTGTGTATCTATTAAAGGGACACTAAACTTTTTTTTCCCTTGTGCTTCTAATATAGAAGCTCTGATTGGCTGTGCGCGTGCTGACAACCAGGAACTGCTGTGTCTCGCATGTGAGACACAGCAGATAGTAAACCTGCGTGTATCGATTAAGATACACGTCGGGTTTACTGCAAGGAAGCGAGGGTTAAACAAGGTTTAATGTTCCTTTAAGATTAGTTTTAATACAGGCAAGCAGGACATTTTTTTTTATCCCTTGCTTCCTTTAAAAATGTAATTGTCCTTAAAAGAAAAAAAAAAAAAAAAGCAACGTCACACATACACTAGTAATGCACATTCACCAGCCGGCTTGTGCTTTTCATTCTTCAAAAATCTTGGCAGTTGGGCATAATTTACTGGCATTCCTCATTTCCTGGCAGTAATGCCAGCATTTTGCAACAACCAGATGTATTTATTATGCAACAATAAAATCATTCCCAGTAACAAAGTCAGAGGCATAAACACCCTTTAGCATTTTGGCAGCTAAGCAAGAAATCCCATGGCACAGTCTGAGAATAACACGGGGGTGGGGGGTGGGGGGTGGGGGGTTGCTGTCCACAGAAACTGGATCAGCATAGCAGGAGTTGCAATCCAGAGCAGTCAGTTATTGCTTATCACTGTGCTGCAATTAGATTAAACATTCTGAGGGTTAGCCAAGGTTATCCATGATGTAATCTCTAACTGCAACTATGATCATTACTAACTTCATATTTTAAGGCATTAAAACTCCCCAACACTGCACAGTGGAGATGATGGTTTGTAAAAACAGCATAAAAAATAAAAATGAAAAACTCACCCTAAAAAAATTGTAAACCTCCTGTACTCTGAGTAAACAGTGTGAAAATTATTTTTTATTGCAACAGATAATGGAAGCTTTTTCATACAATGACTGTCAGATTTGCTATATCAAAAAAGTGCTATATTTGGAGCAAAGTTCCATACATTCCATTGGTTTCCAGCTTAGGAGTAAGTGCCATCATGGCCATGAAACACGTTCAGCTTGCTCCAGCATGTTTATATTCCATTAAACACTTCAAGCAAGCATGAGTTCTCCAATGTTTTTGTTCCTATTGTCTAATAAGAAAATGTATAGACTAAATTGATGAAATACATTTTAAATAGTATTCTATTGTCTCCAGACTCTACAAGAACTATACACTTAACCCTTTTAAAAGGCTTAATTCCCAGACACATTAATATTTCAGTATTGATAGGTTTACACTAATCCCCATAAAAGCAGTTTTCCTTTTCAAAAACACATTTTCAATGACATTGGCATCAGTGATTATGGGACACTGATGCAATGTAATATAGAGTATAGGATATAACCTAGGTCAAAAATACAAAAAGATTGTGCAGTCATAACGAACACAATCTTATAATTAAGTGTAAACTTTCTATCATATCCCTTCTCTGAGAAACCACATCAGATCTGGGTTGTTGACAATGAGTGCAGAATGATGAAAGTGTATATCGGAGTTCCTTTATATTATTAACCCCTTAGTGACAAGACCTTTTGACCTTGACTTTCCCTTGGTGACAAGGGCTGTTTTTACATTTCTGGGGTGTTGTGTTTAGCTGGAAATTTATTCTCTCACATACTGTACCCACACAAATTATATGTTGTTTTTATTGCCATAAGAAGGGCTTTCATTAGATACTACTGTATTTGCTCGATTATAAGATGACCCTGAATATAAGACGACCCCCCAAACTTTGGATATTCCTTTAGGAAAAAAACTAAAAGCCTGAACATAAGACTACCCTATAGGGAAAAAGTTCAATTTGTATATATTCACATGTAAATTGCTTTTTAATAAAAATTATATCAAAAAATGCATTTCTTGTTTTTATTTCCTTTTATGTGCCAATGCTGCCTCTCTCTTTCCCCTCCCCCCAGCTTTGCCTCTCTCCCCCCAGCGTTGTCTCTCTCCTCCCCTCCCCTCCCTTTGTGACTCTCTCTCCCCCCTCCCATTGTGACTCTCTCTCCCCCCCTCCCATTGTGACTCTCTCTCCCCCTCCCATTGTGTCTCTTTGTCTCCCCCCTCCCTTTGTGTGTCTCTCTCCCCCCCTCCCATTGTGTCTCTCTTTGTCTCCCCCCCCTCCCCTCGTCTCTCCCCCCCCTCTGTCTCTCCCCCCTCCCCTCGTCTCTGTCTCTCCCCCCTCCCCTCGTCTCTGTCTCTCCCCCCTCCCCTCGTCTCTGTCTCTCCCCCCTCGTCTCGTCTCTGTCTCTCCCCCCTCGTCTCGTCTCTGTCTCTCCCCCCTCGTCTCGTCTCTGTCTCTCCCCCCTCGTCTCTCTGTCTCCCCCCCCCCACTCCCCTTGTTTCTCTCTGACCCCCCCTTGTCTCTCCCTGGTGGCTAGTGGGGGCAGCCGGGGGATGCACGATACGTGCAGACATCCTCCATGCTGCCCGACACTTCCGTCTATTATGCAGACATCTACTATCATGCAGACATCCCCCGGCTACCCAAATCTCCCTGGTCTCCAGTGGAGCCAGCCGGAGGATGTCTGCAGGATACCCGCAGACATCCCCTGCTGCTGCCCGGCACTTCCGCCGGGACTTTTATGATAAAGCCGGAAGGACCCGGCTTCATCATAAAAGTCCCGACGGACGTGTCGTGAAGCAGCAGGGGATGTCTGCGCGTATCGCGCAGACATCCACCGGCTGTTAGCGAGGGGGATCCAGGTCCCCAGCAGCTCTGCGGGGGACCTGGATCCCTGTCTTATAGTCTGACCTCGATTTGAGGTCAGACTATAAAATGACCTCGAAATGTAAGACAAGTGCTGCTCCTGCATTATAGCAGTAAAAGTACAAAAAGTCTTGTGTTTTATATAGGGCCAATGTTGTATTTAGGTTCTGTGCTGCCCTAGGCCTGTCTACACTCCTCCCTAGGGTTGCTACCTGGCCGATATTTTACCGGCAGGCTGGTAAAAAAAATTGGCTTGAGGCCAATGTTAAGTCTATGGAGGAAGTAGCATGGCTGGTATAATTTTGTAGAAAAGGTGGCAGCCCTACTCCTCCCCCACCATCAATTGTCACACACCTTCCTCTCCATTATAGTATGCTCCTAACAGGGATACACACAATATCCATGGCAAGGTTAGTGAAGATCCAAAGAACATCATTCATTTTTCCAGCACAAAGTCCAGTAATGCCCACCAGATACTGGCAGAAACAGCACTCCAGTAGATAGGTGCTCGATGGGCTGCACCAGCTCCCATTACAAACAAAAAATAACACAGTCAGCTCAACACATCAAATGTGAGGTGAGTTTATTCCATATCAGCAGCCACGTTTCGACCAGAGTGATCTTATAAAGACCACACGGGTTGTAATATTGCAACAGTCCCGTAATGGTCCACATGAACAACTTTCGCGCCATGTCTGCCCCTCAGGGAGCTCTACTTCCCCCTCCAGCCTGCCATCCCAGGCCAAGTTGGCCTAGGATTAAATATGTACAAGGCAGTGGCGTCCCGAAATGGGTGCGGGGGTGCGGACCGCATCCAGCGGGGGTGACACCCGTGCTGCCGGCATCCCCCTGCACCGCATCCACTGGATTTGGCCGCTGGAAAAAAAAGAAAAAAAATATATATAATCACCGCGACTGGATGTGACGTTACGTCACATCCGGTGACTGTGTTTCCCTCCTCCGTGCGGGAGGGAACACTGCGCGGAGACTTCCGGCCGGGGACACTGAGCAACAGCCAGGCGGTAAGTACTGGGGAAGGGGGGAGGAATGGGCAAATTGGCTGGGGAATCTGAATGGCACAATATTCCTGGTATCTGAACGGCACAATATTCCTGGGCTCTGAACGGCACATTATTCCTGGGCTCTGAACGGCACATTATTCCTGGGCTCTGAACGGCACATTATTCCTGGGCTCTGAACGGCACATTATTCCTGGGCTCTGAACGGCACATTATTCCTGGGCTCTGAACGGCACAGTATTCCTGGGCTCTGAACGGCACAGTATTCCTGGGCTCTGAACGGCACAGTATTCCTGGGCTCTGAACGGCACAGTATTCCTGGGCTCTGAACGGCACAGTATTCCTGGTATCTGAATGGCACAATAATACTGGCATCTTAATGGCACAATAATACTGGCATCTTAATGGCACAATGGTATTGGCATCTGAATGGCACAATAATACTGGCATATTAATGGGCAAATTGACTGTGGTTTATTAATGATAAAATGATACTGGCATATAATTGGGCAAATTGGGTGTTATAGGGAGAGAGAGATGTCTGTATGTATAGATATGTATTGTTTTTGAATTACAGAGGTGAGGCATAAATAGTGGGGCTCTGGTGTGTCATAATTTATGGAGCTCTGGTGTGGCATACTTTATGGGGCTCCTGTGTGTGGCATAGTTAATAGGCCATCTAACTGGCATTACTAAGGAATCTGTTTGGCATTGTATAGGAGGTAAGCCAGGGGGGTGACACCAACCCTAGTGAAGCCTCTGGTACCAGGGCGCTTAATCATAGGCTCAAAGTGTAACCTTTGCACATTGCACCACGTGGGATAGAGAATAGTCTACTACAGGTGTGTGCACAGGAAGCTACAAAATACTAATCTCCAACATTATTTGTTTGGTGGGTGCACCTTAAGGAACTTGTAAATGATATGAAAACTGCCAGCTGAATAATTCCTCCTACAAATGGTATGAGGGTACACAAATTATCTTAAGTATACTAAAATATTTTACACTAAGAAACTCAAAACTGCAGGCACTAGTCATTAATGGAGATACAACTGATGACGACATGATTTTACGTACCAAGTAGACTTAATCCAAAACCGTCAGCGATTCAGACTTGAAAAGTAACTCAAGGACTTTATGAATGCAAATCCCATTCCTGGAGTAGTGTCAGAGCAGTGTGTCACCAAGGGTCCATTACAACAGGTAATTGCCTTTAGTCTGTCAAAATAAAAAACACATACAAAATTCTTAGCACAAAAGCATAGTCTTATTTAAACTCAGAATAAAAAGCACACCGGGATAACTATTAAGATTTTTTTTAAAAATACAACATAGTATCCATATTTTAACCCCTTTGTGACTGGACTTTTTAATTGTTCTGGACAATGGCCATTTTTTTTATTTTTATTTTTTTTTAAATTCAGCGGGATCGTTGTTATAAAATTCACTTCACATATACTGGGTTACAAAATGATTCAGATTTGAAACCTTCGATAAATAGACTCGTAAATACAAAACAATGAAGAAATAATTGTATGCTATAAAATATTTAAAAAAAAAAAAAAAAAAAGAATTGTGTGATACATTGTCTTGTTTTCATCCCTGTGTTCATGTGAGAAAAAATGGTAAAACATTTACATAAGTGGGATAACTGAAAATACAGGGGGGGAAACGGTGGAGGAAAGAATAAGCGAGAAATAGGTGGAAGAGGGGTAGGGGGAGTAATGTAGTGTTTATGTAATCAGTAGTCAAAAAGAAAGATTATGTGGTGGTGATGTTCATTGGGTATTGGTCAGTAGTCTGGTGGGTGCCGAAGTTGAGTCTCCGCAATTTTGGTTTTGGAGCGTCAACCAGGGGTCCCAAATTTTATAGTATGATTTCATTTTGTCTTGGATTGATGCTGTAAGACGCTCCATTGATCTGATATACCAGATCTTGGTAAGTATCTGGTTGGGGGTGGGGAGCCCCGATTTCCAGTGGTGAGCTATGCATATGCGTCCAGCCGTGCAGATCCTAAAAATGAGTTTGAGATGGGCTTTTGGGATAGAGGTTTCTGTTGGAGGGCAGCTTAACAGTGCCATTTCAGGGGTCAGGGACGTACATTCTGGGAAAAGTTGAGTAATAAGGTTTCCCAGATGTTTCCAAATCGTTTGCACCTTGCACCTTGCACATGTGGTAATAGGTACCCAGGGCTCCGCAGTTTCGGTAACATAAGTCAGAGGCTCCTGGGATGAATTTTGCTGTTTTGACTGGGTCATGGTACCAGCGAGAAAGCGTTTTATAAGCATTTTCTCTTATCGAGAGACATGTAGTAATAGCGTGAGTGTTCTGGAAAATAGATGTCCACTGTTCGTCAGTTAATTCTATTTTAAGGTCTGTTTCCCACTTGGTACGAAAACTCGGTGTAAAATCTCCTGATATACTCGGTAGAGAGTTGTAGATTCGAGAAATTGCCCCAGTTTGGGGAACTTGGTGTTTGCACATATATTCGTAGAATGACATCTCTGGGGAGGGGTGTTTTTTAAGATATTTACGTAAGAAATTGGTAATTTGGAGGAAATGAAATCTTTCGGAGTCGGGTATGTTATATTTGTCTTTCAAATAGGCATAGGTGCATGGTTTGTCCCTGACTATGAAATCGTCCATCCTCAGTAAACGTTGTTCTATCCACCATCTATATTGTTTGATGGCTTGAATAGATTGAGGACATAAATCTGGGTTGTAGATAACGGGAGTATACAATGAGTGTTGGGATAGGAGTTTGGACCGTATGCCATATTTTATGCAGAGTTGATGGGTATATTTGACAATAGTAGGGAAAGAATTTTTGGTGTTTTGAGGTGGGTCTAGCCATGGGAGTGCTCCTAGGGAGATATAGGGGGTACTTAGTTTTTCAATGTCAACCCAGCGAATCTTGCCAATTGGGGATTGCCATTGAATCAGTTGGGTGAATCGAGCTGCAATGTAGTAAGCGTGCAAGTTGGGGGTGGTTAGACCACCGTTAAATTTATGTCTATAGAGTAGGTTTTTAGATAGTCTGTGTCGTTTGTTATTCCATATGAAATTAAAAATCGTCGATTGGAGAGAGTGTATATCAGGTTCACACACTGGGATAGGGAGGGTCCTGAAAAGATATAAGATCTTAGGTAGAGTGTTCATTTTCACGGAGTGGATTCTTCCAAACCATGATATATTATACCTTCCCCATTGGATCAGATCTTTTTTAAGCTTCGCGATGAGGGGTGGGAAATTAACCTGGTACGCTTGGGAAATCTGTCTGGGTATGTTGACTCCTAAATATTTAAGATAGGACTCTTTCCATCTAAGATCGAAATTAAGAGAGATTAATTTGGTCATTGGTGTTGGGAGCGTGATGTTAAGCGCTTCGCATTTATCATGATTGAGTTTGTAGCCTGAAAGTAATGAAAATTTGGATAATAAGTCATATAGGTTTGGGAGGGATGTTAAAGGGGAAGACAGTGTTAAAAGAACATCGTCTGCGAAGAGGCTCACCTTGAAAGGTTCGCCTTGTACTGATATACCCTTGATGTTGTGATGTTCTCGTATTGCTTGGGCTAGGGGTTCTACGCTGAGGGCGAAGAGGAGAGGGGAGAGGGGGCAGCCCTGTCGGGTACCGTTTAGGATCCGGAAATTAGGAGATTCAATCCCCATTGCAAAAATAGAGGCTTCTGGGCCTTGATATAGAGCTTTGGTGCCCTCTAGAAAGGGGCCTGTGAATCCGAATTTCGACAGGGTCTGCCATAGGTATCGCCAATCCACCCTGTCGAAGGCCTTCTCCGCGTCGAGGGACAGCAGCATCGCTGGTGTGGCTGAGATACGAGCCGTCTCCACTAGATTTAGAATTCTTCTAATGTTGTCTGGTGCCCCCCGACGCGGAATGAACCCCACTTGGTCAGGGTGGATTAGCGAAGCCAGGACTAGGGAGAGACGGTTGGCCAGAATTTTCGCATAGAGTTTGACGTCAGTATTGATTAAGGATATTGGTCTGTAGTTTTGTACCATGGTATGGTCTCTTCCTTCTTTTGGGATTACTATAATATTGGCTTTTAACATGTCATTAGGGAAATTGGCACCTTCTAGAATACTGGAAAAGAGGGAGGTGAGGTGAGGGGTGAGAGTCTCAGAAAATAGTCTGTAATAAGCAGCGGTGAAGCCATCAGGCCCTGGAGCTTTGGAAGGCTTCAGTTGCTTGATGGTTACGGCTGTTTCTTCTGGGGTAATGGGTGCATTAAGGGTTTCCACTTGGTTTACTGTAAGGGAAGGTAATTTAAGGGAGTTTAGAAATTTCTGTATTAGGGAGGAGTGTTTGTCATTGTGGGCAGTCGTGTGTCCCGCATACAATTTGGAGTAATAAGTGCCGAACATGGTGACAATTTTTGCGGGGTCTCGTTCAAGGGGGCCATTAGGTGTTTGGAGTGCAGTTATTCTCTGTCTCGTTCTCATGCCCCGAAGTTTCCTAGCTAGAAGGGTGTCTGGTTTATTCCCTTTTTCGAAGAATTTTTGGCCCGTGACCTGTAATGCTTTAAGGGTATCTTCTGTTAGGAGAGTGTTAAGTTCTTCTCGGATTTTAGTTAATTGGGAATAAATCTGGGGTGATTGACTGGTTTTGTGTTGTTGCTCCAGAGTTTGGAGCGTAGTTGTTAGGTTTATTTGGCGTTTCATGCGTTCTTTTTTGAGATATGCGGCCTTGTTAATCAGACAACCGCGGATAACTGCTTTGTGGGCCTGCCACAAGGTGGAAGGTGTAATATCAGGAGAAGCATTTTCTGTAAAATACGATTTAAGAGCAGATTTAATCTCTTTAGCTGTTTCTGGGTGTCTCAAGAGGGTTTCATTGAGGCGCCATTGGCGGTGTCTGGTGATGGGGGCGAGATCTTGTAGAGTCACATCAATGGGAGCGTGGTCTGACCATGTGATCTCATGGATGTGAGTCGAAATGGATTGTGTGATCAGGGACTGTGACAGGAAAATATAGTCGATTCTTGTGTAGCTGTCATGAGGGTTGGAATAGAAAGTATAGTCCCGGACAGTGGGATTATGTAATCTCCAGCTGTCTAGGAGACCTAGATCTGAGAGGAAAGACAGTAGAAATTTGCGATTTGGGTGGGGTCTAGGGAGCTTCGTAGATGGGGAGCGATCTAGATACGGGTCTAGTGCCACGTTAAAGTCCCCTCCAACAATGTAGTGAGCATCCCCCTGTTGTTCTAGGATGGACAGAAAATTATGGTAAAATCGTGGGTCCGAAACACTGGGTGCATAGATGTTAGCCAACACGGTTAGGGAGCCTTGGATCCAGCCTCTGAGAATCAGGTATCTACCTAACTTATCTCGGTAGATTTTGTCAATTTTAAAATCAACATGGTTTCTGATTAGAATTGTCACCCCATTGGTTTTGGTGGGTCCCGTTGCATGGTTTTGGATAGAAAATCTTGCATCCCAGTATTTCGGAATTCCCGTTTTCTTAAAATGGGTCTCCTGGAGGAGGGCTATATCCACCTTATTTTGGATCAGAGCACGGGTCGCTTTTCGTCTTTTAACCGGGGAGTTTAGACCTTTGCAGTTAAGTGAACGTATCTTAATCACCATGATGTGTGTGGGGATGGGTAATCTGAAGCATGCTGGACTCAGGTGCGATTAGTGATACCAACACTACAATATAAATTAAAATAAAAAAATAAAAAATATAAAAAGTATGGAAAAAATGTGTACAAGGGGGGGAACATGAGGAGGGGGTAATGGAAAGGCAAATGCCCAATCCAAATTTGGAAAGGCATCTCGTGCCTAGAGACTGGTGGGGGTCTCTGTGATGTCTGTCGGTCTAGGGGACTTGTGGGCGACAGACCACACTTTTGGGTGCTCAGGGGAGAAATTCCCGTGAGCAGGGAGGGTGATTGGACGAGCGAGGGAAGCCGTCGAATCACCCGCCATTCACCACACATAAGAAATATTATGTAACCTATTACCATTGACTCTAACATGAGTCGGTAAAACAGCATATATGTGTAAACAGAAAACATAGTAATTATATAGGAGTTATGTAGCTTGCCCGTCCGACGAGAGGAACATCTGTACCACAGTTTTAGTTCGTCCATATTTGGTGAGTGTCTGGGTTTAGTTCAATGCTGTACGAAGGAGATCAGCTGGTTGGCACTTTGGATGCTGGTATCACCGAGCCCTTTTCCTCTGTGTTGGCCCAATTTCTGGTGAGGGTTGAGTCCATAGTTCGAGACGTTTTGGGACAACAGTGCTGGTGTGGGTAGTCTGTTCCGGATACAGAATAGGAGCGGCTCGTCGTGCGGGCAGGTTAACCTTACAACAGGATCAAACAGAACAGCAGATGGGTTTTTAGTTGAAATCAGGGTGGATCTGCGAGATCAGCTTCACTCAGGTGTGGACGATGGAGGGTCCTCTCTATCCCTTCTGGGTCTTGGGGGTAGTGCGGTCCATTCGGCTACTCTGGAACGGTGATTGAGGGAGCTACTCTGGTTCGGGACCGTTGGAGAGTTGTTACAACCGAGCTTGTTGAGTAGTTCCGGGCCTTCTGCAGGATCTATGATCGTATGTAGAATTCCATTCTTGAGAACGGATAGTTTGAAGGGGAAGCCCCAGCGGTATTTAATGCGTTGTGCTATCAGTACATCCAGTACCGGTTTCATCGCTCTTCTCTTTTGTAGCGTTAGGAGCGATAGGTCAGCAAAGATCTGAGGCTTAGTTTCTTGTATCTCCGGCACTCCATCTCTTGATGCTCTCAGTATAGCATCCTTGGTCGTGTAGTAGTGCATGCGGATTATAATGTCTCTGGGACGTTCTCCCGGGCCTGGTTTGGGGCGAGACGCCCTGTGTGCTCTGTCCATACATAGTTGCTCCCTTGGCAGTTGTGGTAGCATCTTGTGGAATAGGTCTAGGAGGTATGGAGAAATTTCTTGAACGCTCTCTGGGACCCCTTTGATGCGTAGGTTGTTTCTGCGGGACCGATTGTCAAGGTCCTCGTGGGCGCTCTGGAGGGAGTATAGTGCCTCTTTAAGGTGTGCCACTTCTTCCTCTACTACTGCGAGCGCTTCTGTTGTTTCGTCCAACTTTCTTTCCAGGTCATCGGTGCGTGAGCCGATTTGAGCGATGTCTTGCGTCAGCGAGCCAAGGCTTGCTTTAAAGTCCGCTTGGATTTCTTGTTTCCAAGTAGTTAGCAGCATCGTTAGTTTCGCGATGTCTGCTTTGGTGCTGGGTGTCAAGTCGTCAGCTTCGGTTTCGGAGGACGACATGGCGGGAGAGGGTGCGCTTCCGGCGGACAGTGCGGCCTTATCTTCTGGTCTGCGCGTATGGAAGTAAGTTTGCAGTACTTTCTGTTTAGGATGGCGTTGTTTTTTTGTTTTCTTCGTTCTCCTACCCCCTTCAGAGCACGATTCCGACATTGGGTTCTTTGGTAGGTGCTGGGATAGTTGCTATGTGTGGCGTTTTGGCGGGCTAAGCGACGGAGCTTCACAGAATGGTGACCATCTTGCTCGCGCGTCAAGCCACGCCCCCGACAATGGCCATTTTAACAGTTTTGGAACGGTTATATTCAATGGTAATTTTCTTCTCTCATTTACTATATTCACACAAATTATGTATATTTTATTCCAGCATAAGAAGGGATTTCTTTAGATACCATTATTTTGATCACATCATTTAATTTAATATAAAAATGATAAAATATAACATATTATGAAAAAAACATAACATCTTTCTTGAACAAAATGTAAAATTGCAAAAATAAAAGTTTGAAAAACAAACAAAACGAGGGCCATAAAGAAGGAAGGAAACTGATCACAGTACCAAATTGATCAGCAAAGAAAGGATAATTTTTTTTTTTTAAATACAGGAACTGTTTTTTATTTACCGTATTTGCTTCAATATAAGACGACCCCCCAAGCTTTGGATATTCCTTTAGGAAAAAAATTAAAAGCCTGAATATAAGACTACCCTATAGGAAGTATAAACGTTATGTGCTAATACTGCCTCTCCCCCCCCTCCTTTGCTTCTTTCTCCCCCCCCCCCCTCCTTTGCTTCTTTCTCCCCCCACCCCTCCTTTGCGGAGGACAAATAGAGTACCGTATTTGCTCGATTATAAGACGACCCCCCAAACTTTGGATATTCCTTTAGGAAAAAACTAAAAGCCTGAATATAAGACTACCCTATAGGAAAAAAGTTAAACTTGTATATATTCACATGTAAATTGCTTTTTTAATAAATTATATAAAAAAAAAAATGCATTTCTTGTGTTTATTTCTTTTTATGTGCCAATGCTGCCTCTCTCTTTCCCTTGCCCCCAGCTTTGTCTCACTCCCCACTCCCCCCCACATGTTTCTCTCTGCCCCCCTCCCTCACTCCCTCCCCCTGTCTCTCTGCCCCCCACCCTCCCTCCCCCTGTCTCTCTGCCGTGTCGGGTAGCATGGAGGATGTCTGCACGTATCGTGCAGACAACCCCCAGCTGCCCGATTCTCCCTGGTGGCTAGTGGGGCAGCAGAGGAAGTCTGCGCGATGAGCGCAGACCTCCCCTGCTGCCGCCCGGCACGCTCGCCGGGTCTTCTTTGAGGTCAGATTATAAGAGACCTCGATTATAAGACGAGGGGGATTTTTCAGAGCATTTGCTCTGAAAAAAACCTCGTCTTATAATCGAGCAAATACGGTAAATTAGAGGCAAAGTCAATGTGTGAACACATTACCCTTGCCATCCAATTTGCATGTTATCGCGATCACATGGCCGGAAACTCGACAAATCGGGTCCAGGAACTTTGTTTTTTGTTTTTGTTTGGGGACAGGTGATTACTGTGCTCAATTGAGGGGTTTTGTCACGATGTTTCTATAGACCAATATTATAATTTTCATTTTTGTTACAAATACCGAAAAATTACATCAGTGTGAAATAGTATTGCTGGTTAAAAAATAAAATACTACCCATAAAATTAAAAGAAGTGAAAATGAAACAAAAATTGCAATTCATTTCTTTATTAACCCCTTGCCGACATGTGACGGACTAGGTCCGTCCTGTCTGGCAAAGCGTTGCCTGGGTCTCTCTACACTAGCAGAGCGAGAAAGTCACCAACCTGCCCGCAATTTAGTAAAATGTAGCTGGTGCTCACTCGGCACTTGGCTACATTTTCCCTGTCAGACGGAGTCCACTTAAAGTGGCCTTATCACTTGTAAAGTCCCTGCAGCGGGATCCATGCACAGCTTAGCGCAGGTGGTCCCAATGACGCGTTAAGTTCTATGCCGTCCTAGTGTCTTTTGGGCACAGAAAATTGGAGTTGGAAATATTAAAGGGTCTCCTCAATATGCACCGAATTGGCCCAAATTCGGGATTGATTACAGACACACATGGGTTTACAGGGTCAGCGAGCACACAGGCAATCAGAGCAGGGGGTGGAGGTGAGGGAGTCTTATTAAGGTCCTGTCTGCTGATCCCATGTAAAAACAAGTTTCTCTCTCTATGCTCTATCAGAGCATGCTGCTCCGTCAATATGGCTAAGTCCTCTGCCGGTCTGAGCTTCGGAAGTGAAAGTAAATTCACTTCCGTCGCTCTGAATATGCTACTTGACTACCCCTAGTGGTAGTTTAGTAGCATTGCAATGGAAAATAATTAAAATACATATTTAATTAAATAAAAACAGGTTATTTAGCTATATTAGCCTATAGGGTTAAAATTAAATATTTTTTAGCATAAGGGATAGGGTTAAAATTAAATTAAAGTTAAAAAATATTAAGGGATATAATAAGGATTAGAGTTGGGGTTAAATTTAGTGTTAGGGTTAAATTTTGGGTTCGGGTTGGGGTCAAAAGATCAATATAGGAAAAAAAACAAAAAACACCATTTTTGGTTTTTGCCCCATAACTCGCAAAAAAATACAGAAAAATATGGAAACATGCATATCTTTGAACTCGGGACAACATTTAGAAACTATTTAGACGGGGTCTTTTTTAATGATTTTATTTGTGTAAATTATATTTTAGGTCAAAGTTAGAAAAAGTGGGTTTTTTTAAATTTTTCATCATATTTTATGATTTTTTTTGTAGTAAATTATAAGATATGATGGACATAATGGTATCTAATGAAAGCCCTTCTTATGACGATAAAAACAACATATAATTTGTGTGGGTACTTTATGTGAGAAAGAAAAAAATTACAGCTAAACACAAACACCCTAGAAATGTCAAAACAGCCATTGTCACCAAGGGAAAGTCAAGGTGAAAATGTCTTGTCACTAAGGGGTTAAAGCCTGCATTGTTTGCACAAATTGCATGCTTTACCCATAAGCACATTTTTGCTGATTCTGGCCATGCAGGTTTCCGGTCAGTACTGTGCTTGCAAAGCAATTCCTCTATTAAAAACAACGCTGCCATTGAAGTTTGTGCATTCTTTACCTGCGCAATCTGCGTTTTGGAATTTGAGACACTTAAAGTGTAAATTTCACTTGTGCTTCTATAGCAAAAAGGTTTAGTTGCACTTTAAATGATTGGCTTTTTATTCTGTTTAATAATAAATATGAATAATTCATGAGTAACTGATTGTAAAGTGTTCACTTTCATATCCATTCATTGGACTATTTCCACACCTAGCCCTCCATCTTCCCTTTGAACAATCAAGAAAGGCCTGCTAGCTCAACTTACTGAACTTTTATACCTTCTGTAACAAGAACCCATACTTCTGGATACCTTCTTACTTTTTATTTCAAGTTGGTCATAAAAATCATATATATATACACACACACACACACACACACACACACACATAAACAGACATATACATACATATACACATATAAAGCAGCCTATGATTAAGTGCTTTTGAAAGCACGAAACGCGTAAAGCTTCTTTTTTCACTGTGTCTTGTCCAGTTTCTTTTTTTGTACCTGCCTTTTACATGATTTATTAAAATGGCTTAATGTTGGCATTCCTTGACTACTGTGAGCTCCCTCCGCAAACCGTTTGTTGCTTCTAACTTTTATTGATTATACAGGCAGGATAGCCTGGCGTCGAGGGAGGCTCCACTTTGTCTACTTTGGGCTAAAATAGGAGGAATCATTTTTACCTGGCTTTTGACCGAGGAGGTCCTTCAGTTTATTTGTTTTGTTTTCTCCTTTCATTATTGTCCTCACATCCCTTGCTATTGCAACCACAGCACCTGATTGCACCCATATAACTTGCCTTGGCACCCACATTGCACTAACCGAACTTGCCTTGGGCCCCACATTGCACACACTTACCCTAGTATTGCACTCAAGGACTTACCCCAGCGCCTTGCTCTCTGTGCGCTCCCTGTGCCTTTGTAGTCTAATGCTCTAATGTGCAGGGAGTGCAAGAGGCAACAGACAGTCTGCCTTTCTCCTCTTTCCCCGCACAAAGAGAACCGTCGAGGGGAGATCTCACTGATTTCACCAGTGTTGCACCCTGACCCCCCCCCCCCCCCCCCCCACACACACACCTTATAACACCAACATTCCATCATAAAATAGTCTTTGCTATCTAAGGAGTGAATTTGTGTTCATTGCACAAATCAAAATGTGTGATTAGTGGAACTCATTAGAACTTTGGAAAACATAACACAGAATGTCAAAAACATCACAAACCGGTTTCAATATTTTTAATGGAAGATATCGCCAGCATTCTGTGCATGCAATCAGAACTGTTAAACGACACTTTTGTTCTAAAACCAGTGCAGCAAAATGTTTTCGCAAAAGGATGGCAAACCCTCTTATACAGCTCTACTTAAAGTAAAATGCATGTTTGGCTATTCCTTGAAGTATCTTTTTTGATGTATGTTTTAGATGCCTTTAGCATAGTGCTTCCATGTTCTAGAGGAAAAATCTATTAAAAATATAAATGCTCAAAATTTCCCAGTACACCATCTTCACTTAAAACTAGTATATGCGAATTACATGAATAATCACTTGCTTTGTCCAAAAGCAAAACTTTAATGAACTTATCGAAGCCAGAGTAGAGAGGAGGACTTGCTACTATTCCAAGAAAGTTTAAATCAACTTTGTTGAAAAAAAAATAATTTTTTTTTATATGGCTAATGAGACTTTGGGTAGATAAATCAGTTGGGCCGTACTTGGGTTGCCACCTTTCTAAAAAAACACCTGGTTATAAGCTTAACATTGGCCTCAAGCCTTTTTTTACCAGCCTGCAACCCTAGTCGTACCTTGCTGTCACGTGGTCCAAGAGCCTATGACCCGTATAAAGAACCAATGCTTACATACCACTTTGTTTTCTATATATGTATTGGTGCACTAGAGGATTCGAAAAATAGACGATGAGACACACTGTTATATTCAGTCAATTACAATTATACTGTGGGACAGACTGTAAATGTTTGGTCGATGTGTGGTTATTTGATGACGCTCTGAACCTTTGTACAAGAGCACAAGGTCTATCCTGGAACCAGTTGTTTATCAAGACCATTTGGACATTACTGGTGTAGATATATAGATAGATAGATAGATAGATAGATAGATAGATAGATAGATAGATAGATAGATAGATAGATTAGATAGGATATTGTTTGGTTTAATTATTGTGTGTTTTATTCTTTATTTATAGACATTTTGTTTTTTGCGGTTGTGATATTATGATTCATATCCACGTGATTATGGACATTAATATTCAAGACAAATTGCAATTGTTTTTCAGTACTTCTAATGTGTCACTTTGGAACACCCTGACATTCGTCTCCCATTATCTTCTTAGTTGTATAATGTCATTTATATCATGTTAATGTCTATTTAGATGCCATTCTTTCTACTGGAACCACACAAAAGGGTAATTCAACACGAAGAGTGAACATTTTATATGCCTTATCAGATTGACAATAGGCTTCTAGAGGATTTGTCAACACTGACAACTGACATATAGAGGACTGCTTAATGCAAGATCAAACGGGTAACTTAACTGAACAAAAAAAAAAAAAAAGCATAATAAAGTGGATTTTAAAAACAAACAATGCTTTTATTTTTTCCAGGGTTTTTTTTGCACTATTACCTTGACTATCCACCTTTTGCACACTTTCTCCTGGAGATTGATCCTTCCAACAATGACATCAGTAAAAATTGAGTCTCCAGCATCTCCGTGGGATTTAATCTGAACGCTTCGCTTCCACAGAGATACATTGGAATGCCCACTGCACGTCTGTTGTTAACTGCTGCACATGCATGACATCAGATAATGCCTACTGGACATGCGCAACTCAGCCTCCCAAGCTCTGCCCTGCAGTGTCTTGATTTGCCAGGGAGTCGAAGTTGGGAGGTATGGAAAGCAGACCCTACAACCTGGTATAGACAGTTCCAAGTAATATAGGTTAAAATGAATAAAAATTCCCACCTCTGTAAAAGGATGTTGTTCACTAACACAGTGTTGTGTTCTAGTTAACAAAACTCCCCTTTCCAATCTTCATCACAGTCTCACACATCCTATGCATTTCCATTAATCATCAATGATTTAGTCTTTGAACAAATTCTAGGAGTTTGGGGTTTTTCCTTCCTCCACAATTAGGCCCCTCTGTTTGTTAGCCTGTCATTGGAACAATATATTATATTGAATACACAAGTCAACATTCTGCCTGGATTAACCATGGCCACCCCCGATATAGGGAATCACTGTTTAAATGAAAATATGAAAAACTTATACAGATTAAAATGACCAAATGTTAATTTCAGCAAATCCCTTTGAAGCAAACCGGTCATCTGCTAAACTATGGAAGTTCAGATTCAAGTACCAGTAGTTTGTATAGAATAAATCACATATATTTGATGTTAAAATAGCCTAAAAGTAAGAAATATACTTCCCTGCACAGGTCTCCTACAACATGGTTCAGGAGGGCGATTCTTCTAAACTGGTTGCTATAAAAGAAGAAATAAACATCCTCTAGTGCTTAGCGTATGAATGGCACAATAAGCACTGTGGATAGGAGATATCTTCTTTTTGAGGGTGGGCAGATGTCCAAGCCCGATGCCATTTTTTTAAATTTGGTACCAGTAAGCCACGGCATAGTTGTAATTCTATAATACTTATACCTTGCTAAGAGAAAATCGATACATTTGCTACCAATTTCACTAGTACAGTGTATAGCCATTTTAAGGTGTAAAAAATAAAACCTGGGGGAGATATATGTTAATAGAAAGGAAACAGCAGATATTTGTACACAAGTATGAGCTTGCCTGCTACCGTCATCAAAGAAATTACTTAATCAAATTAATGTTTCAAAACTTCGTTCCCCCAAGACCTCTTTCATAAATTTTAAAAAATGGCTTTCTAACCCCCGGCTATAAATTGTGTGTCGTGTGAGGTAATGCTGTCACTAGACGACTCTGTGAAACATAATCATATTTGTCATTAAGATCTACTCTGATCAAGTGTTTTATGAGAAGGGATCAGAACAGTTTGTGCTATTAAACTGGCTTACAAGATATGTAGTGCACACAAAAAACAAGTGACAGAGGCAAAAACTGCAGTAGACTCCCTCAATTAATAATAAATACAAATGTTTTTGGTATACCTTGCTTAATTAAAGGATTATACCACAGCCAGTGACATCAGACAACTGTTCTGCCCCACAAATGAAAAAACAGGAAGGTGGTTACTAGCCAATGTACATGGGCATCCGCAGAAATTGTTTGAGGGGGGGGGCATAATTTTACACTTTACACTTAAGGCCGGCCTTGAACCCAACAGCACCAGACACAACACTATAGCACACACAATATAACCCCTCAGCACCAGATACAACACTATAGCACACAATATAACCTCTCAGCACCACATGCAACACTATAGCACACAATATAACCT
Organism: Pelodytes ibericus; assembly: GCA_036172795.1. Classification (NCBI taxonomy): domain Eukaryota; kingdom Metazoa; phylum Chordata; class Amphibia; order Anura; family Pelodytidae; genus Pelodytes; species Pelodytes ibericus. The sequence goes on along the minus strand of CM069859.1, from coordinate 185,159,286 downwards.
CTCAGCACCATATACAACACTATAGCACACAATATAACCTCTCAGCACCAGATACAACACTATAGCACACAATATAAGCATACAGCAACAGATACAACACTATAGCACACACTATAACCCCACAGCAACAGATACAACACTATAGCACACACTATAACCCCACAGCAACAGATACAACACTATAGCACACAATATAACCCCACAACACCAGATACAACACTATAGAACACAATATAACCCCACAGCACCAGATACAACACTATAGCACACAATATAACCCCACAGCACCAGATACAACACTATAGCACACAATGTAACCCCACAGCACCAGATACAACACTATAGCACACAATATAAACACAAAGCAACAGATTCCCTAAACGCCCAAATTCCTAAATCCATGACATTTCTTCATCTCTTTCCCCCTTTTTTATTTGTTTTATTCCTCCATGTTTGCCATCTCTTTCCCCATCATTTTATATGTTTTATTCCTCCATGTTTGCCATCTCTTTCCCCATCATTTTATGTGTTTTATTCCTCCATGTCGGTGACCTCTTTTCACCTACATTTTATCTTTTCTGCCCCATGTCACAATTTTGTCTGTATTCTGCTCCAATCAATCACCTCTTTTCATCCTCTATTATCTTTTCTGCCCCATGTCATCCCATTTTTTTTGCAATCTGCCTCCATCTATCACATCATTTTATCCTCCATTATCTTTTCTTCCCCTATCCACTTGTCACCATGTTGATGTGAGCAGAGCCTGGTCAGAGGAGCTGCTCAGACTGGACAAATGGAGACCTCAGGGTAATGGGAGGGACCTCCTTGGATTTACCCCACTCTACCATGTACCTTAAAGCTATTATAAGCTCTTCCTACCTGTTACAGAGGCTCAGCTATGGTCTCTGAGTATCTTCCCCTGCAGGCTCTCTTCTGTCAGTCATGCTGCCACATGGAGGGGCTATAACTTCATATCCCCGGGCACCCCTGTCATTGGCTCTCCATGCAGCATGACTGACAGCTGCAGAGACCTGCACCAATGTGGATGGGAGACCAGTATTACAGCAAGCAGAGTTGCAGAGAGCAACAGCTTTGGGTGCCACCTCCTACCCCAGCAACTGGTGTGCAGTCCCCTAGGGACAACTAGAGGCTACATACTGAGAAAAAATTTTTTTTTTAAAGGGGAATTGCAAAAATCCAGGGGGGGGGGGGGGCAAGCTCCCCCCCTTGCTCCCCCCTGCGGACACCCATGCCAATGTATCAAGTTGTTTCTGTGAATACTCATGAACCGATGAACCCAGAGCATCTGCACTGATTCTCTTGGATGGGGGCAAAAGCAGAGAAAGACCAGCACATGCATTCTTTTTTAAGCACCGGTTTTCCCAAAATTGAGCAAACTAATACAGGTTTTCAGTTCCCAGTTTTATAACTACCTTTAAACAGACCAGGGGACTGAGAACTGGCTTTAAGTGATGTCCAAGTACACTATACAAAAACTGCGTGTTTATGGAAGGGAAGCTCATTATAAATAGTAATTAAGGAAATGCTTTGTAACATACCATGGCCTCGTAAGAAAATTATCAGATGTGCTCAGTGCCCTCTAGACAATAAAATATTCCAGCATTAAATGTGCACGATCGGAACAGCCAAAATTCCACTTCCTACTCACTGAATGACTAATTTTGTATGAAGGGGATTTATTTTAACTGCAAATGAAAATAAACCTGTGAAGCATGAAACAAAAAATGAGGACAAGCGCTTCCCAACATGTCTGATGATGGAGATCATCCTCATTTGGCTCAAGGTTTATTTATTTGGTTCAATGGCAGCTGGCTGTGCTCAGTAGCCCAGCTAACACCTGGTTTCTCATTATCTATGTGGTTTAGATTTGTGGCTTTTATCCACTCAGAAGATAGAGTGCCTTTCATCACCTCATAAGGAAATAGTGTCATAGTGACGTCATGTTATACTCATAAATATGTATACATTACCATTAGTTGGTTTACACTTTAAATAGTATTGTATAACTTGTAAATCCCTTCCAAAAATCAGTACGTGCCCAATATATCTAAAGCACATTTTCATTGGAATGAATACAGGTTGCTTATCCCTTATCCAAAATGGATTGGGGACCAATAATGGGTCATTTCAGATAACTGATTATTTTCACCAACAGGATATATTCTCAGCACTCGTGAAATACTGTAGTATCAATGCAAATACTGTATAGACCAAATCAATCACTGATGTAGCTGTGGAGCTCTTGATGAAAGGCTGTGTTGTCCAACGATTTAATGTGGAGAACCACATGCCATTACAATAACCTAGGTGCCCAACTGTGGCCTTCCATCTGCTGATAAACTCCAAATTCCATAATTCCCTGACAGCATTCAAACAATAGAAAATAATTATGGTACAGGCTGCGTATACCTTATCCACTGATCCAGTATCTTAAATGACCCAAAACATGTTTTGGATAAGAGTCAGTTCCAATAAGGAATACTCTCCTCACATTCTGCCTCCACCACCATGGGGGATGGGACATTGAGGACTGCTGCAATGGTGCAATGACAACTTCCGGCAGAGGTAAGAGGTGGCTCCCTGCACCTTGTAGCAGATCATTTTTGTAGCACCAGTCTTATAGTTGCTCACATTGGATTTAGGTAATGTAGAGCATTTACAAGGCTGGTGCTGCCAAAATGATCAGTTAACCAAAATTAAGTTATCCAAAATGCTGCTGGCCCCAAGCATTTTGGATAAGGGGTACTCAACCTGTAGTTGTATCCCAGAAACAGCTAAACAAATGTAACAAAAACAAATGAAACTAATTTGTCTACATTTTGCGTGTTAGTAACTTTTTGGTTTGAATCTCTCTTTAAAAATGAGACTTTAAAAAGTGTATTTTTGGGAGAACTTCAGACACAGTATTATTGACACACACAACTCTTGATAGGAGTCAGCAAGAGATACGCAAAGATCAATTAACATCACTGTGGCAGAGCAGGTAACACTGTCCTGCACTCGCACAGGCCGATTTCAGATACAGGATTTGTATCACTAGCAACTTTTATTTCTATTACAAATTCCTTCTATGTAAAATTTTACTTCCATCCATTTTCTTAATTCTTTTGCTTCTCACTTTGGACAGTAGGGTTGCCATCTTTAAAAAATAAAAAAAAATACTTGACTTGGTATTGCCTTAAAGCGACTTGACCTAAACTGTGAATGTAGAGAATAAAAAATGACATCACCTGTGGCTTGATGTGCAAATTAACTGGTTTTCAATGGGAAAATGTTGGTGTACATTTGACACAGTGCGTGGTACAGAGTTTAAACCCTTAGTGACAGAGCGCTATGCTACATTTGATGTACCCGGAAGATCAGAATTCCATTATTTTTGTCATATGTTTACTGAACTGTGAATTTCTTTCTGTGTTCAGCCCACCCACACAAATTATATATCATTTTTTAAAGGACGGATAGGGCTTTCATTTGATACTATTATTTTTATCATATGATATAATTCACTTTTAAAAAAATATAAAATATCATGAAAATATGCCATAAAAACACTTTTTCTAACTTTGACCTGATTTTTTTTTTAAACAATTACAAATGGTAAAAAAAAGACCCCGTCTTTCTTATGATTTTTTTTAGTGTCTTGTTTCCTAACCATTTTCTTCTACAGTGACCTTTTGACCACAACCCTAACCCTAAATCTACCCCCACCCCTTGTACTAACCCTAATTCTAACCCTAACCCACCTGTAACCCTAATTCTAACCCTAGATCTAGGGTTACTAGATCTAGGGTTAGCTTTTCCCTTTTATTTATTTAATTTTGATTTTTTTCCCCTAACTTCCGTTGCTCTCTGCTGGGCACGCTGTATTGAAGGAGCATGCTCTTCTAATACAGCACCCGCGACCACCAACTGCGTGTTGGAGAACACTCACTCATCAATTGTGTAAGGCCTTTCCGTACGTTCCTTCCCACGCACTTAGCCCTCTCGGTGATCCTGTCTTTAGAGCTACAAATTTATATTGAATATATATGGCTGCACCTTGCCTGGATTACTAATGTTCCCCACATCACACGCTCCCAGGTGGAGAAGGCTCTGTCTACAGTCTGGTTTTGAGAAGTCAGCGGACATAAAATGATATTTCAAGCACAAGAAATGAACCAGGACAGTACAGCAATGCTTGAATCTACAAGGGGAGAGTGAGGGAGACAAGAGGAAGGCTTCCTTTATAGGTGTATTCATGATATTTTATAGAATAGTAGAATATGTTATATACGGTTATTGTGAGTTGAAGAGTTAACCCTATACTCAGAGGGTTCTGAATAATCAAAATGGTAACTAACCTACCCAGGAACCGCAAAGCCAGAAATAGATTTACAAAGATCCCCACATAGACCAAAGAAACACCCTCTATATATATCACGACCATTTTTAGCTTTCTGAGCTGCCTCTTGCCAGCCTCTGTGATTCAACACCGTTAAACACCTGTTTATTTGAAAGTTTACAGAAAAAAATCTAGAACACACAACCAACACATTCATTCATTGTACCATTTCATTCATTAACCTTTTAATAGAGTTATTTAAAGTAAAAAGAAAGGTTCTGCACACCTGCGGTGCTTTTATTCTTCTTGTCATGATTACTGCCATGTGATTTGTACCAAGTGTCAAGTTACAATGACTCACACAATATAATGTTAACTACAGGATCAATGCTTGTCTGTCCTCAAACCACAGAATGGTATTGTAGTCACATTTAATAGAATTCGACTTCTCCAAAGAGCTCCTTCTGTTTATTATGTGTTAACAAGAAATATACAGGTAATGGACCACATAAAAAAAGGAAAGAAAAAAAAAAAAAAAAAACATTCATAGCAATATATCCTACTGTTCAAAAGTTTGGGGTCACTTAGTTCTAGCTGGTGATCTCATGGTGTATATGTATGTATGTATGTATGTATATATTATATACAGGATTTGGCCATATAGGATGCCAACATCCTGACAAAGGTCAATGCTAATCCCACATGCGGTTATCCAAAAAGCCAACTATTCTGTTGTAAAAATGTAATTACAGGTGAACAGAGGCGGGATGCAGTTGCCAGTAGTGAATGTTCAAATCCGTTTTGTTTTTTTTAAATATGGTTATAAAATGTTTACATAAATTGCAATATTAGAAATGGTTGTGTAGCATATGGCCACGCACAACAAACACATAAACAGCATGCAGCTTCATGCAAATTAAATAGTAAAAATTCTTAAGCAGAGAATGTATAATGCACTGATCACTAAGATAGTAATGCAGAATAATAACCCTGAGCTGCACCTTAGGTGATACAGAGAGTCCCAAGCTAACCAGACAGGGTTTATGATGTACCAATAATAATAGGGCGCACATGTAGTACTTATGTATACCTTTATTTATAGTGTGAAGAAAACATAAAGGGCAACTACCCAGCCATGCTCAAAATATACCGTATTTGCTGGAATATAAGACGACACTGATTATAAGACGACCCCCCAAACTTTGGATATTCCTTCAGGAAAAAAACTAAAAGCCTGAATATAAGACTATCCTATAGGAAAAAAGTTCAACTTGTATATATTCACATGTAAATTGCTTTTTAATATGATATTAAACAAATGCATTTCTTGTTTTTATTTCCTTTTATGTGCCAATGCTGCCTCTCTCTCCCCCTCCCCCCTAGCGTTGTCTCTCTCTCTCTCTCTCTCTCCCCTCCGCCAAACTTTTCTCTCTCCCCCCCCCTCCCTCCCCCTCTACCCCCCCCCCCTCCCTCCCCCTCTACCCCCCCCCTCCCTCCCCCTCTACCCCCCCCCTCCCTCCCCCTCTACCCCCCCCCTCCCTCCCCCTCTACCCCCCCCTCCCTCCCCCTCTACCCCCCCTCTCCCTCCCCCTCTACCCCCCCTCCCTCCCCCTCTACCCCCCCCCTCACCTTGTTTCTTTTCCTGGTGGCTAGTGGGGGCAGCCAGGGGATGTCTGCACGATACGTGCAGACATCTTCCATGCTGCCCGACACTTCCTTCCTTCCTTAATAAACAGAAGTGTGGGGCAGCATGGAGGATGTCTGCACTATTGTGCAGACATCCCTGGGTTGCCCAGATATCCCTGGTGGCTAGTGGAGGCAGCCAGAGGATGTCTGCACGATACGCGCAGACATCCTCCGCTGCTGCCCGGCACTTCCACCGGCACTGACCTGGCTTCATCATAGAAGTCCCAACGGACATGCCGGGCAGCAGCTGAGGATGTCTGCACACATTGCTCTGAAAAAAAAAACCTTGTCTTATATTCAAGCAAATACGGTACTTCGAACTCGAGGAATAGGAAGTAAGTTAGTTAAGATAGTAAAAGCAGAGAGAAGAGGTAGAATGATAAAGTAGAGAGAGGGGGAGTGATAGAATAGTGTGATAAGAGTAGTCCAAGTGAGGATCTATCTGTAGCAGCAAAAGTGCTGTGATAGAGCAGGTGGTAATGCCCATGGAGGAGGGACAACAGAAGAAAAAAAAACCTACATTTTTAACTGGACAGGGGTAGTACGTTCCTCAGGTAGTTGTGATTGATTCCTTTGAGTGTTACAATTTTTTAAATTGTCCTTTCAAGTCATGCTGTTTGGAGGACTTGGCAAATAATGGATGTTAGTAGCGAAAACAGACCAATTCCAGACCCTTCCTGTCTGCGCGTCGCTGATACAGGGGACAGGCAGCCAGAGAGACTACCTGCTCCATGGAGATTGAGTGATCCTCCCCCTTCAGACCTCCATGTTCTGTCCCCAGCATAGCGCAGAGGTTCGGTGATGGTCTGACGTCTCCGTGGTGAGAATGCGCATGTCTATGTGCTTCTGCATATCACAAGAAGATGTAGCGTCCCAATAAGACTACGTATGCACAGTGGGTGGCGGTGGATTTTGACGGGGAATAGTTGTTGTCCTCAACTCCACTCAGGAGAATGGGACTTACCGTGGCACCTCCCCCCTAATCATGCAAATGCCCACTGCAGTTCGCAGTTGTTAAAAAGCCCTGAGCGTTACTACCTCAGTGTTAAGCTATTAGTTTCCTCCATTTCCTGAACCAGTTATTTCACCTGATCCTGACCAGTCTTCTGGACCGGATTTTGTTCCTGTACCCCACTGCCTGGATTTACTTTTTTTTCATCTCATCCATCAAATTCCTACTTCATTTTTTCTCCTCCGCAATCGGATCTGCCATTAGTTTATTACGCCTTCCTCATCCAACTAATCAAAGTATTCCTCTTTTTGCCTCAGTATTTTAGATCATTGTCCTTTTATTTCAGCCCCGTGCTGTCTCCTATTGTCACGGTGTCTGTTATATTTAAGAATACGCCTGGACAGAGGGGTCACTGGAAGGTTGCTATACCTCTGCCAAAGGGTTCCTTTCTGATTAAACCTGCAGTCAGTGGCTGACCTGACACTTCCGGGGTATTTGTACTTCCAGAGAGTTCTATGTAAAACAATCAAAAAGTTAGGAGCCAGAAACTAGTCTCACTGACTTCTGGGATTTGTCAAGTCATTTTTGTATTTTAAAAGGGATCCAAAGCCAGCAACTAAAATATTCCAGAGAAATATAGAAACCCTTCTAGAAGTCAGCAAAGCATCTGCATTTTGAGGGAGGAGGGATTCCCAGCTTATGACAGATGCTGTCAGCATCGCAAGAGAAAGCTAATCCTTAGATTCATACATAATGAATGCACAAAAGTGCTAAAACATGTCACTGAGTGATTATGAGGACGACTGTGCCCTCCTACTATAAATATAGCCTGCATCATATAAGACTCATACTTGCATGCACAAAAAGCTCCATGTTTACTGCTTACATATTTATTGATTTTTTCTAGCCACAGTTCACTAGTTAAGACCACCTTTTTATGGTGCAGTGTACCTTTCATCATAACGCATATTTGTAATAATAGATTGAAAGGAAGCCTCAGCACTAGGCCAAAGTAGACAAATTGAATGTACCATGGTGGGAGTGAGAGGTATAAATCATGTGAAAGGGGAGTTTAAATGTAGGATGTTTGACAAATACAATCCGTTACCATGGCCCTGACAGAAGCATCAACTCCTTGCAAACTAATAGGAAATGTAAAACAGCTGTTCCAGACAAAATACATTAACCCCTTAGTGACAATACATTTTCACCTTGACTTTCCCTTAGTGACAATGGCTGTTTTGACATTTCTAGGGTGTTTGTGTTTAGCTGTAATTTTTTTCTCTCTCACATACAGTACCCACACAAATTATATGTTGTTTTTATCGTCATAAGAAGGGCTTTCATTAGATACCATTATGTTCATCATATCTTATAATTTACTACAAAAAAAAATCATAAAATATGATGAACATTTTTAAAAAACCCACTTTTTCTATCTTTGACCTAAAATATAATTTATACAAATAAAATCATTAAAAAAGACCCCGTCTAAATAGTTTCTTAATATTGTCCCGAGTTTAAACATATGCATGTTTCCATATTTTTCGGTATTTTTTTGCGAGTTATGGGGCAAAAAAACAAAAATAGTGTTTTTTGTTTTTTTCCTATATTGACCTTTTGACCCCAACCCAAAATTTAACCCTAACACTAAATTTAACCCCAACTCTAATCCTTATTATATCTCAATATTTTTTAATTTTAATTTAATTTTAACCCTATCCCTTATGCTAAAAAATATTTAATTTTAACCCTATAGGCTAAAATAGCTATATGACCTGTTTTTAATTAATAAAATATGTATTTTAAATATTTTCCATTGCAATGCTACCTAACTACCACTAGGGGCAGTCAAGTAGCATATTCAGAGCGACGGAAGTGAAGTTACTTTCACTTCCGAAGCTCAGACCGGCAGAGGGCTTAGCCATATTGCCGGAGCAGCATGTTCAGTAATATGGCTCCCCACGATCGCTCCGTTGAACATGCTGCTCCGTCAATATGGCTAAGCCCTCTGCCGGTCTGAGCTTCGGAAGTGAAAGTAACTTCACTTCCGTCGCTCTGAATATGCTACTTGACTGCCCCTAGTGGTAGTTAAGTAGCATTGCAATGGAAAATATTTAAAATACATATTTTATTAATTAAAAACAGGTCATATAGCTATTTTAGCCTATAGGGTTAAAATTAAACATTTTTTAGCATAAGGGATAGGGTTAAAATTAAATTAAAATTAACCGCAGGACGGTTCAGGCACATCCTTTGTCGTTAAGGGAGTTTCTCCCAGGACGTGCCTGGCATGTCCTTTGTCGCGAAGGTGTTAACACAGATCGAGAAGATGTGAAAAATACAACTTACTTATAGAAACCTCATAACTATTACTGGGATATCCAGCAGATACTTCAAAAGAGAGTGAAAATAAAGCATCTCTATACGCCGATGGAGCCCAAATGGTTCATGTTACTTTAAATAAAATAACATTTTAAAAATAAAACCGTTTGAGATGATATTTTAATACAGGCTGAGTATCCCTTATCTGAAAGCATTTCAGATAACGGATCATTTTCACCAATAAGATATATTAAAGCTGCTGAGCACTTTAAAACCGTTATATCAATGCAAATACTGTATAGAACAAATACATTTTTGGGAACCTGCCATAGGCGTGTCAGGCCTGCACATGTGCCATTATATTACCCTTTGTGGGCGCGGTTGCGTGATGGAATCTGGTCATGCATGGAAAAAGATATATTGCAACTTAGGGGGCTGGACACTGTACAAACTGCATTCTGACAGGTGTGTGTTAAATTTGCAACTGGTGGTGAAATTCAAGAAAAAAAAAGAAAAGAAAAAAAAACTTTACGAATAAGCGATTTTCGGATAAACTCAACTTAATAACAATATGTTTAACAAGATAATGTTCATTCAGACATTCAATAGTTTTCGAGTAAATCCACAGGATGTTACCCTTACCCAGTTTAGTAGTACGATTATAAGGATGATAAACTGGGGAAATGAAACCTACAATCTTGAGGGTTAAACAGAATCCACAGAAGATGCATTAGTCCATTGAGCTCTCACACCGGCTTAACAACACAATGTCACCTATATACCTGTGCATTTCCGGTGTTACAAACCTCTTACCCAGAATGCATATGATATGTTTCAATAGGTTGCTCCTTTTTCCAAGTGCAGATTTCAGATAGTAGTAGTTGTATAAAGCAAACTGTTAAAACGTTTACATAAACAGAGCATAAAAAAAAATTACTATGTTAACATATAGTTTACAGTTTCTCAACATGCTCACACGAAAGGATGCTAGCAAAGCACTATGGAGGCCTTGTAGCATATAGGACATTGTGATTAATAATGAAGTCTTGGTGCAATGGTTTGCATTATTTTCTGTGCAAACATGCATTTTGTAGGAGATGAAGATAAACAAACTAAAAGTCCAGTTAACTACAGATATTTTTGCTACATCAATGTATCTGTTGTTTGGATTATGGTGGGTCATTATTTATGTCCTGGGAACCATCCCTTTCACAGATCAAGCTATTGGGATGGGGAAGAGGGCATTAAAGGTTAATGCTAACAAGATTCTCCCACATTGCGGTTAAAAGAATCTACATTGAATCCAAAGTTGTTCAACCACATACCACAAAAATACTCACTGCCACAACCAAGAAAACGTCAAAAAGGGAAAATAAACTATTTTTACCCCTTGCTACAACAGAGAAAGATATTACCCCTCTCCCCCTTCTAAAGACTAAACCCAATGTGTATCCTTAGAGATACGCAAGGGGTTACTCTCACCTCTGCCTCACAGTTTGCCCGGCATTTTGGGCTGAGATCTGTGGGAATTGCCGTTTCAACAAGGAATCAACAGATTTATTAAAGCCCCTCTGTTAATCCGCTGTCAAAACAAAAAAAGGAGTTTAAAATCCCAGGTGTTATACAAACTGTGTCTAAAAGCTATGAGTTCAATTAGACCAGATGGACAGATGAAGTGATTGAGGAAATGTTTAATCTGAGTAAAATGGCCAAGGTGCTCTTGGAAAAACACATTTTTCAGTAAATTCTGTATCTATATATTACTGGTCAAAACATCTGCAAAAAGAACTAAAAACACCAGAATGTGGGAATTAAATAATTACTGCCACCAGAGCACTGTGCATGTAGAGAATACAAAATGGTCTTATACGCATTGTATTCGCAGAATCAACATCACTAGACATGCAAATTATACATTTCACATTGAAAAACATTTTATTTGCAGCCACTGGTGATATCACGGGTGATGGCAAACAGAAGATACCACAAAACATATTAAAAAAATAATGTTCTCTAAATTATGCTAACATGTTTATTGATCATTTTTTATTCTCTACAACCACATCATGATTTTGATTTCTCGGAAGCAGCTTCACCTCTGGGGCAGTTATCAGGATGGTCACACATACATCCAAGTAAAACAAATCCTGGCAGTAATTGTAAGGCATCACACATTGACTTTGTTAACCCTTTTCAGTGGAATAGCTGTATACATCCACAAGACAATGCCTGTTACAGAGTTGGAAGATAATGTTTCCTTCACACTATCAAATTGAAAACACAAGTTTTTTTTTACATAACAGCATGTGCGCTTAGTCATTGTAGATCATATGAATGGATAAAAGTTTATATTGTTAATACACAAATCCGTAGCCAACAGTTATTCTATTAGTTTGGTTGTAATAATAATAACCCATTTGTATATAGCACTTTTATCCCAAACAGATTCCAAGCTCTTTTGTGCACACTAATCTTATTACTCAACATAAATAGCACATAATGAGTTGAGCCAGCAACTCTGAGATTTGAATATGTACTAGTATTTCCCTGGCAAAAAGTACTAATGAAAAGGATTTAGGAATAATTGTAGATAACAGACTTGGCAACAGTACTCAATACCAGTCAGCAGCTGCAAAGGCCAAAAAGATATTGGCATGTATAAAACGAGGTATAGATTCATGGGAGGATATCATCTTGCCTCTTTATGAGTCAATGGCAAGACCTCATCTTGAATATGCAGTACAATCTAGGCACCAATCCTTAAAAAAGATATTATGCAACTAGAAAAAGTATAAAGGAGGGCTACAAAATTAATAGGGGATTGGAGGATCTTAGTTATGAAGAGAGACTTAAAAATTGTATTTATATACGTTAGAAAAAATGGCACCTCAGAGGGGATATGATAAAATGATATGAATATATGCATGGGAAATATAAAGAGCTCTCCAGTGACCTGTTCATTAACAGAAATGTACAAAGAACAAGAGGTCACCACCTGAGACTGGAAGAGCACAGATGTCACAGACAGCAAAGGAAGGGATTCTTTACGGTAAGGACAATAAAGTTATGGAACTCACTGCCAAGAGAGGTGGTACTTTCAACTAAAATAGAAGCATTTAAAAATGGTCTGGATGGTTGTTTTCATTTATCTTTTTAGAAAAGCAGAATATCCAGGGCTATTAATAATAGAGCTTATTGATCCAAGGAGAAATCTAATTGTCCTTTGGAGTCAAGAAGGAATTTTGCCCCCTAGGAGGAGGCAAAATTAGAAATAGCTTCCTTAGGGGTTTTTGCCTTCTTTTGGATCAAAAGCGGGAATGATAGGTGGATGGGTTGAACTAGATGGACTGTCTTTTTTCAACATAAATTACTATGTTACTAAGTGGATCTAATTTGATATGAACCCATAAGGAAAAAAAAAGAGAAGATGTTCTACACTAATGTCTGCTGAATCCTATTTCACTCTTCATATTCCTGTTCATTATTTTTAAAGCATCAAGAATATGTTTGAAACCAAAAATGGGAGATGCCCATTGTATACGTAGCACAACTGTACACATTAGGCGCATCCATTAGTCAGGTGTTTCTGATTTAATAACTTTATATTTAACCCTGGATTGGTGTTTGTGGGTGTAGAGAGTAGGCAAGTTAGGTCCGTAGTCACCGAATCTCTGATATGCTACTATACTTTTGACATTGTTGGTATGTTCTATTGAAGATACAAACTTGAATGGCAGGAAGCTTTCTACAAACAATTTCTATGTTTTACCTTTGTAAAAAAAAAAAAGTTATGAGTTATGCAAAAGGGAATATGACTTTTTAAACACCTCATAATACAAGAGTGTAAAGTGGAATAATATAGATATAATAACTCAATCCATCATATTTCATTAGCAGATGCAAATTTTAAGAGAAAATTAGGTATATAAGACACAAAACATCAGGACATGTACACTTACTTAATTGTACATTGTGGGCGATTTTGTTTTAGCTTAAGCCTTGCATTTGCATACATTCTACTTAGGTGTCCTTTTTACGCGTGGCCTCACATCTGACCAAACTTCAGATTCTAAAGGTTTGTCCCACGTTATCCTAGCTGGAAAACTTTTTTTTTTTTTTTATGTGTCACTATGCCTTTACTAGACTTTCTACTATATCATTTTGAATCAGCTCTTGTCTTCCTCAAGAAAATAACTTGTACATGTTATGGCATGCGCCCCACTGGAACCGCATTAATGTAACATTTCTCTGATAAAAGTTTAAACATTCTTATCAGTGAGGCCTAATGAAGGAACCTGCTCGGTCTACAAAGCTTGCACTCATTTAGCTAAAAGAAATATCAGTTTACCTCTGCTTGTTTCCTGTGTTTCCTCTGCCAACACCCTTTTACTAAAGATTAAGATATAGAAAGGCATGTGGCAAAACAATGCAAACATTGCAAGTTGTGCAAGCAGTGTAACGAACACAAAGTGAGAAGTAAATATGCCCGTATAATAACCGACAGGCCCACCGGAAATACAAATATATATATTTATTTTCATTTCAGGTGGGCCTGTCGGTTATTATACGGGGCTGATTATATATATTATTATTTCTTTTTTTAGAGATGACTAAGAGGGTCTTAAAGGATGTGGCTGTAACGTGGCCTAGCACTTCCTGTAATCTGTATTTAGCTCAAATCGTCACTGTATCTCTAATGTCTATTCTATTCAAAGGCTACACAATATACAATGTCATTATGAAGAAATATATACATCTAACAACACATCTACATACCTACTGGACTAATTTTTTTTAGTATAAGGCTATTGCATTTGGGTGTTGAAGGGTTAATGTCACCAAATTCCCAAATCAACCTTTTTCCTGATTGATTAGGCTTCATCTCAGCTTGTCTGGAGCAGTCCTAACGGGTTCTAGCCAATTTACAGATATAGTATATATTGTAGCTACTTCAAAAATCAGACTACTGCTAAAGAGACTGCTCAATGTTCAAGTTCAGCCTGCCAAGATGTTGGGTCAGGACGCAGCAGCGGTTGACTGATATCTAAGCTCTTCTCTACTAAAGAAGAAGAGTAAGTGACCATCTAGAAGATCTGGGGTAACGGGAGCCATTTAAGTAACTCCTGAAGTCTATGTCATTTGTTAAGTGATCATTGATTGAATTCTGCTGCCTTTAAGGGACACTAAACTTTACGTTTCACTTGTACATCCAATATGGAAAACTATACATTTAAGATCTGATGATCAATCAAAGACTAGTCAGGAAACCAGATCACTATCAAGTAAAGGCTGTTTTGTTATCTATTTTCTCCTTATAGCAATTCTTTGTACTGAAACAAGTGTTAGATCTGAGGGGAATACACATCCATTTATACATTTCCCAGTTGAGTATTATAAAGACACTTAGAGCTACTTTTAGGCAAAATAAACTGAGGATAATGCTAAGCAGCCAATAACAGAGCCAGATAAATGTTCCTACTGTATAGTAGGTAAAATAGAGCAGCCTTCTTCTGGCAAGAATTGTTAGAAAGACAAAAAAAATGTACACACATACACACACACACACACACACACACACACACACACACACACACACACTATAGTTACAAAAATGTTGTACTACTTCTTTGAACTAGGCATTAAAATCACTTGTGATGTTATCATAGCTACAGACTATATACTAAGGCACAACAAGAAAGTGAGGTATTTGAGAAAGTGAGGTAACAATTCATAGAGGTTATCATAAGGCACCATGATACTTCGGTTCATCAAATTGTGCATGTGTGTTGATTGTAGAAATCCGGTCTTTGATTCTTCACCCACTATTGGTTGCGTGTATAAAATCTGGCACTGCTGTATACTGAGAAAATGCCTATTCAGTGTTTTTCAAGATGCACTTTTGTTTTCTGTGGGACTAAAATACGCATAACGTGCTTCAATGAAGCGCTGAGCAGTGTTCCACTGACCCAAACCTGACATCATGGGTTCAGATAATGAGCATTAGGGGAGGGCTGACAACGGGGGCAGTAAAGCAAGTGCGCCCCAGGCTGCTCTCTAACCTTACTCAATGTACTCAATGGGCTGGGGCTGCACCACTATTCACACCTTTCTGTCAACATATCTGTCTTACCAGTCTGTGTCTATCTTTGATGATGATGATGAGTGGGCTGATGAAATTGCAGCATGTGCCACTAAATTGTTTCTGCCCCCATTGGTTGCATGCACTGCCAATTAAATCACAAGAATACCAACAGTGTCCATTTCATGGAAACCTGTCGGGCATGAGTAGAAATGTCCCTGCAGACTAGTTAACCACAAGAGCATACCTCCCAACAGTCCCGCTTTGCCATGGGACAGTTCAGATTTTGAAGCTATGCCCCGACAGAGGTGGCGTTCAGTGGGACAGCGGGAGTCAGGAGCAGTATCCCGCTGTCCTGTTCGCTTTCTCCGGTGTCCCAGATACCAGAGAATGCTTACTGCTCATGTGCAGCAC
This sequence comes from Pelodytes ibericus, assembly GCA_036172795.1. NCBI lineage: Eukaryota > Metazoa > Chordata > Amphibia > Anura > Pelodytidae > Pelodytes > Pelodytes ibericus. The sequence goes on along the minus strand of CM069859.1, from coordinate 185,143,488 downwards.
TGTGCTGACAGTGTTACTGCACACATTTGCTGTAACGCTGGCACGTCCCTCCCAAGTGTCCACCTCCCGGTGTCCTGATTAGCCTGGGGGGCAAACAAGAGATAGACCCAGTGAACACAATGTGCCTAGTTTCGGAACATCCACTGTAAAACTTCCATGTTTACATATCATTGTAATTAGTTATAGGCTGCCATTCTATCCCAGATAAGAATATTAAGGGCTAGATAATCCAGTCTTCAGAAGATGAGCTTGTAATAACTACTAATAATTAATAGCTAATTATACACAACAACAGAACCTGTTGGACTATATGGTAAGGTGACCTGATTTTGTGAACTGTTTTAAGAAAACCAAGTCCATTTTTCTTTCTTTACATATACATAGTAAATAAAATCTGTTTTATGAACATATTTAGTACAGATGATGTATGTACTGTTATTTGTTTTTTGCAATATATCCCTATAGTTATTCGGAAAACACATATTATACTGCTTACAAAGACGACTTGGAATTAAGTTTTGGATGTAAACGTTAGGCAAAATGGCCTTGCACCGACACATCTACGGGGACATGGGTCTCAAAAAGGGTCACGTCTCCTAAAACTGGGATCATCAGATCACTCTAAATATAGACAGACAGGCCACCTGCTCAACAACAATGAACTATAGACCAGAACTTTCACATTATGTTTCCCTTGAAATCACAAATTAAAATATCTTGCAGCCCTAGATCTTTCCATTCACTTTTCGTGTGTGTACATTTTCTCGGTTGCTATGTCAATGAAAGCATCGCCTTGGGGTGGAGTCGAGGATCGTCAGCATGATCCATGCCTGTGTAATCATGTTCTTTGTGTTTCACGACTGATACTAAATATAATACTACAGTAATATGTTTCTAAGTATGTACAGCTGTTCCTTTAATTAACAATTCAAACACTTTGTACAAACTCTCTAACATAGTGTTATAAATATCACAGTTTAGACCCTGGTGCCAAATGCTTACAACAGAATCCCATTAAGGATGAACATTCTAGAATCTGGACCAAGGCCTGTTTTTGCTATATTTGAGCTCTATATTGTTTGTTTTTTTCGCTGGCATAAGACATTTGTTACAAAACTCTACGTCATTCATCGAATCACCATGTGATATCCTCCACGCAGAGGTTCTGTACATACACACCTCCCTTGTTCTGACTCAGTGAAACTAAGGAAAGCTACTGAGCTTGTTCATCAGGTAACTGGCATAGCAAATTGAGAAAACCGTGACCTAGCAATGCTCAGTGCATGGCTTCATATATAATACATCTAGTTTCCATCCACTTAGCGCTCACTAACCAATTAACCACAAAGTCAGCAAAGGGGGAGGTTATGAGGGGATTTCTCAGCGTCAATCCAAAGCATCTATGAAAAGGGATAACATGTGGCAGATCGCATTTTTTAATGGAATAAAAATAGCATTACAACACAACCGTAAGCTGGCTAAAGCATGGTGTAGAATACATCAATAAAAATCTCTATATAAATTCCAGGGCTAAATATATGCATTGTTCTTAACGGTTTGTCCACTTTTACAAACAGTGCTCAATCGTAATACATAAACCTGCCACCTTCTCGGGATAAGTGTCCAAGACCAGTGACCATGACAAGGTCTGTGAAGGTCCATAGAACTTCATTAAATTGTCTGTCAAAGTGCAGTAAATCCACCATGACATTTCTACACCTTTACACAAGGTTTCTTAACCCAATAGGTCAATAAACTGTTGGTTGTATGACTGTTTTCCAGAATAGGAAGTCACGTTCCATTTTAGTGATAAGATATTTTTTCCCATGTAGGGAAAACCTCAGATATTTAAATCAGCTTGCATACTGTAAAGACTGCTTTATTAAAGACTCATCATAAGTGTGGTTACAAATAATGTGACAAGGCCAGTCTCATCATATGGGCCTTTTTATAAGAAGTGGTGTGGGAGAAAAAGCCTGTACCTTATTTGAATTTACTTTTCTACAGATCATTATTTATTCTCTATATTCACAGTACAAACAGTAATTAGAATATGTCAGCAGATAAGAATAATTTGGCCCATCCACTACGCTCTCAGTAAAGTAATACTTCCTGATATTACTTTTAAATCTTTGCCCGTCTAATTAAAGACTATGTCCTCTTGTTGTGGTAGTTTTTCTTCTTTTAAATATACTTGCATCCTTTACGGTGTTGATTCCCTTCATATATTTAAATGTTTCTATTATATCCATATTATGTTACGTCTTTCCTCCAAGCGATACATGCTAAGATGGTTTAACCTTTCCTGGTAAGTTTTAATAGCCCTTCTCTGAATTATCTCCAAATTTACATTTGCATTTTCTGCCTATTCTCATAGATCTGTCTATCTTCCTTACGATAAGTTTTTATTTTTTTTCTAAATTACTAAAATGCTCTTTTTTTTTTTTTTTTTTACTTTTTTGGCCACCTTTGCTGAGTACCAACGTGGTTTCAATTTTTTGCTCTTACTGACAAGCCTAATGCAATTTTCTGTTTCCTTCAGTAGTGCAACTTTTAGATAATACCATTTCTCCTGGACTCCATTTACACTGCTCTAGTCTAATAATGACTCCTTTACACCTAATCTAATTTTAGAAAAGTCTGTTTTTGAAAAATCTAAAACTTTTTTTTTTTTTGTATGGTGTGACTGCATCACTGTTGTATGAAACCACACTGACTGGTGATCACTAGATCCTAAACTTTCACCTGCAGTAATATCTGATACCAAATCTCCATTTGTGAACACTAAATCTAATTTCCTCCTTTCAAACTGGCTCCTCAACTATTTGCTTTAGATATAATCCCAGTAGGAAGTTTGGAATATGTGTACTCCTGGTGCAAGCAGCTATTTTGGATTTCCAGTTCTCATCAGGAAAATTAAAGTCACCCATGATTATCACCTCCCCCATCAATGTAATATTAGCTATTTCCTCAACTGGTAGATTATCCAACTCTTCCACAGGCGCAAAAAAAAGGGGGGCGTAATTCTTGTGGGACTTTTATACAAAACCATCTAAATGTTTTAATCTATATTATTGTTATTATAAAGTAACATTTGCAACCTACAGAAATGAGGGCGGTAACCATGTTTTGCATGTGTGCACGCAGTTATAGTACCACTTTAGCACTATTAGGATGTTCTGGTTTTATACACAACCTCATTCAGTAGTATTACATATGTACACAATTGTGGATTTCTTCCCTATTCTATCACTCCAAAGACTTAAGTAAGCTATAAAATGTTACAGCCTTAACCAACATCTGGCCTTATTTTACACCCAATACCAGTATAGCGCCGATAAACGTAAGCCTGGTACCTAGAAAGTTCCAGTTTCCCTATGGGATGCTGCAGCACTGCACTGCCTTGTGCGGATGTAGGAAATAATACAAAGATATACTGTACAGCAGCCAGCCTCTGCCAGCAAAGCATTTCCTTAGAGAGCATGATGGACAGACTTTGAGACTAAATAACTACAAATCTAGCTTTTCAGCACATATTCTGAGAGAATACAAAAAAGCCTAATTAATGTTCTCTGGCACAAGGATCCTTTCCTAATCATAATATTAACTGTGTGCATGCCATGGTGCTACCATACTAGTGCTTCAATTAGTAAGAGACCTGTACATCATTTTTCAGATCAATCCTATAGATTTCTTGACTAATGCATTTATTTGGGCTTTTATTATTACCCAGGAGTAATTACAAAAAAACTGAGTATGTTGTGGTAGGCAGCATGACAAATTATAAGAAATTCAATAATGTGACTGAATAATGTAAATAATCCAACTGGCTGCATGGCAGCAAGGGGTTAAACGTATACAGGTCACATTTATGACAGCGATGTCACTCACTCAAGTAGCGACCTATAAATGCTCAGAAAAAGCAAAGGAAGTCAGACAAACAGGGCTGCAGAGTGTAAAGGTAAACCTCAAACTACAGCACATTTCCGGAATGGTATTAAAGGAGTTCACATAGTGCCACCCAGTACAAGCTTACCTGACTCAAGTGTTTCCCTTTAATTCCGATCACAATCATTTCTCTATCAACATGGCCCAAAAAAGATCAATGATAGCTTTGATGTCACTTTGACACACTAGCATCTGTGGACCACAGCTCCTATGATCCTAAGCTATCAATGACTTGCGCCAATAGTAGTTATCATTTACCTGTTGTAAATGCACAACTCCCATTAATCTCTAACACTCCCAATATTCTCAGCCTCGCCTGAGAGTTATACGAGATAACATCCAACAGAAAAACATACATAAAGGGTGTGTATTCCCTATATGGGTACACACATGTTCTCCTATAGGCACCACAACCTTACCCATTTCACCCACCTTAAGGATATACCTAAGTAAAGCCAGACCCAAATATCAGTAGACAATCAACACACGTCACCATGTACTTAAACAAATCCCTCTTTCTTGGGTAGCGATTGCATTAGGTCTTACCTGTCTGTTGGCAACCATCCGTCATGTAATCTCCTTTTCAGTTGCTGTGTTACTGAGGATAGAGACACAAGAGGCTTATCATCACTTGGAACTGTGAGCTGTCACTACAGGGTTTACAGGAGACTAAGGACATCTCCGTCCCCTGGGGACTCGGCTTCTGCTTTCTGACTGTACAGCTACTATGCACTGAACTTCCCCCCCTGTTACACACTGAGAGCCTCCTGTTAGAATGGAACGCGAACCTGGGCGGGTTCATTGGGTGTGGCCAACTGTTAATGATAGACACTCTGAAAGCAGGAGGTATCCCAGCTGAGACATGCCCCAGCTCCGTGACGTCAGAGGGGCTGCAGGCAGGTATAGGAGGAGTTTGATCAGGTCCTACGGGCAGAATGGATAGTTCTGGGAGTACTTAATATCCTGGAAATGCTGTTATAGTACTGTTGGCTAAGCTTGGGCATTACTAACTCTTGTGGACTACAGTTAATTTATCTAGCTGAGCGTCATGAGATTTGATGTCCACAACAGCATATGTGCTAAAGGCTAGTTACCCGTGTGTCGCACTGTGTAGTGCTTAGAGAGCCAATCCTCAGTTCCATCTTATTATGGAGCTGAGCAGCCTAGGGCGCTTGTAGCTAGGGTACAAGGGGGGCTCCTGCAGGCCTACAGTTAGAGAACTTTTGAAATCCGAGTTTATGAACTTTATTAAAAATGTATAGATTTCAGGATAATTAAGTGCATAAAATGTGAATCTTTTAGAAACTATGCTTAAAATACAAATTATTCCTACATTTAAGGTATCTTGTAACATATGTAAGGTTAACTTCATACATTTAAAACTGCCCCTACCATATTTATCAGCAATGTGTAAATGCACACGGACAGACCTACAGATAAGTACTAATGGAATTCATTTTAATCAATGCACACTAGCATATATGCCTACCTGAGTCATTTGATAAAGAAATGGGTGTGGTCATCATGTTTTAGAGTGCAATGTGCAATTAGATGCATTTAGCTCAGATTATTTAACTTTTTCACATGTGGTAACTAATTAGGTTTGGATGTTGCAAAATGTTATTTAAAATAAAGGTATCTGTGATTCAGCTGTCATTTGCCTTTAAACCCTTTAAAAAAACAGAAATGACTAGTTGCCATTCACAATATATTAATTTAAAGACATTCCTAATTAAACATTAATTACAAATAATATGGTATGATCATTTTCATACTGAAGCTTACTTTAAAGTAGTGTTGGCTATTTAACATAAGAGTTTGGCAAAGAACCACACTAGTTTCCAGTAGAGGAACAATAGACCAGGTTGCAAGTTCAAACTTTCTTTACCTCTTGTGTTTGGTTAGCTGAACTTCATGGAAAATGTAGTTAACAAGAACAACAGCGTCAAAGGCAGTAATGTCTAGGCTTTGGCATTCTGCGTCTTGTGAATTACATTTATCATGATGCTCTCAAGCAGCCCAACATTAGTTGAGCAACATATGAAGTATATAGTCCACTGCTGCTAGAGTTCCAAAGGCAGTAATAACTAACCTTTGGCACTCATATAGTTGTGTAATACACTGCCCATCATGCTTACCCAGCAAACCGTGCAAAATGTAACCCAGCTAGCCAAACATGTTTTAACCTCTGATCCAGTTGGCCTGTTTGTGCGCAGAAGGGATTATGAAAGTACTCTCGCCCCTTGTTTTCAGGGGTAGATATCAATGTTTAACGTAGTGGACATTTACTATTGTGACAAACAATTTAATGATGTTCTATGGATCTTCACAGACTCTACCACGGACACTTTACCTAGCCCTGCTGGTTGTAACTTTCCTTCTGTCCTGCAGGTTGCCAAGTGACAGTGTGTGAGGTCATATCTCCGTGCATGCTGCCAATTCTCAGTGTGCCGAACAGTTTACCCACCTGGCGAGCTCCCATTTCTACCTGCAAAGTCTGGTTGCAGCCCTGCTAGTTCCACCTGCTCTACCATGATAACCTATGGTACATCATGCCCTACTATAAAGCATTAGTGGAAGATGGTAGATGAAGCTTTTAGACATACCGTAGTAAAGTACTTAGTAAATTAACGTTACTGGAAGGAATGGGAGTTTGCAAGCTTACAGGAGCACTAGCTTAGGAAGCTCAAAAAATCTGGGGTTGAAAAGTTTTTTCCTTTTTTACAGGGGCAAATGTGGATGTGAATGCCTATAGCACAGCTTTACTGTTCAAATTTAGACAAACTGATACTGTGCAACGACAAGCATATAGATCCTCTGTAAGAGAACAACATGCAACATGGTCCTTCCTGTGCTTCACCAGTGGTTACCAACACACTGGGGGACTCAATAATCGGTGCTCTGAGTCTAAGAAAGGAGATGTTTCCCTGATTCAGATAGAATTTGATACATGTTGTGGGTACTAGTATGGTGACCTTCACTGACTCTTATTAGTCTATTTTGAACTGGTGTGGTTGGAGGTTCTTTTCTTCTAACCACTGGTGCTTTGAACATTAATAAAACAAATTTGTGCTGAGAATAGTGTGGTTGAGATTTCTGTTTTTATTATTCCTTTACTCTAATTTCCCTTAAGTACTTTTTTATTTTAATGTTATAAACATTTTCGTCATAGTTTTCGTCAACTGCATGTTTTCAGTGACTAAAACGAAACAATAACTAAATAAAAAATAATAATAATTTGACTAAAACGGTGACTAAAATCCATTGCAATTTTCATCAAGTGATGAAAATCACTGAGGAGGGACTATTGCATTTATCTATTGGACTTCCATGGATCTCTACCAAATCCCATTTCCCTGGCTCCATCTGCAGTTGGATTCTCTTCCTGTGCCTATCTGCCCCAGAACATTGCCCTGCAAACTGCAGAGGAAGAAGATACTCCTCCATCTGATTCGCCTGGTACTGTCACGTGAATGTTTTCCCTCCCATCTCCCCAGCAAGTTAACTTAAAGGAACATTGCACCTTTTTTTAACCCTTTGCTTCCTTGAAGGAAGCAAAAAACATGTCCCTGACTTTGAAGTAAACCTGGTGTGTATCTTAACCCCTTAGTGACATGACCTTTTGACTTTGTCTTTCCCTTGCTGTTTTGACATTTCTGGGGTGTTTAGCTGTAATTTTCTTTTTTCTTACATTCTGTAAAAAACCAAACACTTTTTCTAACTTTGTCCTAAAAATAATTTACACAAATGCAATCAGCTCGCCCTGCTCCGACTGGTGAATGTGAGGATCTCTCACTGCTAGCGCAGATGGAGTCAAGATAGAGCTAGTTAAGGTCCCCCCCTGCTGATCCCATGCAAAGCCAAGAGAGAGCCGGTCGCTGACCAGATGGCTGCCTGCTTCCTATCAGTGGTTAAACTGGTGTGTACTATCAAAAGTACACGCCAGTTTATCCTCTCAATAGGAATAACTAACATTTCATATAAAGTTTAGTGTTCCTTTAACACTGTATAACAACCTTCTCGGACCTTCCCTCCCTCATTACTTAAACTAAAATAATTCAGATCACTAAAATAAGACTAAACTAAAATGGCAATTTTGTCAAAAGACTATGACTAAATGTAAACCAAAATGTGCTGTCAAATTTAACACTAATAGCAAGGGGAATTAGAAAAAGGTTTTAAATCATCTAGATTTTTTTCTATATCTCAGTTTAAACTATGTTTTTCTTTCTTTAGTTGATGCAAGTTCATGACTCAAGGGCATTGTCCCAGTTAGTCATGAATGTATCATCACCGGTATCAAATGTAGGGATTTTAAAACATCTTAAACCATGTGGGGTTAATTCTTCTAATTTTTATTTTTTTGTAAAGTGATGGTTTACTATTTAATTTTCAGTTCTTTTAATACCTCTGATTATATGTATGAGGATAACTTTTCCTTCAAGATAGAGGAAAATAAAAAAAAATGTAGATCATCGGCACTCCAGGGGTCGGTGTATATCAATATCAAAATCTTTAATAGTGTTCCAAAATCAAATGAAAAAAATGCACAGAAAATATACATGGAGTGAACGCATATAGCGCTTACTCATGAGCTTATTTTTCATTTGATTTTGGAACACTATTAAAGCTTTTGATATTGATATACACCGACCCCTGGAGTGCCGATGATCTACATTTTTTTTATTTTCCTCTATCGCTGATTGTAAGGTTCGAACCAGGCGGACACTTGCTACATTAACTTTTCCTTCTAAGCACAAAAAATATCATTAATATATCATAACAATTTCCCAGCTATTGATGCCCAATTTGTGCAGCTCACTTAAGTTCAGTTTTATTGAATACTCACTGCCACCAGCACATACTGACACACAGATGCCTGATTCCTGCATTTATTTTTTTAAATGGTGATAGCGGAGAGACAGCTGTACCCTCAGAATATTCAAATGCTTGCCAGCAGGAGGGGCTATGTTTTAGTATCTTTATTTGCTTGCTCAAACCCGTAAAACCTATACATTTGAGCATGGGAAACCAATACAGCTATATGAATGCATAAAAAAATATGGCTGGGGTGTTGATCATCTTAGAAATGAAAACAAATATCAAGTGTAGAAAAATGAAATTGTAATGCAAGTGGACAGATTTTCTGGTAGTGTTTGTCGCTGTGCAAAAAATAGTACTTAAAAAATAGTTTCACATGAGTTTCCTACTGTTAGACCCTCAATCTTAGCAAGGGATCCATATTTGGAAAAGGAAAAATTCATTAAACAATGGAAACTGTTTGTTTTTCATTTGTCAGGTTAGATTTATTTATAATGTAAAGTTTGTTCATGACAAATTTAATATAATTGTACCATGACTCGTCAATGGTGACTCTTGTAAATCCCAGACTGGGAAATGCAATTTTATTTTTATTGTTCCTGTGTACATCTCAAGCAGTTTAAATTGGCAGTTACAAACTGCTAATATAAAAAATAAAAGCTTCAGCAACATAATATTCCTTTTCCCATGTGTGCTTTGATCAGTTTCAGCTGTCATTTATAAATTCATATCAAACTTACGAAATAGCAGTTTTTCATAAAGATATATATATATATATATATATATATATAAATTATAGACAGGCCATATATTTATCTCTGGTTTATATTGCTATTTGGATATTAGGATAATTAACATTTAATGAGAACACCAGATATCCTGCTTCATACTAAGTGACCAGCTGCTAGGAGAAGTGTCCAATAACTTCATTATCGTCATTTTTTCTTTTACAACGCATTTCACTTCTTATTCTGGTGGTTTCCTATTTTCCTTCAACCAATGGACAAAAAAAGTTGTCTCCAAGGGGTTAATCATGTTCATATCTAGTCCCAGTTATAGAACATGTCAACTACAGAGCATTGCCTAGGGAGATGCTGAGGTCCTCAGAACAAAAATAATAAGGAAAGATCCTATGTTCCATGTTGCTGCCCCTGTTATGTAACCACCTGAGGCGAGTGAGCTCAGTGTGCCTCATTAGATCACTGCCCCTGGTAATATGCTTGATATGTTTGTTTTTTAACTCTTCATAAAGTACTGTAGGTCAATTTGTACAAACAAATAAAACACTAGGAAATTAATACTAGCTTCACAATTGTTCTGCATTTTGATGATGTTTCTGTAACTAGCATATTTTTTTATTCTCAATTCTACACTGCAACTTGACGTTTCAATGCCAGCTTAGTTACAACGTCGAACAGATAGGAGAAAATGGAAGAGAAATATGACCCGGTACTTTCAGTGATCCTTTCTTTTTCTCTAACATAAAATACCTACGTTGTACAGAAAAGCTGTTTGCCCGTTTACTAAATAGTTACAGAACACGCATTTTGTTCCTTTATTGGTCTTTATAGTCAGTGCTAAAATGAACAGGCACAGATAGTTCAGAAAGTATCTAAGCATAAGACTTTCTCTGGTGAAACTGGACTCTATTGGGTCTATTCACAAAAATTCCACTTTTGACCTAGTCAAACAAAATGATCTAAGCTATTTTTGAAACTACTTCAAATTCGGCAACTGAATAGCAACCAAAGCTTTGATCATTACTTTCAGTGGGGACGATTTGAACCTGGGGTTTTTTTCTAACCAAATTTGCCAAATTTGACTTAGTCTCAAAATGAAAGTCGACCTATAAAGTGGAATTTTAGCAAATATACTCAATAGTGTCCAGCTTCACCAGAGAAAGTCTTATGCTTAGATACTTTCTGAACTAAGTCAATATCGTCACCTGAGTTTGGCTTAGAAAAAAAACCCCAGGTTTGAATCTTCCCATTTGAAAGTAATGGGAGACTAAATGATCAAAGCTTTTTGTGACTTTGGGTGCCAAATTTGACTTGGTTTCAAAAATAGCTTTGAAAATGAAAGTCAACCTCCAAAGTCGAATTTTAGTGAATAGACCCATATGATTGCCACTGGCACTCAATGGACTAACCAAGCTTAGAGAGACACTGATTAGGTTATGCAATCAGGAGGTGAAAATAAATCCTACACACAGTTAGTGAGTGCCCACATTTGGAACATAACTTTACAAACCAGTGGCTGTTTACACCATTTGTCTTCTCCTCGTTCACCTTGTATGGTTGTCCTCCTATTATTCTTGTCTAAATACACCATTGGACATAGGGTTATGTGCTATAGCAGAGGCGTCCAACGTGCGGCCCGCGGGCCAAATGCGGTCCGCCGGGCATCGAGGTGCGGCCCGCCTGAGCTCTGCTCCGGTAGCCGCACCTCGAACTGCACACCACATGAGAAGCTGTGTCGGGGAACGAAGTTTCCCACACGCTCTGTGTAGGGAACTTCGTTCCCCGATACAGCTTCCCGTGCGGTGTGCAGTGCACAAATCCCCTCCTCTGCCCTGCGCATGAGGTCATGCGCAAGGGTCAGAGGGTGGGAAGAAGCGCACCGGGAGTCCACAGCCACGTGTGTGGGGTAAGTATGTATGTATGTATGTATGTATGTGAGTGTGTGTGTGTGTATAAATGTGTATTAGTGTGTGGGGTAAGTGTATTTATGTATGTATGTATGTGAGTGTGTGTATCAATGTGTGTGTGGGTTAAGTGTATGTATGTATGTATGTATGTATGTGAGTGTGTGTGTATAAATGTGTATTAGTGTGTGGGGTAAGTGTATGTATGTATGTGAGTGTGTATCAATGTGTGTGTGGGTTAAGTGTATGTATTTATGTATGTATGTGAGTGTGTGTGTATAAATGTGTATTAGTGTGTGGGGTAAGTGTATGTATGTATGTATGTATGTATGTATGTGAGTGTGTGTATCAATGTGTGTGTGGGTTAAGTGTATGTATGTATGTATGTATGTGAGTGTGTGTGTATAAATGTGTATTAGTGTGTGGGGTAAGTGTATGTATGTATGTATGTGAGTGTGTGTATCAATGTGTGGGTTAAGTGTATGTATGTATGTATGTGAGTGTGTGTATCAATGTGTGTGTGGGTTAAGTGTATGTATGTATGTATGTGAGTGTGTATAAATGTGTATTAGTGTGTGGGGTATGTGTATGTATGTATGTATGTATGTGAGTGTGTGTATCAATGTGTGTGTGGGTTAAGTGTATGTATGTATGTATGTATGTATGTGAGTGTGTGTGTATAAATGTGTATTAGTGTGTGGGGTAAGTGTATGTATGTATGTATGTATGTGAGTGTGTGTATCAATGTGTGTGTGTGGGTTAAGTGTATGTATGTATGTGAGTGTGTGTATCAATGTGTGTGTGTGGGTAAAGTGTATGTATGTATGTATGTGAGTGTGTGTATCAATGTGTGTGTGGGTTAAGTGTATGTATGTATGTATGTGAGTGTGTGTGTATAAATGTGTATTAGTGTGTGGGGTAAGTGTATGTATGTATGTATGTATGTGAGTGTGTGTATCAATGTGTGGGTTAAGTGTATGTATGTGAGTGTGTGTATCAATGTGTGTGTGTGTTAAGTGTATGTATGTATGTATGTGAGTGTGTATAAATGTGTATTAGTGTGTGGGGTATGTGTATGTATGTATGTATGTATGTATGTGAGTGTGTGTATCAATGTGTGTGTGGGTTAAGTGTATGTATGTATGTATGTATGTATGTGAGTGTGTGTGTATAAATGTGTATTAGTGTGTGGGGTAAGTGTATGTATGTATGTATGTGAGTGTGTGTATCAATGTGTGTGTGTGGGTTAAGTGTATGTATGTATGTGAGTGTGTGTATCAATGTGTGTGTGTGGGTTAAGTGTATGTATGTATGTATGTGAGTGTGTGTATCAATGTGTGTGTGGGTTAAGTGTATGTATGTATGTATGTGAGTGTGTATAAATGTGTATTAGTGTGTGGGGTAAGTGTGTGTGGGGGTTAAGTGTATGTATGTATGTATGTGAGTGTGTATAAATGTGTATTAGTGTGTGGGGTAAGTGTATGTATGTGCGTGTGTGTGTGGGGTAAGTGTATGTATGTGAGTGTGTGTGTGGGGTAACTGTATGTATGTGAGTGTGTGTGTATAAATGTGTATGTGTGAGTGGGGTAAGTGTTTGTATGCGAGTGTGTATAAATGTGTATATGTGAGTGCATGTTAAAAGGGTGTCGGGTAAGTGTATGTATGTATGTGAGTGTGTGTATAAATGTGTATGTGTGTGGGGTAAGTGTATGTATGTATGTGAGTGTGTATCAATTTGTATTAGTGTGTGGGGTAAGTGTATGTATGTATGTATGTATGTGAGTGTGTGTGTGAGGTAACTATATGTATGTGAGGATGTGTGTAAAAATGTGTATGTGTGAGTGGGGTAAGTGTATGTATGTGAGTGTGTGTATAAATGTGTATTAGTGTGTGGGGTAAGTGTATGTATGTATGTATGTATGTATGTGAGTGTGTGTATCAATGTGTGTGTGGGTTAAGTCTATGTATGTATGTATGTGAGTGTGTGTGTATAAATGTGTATTAGTGTGTGGGTTAAGTGTATGTATGTGAGTGTGTGTGTATAAATGTGTATTAGTGTGTGGGGTAAGTGTATGTATGTATGTATGTATGTATGTATGTATGTGAGTGTGTGTGTGTATCAATGTGTGTGTGTGTGTGTTAAGTGTATGTATGTATGTGAGTGTGTGTGTATAAATGTGTATTAGTGTGTGGGGTAAGTATGTATGTATGTGCGTGTGTGTATCAATGTGTATGTGAGTGTGTGTATCAATGTGTGTGTGGGTTAAGTGTATGTATGTATGTGAGTGTGTGTATCAAGGTGTGTGTGGGTTAAGTGTATGTATGTATGTATGTGAGTGTGTATAAATGTGTATTAGTGTGTGGGGTAAGTGTATGTATGTATGTATGTATGTATGTATGTGAGTGTGTGTATCAATGTGTGTGTGGGTTAAGTGTATGTATGTATGTGAGTGTGTGTATCAATGTGTGTGTGGGTTAAGTGTATGTATGTATGTGAGTGTGTATAAATGTGTATTAGTGTGTGGGGTAAGTGTGTGTGGGGGTTAAGTGTATGTATGTATGTGAGTGTGTATAAATGTGTATTAGTGTGTGGGGTAAGTATGTATGTGCGTGTGTGTGTGGGGTAAGTGTATGTATGTGCGTATGTGTGTGGGGTAAGTGTATGTATGTGCGTGTGTGTGTGGGGTAAGTGTATGTATGTGCGTGTGTGTGTGGGGTAACTGTATGTATGTGAGTGTGTGTGTATAAATGTGTATGTGTGAGTGGGGTAAGTGTTTGTATGCGAGTGTGTATAAATGTGTATCTGTGTGAGTGCATGTTAAGAGGGTGTGGGGTAAGTGTATGTATGTATGTGAGTGTGTGTGTTTAAATGTGTATGTGTGTGGGGTAAGTGTATGTATGTATGTATGTGAGTGTGTATAAATTTGTATTAGTTTGTGAGGTAAGTGTATGTATGTATGTGAGTGTGTGTGTGAGGTAACTGTATGTATGTGATGATGTGTGTAAAAATGTGTATGTGTGAGTGGGGTAAGTGTATGTATGTATGTGAGTGTGTGTATCAATGTGTGGGTTAAGTGTATGTATGTATGTATGTGAGTGTGTGTGTATAAATGTGTATTAGTGTGTGGGGTAAGTGTATGTATGTGAGTGTGTGTGTATAAATGTGTATGTGTGTGAGTGGGGTAAGTGTATGTATGCGAGTATGTGTATAAATGTGTATCTATGTGAGTGCATGTTAAGTGGGTGTGGGGTAAGTGTATGTATGTATGTATGTATGTATGTATGTGAGTGTGTGTGTGTGTGTATGTATGTGTATGTGGGGTAATTGTGACTGTGTGTGTGGGAAGGGGGGGTAAGTGTGACTGTGTATGCATGTGTGTGTTTGTAGTTAATGTGACCACTACACATTAGTGTAAAATATATATATATATATATATATATATATATATATATATATATATATATACACATGTATATAATTATATATATATATTATTCTCTGAATGAATGAAAAATGAATGCGGCCCACGCACGCATACATTTCTAGCGAAGTGGCCCTTTGCAGAATAAACTTGGACACCCCTGTGCTATAGGGAACTGTATTTTTTTTTATTTTTTTTTAATCCTCGATGTGTCAATTTATTTGTTTTATGCTTACAATTGCATTTTTATTTTTACATGTTTAACCCATTGCATCATTTTCGTTTTGTTAACAGTGAAAAGGATTTTAAGAAATCAAATTTCTGTAATATTTAGGGTGTGAAGTTGGGTAAATTTTCTTATTTTTTCTGGTATTTGTAATTTTAATATGGAGTGGGGGACTTGTAACCAAGAGCCCCTATAGTGAGGGTCTTCATCGCTGACAGTTCAGCGCGGCAGTTAGAACGCTGAACTGTCAGCAATGAAATATAACGCGGCCGTTTCACCGCGGCTGCAGCTATGTAAGAGCTGACAGTTCAGCGCTGAACTGTCAGCTCTTACAAATCTAAAAGTAAAACTAAAATAATCCCCCCTTAATAAATGATTCCCCCCCCCAATAGTAACACTAAACCCCAATACTAACAGTAAAATTAACCCCAATACTAAAATTAACCCCCTAAACCCTAATACAAACCCTAATACTAATACTAACCCCCGACACCTAATACTAAAATTAACCCCCTAAACCCCAATACTAACCCTAATACTAAACCCCGCGATGAAATCTCCAGCGACGACCTGTCTTGTGCTGCAGAGTCGGCGGTGAAGCGGCTGCGCGGAAGCAGCTGCGATGAAGAGTCCCATCCCCATATAGTGATGCATGGGGATGCCCAATCTGCATTTGTGGACTGTCAGCATTGTGCAAATGTACTTTAGGAGTCCCCTTGCTTCTCAGTGGACAAGTACAGAGTCTCAATGAGCATGAGTGGCTTGCATATTTTTGAGTGTTAACACAGAATGAAAGCTTGGAATATGCAGAAATTAGCAAGGAACAAATGAAAAAACTATATATATTTGAGCATTCAAATAAAAATTGCACAATGCAGCATGACAGTGGATCTTTAACATAGAGGCCTATCTGTCAACAGGTTTATATGTTGATCAACTTATTTAGAAGGTTTGGCAGCTATTTGTCTGCTATTTACTAGGTTCAGGGTGTGTTTCCATTCCCCCGTACTCAATTAGGTAATATGATACATTAACTAATATGGGTGTGTGGAATGGTTGAACTTGATGGACTACGTCTTTTTTTCAACCTAATTAACTACCGGTATGTAACCATATTTTTCATTATGTGAATACTATTTTTATTATTATTATTAATATTATTATTATTTATAATGCACCATCAAATTCCCCATGGTAAAGTAAGATCCAGTATGTTTTTAGTTTTAATTTATAGGTCTGAGAAGCTGATGCCAAATTATATTCCCTTTCCAAATGAGCATGCTGTAATTACCAGAAATAACACAAACTAAATCACTCCCACGTAATATTTATTTCCAGTTATTAGTATTTATATAAATACAGCCAGTTTCAGCAGTCATTTACTTTATTACAAGCCATTCATCCACTTCAATCATGAAGCATAAACAAGCATAGTGTATAATCCGTGATACAGTTCAAACATCATCCATCTGGTGAACACTTTACACACTAGGTTTATTTAAAACAAAATGATCATGTTATTGTAGATTGATAAACGTGTTTTGTAGAGTGAATTTGTGAATCTGACGTGTACACAGCATTGATCACCATTACATGTATTTACTACTACATATATTACAGTGTATGTATGTGTATGTGTGTGTATATTTATATTTTTATATATAGTGTGTGTGTTTTTGCTTTGTGGATGTCACATACCATTTTAATGGTTAGGGTGCAAGGCAATAATAATCTAATATTTTAAAACATATGGAGCTGTTTCTGACAACTGCTAAAATCAGCCATTAATAGTGGAATTTGATAGATAGGCAAACTGGATTTGATTTTTTGCAGTTCACTCATTGGTTGAATGTTCATGTACAGACATCATAGTTTAGTGATGGCAAACCTATGGCACTAGTGCCATATCTGGCACTCAGGCACCTGACAACAGGGTCACCATCATCATATACTGGCCCAGTTTCAGTGGCCCCCATTAACCTAGAAAATGGCATTAATGTGCATTTATGATTCTATGCCTGTTGTTAATGCCAATAACGGGTGCAGAAAATCACTGCCATGGTTTTTAACCACAGAAATGTAAAAGTGCTCTCTTCATTGCATTAAAAATCAATAAAAACTCACGAGGCAGGTATAAACATGGGTGATGTTTTGGGGGCAAATCCTTTGTTGGACCATGTCATGTGGTATGGAAGATATATTGATGATCTATTGATCATTTGGAACCGTACAAATGCAGAGGCTGATATGCTCATTAAATATTTCAACAACAATACTCTCAATGAAAAATTTTGTATGGCATTAGAATGGCAAGAAATTGCTTTTTTAATATATTAAGCTTATGGAGGAAGCTGGAATGGATATAACTATAGGAAACTTACAGATGGGAATTGCTCTTCGCATTAAAGGTCGCAACTTGTTGTTCCATATGGCCAGATACAGTAGTCATGGACATAGCGAAACAACCTGCAACTCTATATTTGCCCATATGTGGCTTCGGCCGGTTCTATAGTGAAACATACTGTCGGGAATGGCGGATATGTTCGATACATTACACAAAAAATGATGGACCCCTAGCAGGATTAATTACAAGATGGTTCCACATAGCAGCAGGGGCATATATTGCCCCTGAGTTACAGTTACAGTTACTGCCAGTCCGGAGCACACCTGTCACTCGGGCACGATGTGTCTTGTGTATTTCCGCTGGTTTATGTGCAGTTTGTGTCCGTAAATACACAAGATACATCCTAGGAGCTGAAGGCAGCTGCGAATTCGGCAACAGAATCACTCACTCTGTTGCCAATTTGTGCTGGTCGAATAGGGAACAGAGTGACTGAGAACTGGCAGAGTGAATAAGCACACACCTAGCACATATGGAGCATATACACACCATGCAAATCCTAGCACTAATACACAAGTGTAAGGAATGCAATTTCTTAAAAGTAAAATATTTAGTTAGGTTCCGCCAATTTTGAAACTTTGATGTAGTGGTTAATAAATATTATATGGAAAAATAATGAGTCCAAGAGACCTTCCTCAGATGTAACTATTTGTAGGGGTGTGAACAAAGGTTCACTGGAGTGACACCAAAGTAGGGCTGCAATGTTGTTTAATTACCAGTTAATATGGCTGAATTTCCAATTTTTGTAAAAGAATACTGTAGGTATTTTTATTAAGAAAATCAGTGACATAGGGGGACATGCACTGATCTCCTTGTGGATGATCTCTTTTGGATTCTGTAGGAAACTGAATGCAGATTGACTTTTTATTGTGTAAATTGTGTGAAGCAATACTATGAATTTATTAATCAGATTCTTAGAACATTAGGGTTTTATTCATGAAAGAGGGAATTGACAAGGGAACTTAAGGCCAAAGTAGCTGAGTTGGAAGCATGCTCCAGTTCAGCTATGCTACAAACTCTCCTATTTTGACCTTAATTTTGCAATTCCCTTGTCAATGGTATGCAGACCCCTTTTTCAGGAATAAAGCCATTGGTCTTATGTAATTTGAAAAAAGACAATGCATTGTAAGTATTGCCAAACAAAAAGTACGTTTCACAAGGTGTGTGCCTTGTATTAGAATGATTACACCGTGTTTGATACAATAAATATGTATCAGTTATTCTGATTTATGTTGTAAAAGTGGACTTTTGATGTAGTTAAATTGTATATCTCTATTAATACCGGCTATATATATAATCGTTTAATTCTGTGTTTTCCTAGGATACCTTTTAGTTGACCCTGTTTAAAATATTGCATTGTTCTCCAAAAATGTTCATAGTACAACACATTATAAATCTAATACATTGAGCATTTTTCACTAGATGTGGTTTATGACATGTTGTAGCATGTTATATCAAATCAGGTGATGTACTTGTGAAGAATATGTCCTGACAGTCATTTTGAAAGAACAGTTTAATTCTTTAGAGAATAAAGTGTCAAGTAAAACGTATTTTTTTAAGATATTACACTAATGGCATGGGCTAGACATTTAGATACGCATCAATTCAAAAATACAAAAGAATAAAACGAGAAATGTTGAGTTCCAAACTCTATCACAAAGGGTGGTAAGATGACCTATGTATCATTAGGTAGCATCAGCTTTTTGAGTTCTGCCCAGCCTGAATAATCTGAATCCAATTCATGGAATCTTGAAGCTTATGAGCTACAACAGAAGACCACGCTGGGCTCCAACCATAGTTTGCTACAGTTGATGAGACTATAGTGAGCACACGATAATCAAATTGACTGATGAATGAAAAAAAAGATAGCCTGGTCTGATGGATCATAATAGCTGCAAAGTTCAGATTAGCACGATCACTATTCAAATTTTATTAACAACATATCCAGCCTACAATGTGTCACTATACCTACTGGGCCTGGAGTTATTTGTAAAATGGGGCAGTGAATGCTCTCTTCCCACACATTAGGCCACCTCATTCCATTTGACCATCATTTAACCACACCTTATCATACATAAGCATTTTTTGCAGACTATGTGTTTTTAGGCTGTTCTACACTGTAATACATAGGTGTAGCTAGTATCTAAATTTTAAAGGGACACTCCCACCCAAAAATGAAAAGGGTTATTTTTTTTTTATTTTGCATTGTTGATTTCAGATATGTCTTTTGTTTTTGTTGTGTGAGTTTATTTTATGAACTATTTTACTAAACAAGGGTGACTGGGCACTGCCATTATGTGAAAAATAGTGTTTTTGGGTGCCACCCCCCAGTATCTTTACAGCACTAGTATCACACTGGGGACACAGAATGCAGTCTAAAAGTCAGAATTCTGATCATCTTCTGATGCATTGAATGGGAAGGTAATGTAACTATTACATCACAAGGGGGGCGGGGTTATGATCCTGTTTGATCAGGTCAATCTCCTCTCTTTGTGTTGAAGGGCAGGTAAAAAAAAGTTGTACACCGCCACCTAGTCCTGCCCACTAGTGATACACAGGAGCCAGTAAGAGAGTAGGGGTGTATCTTATAACACCATCATACAGGCTCTGGCAACAGTTGTAAAGTGAGACTTGCTGGAAGATGTTGGAGAATGTTGCATTATGGGTAAAATTCTCAAAATGAATGCTGGAAACAGACACCTAATAATATTATTTTTACTCTTATATGCAATTAATTCAAACATAGTGGGGGGAAAAAGTGGCATATGTCTTATACATGTGTTTGTTTTAAATGCACATATAATCTAGTTACATTTTATGTAAGTGGTAGTGTGACTTTAATACCTAAAATGTGATTAAGTGTATACTACATATGTAATCTGTAATATATTACAGTTATCACATCACTTTTTTCTGGGTACAGTCCTCTTACAGAAAAGACATGTGCATTTTTGAATGTTTCTGTAACTCCTAAATTCATTGAGGGGTTTTTCAGTGACACAGATTTCTGTAATTCTGCTTCTCCTTTTCTTTTGGATTAAATTGCCATTGCTCATAATTTAGTGGTTAAAACATGCTAAAAAATATTTTGTGATGTAAAATGAATCCATATTTTGCAGTATGGCATATTAACATAGAAACAAAGAATGTGTCAGCAGATAAGAACCATTCGGTCCATCTAGTCTGCCCAGTTTTCTAAATACTTTTATTAGTCCCCAGTTCCCTATCTTATATCTAGGATAGCCTTGTGCCTATCCCACGCATGCTTAAAATCACAATTTAATGTGTGTGAGAAAGAGAGAGACGCGTGTGTGAGAAAGAGACACAGAGAGAGAGATGGCGTGTGTGAGAAAGAGAGACAGAGAGAGAGACGGCGTGTGTGAGAGAGACAGACAGAGAGAGTCGGCGTGTGTGAGAAAGAGAGACAGAGAGAGAGAGACGGCGTGTGTGAGAAAGAGAGAGAGACGGCGTGTGTGAGAAAGAGAGACAGAGAGAGAGAGACGGCGTGTGTGAGAAAGAGAGACAGAGAGAGAGAGACGGCGTGTGTGAGAAAGAGAGAGAGACGGCGTGTGTGAGAAAGAGAGACAGAGAGAGAGAGACGGCGTGTGTGAGAAAGAGAGAGAGACGGCGTGTGTGAGAAAGAGAGAGAGATGGCGTGTGCGAGAAAGAGAGACAGAGCGAGACGCCATGTGTGAGAAAGAGAGACAGAGAGAGACGGCGTGTGTGAGAAAGAGACGCTGTGTGTGGGACCGAGCTCATCTGGACTCTAGTCCCAGATCAACCGAAGACCTAGCAACGCCCCAGCTGTGTTGATTCCTTTTACGTATTTAAATGCATATATTTAAATACATATTTATATTACATTGCAGCTATGTCCTTTGCCCTATTCATAGATACTTGCGATTTGAAAGAGTATCACTGTAGAAGGCTTGTCTGTCAAAGTTTTTAAAGGGGCAGTACAGTACCTTATTTTTATTGCTGTAATCAGTTTCTACTACTTTCAGAGATCTATACAGCATTTCACGCTGAAATACTGCCACTTTCTAACTTACCTACTTCCTCATCTGTCAAAGTAGTATTGATGTAGCTTACCTGCAATTCATTCTATATGAATGAGTTATGTGTAGCTTTATCGAGGTGATAGAATACCAGCAGGCAGGTACAATATTGACTTGCAGCCATTGTTACTGCTACTTAGAAAGTAACGTGGATGGTATTTTTTTTTTGTCTTGAAGAAGGAAAGTTGTCAAAGCTAGATATGTATTGTAGAACTTTTTCAGTGGAATTCAGTCCGTAGTGTCCTAAGGTTCCAATCAGTCAGGCACCAAGCCGTATTATAGTCACCTTTGGAAAAGGGACTGTGGGCAGATATTGTTTGAAGATCAGTGGACCAACGGAAGCACAGAAGCGCTTCATGACTAAAGACACTTATAAATTCCCACCATGGACATGCAACTATACCCATCCCAACTGAATCACAGTTAGGGGTGCCACTCCCATAAGGGTGATTTACATACACATATGGTGGTCTTACCCAGCCAATGCACCATTCCGGGACCATGGCCAGAAACACTGTAAAGACTATAGCAGACCCAAACTGTAAATCCTCTAACACTACCATACCACAAAATGCACCCAATATGCAAATACAAACAATCCCTTAAAGCTTCGCTCTTCAGCACAGCGAATCCCGAAATACTGGAAATAGGTGAGGAGTGGGTTATTTCGGTCCATCAGTATCATATAGGACTTAATTCTTACTTTCTGATATAGGGGACTGGCCCGTGTTTACACATGGTCGGCTTAGACAGACTACTTGGACAATACTGATTATCTAGCCAAGTGAATTTAACGTATCATACAGTAGTAGACACTGCTTACCTGTGGCCCATCAACATCCTAATATCGACCTGTTTATAGCTTTCTCCAATTTGAATGCAATATATCTTCTAACAGCACCATTACTTTCCAATATACCCCTCTGTTATTTCCTCATGTAATGTGTCTACATACTGTTATGTGGCAAACGTATTATTATAGACCTTTTGTATGCTATTATTACACCCTGTATTGTTAAAAACCAACAAACTATTTCAAAGCAAATTTCAGTTGTAAATGGGTGAAGCTAAACTCTACTTCCCTGACATAGAGACAAAGGGCTTCATACAGAGGCCTAGTAACCTACAAAGAGCATCATACAGAGGCCTAGTAACCTACAAAGGGCTTCATACAGAGGCCTAGTAACCTACAAAGGGCATCATACAGAGGCCTAGTAACCTACAAAGGGCATCATACAGAGGCCTAGTAACCTACAAAGGGCTTCATACAGAGGCCTAGTAACCTAGTAACATCATGAAGCATTAGGTAAAAAATTAGGTGAAGTTCCTAGTATTTCTATTAAAAAGAACAACCCTAGTCTCTTTAAAGATATTTCTCTGCCATGCGTGGCGCCATATTCATGTACTAACTTGTAATTTAGTGCTTAGTTATCTGTTCTTGTTGGACACACTGTAAATGTCACTGTTCTCTTTCACTCTAACTCTGCACATTGTTCATATAAGAGAAACCAATGTGCGCAATCAAACAGCTGCCAAACGTCACTGACACAATAACACTATATTACTAGAAACCAGCAATTCTGCTACTCACATTTCATCTTAGCAATTAAAAAAGGTACTGCCAGTGATAGCTGACATTGTAATCAGGATCAGCAGGGACATGATTTTACCATTCACCATGCAGCATGATGCAGGTCAGGTTACAATACAGTTTTTAAAATTGAAAGGACAACTGCAGGTGAAAAAAGAGTGTGTTTAATTGAAAGATAGTATCAAATGTAGATGTTTTAGATAGAAATTTTTAAATGTAAGAATACAAATAAGGTATCTTATTGCGCCCTCTCTGCTCCGACATGTTGTATAGAATATGGAGCGAGAGTCAGATGAAGGAAAAACTTACCCCTCTTACCCAAGATTCTAAAAATATGCCCACTGTTAGAGATATTTGAAGCAACAATAGCTCAATAAAAAAAATGAGCTTCTGTTTAATTGAAAGGATACAAATAAAGTACTTTATTTGTATCCTTTCAGTTATACAGAAGCTCATTTTTTGTTCCAAGTTGTCCTTTAAGGGTAAGTGATTTTAAAGTGACAGTTAAGCTTTAAAATAAGTACATTTTATTTTAATGGCAGTAGTGATGTGTTCATGAGTGTTTAGTTAAAAAAAAGAAGGTTTAACTTTTTCTACTTGAGGTATGACAGGTCTTTTCTAATATGTGTACTAAAGTTTAAAAAAAAAAGAACGTCTTGGTTGGGGGTTGTTGTGTTGTTGTGAGGAGAAGGATTCCTCTCACACAGTCTGGATTGAACTGTGTACACTGATAATAAAACAGTTACATTTCAATGAGCATGTTTTGTGGCCAACCCTTTGGAACATCAAGGTTTAAGGTCAACTGTAGCAAAAAACATAAGTAATGTTTAATTGAGAGATTGTATACCCATATCGGAACAGCCCTTTGGACTGGGTTGCCCTGAGCTTAATATTTAACATATCTTAAATGTTTGGTGCCTTACAGGTTTTAGGTCCTATAGGTTTCATTTTTGTAAGATTTCTAATGTTCTGTGTGAAGCTGTTGGGCAGTTGGCTCTTTTAGTGGTCATTCCTATGATTTGGTTGCCCTTCTTTCTTTCTTTCTTTTTTTGTGGCTCTTTCTGGCCGCTGATGGTCTTTCCCAATTGGGGACAATCCCCTAAATTCTTTGTTCACCATTATTCTCTTAAATCCCAGACCTTTCCTTTTTCCATCCACTTTTTCCACTCTGGTCTGTGTTCTCACTAACTGTCCCTACATTTGCCTCTCATTATTGCGATGATTATATTGTTACCTGATTATTTCCTATGATGCAGCATCTGTATCACTCTTGTTTACTATGAAACCAATAAACATTTATTTGCTGCCATTATTTTTTGGACTCTGTAGGTGGAACTGCCCCTTTATGAAACAAAATAAACCCAACATGAACCTTATTCTTGTTCAAAGCATTTACCCATGCTATTCCTCCTGTAAATCACTTAACTACACTTAAACATATTAATTAGAAACAGCATCCCTACTAATATATGCTTTACTCACATAAGATTTTGCCTCTTATTTTCTTCGGGTCAGCTTAATTATAGGCTATAGTCATGTGACTCAAGGAGAGGGCATTGTAGGGGGACGGAATTATTGCCGCATCAGTACTAAGAGCTTCTAATTATATTTTTGTTAATTTTTTTAAGTATACAATTATTGAGAAATATTACCATAGTTCATAGTTAATGGTTAGCCAAGGTGAAACAGCTCTGTTAATAAGCAGAATTAATGTGTTTGCAGGTTTTTGACTAATACACTTAAATCACAGGTCTGAGGTATATGTGCAGGATTTTTAGAAACATTGAAATGACCAGACCAGCAGCTAATTTGTCATTAGTAAAAATGCACATGTCACTTTAAGCAGGGATGGTTATGGGAAATGTATCATTCAAGGCTGCAGTAAATCCAGTGTGCAGCCTTGAAGGAATAATCTGGACACCCAATGCTATTATGAAATGAATTTCATTTTGTATATAAAAAGGGTGGTGCTCCTTTTAACCTCTATCTAAAGCTCACCCCTAATCCTACCTGAGATCCATCCTCATAATAGTTGAAAGGATCTTAAGTCTGCATTGTGTACCGGAATAAAATGTCATATTTATACAGTGACCTTTCCCATGCTATTAACAGCTCTTGGCTTGTTAACCTAACAAGCAATTATATTGTGTAGACAGTTTACTTACCAAATGTGCACACCTGTAACACATTAGAATTCATCTGAGTCATGTATTGTTACATCAAGTGATTGATCATGATAATATGAATGCTAAATCTCTATAATAAACTTATATTTAAATTCACACGTAACTCTTTGATGACCAGAGCATTGTGCAACTTTGGTTATTGCCCCTAAAAATTGTAAAAAACAACAGAACAAATGTTTAATATTTGTAATCATGGAGTCATGTATTGTTACATCATGTGATTGATCATGATAATATGAATGCTAAATCTCTATAATAAACTTATATTTAAATTCACACGTAACTCTTTGATGACCAGAGCATTGTGCAACTTTTGGTTATTGCCCCTAAAAATTGTAAAAAACAACAGAACAAATGTTTACTATTTGTAATCTCATGGCAAATATTAGAATCTATTTAGCAGGGTTTTTTTATTATTGTGTAGGTTTTTTTTTTACGTGTCATCATATATTCTTCATCTTTTATAATAAATGAATGATATTTAAAGAAAACTCATCTTATGCTTATAAAAACAATATATAATATGTGTGGGTACATTAAATGTAAAAATTACAGCTGAACACAAACACCACAGAAGTGTTAAAACGGGCCACATCACGAAGGGCAAGACACTTTAATACATAAAATGGCAACCACCTACATTTCCAAACCCCACCCCAGCATGCTCATTTTCACTTCAGTCACACTCACAAAGCCTTGTAAATAATTGTTACAGTTTCTCTGCAATTTGCGACCAATATTAAGTCAGCTATAGAAAAACTGCCAAACCTTTAAACTGACATCACAATATGTGCAAAAGCACCTTTTATATTTAACAAGAGGGATCCACATTGGTGTGTTTTTCCATGGTCAATGGCATCTATGGCAGAAAACAGATATGAGAATTGTCTTTGTAATACACTGTTTGTTTCCAGTTGACAATTGTGTATTGATTCATTAGCTTTCAATCAGGACCTTCACTGTCACAGGTGCTCTGCATCAAGACTCATTTAGTTTCCACCCACTTATAAATAAAATTACATTCACAATCATGTTACCTTATATGCAGTAATTATAAAATTATAAGTAACTATTAGAGCGAAGTGCTACATTTTCTAAAATATTTAATCCTCTTAATAAGTACTAAATGTTCTTTGCCATAAAAACTGAAAAACACACAAAAAGTACATAAGATTATAATCTACTTTAAAGAAGCAGGCTCACTTTTAAAAGATAAAACTGCAGTACGTGTTGTAAAG
Source organism: Pelodytes ibericus (assembly GCA_036172795.1). Taxonomy (NCBI): domain Eukaryota; kingdom Metazoa; phylum Chordata; class Amphibia; order Anura; family Pelodytidae; genus Pelodytes; species Pelodytes ibericus. The sequence continues at coordinate 185,116,953 of CM069859.1, read as the reverse complement.
CCATTGCGACAATGTGCAACATTTTCCCACTGTACCTGCCAGTGTCACTATACACCGCCCAGAACCTGACACTTTTTCTAATTAGCCAATAGCACCTAACAGTCATTGTGTACCAACAGACACTGGCACATTTTCATTGTGTCCTCACAGAATCTGTCACTCTTACCTCGTGTCTGTCTCTCTCTCTCTCCTCTTCATCCCCCTTCTGTTTCTCTCTTTCTCCCCTTCCATCCCCTTTGTGTGTCAATTTTCCCTTCAATCCCCTTTGACTGTCTCTCTCCCCTTTTGTCTGTCTCTCTTCCCACTTCCATGCCTTTTGTCTGTCTCCCTACTACCTTCCACCCCTTTTGTCTGTCCCTGTGTTTGTCATCTGTCCAGAAGGATATTCATACTTTGGAGAGAGCTCAGGGCTACTAAACTGTTTCATGTATTGCAGGATAAAACCAGGAAAGGTTAAAGGATCTTAATATGTTTAGCTTGGAGAAAAGACGAGACAGGGGAAATATAATTTTATGGAAAGACAGGAGGCTTCGTATTTGCATAACCTTCTTTACTGTTTAACCTCCAGCAGCAAAACAGTTAACAGTTATAGAAAGAAAACAATCAATCAGAACACAGAACAGTGGTATATAAGGCAGTAACCATCCTCTTCACTTCCTCTTTCTTTGCTGCTTAACCTCCAGGTGAGCTCAATCCATATTTGTTCTCATTTATTGTATGACATATTAGTCTGTATTACATATGTTGTGTGGTATATATATATATATATGTTAGTGGTATATATTTTATAGATTATATTACTATTATTCCTTGTCTTTATAACATAATATTCTCAATCTTCATATGTCTTTATCTACTATTTCTATCATGGTTTGAACCCCTCTATTCCGTTTTTTATATTCTATCATGGTCCTTAAGCTAAACCTGTTTTTTCTCTCTAAACTAAAAGATCTTAAAGCTTGTTCCATCTTTATATCTTTCTTTTGTCTATATCTCTAGCGTTACTCGCTTTCCGTTTGGGTTTTTCTTCCGTTTAGGTCGCTTGTTATTTTTACCAAAACCCCAACTCACCTCCGCTTTCAGAGTTTCATGCTCCCGGATGGTGTAAACTCCTCGCGATGGTCCTAAAGGGCCTCTACCACGCGGTTTGAGGCCTCAGATTTCCCTCACTCTACCTCGTCTGTCGGCAGGCCTTACCGCGCGTGCGATCACGTGCGCGCTCAATTTTTAGGCCGCATTTTCCCGGCAGCGTTTGGCCACGCGATAACGGGATTTCCTCCCGTCGCGTTCAGTCCCCCTCTCCCTCTAAACGGCTTACCTAAGGACCATCGGCAGCGTTACGGCCCTCATTGGCCTAACGCTAATCGGGCTTGCCCGGATCCTCGCCCCTTAGGTTTTAGTAATACGTGTGGGAAGCAAAATATTTGCTTATTTTACCCCCTTTCTACTCTTCTCCTTTCCCTAACCTAAGAAGGTTTTTTATTTAAATTCTGCAGGTGATACTGTATTCTTGCCTCAAACTTGTATTTTTTTCATTACATGACTTATAATAGGGGTGACCCCCCTAAATCAGGCATGTGCAAATATGTGTAACTATGGGGGACTCTCCCCTCACTACAGATTGGCCCTAGTGGTCTATATGAGTTTCATAACCAACTTGTTGGGAAACTGACTGGCGAGGGTGACCCCCTCCAATTTGGCACTATCAGTGGTCACTTTACTGACCCAGGGAATTGGGTGACCCCCCACAAAATAAATAAATAAATAATTTAACGGGTGACCCCCGCTACTGTGTTGGTTGTTTTTCCCTTACAACCCAGCATAGCAATGCACAATTAAAATGTTTAAACCGCATCTATACTACATGCCACAACCAGTCTATCTACTCATCTGTTTTCAGAGAATCATCGAGTAAAACAAAAGCAACGGTCATGAGTGATCTGTAGCCTACCAATATGCCAGCAGGCTTCCAAGAATGGCTCCTGTCGGCTCTGACAGATTGCCTGCCTTCAGCCTTAGCCACACTACGCGAGACGCAACAGCCTCCTCACTCTGACGTGAGGGAAGCCTCTTCGGACTCGGATCACTCTGCCGAGGGCGACGGCTCACGTAAAAGACCGTGGTCGGATACTCCCACGAAACAAATCGACAAAGGAAAGGCTCCACTTAAAAAATCTAGGTGCGGTTCCCTGCCTCTGCTTCCTAGTGTACACCGTGAGGAACCTCTGGACTCATCGCGGGAAGATTTCCGATTTACCAGGCACATCAAGATCACGATCCCCTGATTACCTGACCTCACAGCTTCCTAAAGATCCTGAGGTCAACCCCGATCTCCCGGTGGAAATACTGGACTCCTCTGGTTTCCCGTTGTTCGACCCACGTACACTGAGGCATCCCCAATCGCTTGGGAGGGTCTCGTTCCAAGCTATTGACAGAACTGACAAAAGATCTGTATCAGTACTGCATGGCCCACCACCTGTACATAAGGGCAGAGTACCTTCCTGGGAAGGACAACACGGTGGCGGATTGGTTCTCCAGGCACTGGAGAGACACCAGCGACTGGCAACTTCACCCTCAGGTCTTTCACTCTCTGAATCTCCTCAGAGGGCCCTTTCACCTAGATCTGTTTGCATCCAGGACGAATCGGCAAACGCCATCGTTCTTCAGTTGGATGCCGGATCCCCTCTCTCTGGCAGTAGACGCTTTTCTTCAGACATGGCCCCCCACAGGAGCTTATGCGTTTCCCCCGTTTGCCATGATCCTCCGCTCCAACAAGTCACACTACTTCTTATCTCCCCTCTGTGGCGAATGCAGCCTTGGTTTCCCCTTCTGCTGGAGCTATCTTGCAAGGACCCCCTCCTGTTACCTTGTTCTTCGACACTTTTATCCGACCCACAGGGGAACCCCCATCCGTTGCTTCTTCAGGATCACCTCCAATTGGTGGCCTGGATGATTTCAGGGGTGCCTGGGATGTGTCGGGACTATCGACGGAAGCTAGAGACCTCCTCCGAGACTCTTGGGCGCCGGGCACTAGAAGATCCTACCTTCAGGCTTGGGGAATCTGGAATAGCTGGTGTATGGGACAACACCTTAATCCCTTTACGGCCCCTGTAGTGGCTATCCTGAATTTTTTGGCATCTCTATTCGCCCAGGGTAAATCCTATCGTACCATCAACATCGTTCGTTCAGCCATTTCGGCTGCTCACGTTCCCGTATCAGGAGTGAATGTCGGGAAGGACCCTACGGTCTGCCGGCTCTTGCGGGGCATCAGGTCTGCTAGACCGCCATCTTTTAAATATTCATCTTTTTGGGACGTTTCCGTGGTCTTACGTTTCGTCAACTTTCCGCTAAGGTAGCATTACTACTCTGCCTGGTATCTTTCAGAAGGGTGGCAGATGTTAGGGCTTTTGACGCGAATTCCTTCACTTTTTCCCCGGAGGGCGTTGTGGTTGCTATCTCACGTCGAACCAAGTCATCTTCAACGTCGGTCTTCTACCCTTATTTCCCGGACCGTCCAAAACTCTGTGTTGCTCGCTGTGTTCGCAGTTATCTCTCTTCCACTGCAGTTTCTCGCTCTTCCACTCAAGGCCAGTTGTTACTCTCTTACGTACGTCCTTTCCGGGCGGTATCTTCTCCAACTATCGCACGCTGGATCAAATGGATTCTGCATCAGGCAGGCATCGAAGGGTCATTCGGCGCACACTCTGTTCGCGGCGCGGCAGCCTCTGCGGCCCTCGACCTAGGGGGCTCTCTGTCTGACATCCTGACGGCGGCTGATTGGTCCAGGGAGTCGACTTTTCGCACTTTCTATTTTCGCCCGCGGGCTCACGCGGGTTCTTCATTATTGGCTCAGCATTAAAATAGCAAATACGAAGCCTCCTGTCTTGCCATAAAATTAGGGATTATTCTAGCCTTGGTGTAGTAATAATCTAAATTTTATTAAAGACAGGAGGCGAGTATTTCCCCCCCTGTTTGTTTTTTCTCTCTCTTGTACAATACTAACCCACCCTATAAAAATAAAAAATTCCTTACCTATCCTGCTTCATACTTATCTTTATATCTGTCTGTCTTATGGGATGTTTTCCATTGTGGGTATCGTTACAGGGAATTTTTATATAAGTTATTTACATTATGTGAATGTTTACCCGCTGTTGAAACATTTATGGAAGAAATTTTACTTTCACGATGTCTTTATTTTCTCTCCTAGTTTGATCCGTTTCCACGTTTATCATCGCCCACTACCAACCTTGGGTTCGTGTGGTCCTGTTTCTTGGTTTGTTCTAAGCTGTTATGTTCGTCATCCTGATCGGCGCATCAAAGAAAGAGGAATTGAAGAGGATGGTTACTGCCTTATATACCACTGTTCTGTGTTCTGATTGGTTGTTTTCTTTCTATAACTGTTAACTGTTTTGCTGCTGGAGGTTAAACAGTAAAGAAGGTTATGCAAATACTCGCCTCCTGTCTTTAATAAAATTTAGATTATTACTACACCAAGGCTAGAATAATCCCTAATTGAAACTTTTAAACACATAAAAGGAATAAACACTGTAAAGGAGGAGAGTATTTTTTAAAAGAAGAAATATAGTTGTATATATTTGTGTATATTCTGTGTGTGTGTGTGTGTATGTATATGTGTGTATGTATATGTGTGTGTATATATATATATATATATATATATATATATATATATATATATGTGTGTGTGTGTCCCTTAGCCTATCCACTTACCTTTTTCTTGCATCCATATACTGTACTCTAGGTTTTTGCAATTTGGGAAAAAAAAATTGGAGTCTCGGGTCCATAAGATCTAAAAATGAATCTTGAGTTTAGAAACTGTTTCTCTTTAAATGACTCTCTCTTTTCTCTATGGTCTTTCTATATATATTCTTGTTTGCAAAGAAGCGATCCTTTGTTTCAAATAATGAACTAATCAAAATATAATTGTTACAACGTTTTCTAAGATTAACACTGTTTTTAAACATGTGACATGTTTAAATAGTTGTTTTCTTAAGCACATTACCTTTGATTAAGTGCCATACAGTCAAAACATTCGTTAGGTGCTTTTTCATGTGACTGCCCAAACCTGCACCTACAATTGCTGTGGATTTACTTCTTACTTTCTTCTATGGTACTCTAATAAAACGTGTATTTTTTACCTGAGCAGTCTGACTTTCCTCCTGGTTGCTACCACAACAAGAGGACATAGTATTACATCTAAGAGGGTATTGGTTGCATGGAATAGTGGTGAGGCTATCCTGAATATAAGATAAGGCCAGGGACTAATGAATGTATTTAGAAAATTGGGCAGACTAGATGGGTCCATTGGTTCTTATTTGCGGACACTTTCTATGGTTTTTTTTTTATCTAGACACTGCCTTTATGAAGAACATTCACTGTTCATTGACTTACTTATCTGATATCTGCAGTTGTTTACCACCCTCTGGTGATTAGCTGTGGTACTGCAAGTCATACAAACTTTCAGTGTGCACAATGGCATCTAGATGAAGTGCATCAACTTTTATTCACACTTCCTACCTGTGATCATTGGGGAGACCTCAGCCTCTCAGTACATAGGTTACAGCAATGGATTGCACTTTTGGGGACAGCCATGTTCTGATGGCCATGGCCTCAATGACTGATTGTGAAGATTGAAGTGGATTTTTCCAGTGCTTGTAATGGTTGCTACATTGGAAAATTGCGATGACTGCATATAATCAGCCTGGCTACTGCATATTTGTCAACCAGTGCGCTACACTCTGTGGTACACACACCATTCTCCATCATATCATAGACAGGGCTGGTGACAGATGTTAAGGAGCACTAGACACAAAACTCTCGTTACACTAATAAGGAATTGGCCGTGCGTACCTGTAATAGCAGGTCTGGGTTGCACATTCATACATGAACACTGGTCATGTTTCCATCATACCATTGTATTGACACTATAAATGGTTACATGATTAGACTGCATTGTCCGTGCAGAGTATATTATTAATGCTTCTTGGCCTTAAGTGCCACTCAAATCCTGAAATATGTTACACAAAACCCAGAATTCTTCACAGAGAATCTACCATCAATGACCATTTCCTACAACACAGTACCATGAAATTCCACTCAGCCAGTTGTGCCACACAAACTGCTCCATGCCCAAGCATATTCCACCAAACCTTCACTCTAATCTAATGAGCTTTGCAAACTTTTGACCTCACCATAATGTATCAGAATCGTACTTGTTGAAACGTGATGCACCATGTTAGCATGTAACTGGTGTCACTCTTGCCAACTTTTAGATTGATCTGTGTCAACATCACCCCCCGTGTGTAGAATAAATGTCTACTTGCCATTGTGCACTACAAACTCACTCCAATGTGTCATTACACCGTTTCAGATAGGGGTAATATCAATATATGTGTTCTTAGGGAAGCTTGCAGATTAACTAGCTAATGGTAAATAGGGTGAGAGACAGAGGACAGAGTTATTACCCAACATGAGGCTGAATGAGAAACAATGGTAGTTGACAGGAGCTAAAGATAACTGGGGGAGATCATACTAAATACAGTGTAAGGGTGATTAATCCCAACGGAGCGAATCGTGGGCGTCATATTGGAGAGCAGTGTGCTCCTCCAATATGGCGCTGCCTCTTGGGCATGGGCATTGCTAGGTCTCCAAATGATCTTGGGCTAGAGATGAGTGCTTTCACACACACACACTCTCTCTCACACACACATTCTCTCTCTCACACACACACAGTCGCTCACACACACTGCGTCTCTACCACAACTCTGTCTCTCTCTCTCTCTCTCTCACACTCCATCGCTTTCTCTCTCACACACTCCGTCTCTCTCTCTCACACACACTCCGTCTCTCTCTCTCTCACACACACCATCTCTCTCTCTTTCTCACACACACCGTCTCTCTGTCTCTCTCGCACACACACAGTCTCTCTCTCTCTCTTTCTCACACACACCGTCTCTCTTTCTCACACTCACACCTCTCTCTCTTTCTCACACACACTGTCTCTCTCTCTCTTTCTCACACACACACCATCTCTCTCTCTCTCTCTCTCTCTCTCTCTCTCACACACACCGTCTCATTCTCTTTCTCACACACACACCATCTCTCTCTCTTTCTCACACACACCGTCTTTCTCTCTTTCTCACACACACCTCTCTCTCTCTTTCTCACACACACTGACACCCTGACACACATACCTAGATACATTGACACACACACTCACACACATACACTTACGCAAACACCCTTACACACACACCTAGACACCCTGACACACACAGTCACGCAGACACACATCTCTTCTCTTTTTTTTTTTACCAAAAAAAAAAACCTTATACTGTTGGTCCCCCTCCCTGCTAACGTACCTTTATTTGCAGGGAGGAGGACATTTCCGACGATGCCTGAAGCGGAAGAACACCGCCATCCAGTTTCCTGTGCCGGATGTCACCTGACAGCTGGCACGCAGCCAATCTCACAGTGCAATGGGGGCAGAGCTTGCACAGTGGCCAGGAGATGCGGTCACCACAGGCACTCACCTGCGGGCCTCACCTCGAGGAGGAGGTGCTAGGGAGAGATCTCCCTATAGCAGCACCTCTCCTCCAGATCGGCCCTCACACCCCCCTCAAGTCCCCCGCAAGCTTAAACCTCAGATTCTGGGACCATGTTCTGGAAGATTGAAAGCTCGGCGGGGGATTTTTAAAATTTTTTTTTAACAATGATAGCCCTGGAGTCTGGGGGCTAAAGTATACTTTAACCATTTGGGGTTATATGCGGGGTATTCAGGGCTATTGCCCCAGTAGCCCACCCCTAGCGATGCCACTGCTCTTGGGGGAAGAGCGAAGGAAATTAAAAACAAACCCTAGTTTAAATCCAGGGTAAGGGTTAGCATAATGGTTAGGTTTACAGTTTAATTTGGGTTAGCATAAGGGTTAGGATTGGGTCTAATGGTCACTGTAGGAGAAAATGTTTAGGAAACAAAAAATTGCTACTTTCAGTTATTACCCCTATAACAGGTGGCGAACTTATGGCACGAGTGCCACAACTGGCACGCTGAACCCTCAGTAGTGGCACGCAGCCAGGTTCAGCTCTCATCTCTTGTCTGCTCCGTCCAAGAGGAGCAGGCATCAGTAGGTAAAAGACGGGCGCCTCTGGTCATCTGCTTCTTCTCCAGATGATCGGAAGCATCCATTTTCAAGTCGGAAAGCAATTAACTGTTTCCTTTCCGCCTTGAACGCTTTTTCACATAGCGTGAATGCGCCCGATCATCTGGAGAAGATGCAGATGAGTATAAGTGTGTGTGTGTGTTTGTGTGTATGCAGTGCTGTATTTACCGCGAGGCATCCTAGGCGGATGCCTATGGCGGAAAATTTTGGGGGGCGGCAGCGCCCCCCAGCACTGGAAAAAAATAAAATTAAAAATAAAAAAAAAATTAAAAACGCGGCCCTTTAAAAAAAATAGACCGCGCTTGCAGGCAGAGACAGAGGTGAGAAGGGATCGGAAGATCCCCTCTCACCTCCGCTCTGCCTGCCAGGCTGCACGGGGAGCCGAACAGGCAGCACAGAGAAACCTCCGTGCTGCCTGTTCGGCTCCCTGTGCAGTCTGACACGGAAGTGCCGACAGTCACGTGACGGGCGCGCTGATGTCATACGCGCGCCCGGTCACGTGACCTGTCGGCGCAATCGCCGAGAAGCCGAGCAGGCAGCATGGAGGGACCATGCTGCCTGCCACTAGCCACCAAGGAAAGGTAAGTGCTGATGGGAGACTGTGTGTGTGTGTGTGTGTGTGTGTGTGTGTGACTGAGTGTGATGGGAGTCAGAGTGTGTGTGATGGGAGTCAGAGTGTGTGTGATGGGAGTCAGAGTGTGTGACTGAGTGTGATGGGAGTCAGAGTGTGTGACTGAGTGTGATGGGAGTCAGTGAGTGTGATGGGAGTCAGAGTGTGTGTGATGGGAGACAGTATGTGTGTGACTGAGTGTGATGGGAGTCAGTGTGTGTGATGGGAGTCAGAGTGTGTGACTGAGTGTGATGGGAGTCAGAGTGTGTGTGATGGGAGACAGTGTGTGTGACTGAGTGTGATGGGAGTCAGAGTGTGTGTGATGGGAAACAGTGTGTGTGACTGAGTGTGATGGGAGTCAGTATGTGTGTGACTGAGTGTGATGGGAGTCAGTGTGTGTGATGGGAGTCAGAGTGTGTGACTGAGTATGATGGGAGTCAGAGTGTGTGTGATGGGAGACAGTGTGTGTGACTGAGTGTGATGGGAGTCGGAGTGTGTGTGATGGAAGTAGGAGTGTGTGATGGGAGTATGAGCTTGATGTGAGTCTGAATGATGGGGCATGTCTTAGGTGTGTAACGTGGGTGTGCAGCTTGGGTAGGGGGGTGCCCGGATTTTGTCTGCCTAGGGCAGCACAAAATCAAGATACACCACTGTGTGTATGAGTGTGTGTGAGTATGAGTATAAGTGTGTGTATGTGCGAGTGTGAGTATAAGTATGTGTGTGAGAGTCAGTGTTTGTGTGTATATTAGACAAGTGCATTCGTTTTCGGACTAATGCATTTTAGGACAAAATTAGCATTTTCGTCCATTCGTACGAAAAACTAACGAAATCCGAACGAACGAATGCTAAATGAACTAAATGTATTTGTCCATTCGTTCATTTGGATGCCAACAATCACTCTGATATGTTGAATTTGAATTTCTAATTCTAATGCTAATAGCATTACATAAGCCGAAATAGAGGTGAAATGTGTTAAATGTTAAATGCTTATATACACGTACTCTGCCTCCAATTCACTCCCTGTTTTTCACATACTGATTGTGATGTACAGAAAGAAAATAACAGCAAATTGTCAGTGAAAGGAAAAAAAAACAAACTAATTTCCTGTTTAAAAAAATTTAACCCTTCCCCTGCTGTTTCGTTCCAAGTTTGTGGCCCTCATTTTTGTTGTTGTTGCAATTTTACTATATTACTTATATTCTTTTCATGTATTAATTATAGTTAACTCCTGCAGGCCTGTGCTGTGATTCTGACCAGAACAAACTTTAAACTTCTCCCCTTTTATATTTTTGAATACTAAATTATAGATCATTTACATGTACATGGTATCCATCCAAAGAAAATTCTAACATAAATTGTATGCATGCGTTAAATGAGAGAGAGGAAAACTAAGTTGAATCACCCACATATCAAAATGTCCTCTGGTCATTAGCCCAGGAAAATCCCTTTAAGGGTTAATGCATGCCTTAGGAGTATCCCTGACTGTATGGTGTAATACACCAGTAACATGCTCTAAGATTTTTAGCGGGACAATTCTGACTTTGGGGGTCTGTCATGATGCTCCCGCCGAGCTCTATCTCTGTCCCGCTTTTCGGAATAGAGGTAGAATTCGTCAGAACAGCGGAAATGGTCTCCGGTGTCTGGGACACTGGAGACTGAATACTTCGCATGTGCAGTGCTGCCTGGTTGTGTGACAGCGCGACCGCACATGTGTTGCTGGGCACAAGGTACTCACCCCTGTTCCGTAAGTGGCTGGGCACAAGTCGTGAGTACCTGTTTTAGGTAGTGTCGGAGGCCCTACCACCTCCTGGATCCCTCGCACTTGAACATTCAAGTGTCGGGCTTTGGTCACCAGCAGGTCAACCAGGACTCCCACTAGAGTGGTTAACATCATTGTATCCCCTTGTGACGTGGCGTGTTGTTTCACCACTTCAGCCATCGCTGATTCAAGTTTGGCTACTTTATTCTGTGTAGAAATAATATCTGCTCGAACCATGCCATGAAGAAAATTATGTATTGGATGGGAAAGTGAGGAGCTCCAGAGATATGCGACTGCTCACTATGGCTGTTGGCTCCGCCTCCCATAGATTTGCTTTTGTTTAAATTTTGTTTATTGAAAAAATTTTCATAGATCAGATATAAAGATCAGATATAAACAGTGTGCATAGTACGCATGGTTCTCAGTATCATAAAACATTAACCAATATGATGGTGGGTCTTCTAATATAACAGTTCTGTATCTATGCTCATGGATAATCCACATACATAAAATAATATTATAGATTATAGGAAACATTAGTGTTCAACAGCAATAATCCTGCTTATAGCAACTGTCGGATTTGATCGTCCCTATGGACATTTCCCATATAGACTTTCATATGTCTGATGGACATATTGCTTGGGAAGGTTCCTCAACCTTATAAAAATAACAACTGACAGCATACTGAAAATGGTACCAGACACTATATGTAATCAAATATCTTAACATAAAAAAGTGATAAAACTCAGAGAAAATCAGAGAGAGAAATTAAGAGAAATATAGGGGGAAACACAGGGAGAGATAGGTAGGAGCGAGGTACGTGTCTGAGGAGAGTCCGCCAACACCCCGACCTCCGCCAATTGAACGAAATTAAGAAGAGTTTGTCATACTGTCATCTGCTTGGATCGCATCTCTGCATTCCTGACTATTGAGATATAAAGTCCAATGCGTCCATTTATGTGAATGTTGTTGTCCCTTACCATTGGAAGTTTGTATCATGTCCTCGACCACTCGAATTGACTCCACAGAGGCTATCCACTCCTTGAACGTCGGGGGTATTGTTTGTTTCCACTTCCTCGGAATGAGTAATTTGGCCGCATTCAATAAGTGTATTGTAAGTGATTTCTTATAAGGCCCTATGGGGTGTGGTGTATGGTGGAGAAGTATGGTCAGGGGGTCTGATAAAATAGTATCGTCTCCAGCTATTTTGATTGCTTTTATTATTGCAGACCAAAATGGTCGTATCTTGGGGCAGGTCCACCATATGTGGAGGATGTCTCCCAGCCCAGTATGGCATCTCCAGCATCTATCAGAGGTGGAGTGATATATTTTATGTAACACATCGGGTGTATAGTACCAACGGGTAAGTAACTTATATGCGTTCTCCTGAACATGTGCAGAGAGTGAACACTTGTGTGCCAGGGTGACTATCTTGCGCCACTGGGAGGTGGCGAGGACTGTATTGCAATCCCTCTCCCAGTGGAGAATGTAAGATGGTTTTTGGTGATCAATAAGATCTGTAAGTATTCTATACAGGGAGTGCAGAATTATTAGGCAAATGAGTATTTTGACCACATCATCCTCTTTATGCATGTTGTCTTAGTCCAAGCTGTATAGGCTCGAAAGCCTACTACCAATTAAGCATATTAGGTGATGTGCATCTCTGTAATGAGAAGGGGTGTGGTCTAATGACATCAACACCCTATATCAGGTGTGCATAATTATTAGGCAACTTCCTTTCCTTTGGCAAAATGGGTCAAAAGAAGGACTTGACAGGCTCAGAAAAGTCAAAAATAGTGAGATATCTTGCAGAGGGATGCAGCACTCTTAAAATTGCAAAGCTTCTGAAGCGTGATCATCGAACAATCAAGCGTTTCATTCAAAATAGTCAACAGGGTCGCAAGAAGCGTGTGGAAAAACCAAGGCGCAAAATAACTGCCCATGAACTGAGAAAAGTCAAGCGTGCAGCTGCCACGATGCCACTTGCCACCAGTTTGGCCATATTTCAGAGCTGCAACATCACTGGAGTGCCCAAAAGCACAAGGTGTGCAATACTCAGAGACATGGCCAAGGTAAGAAAGGCTGAAAGACGACCACCACTGAACAAGACACGCAAGCTGAAACGTCAAGACTGGGCCAAGAAATATCTCAAGACTGATTTTTCTAAGGTTTTATGGACTGATGAAATGAGAGTGAGTCTTGATGGGCCAGATGGATGGGCCCGTGGCTGGATTGGTAAAGGGCAGAGAGCTCCAGTCCGACTCAGACGCCAGCAAGGTGGAGGTGGAGTACTGGTTTGGGCTGGTATCATCAAAGATGAGCTTGTGGGGCCTTTTCTGGTTGAGGATGGAGTCAAGCTCAACTCCCAGTCCTACTGCCAGTTCCTGGAAGACACCTTCTTCAAGCAGTGGTACAGGAAGAAGTCTGCATCCTTCAAGAAAAACATGATTTTCATGCAGGACAATGCTCCATCACACGCGTCCAAGTACTCCACATCGTGGCTGGCAAGAAAGGGTATAAAAGAAGAAAATCTAATGACATGGCCTCCTTGTTCACCTGATCTGAACCCCATTGAGAACATGTGGTCCATCATCAAATGTGAGATTTACAAGGAGGGAAAACAGTACACCTCTCTGAACAGTGTCTGGGAGGCTGTGGTTGCTGCTGCACGCAATGTTGATGGTGAACAGATCAAAACACTGACAGAATCCATGGATGGCAGGCTTTTGAGTGTCCTTGCAAAGAAAGGTGGCTATATTGGTCACTGATTTGTTTTTGTTTTGTTTTTGAATGTCAGAAATGTATATTTGTGAATGTTGAGATGTTATATTGGTTTCACTGGTAAAAATAAATAATTGAAATGGGTATATATTTGTTTTTTGTTAAGTTGCCTAATAATTATGCACAGTAATAGTCACCTGCACACACAGATATCCCCCTAAAATAGCTAAAACTAAAAACAAACTAAAATCTACTTCCAAAAATATTCAGCTTTGATATTAATGAGTTTTTTGGGTTCATTGAGAACATGGTTGTTGTTCAATAATAAAATTAATCCTGAAAAATACAACTTGCCTAATAATTCTGCACTCCCTGTATATTGTCGACACCAAGCGCTGGGGAGGGTCTTTGGACATGTTCAGTAGTTCAAATTCTGTGGCATCTACTGGTAATAGTTGATTCGCGGACAGGGATGTCACATAATGTGTTAATTGCGTGTATTTATAAACTTGTCCCGAGGTCGGTGGTGAGGTCTGTGCTAAATGAGATATCGGTCGCATGCAGCCCTCTTCAATGATATGTCCTAATCTGGGGTAGGTGACGTGGGTATGGAACATGTCTTTAAAAAAGGGGTCCATCAGTCCCGGGGGGAAATCTTTATTACCTATCAGTGAGTTTAATAAAGAGGGGGAGTTAACGAGTCCCGGAAGGGCACGGCAGTTTCTCCATATCCGAAGAGTTGGAGAAACCGTGGGGTGTAGGGGCTGGGCTGGTACCATCTGAGTTCTGGAAACCCAAGCAACCGCGGGTATAGGAAAGTCTAGGCCTCTCTGTTCCAGGGAGACCCAAAGTTTGGGGGAAGGGCGTGTCCAATCTACAATCTTAGATAAGTGGATTGCCTTATAGTATCGCTCTATATCTGGGAGGCCGACCCCCCCAAGCCTTTAGGTCTTGTGAGTGTCAAATAATTAATCCTGGGACATTTGTGGTGCCATATAAATTTGGTGATAATGGTTTTAAGGGAGCTAAAGAACTGTTTTGGTATGGATATGGGCATAGTTTGAATGGCGTAGAGAAACCGAGGTAGGATGTTCATTTTCACCACTGCTGCTCTACCGAACCAAGATAGCTTTTTGGATGACCATTTTTGTAAATCTCTCTTGCACGCGGCCAGGAGGGGAGTAAAATTCATATCAAACAGGGAAGACGTATCTGCATTAAGGAAAACACCTAAGTATTTGATGTTTCGGGCATTCCAACGGAATGGGAAAGAGGATTCCAGGGTGGTCACCATGCCAGGAGGGAGCGAAATATTTAAAGCCTCCGATTTTGTATAATTAATTTTAAATGAGGAGAGTGAACCAAATATGTCTAGTTCCTCCATAAGGTTGGGTAGTGATACCAACGGGTTTGTAATAAACATTAAAAGATCATCTGCAAAAATGGCTAGTTTATGGTGATGTGGACCAACCTGTAGACCCGAAATATCCGGATTCGCCCGTATGGCGCATGCCAAGGGTTCTAGTGTAAGAATAAAAAGGAGGGGGGATAAGGGGCATCCCTGTCTAGTCCCGTTTGACAGGGTGAGCCGGTCTGACAACGTGCCATTTACCTTAACCCAAGCTGTAGGGGCACTATAAAGAGAGCCTATCCATTTCTGCATAGAAACTCCCAAGCCAATGCGTTTCAAGACAGCATTGAGGAAAGACCAGCTCACCCTGTCAAACGCCTTCTCCGCATCAGTTGACAGTAACATAGAGGGGACAGCGCGTACCTTAGCTAGATGTATGAGATTTATGATCTTGGTGGTGTTGTCCCTGGCCTCTCGACCCGGGACAAACCCGACCTGATCTCGATGTATGAGTGTGGGAAGATGGATTTTTAGTCTATTACTGAGAATCTTGGAGAATAACTTTAGATCGACATTCAGAAGCGAAATTGGTCTGTAATTCTCGCAAGATTCAGAATTCCTCCCGGGCTTGGGAATGATCGTGATATGGGCCTCCTGTGCCTGAGGTGGTAGGGTCCCTCCATTCGGAAGGGAGTTAAAAGCGTGTAAAAAAGGTGTGGTAAGTATGTCCCTGAATATTTTATAGTAGGCTATGGTAAAGCCGTCCGGGCCTGGACTTTTTCCGCAGGGTGTTGATTGGATTGCTAAAGCTAATTCCGACTCCGTAATGGGGGATTCCAATAATATAGCATCCTGTGTATCTAATGTACGGGGCATATATTTGGTCAGGTACTCCGAGACCGTGGGAGGGGGGGCCCTCCGCCGTGAAGGTGCTGCCTGAGGAGGTAAGTTGTAAAGACTTTCGTAATATTCCTTAAAGACTGTAGCTATCTGGGGAGTCAGGTGTGTAAGGTCACCTTGTTTAGTTCTAATCTTAGAAATAAAGCTGCTAGTATGCCTATCTCTCAGCGCTCTGACCAGCATCTTCCCGGGTTTATCTTTAAACTGAAATAGGCGGCTTTTCACCAGGAGATGGTTACGTTGATCTCGGCTGGTGCAAAGGTCGGCTAATTTAGACCTCAATACCAACAGGGATTGGTATGTCTGGGGGTTCATGTTCAGTTTGTGGGAGGTCTCTAGGGATGAGATCTCTGCCAGAAGCTGAATCATTGACGCCGAAACCTGTCTTCTTTTAAATGAGCCTATACTGATCAGATGGCCACGGATCACTGCTTTGTGAGCCTCCCATACCACGGTCTGTGGAGTATCCGAGGATGTGTTTTCTTTGAAATAATTAAGTAGGGATGAGCGTAAGGAGGCTACTGTGTCGGGGTCTTTAAATAGGGATTCATTTAGCCGCCATGTGGGTTGTCGTTTAGTGAGTGAGGGTAGGGAGACGGTGTTCAGTACAGGGGCATGGTCACTCCATGTAATGTGTCCTATCTTGGAAGAAATCAAATGCGGTAAATGTCTATGGGACAGGAAAATATAGTCAATTCGGGAATATCTCGAGTGGGGGTGTGAATAAAATGTGTAATCCTTCCCATCTGGGTGTTGAATGCGCCACGTGTCTGCCAATTGGGCTTTGTGTAGTGCATGTTTTACCTGTTTGATTTTGGAGTAACGGAGTGATGAGGCCCCTGTGGAGGAATCAAGTCGAGGGTCAAGTGTCATATTGAGATCCACACTGAGAATCACCATACCTGAGGCAAAGTCTTGTAATTTACCTATAAGGGCGGAGAGAAACACATGTTGTGAGACATTTGGGGTGTAAAAATTGGCAATAGTTATGACATCGGCACCTATGGTACCCTTTAGAAACAGTGCTCTCCCTTCATTGTCTGACCATTGGTCCTGGACCGTGAAGGGAGTGGACCGGGAGATAAAGACCGCCACCCCCTTGTTCTTTTGGAATGGGGAGTGAGAGTAAAAAACCTGTGGGTAGTAAGGGTTAGAGAAATTCGGGACCTTGTGGCGGAAGAAATGTGTCTCCTGGATCAGTGCAATATCAGCTCGAAGTGCTTTTAGTTCTCGGAATAGACGTGATCGTTTAAATGGAGAGTTCAATCCTTTAGCGTTAATGGGGACTAGATTCAAACAGCCGGCGTTAGCCATAGGGTAGAGGTCTTGCTCGGGACAGGGCATGGTGGGTCTCCTCAGACTCTCGCTCAGGGGGAACCAAGAGAATATACAGTAGGTGAAACTTTAGATATGGAAAAATAAAGATCAAGAGGGAGGACAGACAAAGAGAAACATAATTTACAGAACAGGTCAGAATGACCAGTAGGGTAGCAATACCAAGTGGATGACCCCTCGCACCTGCGGGCAGTGCGGGGGGGCTGCCACTAATTACAGTGGCATCCAGCTGCTGGGGAGAGCGCGGCAGACACCATAGCGCTCGCACACTGAACATATAAAAATACATTCTACGGGAACGGCCTGGTGTTCCACGAGACCGGTCTAGGAGTGTTGTGTGACCATCGTCTGGGTATTAGTACTAGATGGATACGGTGGGTCACCAAGTAATCAGTAATGGTAATAGTTACACACGGCTGGGTGAGATGGAAGTAATCGGGGTACACCCTCAGAACAGTGGTAGTAAATTTTTTTTTTTTTTTAAAAACCCGAATAAGTAGGGAATAAGGAGTATAACTCCCAACAACATTGCGACTAATATGTCAAGGGACATCTTCCACTACCCCTCTGTCCGGCGAGACATGAGCGGGGAGCATAAACAAATCAAAACGATACAACGGGGCAAAAATAGGACCATAACCGGACAGTAAGTCTTTGTCAGTTCTTTGCCTTTCGCTCTGTCCCTGGCAAGCAAAAGTGGGAGGTATCTCCCCGATGTGGTTTCATGGAGGCATAGATGTGGTGGTGTAGCCGGGATTTTCCTCGTTGGGGACCAGTTGTTGATTGAAGCGTCTAGGCCTTTTCTTTCTTTGCGCCCTCGGCATCCAAGCGGTGTTTTGTAGGGCAGGGATGAGGGGTGGGTCGCCCGTCCCATCCATCCATCCCGGGAGATCTGGAGCCTCCAGTTGTAAGGCGGAACAGAAGGTTTGAAGATCTTTTGGGGACCGTAAAGTGAGTGGGGTAGGACCCCTGCGTACGGTGATAGAAAGAGGGTATCCCCAGCTGAATGGGACCGCAGCTGATTTCAAGAGGTCAGTTAGTGGTTTCAGTAGTTTCCTGGCTTGCAGGGTCGCCCAAGCCACATCAGGAAGGATTAGGATAGATGCTCCATTGTACCCGATGGGACCTTTCTTGCGTGCTTGCCTCAATATTTCCTCCTTCAGCCGAAATGAGTGCAGGCAACATATCACGTCCCTTGATTGGGGGTTCGCCATGTCCTTGGGGCGCAAAGCCCTGTGTGCTCGATCTAGGACGACTGGATGGTCTGTGTCCCTCTGTAGAATACCTTTGAATAGGTCAGTGAGCAGGTCTATCAAGTTTTCCTGACCTTCTATTTCAGGTAGGCCCCGAATCCTCAGATTAGAACGTCTATTATGGTTCTCCTGATCTACTACTTGTTGTGTTAGTAGGGATACGAGGGTTTTTTGCTCCGTAAGTTGTACCTGCAAGTTGTTGATCGCCAGGTGTATCGAGCTTTGGTCTTTTTCTACGGCTTCCAGCCTATGGCCTTGTTGGTTAAGGTCCGTTTTTATGTCCCTCAGTTCATCTTTAATTGTGGATGTTATGCGTTCCACCGCCGAGGACAAATCTCTCTGCAACTGTAGAGTGAGGGTCGCAAAATCCGATCTAGTCGGTAAGTCTGCAGGCTGGTGTGGTGGAGTGGAATTAGGGTAAGATTCCTCACCTTCCGATTCCTCCGGTGGTTCCCAATGAGGGGATTCCTCTCCTGAGGCGTCCGGCGCCATTTTGGCTTCATTCCCGCGCGAAGGCAGCGGTACCAAAAAGGTCTTCAGATTGACCATGGCCGTTTTTTTTCCGCTTTTCGGGGGTTCCTTGAGAGGTGAACCCTTTTTGGCTTGTTTCCCCATTGTTTTGGGGTGTATATCGCCGTGTGTATAGTCCGTTTTCGGGCTCGCGGGACGGGAGCTCCTTTAGCTTGCGTCTGCTCGCATCAAGGTCCGGACACGCCCCCATAGATTTGCTTTTACTATATAAATAAACTTTGTAACAAGTGAATTAATAACTTAGCCATGGTAAAAATGTAATTAATTACCTGGCATTTACTTCATTATACAATGCATTAACTGAGAAACTCTACTCTTGTATAAGGCATGGCACACAAGCAGGGCCGGCCTTTGGGGTATGTGATCTGTGCGAGCACACAGGGAGCAACACCCCAGGGGGCGCCATTTAAAAAAAAAAGTTCGCCGGTAGAGACACTGGCTGGGGAGATCAGAAAATCTCCCCTCACTAGCTCTCTGCACGGCCACAACGCAGGATCCGGACGTGGGTGGACCTCACCGGGTGCGAGGTCCACCCGCACCCTGTGATGAAGCAGCATAGCGTCTGCTTCACGGGAGAGCTATGGGCAGCATAAGCTCCATGTTCAAAACACATGGAGCAGTAAGTGCTGCTCGCACTCCCCGTGTTAGTGATGATGCAGGGCATCGTATTTCCAAAAGGAGAGAGAGAACAGATTGGGGGGGAGAGAAGAGAGGGGCGCCACGGGGGTGGCCCACACAAAGCCCCTGAACACGTAAGGTCGGC
This sequence comes from Pelodytes ibericus, assembly GCA_036172795.1. Classification (NCBI taxonomy): domain Eukaryota; kingdom Metazoa; phylum Chordata; class Amphibia; order Anura; family Pelodytidae; genus Pelodytes; species Pelodytes ibericus. The sequence continues at coordinate 185,097,553 of CM069859.1, read as the reverse complement.
CCTGCACACAAGCATGCACTAGGCCAGGACTGGACAATAAATAGACCTCTATATGTCACGGAACTACACCTTTCAAAGTGGTGATGGAGCCAAAATGCTAGCTTGGCATAATGGGAAATGTAGTTCATTAACAGCTTCACAGCGAATTATTGCCCAACCATGAACTAGGAAGCATAGTAACTGGCATATGTGCCCCTCATATACATGTACAGCTATTGTATTTGGTGTCACTTATAATCTACACAATATTTTGTAGTAGCATAAAGTGAAAACAAATTTTATGGAAAGATCAAAATACCAGTTCTGCAGTACCAACAGTGCACAATGATGTATGCTGTGACACTGGCACACTGTTACTGGGTTGAGCGCCTCTAGATACCAGGGATCAGGACCACTTTCACCTCCCATTCAGGACAAGTAAGCAAACAGTAGTCGATGTAGGTTATCACTCAACCACTAGAGGGCACTTGTACTGTTATTGATTTCATCACCCAACATGTTCATCCAGAATTTTGCTGATTGGAAACGTAATCCAGAACAGTAGAAGAGCCAGAAATAAATCATTGGGACTTTTCACACTGTAGATGCTGTACACTGTATTTTCGATAATGCAAGGTTTGGCCTCATGGACTTTAACAATGTAGTTGTTGTGGACTACATTTCCATGCTGGTCAGGCAGCTGTTAAATGTAATCTACAATAGTACAAATGCCAAAGTATCTTTATCACTGCCTTGGACTAAGTTTCCCATGATGCTCCACTTGACAAAGAAAAATCTAGAAGGGTATTGAGTTATTTCTGCACTGGGGCCCCTCAGTTTAGTGGCAATCAAAAAAGATATAGGAAATATGGCAGATTAGAGGGGCCGAATGGTTATTATTAGCCACCCTCTATGTTAAATGATCATGGAAAACGATTACAATAAATTCTCCTGGAGGAGCTGTCAATAAACAAACAACTTAATCATATAATCATTTTATTAGTAGTAAGATTTTAAAAACCACAGATATTTACACAACTCCAGCCACTTCAAAAATTGGGTACTTGGGTTTACATTCTCCAGCTGATGTGATACAAGCTAAGATGCATTAACAGAAAAATAAAAAAATATATTTATAAAGATTTTAAAATGCTCCGAAGATGCCTCTTCCTGAAATAAATAAAGCATCAAATGAGCTATTAGCTTGAGGTGGACTGTTTGAGGTATGATATCAAGTCTTCTCTCTCAGACTTCTTCTTAATCCCAGCAAAGATCATCTTTGTTCCAGGGATATACTTCTTTGGATTTTCTAGATATACTAAGAGGGTATCTTCATCCCAAACAATACCTATGAACACAAGTGTTAAAGAAAAGTCAACTTCTGGGAAGCAGAACATTGAGCACTGAAAGGTTTGTACATAATATTTAAAGACACAATAATAAAATATCTATTAGACCCAGTTAAGTTTTTACGTTTTCAAACTGTCCCAATATAACACTGTAATTAAGTTCACAGTTTAGTTTGTTGAATTGTGCTGCTCAAATATTAAATGATTAAGATAATAACTAGTATTCATTTAGCGCCTTTCTACCATGGGACTCAAATTGCTTTTTAGCTCACGCTCTCGGAATTAATTAAATCAGCAGCTGAATAATAGATGGTGTTATTACCCAATCAATGGGATTCATTTATCGACCTCAGAAGGCTGAAGGGCAGGGCAGGGGCGGATACGGGGGGGGGGGGGGGACTGCCCTCACCCCCCCCCCCCCCTTGAGAAAAGGAAAAAAAACAAAACGCTGCTTTAAAACAAAAACAAAAAAACACGCTTGCAGGCAGACACGGAGGTGAGTGGAGATCAGAAGATCTCCTCACCATTGCCTGTCTGCCAGGCTGCATGGGGAGCCGAACAGGCAGCACAGAGAAACCTCTGTGCTGCCTGTGCGGCTTCCCGTGCAATGTGACAGGGAAGTGCCGATAGGTCATGTGACCGGTGCTCTGACGTCAGACGCGCGCCGGTCACGTGCCCTCTCTGCACAACCGGTGGGGAGCCGAACAGGCAGCATGGAGGAGTCTATGCTGCCTGCCACTAGCCACCAGGGAAAAGGTAAGTGCTGGGGAGATGGGGGGAACTTGTCTGGGGCATATTAATGGGACATAACACTGGCATATTATTGGCAAATTTACTGGGGCATATTAATGGGACATAACACTGGCATATTATTGGCAAATTTACTGGGGCATATTAATGGCACATAACACTGGCATATTATTGGCAAATTTACTGGGGCATATTAATGGGACATAACACTGGCATATTATTTGCAAATTTACTGGGGCATACTAAATGGCAATTAACACTGGCATATTATTGAGCACATTTACTGGGGCATACTAAATAGCAAATAACACTGGCATATTTGGTCAAATTGGCAGGGGCATATTCAATGGCAAATAACACTGCCATTTTATTGGGCAAATTGGCTGGGGCATATTCAGTGGCAAATAACACTGGCATTTTATTGGGCAAATTGGCTTTGGCATATTCAATGGCAAATAACACTGGCATATTATTGGGCATTTTAGCAGGGGCATATTCAATGGAAAATAACACTGGCATACTATTGGGCATTTTAGCAGGGGCATATTAAATGGCAAATAACACTGGCATATTATTGGGCAAATTGGCTGGGGAATATTAAATGGCAAATAACACTGGCATTTTGTTGGGCAAATTAGCAGGGGCATATTAAATGTCAAATAACACTGGCATATTATTGGGTAAATTGGCTTGGGCATATTAAATGGCAAATAACACTGGCATATTATTGGGCAAATTAGCAGGGACATATTAATGGAAAATGATACTGACATTATTGGGAAAATTGGCTGTAGCTTATTAATTGCAAATAATACTGGAATATTATTGGGCAAATTGGCTGTGGAATATTAATGGCAAATAATACTGGCATATTATTAGGCAAATTGGCTGGGGAATATTAATGGAAAATAATATTGGAAATGTGTATGCAATTGGGTGATGGAGGCATGTAAATGGGGTGATGGGGCATGTCCTTGGTGTGCAACGTGGGTCATGGGTCATGTCGTGGGTGCCATGGGCAGCACAAAACCAAGATACACCACTGGGGGGGAGAGAGAGGAGAGAACACGGGGGGAGAGAGTAGAGAACACTGATGGGGGGGGGGGGGGGAGAGAGAGTAGAGAACACTGATGGGAGGGGAGAGAGGAGAGAACACTGAATGGGGAGAGAGAGGATAGAACATTTATGGGGGAGAAGAGAGAACACTGACAGGTGGGGGAGAGAACATAGACGGGGGAGAGAAGGAAAAGAGACAGCTATTGGGAAGAGGAGAGATACATGTTTAGATGGACAAAGAGACAGTTATAGGAGGTAGAGAATAGAGAGAGACATGGGAAGGGAGAGGAGACAGACAGACATGGGAGGGGAGAGGAGAGAGAAATAAATGGGAAGGGAGAAGAGAGAGACATAAATGGGATGGTAGAGGAGAGACAGACATGGGATGGCAGAGGAGAGATAGACAGATATGGGAGAGGAGAGACAGACAGACATTGGATGGGAGAGGAGAGACAGAGAGGTGGGAAATGAGAGGAGAGTCAGACGGACATGGGAAAGAAGAGGATACAAAGATAGACATGGGAAGGAAGAGGAGAAAAACGGACATGGAAGGAAGAGAGACAGAGGGACATGGGGAGTGAGACGAGTGCGACAGACATGGGAAGGGAGAGGAGCGTGACAGAAGGACATGAAAGAGAGGAAAAGACAGACAGAAATGGGAGAGAGGAAAAGACAGACGGACATGGGAGAGAAGAAAAGACAGACGGACATGTGCCCCTCCCGAGATCAGACTCTGGATCCGCCCCTGGGGTAGGGATGACCCTGCCAGGATTTGAACAGGCTTTGTAGTCAGGACCTTTACCAATTGAACTTTGTCAGGAGTTTCCTATTTGTTCAAAACAGGGGTCTAACAGGATGTCTAGTAGCCATCTAGTTACTCAATTATTACAGTACCAAATACTTGGGAACTATGGCATTTTCAACAAATCTTATAGTTTAAACTTACCCTTGTTTTTATTAGCATCAGTGTAAGAAAAGCCTGCTGCTTGGCCAGTGGGGCGTCCAAAAATGCCATGAAGGTTAGGGCCAGTCTTGTGTTTGCCCCCATTCTCAACAGTATGGCACTGGGAGCACTTCTGGACGAAGACTTTTTTGCCTTTTTCAGCGTCTCCCATTATGACCTACAGAAACAGGGACATTAATGATTGGTTACAAATAGTGTGCTACATAAATATGCAAGTTGACGTTTAAATTAGAGGAAGTGGGAATATTTGGCACTGCATTCACTGACAACAGACAACCAAAGCTACACTAAACCAGGGGTGTCCAAACCTTGGTTCTTTGATATTTAAAATGCAGCTCAGGGAATTATGTTGGCTGAACTCTTTTTTGCATTAAAATACAATAATAAAAAAATGTAAAATGTTCAAGCTTTAAAATTATTTACTGGGTATAGATAGAGAGTCCACTGGATTTAATGTAAGTTTAAAGGGACACTTCCACCAGAAATTCTTATGAATGGGGACTCTAGTTCGGTTTATAGAAAGCCAATAGTATTACATGTATTCTATAAGCCGAAAGTCTATCAACCGAACGACGTTCGGTTCATAGACTTTCGGCTTATGGAATACATGTAATACTATTTGCTTTCTATAAACCGAACTATAGTCCCCATTTATAAGAAATTCCTATGAATGGGGACTCTAGTTCGTTTTATAGAAAGCCAATAGAATTACATGTATTCTATAAACCGAAAGTCTATAAACCGAATGTCGTTCGGTTTATAGATTTTTGGCTTATGGAATACATGTAATACTATTGGCTTTCTATAAACCGAAATAGAGTCCCCATTCATACGAATAGGTCAATTCGTATGAATGGGGACTCTATTTCGGTTTAAAGAATAGCAATAGCATTACATGCATTCCATAAACCGAAAGTCGTTCATTATGTCGGTTTATGGAATGTATGTAATGCTATTGGTATTCTATAAACCGACTCTATTTCGGTTTATAGAATGCCAATAGCACGAATGGACGAATGATTTTTGTTTATTAACCATTCGTTCATTCGGCTTTCGTTAGTTTAGCATGTTCGTTATTCGTTTTTCGGACGAATGGACGAAAATGCTATTTTCGGACGAAAATGCATTCGTCCGAAAACGAATGCGCATGTCTAATATGTATCTATCTATCTACATACACACATATAATTACATACATATACTATTTAAGATTGTTAGTTTGGTTACAAATATTCAGATTCCTCATTCAGTCAGATACAGAAAATAAATGCAAAGATTATATATCTCCTCATAGAAGAGGATATGTAAAAGGGAAAGACATTCAAGACACTCCCCACCCCCTACCTATTCACTTCCTGCAGACAATAGTCCCAGTGACCTATATGACCTTCTGAGGGATCAAAGGACAGAAAGGATTTGTTCCAGATTTTCAGTTAAAATATATATTTTAAATTAGATGAGGTTAAATATGCAAGTATACATGACTTTTACTACATTTTTGCACAGCAACAAAATATATTATCATACCCTGTGCTTATTATTTAACAGCTGGCCATGAATGAAAAGAAAAATTAAATCACAAGGAGTACTTTACATCTCCAATAAAATTATGATAGTAAACGCCACTGAGCTCCCATAATATTATCAAACACGCTGTTAATTATTATTCTAGCCAGCAGGGATGCTGCTGTTTTGGGAACAGTTATAGTGACGATGAAAAAGAAGATCGATACAGCATACTCCTCCTATACATACAAATAGATTCGCCTCAACATGCGTTTAACATATATATAAAGCAGATTCACAAACTCAACACAAGAAGTTTAAACCGTATGAATGAATTCATAGTACCGATTCTGGATGCGTTATATTCCATATGAATTCTAATATCGAACCTAATGTATTAAGATTATTATAATGTAAATTGTGCTAATACTACAGTCATACTAAAATTATTTAATAATCACTGGCTACTATAAAAACATATATATAACTCTCATTCATAGTAAGCAAATACATATATACACAGTCATACCCATCAATCACTACTAAACTTGTTCTATATTTTTTTTATAATATGTTTTGTTTCTGTAATAAAATATACACAATTGTTTCATGCTCACCTCTGCCTGTCCTACAATGTGTGATCGTGTGCCTACTCTTCTGCTTCCAAGGACACGAAACACTTTGTAACCGGTGTTTTTCAACCAAGCACGAAGCCCTCCCCGTGACGTCAGTAAAATGGTCCGCCTGGAAAGCTCCTGTCACCCATTCACATTGCAGCTCAATAGATAGAACTGCACAGTATATTGGTACCTGGTTAGGTTGGCCAAGGACGTGTTTCCATTGACACGCCCACTTGTAGTATTATAAATGGAACTCCCTAACCACGTCATGTGACCTAAAGTACCCTTTTTATTTCTGAGACTTTCGGACAATAGCCTGAAGCCCAATACGGTGTAAAATAGCGCAAATAGTGGGGGTTGTGCTGGATCTAATGCGTCTACAAGATGATGACTAGCCTTTGGCACAATGGTTGTTGTGGACTATATGCCTTATGATACACTCATTTGACATATATTTATTGGAAGCATTCTGTAGACTTTTTTTTTTTTTTTACATTTTTTAATACAAATATATTTTGAGCAAAATGTGAAAAGTGTGGATTGTCAATAGTCAAAATGTGGCATTGGCACATGAATAGTGACCAGCAGCTCATAATCTGTATGTTGTAGACCACTGTGATGGGCCTTTCTTAGGGTGTCTGTTATGATACACTATATCAATGTCAGTGTCTGCCTAACTACAAACTGAGCTTGACTGAAATGGTAACGCGATACTGATAAAACACTCAAATTAAGCATTGTGTTATAACATTTTCCTTGAAGTAATGATTTGATCTTCTTAGTCCACTTGTCGCATTTTTTTTTGTAGCGCAGTCAGTGCTACTGCTAAGAATGTCAATCACTTGACTAAACATGCTCCCCTGCACGAATATAGTAAGTCAGCTGATAGGATCAAATTTCAACCTCTGATGCAACTAGCTCACACATACTTTGCAGATATACCTGCTGTAAAAAGTACACATTGTCCTTTGCCTGGAAATGGTGGAATCTAAGAAGAGGACAAGTAGAGGTGAAACAATCACCAAAGAGACCAATGGAATACTTCAATCAATTGGGGTCTAAACATTAAAAGTGATCTGGCAGTAATACCTGCTAGCTCCAAGGAGGGTTATTCTCAAAATATGTTAATTTAACACTAGGGGACTAGAGGTTTAATAGTCACTCCAGGTCCCAGGCATTGCCCCTCTCTAAAATCAGTGTCCTGGGCTTACCTCAGCCCCCATCCTTAAAGAAAGCCCTATATTTAAAAAAAGGATACCAATGCAGGGGGGAGGGGGGGGGGCAAGGGATTTGTTGAGGTTCTCCTCTTGTTAATTGTTGTAATATAAAAATGGAAAATTCTCAATAAAAATTTACCACAATGATCAATACAACTTTATACCCAGCCAGATTCTCTATTTTTAAGATTCTGCAATTATACAGTCTTTTTCAAGGGAGCCCTTGATGTGCTACTACTGGAATATTTGCGACACAATTGTTTGTATTTTTACAATCTGGCACAATTGCTCGCATTTTGGATGTTGTGAATGTGCAGCATGTGTGAACCTCAGCAGCAGCCTCATCATTTACTATGCACTGTCCAGTTTATTGAATTCAATGACCAGAGATACATTTATTGTGTGCTGCAATTGTTCTTACTGAAACAATACTGAAATGACATAAATCTATCTGTTCTCCAAGGTCATAATGTAAGGGTTAGACACAGGCAATGCCTTCAGACATTTTGGTGAGAAATGACTAACTAGGCTTTATGTGTGAGAGATTGTGGAGTATTGCTGACTCATTGTGCCATGCAATACTGTTGCAATTATGTTTATATTCTATTTTATACTCACTTATTATAAACCTTTATAATGGCTCTTACATTGCGACAGAGTGGCTTCATAAGATGTAAGAGGTCTGTTGAACTTCATCATCTGACCGATGCCTTCAGCAGCACTGGTCTAAGACATTGTGCTGCCTGGGTCCATAGATGAAATGCTGTCCCGCTCACCAAAACCATCCCCACCAAAATAACAATAATTTCTATAAAATGGTGTCACAGTGCCACCACAGTGCATCCCCAATGTCACAGAGTTTCTCCACTGTGACAATACCCCCACAGAGCTTGCCACACTGTCCTCACAGCTTACCCAGTGCCACAGCATCCTACAGAGCTTCTCACATGTTACAGTGTCGCACAAGGCTTGGTCCAGTATCACATTACTTATTTTCTATATTCACAATGTTTTTGTAACATATTTGGTAACGTGACTGGGTCAAATGTTTCCCTGTGACAGTATTTTAATTGCTATAGGATATCTGTGGTGCCCCTTCCATTTCTTTTGTCTTAATTCTCGGTCCTATAATTTATTAAAGAGCTTGCTCCAGTGTTACATTGTCCAAAAGAGCTTACCGCAGTATCATAATGCCCCATAGAGCTGCCATGGATCACATTGTCCCCAGTGAACTTGCCACAGTGCCACATTGTCCCCACAAAGCTGCCAGTGTCACAATGCCCTACAGATCTTCTCCAGTGTTACAATACCCCCACAGAGCAGCCTCAGTGTCACATCTCCCAAACCCACATCATTTGGGGTTGTGTGTCTAGCCGAGGAAGATCTGAATGGGACCTTTGAGGAGGAGGAAGAGGCACTAGGCAGATTCTCCTCTCCCATCCACAGTATGGGGAGGATGATGGAAGAAAGAGTGCTTACCCAGTGCTCCATACAGACTGGCTTGGCACTGGCAATAAGGGCAACAGTCCCACCTACCTTAAATTGCCAACTGTGTCCAACTGAATCAAAATAATAATAGATGATAGGCTTGAAGTGACTTCACTGCAATGGCTGCGACTGCCTGCCTCAGCTATTGCAGGTAAGACAGACCATTTTCTGGGTGTTTCATACCTGCCTCAATCAGAGGCAGTCTGAAACACCCCTCACCCTATTTGGATAGGGTGAGGGGGTGTTATTGACAGGTCAGTGACTATTGTCATGGGTGGTCCCGACGCCCATTTTTTGTTTTGTTTGCTGGATGCCTTCACTTGTGAACCATCCAGCCAAGCCCTAAAATAGCGAGAATCACAGCAAAAACGCTGCAATTGCACTATTTTAAACGCAGTCCATATATGTATGGCATTGTCATCAATGCATTGCATTGGGAGACCGTACATGTATGGCATTGTCCTGAACGGGTTAAATTAGTATACGTATAACACCTTGCAGAGCTATGCATGGAATGGTATTGCAGTATTCAAGGGATATTGCTGAACATATTTTAGTGGCTTTCTTAACTGTGACACAGAAAAAAACTGTAGCCCTACAATGTCTATGTGAAAAAAACAAGAAAATAAAAGAAAACACCACAAACCTTGGCATGGATTGGTGGTAAAACGGCTACATGAAATCTTGTTTTTCTAATATTGAAAAACACACACACACTGTGAGGGGTAATTCCTGTGAAAATTGTACATGGCTCCTACATAGTAATCTGAATAAATGTTGAATTTTAAAATTAAAATAGATGTATACCCATATATGACTTTATATATGTTCCAAACAGACACATATGTACACATAGTACAGATTTTTTTGCAGTAACATATAAACAACATTATAAAGTAACATATAATCCAAATTGCAATGTATGTGAAAAACAAAAACAAATTAAGCACAGATTTTGGCAGGTAATAGTGATATACTGCCTGCTAAGAAGTTTCCCCAATGAAACAAGGGTTGTATCCTTTTGAAAAATAAAAATTTGTGAAGTAATTCTGGGTTTTGAGGCAGTTATTAAAATGACACCTGTGTTCTTAATGGACAAGCAAGACAATTAAAGCAAATATTGTTTTATTGTTTACTAGCTAAGTAAAAGACAACATCAGTTATGGTGCGGTAAAGGAGAGGAAACCCCTAAACACAATAAGTCGGGAGAGAATTACACAGCAGAAATCCCATGTATACAGTGACACAAGAGATCCTAGGTAAAATTATGTAATTAAAGTCATCAATAATTACCTTTTTGCCTCAATAACTGATTTTACACTTGAACCCCTATGCATCTCCTGAACAGCATGCTTAAAGTGGATATTAACCCCTTAGTGACAAGACATTTTCACCTTGACTTTCCCTTGGTGACAATGGCTGTTTTGACATTTCTAGGGTGTTTTTATCGTCATAAGAAGGGCTTTCATTAGATACCATTATGTTCATCATATCTTATAATTTACTACAAAAAAAATCATAAAATATGATGAAAAATTAAAAAAAAACACACTTTTTCTACCTTTGACCTAAAATATAATTTACACAAATAAAATCATTAAAAAAGACCCCGTCTAAATAGTTTCTAAATGTTCTCCCGAGTTAAAAAATATGCATGTTTCCATATTTTTCGGTATTTTTTTGCGAGTTATGGGGCAAAAACCCCAACCCGAACCCAAAATGTAACCCTAACACTAAATTTAACCCCAACTCTAATCCTTATTATATCCCTTAATATTTTTTAACTTTAATTTAATTTTAACCCTATCCCTTATGCTAAAAAATATTTAATTTTAACCCTATAGGCTAATATAGCTAAATAACCTGTTTTTAATTAATTAAATATTTATTTTAAATATTTCCCATTGCAATGCTACTAAACTACCACTAGGGGTAGTCAAGTAGCATATTCAGAGCGACGGAAGTGAAGTTACTTTCACTTCCGAAGCTCAGACCGGCAGAGGACTTAGCCATATTGACAGAGCAGCATGCTCCGTCAATATGGCTCCCCACGATCGCTCCGTGGGGCGATCGTGGGGGTCCTAAAACAGAAATTTCGGTGCTGGCTATTGCCTCGATGTCGAGGCAATAGACCAGCACTGTTAAAGCGGTTTTCGCTTCATTCACTGCAGGACATGCCAGGCACGTCCTTTGTCGTTAAGGGAGTTTCTCCCAGGATGTGCCTGGCACGTCCTTTGTCGGCAAGGGGTTAAACCAACAGTTACTAAATGGTATCCGATAAGGGAGAAGTGAGCATATGACTTTTTAGGTGAAAACATTCAGCAAGTAGTAACATACATCTGAACAATATGAAGAACTTCAGCATCCCATGCCAGCCTTTTGGCTCCCTCAACCAACATTTCCAACTCCCTGAATTATGGGAGTTGTAGTTCTGCAACAGACGGATAGACACATATTGCCCAGTCCTGTGATAACATGTAGCTGCTAAGCTGCTGCTACAATGTGCAGTTATGCTATAACTATAAAAGTAACAGCCATGGGAGTTCCACCTGTCAGAGTGGTTTGGTCTGCTCTCTCATGGCCATCTTTACCACAGAGCAAAAGGGGAAACTGCCCTGAGTGGACACACTGCAGGGTCCACTGATTCTGCTACTTGAGCCCTATAGTCTACTTTTTTGTTATATTCTCACTTGCCAGGGTGGATGACATTAGACAGGTTTACATTTTTATTTATTTTATTCTTTCCCTCACTCACCACCAAACCCCTTTCTTTATGTTATTTCCCAAATTCCCTTAGCTTCTTCCAACTACCATTAATTCTCTCAACTCTCCTGATTGGCTGAGAGTACAGAAGTCTCCCATGATTGGTTCAGTCCCTACTTCACACGAGGAGCTCAAAGAACAGAGATGCCTGCAGGCAACTGTTAGACAGTGTGTGTGTATGTCAATGTGAGTGAGAGTGTGTGTATGTCAGTGAGAGTGTGTGTATGTCAGTGTGAGTGAGAGTGTGTGTATGTCAGTGAGAGTGTGTGTATGTCAGTGAGAGTGTGTGTATGTCAGTGTGAGTGTGTGTATGTCAGTGTGAGTGAGAGTGTGTGTATGTTAGTGTGAGTGTGTGTGTATGTCAGTGTGAGTGAGTGTGTGTCAGTGTGAGTATGTGTGTGTGTATGTCAGTGTGAGTGTGTATGTCAGTGAGTGAGTGTGTGTGTATGTCAGTGTGTGTATGTCAGTGTGAGTGACAGACTGTCTATATATGTGTGTGAGGGAGTGTGTGGATAAAGGGGTTAACTCCTCTGACACTGCCTCTGTCTAGCCACCCAAGGGGTTAACGCCTCTGACACTGCCTAGCCACCCAAGGGGTTAATGCCTCTGACACTAACTATATCTGTCTAGCCATCCAGGGGTTAACTCATCTGACACTGCCTATATATGGGGTTAACTCCTATTTTGTTATAGGCATATAAAAATAACATATTTTTTCTAAGAGCTCACCCATGAGGTGAAAAGAAAGAAATGGTAAAATAAACATTATTATGAAAATAGGCTGTGCAATTCCCCAATAATATTTGGTCATTGCCCTATAACATGACTCAAATATTGTACATTAAGTTCAAATGCTCAAACATACTTGCACCATATCATTCTGCATATAGAAAGGTGCTCTTGCATTAAATTATCACTTCCTGATCAGTTTCATTTTAGTTAAAATTATCATGACTGTGGGATTTTTTTTTTTTTAGTTTTTCACCCCAGGCAGCACAATTTCTTGGGCTGGCCCTGCATATAGTTCACATTTGTATGATGTATATGGATAGCCTTAATTATGGAAATAATAAGAATGAAACCCATAAAACTTGTGCCTTCTCCCAGAATGATAATTTTCTCTCAGATCCATCGAGTTTTCTGGAAAGTGCTGATGAAATTCTTTGCACGTTTCTGACTTAGAAAATGTGTCTTGCAGTTGAAGAAAGGCTGTGCGTGGCTGGTTTGTTTGCCTGTCATGCATTCTCAATATATGTTGTTTGTTGTAGAGATTCAAAATATTATCATTTTCATTTGTTTTTAAGGTTTTAGACTCTTTCACGTCAGACTTAGGGCTGCTCTTTATCAATGGTTTTATAAGGTTAAGTGGGTTTCTAAAAACTGTACACCGATTATGCCATGTTGGTGGTAAATCTCCATAGCAGACAATGCTGGGAGGTCTCTGCTCTTCTTCAGGAGATCTATGTTTTGGTGTAAGCTGCCTTCTGTACAAAACATTGAACTGTTCTGTATCTGTAATTTTGCGAAAACCAGGTTCTATTTTTGAGGGTGAGTAACATTTTGGTCTCTGCTCAGCGCAGACTTCAAAGCTATGATCACTAATCCCAGAAGGCCTTGGAGGAGAGTTGGGCAAAGCCACATCACTTTCTTCATATGAATTAACATTTTTAGTGTTGTCTACAAGATGACCTTCAGGATTTTCTTGAAGAACCTCTTCTCTAACACCAAGACTCCGACGACCGTCTCTTAAACAAACAATTTGTCCTTCCAGTGGGCTTGCTTGTAAGATTTCAGAGGTAAATGTTGGTTTCTGAAATAGAGCAATGTTATAAAATCATCGTTATTTGTCTTTCAGTGCTATCAGTGGTTTGACCAGTTCAGTAATGGCCAAAGAAACAGTATGTCCAATGAGTTCTCTATTCATTACAGAAAATTAGGTTTATAAGGACCCAACATTGTATATTTGTGCAGCCTGGTGGGGATGCATTATACAGAAACCCCTTTTATATGTATATTCAGAGTTTTTATAACCTTTTCATAAATACAAACACATAAGATGCTTGGACAATTAATGTTTTCTCTCTCATTTTATATATAGGAATTAACCTTTCTATTTAAAATATTTAAAAAATATACAAGCAAAAACTGATGTTTGCCATTTTTTTAATGTTGTCATATTTTATATATTGTTAATACTTTATTAATTTTATTAAGTAGTTATTTATTTTACTTTTAATTATGTACGCTGTAATGTTAAGGGACGATAGAAAAGTTAAAATGTAAGATTTGGTTATGGTTATACAGAGACAAAAGTTCATGGACAAAAAGTTAATTGTGTCCTTTATAGGTTACCTTTGGATATTAAAGTGGGGGGAGGAGCTAAGTGGCACATTAAATGCATTTCTTGGGCTTATTAACTTAAGCCTGTAAGTGGAAAAACTTAAAAAGGGTGTTTAATTAGCAGATATGTTAAAATATTAAAATGACACAAACTTCTAAAGTTTAACATTGGTGACTTAAAAGTTCCAAAAAATACAAAAGATACAATATACACAATAATTAAATCATTTTGGCACAATTACAATAATGAGAGCATGTTTCAGCATGGGGCTACATATTGATGTAAAATTCACATCATAGAATGATGCAGATATTATAGAACGAAACGGCAGCTCCTGTCCCGCGCTGCTGAGAAGTTAAATGCATATTTGATCCACTAGAAAAAATGCACTATTAATTTTATTTATTTAATGTCTATTTTTGTAAATTATTAGTTGCCCTTTAAGGAGCATGTTTGATTTATCGAATGTTCTCTTAACAATTGAATATAAAGCTGACACAAATAAAATGTAACTTTAATCTCCAACTCAGTTACTTAACTGAAGAAACATCATGTGATCGGTTTATTACCAAATCAACACTTATGGACAAAGTTGGGTGTGATTTGTTTGAAGGCAAGTTGCTTATACCAGAAGGAAATCTATAATTAATCCAAATGTTCCCACGGTCTCATATAGTGTATTTTAATATATTGTGGGATTGTGTATTTTCAATTTGATGTTCAAGGCTATGTGAAGGAAATTTTTAAGAGTTAAGAATCAAGAAATGTTGTCTGTGTTGAAGTAGAAGCATGTCGAAACAACTCAACGTATATGCTGTTTGGCTAGTTCCCAGAATTCCAACTGACTGAATGGTTCTCTTCTCCTTTGAAAAGGATAGAAGCACTGATTAGGCATTATGGCAATGTGACACGCATGTTCGGAGTGTGCTATAGGTGCAGTCAGCCGCTGAACCCCACTAACCTCTGACAAGCAGCAGTCTGGGGGAATTAAAAATTGTGACACAGGCTAATGTACCATGCTTTTAACAATTAAAAAAACATATAATGTATGATTAAAGATTATTTGTAGCACGATAAAAAAAATCCTATGAATATTGCGCATGGAGTTTCACCTCCTTCGTTCAAGTTGGGGGTCATTTTGTCTCCATGTATTGCCATGTATGTTTATTATCTTTTGGGAAATAAAGATGTCACTTTGCAGTGAGTGGTCTGCAATTGTTTTGTAGAGAAAGTTCCTACCTGCTTCTGGTAGTATGTTATGTAGCAGGATATAAAATACTGATTTGCAAGTTGAGGTGTATTTTGGTGAACCAAAGAATCCACTCAATTTTAATTATACAGTTATGTAGCTAAAACAAGGGGTTAGGTGTATTTGGCCTAGAATCAGTACATTAAATAATAATTAAGTAATGTGTTGATGTATCTCAACTGTTGACCTCCCAATATCACATACCCCTACTTTTCTTACAGCATTTCAGTCTCCTCTTTCTTCCCAGCATCACAGAGGACACTTTTTGTCCCAGCTTCACAGACCCTACATCTCCCGCACTATGGTCCTGACTGTTAAAGGACAGACAGGCTCATTGCCTAGCTATCTACATGCGAGGTCTTCATTCCTTTCCCTCATTCAGTCAGACTGGTCCTGCTTCGCAGAGGCGGAAAACCTTTATTGTGAGTCCTTTCCTACTCGGCAATAATGCATGGACATGATGATGTCATGTGTTGTCAATGTGCCTAAAGCATAGAACGGGCCCAACTGCAGCCAAGTGGACTCCAGTTATTATTTTAATGCACATGCATAAAGTCACCCAGAATTCTCAATCAAAAAAGTTTAAATGACTAAATATTGTTTGTAATGTAAAAATTGTTTGAAGTATGAATATAACATGATTGATACATTGTGTTAAAGTTCTAAAAGTAGGAACTTTCCATTGGTTTCCATGGAGATTGCTCCACCTTTAGTGTCTGTAGTGTTTCTGGTTTATCATTGTGTAGCTTGATATGCAAATTACACATTGCCTATTAAAATGTGTTTATTTGCACATTACATGGACTGTATCACCTCTACACTGTTTTTAAAATGAATGTAGAGAATAAAAAATTATTGAAAATGATCTAGCAAAATTACAAGCAAATTCCTAAATTAGGTTAAACACACGTTTTAAATGTGTTGTCACCAGTGGCTTCATATACAATTTACACATTTCCCAAGCAGTTCATTTGCATATCAAGCCACAGGTTATGTCATAAACAGGAGACTTCACAAACTCATTTAAAACACATTTTTTACCTAACTTAGACATTTTCTTGCAATTCTCAACACAATGTATAGACCACTTTCACTCTTTTCTTATTCTCTACATTCACAGTATAAGCATTGTTTGGGTGATACATTCCCTTTAAGTCACAAGGTGATGTGGCTAATGGCCCTTTAAGTGTCTCTTACCAGTTCTGTGTTTTCATCAGTTTTTCTGATTTTTCGATGTGAATTTTCATAGTTGTCAAGTTGTAAAGGGTTAATTTCACCTCGATCTGGAAGAATATTTATTAGGCTTTATTGTACAATAATTAGATCTATTCTATTTTTATTTTTTTATAAAACCCATACAGAGTCTGAAATATCTGTCACTGGTAAGATACAAAATACAAATAATTTATTATAATTTTATTATTTGACATAATATAAATTACCAATTTATTACAAAAATAGGACATTTACAAGATTGGCATTTAAAGGGGACTGATAAAGAGCTACAACAAAATATTGCCAAAATATGTTTTTAAATGGACATTTATGCTCTCTTCAATAAAACCCATTAGTGTAAATTCAGATCTGCCTACACATGCATTGACAAAAAAATACTTTTGTAAATGGCATGCTTTTTGGTACAGAAATGGCACAAACTTTGAAACTACAGTGCATTGCTGGCTAATTCTCTGTGAAACATACACCACTTAAATTGGAAAATATATTTCATCGCTACGCAAAGGAAAATCAGAAGGGGATAGTGCTGCCAGTAATGTAATTGTTCCACTCAACTAGGACACACCATGGATCTCCACTGATCTGACCTATTAGCTAATACAGACTACCCCCACTGTAATGTCTGCCACTACTTCTTTTCTCCCTAAGGCTAACATGTTGGGTCTGTTAGTTAAACAGTAAACTGACATGGAAATTACAATGGTCATTCATTAATATCTATGCTGGAAAGATGGGCAAGTTGGAGAATGTTTGTATCTTGGCCGTTAGTGCCTGATATTTGCAATTCCCTTTCAGTTCACCGACTATTCAATGAAACTACATATATTTCTTCCTTCTTCAATTCCCTTTAGATCAGGGGTGTCAAACAGCAACCCTCCAGCTGTTAATAGACTACATATCCCATAATGCTCTTTCACCCAAACGGACTGGCAGAGAAGCATGGAAGATGCAGTTCATCAACAGCTAGTGAGTCGCTCCTTGACACCAGTTGAAGATTGTGCATTTAAGGCTTCCTCTACTTTAAATTGCAGTCTGACCCTGTCTAGTTATGTTTCTAACACCCCTTCTGCAACAATCACTCTGTAACAAACTGAAACAAATGTTAATGTAATACAGGGTTATTTTCTTCACAAATGCAATTAAATAGCTTCATATATATCATACCTGTGAAGTCACGATTATATGATGTTATCCACTGCGACATCCTTACATTTCTTTGCAAATTTACTGTTCTGTCTGAAAGCATATCTTCAGGCTCTCTGCATAAAGCATTAGGAGCTACTGTCTTGGGCGGTATAGGATAGTACACCTGTCCGCTTTCATGGTGAAATTTAGGACGCTATAGATTAAATAGATTGTGTAATATTAGTGATAGATTTGGAGGTCTGTGTGTCAAGTGCAGAACTGCTGTCTATACAAACAATGCATGTGCCGAAAGGACAAAATGGGGAGTATATCATGAATATCCAGGTCAAACTACTTCTTTATTTATAAATCTCTAGATGGGTGGATCCATCTAGAATTCTACAAAGTCATTGATTTTCTGGTATGTTGCACTTGGCATTTTAAAAACATTGTTAAATGGTATTGCCAAAGTGATTTACAAGCATTGGCCCCAGGCTCATTTTAATGTTATTTCCCTTCTGTTGGTGGTAATCACCAAGGCTAAGGACCCCCCTTCCAGCAGAAACACTATGCTGTGTGTGTGGAAATAGGGCTGGATTGTAATGGGAGAATAAGATCAGAATTTAATTGGATGAAGAAAGAATGCAGGGCTTGGACAAGGCGAGGGTGTATTCAATATTTCCTTTGCTTTTTACTCCGAGTTTGGTTGTGGTGTGATCTACTGGTACAAAGGTTACTCAGTCTCAGGCACAGTGGCTTAGCAACAAGAATTTGTCATCACATCCCTGATCCATCAGTTGCTCTGCTCAATTGAGAAAAAGAGATCTGTGCTTTGGGAGAAAAAAAAAATGTGTGTACTCCGTAAAAAGCAACAAGTGATAAATTTACAAATGACAATGGAATAAGGGGAAAGAAATTCATATTTCGCTATGCACGTTTTTCTCAACTAAACTTTTTCTGTTGAGTTACCTATAACGAATAAGGCAAAAAGGATAGGGAAAGTCATGTGAGTACACTTGGCATCCTGCTGGGTGCTACAGTGGGGGCAGAATCCTGTTGTACAAGCAAATAATACACTGTAGAAGTGAATCAGCAGTGGCAATATTTTGTTCAAATTGTGGCTCTCGCTGTTGCTATTATTGTAGGCCATATTTTGTCAAAAATGTTTTGGGATTTTAATAGTTTTATGTTTTTTGGACCCATGACCATAAGAAGAACTGATTTTTTTCCCATATAGTTCTAATCTGTCAGGGCCATCCAAGTTTTTTCTAAAGTGGGCCTCAATTTCAAAAATACATATATGTATTGGGCTGCATACAATTTTTTTTTACAGAGAGTAATAGTGTAGAATTTCTTGTTATTCATAGAAAAATGTTTGGTATTTTAGCAGTAATACAAAAGCAGTGCAAAAAGAGTTTAAATCAACTTTATTGAAATACAACTGCATCAATAATAACCATGTATAGGCTAGTGAGAATATGCATAGTCACATCGGCCACAATCCTACTGTCAGATGGGCCAAATTTGGCCCACGGACTGCATGTTGGATGCCCCTTTAATATGCCGTTTATGGGCTGGTCACGTTATTTGCACTGCGTGTTTATGGTAGTTGTATTATATATTTATGTCCTGATAAATGGCTTTGTCTTCCTTAAAAACATTGATGCACTAACAGGATGTAGAGTGGGTAAAATGTTTGCTACATAAAAGGATTGATTCACTAAAGTTTGAATGTCCAGTCTAATCAGTATGCTTTTATTGACATTCAATTCAATGCAATTCAGCTGTTGCTGATTGGCTTCAGTTCAATCCACTAAGTAACTGACAAACTATGCCAAGTGGCATAAAAGCTTATTCAACCTGTTTGGCTGTAGTACCAGTAGTAATTTGGAATTGGAGCCCCAAACTAATAGAAGAGGTGAACATAGAGGTAGTGATCGTCAATAAAACAGATTAAAAAATGCATAATGGAAGAATGAGGACTAAATGCAGAAAAATGAAGATCTAAAGTAATTCTAATAAAGAAGGGGGAGAAACTAAGTGGGGACTAATGAAATAGGGGGATCTGAGTGGCGTTTGATGGAGAAAAGAAACAAGATTAATGGAGGAGGAGAGACTAAAGTAGAAGGGCGACTTAGAAAGGCGTAATGAAGAAGGACTATATTGTCAATATTTTTAACCCAAAAAATGGCACTTCTCCACCACAGACACCTATACCAAACTCACATTCACACCGTAAGATCACCCAAGGGGGCTGGACAGTCATGCAAAATAAAAAAAAAAGGACAGCCTACAGCACCAGGCGTTCCCGATACTGGTACTGGTACTGACCAGGCCTGGCTCTGCTTAGCTTCCGAGGTCGGACGGGATTGGGCCCTCTCAGAGCCTTCACCTGCAAATAATCCAATGTGGTAGACCTTATCATGTGTGCAAAATTACCAACAGCCCTCTATGGGGGTGAAACAGGCAACCATTACATAAAAGATTTAATTCTCTGACAGATGTACCTATGATTATACATGCCAGTTTTGTTACCGAAACAGTCCCATGGGGGACATATTTGACGTTCATCCATATTTTTCAATGATTGTATTCATGCAAAACCCGAATAAAAATTAAAAAAAAAAAAGATTTAATTCTCACAGATCCAACATCAATAACAAAAGGACAGAGACGCCAGTGGGAGAAGCATTTTGGCCAAAAGGGACATGGTGTCAGAAACATCAGACTGATGATATTATTGAAACTGTTCCAAACTCAGGGAGATGGGACAACATTTGGGAGGTTTATTCCTTAAATGATGGCCTCAACCAGGATAGAGAATATCGGTCTCATTATCACATTATACAACAGCCTACAAACCAAACACCCAGACCCACTAGAAGTGTGAATGCCTTCTGACACCTAAAGACTGCAGTTTACATCTCATTATACCACCACTGACTGATCAAAGAACTCAGACGTGGACACAGTTGATCTAATCTGTTTTCCATGCTTAACTTGGAAAGCAGACTTATACATACATGCACTTAAAGGGACACTGACACCAATATTCTCTATTTAGAGCATTCAGAAAAAACATGTGTACAATCCATGCCAAAATGTTTTTTTTTTTGTGTTTGGTTGAATATATTTCAGTAAGAGAGAGCTGTTTTTTTTACATTTATTTTGTATAAAATGCCTTATGAAGAGACCTGAGATGGCTTGGAAGCTTGGACTCTACACCTACTCAGTTAGCCAGTAATGGCGGCAGGCTCAAGCAGGGAGCAGCAGTGAAACATACTTCGGGCAGCCAGTCTGGTGTGGGGAAGCCACTGATAATGTGTCCATTAATATGAAACTGATAATTTGTCCACTGTGATTGTCTTGCGGGGAGCAGGCCCTTGTTGTGGCCAGCTGCTTTGGGCCCCAAAGAATGAATGGGCCCTGGACAGCTGCCCTGTTTGCCCATACTTTTTATTTTTTATTTCAAATTCATTTTTTTTTTTTTTTAAAGGGCCAGGGACCGAGCGGGCCCATGACCGGAGTATCGCCATCATTCCCTGATGGCAGCACTATGGGGAATAATATAGTAAAGTGTATTGGCGCAGTAAACCGGATAAGCTGGGTGCCGGAGGAACTTCTCACTTTTACTTTTTAAATGACCGCTAGTATAGCAGTTGCCAAAGAAACGACTTACATTTAAAGCCCATTTAAGGGCTACGTCCGCTCGAGAGGTCTTCCTCTATATACTAGACTCTGTTCATCCAGGATAGGCATGCAAATGTCCCGCTAAGTAGCGTGTGTACACACAGGTACAGCGCACACCAGGAAAGCTCATCTACCAGGAATCCTGACAGAGAGAGCCTGCTGTCCGATTAACCAAAAATTAACCAAACGGAGGAGCCCTACTACATCTTTGGCTGTGGAGCAGATAAGGGGCGCTCTAGCCATAATCATTAAAACTGGTTGAAAAAAACTTATTGAGATTATGTAAATGAGCTTCCCACAATGCATTTGTTCCACCTTACATTTCTCTTAAGTGGCAGACAGAGGGAACTATTCACACATGTGCTTTAAAAAAAATGATCATGGTTTTCTATTGCCTGGGAGCCCCATTAGTTGTCAGTCCATCCCTGCTCCTATATACCCTTTTCACATTTGGGAAATAAAAATAACTTCAATATCTTTTTGCACAATTTATAAAAATATGTTTATTACCAAAAATGGCATCCTTTGCAATTTTTTAAAACTTTTCGAAGCAATAAAAGTTATGTTTTAAACTGTACAGAGCCCAAAAACCTGGATATGGTTAACACAGTACCAACGCTCACCTTATGTCTATGGAAGAGTATTTATTTTCATTTACAAATACCTATAAAACAATGTGTAGTTGTAAGCTAAGGTCACACACTTGGCTTGAGGAGAGCCCTAGTGCACTGACAAATTCCAGGACAAGATTCTTAGTGGACTGCGGATAAGAGAAAGCCAATGCAGGAATTTCCAAGTTAAGATTGCAGGTTATTTTAAAAAAAAAACAACTCACATGAGATAGTTGATTGAAATATTGTCTTTAAAAAACATTTACAATTCCCATTGTATATTGTCACAGTGCCTTTGGGACCTTGTATTTTATTAGTGACACACCGTGCCCAAAGGAGCTATCTTCAGTTCCCCGCCTGCAACCCTGCAACCCGATGTCACTCAGCCAGAGGCTTAGTCCTGGGTCGCTCGAAGTCCCATTCAAAACTTGCGTCAATTCCTGAGCCGTCACTTGATTAGGGACTGGTCACTCATTTCAAGGGACTGGAGTGCTAGCCTACTGATTGGTCACTCCCACTCAGCAGACTGGCCAAGCTCCCACCATGAACGGCTGAGAAAGAGTGAATCACCGGGGCTAGCTCTACACTGTATTTCCCTTATTTAACATTGTACTAGGTATGCCCGAATCTGTGCCGAAATAGGGGAAGGACTAACAGTAGTTGTTGTTCCCATTGACTGCTTCCTTCCTCAAGCCCATGTCGCTACTTTACTGATTGGGTGGAAGTTTAAACGTCCAAGAGTTAATGGGGCATTGGCAGCTCTCTGATAAGCTTCCGGTTTAAAGCCCCTAGTTAAAAGGTTTAAAGGGCCTATTCCCTCCCCTCTCATGGTCCCATTGGTCGCCCCAGAACTGCCAAGTTCCTGATTGGAGGTTTCATCTGAAACCTCCTAATTAGATTATCTCCCCATTCTTTGTCCACCCTGTTAATCCCTTTAGCCCCATTGTTCAGTCTCCCTTATCTAGATGTGTTATATGTATAACTATGTTTTTGTAATTTCTAATAAATGTTAAGCTTTTGGAACTTGCAGTCTGTAGCTGTGTCCACTTCTTTGTACAAAAGACTAAATCACTTGCTGGGGAATATTGGATTATAACATCTGTCTGTGGAGGTACAGAATCTCTACAAAGAGAATGGAAACATCTCGATTATCCTCCGTTATCGTTACATAGATTTATTTCAGCCTAATAAAGGTTCTCTAATTATTGTGTTGGGATGTTATTTCCCCAGTTCCGCAGAGCATGTTAAAAAAAACAGATAAATGATTGTTGAACTTACATGAAAGTATCCTTGCTGACCTGGCCAAATCAAAGGCTCTTTTTGGGAATCAGTAGGTGTGTGAAGTACCTCGTGCCTATACGGATTTCCTAAGAAACATATAGAAATTGATAGAGCTTGTCTGATCGTAGTCACATATGAAATTGAACCTTGTAAAGTTGAAGATTGACTTGACTGGATATAAAGCTAGTGTGAGTGGGCACTAATTAAAACCTAGACCTCTCGCTGTTCTTGCACTTCTACTCCCATGACTCTCTGCCATTCTGAGAGGTTGGGAAGAAAGTACTGGGGTCCTAGTCCATCAACAGTGGGACACCTAGGAAATTATACACAAATAAACTGAGGTTTTAGATTGTAAAAAGTAGGAGACACAGTCTATCTGATATTTGACATTTACTAACAGTAAAATAAACACACAGCTCACAGAAATCTCTCATGAATAAACTTGTTATCCTAAATATATACAACCTATATTATTTATTGTGTGTCACCCAAATGTTCTTCTTTATTGTGTAATTTTCTTAATTATGATAGACTGTGTGAAAATTGAACTTATGAACTAATCAGAATCTGCTGTCACTATTCTGAATCATTTAGTATGAAGTGTTAGCTGTCAAGTACAGTAAAATATTTATATTATTTTCAGCATTTAAATCATTGAGACACAGAAAGGCGTATGTATTTTGGTTTTTATGCTATGATAGTTAAAGTTAAAAAAAATCCACAAGCTGATACGTTCCTCAACAAAACATGCTACAGTGTACCAATACCCCTAGGATTTACCCACAGGATTGACACATTACAGGTAGATAAACCAGTGGAGGGCTATACACTAAAGTGAGTTCAGGTGAGATGAGTATTTTATCAACCTAACAATGTGTTGTAAAACCAGGTGAGATGGGGTTAAAACCATATACCTTTATTAATATGTAGAATAAAAGTGTTTTCACAATAAGTTCTATTTACCGCATTTGCTCGAATATAAGACAAGGTTTTTTTGCCAGAGCAAATGCTCTGAAAAAGACCTCTCGTCTTATATTCGAGGTCGTCCTATAGTCTGACCTCAAATTGAGGTCAGACTATAAAACTGGGATCCAGGTCCCCCGCAGAGCTGCAGGGGACCTGGATCCCCCTCGCTAACAGCTGGTGGATGTCTGCGCGATGCACGTCCGTCGGGACTTCTATGCTTCATAATAAAAGTCCCGGCGGAAGTGCCGGGCAGCACCGGAGGATGTCTGCACGTATCGTGCAGACATCCTCCAGCTGCCCCCACTAGCCACCATCATAATAGACGGAAGTGTCGGGCAGTATGGAGAATGTGCAAGTATTGTGCAGACATCCCCCGACTGCCCCCACTAGCCACCAGGTAGAGAGAGACAAGGTGAGGGGGAGGGAGAGAGAGACAAGTGGAGGGAGGGGGGGAGAGATAGAGAAAAGGTTGGGGGGAGGGAGGGGCGGGGGAGAGAAAATGTGGGAGGGGGAGAGAGAGAGAAATGTTTGGGGGGAGGGAGAGACAACGTGGGAGGGAGGGGGAGAGAGATAACACTGGGGGGAGAGACAGAGACAATACTAAGGGGAGGGGGAGAGAGAGACAACGCTGGGGGGAAGGGGGGGAGAGAGAGACAAAGCTGGGGGGAAGGGGGGGAGAGGCAGCATTGGCACATAAAAGGAAATAAAAACAAGAAATGCATTTTTTTCATATCATTATTATAATTAAAAATTAAAAAGCAATTTACATGTGAATATATACAAGTTAAACTTTTTTCCTATAGGGTAGTCTTATATTCAGGCTTTTAGTTTTTTTCCTAAAGGAATATTCAAAGTTTGGGGGGTCGTCTTATAATCAGGGTAGTCTTATATTCGAGCAAATACGGTATTCCCAATATCTTTATATATTTGTAATGTTTAATTTATAGAAGCTGATATATGAATGTTGGAAATTATTCTCACCATCTCAGCACTATATAAATCGGATGCTGATAACCTTTCCGGGAAGGCATTTGACAAATGAAGGAAACTCTTTCATTGCACTTTATTTGCTGTTTTTGTGAGAACCTTGCAGATATTGCCCTTTTGATATTATGCATGCAGATTGTTTTACCCTACATATTAATAAATGTATATGGTTTTACACTATGAGGTCTTCTCTTCCTCCTCCTATGTTATACATCTAATGAACATATGGGACAATATCATTTCACGGTTCTGCTCATTTATGTGTAAGTGTTTCGCCTATTATCATACTCATATTTATACTTGTACTTCTTACAGATCGCACTATGTTTTGTGTTATTCCTTCTTGTCTTTTCCATGCCCCCTAGTGAATTTAAGCATCGATACATTTTATGCACAAATTTAAAATGTTAGTGTTTGACCCACTTTTGTGTTATATATAGAATGTTAGTCGTTTAGGTGTATTATTGGGTTGTACACTTTATGTGAGCATCAATTATATATGCACGTATGATTACACTTATATCCCAAATTATGCCTCTTATATCTCAAATTATCACCTACTGGCCACACAATTAGTATGATCTATTTGTAAAGCCAAAAACTGCACATGGAATTCCTCTTTTTGTTTCAAGGTCAACTCATCCTTTCGTTACAAGTTTTATTTGAAATTTATAGTATACACAAATCTTTTTCAATAGGACCATTACATCACTTTGGCATGCAAAGTGTTTGTTCTACCGGCAGAAAGAAAAGCTTGCGTACTGTACCTTTAGACTTTCTCAAAACAATGGAGGTGTAGGGCCGCGCAGGTCTTTGAGGGTGTAGTAGAGAGGCGTATTGGGCATCCTCTTCTGGGGATTTGAAACTGGGGAACACAGCAAACTTCGATATGTGGGAATGATACGGATGTTCTGCTGGGAAGTCCAAATATAGTTGTCTGGCACTAAGTTCATAGGAAATCAGCAAAAACATATAATGAGAATATTCCAAAACACAGAAATTGGTAATTGTCATTTGTGTCGATTTTCACTTACTTTATAGACGCAGCTGGTGGTTTAGGATACCTGGAAATAATTCAAATACGCTTATTATTGCCAAAGGACATTGTGATACTGCATCAATTACAAAGTAATAATGGATAAGTTTAATACAGCAGCTAAATTATATTCCGTTTACTAAGATTATCTATGATTGGTTTATTTTATCGGACATGTTGGTAGCCCAAAATGTCCGGTAAATAAAGGAAAAGCATACATTTATACAAGTTATTTGATAACAGTAAGTATTACCATGACATGTACTACCTAATTTCCATCTACAGTATGCAAAATACTGCCATTTAAAACTCTTTAAAAGGCCAATTTACACATTGTATAGAAATGTATAATACCCTATATGTAAGGGAAACAAAAACACGTTGGTGTGAATGTATATAATAAAAATGATCTCTAAATTGTGCTGGCAGTGGTATTAAAATAAAATGAATAAATAAAGAGAAAAGTGTATTTTAAATCTATCTGTGCTGTCTCCCGGTTATGACATCACCTCCTGCCTCATAAGCAAATTTGATGTTCTACATTGTAGTCATTTGTGAATTAAACATGTATTGCGAGTTACTTTTTCTTTACTTACAGATCATCACTTGCACGGAGATTACTTTTTTTCAGCTGCGTTAATTCGTAGTACTGTTGTGTTGGAATTCCCCTGTGTTGCAGAAATCAGAAATAAGTCTATATATGTCAATACAAACACAATGTAATAATACGTACCGTATTTAATGGAAGAGACGTGATCATTTTGGAAGAAACCCCCCCCACACTTTTTTAAATGAACCTTTTTATTAGGATTTTTAACATTGGTACAAATAAGTCTAGGCTGTGAGTCTGCTGTAATCTCTTAAGTCAGTTTAAGTATCGTAATCACCAAGCTTTGCTGCAATAAAATGTGTATCTTTATTTGTAATTTGTTATAGATACAGTATGTTGCTGAGTTTTAACCATATACAAGTTCCAATAGAAATGATGCATGTAAGGCATTTAAAGGATTGTGTGTTAAAGGTGAGACCTATTTACATAAATGAGGCAGAAATGGTGAACACGCTTGAAGAAAGTCAAGGGGATAATATTGCTAAGAATGCGACACAGCAGGGTAAGTACATGTAATAAGAGGGTTATTTAATGCAATAAAATATGCAAAACAACCATTGTAAAAAAAAAAGACAATAGTAAAGTAATATAATAACTAAAAATTAACTAATGCACAAAAACATTGAAGTCCTTATGTGGAAAAGGAGCCCTGACGCGTTTCGCTGTCATGATTCCTCAGAGGGTCCCAAGCACACAGGCTACTGTTAGTGGAGAAGCAGGAAAAAAGAAAACCAAGGAAATGTGTCCTTATACACAGGCCAAAGCCATAGTGTGAGTATTAAATTCAAAGTTATAGATATGATTTAAGCACATGGGACTGATGAGGTCTCTTAGAAATGTATCTTTCTTCAATAAGTTCTTGTTAATGTGTGAATTACAGATGGTGATAGGACGAAACTAATTTATAGGCAGAGGAACATATAGTTCAAATGTAAAGTAATCTCCAAGACAAGTACATGTATAACAAGGAAGAATAAAACAGACAAAATGTAACTGCTAAAAATAAAAAAGGTGCTATCGACTTTATAAAAATGAATGCCCTGTTTTTAATAAATCCAGACACTTTACCTTTAACTGCCATAGAGCTTCTGGACAACTTGATTTCCAACCATTTTTAAGCACATTTTGTTCCTTGTTTCTTCTACTTATGGTCACATAGTACGAACTTTATACTGAGAGGTTCCATGTTAATTGTTCTTTACTGACTGTCAGTAGGTTCAGTTGTGGTCGGCAACCCTGCCAGCCAGGAGGTAGGTTCTTAACATGTACAACTTTGAACAAATAAGAAACACAGGGGATATGATAGAAAGAGAGAGGCTACTGGGGGCTACAGAGGCTGTTTGGGGGGCTTAGGGTGGCAGATAGAATCTGTTTGGGGGGCTAGAGAGGCAGACATAGGCTTTTTGGGGGGCCTAAGGTGGCAGACAGAGGCCTTTTGGGGGGCTAGGGTGAAAGACAGAAGCCTTTTGGGGGGCTAGGGTGAAAGACATAGGCTGTTTTGGGGTGTCTAGTGTGGCAGGGAGAGCCTGTTTGGGGGCTAAAATGGCAGAGAGGCTGTTTGGGGGGCCTAGGGTGTCAGAGAGAAGCTGTTTGGGGTGTCTAGAGTGGCAGGGAGAGGCTGTTTGGGGGGCCTAGGTTGGCAGATATAGTATGCAGGAAGTGACATCACAGCCATGTCCAGCATGCTGGATCTGCCTGCATGGAGGAGGGAGAGACTAGACATGTGCATTCGTTTTCGGTCGAATGCATTTTCGGACAAAAATAGCATTTTCGTCCATTCGTCCGAATAACGGAAATGATAAACTAATGAAATCCGAATGAACGAATGCTAAATGAACGTAAATCATTCGTCCATTCGTTCATTCAGATGCTGACAGCCACTCTGATATGTCGAATTCCAATTTCGTCTCAATTTCGGCTTAAATTATTGTATGTAATGCTATTGGCATTACATAAACTGAAATAGAAGTAAAATAGAGTTGAGAAGTGTTGAATTCATCTGAATTGACGAATTCCACAGAACATAGTAATCACATCAGACATTCAGTATTCACATCAGATTAGTTTTTATTCTGCAGAAGAAAACTGATCCAAAATGAAGATCTTATGACTTTGATCTGATCAGTGGAATCCATCCATTCAGCAATTCAGCTTTATTTTGACACATTTCGAATAAAATTCGAATTTGAAGGTCGACCTCCAAATTCGAATTTTAGTCAATAGACCCAATAGACTCAATTTCGACTCAAATTCGTATCAGTTTTGACTCAAATTCGTATCAATTTTGACTCAAATTCGTATCAATTTCGACTTTAGTTTTAGTATTGCAATGCTATTAGCATTAAACACAACAGCCTAAAAGCTGAAGCGACTGAATGGAAGAAATTCCACAGCTTTCAGACATACTAATAGTGTAACGTTGGGGAATTTCTTTCAGTTTGATTAAAAAAATCTATACTGTGTGTCTGTCAATTTTGTATAATGTGTTACTAAACATTCTGATAATTATAGATGGGAAATTTATAAACTTTTTTAACATGTAATATATTTTTAAAAAGTTTATATTTCACATCCACAATGATCAAAATTCTTAGTAATACAATCTGCATGCGTTTTCCCTTAATTCACTGCCTGTACTTCACATACTGATTGTGAAGTACAGAGAATGACAGCAAGAGAAAGAAAAAAAACAAACCAAACCCATTTCCTGTTATTTTTTTAAAATTTAATATGCAACATATCAAAAAAATGTACACACTTTTATTAATATTATTTTAATCACACTTTTGGGTTTATATATACACCACTAAAATTCTACTTTCTATGTTTCTGCTTGTTTGGTTTCAACAAAATGATGTCCATAAGCTTCTATTTCCGAATTTCCCAACCACTTAGAGCCAAATTTCAACTGCTCAATAGCATAGGTAAGGGATGGAATATTTCGACTCTTTCAACCAAATTCTCCAACCTTATACTATTGAAGTGAGGCTATTTTCGTCCATTGCTGCATTAATTTCACCATTCAGTTTGTATGAATGAACATTTGACCTATGTTCATTCAATACATACTCACATGCGAGACACAGCAGTTCCCGGTAGTTGCGAGCTGACAAACGTCAGCACAAGCGCAGCCAATCAGAGCGGGGCCACGCCCCACTCTGACAGCCGAATGCGAGGGTCTCTTGCTGCTAGCGTAGAGAGAAACCCTCATATTTGCATGGGATTAGCAGGGGGGACATAATTACACCCCCTCCCTGCTGATCCCATGCAAAAACGAGGGTCTCTCTCTAGCAGAGAGAGACAGTCGTCGACCAGATGGCTAGCAGCTGTCGGTCAGAGGATATACTGGCGTGTACTATCAAAAGTACATGCCAGTTTATCCTCATACTAGGGACAACTAAAATTTTACTTGTGCTTCTATATTAGAAGAACAAGTGAAAAATAACGTTTAGTGTCCCTTTAAATAACTTTTCATAGACAATGCAAGCAATAGTCTGATAAAGTGTGTAGTTGGATAGAGTCTAATAATGCTTAATCATATTAAGTTCACCTTTAAAAAAAAAAAAAAAAAAAACAGCTTACCTGGGAAAAGGGAACAAAGTACAGTTTACAATATTAGCAGTCAACTTCCCTGTAGAACAGTGTGTGAATTTATAGAGCCAAAGTCCCCAGGGTTGTACAGAAATAGGCTGATTGTAAACCAGGGTCAGGTATATTCCATGTAATTCATTGCCTTCAATCTTAAAGTGTGCTTTCCCAAGCCTAACCTAACCCAAATTTTCCCCAGGTGCAGCGGTGGCTCCCTCCCTCCAATCAAAAAATTAGGAAATCTCCCTAACACCATGTCTTTTGAATGAGTGAGTAGAAGCAGATGCATTATTAAACACAAATCTACACACACCAGATCAGTGAGAAGAATTGCCATTCCCACAGAATATCCACAGTGCTACCACTGCTGCAAGGGATCCTGGGTAGATATATGCACATAAGGTTAACACACAGATTCAAAGGATAAAAGTCCCTGTGTAATCTATAAACTCAAGAGGATTAACATAAAACAGGCAGCAACCAGGCAGACTTACACACCCGCCGGCTCCCGAAATAATACTTAGCCTCAAAACAGGACAGTCTTCTGGGACCCTGCACGGAGCTCTTCTGGGGCATTTGAATGCTGTGATAATCAGTCATATCATATGTTACCTGTGACAAAGCCTTTGGCGTGAAGGTTAACAGTTTAAGTATGTTATATCTTTCTGCCTTTTTTTATACCAATTGTTTATCCTTCATTGCTTGTAATGCATGGATGAGACAGATTATGGACCCTGAAAAATTCATAGAAGGTGGACACATGGGATTACCTTTTCCTTCATACCAGCTACAGGGTTGCCACCTTGGCTCTTTTTTAGCAGACACGTGGTAGGCACTAATGCACTTTCTGTGCATTAGTGCCTACCACGTGGAAATATACTGGAATTCATATTGCAGCCACTCTTTTCCTTGGGACATAGGGAGGCTCCTCTTGGTAGGAGAGATCTTTCAGCCAGATTTGTTGGCACTGGTTTGTGTGAGTTATTACACATGCGTGGTGGGGGAGCTTTTTTTGTCCAATACTTTTAAAAATAATTTTTTATTCTTCTTTGTGGATTATAAACGGTTGTGGACTACATTTCCCATGATGCTCAACAAGAACTAACCTAGCAGGTAAAACCACCATGACACAGCACCATCTTGTGCTGAGATATGAAAATGCAGAGCGATTTGATGCAGTTTAAATCAACGTTAGCAGTATTTCTACAAATAAACTGACCTCTAGTGGTCACATCACAAATGTTTTGTCATAAATGAAGTTCAGTTGTAGGGCTTTATTTATGAAACAGGGAATTGACAAGGGAATTCCAAACATAAGACAAAATTAGCCGAGTTGGAAACAATTCTTCAATTCACCTAATTTGTAGAATTTGTCAAACTCGGCTACTTTGAGTTTAAATTTCCTTAGTCTATTCCCTGTAATTCCCCCTCTCGCGAATAAAGACCAAATAAGATTTAGCTTGGTTTGCCCATTTGCGCACGATGGGATTCTTGTAAGAACAGGGGACTAAAAATAAATAGATAAACTGAAGACCAGTTGATGTTGAAATGATAGATATACCATTATACCAGATATACCACTTCAATATGATTATATTGTACTAATATTTGTTTCATGCAATGGTAATATATCAGAGATAAAAAAACAGGTAGTATTTCTTCCTCCAGTTTCAATGACATTAAAATTCCAAACTACTGTTTTATGAGTTTCTATGCTGTTGGCATACAGGAGT
This sequence comes from Pelodytes ibericus, assembly GCA_036172795.1. Taxonomy (NCBI): domain Eukaryota; kingdom Metazoa; phylum Chordata; class Amphibia; order Anura; family Pelodytidae; genus Pelodytes; species Pelodytes ibericus. The sequence continues at coordinate 185,065,408 of CM069859.1, read as the reverse complement.
ACCCCCAAGGCTTCAGTGACCCTTAAGGTCACCTTGAACCATGCAGAATGCTAAGGGCTCATGTTTTATGCAGGGTCCTCAAGCATGTGCATACAAGGCTATTTGTGAAGGAGGACGAAGCAGCCAGGCATGAGATGCAGTGTTTCTATGTAAAACATAACAGATCACTGAATATATAGGCAGTGACTAGGATCAGGATCTGCCTCTCACAAGAGAAAGTATTTAGACTGTCCTTCTTAGGTTAGGTGTGCTGACATTTCAACACAAATTATTTTAATAATCTGAACATGTAGGTTTTGTTATGTAGTTAATATACAAGATGAGAGTAACTTACCTGGGCCAAGGGTCTCCTCCATAGCCATAATGCTTGTGTCCTTTTTCCTCCAATGGAGGAGGTTCAGCCTTTGGTCTACGGTCATCTGGAAGGGACACTGGTCCTATTCCTCCATACTCTCTTTCTCTTCCCCATGGAAGTCTTGACGATGCAGGGGATCTTACAAGGTACTCTTCATATCTATAGTTTATTAGCACATGTAACAAAATTGATTAAGTACTAATATTGAGCTCTAAGAGTTTTCTATGACATGTTATGGTAATAATAAAAACAGTATAAGATGTTCAATCTATTACTTCTACCATGCTCTGTAACATGTCCATGGCAAGGTCTGTGAAGATGCATAGGACATCATGAAATTGTTGTCACAAAGACAGTTAACCATGTTAGCCTCTGTCCCTGCATGTAAGCACAAGGGGATGGGACACTTCATCGCGGCTGCTTCCGCGCAGCCGCTTCACCGCCGACTCTACAGCACAAGACAGATCGTCGCTGGAGATTTCATCGCGGGACATTTCATCGCTAAAGGTAAGTATTTTACCGATTTTAGTTGGTTTAGAATTAGGGTTTAGGGGGTTAGAATTAGGTTTAGTGTTAGGGGTTAATTTTACTATTAGGGGTCGGGGGTTAGTATTAGGGTTTAGGGGGTTAATTTTAGTATTAGGGGTCGGGGTTAGTATTAGGGTTTAGGGGGTTAATTTTAGTATTAGGGGTCGGGGTTAGTATTAGGGTTAGTATTAGGGTTTAGGGGGTTAACTTTAGTATTAGGGGTCGGGGGTTAGTATTAGGGTTAGTATTGGGGTTTAGGGGGTTAACTTTAGTATTAGGGGTTAGTATTAGGGTTAGTATTGGGGTTTAGGGGGTTAACTTTAGTATTAGGGTTAGTATTGGGGTTTAGGGGGTTAACTTTAGTATTAGGGGTCGGGGGTTAGTATTAGGGTTAGTATTAGGGGTCGGGGTTAGTATTAGGGGTCGGGGGTTAGTATTAGGGGTCGGGGGTTAGTATTAGGGTTTAGGGGGTTAATTTTAGTATTGGGGTTAATTTTAGTATTGGGGTTAATTTTAGTGTTAGTATTGGGGTTTAGTGTTTAGTGTTACTATTGGGGGGGGGGGGGGAATCATTTATTAGGGGGGGTTATTATAGTTTTACTTTTAGATTTGTAAGAGCTGACAGTTCAGTGCTGAACTGTCAGCTCTTACATAGCTGCAGCCGCGGTGAAACGGCCGCGTTATACTTCATTGCTGACAGTTCAGCGTTCTAACTGCCGCGCTGAACTGTCAGCGATGAAAATGCGGCGAAGAAGTGTCATAGACCCAAGCACAATACAGGTCGCTTGAAATTGTGTTGCTAATACCTCCATACTGAGTGGCTGTTTTCTAGGGTTGCCTCACAGCCGGTATTTTACCGGCAGGCAGGTCAAAATGTGGCTGCAGGCCAATGCTAAGTCTATGAAGACAATAACGAGGCTGGTATTTGTTCAAAGAAAACGTGTCAACCCTACTATTTTTTATCCATGGTAACCCTGTAACATTCATTATCGCACTATTTTACCATATACATTCCTTATATCCATGCTCCTTGGGCTGCTTTGCAGAGCAGTTGCTTCGTTTGTGGAAAAAAATTTTTAAAAAATGATCAAAGGATCTTTGTTATTTTCTAAAACAAACTGCGGAATAGTTTTTATGTTTTAAAGGAGGTTATTTGGAGATGCAAACAGGTTCGCTTACAGAGCTGATGTTGAACTACATATGATATGACCATCTCACAATGAATATGTAAATTAATATTTACCTTGCTTTCAGCCTCATTTTTTAAGCATTCTACACATTCACTTTTATTTCAGCTACCCTGGTTTAACATACTCAGTTCTGTAACCCCCTATCTCAGGGCTGGGCATAGTGTGGCTCTATAGCTTGCTAAACTCTTATGATGCTGAGCCAGAAGGCCTGCTGAACCAGCAGGAGGGTAAAAAATTGGCATCAGTCCAATGTTAAGTCTATGGAGACAGTTGCAAGGCCAGTATTTTTCTGAGGGAAAGGTGGCAACCCTATGTGTCCACCAACATAATATTGGCTATTTTGGCTCTATGGTTGTTGTATAGCCATAGCTAGAGTGGACTCACTATTTCCAGCTGGTCAGCCTCCAGCTTGTCCCCTCTGGTATTTTTTTCCATTCACTAATGCTTGGACTGATGACTTTCAGATTTGGTTGACGTGGGTCATATGACCTTCCGCCAATCACATTACCTTCCGCGTTGAGAGTAGCAGAGAGCACAGGAGACAACTGGAGGCAGAGCAGCAGGAAGGTGACTACTGGGGAGGGGGGTAACAGTATGTTTTTTGCCAGACTAATAGTGGCATTTTATTGGGCATAATAACAGTGGCATATTGTTGGGCATAATAATTGTGGTATATAATTGGGCATAATAATTGTGGTATATTATTGGGCATAATAACAGTGGCATATTGTTGGGCATAATAATTGTGGTATATAATTGGGCATAATAATTGTGGTATATTATTGGGCATAATAACAGTGGCATATTGTTGGGCATAATAATTGTGGTATATAATTGGGCATAATAATTGTGGTATATAATTGGGTATAATAATTGTGGTATATTATTGGGTATAATAATTGTGGTATATAATTGGGCATAATAATTGTGGCATATTATTGGGCATAATAATTGTGGTATATTATTGGGCATAATAACAGTGGCATATTGTTGGGCATAATAATTGTGGTATATTATTGGGTATAATAATTGTGGTATATAATTGGGCATAATAATTGTGGTATATTATTGGGCATAATAATTGTGGTATATTATTGGGTATAATAATTGTGGTATATAATTGGGCATAATAATTGTGGTATATAATTGGGCATAATAATTGTGGCATATTATTGGGCATAATAATTGTGGTATATTATTGGGCATAATAACAGTGGCATATTGTTGGGCATAATAATTGTGGTATATTATTGGGTATAATAATTGTGGTATATAATTGGGCATAATAATTGTGGTATATAATTGGGCATAATAATTGTGGCATATTATTGGGCATAATAATTGTGGCATATTATTGGGCATAATAATTGTGGTATATTATTGGGTATAATAATTGTGGCATATTATTGGGCATAATAATTGTGGCATATTATTGGGAATAATAATAGTGGCATATTATTGGGAATAATAATAGTGGCATATTATTGGGCATAATAATTGTGGCATATTATTGGGAATAATAATAGTGGCATATTGTTGGGCATAATAATTGTGGCATATTAGTGGTCATATTAATTGTGGCATATTTGCAGATTGGCAAATAAAAGGAAATCAAAACAATGAAATGCAGAATTACACGTGAATTATTAATTACTAGTAACATTTTTGTCATGTAAGGTCATCTTATATTTACTGGGGGCCTCCCAATACCTGTAGCCCAGGGGCCTACAATGTCTTAATCCGGCCCTGCCTGGAAATAAAAATAGGGACTGGTTAACCAGCAGTTTCATATATGGTACACTGGAGCGGTCACACTATGCAGCCACATACCCTGCTGGATTACGTTTATGCTTCTTCTACAGCAGCTGTTTTATACCATCTGTACAACATACAATTTAAGTATATTTGCATATACACAAGGTGGTGTACTATAACCTTTGTTGTGCTAATTTATATTATTTTTGGTATTTCATTCAAGCTTTGGCAATAGGATTGATACAAGTTAGCTTTATATTAACATATTGTTTCATATGCATGTCATCATAGTTCCTTTTTTTTCACTTAACCCCTTCGTGACGTTAGGACGTACTATGCCGTCCTGACTTTAAGTGCCTTAAAGTCGTTAGGACGTCATAGAACGTCCTTTGTTAAACAGCTCATCGCGGAGTGGCCTCAGTCCGACAGGGAAAATGTAGCCGGTGCTCAAAGCGAGCACCGGCTACATTTCGCCTCAGTGACGTCACACGTGACGTCCGGAGGTCTCGCGATCTTTTGGCATGGACTCACAGGGTCTATAAAGACCCTGATCGGGTCTCTGCTAGAGTGTTCCTGGCTACCGATCACCTGGTGATCGGTGGCCAGGAACAATTTGTGACGTTTTGGTGCTTGCGTCGTTTGGGACTCAAGCACCATGCGTCACGAAGGGGTTAAATTGTACAAAATGATTCTTGTTTGGCTGACAGAGTTAGACCTTCCAATACATTTTCAATCATGGAGCTTCACTTTAACTAAGCTGGAAAAGAAGAGAGAGAACCGGTTTATTCTGTTCAGTACAGGACTCGTGGCCTCCCTAGGTGTAAGATGTTTCCAGGAATGTATAATGATGTAGCAACAGACATGCAAACATAGCTTCAGGCTATAGGACTCAGCATTCCAGCAGATGATAAAACTAACTATTCATTAAAGGGACAGTTTATTCCCCAAACTCACTTTGGTCCAAGATTATTATTACTGCTTGTATAGGGCACAGGCTTTTTTTTCCCAGTGTGATTTGATGAAGGTAATCTGCATAAATCACATTTTTAATATTTGACTAAAGCCCTGCCCAGTGATTACTCTGCATGTTTCCTGCAGGTGCGGCAGCAGTGATTATATAGACAATAAGGATATAAAGTTTTGTTTCATTTAGTCACTTCCTGTGCTCTTCCAATTGAATACATTATGTGGACTCTGAGTGACCTTGCTCTTGTACACACTAGGATCTCTTAACAGTGCAACATTTTGTCTGATGACATCACTAGAGAGACAGGATATTCCATTCATTTGAATTAAATTATTCTCATTGGTTCCTGCAGCACAAAAAAGGAAATTACTTTTACTCAGGTAGTGTAGGCAGTCCTGAGTTCTTGCAAACTGCTGTCATTTCACAATTTCATCGAGCTGGAAGTATTTTATAATTTAAGCAAATCAAAATGTAAAACATGCATTTTAAAGTACTCTGAAATCACATTAATATGCATTAATATTTAGAAGATGCATTTTTGGCATTAGACAGTCCCTTTAAGTAATGAAAAGTGTGCAGGTCTGCAGGCATACTTACAAAGGTTTGGGGTTATTTTAAAAATTGACAGATTATTTATTGCCATGAATCTGAACACGTTTCCTATACTGTAGTAACCCTTTCATAATAACTCACAAGCACTGGGCTCTACAAATATGATACCCAGTGTTCTAAAATTATTCTTGATGATTTAAGTCCAGATGGGCACAAGTGATTTAATTACTGCCTTAGTCAGGTTCATACATTCCCTGCTGAAAATTCAATCTCAAAACACAGCCTGTTGTGGAGACCTTGTGTTGTAGATAGGATTGCCACCCAGCAGGTATTTAACTGGCAGTGCAGTAAAAAAAACTTGACACCAATGTTAAGTTAATGGAAGCAATAGCAAGGCTGGTATTTTTTTGTGGAAAAGGTGGCAATCCTAGTTGTAGAAAGGTTAATTATGTGTTATATTTCATATATTACCAGATAACATAGGCCAGTTCAAAGATTTGTGTTGGTAGGCAAAATTTATGTTATCTTTCAAAAAAAAAGAAACCATGACTGTTCGATTAAATTAGTGAGCATCCTCAAAGCAAAGGTTTATGGTTTGTATTATTCTGAAAAACTGGCTTGTGGCATTAGAAATTTAAATGTAATTTATAAACACGGCTGAACTAGCTTCTATTTTCACGTAAATTAAATGTGTTTCACTCTTGCCACATAATTAAATTCACAGTTATAAATCAATAGCCAACTCCTGAAAGGCATTTAATCTGCCTTAATCAAGCTAGACCTTACATCAGATGTCACAGGTTAGAGCATTTTGGTTAAGCCACAGAAAGCAAATTGTAGAATAATTCAAGAAAAGTAACATATAGACACCAGGACATTTCTAAGATCAGCATTTTCTTTTACATAATTTTTTTAAATGTATTTATACAGTGATAATTTCTTTAGTGTCAAGCACAGTAAGTAAAGGGAATTTTAGAACACTTAAGGTCACAGACAGAGATAAACAAGTATAATAGACGTTGATGTGCCTGTATAACTGAAGGTTTAACCGGCTTACGTTCAATAATTAGCCTGCACTGCTGGCTGACGTTACCTGAATTTATATACCTTTGATCCATGTGTGTGGCGTGTGTGGGATCCTGTAATTATTTGAATGCAGAGGTACTTTGCCTCATTTATAGATGTATCCTATATCTCTAACCCGCTCCACCAACAACACTTAATGAGATCGAGTTAATAAATAAACCCCTCTTAAATGCTGATGATGGAAAATAGAGCAATGTATGAATCTTCTCTGGTATAATCTTTGACAGCAAACATATAAAACAGAAAGTGTGTCATTGCAACACTATTTTTTTCTAATACAAGATGTATTTATTTTCTTTGTGAAGTAGCAATTATGCGGCAACAGTGAACATAATAAGTATTCACACTAAACAATAAAAGTGTATCACTGTAACGTTGCAGCTCTTTGCAACAATGAAGATATTGAAGTTTTAAAGTGGCCGCGGCGGCAAAACTCTTAAAGCGGTCGCGGCGGCCGAATTCTTACATCGGCCACCGTGGGGGTAGAATCTTAAAGCGGCCACCGCAGCAAAAGTCTTAAAGGCAGCATGCAGTGGCCCCAGGGAAGGCGGCTGACTGGGATTTTTCCCCATATCCCGGTAGGCCATTCCGGCTCCATCTTTTGTGCAGCCACATATAGAGGCCCTGTGGAGGAAGCTGCTGTATGAAAATGGCTGGGGACTCAGGGCATCCCATTTAAGGGACTCAGGGCATCCTTTTTAAGTGTCTCATGGCATCCCATTTAAGGGGCTCAGGTGACAGGGTTCAGGTCACCCTTTTGACAGGGCTCAAGTCAGGGCAAGTGCCACTGTATGGCTAGGCTTAGGCAGGTTCCTGGGCAATTGCTAGACTTAGACAGGTGCCAATTTGTGGCCAAACTGGGCAGGTACCACTCTGGGCAGGTGGTGCACTGGGGCCAACTAGGAAATGCCAGAATGTGGCCAAACTAGGAACTGAAACACAAGCATTAACAAATACAAAGAACAGAAAGGAACCAGCATAGACTATAAACAAGAGAGCAAAGCAAGACAAACCGAAGGATACAGAAATGCCTGGATAGAGCCAGGGATGAGCCTATGGAGTGTTCACATTGAACATATTGAAAGGCATAAAGTCTTTTCAATATGCAGCTACCCTGCTGTGGGCAAGAGCTTCGGAATTGATCAATGATTACATTACACTGTAAAATGATCTAGTCTAAGTTAGCCTGAGATCTAGGGTTAGCATTAGGGTTAAGTTAGGTTAGTGCTATGGTTAAGGTTAGATTTAGGGTTGGGGTTAAAAGGTCACTGTAGGAGACGATAGTTAGGAAAAGGCAATCCACTGCTTTCAGAACGTGCCCTATAACTTGCAAAAACCAACAGAAAAACATTGGATTATCTAACTTCAGGACAAATATGAGAATCTATTTAGCAAGTTTATATAAGTGTTTGTAGATGTGTAAAGGATTTATCATGTAAAAGTTATAAAAACACCCCTCCTAAATTGGGATGGAATATCAAGATTTTCATATATACCATATAAAAGAGGAGCTTCAAGAAAAACATACAGCTCTGAAATGTTCGGGAAAAGGTGTCATGCTGCATTTGGGGTTTATTCATGGAAGCATGGTGCTTGACATCCCTTCTACGAATTTAGGCCAATGCCCCAGTTGGACAATAAGTCTAATTTTGGTTATCTTCCCCGCATGGCAGTTTCAGTTACTGTTTTTCAATTCACCAAAACTCACTATTTACTTAATAAACAGCCTTTTTCATTAGTTCTGTTATTTACACATTTAAAGGTGTACTCCATAAAGAGAGAATTGCAGGGCATTAAGATGGGAATTTCAAACTTTGGGCAATGTAGCCAAGTCGTAGCATAAAGGTTGAAATTCCCATCTCAATTCTATGAAATTCTCTATTTACTGAGTAGACCCTCTAGTGGTAGGATGTGTCTGTTGTGTGTGGTAGCTATAATATCATACGTCTGTGTATAATTTAAAGGTCGTTGTGTGAGAAGCAAATAATCTGAACCTTGCAGGATTAGCTATGGATAATTCATGAGGACATCTCTTGGCATTGTACTAGACTGAAAACTATCCCTTAGTGATAAAGAGTACATTTCCAACTGATAACTTCAAAGGTATTTTAATCTCCCTACAATGGTCACCCAATTAACAACAAACTTTTAAAATGAGAACAATGGATTATGTTACATTATTTGACACATGCCCAAATCACATAAATACCATAATAGTGTTGGATTACATACTGCAGGGAGTGTTTTGATGCCTTTACACTGGAGTTATAAATACTAGTGTCCATGGACCTCTTTACCTTTTATGCTATCCCAAACCACAGTGATGCCATCCCTGGCTCTGCAGATGCTTGGAAACTGCATATCCCATGATGCTCAGTCAGCCCTAAGCATGTTTGGCCCTAAAGATCAGCCCACTACAAATGTTTGGGAACGGCATATCCCATGATGCAGAATTGCAACCTTTAACCCCCTAGTGACAAGACATTTTGAGCTTGACTTTCCCTTGGTGACAATGACTGTTTTTACATTTCTGGGGTGTTTACCTGTTATTTTCTTCTCTCTCACATACTGTACCCACACAAATTATATCGTCATAAGAAGGGCTTTCATTAGATACCATTATGTTCATCATATCTTATAATTAACTACAAAAAAAATCATAAAATATGATGGAAAAAAAAACGCTTTTTCTAACTTTGACCTAAAATATAATTTAAACAAATACAATCATCAAAAAATACCCCATCTAAATAGTTTCTAAACGTTGTCCCGAGTTCAGAATTTTTTATGTTTCCAAATTTTTCTGCATTTTATTTGCAAGTTATCGGGCAAAGAGCAAAAATAGTGTTTTTGTTTTTTTCCTATATTGACCTTTTGACCCGAACACTAAATTTAACCCAAACACTAAATTTAACCCCAACTCTTATCCCTTAATATATTTTCATTTTAACCCTATGCCTTATGCAATTTTTTATTTTATTTTAACCCTAACAGCTAATCTAGCCCTAATCGTAGTTTTTAGCTAATGACATTTTTTTTTTACATTGCAATGTTGCTGACAGCCTCTAGGGACAGTCCATGGGGCGATCGTGGGACACCAAATTTTGGTGCTTGACATCGAGGCAATAGACCAGCACCATTAGAGTGGTTTTCGCGATCGTTGATGACACGTCCATCGTCGCGAAGGTGTTAAAGATACTGGGTCCAAGTGCCATATTATGGTTAGAGCTAGAAAAGGTGCACCAGCATAGTTGCCAACTGTCCCGATTTTGCTGGGGCAGTCCTGGCAAGTTAGAGGAAAAAAGGTCAGGTGACATTTATTTTTATAAACCACCACAAAATAAAATCAAATTTCCATATTATTACCCTCCCTGCTTGGTAAGGAATTTTCTTTAAACAGTGAAGACAAAGAAAACCAGTTAATGATCTCTACTTCTAAGGCCTTGAGTCAGAAAATATACAGTGAAGCAATTCATGTCACCTCGCAGTATGACATACATCTGGTTTTACCATAATTGACAAGGAATACCACTGCCAAATATGACTTAATGGATGATGTTTGGAATATAGGGTTGCCGGCAGGCCAGTAAAAAATTGTCTTGACACCAATGTTAAGTCTATGGAGGCACTAGTATGGCCGGTATTTTTTTTGAAGAAAAGGTGGCAACCCTACTGGAATACCAGTTCAGTTATGTGTAGTTTGATAATTGTTATGATTTGTGCACTAGGAATACAGCTATTTGAATGGGTACACATGAGGAGGGCAAAGCCAGTGTCATTGATCAACAGGAAGTGTAATAATATACAGTAAATCTAACCTTGACTTCCTATTGATTTATATTTCTCATTACATGCAAACATTTCTACAAAGCTACTTCGCATGGATTCCCTGCAGTTTCTTCACATACATGTAAATCTCTCTAAATCCATGTCTTACCGGTCTTCAGATACAGTTTCACGCTGTGGTACTTGTTGAGGGGTCCACACCTCAGATGATTGCAGAGTGGGGGATAGCCATGGTGCTCCTTCCCTCTGTCTGTAGTAATGGGACAAGTCCAGCTGCACATCCATGCTTCAAACATCAATTTCCTCAATCTGCCTCAGGTCAAAAGGGGATTTTAGACAGAATTACAGACTGAGACCAACTTGTGAGAGAGCAGGCAGCAGAGTAACAGAGACCTGCACATGATGCATCCTGGATACAGCATGATCCGCCTTCATTATTGCAATTGGTCATTTGCAAGGTAGAAAGTCGAGACACTGTACTTGTCATATATGGCAACAAAAAAAGCCATTGTAATTCAGTAGCAACCTCACAAAGTGAATGAACACACGGACAAAAGAAACAAATGCACAGCAAGCAGCGAGTTTCTTGCTTGCTAATGTAACAAGACTGAGGAGAAATACACACCCTGCAAAAAAAACTCATCTTTCTTAAGCGCAAGACTACAACCTCACAATTTCTCACGTGTGCACTGCCTGGCTGGCTGAGCTTGATGGGAGTTGTCATTCTGCAAGCAGTGGAGAGCCCAATTTTGTTCACCCCCTCTATAAATTAATGTGCTAGTGTGGACTCAGGTTATGTATATTATTTATTAAAGTGAAATTCTGGTAATCAATAAAAACAGACCAATCACCATGGAAACCAGCGGAATGTTCCTGCTGATTGCTCCACTTTGAGAATTATGCCCCAGACATTTTACTCTGTTACTCTGTCCACGTTCTCAGTTAGTTCCCTATACATTGCGTACGTTAAGGCTGAAGGTCTACGGATATTAGTGATAATGAGCACTAAACCAGCAGATGGAAATGCATTTCTTGTTCCACTTATTACCTCAAACGATGATGTGACGAAATTACACGAGCTGCAGCCTGGCCTCGTAAATTCCTCGCTGATTGTAATGGGAAGATGCTACACAGCGCCACCTGCTGAACACCACACACTGCTGCTTGTCTGAGCATTTAACTAGACGCTGCCATTGAACTTGTCCTTTATTAATTATTGGTATGCACATTTTTATACATTTATTTTTTTATTTCGGGAAATCACATTGCAGTACATAAATGAGGACACTTGGGAATGTATGTATCCATGTATAAATTCACATGACTTCTTTATTATTTTACTATAACCATTTTTTTCCCTTTATGTCCAATCACACTAGTTGCACATTGGATGTTAAAAACATAAAATAATGCCCCATAGCCAGGAGTGAAACTAGAAACCACCAGGCATTGGTGCAGATATTGCCACTGGCCCCAGACCATGCAACACATCATTATATTATACCACCAGTGCAATACATCCACACCTTCCAGATTACCAATATTGTCCCCACATCACTTGCATACCCTCCCAACTGTCCTGCTTTGCCGGGGACAATTCCAATTTGGGGAGTCTGTCCAATTGAGCTCTACTTTGTCTCGCTTTTTGAGCCATAGGTAGATTCATAACCCCCATATTTGGATTTTTCTCTGATAATAACCCCATATTTGGATTTATCTCTGATAATAACGAGTTGGCTGGTAAAATTGCACTATGTGCCACTAAACTGTTTATGCCATAAGTAGCCAGCCCTCCCATGGTACAAGGCAGCACGGGGGAAATTGCCCCCCCTTGCCGCGTTCCCCTTGGCAATGTCACACATATATATATTGATTCCCCCTGTGCAATGCCACAAATGGTAATACAGATTCTCCCAGTGTGGCAGTGCCACTCTCAGTCCCTCAGTGTCAAACTGATGCCACCATTAAAATACTTATTTCCCCATCTGAGAATTCAGGCTATTCGTCAACCCTCCAGGACATGTCATTTCATGCCCTGCAAGCTGTACCACTCAGTGAGGTGACTTGCATCTTGGCGTCAGCAGTGGTCAGTTGGGCACAGTCTATTGGACACTAAAAGCTCTTACAGCTGACCCATACTGTCAACCTAAGCATTGCTTATACTGTGATTGTAGACAAAAAAAAAAAATATGAAAAGTGATCTATTCATTGTATTAGCAGAATTGCATTTAAGAGAATAAAATGTTTTAAAGTTGTCTGTCTGTGGTGTCTACTGGCTATGACTTCACCATTGTAGCTTGATATACAAATTTCCCATTGCAAATGTATTAATTTACATATCAAGTTACAGATGATGTCATAAGCAGGAGACACCACAGACACTTTTAAAACATTTTTCTTTAAATGTATGCATTTGCATGCAATATCAAGGTAGTTCTATAGCTAGGAAAAAGCATAAATGGTGCCTATCACCTGACCGGTCTGTAGCCCAGGAAACAATTTTAATGTCCTGTAGTCTTATACACACAGGCATAGATACAGTTACCTGGGAAGGGTAAATAACTATACAAGTGAACGTGCAGGTCCTCTGTCATTATAGTTCCTGTAAAATGATCCATAGGTGGAGCTCATGTTCTTTGATTACAGAGCTGGACGTCCGATTGCACTGGTTTAAGAGCTATATATCTCTTTATTTGTAATGGATATGTGGAAACAAAGTTATCAGACTTGGTGTTGCTTTTTAACTATTGTTGCCATAGTGTCTTGGCTTGAAAATGAATGACTAACATTGGTTTCCATTTGGTGTAGCAAATTATCGTGACCACATCTCTATAATCTAACAAGTTCAATCTCTTTTATAATACCATTTGTTTGATGTTAATGTTTTGATAAGGAGGTTCAGGTGGTATAACTAAGCACATATATTGATGGATGGACACTGTCTAGAAAATATAGTTTAGTGAGCGACACATTAAGAAAGACCTATAACAGAGTAATCTGAATAATTTAGGTATAAGGGGGATAACTATACAGTGGGATTTGTATTTATTGAAGTACAATAATATAAAATATGGACTGAGTACAGTTTGAAGTGTAGTCAACGGGGGTCACTTCCAAAGGAAGCATCATCAAAAACAATTCACTATCGTTACTATTTCTACCACCTTCTTTTCATGCCGTTTCACTTGCTCACTATGTATCTCCTGTCCCCAACTACCTCTATATCATGTATGGCGAACCTATGGCATGAGTCCCACTTCCAGCACTCAGGAGCCTCTGCATGGTACTTACCATATGACCACATTGTCTCTATCGTCTTAAATGGAGGGATGTGGAGCATATAGAGACACTGAGATGGAGCAAGTAAAGTAAAAGAAACAAAAAGGAAGAGAGTCTGGAACAGAAATAAGAGACGGTCATGATGTGACGGACCCCCTGGTACACTGACTGGGTACTTCTGTCAAAGCTCTGCTTCCTTGCTGGGACAGCCACCTCAACCCACCAGACAGAACCAGTGTTGTAGGTAACTACTCCAATACACCAGACACCATTTACTCCAAGTACCAGACAACGCCAGGAATGGAGTAGAACAGGAATGAACATTGAACAGCAACATAATCTTATATACAGACATAATCAAGTTAACATAACTCAACCCACATATTAACATACAACCAAACAGGAACTAAACAGAAATTAACCAGACCTGATACAAATATACAAGAACACATCACAATTAGTTTAACAGTAAATTAAATTAACACAGAATAATGGAGGAGTCACATAGTAGAAGTGTGCATATTAGCATCAGCTTAAGATGGGAAATTACACCTAAGCAGCACACAGGCTGTGCCTGCACTACAGGACACGAACATCCGAACACCTGCAATGATTTGGTTTCTGAACTGCCGATTCAGACCCTAATTCAATTTGACAAATTGTGCCTGGCCCGAATCCAATTCTGGACAAATCAGCGCATACTGTGTCAACCCTAATGCTTATATACCAGGTTCTAATTTGATATAATTTGAGGTCTGACTACAAGACTAGGATCCAGGGCTACAGGATGGATGTGTATCTGTCTCTCCCCAGCCCCCCATTGATTTCTCTCTTTTCTTCCACAGCCCCCCCATGTATGTCTCTCCCCCTCCCCAGCCCAGTGCAGTATTTACCGCAAGGCACACTAGGTGGATGCCTAAGGCTGCAAATTTGTGGGTGCGACCCCCCAACACTGAAAGGCTGCCCGTGCATATTTTTCTTAGGGAGCAGAGTGATGACAGGTCACATGACCCGGTGCTCTGACATCAGATGCACACTGGTTCACGTGACCTATCTACACTCATCGTGGGGAGCCGAACAGGCAGCATGGTAGGACACCGTGCTGCCTGCCACTAGCCATCAGGGAAAGTCCTGGGGTGAGGGGGCATGTAATGGGGGTAATGGTGGCATGTAATGGGGGTGATGGAGGCATGTAATGGGGGCGATGGGGGCATGCAATGGGCGTGATGGGGGTATATAATGGGGGTGATGGAGGCATGCAATGGGTGTGATGGAGGCATCTAATGGGGGTGATGGAGGCATGTAATAGGGGTGATGGAGGCATGCAACGGCAGTGATGGAGGCATGCAATGGGGTGATGGTGCATGTAATGGATGTGATGGGGTCATGTAATGAGGTGATGTGGGTTATGGGGCATGTCGTGCATGTGCAGCGTGGGTAGTGGGGTGCCTGAATTTTGTCTGCCTAGGGCAGTACAAAACTAAGATACACCACTGTCCCAGCCCCCATGTAAGTCTGTTGCTCTCTCCCTAGCCCCATGTAGGTCCCTTTCCCTTAGCTGTGCCCCATGTATGTTGGTCTCTATCTCTCCAAGCCACCCATGTATGTCTGTGTCTTTATCCCCACCTCCTTCATGTATGTCTGTCTCTCTCATCCCAGCCCACTCCCCAGGCAGAAGTGTCTGGCACATTGGAGGATGTCTGTGGACAGCAAGCAGCACACAAACATCCTTCAGATGCCCCACTAGACACCAGGGAACAAAGACAAGTCCTGGAGGAGCAAAGTCTATGCAGGAGCATAGCACCCACGTCTGTGGGTGCATTGGCAAGTCTGGGGGTGCATTGACATTATATATTAATTACTTTAAATTGTGAAAATGTAATAATTTTAATTTGATCAGAGTTGGGGGGGTTTCGTATGATTTTGCAGAACCCTTCTTTCTTCAGGATATTTTTTCGGTTGAATTTGGAGGCTGATTAATTTAGTCAGTGGCCAGCAAATTTTTTCAGATTTCAGGCCAATTTGTAGGCATTTAAGTGATACCTGATTAGCTTGATTTAGAGAGATATTCAGATCACAGAAATGATCTGTTTTTGCCAGGCATTCTACATGAACATAACGCTTGCTCTCTATCCTGTTTCTGTTTCATGTCTGCAGTTAACCACCACTATATCGCCCTCTAGTGGGCATTTTACATATTTAGTTCATTCCTCCATAAAATTCTCAACTTTAAAACAAACTTTGTAGTCTCTGTGGTCACTGAGAGACATATTTAAAGAAATTATATGTAGATTTAGGCATTGTCTAAAATATTACAGCAATATATTCTTTTACATTATTTAACTACCTAATATATAGCTGTACATATATTTTATATACATATTTATAAAGTTTGATAGAGTCAAACCTTTGGCTAGGAACACAGTCTAGCTTATAGAAGAGTGAAATAACCCAGTGATAGAAGCATCAATTAAACACCATCCATTAAACAAATAGATCAATTAAACAAATTATTAGAAGAAGCTTATCGTGAGTAGAGCACACATGAACAATAACAACAGGCCAGCTGCCCATGCTTGACGCATTTTGTGCCCTGGAGTACGTAGTCATAATCTAAGGTGACTTCTTAGGTGCAGGTTATACTGAAAATACCATCTTTCGATAGATGGAATCAATAGAATTAATTAGTGAAAACACAGCTAAAAGGCAGAGGAACAAGAGTTGATTTAACTCTTTGGATCAAGTAATCAGCATTCTAGATAAAGTTACATAACAGTGCACACAAATCAGATTTCCACTTATTATTTTGTATTTTTAACATTATTTTGTACCCTATTGTAAAAAAGCAATCATTGTGGACCCAGGACATACTTGAAACCAAGAGAAATCTCAATGTATCCTTCCTGGTAAAATACTTTATTAATAAATAAATAAAACATTTTACACCTTTTATTGACATTATTCATTTTTTATTTCATTTTGTTTGATACACTAAATTAATATTACATTATTTTTGTAACTTTTTAACAGTTGTGACGATTTCTTTGCACATTCATTGCCACGTAGCCTTTAAAATGATCCATATATTAGAAAGAATACTGATTTCACAACATTGTACAGCGTGTCTGGGAATAGATGACACTGTTTACAGAAAATAATACATTTGAAATATGGTATCTCATATATTGTCCACTAAGCACTTTGTGGTCTTCACATTTCTATCGGTTTAGGCAAAAGGTATTCAAGTTCAGAGTTGACAGTTACATTTGTAATTTCCTTTCATAATCGTAGTTGGAGCTCTGGATCCTGGAAGAAGAACAAAAGGAGAACAAAATATGTGCCATTAAATAAATCAGTTAAAAGTAAAAGAGATCCCTAACTCACGATTTTATGTTAAAGGGGAAGTGATGTCAACATTCATGACTGCACAGAATGTGCTTATAGCTCTCATAAAGAACACGGATCCAATAAATAGGAGATTTCAAAATAGGCAGATAATATAGCAGGTTGTTATATGCTGATATAGGAATGGGAAGTGCTGTTATTTTTTTAACAAAAAGCAAATTGTAAATATCGGCCATAAATATAGAGGATTAAAGTGTCTTTGCCTTTAAAACAGTGCTGGCGTAGAGGAGCGGTGTACAAAGACATTCTTTCCTGTTTGTTTCACTTTTAAATAAATGATATCTCAACTTTAATTAGAAGAACACTCTGCTATATTCTGAGCAAAAGGTATACTTTATTACGAATGCTCTCGTGTTTATACTACAGTGAACAATATTAGATTAAAAGCAAGCATTTATATTTTCCTATGTGTATATAAAACCATATAATCTGCACCAGCTTGCAGGCACTCACTTGTCATTGTCTTCTTCAGTAGTTTTAATTTCTAGTGGATGTGGATTCATATCATACTGCACTCTTTTCAGATGTGTTGATCTTCCAAATCTCAGTGGTAAAGATGCTAGAGAGTGTACAAACCGCCCCCCGTACGATGACCTGCCAAACCGCTGAGGCAAATTGGCCGATGACTGGACGCTGACTTTGCCAGGCAGATATCGCCCAAATCGTTGAGGTAAATTAGGGACAGTCTTCAATACCTTGTCTTCAGACCCTCTTCCAAAACGCTGAGGCAGATTCACAGATGGCTTGATGCCCCTCTCCTCTAGAAAATCTCTTTCAAGTTGTATTGGTAAGTTGCTAAACTTGATCAGCATGGGAGAGCTAAACTCATTTAATCCATCTGGACCCCAATATCGATGTTCTTCAGAATTACCATTTCGCTGGTTTGCGGCATCTTCTCTGGACTTCTCGAAAAAATTAGAAAAAAAAAGCAAATAAACAAAAGAAAAGCACAAACATACAAAACATTAAAAGCAGAAGAAAATTGTAATTTTGGCAATTGCCCTCCTTGTCAGGCCTCCCCTGTTTAAGGACAATGTAATGATGCTCCATGGACCTTTACAGATCTTGCCACGGGTACTGGTGTCCTTGTACTAACACCATTGTAAGACTGTGAAAATGTCACATTTTGTTGCAATTTCTAAATAATTATTCACTTACCTGTTCTGATTTATTTTGGTGCATTTAAATATGTAGACCAGATATTAACTCATGTATTCATGGAATTCTTATACATAGAATTTGCTTTATTAAATACATTTATTAAAAACATATAAAGCCTCAGTAAAAATGTATTTACTAAATATACATTTATATTAAAAACATTTTTTTTAAAGGTATATAATAGTTCTGTGAACATATTCAATTTATATCTGTTCTGTATTAAGCACCAAAACAAAATTCGATATTCATTGTTTACTTTCTTGGTATGGGATCCACCCCAAAATGTTGAAGACTGCTATCTCTTCATATGGATACATCGACTTGGTGTGATCCCTAAAGGTTTCTTTCACTCACCTGTTCTGAGCTCACATATTTTTTTCTTTCAACAAAAGGGTGCAATAAGCTATTGCAGAGGAATAAACATGCAAGTCAGGTCACGATGTTCATTGCACAAATATTTGGTGGGCAGGCTATATTTAAAGCTCTACTAATAAATAAGGCATAAGGGCCCGGCACTCCATAAAAGTACTAAGTATATCCTAAGAGTTGCAGGTAAGAGGAGGTGAAATTTACATTTTAATCTAATGTATTAAACTTTAACTTGTACAGGGCCAAACTTCAGTGAGTTTCTCCTCAAGGGCTTACTTTGCCCTGCATTATGCATAGGTACTTCTCTGATGCTTTAATAATGCCTTACATTTTTTGTTTAGAAAATGTCTTTTTTTCAATCATTTATCACAATATCACATTCCAAAAACAGTCATCCATATATTTAAGATTCATTTATATGTATAATCTATATAGTTTCATTTGGATGTCAACCAGTGAAAAACATTCAAACTTTATATCTTGTTTCTAGGTGAGTACCCCTTGTGTCCTTTTACCAATTTTCCTCTATAATTTACATCTAATTGTTAACAATTTTCCCATTATCCATGGTGACCTTATTTATCCATTTCAGCACTCTTTCCATTGTTAGTTGATACATTACTTGATTTTTTAAATTGATATTTGATAATGCTTTTTGTTGGACCACCAAGTTCCCCCGTGCTTTACACATAGTCATGTTCCTTCCACCTCAACTCACCTGTAACTCACCTGTAACTCACCTAGAGTGCCTAGCTACCATTAGGACTTTTCTGAAAATATTGAGATCAAGATATTTTTTTTACAGAAAACCCTACGGCTAGAAAATACAAAAGCTAAACCTCTATTGTATTTAGTTTTTATATAATATCATTCTTACCTCAAATAAGTCTTCATATCCTTCTTGGCTTTCATGGTCAGTCGTTGTAGTTTCATCTAAACAGACAGAAGACGAAAACAAGATGGCGAACAGGCCAAGAAGACAAAACATAATCTTACTGGCAGAAAAAATCTCCATTTCCTTGTGTTCTTCAGTAATTTTTCACTTGATCTTAGAATCTTAATGTCCATCCATGTATATATATGGCCAGGGAACAAAAAAACAAAAAACACATTTTAAACAATAACTGTCAGTTCTGTCCTAATTATGAGTAATACTTCAAATTAAAATGTAAAGAATCTAAAGAATGTCCTGTGAGCTTGGCAATATGACAATCCTCATTGACTGTGCAAATATCTTTCATCTAATTGTAGACAAATTAATTAGGTAACTTTGGAGTCCGTAGCAATTACAACTGTTAAAAACTATGTACAATTATCACATACTTCATCCTCCAGTTGATTCTAAACATATATTTCATTTTTACATGTTGCATTTAATGAGAAAATAAATTAATGCCAGAAACCATGACTCTTTTTTCCTCATTAACTTATTTTTAATGAAAATGTTTTCTAATGGTCTAAAATGTTTTGCTTTCTTTATATCTTGAATAGAATCAGAGGAGGACCCTGCTACCAGAGCTGCTCTTTAACCCAACTCAAAGGGCTGGGGATACACCACTTTCGACTTACATTGTTTTTGCCTGGGCCAAAAGTTGCCAGCTGTACCCTGGCTGGAATGCAGGTAAATGTCCTAAAATGTCCTAAAAAGCTTGGTGTTGTATTGTTCTACAAATCCATGACTTCTAATTATATGATATTTATTGTTTATGTATCATGATACTATATCTCAATTCTCTCTCTCGCTCTCTCTCTCTCTCTCTCTCTCTCTCTCTCTCTCTCTCTCTCTCTCTCTCTCTCTCTCTCTCTCTTTTATATATATATATATATATATATATATATATATATATATATATATATATATATATATATATATATATATATATATATATATATATATAAATGGCAGGTATACCTCAGGACCAGAAGTATTTTGGAAAATGGAGGATTTGTGGATGAGGGATACTCAACCTGTTATACTAACATATGATATAAGTATATTTCAATATATATGTATTTAAATTATTCCTAACCTCTTCTCTGTCCCATAGCACGGGGCCAGGTGCAGTGCACCCTGGGTAGCTGCCTAACGCCAGCTCTGATTGAGGTACTTTGACAGAGAGACCAACCCTATTCTATCATTCAAGATTGATGTTCCAAGGATCAAGATTATTCACCTGTCCCACAGAATGAGGGACATTACAGAGAGATAATAGTAGTATTCTTGTTGATTGTATAATTGATTGTTCATAGTGCTAATGCAACTCAAGCACTAGTCACTACTACTTTAATCACCACTAGTCCAATACAGTCAGAGGAATATATCTGAATGAGCCAAAGGTCCACTGTTGTAAAATATTCCTTTATTGCAATCTGAATACCTTAAAATCACCAATAATCCACTACAGCCGAATGCAATTCCATTTATGTGCGAGAAGCATTCACTCATTCTCATTTGGAGTTCGCAGACATGTGTTTTTGTATTCTAAAAAGGTTTAGTGTATCTAAAGACAAAGCATTATGGTAGTTGTAGTCCAGAAACATCTGGAGGGCTGTAGTAGGACATGTAGGTCCTTAATGTTGATGATCTGTGATGTCATTGATCCTGAACCACATGAAGGAGTGAAGGGAGCCATGTGAATTCCAGGGTTGATTGACAGAGAACAAACAAATATGCACTAAACAGGAATCCACAGATCATCATGTTAAATGCTGCAATGTGAAAACCTGCATATAGATGTAACAGTGATGTCCAGGCAACCAATATTTATTTTTTAAATTGTCATTAACAGGATGACAAACCACCATTCATTTAAGTTAGATACATTATAATAGTCTTAACCCCTTAGTCACTGAGTACTAGACTGCATTTTATGTACCTTGAAGACCAGAATTCCATTATTTTTGTCATATGTTTACTGAACTGTGAATTTCTTTCTTTGTGTACAATCCTCCCACACAAATTATATATCATTTTTTAAAGGACGGATAGGGATTTCATTTGATACTATTATTTTCATCATATGATATAATTTACTATTAAAAAAAATATAAAATATGATGAAAACATGCCATAAAAAACACTTCTTCTAACTTTGACCTGATTTTTAAAAAAAAACAATTACAAATGGTAAAAAAAGACCCCGTCTATATATTTCTACTATTTGTCCTGAGTTTAGAAATACCAATGTTTCCATGTTTACCTATGTTTTATTTGTTTTCTAACCATTTTCTTCTACAGTGACCTTTTAACCCCAACCCTAAATTCACCCCAACCCTAAATTTACCCTAACCCTAAATCTACCCGAACCCCTTAATCTAACCCTTGTACTCACCCGAACCCCCCTGTAACCTTAATTATAACCCTATTTATGACCCTAACCCTAGATCTAGGTTTAGTAGATCTAGGGTTAGCTTTTTCCATTTATTTATTTATTTATTTTATTTATTTATTTAATTTTCTTTTTCTAACTATAATACTGTCTAACTGCCTCTAGGGGCAGTCAAGTAGCGGTTTCAGAGCAACGGAAGAGATATTTTTTCCCTCTCTTCCGTCGCTCTGTGCTGGGCATGCTGTATTGGAGGAGCATGCTACTCCAATACAGCACACATCCGCGATCACCGGGTGATTGCGGTGCCCAGGGGGGCACAGAAGGTGTTGCATGATGCCTCTATCGAGGCATCATTGCAACACTTTTACACACATAGGCAGTGATCAGCTTTCACTGCCTATGTGTGTTAACGAGCATATGATCACATTCGCGGTGACCGTATGCGCGCGGGGGGGTGAGGGGGGGACTGAAAGCCCTCTCAGAGGCTGCTTCGGATCCGAAGCAGCCTCTGAGAGTAGCTGCAGGCATGTAGCGCAATGTAAACGGAGAAAGTATATATACATGCTCATGGACCATGCTTTTCAGGACATATATATGCGTTAATGGGTTAAACATTACAGTGTTTGGATAAATGTTAGCTTATATTCTAGAATATAAAATGACCCTCATTATAAGGCATACACCCGAACAGAATGATGAGAAGCAGCAATGAATAAACCACAACATCCCCAATACACAGAAAATAAAGAGACTTGCTCAGCACTTCCCTGAGGTTGAATTTGAAAAAAAAATGCTAGTTTCAATTCGCCTTCCATAGGCTATAATGTATTTTTATCTCCTTTCACCTCATCTCAACCTACAAAAAATTGCTGAGATCCAGATAAGACATCTGAAGGGACGAATCTGTTTGAGCTCGAGCTTTGTGAATAGACCCCTCAGGGTTTAACGTGTGGGTTTTTATTTTGTTATTTACTTCTCATTGGCATGATATACAAAATGTATGCATTTACTGCTCATTGGCAGGATATACAGAGTTCATGTATTTACTGTTTATTGACATGATATACAAAGTTTGTACGTTTACTGCTTATTGGAATAATATACAAGGTTTATCTATTTACTGCTTACTGGCATCATATACAATGTTTATTTATGCATTTCATTTATGCATTATACACATCATTTAACTATTTTTATTGGTTTAAAAACTTGCATTAAAGTTACTTTTCATTGGTATCATATAAATCCTTTATATGTATTTATTGCTCACTGCTTATCTTATATATACCTATTGCATCATCATATATATCCTTTGTATAGATTTTGGGTAGGAAAATGTAACAGTCAATAATAATAGCCTGTTTTGCCTGAATATACACTTTATATATGGATCCCTTGGATTTTATTTTAAGACAGAAAAAATATAATGGTAATTTCAGAATGACCACATGAGGGAGCAAGATTCATAACAATGACTCTAGTGTCACTGTCAGCATCAAATGCATGATAAACATAATCCAATAAAAACTACTATAAATATTGATAATGCAGCTTTGACCCCTTCAGCTGGATCTTAACATTTTTGTTGCTGTGCTGTCATTTTTTCCAGAAAGGGTTAGGGAAGGCAAAGTATTCTCCCCACATTTCCACTCTCCCATCCCAATACTTCCCTACTTCATCAACATTGCCTATCTGTGTTGGTTCAACAGAGTTTCCTGGTGGAAGGCAAATGTTAATTACTCATTAATAGGTGGAATGGTAAAGATGATTCCAGTCTACAATTGCTATGGTATTCAGCCAGTAATGGCTGACTGTACATCATGGGAGCTGCAGTCAACAACAAAAAAGTTAGTGTGTAGTGGAGCATAGGCCATCCCAACCCCACTCTTTAACTACAATTCTCATGAATTCAGCAAGCCATTTGGCTGGCTGAATATTATTGTCGATGCAGTCTCCAAAAGTTAGGGCTTTATTCACGAATATTTGTATTTTAGTTTGAAATTCCCATCTCGAATACTTGCAAGTCCCTCTTTCATACTTTCAGTCATACTTTAGCCCTTCCACTTCCCCCACCAACAGTTAGCTTCTGTTCCCTTAATAATCAACTAGGGTTGCCACCTGGCCGGTATTTTACCGGCAGGTCGGGAAAATATTGGCATCAGGCCAATGTTAAGTCTATGGAGACAGTACCAAAGGCGGTATTTTTTTGAAAAAAGGTGGCAACCCTATAATCAACTAGGAATGCTAAATGCTCAACAGCATGGGAGTTATTGTCAACAAAACTTCATGTCGTGTAATGCATCCAAATGGATGGCTGAGAATCAAAAACTATGCATTCCACTGCAGTTGCAGCACCAAATCCATAATGATACAATAGCTAACATTTGTCACTCCAGTTGTTGAATACTCATTTTCCAATGATTCTTAACATACCAGACTGTCTGAGAATCATGGCAAATGTAGTCTCAACAGCTTGAATAAACTACTTTTAGCTCTGCACAGGCAGGAACTCAACGCATGGGAAGCAGTAGCAACCAGAGTGAATGGGGTGGAGACCAGCTTTGACAGGAAGGAGGTGTATATAATTAAATGGCAGCTTTTTTTTTGCTGCACTCCCCTGCCTGCCAGGTGTTTTTACTTTCTATGTCTAGTTAACCCAACCTAAAAATCCTACTGCTTCTCCCTCCCATGCTGCTGGTCCAGTTAGCCTGTTTGAAATTTTAATGGGGTAGATTAATCACACAATTATTTTGGTCTGTTTTTTGCACATGAATTCACCATAGTAATTTTTTTTAGCGGATAGACAGCATACGTCCTATAAATTCTAACTCGCATGTTTAGAAACAATTGCCTAATCTCTGATACAACTCACCTCTGCTCACGTGAGCACGCCCGCACTCTAAAACAACACTCAAATAAAATCATTGCAGAGTATCATCATCTGTTGAGGGACAAAGCCCAGCTTGCTGTAGATGCACTTAGTAGCAATAGATATGCAGGTTTGAAGAGTCATATTTCAGCCCCCACAGAAATTCTCCACGCTACACAGACAGAAAAACAGAAAAGAGGGCAGTTAACTTCTTTACAGTAAAGATGCGCTGGCATAAATATATATTGGGCTTATTTACTAAGTACTGAATTGACAACACAAAACATGATATTGCTCATTCTTTTTTTAAAGTCAAATTTAACAATTCCCCCTACAGTATCTGAAAAATAATTTAAGATAAGTATTGCATCATGTAGCGTTAGAAAAATAAACATATCTGTCTGCAAATAAAGTTTGATGTATTTAAAGTAAAATTAAAAACAATGTAGTGTCAATTATAACAACCCCTTAACAGTACTTTAAAACGGAGAATTTTGCAATTAAAGAAATGACTCTAATATAGCGCTCTGGGGGGCTAGCAAACATCAACTGGCAAGTGAAATGCAAACATCGGCTATAAATGCCTGATTTGTGGAGTTCACTTTAGTGAATAGCCCCCTACATCCATTAATTCAAGCTCTGCAAGGCCACAATTATGAGATCGAATTGATTTGGTCTTTGTTTAATATTTGCAAAAGGATAATGGCAACACATGCACTGAACTTGTAATGCTAAACACAAGACACACTATCATTACCCTGCAGCAGTTATTGATCAGTGTATAATAAAGGTTTTATACTAATTTGAAATGGATGAGTTTGACCTTTAAATGTCAGTAGTGTCTGGAAGGTCAACCGTGTTTTGTTTTGGTTTAACCAAATAAAGAAACAGTGTGTCCAACAATTCAGCGTTTTAGGTTCTTCTAATTTATCATGTTCAGCACTTCATCTACACTAATGCTTTACCTAGCAGCCCTGTGCATTGTGTTAAGGGCATGCCCATGTCACTGTTATGAGAAAGGCTTAGATTGAAGGCCAGACAAAATACAAAATCCGCAAAATAATGGTCTGGTTAGTGCGCTATGGGAACCACCACCTAATCATTTAAAGAATATACAGATAATACTTAGAGTATCAATTCTCAAGCTTATGGGAAAAATTAGAGAACGACATACATAATATAATAATACAATCTGAATGGTGTAGGAATATTTCACTCACTGGTACTTTCGTTTTTCAGTGGTTCTTCATACAGTATTCAGTTGGCATTCCTGGTAGGCGCCTCCTCTCTCTTTCACCCTCCAATGTGTTTGAGTACAAAAGAGATACACAGGAGTAGTGAGTAGGTGCAATATGTTAAAACATACATTTTAATGGAAATTGATAGTAGTGCTTTCATGTACTTATAAGCTTATAAACAATTCTCAGCATGAACACTATCACAGATACCTTCCCAAACTTGCCTATCAGGCCTTTCGCATATGCCAAATTACAAAGTTTTACCCATACCACATCTCGCATTTCAGAGACTGACTGGGAAAACCCTCTGGACAATTTCATTGACAGGGCACGTACCTCCCGATATTCGACAGCTCACTTACGTCGCCTTACTTACAAACCCATAGACTACTCCAACATAGCATCCAGATCCAGTAAGTGGCTTCTGTTTCTCCCCAACATGTCTCTGGAGAACCTTATTAAGGCACATAACACTTTACTTATTACTATTGAATCTTCAGCATATAGAGACATGTTTCTGAAAATTTTCCGTAGGGCCTATATCTCCCCGGCCCAGAGTAAAGTAATGTTCCCAAATGTCCAGGATCTGTGTCCACAGTATAACCGTCCACAAGCAGACCTCAATCACTGTCTGTGGCACTGCAATTATGTGTGTAAATTTTGATCTAAAGTCCAACAGTATGCTAAAACCACACTTGGAATACGGTTCCCACTAACCACGGCCTTTGCACTTTTTTGGGTTCACCCCTAACCCCTTTAGCTGGGTGAAACTGGCTAGAATACTTATGGCCATAGCTAACAAACTATTTTACAAGTATGGATAAAGAAGGATGAAACTTCCCTTCAGATTTTCCAAGATAAACTGTTTTTCTTATTTAGGATGAACTGGCTCACAGCGCGCCAGCATTCTCACCAGGCCACACAAAACTTCTTTAGGGACTGGCAATGCTAAATTGATTCACTATCACCGGCCATTAAACAACAAATCAAACTTTCCAAAAATCATTGTGGTACATGGATCAAGTCCTGCACGGTAATGATCCTATCCCATAAATAGAGTTCCACTGCTCCCTCCCTCTCTCTCCCCTGTCCAGAATAACTTACCCAACGTTCCAGGTGTGGTTTCTTTTTTTCCTCAAGCCCAAATTTCTCTTCAGTGGATAGTTTTTGACCCTCTGAACTTACTACTTCTTGGTCACCCAATGCCTGGAGACATGTTTGTCCTTTGTTCTGGTTTAATGTTTGTTACCTGCTCGATATCAGGCTTTCTCTTACTATACCTTATGTGGCACAAGGATCACTAACAGTGTGGTTTCTTCTGCCTTTCTCTGATGTGATACTTTCCTATATTGTTCTCATGCATTTGCTTTTCATGCCATAATTTCTGGATCTATTCCATGCTACTATTGTATGTATATTCGCTGTTTGTATACTTATATTCGATATCTGTATACTTCTGAAACCCTAAATAAAAAAAATTTAACAAAAGAAAAAAAAATACAAAACAATAAAACAAAAATATATTTTTCATGACATGTTAAATTTCAATGTATCTTTCCTTAAACTTTTGATCTATATTTGCACATAATGTGGAATATCCTTACAGCCCGGCCTGGGAGCAGCGCTTAATAAAACAGAGCTGCCTTTTGAAAGCTGACCTTTCTTTGCTGCAGTTCTTTCTGAGACTTGCTAATGAATGAAGACACATTGCTACAACTTCAGTAAATTTTATCACCGAGCAGAGACTCTGTGATGTGTCTGTGGACAATAGCTATAAGTGCTGACAGAAAACTTTACTTCACAGGCCAAACTATGATTTGAAAGGCGCTGTGTATCATTAACCACTGGCCAGTGGTTCTCATCGATCAGCACTCTGCCAAGGAAGTGGTTTAAAAACTCAGCAGCATACCTGGCAGATGATTAAAACACATTTGGATACAAGTACTTTATTTTTCTGATATACCCACTGTCATGGATCATTGAAATAAACAAGAATGTAATTGACTCTGTCATCATTAATGTAACAAAATAGGCAATGATTTAGCTAACGCAAACTGCATAACTATATCTGATACTATGTGGTATACTTTTTTTTTTTTTTTTTACCTGTGTACTTTTTCCTAAATTACAACGACTCCTTTTTTCTTTCCATAATTTTTCTACAGAGAAAGTTCTTACCAGTCTGTAAATTAATAGGAAATGGCATAGGGATTTCTTTATAACCACTGAGAGGTTGAGGTAGACAAGAGTTTTTAAGGTTAAATGCACAAATCTTGACTGGTATTGCAGGCCTTCGGTTTTCCCATGCCTGACTGCTGACTGACTGTATGAGATGGAATTGATTAAATAACCGGGCTACGCACACAAATCTTTCCCTGAATGCTAGGTCGCTCAAAGTTTGCCAGAAAATTTTCTATAAATAATACAGCTCTGTTTTACTGTAGACTGATGTAGCGTTTTATTACTGTGTTATGCTTATAGTTTGGTGGCAACACAATCAATGTTTTCATAGCTTTATATTTCATACAACTAAATAAAAACACGGCTGGTTGATATGAAATAAAAAATAAAGGCACTAACTTCACTAGTTCCCCTGTCATCTGTAACACCATATAGGTGCTCTAACCATAGCGGGAAATTATTTGGGTCTCACTTGGACATCCCTTACCTCTCAAGTGTGCCTATTTTGGCTCCATCTGTACCGCTTTCCTCCTCTGCGGTCTTTTCTAACAGGGCACTTGTTATTGTACATGAAAGCAATACAACTGTTATTAAAATGTGTTTCACAGTAAATGTTGTTACGTATTGGTTTTTGTAAATACATTAAATTCAATATGAATCTAAATTAATTACCAAATTACATAAGTAGCTACATTTTGGCCATGAAGACACCCTTTTTAGTAATTTTTAATGTTAGGAGGTATGTATTCTGAGAAAGGGTTCATCAGGATTTATAGGGGACATTTACTAGGGTTTGTAATAGACATGTGCATTCGTTTTCGGACGAATGCATTTTCGGACGAAAATAGCATTTTCGTCCATTCGTCCGAAAAACGAATAACGAAAATTTTAACTAACAAAATCCGAATGAACGAATGGTTAATAAACGAAAAACATTCGTTCATTCGTCCATTCGTCCATTCGTGCTATTGGCATTCTAAACCGAAATAGAGTCGGTTTACAATACCAATAGCATTGTACTACATTCCATAAACCGACATGAATGACTTTCGGTTTATGGAATGCATGTAATGCTATTAGCTTCCTATAAACCGAAATTGAGTTCCCATTCATACGAATAGGTCAATTGACCTATTCGTATGAATGGGGACTCTTTCGGTTTATAGAAAGCCAATAGCAGCATGTATTCTATAAGCCGAAAGTCTTTAAAACAAACGACGTTCGGTTTATAGAATACATGTAATGCTATTGCTGTTCTATAAGCCGAAAGACATTCGGCTTATAGAACAGCAATAGCATTACATGCATTCTATAAACCGAACGTCGTTCGTTTTAAAGACTTTCGGCTTATAGAATACTATTGGCATTCTATAAACCTAACTAGAGTCCCTCCTCATTCATAAGAATTTCTTATGAATGGGGACTCGACTCTAGTTCGGTTTATAGAAAGCCAATAGTATTCTATAAGCCGAAAGTCTTTAAAACGAACGACGTTCGGTTTATAGAATACATGTAATGCTATTGCTAAACTATAAACCGAACGACTTTCGGTTTATAGAATAGCCATAGGATTACATGTAGTACATAAGCCGAAAGTCTATAAACCGAAAGTCGTTCGGTTTATAGGCTGTCGGCATTTAACTATACAGAGACAGAGTCTCCATTCATAAAATTATGAATGGAGACTTTGTCTCCGTGTAGTAAAATGCCGAAAGTCTATAAACCGAACGATCGGTTTATAGACTTTCGGCTTATGTAATACATGTAATCCTATGGCTATTCTATAAACCGAAAGTTCGGTTTATAGAATAGCAATAGGAATACATGTATTCCATAAGCCGACAGCCTATAAACCGAACGTTCGGTTTATAGGCTGTGGGCATTTTACTACACGGAGACAAAGTCTCCATTCATAATTTTATGAATGGAGACTCTGTCTCTGTATAGTTAAATGCCGGCTTTTAACTATACGGAGACAAAGTCTCCATTTATAATTTTATGAATGGAGACTCTGTCTCCGTATAGTTAAATGCCCACAGCCTATAAACCGAACGTTCGGTTTATAGGCTGTGGGCATTTTACTACACGGAGACAAAGTCTCCATTCATAATTTTATGAATGGAGACTCTGTCTCTGTATAGTTAAATGCCGGCTTTTAACTATACGGAGACAAAGTCTCCATTTATAATTTTATGAATGGAGACTCTGTCTCCGTATAGTTAAATGCCCACAGCCTATAAACCGAACGTTCGGTTTATAGGCTGTGGGCATTTAACTATACGGAGACAAAGTCTCCATTCATAATTTTATGAATGGAGACTCTGTCTCTGTATAGTTAAATGCCGGCTTTTAACTTTACGGAGACAAAGTCTCCATTTATAATTTTATGAATGGAGACTCTGTCTCCGTATAGTTAAATGCCCACAGCCTATAAACCGAACGTTCGGTTTATAGGCTGTGGGCATTTAACTATACGGAGACAAAGTCTCCATTCATAATTTTATGAATGGAGACTCTGTCTCCGTATAGTTAAATGCTATTGTATTCTATAAACCGACTCTATTTCGGCTTATAGAATGCAATAGTACTACGAATGGACGAATGAACGAATGATTTTCCTTTATTAACCATTCGTTCATCAGGCTTTAGTTAGCTTAGCATTTTCGTTCTTCGTTTTTCGGGCGAATGGACGAAAATGCAATTTTCGGACGAAAATGCATTCGTCCGAAAACGAATGCACATGTCTAGTATATATTCACATGTAAATTGCTTTTTAAATAAAAAATTATGATATAAAAAAATCTTGTTTTTATTTCCTTTTATGTGACAATGCTGCCTCTCTCTTTCCCTTGCCCCCAGATTTGTCGCTCTCCCCCCCTTAGTGTTGTCTCTCTCTCACCCTCCCTTTGG
Organism: Pelodytes ibericus; assembly: GCA_036172795.1. NCBI lineage: Eukaryota > Metazoa > Chordata > Amphibia > Anura > Pelodytidae > Pelodytes > Pelodytes ibericus. Next base: position 185,034,448 of record CM069859.1, on the reverse strand, counting down.
CTCCCCCCTCGCTCCCCTTGTGTCTGTCTCTTCCCCCCTTCCCTCCCCTTGTTTCTCTCTGCCCCCCCCCCCCTTGTTATTCTGTCCCCCCCTCACCTGTTTCTTGCTCCCTGGTGGCTAGTGGGGGCAGCCGGGGGATGTATGCACTATACATAATAGACGGAAGTGTCGGGCAGCATGGAGGTTGTCTGCACGATTCGTGCAGACATCCCCCAGCTGCCCGATTCTCCCTGGTGGCTAGCGAGGGAGCGGAGGATGTCTGCGCGATGAGCGAGACCTCTCCTGCTGCCGCCCGGCATGACCGCCGGGACTTCTATGATGAAGCTGGGTACTTCCGGCTTCCTCATAAAAGTCCTGGCTGTCGTTCCGGGCGGCAGCAGGGGAGGTCTCGCTCATCGCGCAGACATCCACCGCTGCCTCGCTAGCCACCAGGGAGAATCGGGCAGCTGGGGGATGTCTGCACGAATCGTGCAGACAACCTCCATGCTGCCCGACACTTCCGTCTATTATGTATAGTGCATACATCCCCCGGCTGCCCCCACTAGCCACCAGGGAGCAAGAAACAGGTGACGGGGGGACAGAATAACAAGGGGGGGGGCAGAGAGAAACAAGGGGAGGGAAGGGGGGAAGAGACAGACACAAGGGGAGCGAGGGGGGAGCCAAAGGGAGGGTGAGAGAGAGACAACACTAAGGGGGGGAGAGCGACAAATCTGGGGGCAAGGGAAAGAGAGAGGCAGCTTTGTCACATAAAAGGAAATAAAAACAAGATTTTATTTATATCATAATTTTTTATTAAAAAAGCAATTTACATGTGAATATATACTAGACATGTGCATTCGTTTTCGGACGAATGCATTTTCGTCCGAAAATTGCATTTTCGTCCATTCGCCCGAAAAACGAAGAACGAAAATGCTAAGCTAACTAAATCGAATGAACGAATAGTTAATAAAGGAAAATCATTCGTTCATTCGTCCATTCGTAGTACTATTGCATTCTATAAGCCGAAATAGAGTCGGTTTATAGAATACAATAGCATTTAACTATACGGAGACAGAGTCTCCATTCATAAATTTATGAATGGAGACAAACGTATAGTTAAAAGCCGACAGCCTATAAACCGAACGTTCGGTTTATAGGCTGTGGGCATTTAACTATACGGAGACAGAGTCTCCATTCATAAAATTATAAATGGAGACTTTGTCTCCGTATAGTTAAAAGCCGGTGTTCTGACAAATTTCTGGAGCAAATTCTCCTGCGCAATCGCAGGAGAATTTGCTCACTGCGCATGCGCATAAAGTTACAGCTGATAACTCAGCTGTAACTTTGTGACCACCGTGCATGAGACAGCTGCGCAACCCACCTCCCGCCCCCTCACACCCGCCGCACACCCCTTCTTACCAGATCATCGACCACAGCGATACACAGCGCATGCGCACGCCTATCCAGCCGTTTGGGAATGCGCGCGTCCGTTGTTGTGTTCTTAAGGTGGTAAGTAACACGGGGCGTCGGGACATAAGGGGGCAAGCATCCTGGTGAGGGCTGCCTCATCTTGATGGGATTTGTGATCCTCCTGCTGTATTATTGATGCAGCAGGAGGATCACAAATCCCATTCATAAAATTATGAATGGAGACTTTGTCTCCGTGTAGTAAAATGCCCACAGCCTATAAACCGAACGTTCGGTTTATAGGCTGTCGGCTTATGGAATACATGTATTCCTATTGCTATTCTATAAACCGAACGTTCGGTTTATAGAATAGCCATAGGATTACATGTATTATATAAGCCGAAAGTCTATAAACGGATCGTTCGGTTTATAGGCTTCGGTTTATAGGCTTTCGGCATTTTACTACACGGAGACAAAGTCTCCATTCATAATTTTATTATTTATTATATACATTATAACATATTATTTATTATATACATGTATTCCATAAGCCGACAGCCTATAAACCGAACGTTCGGTTTATAGGCTGTCGGCATTTTACTACACGGAGACAAAGTCTCCATTCATAATTTTATGAATGGAGACTCTGTCTCCGTGTAGTAAAATGCCGACAGCCTATAAACCGAACGTTCGGTTTATAGGCTGTCGGCTTATGGAATACATGTATTCCTATTGCTATTCTATAAACCGAACGACTTTCGGTTTATAGAATAGCAATAGGAATACATGTATTCCATAAGCCGACAGCCTATAAACCGAACGTTCGGTTTATAGGCTGTCGGCATTTTACTACACGGAGACAGAGTCTCCATTCATAAAATTATGAATGGAGACTTTGTCTCCGTGTAGTAAAATGCCCACAGCCTATAAACCGAACGTTCGGTTTATAGGCTGTCGGCATTTTACTACACGGAGACAAAGTCTCCATTCATAATTTTATGAATGGAGACTCTGTCTCCGTGTAGTAAAATGCCGACAGCCTATAAACCGAACGTTCGGTTTATAGGCTGTCGGCTTATGGAATACATGTATTCCTATTGCTATTCTATAAACCGAACGACTTTCGGTTTATAGAATAGCAATAGGAATACATGTATTCCATAAGCCGACAGCCTATAAACCGAACGTTCGGTTTATAGGCTGTCGGCATTTTACTACACGGAGACAGAGTCTCCATTCATAAAATTATGAATGGAGACTTTGTCTCCGTGTAGTAAAATGCCCACAGCCTATAAACCGAACGTTCGGTTTATAGGCGTCGGCATTTTACTACACGGAGACAAAGTCTCCATTCATAATTTTATGAATGGAGACTCTGTCTCTGTATAGTTAAATGCCGACAGCCTATAAACCGAACGACTTTCGGTTTATAGACTTTCGGCTTATGTAATACATGTAAACCTATGGCTATTCTATAAACCGAAAGTCGTTCGGTTTATAGAATAGCAATAGGATTACATGTATTCCATAAGCCGAAAGTCTATAAACCGAAAGTCGTTCGGTTTATAGACTTTCGGCTTATAGAATACAAGTAATACTATTGCCTTTCTATGAACCGAACGAGAGCCCCATTCATAAGAATTTCTTATGAATGGGGCTCTCGTTCGGTTTATAGAAAGCCAATAGTATTACATTGTATTCTATAAAACGAACGAAAAAAATTAACGAAACGAAAATAATGAACGAATTTCGTCTGAAACGAATGCACTAATGAACGAAATTCGTTTTAGACGAAATAAATAACATTTTCGTCCGAATGGACGAAAACGAAACGAAAATTTTAGTTTTGCACATGTCTAGTTTGTAATGCAATTACCACCTTGCTGAGCCCACACTATTAAATTGTGACGTTTATGAAGCTTGTGCATTAGGCTCACCATTAGTCCACACAATTTAATTATATGTTCTGTGTGGAGGGTTTCCTGAGGTGTGAAGTGGGAAAACCTAAAGGTCAAACTCATAAGGGTCGACTCGGGTAAGTCCGATTTTATATATGGGAGATCCGGAGGCACTTGTCCAGCCTCTGGAACACAGGGATATTTATTTAATTATATAGGGGGTCAGGGCTACTTGCCTAAGCTTCCCATGTAGGTAACAAGGGTATGGAAACCTGTTGGGCTGCTCTGAGCCCGGGTCATTTTGAGGGATCCGGGGAAAGTAGCTCTGGCACAAAATGTATTATATAAGGGGCTGGGAGCATTTGATATGCCTTAAATTCTACTATTTTCACCTATTTTGGGGATTTCGTCCCATATTGAGTAGGGCGAATCCATAGGATTTGCGTATATTTTTCCAAAAGTGAGCTACTTTGACTGATCTGTCCCCATTTTGGGCCAGATAGCTATATATTGAGTAGTCACTTGTGTCATTATTCATTTTTCCTCTGGGCCTAGACATATTTGGAACCATAATAAATAGGAAGTGAAGTAGGAGAAATAAAAAAAAGAGAGATCAACACAAGTTAAAGCCACTAGAACCAATGCTGCTAATTCTTTCATTTTGTCGTGGCCCTAAATATATGTTTTCCTTGCCTAACATACATCTCCCTTACAAGCTCCATTTTGTAAACATTGTTTTCCAGTTAACAGGTACAATATAGGGGCTTTGCATACACAGATAGCACTAAAATCTTAAATTTTGTACCCTTCAGCAATGGCTCCCAAACCAGTCCTCAAGTATCTGCTTATGGATCTTTTTTATGGATATCCCTATTTAAAATTGGGCTTAATCCTATTAAGAACTGTTGCTTGACCTTATGTCTGTTTTAACAGTCACTGCGCTTAGACTTTTGGTGGAGTCTAAGGACTGTTTGACAAATAGAAAATAAAATAATTTCTGTAGGTAACACACCGTGAGAGGCTACAACATACAGACTTTGGACTTTGAACAAAATATGTTTTGCCGCATATTGATTTATCACTCATGATGTATTGCTATTAAAACTTCCAAATCTGAATATTTATTGTAATAAAGCCATAGATAGTTTTCTCTAGCACAAAAGTGCTCGGGAGCAAAATCTAGCTCCATGCTGTATTTGAGCTGATTATGGCTCTTATAGAAACATAGAAACATAGAAACATAGAATGTGTCGGCAGATAAGAACCATTCGGTCCATCTAGTCTGCCCAATTTTTTTTTTTTTGAGTACTTTTATTAGTTTCCTGGTCTTATAGCTAGGATGGCCTTGTGTCTATCCCACGCATGCTTAAAATCCTTGACTGTGTTTACCTCTACCACTTCTGCTGGCAGGCTTTCCATACATCCACTACACTCTCAGTAAAGTAATACTTCCTGATATTACTTTTAAATCGTTGCCCCTCTAATTTAAGACTATGTCCTCTAGTTGTGGTAGTTTTTCTTCTTTTAAATATACTCTCTTCATTTACTGTGTTGATTCCCTTTATGTATTTAAATGTTTCTATCATATCCCCCCCATATCCCCCATATCTTGTAACTGAGATGCCTACTGCTTTCGCATTAAATGCAGTGGACCCTCAATCAAAGCTGCCTAGCATTAGCAATGAATAATTTGAATCGCGCTAAAATGTCACATGTGCTGCTGATTTTTGTCGCATTATAGGATAATGGTTTTTTAATGGATCTGTCTCTGCTCTGTTATATCTCTCTTTCACCAACATTTCCATTTCTATTAAGAGACACACTTACTGATCCACAGGAGTTAACTCGTCTGGTGTCTACATACTACCTTCTCATGATAGTAAAAAAGAAAGAAGGAATTCAGATTATTAACAGGAGAAAAAGTCATAAAAACATTATTTCACCGATTTTATTCTTTCTCTTCAATCACAATTGAGTAGTGTAACGGACCGTCACACCCAGCAAGTCTTTCCTTGACCCTTGCTCTTTGTACCCAAATAGACAGGACATCTAGCAGTTAGGTACAGCAAGATTGAACTACTCTTTTTATTTGTGATTTACACAGCACACATATACCAAACTGCAATCAGATAACACTTTATTAACCCCTTAAGGACAGAGCCTTTGAAACATTTTTGTCCTTTCTGGACAATGGCTATTTTAACATTTCTGTGCTGTTTGTGTTTAGCAGTAATTTTCTTCTTCGTCATTTGCTGTACCCACACATATTATATATTGTTTTTATCGGGACAAAAAGGGCTTTCTATGGATGCCATATTTTTGATCATATCTTATCATATTATTAAAAAAAAATAATAAAATATGGTAAAAAAAAAAAAAATACACAAATTTCTTTGTTTTTATTTGAAACAACTTCTCCTCATCGACAAAAGAGAACGAAAAAACATGCTAAATAGATTCTACTATTTCTCCTGAGTACAGGGATACCACCCATGCATAGGTTTGTTGGGTTGTTTGGGGGCTAAAATGCCAAATTTGTGAGGTGCAGTTTTTTGTTTTCCAACTTGAAATTTTTACATGCAGACAGCCTGCACCCATGTCCCATTTGGGACATATTTGAAACCAGCCAGTGTATTTTACCCCATCAACCCATATATTTTTTAAAAGTAGACACCCTAGGCTATCTCAAATGGTGGTATTTTAACACTTTCAATGCACTAATTCTACCACCAGCCTTTGTCAAAGTTTGTGGTAGTAATTTTTTTGTGTTTTTTTTTCACAAACCTTGTACTTCAGACATAAATTTACAGATTTTGGTATGTGTCACTGCCAAATAACACCCCAATAAGTGTTCAGCAACATCTCTTGAGTACAGGGATACCCCCCATGCATAGGTTTGTTGGATTGTTTGGGGGGTAAAAGGCCAAATTTGGGAGGTGAAGTTTTTGGTTTTCCAATTTGAAATTTTGACATGCAGACAGCCTGCACCCATGTCCCATTTGGGACATATTTGAAACCAGCCAGTGTATTTTACCCCATCAACCCATATATTTTTTAAAAGTAGACACCCTAGGCTATCTCAAATGGTGGTATTTTTACACTTTCCATGCACTAATTCTACCACCAGCCTTTGTCAAAGTTTGTGGTAGTAATTTTTTTGTGTTTTTTTTTCACAAACCTTGTACTTCAGACATGAATTTACAGATTTTGGTATGTGTCACTGCCAAATAACACCCCAATAAGTGTTCAGCAACATCTCTTGAGTACAGGGATACCACCCATGTATAGCTTTGTTGGGTTGTTTGGGGGGTAAAAGGCCAAATTTGGTAGGTGCCGTTTTTGGTTTTCCAAATTGAAATTTTGACATGCAGACCGCCTGCACCCATGTCTACCTCAAATGGTGGTATTTTAACACTTTCCATGCACTAATTCTACCACCAGCCTTTGTCAAAGTTTGTGGTAGTAATTTTTGTGTGTTTTTTTTCACAAATATTGTATTTTAGACATAAATTCACAGATTTTGGTATATGTCACTGCCAAACAATAACCCAATATGTGTTCAACAACATCTCCTGAGTACAGGGATACCACCCATGCATAGGTTTGTTGGGTTGTTTGGGGGCTAAAAGGGCCACATTGTGAAGGTGCGCATTTTCAACTTGGAATATTGACGTGTAGCCAGCCTGAGCCCATCTTCCATTTGGGACTTTTTTTTAAAGTAGGACAGTGTATTTTACCCCAAAAAGTATATATTTTGTAAAAGTAGACACCCTAGGCTATTTTAAATGGTGTTATTTTAACACTTTCCAAGCACCAATTCTACCACCAGCCTTTGTCAAAGTTTGTGGTAGTCATTTTATTGTGTATTTTTTCCCACATACATTGTACTTTAGACACAAATTCACATATTTCGGTATGTGTCACTGACAAACAATACCACAATATATGTTCAGCAACATCTCCCGAGCACAGGGATACCACCCATGCATAGCTTTGTCAGCTTTGTTGGGTGTTGAAAGGCTACATTTGAGAGGTGCGCTTTTTGATTTTCAAACTTGGAATTTGAACATGTAGAGCAAGGAAGGGGTTAATAGCTCTTATAAGAGCCTTTGTAGTACTGTACAAAAAAATTAACCCCTAAAAATGCACAGACAAGAAAAAATGTTCTGCTGTGCAGTGATCAGTGGCAGGGAAGGGGTTAATACACTACACTATACAAAGGGTATGGCTTTTATAAAAGCCCTTGGGACTCACAATTTTTTAACATTTTATTTAATTTATTACAATTAAAAAATTATGTTATACAGATCTGTCTCTTTCCCTCACTAAAACTCAAGTGAGGAGAGGGAGGCAGATCCATATGGGTCAGAACAATATTTACGAACCAGACGAATGGTGATGCTCATCTGAGAAATCACCAAACCACCTTTGCCACTGATCGGCTGTTACTGATCGCTATACACGCGTTCAGACAGCTTCAAAAGGAATACACGTAATCCCTTAGTGGGTATAAATAACCCCTAGCGAGTCTGACAAAAAAAATGCTGATAGCAAAAAAAAATCCTTCTGCGAAGGATGCTTAGGCAGTGACCATATGCACTGCTTAGGCAGTGACCATATGTGCTGCTTAGGAAGTGATATACGGCAAGGAAGGGGTTAATAGCTCTTAAAAGAGCCTTTGATATACTGTAATAAATCAAAGTAAAAAAAAATAACCCCTAAAAAAATGCACAGACAGCAAAAAATGTGTAAGATCACTGCGTACACAGCGATCAATTGCAGGGAAGGGGTTAAATACTGGAAACGGCTTTTATAAAAGCCTTTGGGTCTCAGTTCTATTAAATATATTATAATTAAAAACTTACATTATACAGCTCTGTCTCCCTCCCTCACTAAAACTCAAGTGAGAGGGAGGCAGATCTACACGGGTCAGATCAAATATTTACAAATATTGATCTAACCAGACGAATGGTGATGCTCATCTAAGCAAACGCCAACCCGCCTTTGTCACTTATCAGCTGTTACTGATCGCTATACATGCGGTCAGACAGCTAAAAAATGTTTTTTTACGTTAAACGTAGTCCCCTAGTGGGTATAATTAACACGTGACGGGTGTAATAAAAAAGTTTAAAAAAAATTAAAAATGCTTCTGCAGCAAGATTGCTGCATTTGCGTCAGATCGCTGCTTAGGCAGTGATCTACAGCAAGAAAGGGGTTAATCTCTCTTAAAAGAGCTTTTTTTTATACTGTAATGAATTACAGTAAAAAAAAAATGAACCCCTAAAAAATGCAGACAGCAAAAAATGTGCTGCTGTGTATGATCACTGCGTACACAGCGATCAATGGCAGGGAAGGGGTTAAATGGCTTTTATAAAAGCCCTTGGTGTTTAAAATTGTATTAAATATTTTTTTTATTATTTTATTTTATTTTTTACTTTATCTGATCTGTCTCTCTCCCTTACTAAAACTAGTAAGGTGAGGGAGGCAGATCAATACTTGTCAAAGGCAATATTTACTAATATTGCCTTTGACAGTATGATAAGTGCTCATCAGAGCACTTACCATACATGCCTGCACACAGATCACATAGATATCTATTTAAATGGCTGCTACGATCACTCCGTGGAGTGATCGTAGCGCGCCCCTGCACATTTGGGGGGTGTTGCACAATGCCTCTACCTAGAGGCATTGTAGCAACACCGTTAGAGTAAAGAAAGCGACCGCTGGTCGCTTTCTTTACTCAGTTTAGTGCATGACGTGCCAGGCACGTCACCTGTCGGCAAGTCCTCGATTTGCCGTGACGTGCCTGGCACGTCATCTGTCGTTAAGGGTTTAAACAATAGAAAACTTAAACACATCACCAGTAAAGCAGTATCTAGCGACTTTAATCTGGAGCCAGAAGCAAGGTAGTCAGACTGGGTGCCTGACATAATTAAACAATGGAAGGCTTAAACACATTACAGACAGGGTCCATAATCTACAGGGAGGTGTTTGGCCCTCAGGCCCCTCCAAGAACCCCACTCAGGCAGGCTGTCAGAATTCACTTCGTGACAAGTAGATTAAACAACACTGTAATTTAAAAAGGGGCTATACTTTTCTTAACAACTTTTTTTTTAATCAGAGATCTAGTTTTGTATGGAAGTCTCTCTGCGACTTTAAGGCTGCCATATAGAAACTAGAAGTCTCACTGTGACTTTAAGGCTGCCATGTAGAAACTAGAAGTCTCACTGTGACTTTAAGGCCGCCATATAGAAACTAGAAGTCTCACTGTGACTTTAAGGCTGCCATATAGAAACTAGAAGTCTCACTGTGACTTTAAGGCTGCCATATAGAAACTAGAAGTCTCTCTGTGACTTTAAGGCCGCCATATAGAAACTAGAAGTCTCACTGTGACTTTAAGGATGCCATATAGAAACTAGAAGTCTCACTGTGACTTTAAGGCCGCCATATAGAAACTAGAAGTCTCACTGTGACTTTAAGGCTGCCATGTAGAAACTAGAAGTCTCACTGTGACTTTATTTTTTTATTTTTATTTTTATTTTTCCTTTTATTATAAACATATAAGAGTTACAGTACAGTTAGACATACTCACAAAATACATATATAATTTACAGTCTTCATCTATAATTCCTTTACGTGTGACATCATCTGAGTGACCGCCCATAAAGTTAATCTAACTATCAGGGCTAGTTGTAACGTAACGTGCCCATTAATAGTAAGTCATTGTATATATGATTGGTCACTAGGAGCATCTCATTCATACCCAAACATATATAATTTATCTACAAAAAAAGAATACAGAATTACTTGTTTTGGTGTGGGGGTCACTGGGGGGGGGGGAGGGAAGAGGCCTGTGAGTTGGGGAGGGTTCCAAGCATTTTAGAGCTAATGTCCATGGGGTTTGGGATGGTAAATCCTCGCTAGACAATACAGTTAGGTCACCCTTAATTTAGTTCGAATTATAAGTGTCATAGAAGGAGAGCCAAGGTTCCCAAATTTTGTTATATTCCAGGATCCTTTTCTCAACAAGAAATATTGCCCTCTCCATAGTAGCCTGATAGTTAATTTGTTCTACTATATCTTTTAGGTTAGGAATAGTAGTTTTCCTCCAATGTCTCGCTAAGGACAATTTGGTAGCCATTGTAATATGTATAAGTAGCGCCGTTTGTGTTTTAGACAGTTTAGGATATCTAAGATGGAAGAGGAAATTGGCTGGGGAGAGAGCTTCTATGTTAAAGCCCACCTTCTTTATTAGGAATTTTATGTTCTCTCTGATTTTATCCAGTGTCTTACATTCCCACCAAGTGTGGAACAGTGAACCTGGGAGTAGACCACATCGCCAACACAGATCAGAAGTGTGGCTTTGAAATTTACTAAGCTTTGTGGGGACCATATACCACCTATGGAGGATTTTTATATAATTTTCTTGAATATTAATGCAATGTATGTTTTTCCTAACGTTATTGAAGGATTTTATCCATTCCTGAGTTGAGTAGGTCTCCCCTAGGTCGTTTTCCCATTTCGTAATACTTGTTAATTTCCCGTGTAGTTTGGCTGCCTCTATTAGATTCCTGATTTTTTATGTTAATTTCGGCAGAGCACTAGAGTAAAGTTTTTCTAAAATACCCTCGTCAATAATATTGAATTTCCCCAGAATACTTGTTAGTCTTATATAGGTAAAGGCATCTGAGGCCTTGAGTAGAAATTTAGTTTGAAGCACAGGGAAGGGAAGGAACCCTAACTCGTTACTTATATCTGATATTTTAATAATACCCCGCTCCACCCATCTGCTTAGATTTAGATCTTGGGACATCAGGGCACAAACATCTAAGGGTGTCTCTTTAGATATAGAATTCATTGTATATAGCCTATCTTTAACCGGACCTATGGAAAGGTAAGTTTGTTTAATAATTATGTTGTTAATGTTTAATCGCCCAAAAGTGGGCCTGTCCACCCAGAATAATAATATCGGGTCTATAGATCTACACAGTGACTTCTCGTAGATGTACCAGCTTTTGTTTTTTGAGTAAGGGTTTCCCCATATCATAAAATGTGAGAACATTGTTGTATCGTGGAGGGAAAAAACATCTGGAAAATCTCACTGTGACTTTAAGGCTGCCATATAGAAACTAGAAGTCTCACTGTGACTTTAAGGCTGCCAAGTAGAAACTAGAAGTCTCACTGTGACTTTAAGGCCGCCATATAGAAACTAGAAGTCTCACTGTGACTTTAAGGCCGCCATATAGAAACTAGAAGTCTCACTGTGACTTTAAGGCCGCCATATAGAAACTAGAAGTCTCACTGTGACTTTAAGGCCGCCATATAGAAACTAGAAGTCTCACTGTGACTTTAAGGCTGCCATGTCATGGAACTGCAGCATCATGGCCTGGAAGTACTGATCAGTGTTCTGCAAACCTTGCAGAAGTACACCTTCTCTCACTCATCCACATAAAAAGGAAAATAAAAAATAAAAAAAAAATCCTCTCCAATTCCTATACATGCCAGTATATCCTCTGCCCAGCAGCTGCCATGCTTCCATGGATGCTAACGTATTGCGAGACCCTCAATTTTGCATGGGATCAGCAGAGTGGACCTTTACTAGAATCTTAACACAAATCCCATTTCTCTGTTTTCATTTGACTTTGTCTCTTTTAATCTACAACAACCACAAGGTTCACATTATATCCCATGGAGATGCAGCAGACATAAGATGGTAACATGGGATCTTGCTATATTGTCATGGTATTACACTATGGACTGAATAAGTCATTCACACTTCAATGGATCTGATAGTCAGGGCTGGCCTTAAGTGTTCCCCCCTCATGACTGTCTCTATCCTCTCCCTACATATATGTGTCTCACCCTTCCCATGTTTGTCCCTTTCCTCTTCCTTGCCATGTATGTCTCTCTCCAACTCCCCCATATCTGTTCTCTCTCCCCTCCTCACCTTTATCTGTTCTCTCTCTCTACCTCCTCCCCATTTCTGTTCTCTCTCACCCCCTCCATTTTCGTAACTCCCCCTCCTCTGTTCACTTCTCTCCCCCCTCCTCTGTTCTCTACTCTCCCCCCTCCTGTTCTCTCTCTCCCCCTCCTCTGTTCTCTCTCTCCCCCCTCCTCTATTCTCTCTCTCCCCCCTTTCCTCTATTCTCCCCTCCTTCCTCTCTGCTCCCTCCCCCCTTCCTCTCTTCTCCCTCCCCCTCCCATTCTAACTTATGGTGGGGGCCTCTCACCCATGAGCTCCGGCCGCCACCCTGTGAAGCAGAGCAGTGTCTGCTTAACAGGGAGCCGTGGGCAGCATGAGAAAGTGCTGCTCACGCTCCCAACACACAGTGATAATGCGGGGTATAGGATTTCCGATACCCTGCATTATCACTAAGCCTATCACTGTCGGTTCTTTAAACCTTTAAAACCGGCATTTCAATCGCTCTCCGAAGTGATCAAAATGTCAACGGGCATTTTTTTCAGTATTGCAGAATGCTTCCACACGAAAGCATCATAGGAATACCATTGGAGCATGGAAAGCGACAAAAAAATCGCTTTCAGTGCTCGTTTTGCTGCAGGACGTAACGCCTCGGCACACAGGACGGACCTAGACACTCCACCTATCCTTGGTGGCTGGAGTGTCCCTTTAAAGATACTCATCACCCTAGTTACACTAGATTGTTAGAATGTTACTAATACAGCAATGATGTCACCCAGCATCATAATGGGAGCAGGGTATATAGCATTCTGACATTCAGACAGATTGCCACTCCTGGAAGTTTCTCACTCTGAGGAAGATCATAAGCAGGTACAGATGACTTATTATAACTTATTATCTCAGGATGTAATGGGGATCTTACCAGATAATATGGGAACCATGCTGAACTTATACATTCACTGTAATTGTCTTTGCTTTCAGTTAAAACATTGGATCTATTAACTAGCTCCCACTGTACGTAGTAATAAGACAACAGCACTGACAGACAGAGAGGTTCTAGATTTCCACAAATGTGGCCAATGTGCAGGCTGTCTTAATAATCCGCAAAATCCTCGCATTTATAATTCCTTTGCCAGTACTGTTACACTTGAATAATTTCCCATTAAAAGTTTTTTAACATGTTGTTCCAAAGGAGTCATTTACCTCCTCATATGCCCAGGTGGGCTGCAATACATCAGGAGGACTAAAATTGCTACACTGTTTATGTACAAGGGCATTTGGTTACTAATTAGAGGGATATAATATAAGATACTATTGAGACCTCATGCCAAGATGTTATATTTGATATTTGTATAGTTGTCACATGTTTAACTTTGTCTTAGAGTAGAGGGTCTGGAAGGAATTTTTTACTTTGTGACATAATTGGGTATAAGTGTCCAAAGTTTTTTTTTTCCTTCCATGTAAAATAAATAGAATCTTAACACAAATCCCAAATCTCTGTTTCCATTTCACTTTGTCTCTTTTAATCTACACCAGCCACAAGGTTCACGTTATATAACCTGGAGATGCAGCAGACACAAGATGGTAACATGGGATCTTGCTATATTCTCATGGTATTACACTATGGACTGAATAGTTACAGAGATAGAGAGATCAGCAGCAAAGGTAGAGAGAGTGGGGCAGTTGATACAGAAGCTGGTATGGTGCATCTATACATGTGTTGGTGAAAAATGGTTCCACAATCCTCCTCTTCCTTTTAACCATGGGACAGGTGGTTGAAGGCAGGACTGGATCTGAAAATGGACAGGCCAGGAACACAAGGAAAGGGGCAAAGTAGAAAGAGTCAGCAACATTTATACAAACTTAATAAAAGACAAACTTGCTAATTCGCTTAATATTGCTACTTTGCACCTTGAGAAATAGAGCTATTTTGACATTTGTGTTGTTTTTACCCGTGATTTTATCTCTTCTCCCTTTAGTGCACCCACCCAAATTAATTATTATAATCACTCACTTAATATGGCTAATTATTACAAAGAGGGGAAAATGGGAGAACAGTTTTTTGTTCATATCACAATAATAGGGCACAGGGAAGTGTAATTTTGATATTATGTACTGCTCTTACACTGTGATCACTGGACATTGTTCCTTCTACAATGTATAATTCATAATATTACGTACCATGTGCAGGAACTAAGGGGAAAAATCAACAACATGTGTTTAAGAGATTATTCAATATTAACCAATCGGTCAAAATAACCGAATTTTGGAGTTTTCCAAAATTTGGGTACTCACTATAGATTTTAAGCATGTTTTTGTCCATATTCGGTTCAGAGATTTCGGCCCTGGGAATCCCATGAATCCACCCTCCTAAAAAAGGACCGAAATCCCAACAAAATGAGCCCTAACGTGGCAAATCCAGTTGAATTTCTGGCATTTCAATTCTCCAGTTAAAAGATTGCACCGCTAATTCCACAGTCAAGAACTTCCTATGTTGGCAGTGACGTATCTTCCTGGATGTGTCTGGCATGTCCAATGTCACAAACGGGTTAAATAAACTTAAATATGATGTATAATGTGAATTTAGAGAATAAAAATGATCTACACTTTGTGTTTGCAGAGATGCAAGTAATTGATGTGTTTTGAATGTGGCTGTGGAGTCTCCTGCTTATGACATCACTTGTGACTTGATATGCAAATTATCTACTTTTCAATGAAAAACATGTAATTTTCATATGAAGCCACAGGTGATGTCATAAGCAGGAGACAACACAGGTACATTTATAACACATTTGGGGGGGGGGGCATTGGTGCCCTGCACCAACACAAAATGCGCAGGAGGTGTGAGCAGCACTTGCTGAGTTCTGTGTGTGTTTAACAAACAGAGCTCATGCTGCCCACGGCTCCCTTGTGAAGCAGACGTCTATCTGCTTTACAGGGCCGGGGGCAGACCACTCACCCGGTGCTTCGCCACCTCCCAGGATCCTCCACTCCGGACGTGTAGAGGGCTGGTGAGGGGAGATCTTCTGATCTCCCCAGTCAGTGCCTACTAGCTATTTTTTTTAAAACTGGCACTCTCCCCGCTGGCGCCCCCCCCCCCCCCATTGCGACGCCTTAAGGTGGCAGCCTAGGCTCTGAAACCAGATGGATAGGTAGTGGGTGATCCAAAGCCCTGTGCAGAAATAACAGAAACAAGCCGGGGTCAATGGACTGGAGAATATCAGGATAGTCTGGGAACAAGATTCAGATTTTATCTGGTCATTTTAATTGCTCTTTTCAATTTTATCTGCTCATTTTATCTAGTTATTTTCATTTTATCTACTCATTTTAATAGTATTTGGTCATTTTACTTACTCTTTTCTATTTATTCTGGTCATTTTTTATTTTTTATGGTCATTTTAATATTATCTGGTCATTATCATTTTTCGATTGTTTTAAACACAAGTCAAAATTTGAAATGTTCAAGTGATCTTAACTTTTAAATCGAATATTCATAACATTATAATTACACTTATATAATACTACTGATGCTAAGTCTGTGCGCATATCAGGACTACTATTAAAACAGTATGTGGCTATCTACTCATTTTTAGGGGAAATATTGTGTAATGGCATTCCTACTACTATAAACTACTACAGGGCCGCCATCAGAAATTTCAGGGCCCCTTACTGAAAAATTCTGCCCCCCCATATCTCCATCTAGCCTCCCTTCACTCCATAAGTCATTTAATCCAGGTCCTTGTATTTAATGCCAATATTTTAAATACACCCCAGAACATGTTCCATCATTTGTATTGCACATCCAGGATTTGCTGCCCCATTACCCGCATTACATTTTCAAGACTTATTATGTCACAGCCAGTGTTAATTTATCCATTAATATGCCACTGATAATTTGTCCATTAATATGCCACTGATAATTTGTCCATTAATATGCCACTGATAATTTGTCCATTAATATGCCACTAATAATTTGTCCATTAATATGCCACTAATAACTTGTCCATTAATATGCCACTGATAATTTGTCCATTAATATGCCACTGATAGGAAGCGGGGAAAGTGCGTAAATAAAAAAATAATAGATGTTGATGACATAGCACGCACACGTAGAATGTGAGGTGCATTCCGGAAAGCTGGAGAGGACATGATGCAGACTGGTCTCTTGACCCTCCATTAGCCACTGATGGACATGGCATCACCAATTCAGCTAATCGCAGGCTTGCCATCTCCTATGAATTGTGAATTGAGAAACTAAAGCCGACTCCTCTATTGAAGTTACGCCTGAAGCCATCACAGCGAAACCATGTCTGCAGTTAGTAACCAGCTGAACGAGAGCCCCGGTCCAAGACGGGAGGGAGGTGGTCCTCAGGCCGCTCTGGGAATCTGGTCTCTTTTGGAACGGGCAAGTACGGAGGCATGAAGGCCTAAAACTTCATATATAAGCGGGATATTACTGTTATAAAGCCGATATTCTCCCAATACGGGCTACATTGTGGGTTCACACTGCTGGTGTGAAGTAACTCCTGCCTCACAGAGGTAGAAACTTCAGCAGAGAGCCTGTTTGTCTGGCTATCGAGCCCAACAGAACTTGAAATAGAACTGTAAATATTGTAAATAGTGCATAAACCACCCTCTGCATACAAACCTGTTGGAGGGGCAAAGACATCCATTCCCTATTCATGCAGAGGCTTTAGCAGGAGGAAAAACAGATAGCCTGCTTGCTTTGTGAGTAAGCATGTTTCCAATAAGAAAGTTTATATTTTCCTAAAAAAGTCTGCATTGAAGGTTCACATGTACAGAGTGAAGCTATTTCTGCCCCACACAAACAAAAGCTCCAGTAGAGAGCCTGCATGTCTGGTTACTGAGCTCTATAGAATCTAAAAATATAAGTGTAAAACTGGATATAATATATATAATATTCTTTGTGTGTCAACCTGCAAGAGGGGCCAAGATATTCCTGCCTCACAGAGGTAGAAAATTCCAGTTGGCGGAAGGATAGAAAGCCTGCTTGCTTTGGGGTCAAGCTCTATACATTCAGAAAATGGACAATCCCCCGCCACCCTTGTAATAAGGGTTGCAGTGTAGGAGTAAACTCATAGTGTGAAACTACTCCGGTTTCACAAAGGAAGAAGATCAAGCCCTGTTTGACTGACGACTGAGCTCGATAGAGCCTGAAAGCAGAACTGTGAATAATGTAAATAGCACATATAACATCAGTTTTGTCCGAAGGGTGAAGATAATACAAACGACCCACTTTTTTTTTGGTATTTTCATAATGTTCACTAGAGCTATAGTTATCCTGCATCTATGTCCTTGATAACAGTACTCGATAATGGAAACTGTAACTGATACATTGGGTCCCATTATATGTGGATTAATGATATTAGAATCCTCTGCGGCGGTCCGGGGATTTATTGTTTCAGCTCCTCTTCCCCTGCAGCTGTGGCGACTACTCTCCTGCTGTGTAGGGTGGGGTGAACATGTGTGTATGGGTGTGAATGAGAGTGGTTGGGGGGGGGGGGGGGGGGCAACGGGTGTGGGGGGGGGGGGGGGGTGCACTAGGGTGGGACTTGTTTCAAGGGGACATGGTTTTTTATATCCCTTAAAATAATGTCAATCAATGCCCAGGGACTAAATTCCCCATATAAACGCTCCTTTTCTGTATGAGATGTTGGAGAAGGAACAGGTGGATGTCGATTTTATTCAGTAAACCCACTGGAAACAAGATCTAAAAACACTATGGAGATATCATAAATACCAGAACCTGTACTCTTCCTCTTTACCTAACAAAAAAAAAAGAGGCGTAGCTATAATTATTTGTGCTAGAAATAAATTTGAATATTTATATCATGAGACAGATCAAGAAGGTAGATGAGTGATTTTGGTCTGTAAAATAAATGATGTAATATATACATTGGTGAACCTGAATGCACCATCAGACAGACCAATCAGACTTATTAATTCTATTGTAGCGATCATAGATAGGGGGGGTAGGGGCATGATAGTAGTAGGAGGAAATATTAATGTGTTAGCCAATGCTGATTTGCATAGGAAAACGATAAAAACAGGTAAATACGACTCTCGACTGAGATCTAAATCAGCTTTTCCTCTTGTTTATTTAAACACAATTTGTATGATGTCTGGAGAGTGCAGCATCTGGAACAAAGGTACACCTGTCCTACTGAAGAATAGACTACTTTTTTGTGATGGGCCCCATGATGTACATCCTCCAGCATGGGGCACATCACATGGTCAGATCACGCCCCAGTTTTTTTAGTCATCAAGTCAGATCAAGCATACAGAATATGTAAAAATGGAAGCTAAATGAGAATATTTTAAATTCATCTGACAGAAGACAGGACCTGCTGGATCAAGCTAACATTTATCTAGAGCATAATGATAATTCTGGTACCTCTGGGAGCACCCTGTGGTGTAAAAATGGAATGTGTGCTAAGGTGGTATTTAATTAAAAAAGGGTCTTGGCTTAAAAAGCAGAGAGGTAAGGAACTATATGCTTGTCAGGATCTGCCCCCGCAGTAGCTCCCCCCTCATATCCGCTACTACTCACCCAGCGAGGATCAAATGGAAAATCTCCTAACGCGCACACTTGCAAGCGCACTCACGCCACTGCTGCTAATGATTCTCTCCTCAGTACAAGGACACGCTCCCGATGACGTCACGCCCGTCGCATACCCGCGAGGCGCGGGAACATTTAAAAAGCAGGATTACCAAGCACTCATTCTCGTATATTTTGAGCCTAGCGTATTGATTCTTTGCTATTTGAACTCGGATTCCTCCTGACTATTCTTCTGTATTGCCTGTGCCCCTGATCCTGCACAGTAACCGTGCTGCTGATATTCTGGTAATCTGACCTTGGTTTGTTTAACTTTTTTGTTGATATTCTGATACCCCTTATCCTGGTCTGTTTATATCAATCCACTGCTGCTCTGGTGTACCCCAACTTTGGAAGTTTATTCCTGCATTTAACCCACGCAGTATTGGATCACAAGTGTGTTCTATTCCTGAATTTTAACCCACGCAGTATTGGATTACAAGTGTGTTATATTCCTGCATTTAACCCACGCAGTATTGGATTACAAGTGTGTTATATGCCTGCATTTACTCACGCAGTATTGGATTACAAGTGTGTTATATTCCTGCATTAACCTGGGCAGTATTGGGTTACAAGTGTGTTATATTCCTGCATTTAACCCACGCAGTATTCGATTACAAGTGTGTTATATTCCTGCATTAACCCGTGCAGTACAGTTCCTGTTCATTCTATACTATGACGAGCCTTACTGTCAAGCTACGGTTCAAGGTTAGTTCTCCCTTTTTGTATACACAGTATACCCTCATTATTGTGTATAGTCCTCCTTAGTGTTTACTGCTGATCCTGCATAGTGGCCGCTATCCAGCATCCCCTATCATCACAATGCTATACTAGCACCACTGGAGAAAGAACATAAAATGAACCCAACTAGGGAAGTCACAGAGAAAGTTCAGGAAGTTCAAAAACAGATAGTTCGGAGACTTAAAAATGACAATGACTTTATGCTCTCTTGATTGAAAAACAAGTGCTACTACAGCAACAATCGAGTAGGAAAGGAGTTGACTAGGAAAATCAAAATGCAAAATGCTGGGAATAGAAAAAAATAAAAAATAAATATATAAAGATAAATCATGTATAAATCATGATAGCACAAGGCTATCCTAGCTATAAGATAGGGAACTGGGGACTAACAAAAGTATTTAGAAAATTGGGCAGACTAGATTGACCGAATGGTTCTTATATCTATACAGATAGCAGACTCCTTCAGAAAATACTATGAGTCTCTATATAATCAGCCATAGCTGAATTCCTCCACAGCAGACATCACCAATTACTTGGAATCATTAAAACTTCCCAAACTATCCAGTGATAAATTGACTACCTTAAATCTTCCATTCACAGCTACGGAAATTAATAATACTATCAATGATGTAAAAAAGGGCAAAGCCCTGGGTTCCGACAGGTTTTCAATCCTATTTTATCAAACCTTAAGCCCTGTGATATCGCCCGTTCTGTCCAGACTATATAACACAATTTCGCCAAGTAACGGGTTCTTACCAGAGATGTTAGAGGCCTCAATTTCACCAATTCCGAAGCCAGGGAATGATCCTACTTTGGTATCTAATTATAGACCTATTTCCTTAATTAATTTGGACATCGAGATTTATTCAAAAATTCTGGCCAATAGACTAAAGTGAGTGATTACAGATGTTATCCCCCCAGATCAATACGGTTTTATTCCAGAGAGAACGGTAGCAAACAATATCCGAATGGTTTTTGTAATAATGGAAGTTATACATCAAAGGCAGTCTCCAGCGATTATAATGGCCCTTGATGCAAAAAAAGCCTTTGATAGGGTCGGCTGGAGTTTCCTGTCAGAGACCCTTCTGGCATTTGTTATAAAGGGCATTATTTTTATTTTATCATGGCCTTTCGAACACATGAGCAAGGATAGTGGGTCCTTCCCTGGCTTCTGACTTATTTTCTATTAACAATGGAACGCAACATGGATGCCCGCTGGCCCCTCTTCTATATGCCCTGACAATTGAACCCTTGGTGGAGCAGCTGAGACAGTCTAATCTGGTTAAGGGAATACAGATTGGAGAGCAGAAACAAACTATAACAGTATACGCGGATGATTTGCTTCTAACTTTATCATCTCCGGAAGTGTCGATCTCGGCTTTGCTCGAGTCTATTGACTTATATAGCTCAATGTCCAACTATAGCTTACCCTATCTAAAACACAGATATGCCTCCTTACAGAGATTCGACATAAAAAATAGAGGCGTAGATACTATCGAATATTTAGGCGTGAAGATAACTTCTCAGATTGAGAAAGTGGTTTGAACAAATTATTCCTCTCTACTTCTGGACCTACAAAGAGAAACTAAGAGTTGGGGAATTTTGTTTGGGGAGCAGTCTTAAACAACCTTTGAATAAGGATGGATTGGGATACCCAGAT
Source organism: Pelodytes ibericus (assembly GCA_036172795.1). Classification (NCBI taxonomy): domain Eukaryota; kingdom Metazoa; phylum Chordata; class Amphibia; order Anura; family Pelodytidae; genus Pelodytes; species Pelodytes ibericus. The sequence continues at coordinate 185,013,227 of CM069859.1, read as the reverse complement.
CTCAGCAAAATCCTTGAAAGTTGCCAAATAGAAATCCTCCGTGGATAAATATAGAAAGAACACAAAGTCAGATAACAGACTTATCTCTAATTCTATGGCTACCACCCAAGCTATTTAAAAACCTGAATATTTCAACTAAAATAGTAAAAGATATTATGTTAACATTTTATAGAATTAAAAAGTCGAAATCTGTTACTAACACTCTTTCTAAACTAACTCCAGAAAGCTATCTCTTTGTGTATTCCAGATCTGAATATCTGGTAGATATGGGGATTGAGACAATAGGAGACCTTTATATTGAAGATCGCTTAATGCAGTTTCCAGAGCTACCGCAGAGATTTAAACTTACCTCAAGCCAACTTTTTAGCTACCTTAGGATAAAAACCTTTCTCAAAATACATTTACCTAGTAATCAAACAAAATGGGATGCCTTCCTGGATCAGCCACCAATGAAGAATGCTGTCTCTAAGACTCTAAAACATTTTGAGGCCTTTATACAGCAAAAAAAAAAATCTTAGGTGATAGCACAGTGGGAGATTGACATGGGTCACTCTTGCTCCCACTCAGCTTGGTTCACTGCATGGAATGATACTAGGAAGGCATTGCATTGTATTAACATTCAGGAACAATGCTACAAATTGACATATAGATGGTACTTGGTCCCAACTCGTTGGCAAAATACACCTCAGAGGGGAAGAACCAGTAGATGGTTTATGCTCTGTTGATAAATGTAAAGTTGTTGTTTTTTTATAAAATGCAAGTATTGGAGCCTCATTTCCTCTGTGCTGTAAAATGAACTGATGACAATCTTGCTGATAGTAATGTAATGCCATTAGGTGTTCAGGGGCCTGATTACAAAGATACTCAGAGAAAACACTTAAGTTTTGAATTTTAAAACATACCCAATATTTATATAAAACAACACATTTGGGATCTACTATTTTATAAAGTGCAATAAAACACTGTAAAGTCAATTATACCCCTTATATTACATTTTGTAAATGCTATTTCCCCCCATGGAATCACTAAAACAACAAGCCTTGATAATATGCTTGGAAATAATGAACAATTTGAGCAATATAAACATGTAAATAGTTTTTGTTACAAACATTCTCATTTCAAAATCAGTATGTGAGATCCTTGGAGGGAGTTTGGCATTTCAATAATTTGGATTTCCAGACTTTGCATACAGTAAATAAACAGATCTTCATAATGTGCAAAGTGCATATAAAAACTTTTAGGAGTTGACTAAATGCATTATACAGGAACAATGGCCCATATTTATTAAAGAAAAAACATTGGTGGACAGGGCTAAATTTGAAGCAGGTACTATAGAAATCAAGTTATTTCTCAAAATGGCCAGACATGTCTAATGTACTCAATATTATTAAATTTGACCCAATTATTCTTAAAATATGTAAGTGTTTGCACTATTTTATTATAGGAAGGACTACAGCTTGACTGTTATTTCACGTCTAGCTCTGCTACTCATTTTTCTTTCTCTCTCTACTCCATTGGTCTTGCGTCATCAGCACCCGACTCCTACATCTTGCTTGATTACATTTTATCTGATATTCTTCTCTCTCCTTTTACATTACTACTCTATGAGAGCCTTGTGATTGGCTCCCATGTGATGCTGGGGAAAGTATAGAAACCAACCTTGTTCATAGTGGACAGTGGAGACACTGGAGAAGGAGAAGAACATAGTAAGTATTGCATCAACTAAATAAAATGAAAATATAACCATTAACAATGTTTTTGAAGAGGAAATGGTCCTTTAAATACTTTCACCCATCTCACTAATAGATGGTGAACATGGTAATGTAATATATAATGTGGAAATCCTCCCCTGATTCCTGAGATTGGTAGTTTGGTATAACCTGAAATGTGCAGACCATACACACAGGGACATCACACCCGATAAAGTGCTAATCCACCACTTATAGAAGACACAGAAAATGGGGCACATGTACATATGGGTAAAAAGATTTAAAAAAAAACAATAGTGCAACACTGTATATCCAGGAATCAATGTGTATGGCGGGTAGTTACACTAACAAAAGTACGTAAAAAAACCCAGGAGCTTCATATATGGTCTTCTTTAGACAGGCTTATATCCTTGCTTCTTTAGACAGGCTTATATCCTTGCTTCTTTAGACAGGCTTATATCCTTGCTTCTATGACTCATGCAAAAGACATTAAAATACATCCATAGTGTGACACAGTAAGAGAAAGTGCAGCGTGCATGTGCTGTACTGATTGCACTTACAAAATTCTAAGATTCACACCGGCTCATCAGTATAAATCTTTTAATCTTCTTGTATTCTAAAAAGTTAAAAGCAGACAAAACGACAATTGCGTAGTACCACTGACAAGAATATAGAAAGGAAGGATAGTTGCACTTACAAACAAATGTGCAAATTTCGCATGTAGAAAATAGCAGCTGGTAGGAGTCACTGTCCAGCAGCAAAGCCTCACTATTCTAAGACAAAAGATCTTCTACGCGTTTCTCCGGAATCCCGGCTTTCTCAGAAGGTGTTTGTATATTTCAGCAGCCCTTGCAAATGTCCACAACACATGAATTTGTACATTTGCTAAGGCTGCTGAAATATTTTAATGTCTTTTGCATGAGTCATATAAGCGAGGCTATGAGCCCGTCTAAAAAAGACCAAAGACATATCTGAAGTGTCTTTTACATACTTTTGTGAGTGTAACTACCCATCATACACTGATTCCTGTATATAAAATATGCAGACCCTCTCATGTTGTGGAGCAGACCTTGTAGGCAGTTCAGGATTTATGGGTTGAAGTCCACCCTTAATTTCCTGAGGGGGTGACACATGCCAAACAGGGACCAGAGAGGACCTCTGTTCATGGGCCGCCTCAGGGTTGCCATCAGGGGATGACGGGCAATACACCCGTCATGGGCCCAGTCGGTCCCCAGGCCTTTAGAAAAAACAAATTGTAAACAAAAGCGTGGGAAAAATGGATCAAGCTGCCCAGGGCCCATTCATTCCTGGGGTTTGTGCAGGGACAGGCAAAGTGTCCATACAATGACACCAGTGTACGTGACAAGGTCCACTATGATCCATTTAATCAAAACAAACAATAAGTAACCCCTGCGCAAAGATGGAAATACCCAATATGTAATATGAAGCAACTAATGGCCCTGTGATGAAATGCACTTACGGTAAAAAGTATTAGGTACTACACTGTAAAATAAAAAGGAGAACACCTAATGGTGTAATATGTAGTAGTACTATGCACACAAAAGACGTTAGTACTTTCAAACATTGCTCCATGTGGAGCTGCATATAGGGCCTTAAGATAATAAATCCATATGATGGTGGATGATTGCAGTCCTTTTTTCGTGTTGAATTAAATATATTTGTATTTTGACTGGGACAAGCTTTCAGCCAAGGTAGGATGAAACATAACAGTAGCTGGATAAAAGTATAAAAATGAAAAAGCGGACAGGACCAGAGGATCCACATATGTCTGTTGACCGAGGGAGTATTTTCACTTTGGGTTTTCGGATGGCTTTTGGCTCAAAGACTTCTACGGTGGCTGTGGAGGTCCAAAATACCAACCAATGTGTTTCAACCTGTGTAGGGTCTTCCTCAGGGACCACACACAGGTTGAAACATGTTGATTGGTCTGTATATTGAGGTACTTTGTGCTGTACCTCCCCCTATCTCTGCTGCACTGTTGTATATTACACCTACTCATTTGGCCAATCCTTATCCTGTTTTCAAGATCCATTAAATTTCATTAAATGGAATCACAAAGTCCAATAATGTTGGTACCTACCCCCTGGAATGTGTTACATACAGTGCCTATGTTTTTTTTTTTCTTTTGCAATTCTATCTATTTAGTTGTTCTAAATGAATTATTTACATCTGGTAAGAAATATTGGTAATCTGATATTATATTTAAGCTGTGTGGAATGCTGCTCATGCCATTACCAGGAAAGCACTTGCTAGTGATAACTCAACTTCCCTTGCTAATGTTCTCATATCCATTAAACCATAAACGCTGGAGTCTTGAAGCCCTGCATTATTCTGTACAGGTCTCATGTTTTATTCTTCACAGGCAAACAGAGCATTTTTCATATATTCTTTGTTTTAATTATTATTATTATTATAAATATTACGCATTCAGCCATTTTAACTACCAGAACAGTATTGTTGCTCATACAAATCTGTGTGGTTTTCATCTGAAAAAGCAGCATATAGATGGTTACAGTATATATTCAGTATAAAACTGGCGCACTCTTAAACAGTGACAAAGAGTGGCCCTATCGCCACATGACCCAATTTATAATGCTAATGGCTGACAAAAGACCCACTATATTTTGGTGGCGGTGCTATTTTATGAGCCAGTTGCGCCATTTTACTACCTTCCTGACACTTTCAAGTGCAGGTCTTTTTGTACACAATCACCATAAATTTCAATTGCAACATACAACTTAGCATCCAAGTAATGTAAAGTTGACAGATGGCAACTTGAAAACTATGCATGTTTTAAAAAGGGCAAGAACTGGCAAGATATTCAGGATAGGTAAGAAAGGAGATGCCAACTAGTAAAATAATTTGTGTACATTTAACAATGGAATAGCATAAAACATCATCTCTGAAATGGATTTTTGCTCTAAAGCCTATTAATATATTTTCCATTTAAAAAAACAAACTGTTTTTAGTTGTCATTGCTTCAAAGGAAGACATTTTCCAGGCACTGGTTTGAAGTCCAGGTATTTAAATATAACCCTCTTTAAAACTTAGGTAGTAGAGCTTATTTAACAGGCAATTCAATTTAAAGGACAAAGATGTTTAAATAAATTATTTTATAACATTTTGAAAAGATGGCATAATCTTAATCCAATCCCTTGTGTTAAGCAAGAAGATAAATTTATATTATTTATAATAAAATAGAAAGTTTTATGTGGTTATAGGTCTGTTTACATGATATTTACTGGCAATAATACATTTGGGTATATAGTTTGATATGATGCAGTAAAAGTACATAAAGTCAGCTATAATCCTTGTTACCAATTCTTTAATGCCACGTTCCCTAAAGAATAACTCCAAAAGGCTTTGTAATATCCTTGACATTACAGGAATGCATGACCGTTCACTTGGTCCCATAGGGTATATGTAAGTGCTGTTTCCTTCCTATCCAGATCTTTAAGTGTGTCAGTGGTGAATGTTTAATTTAAACAGGGATAGGCAAGGACACCAGTGTTAAGGTCAGTGACGGTCCACAGAACATCATTAAATTGTCTGTCAACCAGTTTTGGTGCCAATCCCTAATTTTAAGAAGGGCCATGAATTGGCAAGGAGTCACAAAGCAGCAACCCACCATGATCATCTAGTGACATAATGTGGCAACATCATCGTCTTAAATATAAAACAATTTTATATAAAATAGACGTTAAAATTGTGTTACAAACTGCTTCCCCCACTGTAGGATCTTCAGGTAGATCTAAGAATTATATATCTATATACACACACACATACACACACACACGCACATACATGTATAAATATATACATACATACATACAGTATGAACTAAAACAAGTACTAACAAATATGTACAATAAAAGATATACTTACCTAAAAAAGTCATCCTCCACCTCCAAAACCACCCCAAGTGGTGATGTCAGTATCTCAAAATGAGATGGTTAAGCAGTATGGGATACTGGTGTCACCATTTAAGGGTGAGCAGGTAAAGTGTACAGACAGCACACAGTGTATAGACATTATAAGAAATGTACACTAAAATAAGCCGTCAAGGGCTGTGTGCAAAAATCACACTCAATGTATCCAGATTATCTGTGATGTACTGGGAATCCCCAAATTTAAAAAAAAAATAAATGCCCACCTACCTGGCACACAAAGGGTGCCCAGTGAAATAGGTTCCAGCCGCCATCAGTGTTGCCCTGTATCCTCGTCTTCTGGCCAAGAGAAAGAGGCCACCAATAAAAAAATAAAATAATCCACCTAGTGCTATAAAACCCTCAAAGGGTTGATTTTTATTTTTTTTTACAGGTATTGGGGCCAATTTAAGATCACCCCCCTACCTGGACATGGTAGAAGTGGTGGTGGGGGTGGCAGGGTGTAGTAGGTAGGAATTTTATTTTATTTATTTATTTTGCCTGGGGGGTTTGGCCAGCCCTTGGCACAGTATAGGGGAAATGGGGAGCCCATTATATTTGATTTAAACAGGGTTAGGGGGCATAGCCCGGTGGTGGCATTATTATGTTTTAATCAAGGCTTGGGGGCATAGTGCATCCTAAGCCCCAGGAGCTTTGATTTCATTTATTTGAAGTCCCAGGCCTGTAATAATTTGTTCGATAGTGCAGGCGCGGATGCTCCGAGGTGTGCGCCTCGCTCTAACCCCGAAAATATATGAAATACTCCGGAAGACAGACGGCAGCTGCAAATTCGGCATCAGTCACTCACTATGTTGCTAATTCGACCAGCATGAAAAGAATACACATTTTCATATACTTTTCGTGCTGGTCGAATTGGCAACATAGTGACTCTGATGCCGAATTCACTGCTGCTGTCGACCCCTCGGATGTATTTCATGTATTTACGGGGGTTTGTGTGCTGTCTGTTTGGAGCACACAAAGCCCCGGAAATACACGAAATACATAGTGCCCGTGAGTGAAAGGAGAGCTCTGGGCTGGCATCTCACTGGGTGGCAGTAAAATATGAGTAAAATAAAGCTCATCTGCTCACTTTGTGTAAATAAAATGCCACAAATCATATTAATTAATTAGCCAACTCTCTCTTTATTGAGTTGACCCTTTAATATTGACCTCAAGCCAGTATTGTTTACCAGCCTTCCAATAAAATAATGGCTGGGGGTAACCATAGCGGCAGAGCCAACATATGCTGAACTGTTTTTACTATTGAACTGTATGTTTGCATTCAGCTCTCCTAATACTCCGTATTTCTCTACACACCTGTCACAAGTACTGTAAAACCAATGTTAAGGTGAAAGTTTAGCTGGTTACATACACTTCTGACAGGAAACATGATAAATACGTTACCTCTTATCCTTCATTTGCTACCGATGATGCAATTTAGGGACATTATAGCTCTCATTTTTACCGTGCTCACCCCTGTTGTTACGTCCTTGTGTTTTTTTTAAAATTTAATTTATTATTTTGGTCAATAGCCGCGTATTTTGAGAACTCTTCTCTCAGCATGTTTTTGCACATGAACTTGCATTACTGTTCTCTGAAATAAAATAATGAACAGCTTTGGGCTATAAAACCTCTCAAATTGTTTTTCACAGAAGGGATTTGCATGCTGACTCATTGCTGCGATATTTATAAGTCATTGCCGAAGCACAGCAACGGCAGGATTTCTAATAAAGCAATGGAAATTACATGCATCGCAATGGGAGTTGAATAAATTTACATTTGAAGTGTCTTACCATTTCACAATTTATTGCATATTACCTTGTTTGTGCATGCCTGGACTTTAATGGTTATTTTTATAGTGTAAAATTGCGGTTTTATGATAATATTCCCAGAAGAAATATATTATGAAACTGACATATGGTCTACCCTATATAAACCTAAAATTTCATCCCAAGCTAAGTTGATATACACCATGGTACATTAGAATGTGCAATTAGGAAAAAAAATAAACAGATTTTTGATTTATTTATTTATTTATTTGCCTCTTATAAGCATCACTTTACTGATTAGCTAATAAGGTCATTTCTCAACACAAATATTGTATTAGTTGAAGCTGCATTCAAATTAGCATTTTCATTTTATTTCATAAATTGCCAACACATTTTCGTGGCTCTGTATGATAATGGTCTCCAGCCAAATATCGTTATAGATCTATTTCAGAAACTGTTCTGGAAACTCTCTCTCTCCCCCCCCCCCCCCCCTTTTTGTTTGGAATAAGCCAATAATGTGGACTGATTTCATGTGGAAGGAACATAACTTTCTTCAAAAAAGGGTCACAAGTTCATATTCTACACCTGGATATTGTCACATTATATTTATTTAAATCGATTCAACAGCTTGATTTAGAGGGTGAGTTTAATATTATTTTTGAACAATGTTATTGGATATTTTTTTTATATATATATATATATATATGAATCCAAAGCACACAAGTGTGTAAAAGAACCACGGACTCACAGGACTTCAAGTCCTGTGAGTGCGTGGTTCTTTTACACACTTGTGTGCTTTGGATCCTATATACATACAAGAAAACTATCCAATAACATGTTAAAATGTTGTTAAAAACATTATATATATATACATATATATATATATATATACAAATATATAATTTCTTTATTTTTTAAACAAATGTTGTGAATTTTCAAAGTGTTAAACTTGAAAATGCAGTTGTTATCAAAGTACAGCAACAATTAGTGTAGCATTTGGAAAACTGGTCTTTTTTAGTTGTTGTGACTCCCAAGAGTACCATTAGTATTTGTAACAAAACTTGTAAATGGTCCAAATGATCAATATATTGAGTTGGCATATGAATGCTAACATACACATCCCAGCAGTAGGATACATTTTAGCTGTTTAAGCTACATTTTGGCAGGCAAAATGGTTGTTTATTAGTTAGACACAGACTGCTGAAGTTTGAGAGCTGGTTCTACAGAAATTGTCAATTTTGGTAGTCTTGAAAATATATGTGTAAATTACAAGGGGACGTGATCTCTAAAAAGTTTGGGAACCCCTAATTTCATTGGTATTTCATGCCTATTCAGAGAGAGTAGAAAAGGAAAGTGACAGGCTGTATAACAGATAGAGAAAGATATTCTGCTGACAAACCCAAAAGGAGTCAGAGATATTATTAGAGCAGGCTGAGGTAGAAGGCAGAAAAAAAAGGGAAAAGCTGAGGGCCGGAAAGCAAATCCATGATAGGTGTAGATAGACATTATTATCAAGAAGCATGTATTTGCCTTGAACTAGAATTAATTGACAGGCTTCTTCGGTATATGCTGTTCCCACCAAAAAGAGAAGGGCCGAGACTCACCATTGAAGAAAATGGATAAAATGAGAGAAATAGATGGTTTAAATGTGTCTGTGGAGTCTCTTGCTTATGACATCTCCTGTGGCTTGATATGCAAATTAACTTATTTTAAATGGGAAATGTATAATTTGCATATCAAGCCACAAGGTGATGTCATAAGCAGGAGACTCCACAGACATGTTTAAAATATATATTTCTTTAATTGTATCCATATGATTGCAATTCTGCTAACACAATGTATAGATCATAGTTTATGATATCATAGTTTTTATTCTCTGCATTAACAATAAGCAATGTTTAGGTTGACAGAGTTCCTTTGAGTCTATAGGACAATAACAAAGATAGTTTTTATTTAACCCCTTGGCGACACAGGACGGACTAGGTCCGTCCTGTGTGCCGAGGCGTTAGTGACACAGGACGGACCTAGTCCGTCCTGTGTCAAAACGAGCACTGAAAGCGGAGTTTTTCCGCTTTCAGTGCTCTAAGGGCATTGTAACGATGCTTCCGTGTGGAGAGCGATCGAAATGCCGGTTTTAAAGGCACAGAGCCTTTAAAACACGTGCATTAAAAAAGTGAGCATAGGAAGCGAAATTTTCGCTTCCTATGCTCAGAAAGTGTTTCTGATTGCCTCGCAAGTCGAGGCAATCAGAAACACAAAAAAAAAATGCACGATCTTGGTCACTGAGTGACCAAGATGGCGCTGCCCTTCTAAGGGCAAGAGCACAGGAGGCAAGAAGTACCTGCTTCCTGTGCTCTCTGGCTGTCACATGATTGCCTCTTCACAGAGGCAATCAGTGACTGCCAGGCACACTGACAGGCAGTGGGGATGCTCTCCTGAACATCCCCACTGACTGGTCAGATCAATATTAACTCTATATTGATCTGACCAGTTATGATCTGCCTCCCTCTCCTCACATTTTTTTTTAGTGAGGGAGAGAGACAGATCAAAGTTGTAAAAGTTAAAAAAAACTATTAATTCACAACACACAAATAATAAAACAATAAAAAAAATTTTATTAAAGCAATTCCCTGCGTTTAACCCCTTCCCTGCCACTGATCTTGCATAAGCAGTGATCGTGCACATCAGCGCATTTATTTTTGCTGTTTGTGCATTTTTTAGGGGTTAATTTTTTTTTGTACTGTAATTTATTACAGTACTAAAAAGGCTCTTCTAAGAGTTATTAACCCCTTATTTGCCTTTTGATCACTGCTTACGCAATGATATTGACGCCAAAGCAATTTTTATCTGTCTGCATATTTTTTTTTTTTTTTTTACACATACCCGCTAGGGGATTACATGTAAAGTAAAAATATTTGAGATTTTTTTTTTTAAGCTGCCTGAGCGCATAGCGATCAGTAACAGCGAATTAGTGGCAAAGGCGGTTTGGTGATTTCTCAATTAAGCTCACCATTCGCCCTGGTCAGATCAAAATTAATCGGATCAATATTCACAAATATTGATCTGCCTCCCTCTCCTCACTTACATTTTTGTGACGGAAAGAGACAGATCAGTATTAGTGATATAAAATAACATTTTATAAAATTGGCAGGTTTTATGAAAGTCTTTCACTGTGTATTAACCCCTTCCCTGCCATTCATCACTGTGTAAGCAGTAATCTTGCACAGCAACAGTATGTTTTGCTGTCTGCACTGTTTTATGGATTAATTTCTTTGTACTGTAATGTATTACAGTACTAGATAGGCTCTTCTAAGAGCTATTAACCCCTTCTTTGCTCGAGATCACTGCTTACGCACTGATTCTGAGGCCGCGGACTCAGGGTTCGATTTTGACCCTATTCAGCTTTCTGATACATCATCTAGTGATGTATCGGTGGCTGCTGAGCCCTTGCCACAAGTAGTGATGGGGGTCTACCGATAAAAAAATATATGGTTTGGTGGGGGTAAATTACATTGGCTGGCTTCAAAGATATATCCCATAAAGGACACGGACGCAGGTTGACTACATGTCAAAATTCCAAGTTGGAATTTTGAGATGCGCATCTCACAAATGTTGCCTTCTAGCCAAAAACAAACCAACAAACCTATGCATGGGTGCTATCCCTGTACTCGGGAGATGTTGCTGAACACATATTGGGTTGTTGTTTGGCAGTGATATATACCAGAATCTGTGAATTCATGCCTGAAGTACAATGCATGTGGGAAAAAAACTCCCAAAAAAGTACTACCACAAACTTTTACAAAGGCTGGTGGTAGAATTAGTACCTATACAGTATTAAAATACCACCATTTGAAATACCTTAGGATGTCTATTTTCCAAAAATATATGGTTTGATGGGGTAAAATTCATTGGACGGCTTCAAAAATGTTCCAAATGGAACATGGGCGCAGGCTGACTACATGTCAAAATTCCAGGTTGGAATTGCGCACCCCCTAAATGTGGAATTTTAGACCCAATACAAACCAACAAACCTATGCATGGGGGGTATCCCTGTACTCAGGAGATGTTGCTGAACACATATTGAGGTGTTGGTTGGCAGTGGCAAATACCAGAATCTTAAAATTCCTGCCTGTACTACAATGTGTGTGGGGAAAAAATTACATCCCAACCCTTTGACATAGGTTGGTGGTAGAATTAGCACTTGGAAAGTGTTTAAATACCACAATTTTAAATACCCTAGGATGTCTAGTTTTCCAAAATATATGGTTTTATGGGGTAAAATACTTTGACAGGCTTCAAAAGTGTCCCAAATGGAACATGGGCGCAGGCTGACTACATGTCAAAATTCCAAGTTGGAAATGCACCCCCCCTAAACGTGGCCTTTTAGCCCCCAAATAATCTAACTAACCTACACATGGGTGGTATCCCTGTACTCAGGAGATGTTGCTGAACACATATTAAGGTGTTGTTTGGCACTGACACATAATAGGATCTGTGAATTCATGCCCGATGTACAATGAATGTGAAAAACAAATTACTATCCATAACATTGACATAGGCTGGTGGTAGAATTAGTGCATGAAAAGAGTTAAAATACTACCATTTGAAATACCCTAGGGTGTCTAGTTTTCAAAAATATATGGTTTTGTGGGGTAGAATACACTTTTTGGCTTCAAAAATGTCCCAAATGGGACATGGGCGCAGGTTTTCTGCACGTCAGAATTCCAAGTTGGAAAACCAAAAAGTGCACCTCTCAAATGTGGCCTTTTAACCCCCAAATAACCTAACCAACCTATACATGGGTGGTATCCCTGTACTCAGGAGATGTTGCTGAACACATATTGAGGTGTTGTTTGGCACTGACATATAACAGGATCTGTGAATTCATGCCCAAAGTACTATGTATGTGAAAAAAAATTACTATCCATAACATTGACATAGGCTGGTAGTATAATTAGTGCATGGAAAGTGTTAAAATACTACCATTTGAAATACCCTAGGGTGTCTAGTTTTCAAAAATATATGGTTTTGTGGGATAGAATACACTTTTTGGCTTCAAAAATGTCCCAAATGGGACATGGGCGCAGGTTTTCTGCACGTCAGAATTCCAAGTTGGAAAACCAAAAAGCGCACCTCTCAAATGTGGCCTTTTAACCCCCAAATAACCTAACCAACCTATACATGGGGGGTATCCCTGTACTCAGGAGATGTTGCTGAACACATATTGAGGTGTTGTTTGGCACTGACATATAACAGGATCTGTGAATTCATGCCCAAAGTACAATGTATGTGAAAACAAATTACTACCCAAAACATTGACATAGGCTGGTAGTATAATTAGTGCATGGAAAGTGTTAAAATACTACCATTTGAAATACCCTAGGGTGTCTAGTTTAAAAAAATATATGGTTTTGTGGGGTAGAATACACTTTATGGCTTCAAAAATGTCCCAAATGGGACATGGGCACAAGTTTTCTGCATGTCAGAATTCCAAGTTGGAAAACCAAAATGCGCACCCCCTAAATGTGGCCTTTTAGCCCCAAAACAAACCAACAAACCTATGCATGGGTGGTATCCCTGTACTCAGGAGATGTTGCTGAACACATATTGAGGTGTTATTTGGAAATACCCCTTCACATTGTAAGGTAATGTTTGCCTAAATTGCAATATATGTGAAAAATTTAAAAAAAAGATTTTTTTCTGCAAACTTTGGCATAGATTGGTGGTAAAATGGCTACATGAAATGTGTCAAAATACCCCAAGTTAAATGCCCTGAGTTGTCTAGTTTTCAAAAATATGTACATGTTGGGGGTCATTCATGGATTTAGTACAGAAATCAGTGTTACAATGTCACTATCGCTAATTTTGAAAGAAAGGATTTTAAAATAGCTTTGCACCACTTATAGTTCTGGCCCTGTAACATGAATAAAAAAGCACAAAAACATAAAAACATGGGCTATTTCTGAACTCAGGACATATATTAGAAACTTTTTAGCAGTGTTTTTTTGTTGTCTCTTGTACATGAGTATACGATTTTTCAAATAAAAGTCATAAAAAAATAATTTTTTCAATTTTTTTGCCATATTTTATTATTTTTTTTACATCAAATTATATGCTATTATCAAAAAAATGGTATCAAAAGAAAGCCCTTCTTATAACGATAAAAACGATATATAGTTTGTGCGGGTACACTAAATGAGACAGAAATAAATTACAGCAAAACACAAACACCTCAGAAATGTTAAAACAGCCCATGTCACCAAGCGTCGGACAAGCCAAAAAAGTCATGTCACTAAGGGGTTAAAGAAACGGTAGCAACCCTAGCGGGAGGTGGCTATTTTATTTTACATAGGAATGGTACAAACATAGTATCAGATAATATGTCCAGTTGTACTTTAAGAAATTGGTTATCTCTGAGAAAACCCTCTCACAGATGCAACAAAAAAACAAGTTACAATAAAGAAAAAGACAAGGAATATAAAATGCACTCTCAAGTTTACCAATTCTGGGAATAATGCCTTATTTCTAAGGCAGAATGTACTAATTCTTTCACTTTCACATCAAATAGTCAGGGGTCACTTACATAAAGCAAACAAGTTAAAAGCATTTTTGTTCTGTTCATGGTTATGAATTTCAAGGCATGGAATGTGCCTCTGACACGCCAATTCTTTTATTGCTCTAGGTATACAAGCGTACTGCTGTTGAAGCACATACAGACCTATACATCCCTAATCTATCCTCAAAAGGCATTTGAAAATAGTTTTCATGTAATTCTAGTTCCTTACTGAAAGAGGATCTACATTGGAGAAAATCTGATTTGGAAGAAACAATGGAAGGCCCTGGGGGGATGTATTGCAATGTGTGACATGTGAAAGAGAATATCTTTTCCATTTGCAAAATTGCATAGCTGTGAAATGTATATTCTGCAATCTGTACCAATTACACATTGTCTTCCTTGGATAATTTTCTTGGCAACTGGTGCTTTTTTGAAGCATAGAAAGCCACAAAAGATGCAAACACATAAAAAGCCAGTCAGCTTATAAAAACAGATTTGCAGATAGATGGAAAAGAAAAGATAGCAGAAAAGCTCGGCTATGAAATATATCAATCCACAGAATTCTAGCCAGTTAATTGTTGCTCTATTGAGTCACTGGTCTTCATTGAGGCATTCATTCATATCTCATTTTGATTTTTGGGAATGAATAAAAGACTTGAGGTATTAGAATGTATTAAAGCTACAGTTCTACAAAGTTTTTTGGTTGATTGTGTTGATTTTTGAAACACAAATAATCCTGCTGTAACGAGCTGATACTTCACACTAAACGTGACAAGAGGTTGAACACTTTTATCTGTTTTACTATAAATTGTACATTCAATTGTTCATGTTTATACTATATTTAAATTGTATTAATATTTGCCAATTGGCTTGGATCATTCAAATGGTGCTCTGTAGTGGAATTAAAAAAATATATAATAAAAACAAAATAGTATTTAGCATTCAATGTATTATTTGCACTCAGGCTGCTCTGGGAGTTGTTATGTGTTTGTTGCATATTCAGTTTTTCAGTATGGCATCTGTTTAATGGGAATTGATCAAATATAATGTTTTTATATTTTGTACTGCAGTCAGTACTGCATCAGTATGATTTATCCGTATCACTTTAAGGTATCATTTTTGCCATTGTTTAAGTTAAGCAAGTAATAATGACAGTCATCCTCATATGGGTTAAAATGGCATAGTTGCCATCAGTCCTGAATGATCTGGGACAGTCCCTTTTTTTGGGTCTTGTCTCATCAAATTCAGCATTATTACTGCCTTAGGCACTAATAATGCGTATGGACAATACACTGTGCACAGACAGCATTACTTTTATACTAACAGACCTACACTGGCTAAATATGAGGAAATGAGCTCCAGAAATGTGGAATTTGAGCTGGTTCGGCTGAAGCTCAATCCTGCCTGGTCACGCCGCCGTGTGTAGACCTGCCCCTTCTGGCCACACCCACTTTACATCCTGGGAGCATCCAGCCATAAAGTTGGCAACTATAAAATGGCATGTACTTTTTGAAATACATGTCTTTTTATCTTCTGATAGGCATGCAGGGGTAATTCTAAGTTTTTTGGGTGCCCCATAATCTACATTTGCCTTCTCCATAACTGTTTCTCTTCAGCTAACCACTGTGGGGAGACCCTAAGCAAGTGGATCCCTAAACATCTACTTAATGCACTTATATGGACGCTTCACCTTCTGCCAGATCCCTTAAAAAGGCCCCTCTAGTGAATACCTGTAAAAACAAGATTCTTTCTCTCTGCACTATTAGCAAGGGGATGCACTGATTGGTTGACTGTGTGGTAACATCAGTAAATCTATGGAGATACACATGGGTTTAAAATGGAGAAGAGGAGGTGAATTTTAAATTAAAGGAAAACTGTAACACAAATTAAGTTACGTTTATTTGAAATATTGCACTAAGTGTATATGGTTTATAAAGAAATTCTTTATTGAAAGAATATAAATCAAACAATGTATTACACCTTCTTTGTGCTATATAGCTTACTTCTAATGTAGGAAGATCTGACCCATTTGACCCAAGACATCTGTCCAGAGAATATAGTATTAAAGCATTTATTTTAAAACATGCCTGTATTTGATTCTTGTAAGCTTACAAGCAGGGCTCTCTACCTCACATACCAGTCTGTTCTAGTTTGTCTAACTTAGTATGTAGTTCCCTTCTATGCTCTATACCTAGCGCTACGTAAATTGTTGTCACTATATAAATATATGTTAATGTAATGTAATCTTTCAATTTAACAGAAGTTCTTTTTTTTTCAAATACTTTAAAGAATTGTCAATTAGACATACAGTGAGATGCTAATATGACATCCATTATGTTACAGAAAGGTTAAAGGGCATGGCTCTTGCAATTTTAATCAGCTGAGACAGATTGAAAAGCAGATGTATGAGTGGGATGGGTATAATGAAAGCCTATTTTTAAAGGGCTAGTGTAGCCTTCTCTAAATGGTGGGTTTTCAGAGGGTGGTCAGAATTATGTAATGTGGGAGAGGACAGGGTAAGTTAGATAATTCCAGAGAACAGGTGCTCATGGCAACCAGTGAACAGGAGGGAGAGAAATTGAAGAGAAGAGATGCGAAACATTTTGAAAGGACAAACAAAATGGTTAGGAGATTTGGAGACAAAGACATAGAGTCTACAATTTTATGGAGGGTTATGTTGGTTGGGGTCAGGAATTTGCTCAGGAAGTAACATCTACAGAGCAAAGGGATTTTTAGAAAGGAGCCGTTGAAGCTGAACAAGTGTTGGATGGCTTACAAACAATACTGAAAATTGATAACCAAAAATTGATTTGTAACATTATAATGAAAGGTAAAATTAGACAAAATTAAAAACTGAAGAGAAGGTATTTAATCACAAGCTTTACCTTGAAATGTGGACTATGATTCAAATATATACAAGATAAACCTGGAAACTAATGAAAGTATTCCAATCTTTTTTACATTTCTATTTATGCAGTTATCTTCAATTAGGCAGAAATTGGTCAGACTAGATGAGCCGAACGGTTCTTATCTGCCGACACATTCTATGTTTCTATATTAAGGTTTTAGTATGTAAATAGTTTATACCTCGGAATTCAAATAACAACTGAACATGTTTACCTTGACAAATATGTGCTAATTGCAATGTACTGATAACACATTTTCACAAAATTCATTGCAGCCACTCCACTTTTCTACTAGACCTCATACAAGGAAGTTTTTTTATAACATTTCTTGTACCATGTTGTATAATCAGAGAGATCACAAATGAGATAAAATAGTTTTACAACTATGATTAAGTTAAAAGCACCAAACACACAATAGATGTGCAGGCAATAAACAAAATACTAAACTGAAGGTATCTGTGCTTTTTACGGTGATACAAATACTGTAAGTAAGCCATTTTCAGGCAAAATATTAATGAGATGTTGTCATAAATGGGCAAAATTATTGCCACTAATAGAAGTGTGGCATGATATGCTAATGTGGCGTACAGTCTCTCTCAATGAGCTGCATAGGATTGCCCACAAACTGGTGAAATGGCTTCACGAACTTCCTTACAGCAGGGGAACCGATATTAATTTGTCTCCTGGCAACCAAGCCGCTCATTGCTTGTGTGAAAAAAACAGTACAGATATTTCAAATCAGTTTTTTTGACATGCTGAAGATATTTGAGGTTATCTACTAATTGATCTTCTGAAGCTTTTCCATCACTATTTATTTGGCAGTGACTGGCTTATGATATACTATTAGGTCTCAGGTGGGACTGTGTTTCTCTTTTTTTTATGAGATGCTATTATTTACACAAGTCCACTTATTATCTACTATCTTATTGGTCCATGGCCTGATTTGTCAGTTATATAGTGAGAATTAAAATGTTTGACAAGTCATTCATTTACTCATACTACAGAGTACACCTATGATGCTGCTCAGGCTTATGTCCACTATAGTGCATTCCATGGGCTACACTGTCTTGCCTCCATTACCCACCCCAAACAAAACAAATGATGCTTAGAGCACAGTGAGGTCTCTGCAGGGTGCACTTGAACAAATCTCTGCTTTCTCAAATTGCTAACAGTGCTTGACAGCACATAGGAGTGGAAAACCAACACCCTAACCCCTCCATGCATGTATCCTCCCATAAATATGGCTGCTCACATGCTGATGTCTGCATAATGTAGATATGGCTATTTTTTTACTTTGTGAACTTTACTACCTTTGTGTGTGTATATATATATATATTTTTTTTTTTTACATGTATTACAACATATAGATAGTTGCTTTTTGCAATCTTCCAATGATAATAGAGTCCCTTTAACCCCTTCCCGACCTTATGACGAGTTAACTCGTCATAAGAGCCGCAGCGTTAGCGACCTTATGACGAGTTAACTCGTCATGCAGTCTAGCCGGCGGTGCGCTCCGTGGGCACCGCCAGCTAGTCTGCAACGGGTCCAGGACTAAGCCTCGCACCCGAGGCAAAGCTCCTGGACCCGATCGGTCAGTTTCCGGCCATGTGATCGCGGTGATTTAGTCATCACCGCGATAACATGCAAATTAGATGGCAAAGTCAGTGTGTTCACACACTGACTTTGCCTCTAATTCACTCTCTGTGCTTCACATTCTTATAGTGAAGCACAGAGAGTGACCTGTAAGTAAAAATAAATTAATTATACACACATAGGTTAAATGTACACACACAGTTTTTAACTGTGATCAGTTTCCTTCCACTTTATGGCCCTCATTTAGGTTTTTTTTTAACAGATTTTTTTATTTTTACAATTTATAAAGTTTTTTTGAATAAATAAAGGTAATTTTAATATATTTATTTAATAAAATTTAACCCCTGCATGCCTGTTGCATGATTTTTACTGATCTGACATCGCACTCTTCAGAGTTTTTTTCTGTCCTTTTTGTTATGGGGGGTTTGGGAACCAATATTTTTCTTTTTTATTAGTTAGTTAATTAGGGGGGATAAGTGGGTTAGTGTTGCACTAGTTATGTAGCTTATTATTGGGAAAATAATGGGGAAAAACTTTTTTTTCCTCAAAAATTTCCTCTTTTATATGTATTTTTTAATACTAAAATGTAAATCATTTTTATGTATAGGGTATCAAAAGAAAGCTCTAACTGTCCTCTAAAAAACAACATATAACTTGTATGGGTACGTTAAATGAGAGAGAGGAAATTTATGTTTCAAAAACCGCGTATTAAAAATTGAAAAACGCTCTGGTCCTTGGCCCAGGAAAATCCCTGGTCCTTAAAGGGTTAACTAATATTAATTTAGATATGTCAATTATTAAATATAATAAGTAAATAATTGAAAAGTCTGTCATGTTAAAGTACAAAATGCCCCTATAAGAATGAACACATGTATTTGCTGTTATTGTCAGTTTAGAAGAAGTATCATGGCTGAGATCCAAGTTTATATATTGGTTCAATACAATGACCTTGTGTAAGGGAATAACTTGTATCAAATTGTCTAACCACCAATTAAGTACAAATATGGTGTTTCATGTTTCAGACAGCAAGCTGCTCTTAATGTTTCAGGTTGCTGTGTTGAGAATAGAATGCAGATTCATATCTAATAGATCGAGAATACTTAGCAAATAGAATTCTATTTCTGCTGGAATAGGCCAGAAATCCCAGATGGGGCCAATGTAGGCTTGTCTGGGCAACAAATTCCCGTCATACACATTTTATTTGTACTTCCTTGAACTAAGAGATGTTTCTTCAAATTAGAGACATGACCTCAAGTTTCAGATGCTATAGGCTAAAATCCAAATAATCCTTCTCTAGATGATGTATTACTTTTTCTTATTGTGTGTATTCACTAAGTAATGAACTGTGGTGGACTGACAAGTAACAAAACTTAGATCTTAATAGCCAATTTCGAATAATAGTCAATTTGGAGAATTTTCCTAACTCAGCGTTTTTGCCCTGTGTTTTGCAACTGTGTTATGAATAGACTCTGTTATGTCATATTGGATTTGTACTATAGTAACAGAATTATAGCACTTAAGGGCTGACAACTAGAGTTGAGCGGACACCTGGATGTTCGGGTTCGGCAGGTTCGGCAGAACTTCGAAAAAACGTCCGGGTCCGTGCTCGAACTTGACCCCGAACTTGACCCCGAACCCGAACTACATTGAAGTCAATGGGGACACGAACTTTTGGCCACTAAAATGACCTATTGACCTATTCTTATGAATGGGGACTCTATTCGGTTTATAGAAAGCCAATAGCATTACATGTATTCCATAAACCGAAAGTCTATAAACCAAATGTCTTTTTATGAATGGGGACTCTATTTCGGTTTATAGAAATCCAATAGCATTACATGTATTCCATAAACCGAAAGTCTATAAAAGTCTATTCGCTTTCTATAAACTGAAATAGAGTCCCCATTCATAAGAATTTCTTATGAATGGGGACTCTATTTTGGTTTATAGAAAGCCAATAGCATTACATGTTTCCATAAACCGAAAGTCTATAAACCGAAAGACATTCGGTTTATAGACTTTCGGTTTATGGAATACATGTAATGCTATTGCTATTCTATGAACCGAAAGTCCATAAACCGAATGTCTTTCGGTTTATAGACTTTCGGTTTATGGAATACATGTAATGCTATTGGCTTTCTATAAACCGAAATAGACTCCCCATGTCTTTCGGTTTATAGACTTTCGGTTTATGGAATACATGTAATGCTATTGGCTTTCTATAAACCAAAATAGAGTCCGCATTCATAAAAAGACATTCGGTTTATAGACTTTCGGTTCATGGAATACATTTAATGCTATTGCTATTCTATAAACCGAATAGAGTCCCCATTCATACGAATAGGTAAATTGACCTATTCATATGAATGGGGACTCTATTTCGGTTTATAGAAAGCCAATGGCATTACATGGCTATTGGCTTTCTATAAACCGAAATAGAGTCCCCATTACGAATAGGTCAGTTGACCTATTCGTATGAATGGGGACACTCACCCACATTTTACTTCATTTTGCAGCCCTCTAGCCCTTTCCAGGACTTTTTTAGAGGCATTTTAGTGGCCAAAAGTTCGTGTCCCCATTGACTTCAATGGGGTTTGGGTTCGGGGTCAAGTTCGGGATCAAGTTCGAGTATGGACCCGGACATTTTTTCGAAGTTCTGCCGAACCTGCTGAACCCGAACATCCAGGTGTCCGCTCAACTCTAGTTGTCAGCCCTTAAGTGCTATAATTCTGTTACTATAGTACAAATCCAATATGACATAACAGAGTCCATTCATAACACAGTTGCAAAACACAGGGCAAAAACACTGAGTTAGGAAAATTCTCCAAATTGACTATTACCGTATTTGCTTGATTGTAAGACATGGATCCAGGTCCCCAGCAGAGCAGCAGGGGACCTGGAACCCCCTCTCTAACAGCCGGGGGATGTCTGCTCGATGAGCACAGACTCCCCCTGCTGCCGCCCGGCACGAACCGCCAGGACTTCAATGATGAAGCCGGGTCCTTCCAGCTTCATCATAAAAGTCCCGGCGGAAGTGCCGGGCAACAGCGGAGGATGTCTGCGCGTATCGTGCAGACATCCTCCGGCTGCCTCCAATAACCACCAGGTGATCTGGGCAGCCGGGGGATGTCTGCACGATACGTGCAGACATCCTCCATGCTGCCCGACACGGCAGTCTATTATGACGGACCGGCTGTCCGTCATAATGGACGGAGGTGTCGGGCAGCATGGAGGATGTCTGCACGTATCGTGCAGACATCCCCCAGCTGCCCCCACTAGCCAGGGAAATGTTTGAAGGGGGGGAATGTTTGAAGGGGGGGAATGTTTGGAGGCGGGGGGGAGAAATGTTTGGAGGCAGGGGGGGGAGAAATGTTTGGAGGGAGAGGGGGAGATAGATTAAAGTTTGGGGGAGAGAGAGTAAAGGTTGGGGGGAGAGGGAGAGAGACAATGCTTGGGGGAAGGGGGGAGAGAGAGAGACAAAGCTGGGGGGGAGGGAGGGGAAGAGAGAGAGAGAGAGACAACGTTTAGGGGGAGAGAGGCTGCATTGGAAATAAAAACAAGAAATGCATTTTTTTTATATCATCAGTTTTATTAACCCCTTAGTGACAAGACATTTTCACCTTGACTTTCCCTTGGTGACAATGGCTGTTTTGACATTTCTAGGGTGTTTGTGTTTAGCTGTCATTTTTTTCTTTCTCACATACAGTACCCACACAAATTATATGTTGTTTTTATCGTCATAAGAAGGGCTTTCATTAGATACCATTATCTTCATCATATCTTATAATTTACTACAAAAAAAATCATAAAATATGATGAAAAATTAAAAAAAACCCACTTTCTCTAACTTTGACCTAAAATATAATTTACACAAATAAAATCATTAAAAAAGACCCCGTCTAAATAGTTTCTAAATGTTGTCCCGAGTTCAAAAATATGCATGTTTCCATATTTTTCGGTATTTTTTTGCGAGTTATGGGGCAAAAACCAAAAATAGTGTTTTGTTTTTTTCCTATATCGACCTTTTGACCCCAACCCGAACCCTGAATTTAACCCTAACACTAAATTTAACCCCAACTCTAAGCCTTATTATATAACCTTAATATTTTTTAATTTTAATTTAATTTTAACCCTATCCCTTATGCTAAAAATTATTTAATTTTAACCCTATAGGCTAATATAGCTACATAACCTTTTTTAAATTAATTAAATATGTATTTTAAATATTTTCAATTGCAATGCTACTTAACTACCACTAGGGGCAGTCAAGTAGCATATTCAGAGCGACGGAAGTGAAGTTACTTTCACTTCCGAAGCTCAGAGCGGCAGAGGGCTTAGCCATATTGACGGAGCAGCATGCTCCGTGTGGCGATCGTGGGTGCTCCAAAACAGAAATTTCAGTGCTGGCTATTGCCTCGACATCGAGGCAATAGACCAGCACCGTTAAAGCGGTTTTCGCGATCGTTGATCGCGAAAACCGTTTGATTCACCGCAAGACATACCAGGCACGTCCTTTGTCGTTAAGGGAGTTTCTCCCAGGACGTGCCTGGCACATCCTTTGTCGTGAAGGTGATAAATATTAAAAAGCAATTTACATGTGAATATATACAAGTTAAAACTTGTCAGTCCACCACAGTTCATTACTTAGTGAATACACCCCACTAAGAAAAAGTAATACATCATCTAGAGAAGGCCTGGTTTTTCAATAGAAACTGAGCAAATAAATCATATCCTCTTTTTTAACAAGATACATTTACTGATTTACTGAAGAATGCTTAGTTAATATGTCTCTACATCATTTTTCATATATAATTTAAAAGAAATGTGAAAATGTATTAAAATATTTATTTTCTTACAGTTATTATTTGTTTTTAGAAAATCTGCACATTAGATTAGATTAGTGTCCATCACCCCATTATATGCTTCCATCACCCCATTACATGCCCCTATCGACCCCATTGCATGCACCCATCACCCACATTATATGCCCCATCACCTCCATTACATGCCCCATCACCCCCATTATTTGCCTCCATCACCCCATTACATGCCCCATCACACCCATTACATGCCACCATTACCCCCATTACCTGCCACCATTAGCCCTGGGGTGCCCCCTCACCCCAGGACTTACCCTGATCCCTGGTCGCTAGTGGCAGACAGCGTGGTGTCCTACCATGCTGCCTGTGCGGCTCCCCACGGTGAGTGTAGATAGGTCACGTAAAACCGTAGTGTATACACAATATACTTTAAAACTAAACTTTATTATTCACATGTGCGTCTAAGATAACAGTACAAGTGAGAAATGAGTTGCCCCTAGTATAAGGATAAACCAACATGTACTTTTACATGTCAGTATATCCTTCTCTGGGAAGCAGGCAGCCTGGTCTGTTCGCCGACTGCCTTTCTCTGCTAGCACAGAGACAGACCCTTGTTTTTGCATGGTATCAGCAGAGAGGGACCCTGCATAATACAGACCCCGATCAGATGAGTAGGGCAAGTCCACTCTATGATTGGCTGTGCATCGGCTGATACATGCCAGTATCCAGATCGACTGTGACTCAGCTGTGAGACACAGTCAATAGTAAACCCAAGTGTATCTAGTAAGATACACACTTAGTTTGGAGAAGCAGGACATGTTTTTAACACTTTCTTCCTTAAAGGGAAGCAAGGGTTAAAAATAGTTTAATTGTTCTTTAACAGGACAAGACTACAACTACTGATGATTTTTTCTCATGCTTACGATGGATTTTGAAGTTTATTTGGTGTGTCGTGTGTAGTTGCACAGTCTGTACTTGCCTTTTAATATGCTTGTTGTCAGATTCGTTCTTTTTCTTTTGGCTTTGATAGTTAATTTAAATGTCCCTGTTTCAGTGGATACTAATATTATACAACCCCTAAACCAAACATCTTAACATAAATAATGTGTTGCTTTGTGTCATGTGAGTCTCTACAATAGATTAAAATGACAAAATGAATTTTTAGTGCACCGGAAAAGAAGGAATTCCATTAGTTTGAAAGAATTCCATTTGTAGTGAAATGCAAGGAATAGTCCAGTGTCTAATTTGTCAAGATTAAAATGTGGAAATTAAGTGGGTACTGAGTCTGAGTAAAGTCCGTAAACCGAACAAGATATTACGTAAATGTAATACTGAGTAATAATAATGAAATTTAACGTGACAGCGTCATGTTGATTTAAAATTTAAAAACAATAGCAGAAAGCCTGCTACTTTATAAAAGGTACTGCAGTCATGCAAGCTAAGGGAAGTTATTAAATGCATCATGATTGAACTAATTACAAAAACACTGTATGCCAAGCTCAGGAATTTCTCGGTAACAAAAATCTGTAAGATAATAAACAAGATACTTTAGAGATATACAGGATATGTTTCTTGGGTTTTGCGTCTTTGGTATTATACTAAGCAAAAGGGGGCTATCTGCCCCCTCTCCATAACTACTTCCCCTCAGTTAGTGCTGTGTAGCCCAGTGGTATCGCTAGGGGTGGGCTACTGGGGCTATAGCCCTGAATCCCTCCTCCATAGCCCCGAATGGAGACTCTGTCCCGAGACTCCAGACTATCATGCTCCTTGTGTGCGGTCCTGTGTCCTGGACAGCACACAAGTTACTGATCACGGCAGTTTCTCCACCTCCACTTGACTTCCAGTTAGAGCTCTGCTATGTCACTTGAGCAGAAGTCTCTAACCGGAAGTCAAGCAGAAAAGGCTGAACAATCGTGATCAGTAACTCCAGGGCTATCATGCTTCTTGTGAGCGGTCCTGTGTCCTTGACAGCAGGCAAGTTACTGATCATGGCCGTTCAGCCTCCTCCACTTATCTTCCAGTTAGAGCTCTGGGTGTAACGTGACATCCCAGAGCTCAGAAGAGCCAATGGATGTGAAGACCTCAAGAGACCCGCACCCTGCTGGTGTCCTGAAAGGTACAAGGGGGGCACAAGGAAAAAATGTGAATGTGTGTATTTGTGACAGCGTGTATGTGTGTGAGAGACAGTCTGTGTTTCTCTGACAGAGACAGTGAGTGTGTGTGGGACTGAAAGATGGTCCGATGGTGTGAGGGGTGTGTGTGACCGAGGGTATGTGTGTGTGTGAAATAGAGATGGTCCGTGTGAGAGAGAGACGGTGCATCTAAACGAGAGATGGTGAGTGTGAGTGAGAGAGAGACATGCTTGTGAGAGATGGTGCGTGTGAGAGAGACGGTGCATGTGAGTGAGAGACGGTGCGTGTGACCGAGAGATGGTGCGTGTGAGCAAGAGAGAGAGATGTTGTGTGTGAGCTTCCCTAGGAATTTGCTGCCCTAGGCATCCACCTAGAATGCCTCGCGGTAAATACTACACTGACGGTGTGTGAGAGAAAGAGAGAGACGATGTGTGTGTGTGTGTGAGAGAGAGAGACGATGTGTATGGGTGTGCGAGAGAAAGAGAGACGATGCATGTGTGTGTGTAAGAAAGAGAGAGGGATATGATGTGTGTGGATGTGTGTGTGAGAGAGACTAAGAAATTGAGAGAGACAGAGTGTCTGACAAAGAGAAAAAGTGTGTGTGACAGAGAGACGGGGTGTGTGTGAGAGAGACGGAGTGTGCCTATATGTATATATGTGTGTGATAGAGAGAGTGTGTATGTGGATATGTGAGAGACAATGTGTGTGTGTGTGTGTGTGAGAGAGAGAGACAGTGTGTATGTTCTCAGTGAGCAGTTCAGAGGTTTTGCTAGGAGGTTTTTAAACTAAAAGAGCGGGGCAAAATGGCGATAAAACATCAATCCAATTGCCCCCCAAAAAAGGTACAGAAGTTACCTGTAGTCAGTGTGCTGAAAAATGATAAGCTTAGGGTCATGTCTACAAATGCTCGCAGTTTAGGGAATAAGATCCATGAACTTGTGGCAATATTGGCAACTGAGAATGTAGATTTAGTGGCTGTTACTGATACATGGTATAATGAAAAACATGACTGGGACATTTCAATACCAGAGTACTCTTTATATAGAAAAGACAGAGAAGGTAAAAAAGGGGGAGGGGTGGCCCTGTATGTGAGGGATAGCTTAAAATGTAACGTAATACAAGTTAGTGAGGCGAACATAGAGTCAGTTTGGGTTACATTAGAATTTGGTAATCATATGGTAACTCGGGTAGGTGTGATTTATAGGCCCCCTGGACAAATAGAGGAGTTAGATAATCTACTAGTTGAGGAAATAGCTAAAATGACAATGAAGGGAGAAGTGATCATCATGGGTGACTTTAATCTTCCTGATGTGAACTGGAAATACAAAACAGCTACTTGCGCCAGGAGTACGCATATCCTAAACTCCCTACTGGGATTATCTCTAAAACAAGTAGTGGAGGAGCCAACTCGAAAGCAGGCCATACTAGACTTAGTGTTCACAAATGGAGATTTGTTATCAGATATTACTGTAGGTGAAAGTTTAGGATCTAGTGATCACCAGACAGTGTGGTTTAATATAAGAACAGTGACGCAGTCACGCCACACAAAAACAAAAGTTTTAGATTTTAGAAAAACAGACTTTTCTAAAATTAGATTAGATGTGAAGGAGTCATTATCAGACTGGAGCAATTTAAATGGAGTCCAGGAGAAATGGGATTATCTAAAAGTTGCACTACTGAAGGCAACAGAAAATTGCATAAGGCTTGTCAGTAAGAGCAAAAAATTGAAGAAACCACTGTGGTACTCTGCAGAGATGGCTAAAATAGTAAAAAATAAAAAGCTAGCATTTAGTAATTATAAAAATACTCAGAGTGAGGAAGATAGAAAGATCTATAAGAGTAGGCAGAAAGAGGCAAAGCAAGCTATAAGAGCTTCCAAAGCACACACAGAAGAGACTATAGCCCAGTCAGTGAAAAAGGAGGATAAAACATTTTTTAGATACATAAATGAGAAAAGGAAAGTAAAACAAGGATTAGTTAGATTAAAAACAAAAGAAGGATGCTATGTAGAAGAGGATAAAGGCTTAGCAGACTGCCTTAATGAATATTTTTGTTCAGTTTTTACAAATGAAAATGAGGGTAAGGGACCTCATTTAGGGAAAAAGACTAATGAGTCTTTTGATGCATGTAAGTTTACAGAGGAAGAGGTTTTACTTCAGCTGTCTAAAGTAAAGACAAATAAGTCGATGGGACCTGATGGGATACATCCAAAGTTATTAAAAGAACTTAGTGGTGTACTAGCAAAACCGTTAACAGATTTATTTAACCAATCATTGTTAACGGGAGTAGTTCCAGAAGATTGGAAATTAGCTAATGTTGTGCCCATTCACAAGAAAGGTAGTAAGGAGGAGGCGGGCAACTACAGACCAGTAAGTCTTACTTCAGTAGTGGGGAAAATAATGGAAACCTTGTTAAAGAATAGGATTGTTGAACATCTAAAGTCGCTTGGATTTCAAGATCAGAGACAGCATGGGTTTACTTCAGGGAGATCATGCCAAACTAATCTTATTGATTTTTTTGATTGGGTAACTAAAATAATAGATCAGGGTGGTGCAGTAGACATTGCTTACCTAGATTTCAGTAAGGCTTTTGACACTGTCGCACATAGAAGGCTTATCAATAAACTGAAATCTTTGAGTTTGGATTTCAATATTGTTGAATGGATTAGACAATGGCTGAGTGACAGGCAACAGAGGGTTGTAGTCAATGGGGTATATTCGATGCAAGGTCTTGTTACTAGTGGGGTACCTCAGGGATCTGTTCTTGGACCCATTCTCTTTAATATTTTTATTAGCGATATTGCAGAAGGTCTTGTTGGTAAAGTATGTCTTTTTGCTGATGATACAAAGATTTGCAGCAGGGTTGATATTCATGGAGGGATAAGCCAAATGGCAAATGATTTAGCTAAACTAGAAAAATGGTCAGAGCAGTGGCAACTGGCATTTAATGTGGACAAGTTTATGCACCTTGGGCGTAAAAACCCAAAAGCAGAATATAGACTATTTGGTACAGTCCTAACCTCAACATCTGAGGAAAGGGATTTAGGAGTAATAATTTCAGAGGACTTGAAGGTAGCTAGGCAATGCAATAGAGCAGCAGGAAATGCTAGCAGAATGCTTGGTTGCATAGGGAGAGGTATTAGCAGTAGGAAGAGGGAAGTGCTCATGCCATTGTACAGAGCACTGGTGAGACCTCACTTGGAGTATTGTACGCAGTACTGGAGACCGTATCTCCAGAAGGATATTGATACTTTGGAGAGAGTTCAGAGAAGGGCTACTAAACTGGTTCATGGGTTGAAGGATAAAACTTACCAGGAAAGGTTAAAGCATCTTAACATGTATAGCTTGGAGGAAAGACGTAACAGGGGGGATATGATAGAAACATTTAAATACATAAAGGGAATCAACACAGTAAAGGAAGAGAGTATATTTAAAAGAAGAAAAACTACCACAACTAGAGGACATAGTCTTAAATTAGAGGGCAACGATTTAAAAGTAATATCAGGAAGTATTACTTTACTGAGAGGGTAGTGGATGTATGGAATAGCCTGCCAGCAGAAGTGGTAGAGGTAAACACAGTCAAGGATTTTAAGCATGCATGGGATAGACACAAGGCTATCCTAGCTATAAGACCGGGAACGGGGGACTAATAAAAGTACTCAAAAAAAAAAAAAAATTGGGCAGACTAGATGGACCGAATGGTTCTTATCTGCCGACACATTCTATGTTTCTATGTTTCTATGTTTCTATGTATGTGTGAAAGATAGAGTGTGTGTTGGTGTGAGACGGTGTGTGTGAGACAGCCCATCTGGACTCTAGCCCCAGATCATTTGGAGACCTAGCAATGCCCCTGATGTAGCTATTTAAGCAAGTGGAGACACTAAGCTGCTGCTTAATTTCTTATATGGTAGTGCCACCCCCAGACATATACCAGATTTGGTTTGGTGTAATTGGCTCATGAAATGTAAGCAGTCTTGTGACATCTGAGCTGAATATGGCTACCTATAGACATCACACCCAGACTTCACCCAGGTGATGATTTGGGGTTTTGTGGTAAACCACCTCAAGACCAATTCAGCTCCTCACCCTCTCTGTGCAAAGAGTACTGTTACTCTGTTAGAGCCTCTGGACCTGTCTTTCTTGAACACTCCTATAAGCTGAATTACTATACTGCGTGCAATTGTTTCAGTTTTATTTAGATGTTCTTCACTAAGTGGGGTTATTTAGAAATGTAATTTCAAAAGCAATGTTTTCAAAGTGGAGCAATCATTGGGTCCATGCCATAACAATTTCTTTTTTTGTACATTTCTTGTGATATAGTTGTCCAATCAGCAGGGGCGTTGCTAGGTCTCCAAAAGACTCGGGGCTGGAGCCCGTGACAGATTTGATAGAAGTGGAGTAAATAAGCTCACATGATAAGGCGGCATACAGACTGATATAATTGACGCCAATGAACAATAGGTATATATGGGTATATATCGGGGCTCAACAAATCCTGGGCACCAGGAAATTATACCTGGCGCCCAGTTATTGTTGTCCCTGCATGGTGCCCTTGTCGCTGGGATCATTTTATTTATCCAGGGGAGCGTGGGGGAGCAGTGTGTGCACCGGCTACACAGTCTTCCTGCTCCATCCCCACATGCACCATACTATAGTGTCCGAGCGCTGAGTGTGCTCAGCAGGGCTAGAAACAACAGCAGGGCTTAGACCAGGCTAGAATGAGGTATAGCAGCAGGAGGGGGACATATTGATAGATGCACTTTTTTTATCGTAAACAACAACAAAATTGCTGACGTGTGTAAGTTTATGTGACTGACAGTGTGTGTGTGTGTATGACTGACTGCATGTGTGTGTGTGACTGTGTGTTTATGTGACCCACTGTATGTGTGTGTGACTTACTGTATGTCTGACTTTGACCCAATGTATGTGTGTGTGTCTGTGACTGACTGTATGTGTGTGTCTGTCTGTGACTGACTGACTGTATGTGTGTGTCTGTCTGTGACTGACTGTATGTGTGTGTGTGTCTGTTACTGACTATATGTGTGTGTGTCTCTCTGTGACTGACTGTGTGTGTGACTGACTGTATGTCTGCCTGTGACCGACTGTATGTGTGTAGCTGTCTGTATGTGTGTGTGTATGTGTCTACCTCCACAGCAATAAAAGTCACAGTAATGTGCAATGTGCGACTATAACACAGACTCCACAGCAATAAAACTCACAGTAATGTGCAGTGTGTGAGTGTATCACACATTCGTGCTGCACATTACTGTACCACAATACACAATAAGACTCGCAGTACACAAAAAAACTCACATTACTCAAAGTTACACTTATACACAAAAATACACACCACAAATACACACACATGCAGCCACAGATACACACACATTCACACTTGCACAGTCACACATACATACACACACCCTTACACACAGACACACAATCCCAGTTACACACACCAACTTACATCACACACTTGTATGTGAGCAAATTCCCATGATTTCAAAATAACTGAGCATACACAAATTTGTGTATGTTGCATACAACATTTACCAGTCTCATAATATGCCATATTATAGGGGATATCACACACACAGACAACTACCCTGACACCCCCCCCCCCCCCCCCACATAGATACACTTTCATAGACAACCTTACATTCACACACACACACACACACACACACACACATCCAGACAACCTTACACACAGACACCCTTATACATACAGATGGCCTTTCCTACACAGACATTCTGCCACGCAGACACGTGTGCAAACCTGCAACTCTCACACGCACATCACAAATATTTTTTTTTTTTTTTTTAATAAAAAGGGGTCAAAAACCTGGGGAGAATAGGCTGAGGTATGAAGGTATGCTCCTTCTACCAACCTCATAAAAGAGAGAAGTGAGGGAATTGAGATGGGAATTCAGCTGAATGGGAGAATGTTTCCAACTCTGCTACTTTTGCCTTCAGTTTGATATTCCCCCCTGCACTTCTGTCTTTCATGAGTAAAGCCCATAATATAATGAGCAGCACATTCATTCATAATGTATGGGTTTAATACTATAACCAGGTACATAGGATGTGTAATGCCATGTGTATGGACTTTGATTGCCATCAATATAAAGACTATATATATAAAGATGAATCACTATTATTCATATTGAATGTGATAATCAAGTGTGAAAATAAAAATGGTATGAGAACTGTTTCACACATGATTATCACATTAAATATGAATAATAGTAATTAATCACATTTTCTCCTAGCAATCTCTCTGCCACTCACGCTTTCACTCTCACACACTTACACTCTGCCACTCACACACACTCATAACTCTGCTGCTCACGCTTACACTCTCGCACACTTACACTCTGCCACTCACACACACTCATAACTCTGCTGCTCACGCTTACACTCACATACTCTGCTACTCACACACATACACACTCATATCTCTGCTGCTCACATTTACACTCTGCCACACACATACACGCACACTCATAACTCACGCTTACACTCTTCCAAACACTCTGCCACACTAACTCATACACTCACACTCTGCCACTTACACACACATTCTGCCACTCACACATACACACTCATAACTCTTCCACTCATGCTTACACTCACTCACACACACTCTCTTCCAAACACACTATGCCACACTCACACACTTACTTACACTCTGCCACTCACACCCACTTACACTCTGCCACTCACATACATACACATGCACACTCATAACTCTGCCACTCACACCCACTTACACTCTGCCACTCACATACATACACATGCACGCTAAAAACTCTGCCACTCACATACATACACATGCACATGCACACTCATAACTCTGCCACTCACACCCACTTACACTCTGCCACTTACATTCTGCCACTCACATACATACACATGCACACTAATAACTCTGCCACTCACATACATACACATGCACACCAATAACTCTGCCACTCACACCCACTTACACTCTGCCACTCAAATACATACACATGCACACTAATAACTCTGCCACTCACACTCTGCTACTTACATACATACACATGACATGCACACTCATAACTCTGCCACTCACACTCTGACAAACACTCACGTGCAAAGCTTGAGGGGGCGGAGTTAAGCATGAGGGGCGGAGCCGATCGTGAGGGGGCAGAGTCTGGTGCTGTTCAGCATACAGATTGCAGTATGCAGGAGACAGGGGTCGACCATGAGGGGGCGGAGCCTAGCGTGAGGGGCGTGGTCAGTCTCCATTCGGGGCTATGGAGGGGAGATCCAGGGCTTTAGCCCCAGTAGCCCCCCCCTAGCGACGCCTCTGCCAATCAGTGTAACACTAGGTTTAGAATACAGGTCAAGTTGACCTTACAGTTCACTGCTCTTAGCATGGATACCTGATATTTGCAAATCCCAAGAAGGTAATAATCTACAATACAATGACCCCAAAATTTAAAGAAGAGAACCAGAAATTATCTTCCCCTCTGCAATCCAAAAATAACTATGCCCTCTACATATTAATAAAAATCATACAGAATCAGCAGAAATATATACATTAATATGATAGAATAGTTTTGCAGTAACTTCATCCAAATGTGTTTCCAAATGAGTATAAATAACATAAATAATTTTTCCTTAGTACTATCAAATAAAGTGAGAATGACTTCAAATTATTAAATCTCTTCTCTGATCTAGATACCTTTTTAAAATAATTGATTATGTGCTCATATTCATCCCTGCGGCAAGTGTACCATAACGCATTTATTAAAAGCTAACTAGAGGCTTTATTCAAATAGATATTGAATTAATTCCTTGTTATGCACAATAACTAATTATTTCTGTAGGTACAAGTATAATAAATAGAGTATTTTGAAAATCAGTCGAAGCCTGAGTGGATCCAAGTGAGACAATTGTAAATGAAGGGGTAACAAGCAAAGAAGGTATTAGAAGGCAAAAAGGAGGGTAAAGTATAATCCTTAGATTGTGTCTTAGATTAGTCCACATGTACATGGGCATCCACAGGGGGACGGGGGGGGGGGGGGGGGGCACTTGCCCTGCCATGGAGATTGGAACTGCAGCAAGGGGGGAAGAAGCAGTAGGCTGCTTGGGTTAGGTTAACTAGATAAATTGAGCATAAAAAATGCCAGTCAGACAAGGAATTGCAGCAAAAAAGCTTTCATTTAATTTTATACACCACCTCCCCATTTCAGGGTGGTTTGGTCTGCTCTCTCAGGGTTGTCTTTACCACAGAGCAAAAAGGGGAAAACTGCCCTGAGTGGACACACTGGAGGGTCCACTGAATCTGCTACTTGAGCCCTATAGCTTCGGAATATTTTTTTTTAATATTCTTACTTGCCAGGTTGAATTACATTATACTGCTAATTATTCATTTTATTCTTTCCCTGACCACTAAACTCCTTTCATCACAATATTGCCCAAGTTACCTTAGCTTCTTCCAACTACCATTGATTTAATTCACCCCATTGGCCATTAACATTAAAAGTTTTTTTCAAGTCTGCTGGGCTGAAACGTCATTATTTTTTGGTGGATTAAACTCCCTTAAACGGTGTGCTGAGTCTCCTGTGTTTTCTATTTGCCTTGTAACTTTGTTTAGTGTCATTACTCCATTGTACCTCGTCCTGATCCGTGTATGACCCGGCCTGCTGACAATTTGCCTGTGTGTATTTCCTGCTGCAGTGTGTGGTCTCAGTCAGTGTCCTAAGTGGTTTGTGGTCATTTGCCTGAGGCTCAATCATAGGGTATAATACCATTCAGGTGTAATTGTACTGTACTGTTTCCTATCCTGTTGCAGCAGCTTCCAGTCCTGTCCTCAGCTGCCAGTCTCCGCTACCAGTCGTGTCACAATTGTCAGTCTCGGCTTCCAGTCCTTTGTTATGCATTGTGTGGTGCAGACAGACCCCACACCATGCCCTGCAACAAGGCTCATACCTGGTCTGCTAAGCCAGGTTGTGACATTAGATGATCAGGCACTCTCACTCCTTGCTCTTTTAATTTCCCTGGAGTTGTGAGAGTGAGAGTACCTGGGCATCCATCTTTTCCTACTGTTTTGTTTACATGTAAATTTTGCACACTATTCGTGTGCCCTGACGTTTTGTAAGTTTACCCATATTGTGTGTTTTATATATATATTACTGCGCCATTGGTTTTTATACTTGTTTTATAGAAGTTATTACATTTTGATGAGTGATTTTAATGAAGACATTTTGTGAGTGAACCAAGTATCACCATACCATTCACTAGCCTATGCTATATTTTATTTTTTGTCTCTTCCGTGTATCTGCGCTTCCATTCTGTCTATACATCTTATAATCAGACCTCAAATAGAGTTCTGACTATAAGACTAGGATATAGGTCCCCGCGAAGCTGCAAAAGACCTGGATCCTCCTTGCAGTCAGTCAGGAGGTGACGTGACAACCTGGCGTTCTGTCATAGACATTAGGGTGTCAGGAGGAGCAATGGCAAGTCGGGGGGGGATGCATTGGCCAAGTCTGGGGGGGGATGGCTGCATGGAGAGATACATTGTATAAGTCTGGGGGCAGATGGCTGCATGGGGGGCTGCACTGCCAAGTCTGGGGGGCAGATGGCTGCGTGGGGGATGCACTGGATAATTTTGGGGGGCAGATGGCTGTGTGGCGGGGGCACTGGTTAAGTGTGTGGGGGAGATGGCTAAGTCTGGGGGGAAGATTGTCAAATTAAAGGACCTGCTGGTAAAATATTGTCTTAGTGACAACCTTTCGAGTGGTTCTAAATATAAAGATGATTGAGAAAGACATGTTTTGTATATATAACAGATCCATAATTTCCTGGCTCCTATAAAATCCAAGCTAACTCCAAAATTCTATGTTTGTTCAGACTTTACTCCCCAGTGTTTTCAATATGTAAAGTCTCGATTTCCTATGATATTTATATGAAAAGCTGCATATAATGCTTACCTCCTACATTTGTAAATGGACATGAATTGTAAGGAAATTACCACACTCTTTGTTATTGTCAAACATTTAAAAACATGTTTAGAAATTAAGATGTTTATTTGTACTTAAATTGTTATAATGGAGATAGGTCAGGACACATTAACCTTATTTTCTTTTGTAAGAAGTAAACAGCAATTTAAGTTAATGAGTTAGTACTTTAGCCTAGGCGTTATCCAATATAGAAATAATTACAGAATTAATGTAATTTCATTCCAAAATCTCTATTTGATGGATCATACAGAAATCACAATGTTATATTCTAGCCTTTTTATAAATTAATTTATTATTATAATGAAAAAAATATTATTCAATTCAGGACACTGGTCTTTTATAGGATTCCTAGAGGTTTACTAACACAGAGTACAGGGCCGGGCCAAGACATTGTGCTGCTCGGGCGAAAAACAAAATGCTGCTCCCCCGTACTCCCCAAAAATAGCCCATAGTCATGATAATTCAAACTAAGATGAAACTTATCAGGAAGTGATAATTTAATGCTACAGCACCTTGTCTATAAGCAAAATTTTAAGAAATACTGTACAGGCACGAGTACCGGCTGGGCATGATAAAAATGTGTGCCCTAAATGTTTGAGCATTTAAACTTAATGTACAATATTTGGACAAGAAATGTGGCCACATATTATGTTTTTGGGAATTGCACAGCCTATTTTCATAATACTTTGTTTTACTATTACTTTCTTTTTACCTCGTGGGTGAGCTCTGAGAAAAAAATATTTTATTTTTATATGCCCACTAAAGCACTTCTTATACACATAAAAAAATTATGATTATGATCATTATGATTTACATTATGATAATAGGCTGTGCAATTTCCTAAAACCTAATATGTGGCCAGTTACCTATAACAAAATTTAGGTAGATATAGGCAGTGTGAGAGGAGTTAATCCCTGGATTAATACACAGATATAGGCAGTTTCAATAGCATTAACCCGTGGATTGATAGACAGATATAGGCAGTGTCAGAGGCGTTAACCTCTGGGTGGCTAGACAGATAAAGGCAGTGTCAGAGGAGTTAATCCCTTGGGTGGCTAGATAGATATAGGCAGTGTCTGAGGAGTTAACCCCTTGGGTGGCTAGACATATATAGGCCACCCAAGACACACACACACAGACACACACTCACTCTCACTCACACACACACTGACACAGACAGTCTGTCACTCACACACAGACACATTTTTTTTACCTTACCTTGTGCAGGCATCTCTTGCTTTGAGCTATGTGTGAAGGAGGGACTGAGGCAATCAGGAGAGGCTTCTGAACTCTCAGACAATCAAGAAAGTTGAGAGGTCTCAACTGATTGGCTGAGACCTCCTTCTATCAGAGCTCTCAATTTGGGACTTTGCATTGTCCCCGAATGAGGCTGACGGCAAAGGAAGAGATAAAAAAAATGGTGCAAAGCTCCTGCCAGGGTGCCACCTGAGGCAATTGCCTCAATCTGCCCCATGGAGAAATCAAAGCTGGGCATCTTAAATTAATCTATAACCAAGATATGATCTATTGCACATGGTCCCACCACCTCTGAATTAAAACTGCAATGTTCTTGCTCTAGCTGCAGGATATACAATAATAATGAAGATGTTTTTGGTGCAACCAGGGTCGGCGCTACCTATAGGAGAAGTAGGCTCCTTCTATAGCAGTGCTTTTTTTACGATGAACAATGTTCACAGGGAGCGCGAGCAGCACTGTCTGAGCTCTGTGTGCATTTAAGGGGGGGGGGGGGGGAGACCACAGACATGGGGGGGGGGGGGAACTGATGTGCTTGATGTGCTGTTGTCTGGCTATTATAAGTAGGCGGCATAAGGAGGCAGAGCCAAGGGGCGGCAAAATGAGGTGCAACCCTATAATATGCATTTCTCATTTCTAATTTTTGACTGAAAGTAGTTCACTTCATACTTTCATGTGGCTCAAATAATTAAAAATACAACATCACAATCTCACTAACTCTAAATGGCCTCTGAAGTAGAATATATAAAGTGATATGTATATAATGTACAGTATCAATAAATATTGCATTACCATTGTAAGAGAAACAAAAACCATACATTTGTAATGAGCAGGACCAAAGAATGCAACATGTAATACACAATGCTAATGACCTAAGTAATTAAACATAGTTGCCACGAAGAAGTTACGTATGTTTACCTACCAATTTTGAGGACTGTCATGATTAAAACATAAATAGATAATAAACCACAATCAATAATGTAAAAAAAAGCTATTACATGAAAGAAAAGGAAAATTAGCAACATTTGTCCCAGATGATAGTCACACCTTTTGTGCCTATATTTGTCTGGAGCTTCAGGTACTGTACAACTCAATACATTATTAAAAGCATATAGAAAATTATAAAGACTTGTTTGTGATACTATCCTGAAATACTTAACTGAGACTAATTAATGCACCTCCTAAAATGAACATTTAGCTTGGTTACTTTGGAGGTGTACTAACAGGGAGAGGACAATTATGGGACGACATTGGGTGTTCATTCTGAGGACTAGGGTTGCCACCTTTTCCTTACAAAATTACCGGCCATGCTATCGCTTCCACAGACTAAACATTAGCAATCCTATCTACGAACACCCCTACAGTGTAAATGTAACACTCACCTTGTGCCTGTCATGAGCAGGGTTCATGTCGAACAGGGGGCAAGAGATGTGCCGCTCCAGGTGCCATTCCATTTAGGTGCACCGCTGAGATACTGTTGGACTTGAGTTGATATAATGCTTAGCACTGATACCACAAAACTGAGACTTTTTAGATGAATAGGATCATTTAACTGTTATGAGAATTGGGATGACACTACAATTTGCATCATACAATGTCTTAAAGATCATCTAAATCATTACTCACGAATCATGAAAGAGGAAGATCCACCATCTTGCTGACATAGTTTCAAATTTGTGTACAGTGTATGATAACTGTCTGATGTCCAACCTCCATGAACATTTTGGACCAAGGGCAACCTGTGGCTTAATATAAATCAATGTGGATTAATTCGAGCTTAAGGGACAGTTACTTCTATCACACTTTATAGATGCACTGAAGCCTCACCTTTAATTCCAAGAGTAGAGCAGATGGTTATTCAACTCTGCTCCAGTAAGTATCTGCTGTTGCTGGAAAGGTTGCTCTCTAACTCACTGAAGCTAAAGCTTCCAGATGGTTCAAGGTTATTGGATAAGATGGATCAAGTCTCTTTGCATTAACTCTAGATGAACTGAAATGTGAACATTTCCAGTTGTTGGGCAGCATCAAATATCCACCAGTTTGGTTTTTATTAGGTCAGAAAATCAAATCTTCTAGTTCATGTATGTAAACGTTAGACTGATTTGTACACAATGCTAAGCAATAACCATCATGCACACATATAGTATATGTTACAATGAGTTATGTGGATGTTCCTTACAATGAAAAGAGAGGAACTTGATAATATATGCACAGGAGTATATTACCTATTTAGCACTATGCCCAAGAATTACCTCAATAGTGTTTTAGCAAATATGGCCTTACAAATAAAGTACTGAGAGAGAAACACCTGCACTATTAGGAAAGGAGAACAGAACTGCTGGCCTTTTCTAATTTTTAAGTAAATGCAAGTATTACATGTTCTTATTGGCTGTAAAAGAATATTGTTACTTTATTGTAATCACAAAATGCAGTTGCAAACTGCAGCTCCTCCTATATGGCTCCAGGTGAAGCTGGATACAAGATATTTGTTTCACTTCCCTCCCCCTTTTTTCTTTATTCTTCTTGTTTTGTAGTCACAGCAGTAATTTTCCTTGCCAACGCTGGCTCAGTATATTGGAATACGCCCTGTCGGGCTTGGGGAGTAATTTCCTGCTGGTGGTTGATGACATCATCAGGGGACTAGAGCTCATGAATGATCATTGGGTCAACCATCTGCTGAGGCTGATGGCTTTGTAGTTGGCGGGTTGTTCAAGCTTAGTTTCTTAAATATGCTTGTGAAGGATTTTAATAAAGCTGTGGCCATGACCTCACCCACTAACAAGTTGTCTATATGGGCTTGGTTGAGAACTGTCATGGTGGGAGTAATAGGCCTAAGCATTCATTACAAGGCAAAATCACATTCAATATGACATACATCACTGAGTGGGTTTGCCAAACCATGATTAGCACATAGTGACACTTGTCGAGTGCATTAAAGCTCTGACATTCGTTCCTATGTTCATTTGTGATGCTGATTGTTGAATTTACTCTCCTCTACAAACAGCATAGATGAAATAAGTGGCATTTGCTTTAAAACAGATTGATACTAATTGACTAAAACCCTTTTGGACAACTATGGTGGTTGTTGACTTAATAACACACGTGGGAAAATACACACCTCCCATACACACCTCCCAGAATCATCAGCCCCTTTCACCTATAAACCTGCCACAGAGCAGTCTAAATTCATTGGCAACCAAAATACCTCAGGTTCCCACAGAGTATAACTGTAGCCCATATGTCATCTCTAAATTGTGACCGTATATCGCGTAATGTGCACCATGTGTCTCGCAAACACATTAGAGATCCAACTTCATCTGGGCTAAAATGGGTTCCACACTGCCAGGCCTGTGTTAGAAGCAGTTTGAATCTTCATTTCACTAATAGCTGTTTTTTTTTTTTACACTAGACTCTTATTAACTTAATATAAAGGTGCTTATTATTAAATGTTCTGCCAAAGTTTTATTAGTGACTTGCATGCAGGTACTTTTGAACCAACATGATTTTTACTGAATTGACTTCTATATAAAGTCAATAAATATATTGGGGGCCATACAAAAACTGGCATTACCAGCGTGAGCAACAAAGTATAAAGCAGACTCCTGACAAACTTAGGGAGTCTTCGCTATCTATGCCGAATGCGCCAGTCAGCCTATGTATAAAAGATAAGGCGCTGAGAGACACCTAAAGCTATAAAAAAAATTAAAAGATAATAAATGCTGACTGCACCTTTTAGAACACTCCTTTTTATACATAACCCCCCCATTGCTCCCTTTTCCCTCTTTTTCTCCTCCAATAAATAAACCTCTAATACAAAGTTTTCGCATTTGATAAATAAATGCAGAATCTCACACAATATGACATCAAATTTGTCATCAACCGCAATTCTTACCACTGACTGTCCTGATTGTCCCACAAGTGAGTATGTTAATTGGTTTGAGAGGGGTTTGCAAAAATAGCTTTTATCAGGGGAGTAAACATGTTTCTTTTATACCATAATTGAGTCTTGGGATTAGAAGTTGAGATGTGTTACAAAATTACTGCATAGGTAATTTTCCGAAAAAAAATGATACATCACTCAATTTCTAATTCATCCAATATTTTCCAAATCTATTGCACATCCCAGTCTTAATGGGGATGCTATTAAATAGGCATAAGGTTACCTTCATTTAGGAGCTAAGCATTATAATGAATTAATATGGTAATACCGTGTGTCTTAGGAGACCACAAAGAGATAATAGAGGCGAACAGAGGTTAAGTTAGGAAAAGCAAATCAATTTATCATTGCAGAAAAACATTTCTCATTTCCCAGTAAGTCAAACAAGATTTCTTATAAGCATTTAGTGCTTAGAATGTTGATTTCATTTGATACAACTCTTATTTCTGATACACAGTAATGGTTGTATCTACATTTGTTCACAAGGACTAAAGATAGCGTTCCATTTTAGGGTCTTGTTTCTGAAAGAGAGAATTGCAGAGAAGTGAGGGATATGAAGGGATAAATATATTGGTGTTTTTAAAACAAATCCTTTACAATGTAAAATAACCTATATTAGGCCTATATTAATGTGCATTGTACAATACCTTCCAAGTTATATCAGCTGTTACTATTTGAGAAATGATGCTAGTACAAAGACATAAAATAAGTTAGTGCAAAAGAATGCAAAGCAACCAACAAAAATCACACGGAAATCTTACTAATCTATCTGTGTTATCAGTTGAGCATCCATTGCATATTGTTTTATTAATTTAACCTAAATAAAATGCGTAATTCAGACATACCAGTCAAACCTCAGTAATAAGGACTGTGATTAGCCTAATTAGTGAAGGCGGCACAGTTTTCTCATTATAGTGGCATTTTGGCTTACAACAAAATCCAGTCTAAGAGAGCTGATTATTATTTGGAAGTTGTGCAATTGCCTAGGCCAGTATTTTACAACTAATTAATGTGGAGAGCCCCATAAACTGCACAAGTTTAGGTTGGGTGGCCAGACATTATTGATTTCATGGCACAGTACAATAGACCTTTTAGACTTTTTTAGTCGTGGAAGGGGGCACACAAAAAAAACCCATGAGGGCCTTATCCGGCCTCCAGTTGGACGTCAATGCATGTCTCCCAAGTGTCCTTATTTACTAGGGACAGACCATGTTTTACACCCAAATCCCCATGTCCCTCTATTCTCCTCTATGGTCCCTCTTTTCTGAGAGCGCATCATTTTTGATTTGTATAACTGTATCACAGAGCTCCAGAACAATAAAACTAACAATACATTTTGTTTAGACTTTACTAAATGTGTTTTTTTATGCTTAAACAAAGTACTTAATTTGTAATACTTATTTAATGCATTTCTTATGAAACTGCCAACACTAGCTTTGTTTGTTTTTTAATCTTTGTTTATTAATTTTGTACACTTTTTAATTGACGTACCAAAAAGTATCAGTATCGTATACTTCACATAAAATAAGTTATGAGGTAAATGAGAATAAAGGGCCAATTAGGTCACGGATATGTCTTGGCAATATTACATTTGTTATTACACATAGAAGTAAGTATAAGCGTTTTTGACCCCCGACTCCAAAAAAGCACTGTATTATTCAGACATCAAGAACAGATGACATAACTATTCTTCATATAATTGAATATTAGTAGATATGAATGTGAATTAGCACTCCAGATCATTAAATGTGTTTTTATATTGATCTGTGTAAATAAAATACTTTATTCTAAATCTAAATGACTTGTCAAATTACACAGCTTGTTGCAATTCGTACAGGCATTAATCATGGGTGTTATTCAACTGTGGAGTCATAACTACTGTGTTATGTCAATTGCACGTCTTGTTGGATGCAAGCTGAACCATTTTAATCCTTTTCCCTACTGTGAAATCCAATGTTTTCTCCACCGTGGTTTCATGCAACCGTACTTGACCGTGAAGTAACTGGCGATAATATTGCAAGGTCTCGTCTGGGACATTAATCATCCCTTTATCCAGCATACCCGCACAGGAAACACAATGTATCCAAGCTTGATACATTAGCTATACTATGTTCAAGTAAGCCTTATTTTACGTAATAATATTATTGTTCACTACATATATAGTAGTGTTTGCTACTATCCACGGTTTTAGACATCCACTGGGGGGCTAGGAACCTATTCCCTGCAGATATCATGTACCGTTGCTTTTTAAAACAAGGTGTTTGGAGATTATTTGGCAACAGAAATACCATGAATCCACTTGATAAAACCAATAGTAAGTATAAAAATCCCTGTAAATTTTCAGGTGAGTCAGGGATAAGTACCGCATTTGCTCGAATATAAGACGACCCTGATTATAAGACGACCCCCCAAGCTTTGTATATTCCTTTAGGAAAAAACTAAAAGACTGAATATAAGACTACCCTATAGGAAAAAGTTTAACTTGTATATATTCACATGTAAATAGTTTTTTCATATTTAATAAAAACTTATGATATTAAAAAAAATGCATTTCTTGTTTTTATTTACCTTTTATGTGCCAATGCTCCCCCCAACGGTGTCTGTCTCTCTCCCCCACATGTTGTCTGTCTCTCTCCCCACCCTCCTCCCAATGTTGTCTGTCTTCCCCCCACCCTCCCCCCAATTTTGTCTGTCTTACCCCCCTACCCTCCCCTGAATATTGTCTGGCTCCCCCCCTCCCTATCATAGCCTCCCTGGTGGCTAGTGGGGGCAGCTGGGGGATGTCTGCACAATATGTGTAGACATCCCCCGGCTGCCCATATCTCCCTGGTGGCTAGTGGGGGCAGCCACTATGAAGCCACAGGAAGGACCCGGCTTCATCATAGAAGTCCCGGCGGTCATGCCAGGTGGCAGCAGGGGATGTGTGCGCGCATCGTGCAGACATCCTCCTGCTGTTAGCGAGGGGGATCCAGGTCCCCTGCAGCTCTGCGGGGGACCTGGATCCATGTCTTATAATCTGACCTCGAATACAAGACGACGGGTATTTTTCAGAGCATTTGCTCTGAAAAACACCTTGTCTTATATTGGAGAAAATACGGTAGTATAGTGTCTAATCACAGGAAAAACAATTAATAAAGGACATACATATTTATATATCTATTTATATTAATCCAGACTCAATATTTTCTGGTTCATCAACCCCAAAAATATGTTCTCTAAGCAAATACCTAGCACTCGTTGTGCTAAACTCTACTCAGTCATACCTCATTCTGCATTGTTTGGTAATATATCTATGTGAATGCACTCATAGGGGTTAAATTCCTTGCTTACATATGCTTCTCTCTCATTCACAATCCACAAATGATCCTATAATACAATCTTTATTACATATAACATAAGGCTGCCGGGAATAGGAGTGGTCATAGGGTGACCACATGTCCCGGATTGTCTGAGACAGTCTTGCAATGGGACTTTATGTCCTATGGGTGGTGTGTGTCTTTTTCAACCTCGGGTCTTCTACCCGAGACCTGAGAGTTTGAGGGTTCTGCATAGTATCATAGCTGTCCCTAGCACTGCGCTCTTCTGGACAGAGTGCTAAGATGTCATTCCTGAAATCTGTTGGAGCCACTCTCCTAGATTAGGTGTCACAGCCCAGAGTGCTCTGCTATCACCATTTGCTGTCTCCTTGTCCTTGTCTACCACCACGATGTCAGGTTGATTGGCCAGAACTTGTCTGTCCATCTGGATCTCGAAACCTCACAGGATATTTTGCTTGTTGTTCTACACAATCTCCTGTGTCATCTCACATCTGAGCTTGGGAGGGTTTAGCCCGTATGCTGTGCAGCGTATATGTTCCTGTATACAATACCAGCTACTTGTTTGTGATGTTCAGTGTATACTGTTCCCATGAGCATCTTACATCCTGCCACTATG
The DNA here is from genome assembly GCA_036172795.1 of Pelodytes ibericus. NCBI lineage: Eukaryota > Metazoa > Chordata > Amphibia > Anura > Pelodytidae > Pelodytes > Pelodytes ibericus. The sequence continues at coordinate 184,968,677 of CM069859.1, read as the reverse complement.
CTTTGGACTGTCTCAGTCCCTGGTTGATCCCTGCTTCTGTGGATCTGGTGCTCATTGCTTGTTCTTGTGCTGCTATGATCAGTACTTCAGTGCTGTCTTTGTGTCTAGCCCTCTCCAGACACTTTTAGGATTTTTTAATATCAGCCACCTTGTCGATGGTACATCCCATGCAGGCTCTTAGCTTGCCATGGCACTTTCTCTACTTGATCTTCCTTCCATGTTGCTGCTTCAGAAAACCTCTCAGAAGCTCATCTTTGCTTGCCACCTTACTGATGTATTCCCAGATGCTCTGTGCTTTGTCCAGGACGGTGGCTCTGACACTCCCCAGACCTCGCCCTCCCTCTTTCTGGCTGGTGTACAGTCTCTGCGTGTTGGATTTGGGGTGGAAACATTGTGAGGAGCTTTCAGGTCTTCACATCGGCAGCTTCTAGGCCTACCTTTGGCCAACTCATGACACCAACAGGGTATTGGATGAGTGGCAGGGAGTACATGTTGATGATTTGGATCTAGTTCCTCTTCTTGAGCTGGCTCTTCAGTATCTATCTTATCCTTTGGTGGTACTTGGATGTTGCTGTCTTCCTGGTCTCTGCTTGTAGCTGGTCTGTATGTCTGCTATGTTCTCTGCTGGCAGCTCCACCCCATCATTCTTAAGTGCCTTACCTTTTCTACTACCATTCAGCCACACTTCTCCAGTCCCAATGTCATCACTGTAAATCCATGTCAGGTCAATGTCTCATTCACATACAGCTTGATGTCATCCATGTAGAGGGGATGGCTGATTGTGGTTCCATTCTCGAACTTGTATCCGTATCCAGTCTTGTGATCAGCTGGCTGAGAGGGTTCAAGCCTATGAACAGCAGTGGGGACAGTGCATCACCTTGGTATATGCCGCACTTGATGGTCACTTGTGTAAACTATCTTGAGTTAACTTCCAGTGTTGTTTTCCAGAGCCCCATTGAGTTCAGGAAGTTCCCTAGTGTCCTGTTGACTTTGTATAGTTCCAGGCATTCACAGGTTCATGTATGTGGCATTGAGTCATAGGTTTTCCTGAAGTCAATCCCGGTCATGCTCAGGTTGCTCTGTCTAGACCTGGAGTCTTGGGTGACTGCTCTATATATGAACAACTGATGTATTGCACGTATGATCCTGTAGCTTTGGATGGTCCTGTGGGGGTCTTCCATGATTTGTACTGTCATTTCTCCTGTTAGCGACTATGGGTGGGAGCCTGCTACTAGGAGGTAGTTAATCTGTGCTGTCAGGCATTCATGTATAGCTGTTTCTTTAACCAGCAGGTGTGGATCATGTCAGGGCCAGGTGCTGTCCAGTTCTTCATGTTCTTGACCCCTGGTTGAATGTCTGTTTGTCTGATGGTTCCTGTTCTGGGAGATAGTTGGGGTCTGTTCTCAGTTCCTGCAGCCACTTTGCACTGGTATTATGTATATTATTTCTCCTTTATGTTCTTCCAGTACTGCTGAACTTCAGTTGGGAGTACACCTTGGATGTGTCTTTGGATATACCAGCTCATTGGTTTGCATTATGGTGGTAGTTGGGATAGTCATGAGGGCTCTATTGGCATTTCCAGCATACTTTCTGATGGCACTTCTCTACTGGTAGTCGGGATAGCCATGAGGGCTCTATTTGCATCTTCTAGCATAGTATCTCATGGTACTTCTATACTGTAGTCAGTTGATAGTACATGCCAGTTTATCCTGACTGCTAGCTGCCATGTTTCCATGGTCAGGTCTGCAACTCTCTCTCTCTCTCTACTAGTTTAGAGAGTGACCATCCTTTTTAAAGGGGACCTTAACCCCATTCATACTCCGACTTAGATGAGCAGCGTGAACCGCAACTCCGCTGTGCCCGTGCTGACTCTGTCAGTGAGACAGCCTCCCCACCAGCTCTGAGGCAGAGCCAAGGCTAAACCCGTGTATATCTATAAGCATACACATTGGGTTTACTTGGTTTACCTCTAAGACTCTAAAGAAGCATTGAATAAAAATAAATAATTCTTTTTATGAAAGTGCTTATTTCAGTTTTGTTATGTACACGTTTCATTGAATAAAAAAATTACCAGTAGTAACAAAATATTATTAAATGGTTGTTCATATTATGTTGCAAAATACTGGACAACCACCAATCAAAGGGTTATGGTGGTATGTTTATAAAAATGTGCATAACCCTTACTGTGTCATTTGAGTCATACCTCACTAACTATTTTAAAACCACTGCTCAGTGCTTGCCTTTCCCCTTAGCACCATATGAGACTAAGTCTGCCTATTACAATTATATTGTATTTGGCAAATGTGACTGGAACAGGGGTTTTATCCAGATTATGTGTTCAGTGGTACTTAAATGCAAACATTTATTGTGACATTAAAGGCACAGGAAGTCCATCAGCTACTGAACCATGCTATATAGCCAGAGGCAGTTCCTAAATCCCCAACCAACATTCTGACAAGGAAAAAAAAAAAGCCAATGAGCCAGTCACGTCTGGAAGAATGCATTTCTCATTAGGAACATCTGGGTCCAGTGGCTGCCCTGCAAAAAATAAAAATCCAATCATTCAGCTTGCAATGGATTAATGACTGTGACTTGGATTGCTTCTGTTGTCCAGCTATGCATATTTCAAACTCATTTCTGTTTCAGGATTCATTAATGTAGTCATCATTAAGGGCACAATGGGTTGATTACTAAGTAGCCATGGGGCAGTAAAAACAAGAGGATATATATAAGATAATAACTATTTAAAAAGGAAGAGTCATTTTTTTAACCTTCTTGAAAATATTTTAATAATGAGCCTAATTTTATGACATTATAATTCTGTGTATATTTAGCTATTTATTCACATTATATTATATGTATCTTTATAGCACCAACAATTTACACAGAGCTTGGTAAGGAGCATAGAGAACTACATTCTATTTTTGATGAATATAGACAGACTGACAATAGGGGCCAGTGTTAAAATTGTCAAGTTTATATCACACTATTTGCGGCTCTTTCTCTTATTTCATCTTACCACATAGATTATTAAAAGATAACCAAGCCTGTGGTCTGTAGGTGAGGCATCAGATTTCCGATACTCTGCATTATCACTACACGCGGGGAGAGCTAGCAGCACTTACTGAGCTCTGTGTGTGTTTAACACACAGAGTTTTGCTGCCCGCTTCAAGTATGACTGGGAGGGGGAGGGAGAACAGAGGAAGAGGGGGAGAGAACGGAGGGGGAGAAAACAGAGGATGGGAGGTGAGAACAGAAATGGGAGAGGGAGATAGAAACAGAGATGGGGGAGGAGGAGGAGAGAGAACAGAGATGGAGAAGGATGGGGAGAGAGAACAGAGATGGGGAGAGAGAAAACAGAGATGGGGAGGAGGGAGAGACGGAGCAGAGAATGGGGAGGAGGGGGGAGAGAATAGGTATTGGGTGGAGGGGGAGAGAGAGCAGATATGGGGAGAAGGAAAGAGATATGGGGAGGGGAAGTTGAGGGAAAGAGATATGTGGAGGGGAAGGTGAGGGAAAGAGATATGGGGGGAGCAGAGATAAGATATATGGGGAGCGGAAGAGGAGGGGAAGAGAAATGGGAAGGGGAGGAGAAATACGAGATATGGGGAGAGGGAAAGAAGTATGAGGAGGGAGAAAGAGATATGGGGAGGGGAAGGAGAGATAATCGATATGAGGGAGAGGAGAGATAACAGATATAGGGGAGAAAACAGATATGGGGGGAGGATGGGAGACAGACAGACTTCTTGCTTTTTGCTAAACAGCAACACACACAGACACACTTACATAGAGAGACTCAAACTTACACACAGGGAGAAACTCCCACTTACACACAGTCACACACACACACACAGAGATTTTGTTTTTTAACTATTGTTACCTGTCTGTGGGTTTCATGCTGTCCCGTGGTCCTGTCTTCCCTCCCTCTCACCCTAGTGCATGATGTCATGTGTAGGGTTGAGGAGGGAGGGATTATGCAGCTTCGGGGAAACTTAGTTTCCTGACGCTGTTACAGATGTGAAGGGGGTTTCGGGGGTGCAGTTACCACCACAGACGGGCCGGCTCCTCCATGTCCAGTGGGCTGCATTAGAGGGGTGCCTTTGGCTGGGGTACCCAGGGACTAATAAACTATTTTAGACCCTGGGCACCCCAGCCAGTGGCACCCCTCTAATGAGTGGCACACCCCTGGATAGTTTATCCATTAATATGCCACTGATAATTTGCTCCTTAATATGCCACTGATAATTTGCTCATTAATAGCCACTGATAATATGCTCATTAATATGCCACTGATAATTAGCTCCTTAATATGCCACTGATAGTTTGCTCATTAATAGCCACTGATAATATGCTCATTAATATGCCACTGATAATTAGCTCCTTAATATGCCACTGATAACTAGCTCCTTAATATGCCACTGATAATTAGCTGCTTAATATGTCACTGATAATTTGCTGCTTAATATTCCACTGGTAATTAGCTGCTTAATGTGTCACTGATAATTTGTTCCTTAATATGTCACTGAAAATGATCTCCTTAATATGCCACTAATAATTAGCTCCTTAATATGCCACTGATAATTTGCTGCTTAACATGCCACTGATAATTAGTTGCTTAATATGCCACTGATAATTTATATTATTTATGATAATTTATATTATATATGATATTAAATTTCATACAGATATACAAATGTACAAATTATAATACATATTAAAGTGAGCATCCTTAAAAATCTATTGCTTACAATTCCTAGCATGACCTGCAAAAGATGTTACCTAATGAAATGATATATAGCTAACTGATTATCTATTCTGCCCTACCCTTGTTCTGTCTTTATGTATAGGACATCCCTATAACCTTATGGGTTAATGGTTTGTATCAGCATTAATAGTAAAGAAGGTGTCATCTGTGAGTGGTTATTAATCTCATGTTAATCTTTGAAAGGGATATTACATTATTTTTATAAGTATGGTACACCAGACAAAGTACCATTTTTTTTTTTTGTGAGCATATAATCTACAAAGTTCTACATTAGTCTTATTATTAGCTAAGAAAATATGCCGTTGATATTAATTAGGTTAGTATTTATGTATTATGATTTCAGAATGTCTCCATTCATTATTGTAATTAAAATAGGGAAAATGCGAACAGGAAGAATTAGTGACTGCATTACAGCTCCTCGAAACAACACCTCGGTTTCCAAGATACATTAATGATTTGAAAGGAAAATTACACATCTTTTACAGAGGAATGTGCTGTCTACAAATGTCAGGGTCACATGTTCAGATTCCTCTAATTCTAGGTTTTATGGAGCGAACAATATGTTTCCATGGTGCCCCAATTTTAAAATGTTCCATTATACCAAACAAAGTAATAAGGTGATTCATAGTATTATCTGAATCTGTCTCTATATAGGGAGGGAATAGGGAGGCTAATTTGGGAAGAAATGTGCTTCAGGAACATTATTTATTTTGTTGTTTGTTTGTTAATGATAAATTATTCAAGTAATTACAAAATACAGGCATATTTATAGAGACGTATGGGGCTATTCACTAAAAGGGGAGTTGAAGTGAATAGCAGTTGAGTTGTAATGAATAGCAGGTGTGTTGAGGTGAGATGAACATTTCATTTCACCAACTTAGCTATACATTGTGCAGGAACAAGCCTGGCTAGTTCCCCCGCTAAGTGAACTCATCAGTTTGGTTCCTGCACAATGTATAGCAGAATTTGTGAGATGAAATGTCCATCTCCCCTCAAGTCACATGCTGTTGACTTCAGCACACTTGCTAGTGAATAACCCCAGTAGGGATATGAGTTATAATGCAGTAAAAATAGCCTAATATGATAAAATGGTGCATGTATGTATAAAGAGTGAATACAAATTGAACAATATATGAGGTGTTATCTATAATACAAATATAGAAAATGTTATAAGGAAGCAAGATCATTTACATCTGCTAATATTTTGTATAACCCCCGCCAGATATTAAGGGTAGGGTCTTTCCCCTCTGCTACTGCTGGTACAGTTATAACTTGTTATTGTTTCAGACAATAGTATGTGTATTATAAATAATTAATTATTGTCATTTTTTTAAGCATTTTTTTTCTGGTGTCTCAAATCCAGTTGCTGGGAGAAAACAAAACAGGAACTGTGAAACTGGAAGGGAAACAGACTTATCAAACATTCACCAAAAACCCATTACATTAGTCTGGGAAGTAATATATGAAAATGATAATCTACTGACTAAAAAAAAAAAACACTGGAATTTGATATATTTATTACATATATCAGCACCCTACGGTAAATAAAACAATGTTGAACACATAAACAGGTGAGACATAATAAATGTTTATTACTTTCATATTTTGATATTTGAAAAGATAAATTTATTATGCTTTACATCAGTGGTCTTATAGCTCCTCTCATTATCTTCCCAGAAAGCAACATAAATCTAAAACAGCCAGAAAGTGTTTCAGACCATTACTTTATTAACAAAACTTTCATTTTTAATTAAGATCTATTACTGACATGCTGCAAAAACAGGTTTATTTGAAAAATGCCTTTGTTTATATGCTGTATATATGTGACTTTAGATAAATACATGTATGTTTAATCAGGAAAAATAGCTTAGTTGGAACTATGAGTTCATGTACCAGTGTCCCGGCGCCAGTAACGTATGTTTGCAGAATTAATCACCTATTTCACCAGCAGAAATGCATTCCCCATACCAGTATTCAATAGTGTCAGGAACAGGAACACACATTCTGTACTGTTTCCTGTGTGTTCCTGCACCAGGAAATGGGTTGTTTGCAGAATTCAGCTCTACTCCCTCAGCCTGAATGCATTTCCCAGATCAGTACTCACCTATTCTGGGAAAAGGAACAAAAGTTCAGCACAGCTTCCCAATGTTCATACACCAGATACAGGATGTTTGCAGAATTAATAAGCCATTTTACTAACTGGAATTCATTGCCCAGACCAGTAATCTCCAGTTTCCCAGTGTTTCTGCACCAGGAACGTTATGTCTGTAGAATTTATCATGTATTTTACCAGCCGGATTACATTCTCCAGACAAGTACTCACTTTTTCTGGGAAAGAGGGTCCCCTGGACCAATTGGGAATGCCTGCCAGTATCCTGGCATGTTTGGGTTTATATGTGGATATTTTGGTATGTGGTATATGCAATGTGTGTTATATCAAGTGTGCAAATGTTAGTGGTGTATTCCAAACTTACCCAGTGTTCCACTGGACCATAGACTTTTTTTCATTTTTTTTTTTTTTTACTATATATCTTTATTTGGTTTTATTAGGTTATAATTTATCTTCTCAGTATTACATTGTGTCAATGTGCCATTTATCAAATTGTTTAACAGATTATAGAATTTATCTGAATTATTTACAAAGCATATGATATCAGATATACAGCTTAATATGAATAAAAGGGGGGAAAAAACCCTCAAATAAATAAAATAAAGGTTTGTAATTAAAAAAAGAACAAACTTAGCTTAATCAATAAATAGATGATATTAGTATAGAACATATGGAATATAGATACAACAAACGTTCTGTGGTATTTGCAGAAGCTGGATGAAACAATAACTAAAACACAAGGGCATGAGCTTTACATTTTTAGGAGTCCAACGTGCTATCATAAAACAGGTTGATGGTTTTATGATGGTGGTAAAAGTGAGCTTGATTGATCAAAAGACTATTTCCCTCCAAGGCAACATTTCCAATTCCTAGTACCTTTAACACTCTAAGTCAATCAATAATGAGTTTGTGAAAGGCTATGATTAAAGCAGATATTCAATGTAATTTTATTCATGATCTTAGAGGCAAAAGAAAAGCAATAATAATTAAATACAACACATCCTATGAAGACATTGCTTTTCAATTGTATCATTTATACAATTTTAAAACATATACTGTATAGCCTTGGTTTGTCATTCAGTAAAAACCCGTAGGAAATCTGTATTGTTATGAAACACTGTATAAAGAAGTTCTCGGAGGCTTTTAAAATGAATTGTCACTTTCTGAAATAATCTATTGCCTGATAGTAAACTTTCTTTTTTTGGGAAATACAGGAAGATAAACTAATATTTGCTAGAGCAGATTTAAAGAAATCTTCTCTGTTGTCAATTATTTTTTAAATGACACTTAAAAAAAATAAAAAATCGTTTCAAATTTGACACTAAAATAGATAGCTGAAAGCGAGAAGTTAGGCATGATGAAGGCATGTTCAAATCTAGCCTTCTCACCAAGTACAATATGCAGTATTTTTCAGATACCTGCAAAAAATGTAAATTATTCATATTTTGCTGATGTTTCACTGATTCCTAAAAAGTTCAAGAAACCATATGGAAATATAACTATCCTAGTGAGATGACTGGATTGGACTGATGCGCCAACCATAGGATCTATTCAAGCCTCAGAGTTGCAGGTTTTATTACTGGCTCTATTTTTCATGGTTCCAAGGGTAATAGTAATATCTGCTAGATGTTGGGCAATGTTAACATCCATGGGATTTACTTGGAAACTAGAGAGTATGTCAGTGTATCCTTACAGGTAAAATGCATTGTCATCATTAATGAGTTTTGGATCCTTGGATTAGCACTATGGATAATGGGATTACTTTACTGGTGATTGTTTGTTCTTCTCATAAGCAGGTCCAATGTCTATTGACAAATAAAAAGAAAGCCATTTGAAGTATGTCCTTGCTGCATCAAATGCACATCTTAAAAAAAAAAAACACTAAAGCAGACATACAATTTATACACATGGTTTGTTTAAGTAAAAAATGTAGAAAAATAATGCCAGCTAGTGTTATGTGAGAAGCAGTGGCGTCCCAAAAGGGGGGGCGGGGGGGGGGGGCAGACCGCACTGGGTGACACCTCCAGCGGGGGTGACACCCGTGCTGCCGGCACCCCCCCGCATCGCGCTGCTTAACTTTTTTCTGGTACAATATTACAGGCATCTGGCTGGCACTATATTACTGGGCTCTGGCTGGCACAATATTACAGGCATCTGGCTGGCAGTATATTACTGGGCTCTGGCTGGCACTATATTAACTGGGCTCTGGCTGGCACAATATTACAGGCATCTGGCTGGCACTATATTACTGGGCTCTGGCTGGCACAATATTACTGGGCTCTGGCTGGCACTATATTACTGGGCTCTGGCTGGCACTATATTACTGGGCTCTGGCTGGCACAATATTACTGGGCTCTGGCTGGCACTATATTACTGGGCTCTGGCTGGCACTATATTACTGGGCTCTGGCTGGCACAATATTACAGGCATCTGGCTGGCACTATATTACTGGGCTTTGACTGGCACTATATTACTGGGCTCTGGCTGGCACTATATTACTGGGCTCTGACTGGCACTATATTACAGGCATCTGGCTGGCACTATATTACTGGGCTTTGACTGGCACTATATTACTGGGCTCTGACTGGCACTATATTACTGGGCTCTGGCTGGCACAATATTACAGGCATCTGACTGGCACTATTTTACTGGGCTCTGGCTGGCACAATATTACTGGGCTCTGGCTTGCACAATATTACAGGCATCTGGCTGGCACTATATTACTGGGCTCTGGCTGGCACCATATTAACTGGGCTCTGGCTGGCACAATATTACAGGCATCTGGCTGGCACTATATTACTGGGCTCTGGCTGGCACCATATTAACTGGGCTCTGGCTGGCACAATATTACAGGCATCTGGCTGGCACTATATTACTGGGCTCTGGCTGGCACTATATTAACTGGGCTCTGGCTGGCACAATATTACAGGCATCTGGCTGGCACTATATTACTGGGCTCTGGCTGGCACTATATTACTGGGCTCTGGCTGGCACTATATTACTGGGCTCTGGCTGGCACAATATTACAGACATCTGGCTGGCACTATATTACTGGGCTCTGACTGGCACTATATTACTGGGCTCTGGCTGGCACTATATTACTGGGCTCTGGCTGGCACAATATTACAGGCATCTGGCTGGCACTATATTACTGGGCTCTGGCTGGCACTATATTACTGGGCTCTGGCTGGCACTATATTACTGGGCTCTGGCTGGCACAATATTACAGACATCTGGCTGGCACTATATTACTGGGCTCTGACTGGCACTATATTACTGGGCTCTGGCTGGCACTATATTACTGGGCATCTGGCTGGCACTATATTACTGGGCTCTGGCTGGCACTATATTACTGGGCTCTGGCTGGCACAATATTACAGGCATCTGACTGGCACTATATTACTGGGCATCTGGCTGGCACTATATTACTGGGCATCTGGCTGGCACTATATAACTGGGCTCTGGCTGGCACAATATTACAGGCATCTGACTGGCACAATATTACTGGGCATCTGGCTGGCACAATATTACTGGGCATCTGGCTGGCACTATATTACTGGGCTCTGAGTGGCACAATATTACTGGCATCTGACTGGCACAATATTACTGGGCTCTGACTGGCACTATATTACTGGGCATCTGGCTGGCACTATATTACTGGGCATCTGGCTGGCCCTATATTACTGGGCTCTGGCTAGCACAATATTACTGGGCATCTGGCTGGCACTATATTACTGGGCTCTGAGTGGCACAATATTACTGGTATCTGACTGGCACAATATTACAGGCATCTGACTGGCACAATATTACAGGCATCTGACTGGCACACTATTACTGGGCTCTGACTGACACAATATTCCTGGTATCTGACTGGCACAATATTACTGGGCTCTGTTTGGCACAATATTACTGGTATCTGACTGGCACAATATTACTGGTATCTGACTGGCACACTATTAATGGGCTCTGAATGGCACACTATTCCTGGTATCTATAATTGTAAAATTTTCAAACATTGAAAAAATTGTGGGCGTTTTCTTACATTTTCATTATGGGGGGGGGGGGGGGTTGGGTGCCACACTCAGGGTCCGCCCCGGGTGCCAAATGCTCTAGGTACGCCCCTGGTGAGAAGATATGTGAAAGAATGAAACCATGCCATTTTTATATCATTATATATGTCACTATTGTGGCCTTAAGCAGAAATATTTTCTCATTTAACATTTTCCTAAAGTGAAATTTATTTAGGCACTCCATGGGAAACAAGCAAGTGTGGCTTAATATTTAAATTCCATTCATTAATAACTTTCCCCATTCACCATTGCTCTGTCCACTAAGCTTAACATTTTATCTAATTTTGTTTTAGGGAATGTGGGCTACCAATATTTTCAGGGACATTTAGAATGTAAATTCAGTGTTTGTTTAACAATTGATGATAAAACTAGAATGTTATTGACTAATGTGTTAACAGTTAGGACCATAGGAACATCCGGGATTGGTCAGAACATGGCTAAGCCAATAATTTCCATATATGGAATAGAATAGACCTTTAAATGTTAGTCCCACTTCAGAGCCCTTTAACTGGTCCTTGCTTCTGGCAATTCTTTTTGGCTTGCTTTTTCCCTTGTCTCATCAGTTAGCTCAGTTACAGATGTTATTACAATTGCTGGAGTATGCATACTGTGTTTACCCCTTCTTAGATTACTTGACATGTTCTTAGGTAAAAGGCTCTAATAAGGATTGCTAATTCCTTTAGTACCGTTGTCTTGGTGATCTCAAACCAATATTAAATGTCTCACACCAGTATTAACTATCACAGCTGATGTTCCAGGCATGCTTTCATGTCTTCTATTATCTCTGCATACATAATGCAAAAGTGCAGTATGTAGTTTGATGTCACAAGTATGTATAGTATAAATAATATGCAAACTGTGACACTAACTAACCAAAAATATAGCTGGTTAACAAGTAGCCAGCAAAGAATAAATGATTCCTATATTATTTAGCAGAAGTGGTAAAGGTAAACACAATGAAGGAGTTTAAGCATGCATGGGTATAAGATAATGCCAGGGACTAATAAAGGTATTTTTAAAAAAAAGGGCATACTAGATGAGCCAAATGGTTCTTATCTCCCAACACATTATATGTTTCCATTTTCAACACATGCATAAAAGCAATGTGAATATTAGAAGGAAACACATATAATGTGTTTTCCGATTATAGACCACAATGTAAAACGTTTATGTCATTGAAAAAAAAAGTATTTTTTATGATAAAAGGGATAGTAGGAGAACCATATCCACTTCCCTCCAAGGATCAAAGTCTCCATCCAGCATAAAAGGCCAATTCCAGCATCTAACTCCTATTCTAGTATTAAATTCCACTTCCTCCCAGCATCAAAGTTCTTTTTCAACATCAAAGTCCCTTTATCTCTCCTCACTGCCTTCTCTATCCATCTCCACTGCTATTCGATAGAGCTGAAGATTTAGTCTAACAGCTAGTCAGCCCTGCGTTGGGCAGAAGGATCTCAGTAGTCAGATATTGTTACAGGAGACTATGGACAGTGCCAGTACATCAGACAGAGGTGGCAGAATACCTACTGCAAGGAAGCATCATTGCTCACCAATCTGAAATCTTACAGCCCAAATACAGGTGGCTCCCCTCATTTTAGACACCATCACACATGCATAATGCAGAGCCCCCTTGATTTTAGGTGCATTTGTGCATCCTTTGGGGTGATCACTGTTTTTTAAAAACCTAGGAGAAACTATCTGCGCAAAGAGATTGTCCCCACATTGAGCAATAGAGTGTTTGATACTGACAGACCTTTTGTTTAAAAACCTGTTTCGTAAATCATGTTTGATGTAAAATCTTTAGTTGCCACATTCCTGCTATCTATCAAGAATCGCAGTCACAATGACTCCAAATCCGTTAACACTATAAATAATATCGGGAACAACTACGTCTATTCCAAACAGTGAGACAAGTCCATGTACTGACCTCCTAAATGTGGTGGGTAGTGAAATATCAATAATGGTGATGGAGCCCTGTGTCTATCATGGGCTTGCATTACAAATAAAATGGCAAGAATACAATACACTAAATAGAGACAAACACAAATCTGACGGGAAATCAACTTATTTGAAAATGTATTTTTTCTTATTATAGGACGCACGAGCGATATAAGGGCTAATGACAAATTCTATTTTGATATGGTGCTATATTTACACAGTTTAGGCAAATAACTCGAACACAAGTGTAAGTTAATCAAAGTTTTAACCAAGTGTGAGAATGTCTTTAACAAAAATCCCATAACGAACAACATAATTTATGGGAAATGAAGTTAGCTGATCGCCAAGTTTCAGAGATGGTTTCAGCTGAGCTTGTAATTCAGAAGTATAATACTGTGAGAAGCATTATTACGGAGCCATCTGTGAAAACGCTGTTCTGGAAGAGATTCAGCCCCATGCTGTATTCTTGAGAAACCTCATGCTGGGCCATCAAGCCAGCCATCCTCCATCCTAAATCTGTTCTTGTTTGACAAACCTAATTTAATAAGGCAAGAGAAAATGGTTCCAAGTTGATAATGAAATAATAAGACTTTTCTCAAACAGAAGCTGAAGAAGCAGTGTTAATACTGAAAGTGGAATCATCAGCCTGTGTAATGCTGTATGCGGATATTGTCAGAGTATAAGAGATAGAGGTAATATAACTGACATACCATTGGATTTATCTGTAAAAATATAGATCTAGGTGTGGCAGTTGATGTGATCTATTTAGACTTTGCTACAGCAGTTGATGCAGTTCCACACAAAAGGTTACTCTACAAATTGAGAGAAATAGGTTTGGGGGCAAAAGTATGTATTTGGATTGAAAATTGGCTAAAAGATAGAATGCAGAGGGTTGTAGTAAATAGAAAATCCGCAAATTGGACCACGGTATTGAGCAGAGTACTTCAGGGGTCTATTTTAGACCCCCTTCTTTTTAATTTGTTTATTAATGATCTCCCGAGTTGTGCTGAGAGCCATGCCTCAGTGTTTGCTGATGACACTAAATTAGTTAAGGTACAGACTAATCTTGATGTTTGTTCATTACAGGAAGATTTGGACAGAGGGGGGGGGGGACTGGGCAATTAAGTGGCAAATGAAGTTCAATATAGACAAATGTAAAGTTGTGGAACTAGAAAAAGTGCAAAGGAGGGCTACAAAATTAATAAGGGGATTGGAGGTTTTTAGTTATGAAGCGAGACTTAAAAAATGTCATTTATATACGTTAGAAAAAAAGGCACCTCAGAGGGGATATGATAACATTATATAAATATGTGCAGGGCCAATATAAAGAGCTCTCCAGTAACCTGTTCATTAACAGAAATGTACAAAGAACAAGAGGTCACCCCCTGAGACTGGAGGAGCAAAGATTTCATAGACACCAAAGGAAGGGATTCTTTACGGTAAGGAAAATAAAGTTATGGAACTCACTGCCAAAAGAGGCAGTGCCATCAACTACAATAGATGCATTTAAAAATGTTTTTTTGTTAATTTTAAAGTATTTCTCTTGTTCACTTGCTTTACATTTGATGGGTCTGTCAATAGCAATTCACTTAACCTACATAAGGTGGGAGAATCTAATGACAAGAAATCTGTAAATAAAGCTTCTACCATCCCATGGTCAGATCATGTAATTTTGTATATCTTAGATGACCTTAATCTAGTAAACAATGTTGTGAGATGTTAGAATCAAGTCAATCTTTGAGTAACTATCTTTGGTTTGTGAATAGAAGAACTAGGCCTCTGTGTAGGATGTAGCAGTCTACATGTGTCATAAAAATTTTTTATTTTGTTTCTTTTTGTTTTTATTTTGAGCAGCTGTTGTATTGAATATAGTATGATCTATCTAAATACCAGTCAATCGTAGCATTATAGTCTCTACAAGAGAAGATGATATTGGGACATCTAGCAATTAAATAATTTCTTGATAGAATTTCAGGACATGAGGAGTAGGTGCATCAACATTCAGTAGACATACCTCTCTACTCTCTAGTTTCCCAAAGAGGCATAAATATCTGCCTTCTGGGTCCCTAGAGGCGTGGGAGAGTTAAAACCATAATCTTATATGGAACACTAAACTGGGTGTAATGTCTACCCCAATGGGTTGGGGTAATTATATCGGCGTGTTCTGAGGCATAATTAAGGATAGCTTTCGCTCATTTTTGTGGTATATTTATCCCTTTAACATGTGTGACCACTTTTAACATGGAATTTGCCGTGATTACTTGTCTCTGAGCTGGCATAGGATCTTACCCATGAAGCAATATATCAAACTTTACATTAGTATTCAGATATTCTAAATTCAATGAGAGGAGGAGGGGACCCCCCCCCCCAGCAAATATTTACAGATACAACAAATACAAACGTTACTTAGTTGTACTATTTTAGCAAAGACATCTATGTAATCACAAGGTATATTACACAAATGTAACAATTCTGTGTAGTGTCATTAGAAGTCACCTTGTTTTATACTACAGAGCAGGAAAAAGGGAGAAGAAAAAACCCTTCAGCTTGATATTTGAATAACATAAAAAGGTTTAGGCCTGTTTATACCATATTATCAGATGTGTGACACGCAAGTGACAACATATATAAGAGGACTATCTAGACCAAAGTGACAAATCTGTGATATTACAAAAAGAAAAGTAGTAGTAGTTTGTGAAGTAAATCTGTATGTGAGACAGAAAATAAAACTCTATATGAGTTCAAAGCCTATCATTTCTCTCAGATCATGAGGCTATCATACAGACCCTATTTTACTCTAAAAGTTAAAAAAAAATCAAGCAGGTCCATTTTGTAAGTAAATCTTTTTGCCATTTCGTCTCTTGTATTTGTCTTTTCTTCT
Source organism: Pelodytes ibericus (assembly GCA_036172795.1). NCBI lineage: Eukaryota > Metazoa > Chordata > Amphibia > Anura > Pelodytidae > Pelodytes > Pelodytes ibericus. The sequence continues at coordinate 184,952,913 of CM069859.1, read as the reverse complement.
TTCTTAAAATTCACACATAAATTTAGTTTTTACTTACAATATGTCCCCAAGTCACACATTACTACAGTCTCTGAGCTTGAGCTGCTCACAAATTATTCCACCCTTCACTTACTGCAGTAAGGATCATAAGTCACAACTCATATCGGCCAAATCTCTTACTTCTCGACTGTAGAAGCTTAACTTATGCCTAATATTTTCTATAGCTTAATGAACCCTAACATTCTTCATTCCTTGTATTGTTACTCAATGAAATTGGCGAAATGATATTTGATTTCCTGGGTTCTTAAATGATCCGTCAATGGCTTCAAAGCATTCTGATTTTGTAGCGTTGAAGCAGCATTATCTGTGAGGGGTAATTCTGTCCATAAATGAAGCCTCTTTACGTGCTGCTAGCATAATTGCCTCCTTGGTTGTTAAAGTATAGCATTTTAAAATCAAGTCTTTCAGCTTTCATTTGGTTTTGGCCTCTGCTAAAGTGCTCTATGCACCCTATTAAGATGTAAGTCCTCCAAGGATGCTTCAGGCAATAACATTAATAAATAGTTTTATAAGAAACCCTTAAAGTGCACAGTATCTGGTATTCTAATATTACTTCGATTAACGATTTTCAAGGTCCTCCACATGTTCTTGAAGTGCTTTATATTTTATGTACAATGAATCCAAGACAGATCTAATGAGAGACTGTTTACATTTTAGCAGCTCTGTATTATGTTCCAGGGTCTCAGTTCTTTAAGATATTTGGGACACCTCCACTATCAACTGCTAATCCCGTCTTTAATTTCAGCTTGTTGATATTCTTTTACCGAGAGGATAAGATTGCGAAGTTCTGCACATTCATGTTTTAAATGGAGGAGCTGCATCTATGGTGGCCATATTTTCCTTTGGGCCTAATATCAGTCCTGTTCGATGGATTGGTTGTAATTATCTTTTTTTACAAAAATATTTTGCCAATGTTGGTGTAGACCACTTGGGCTGAATCTTTGGCATAATATTTGAAAACTCTTGCTGAAAACGTAGGCGTCTAGATAGCTACATATGACTTTAGACAGCTGACCTCATCGAACGTTTCTACTACACCGCCATTTTAGTCAAGTGTTAGGACACCCACAACCTATTTCGCTTATTTTAATTATTTTTTTTAAAAGTATATATTTGCACAGATATTGATATCTGGATGATTTATTTATTGATATATATATAATTTCTTTTGGAACTCTGTCTAATCATTTTTGTATTTGTATTGTATTGTAACAAGAATATACTGTTTCCGATTTTGTTTAACTTCAAGTATTTACATTTTTCTCAGTTCTTAACAGTATTGCGTAATAACTCTCAGTCTGAGCTGGCCAACCTGATCAAATCCAACAATATTTTGGAGTACAGTAAAACATTATCTGAATGTGAGACAAATTGCATCTTCAAATTGAATCTTCTCAACTTGCTGCCCTGCCTACAAGCCAATCTAGGGGGAACCCTGAACCTGAACAAATCTAATTTCCAAATAATTTATAACAAATCAATTCATTCAAATTGGAAAGTATTGTTCTATGATTGATCCTTGGTGAGTTGTTGTAAAGTTGTAAAAACCTTCCAATGATTTGTTTCAGAAGAGGATGTAATTTGCGTGATCTCTTGTCTCCCTCTGGTCCGTTGTTACACTCCATCTTGTCCTTTCATCAAAATTGGTTGCTATTGGTGTGGCTGTGCTACATGCAGTCATATGATATCTGGGGATAATTTTTTTCACCCACATTCCAGTAAGAGAATAAAAAATAACCATCAAATTAAATGTCTAACCGGTCATGTTATATATGATTACTTGCCCATGCGGGTTAAGTTACATCAGTAAAACGGACCTTATCCTCAAGGAACGTATCAGAGGTCATAGATCAGTGATTAGAACTGCATTTCGGGCCATAAGACTGATAATTCAGTTGTCCACCCTCTGCTTTATAGCATTCGATCATGTCTCTCCTTCATTATGTGGTGGAGACAGAAATCGTATACTCTTACAAAGACAAACTTTTTGGATTCATTTTGTAAACACCAAATGGCCATCAGGTTTGAATGAATATTTATCTTATAAATCTATTTCCCCCCATTAAAATTAAAGTCTAAATAAGTATATATATTCTATATAAGTCTTTGGTAAATAATGCTTTTTGCTTCAGGTTGGTATAATTGGGCTCTGTTTCCTTTTTAATTAAATGGGTTTATGGAAGTTGTTTTATAAAGTCCACTTTTAGCCTATGTGATTCTGCAACAAAGTAATGTGTTCTTCCAGCCCCTGTTTTTTAAATCTCCACCTGGATGTTTTTAATGAAAGGAGTGTGTCAGGTTTGTTGTAGTCTGTCCTGATGAAGGCTCCATTCCAGAGACTGAAACGTTGATGTCTACCTGCGAATAAGTATTTCTTCTACTTTGGATTAATACCGTGAGTGCCACAATTATATTGGTATTTCTATATAACCGCGGGAAGCAGTTAACAGTCTGCAATAAATTCACATATGGGGCGCTCTGTAGGATAAAGTACCTCAGACAGTTCCTTTCTTGTAATAATAAATGGTAAAGTCAGATGCTGGTGCTGATAAATAGATACTGAATGTTGAATCAGTTGCAAATAAATAAAACAGGACTTCATATTTCAATGTAATTTGTTATCATTATCTAGATGTCAGTCTTACAATGTTGTAGGTGTGAAATATGTGACAATCCTAAGGAGTTCTTTCTCTCGCTACCATGTGTTTATAAGCCGAATTAGACACAATAGGCACCATTCCAGGCGTGTGCTGGTTAGAAGGCAAAATCCCAAGCTAGAGTGATAGTTCTAATCCTATCTTCATATGATGTTGATCCATCTGTTTCTGATCTGAGAAACACACTGCTAGGCATGTGTGGGGGCCCCAAGAGATATGTGATCCCAGCTCATGGGGTGTATAATAATGAGGGATAACAACATACAAGTGGAGCAAACCTAAACATTCAGGTATTTAATCCCTGGGCTAAGTACTTAGGGGGCCATATGGATAAGGAGATGCTAACTAGGCAACTGGTTTAATTAGCACAGGCCTGTTATTCTTTAGAGAAATATTGTCAACATACGTTGTGTTTTAATGCTGTAGCCAGATTTAGATCTACTCCAGTGTAAATCACTGTGCCTTGTTTTTATGCATGAAGTAAAAACTAGACTTTAATATAATATCATGATAATTAGCCTTTGTATATTACATTTTCTCCTTGTGGAACTCAAATCACTTCTAGTGCACACTCTCAGCATTAACCAAACCAGCAACGGAATAATAGATGTTATTATTGGCCAAGTTAAAGGTACTCCGATATCAACTTCTGAAATATTAATAAGTTGAGCCTGCCAGTACTCAAACCTGCAGCCCTGCAGTTTGAACAGCTATTGCAGCCACAACATTTACAAATTGAGCTATCTCACCAGTGTTTGCTAATGTATTCATAATTCAAAAAATAAATATGGTCAGCCTTTCCAAGTGTGGAGGTGGAGAGTGGTAACATAGTATGAGTTATATATGTCTGGATACACATTCTTTTTTGTACCTGAAATTGCCCATTAGACTCTGGCAACTACAATATAAAACAACAGAGGGAAGTGTGTATAATATCAGTATGAAAATATATAACAAAGCAAAGTTTATCAAATACTAGGCAGAGTATACACTTATAAATATATTCTAAGACAAATAAGCTATGTATTTAAATAGATCTGACACCAAAAAATACCTTTGCATTTATCACAGGGAATTCTTAATTTAACAGCATTTTCTACAGCACTGCTCTTCATAACTCTCTTGTCCCTCCACAATAAGTATATGGTACTGACTAGGAATGTTTGTTTGCTTTCAGAATTTTTCTTTTAATATATATTTTATTAAGTCACAAAGTAGCATTTGCTTACAGAATTTTGATATTGATCTAATACAACAAGTTTCAGGACTATAGCGATAATAGGTTTTTTAACCCCTTAATGACAAGACACACAATGTTTTTCTGTTGTTTTTTTGCAAGTTATAGGGCAATAACTGAAAAAACTGTCCATAGAACTGAGATATTTTTCTCCAACAGTGAACTTTTGACCCCAACCCTAATCACATACATAACCCATCAATCTAACCAAACGTTAACCCCAGCACTAACTCTAACACTAATTCTAACCACACTGTAACCCTAAGTGGAACCCTAAACCTAACTAGAGTTAATTTTGATCTAGGGTTAGTTTGTGCTTTTGCTTTTTCCTGCAATGTTGCTGACTGCTTCTAGCAAGTGATCTCTGATCACTTTCGTCACTTTTGCTGGCTACAGGATAGTGCCACATCCAGCATGCCACCCGCGTAGCTCCTTGGAGTGATTGCGGTGCCTTTGCGGGCAAATTTAGTTTTTTTCACGATGCATATGTGGGATTCACTGTCCATTTTTGCGGAGGAGTTTAGTGAGGTGTGCAGTTCATGCATTTAGTATGATGAACTTAAATCTTTCATTGTAAAGCTTTTTATAACAAGGTCAAAAAGCCATACTGGATTATTAAACGTTAACATGTACTTCTTACTCGAGTAAATATAAGAAATGCCTGCTCTGTGTGGAAATGTGGAAAAATGCATATCAAAACTATCACTATAAAGTAAAGTAAGTTTTGGTTAGTTTTTGCTATACTTGAAAATTCAATTTCAAAATCCTTTGCACATATTTATTCTCTCAGTCTGACATAGAAAAAAAAATGGTGTCATCAACCAATGCTGTTAAACTCCCTCTCCCCCAAAGAAGGGGGACAGTAACTTATGTTGTCTGCACATGGTCAGCACAAGAGCATGAAAGCAATGAAAACAAAAGAAAACTATAGCGCAAAACTTTTGAAAGAGCTTCCTAAGGATAATGTGTACATCTGTATGCAAAAAAAATAAAACTATGTACAATGTGCAGGTTATAGACTACCAGATGCATCACTCCTACGCTCCTGTCCCTTTAAGATTGTATTTGTGATCTGTAAAATTAAATATATGAAAATATATTTTCAATCCTGGAGTATTTTTTGTTATATTTAACAAATATGTAGGAATTGAGGAAAAGAGAGATTGTTTGACCATTGAATAATGTATTTGTTATTAGTTATTAGTTTTAATGCGGGCCTTTCTCTTTTCTCATGATTTTTTAGAATTTTTTGTTTCTTGTCTTAATACTCTTTTCCTTGCTTTGTAAACATAGTACTGGGCACAGCAGGCATATGTCATAATTTCTTAATTTTTCCCAGCAGACAGTAAAGCTAAGAGAAACCCAGGTTTGGCTGGTGGCACCAGCTTTTTCTTAAAAAAATAAATAAAAAAAATACAGCATCTCTGTGGAGAGAAATAATAAAAATGATTAAAGTAATATAGGGTTCTATTTTGTTATACGAGTACAGGCACATTTTCTGACCAAAATCCTAAGTCATCAATGCATTTTTACCCCCCCAAAAAATGGATGGCAAATGTAGAACTTGTCTTCATTTAACCCTCTAAGTGCCTGTTAATAAACGATAAAAATATTTCACCGAATTCCTGCCACTGAAAAGGATATACCGTATTTTCCGGCGTATAAGACGACTTTTTAACCCCTGAAAATCTTCTCAAAAGTTGGGGGGTCGTCTTATACGCCGGGTACTGGGATTTACTCACCTATTTTCTGCTCTGTCTCCCCTCGCGCTGTTAAGCCGGTCCATGGCTGTGAGGGAAGCGTTGTGAGCTCCCCTCAGGCCGCGCGGCTCAATAAAGTCTGTTTAAACTTTTTTTTAAAACAAAACTTTATTGTCCGCGCGGCCTGAGGGGAGCTCACAACGCTTCCCTCAAAGCCATGGACCAGCTTAACAGCGGGAGACAGAGCAGAAAATAGGTAAGTACTGGGGATTGAGGATTGGGGAAAGGGGGAGGAGGGTGGAAAACTCTATATTTTAACCTAAAAGGTTAAAATATAGATGCGATTTTTTCGGCTTATAAGACGACTTAGTTGGGGGGTCGTCTTATACGCCCAGTCGTCTTATACGACGGAAAATACGGTATTCACTAAATCTCATCCATGAACTGCAAAACGGCAAGCAAGCATTTAGTAGATCAGCTCAAAAAAATCACTATGCATGCCTGTTTCTTGCAGTCGACTTGGCTGTTTAGTGTTCATGATATTCCCTTATTGGGCCAATATGGGATAAGATATGGGATCAGATATATATACAGAAGCGAACTATGTTTGCTTATGTATATTAATCCAAAGAGTTAATAATTTTCATCATAATTGAACACAGCAGGCCAGCAAACAAAATATGAAATAACACACACACACACATATATATATATATATATATATTTATATGTATATATATATATATATATATATATATGCAAAAATAGATAATTAGATAATAAATTAGACATGCTCAAAACATAAGGTGCATAGTTATACTAAAGGTATAGACATGCTATCTTTTATACTGGAAAAAAGACCAAGTAAGTATTTCATTAGGAAAGGAAGGCAGTCATTAAAATGTCCAATTTTTGACATAAATTGCTGGATCCTCTTGATGATGTTGAGCATCACACAAAACCATCCAATTTTGTTTCCCAGCCATGAACCTTGGGTTAGGTTTTAGACATTACCATTAATTATTTAGACTCTGAAGGCAGCGAAACATCTTGATTCATTGGCAAACTGACAAACATATGGCATGTTCTGCAAACCATTGAGTTACTGTTGAGAAAAGGATAACATTAATTGCATGCAAATTCAGCTGGGGTTTCTGAACCAGACGCTGTAAACAGAGCCTCCATTTGTATCAAAATAGACTTTTTTTGTGAATTGAAGAACACTCAGACCTTTTGAAATAATTCCACATCCTTGCAACAACAAAAAAAAAAGTCACAATTCATTTTCAGGTACATATAGCTTATGGTGAAAAATGTCATTCTTTGATAAACTGCAAAGTCTAAATTGTGGGATGGTAAAGAATAAGGAAATTATTTTAAATGGACCGTTCTGCTGTATCAGTATGCTGAAAGTTGTTTGGATTAATTTTCTTGAATTTCAATCTTAATATGATACAATTTTATCACAGTCTTACAAATATGATGCTAATATTGTTGTAGTAATAGTAAGAGAGCTCACTATTTGACCTGTCAATGGTTTGACTTAAAAAGACACCATTTTTTTTCACTTGTAATTCTAAGACAGAAATAAAAAAATAAAACTATTGGCCCTTGCATGAAGATAAACTGGCACCTACTTTTTAAGGTACATACCAATTTGTCCTATGACCGGCAACCAGGATTCTTCCCAGGGAAGCATCATGGCCGAGGCTGTCGCTAGGGTTGCCACCTTTTCCTAAAAAAAATACCGGCCATATATGTGGGTGGAGCCACAAAGGGTCGGGGCTACAACACGCACACAGTGACAATCTGACAGTCACACACACACAGGGACAGTAGCACACACACACAGTGACAGTCTCACGCATACACACACACACAGTGACAGTAGCACACACATACACACAGTGACAGTAGCACATACAAACAGTGATAGCAGCACACACATACACACAGTGACAGTAGCACATCCACACTGTTGCTGGCAGACTCTTACTGACAGACTCTTTTAAAGTAAAAAATAAAAAAAAATAGCAAGATGCACTGATTGGCACTTCTTAGCTGAGAGGACAATAAAAAAAAACTAGATTTTTTTAGAAAATACCAGTTGAAGTGAAAAAAGGTGCTTTTAACCCTTATCAAACATTGCCACGACAGAGTAGGAAGGGTTATAATTCGATCTTTGGTAATTATATAGACTGAGATGGATTCCCTCGCTAGCCACATTGTAAAAGATGACATTGATGAAAGTTACTATTCTGATAGACCAGCTGGATACGATAGTTGTTTGATAAGTCATAATAAAATAAACAGCAGAAATGGAAGGAACATATCAACCATTTACCTTTAAAACTAATAAAACACTCAACAGATTAAGTAAATAATAACCAGTTTAAGCAGCAAATAAGGCACTTTTTAGCACTTGATTTAATCCATGGCGTACACTGATGCAAAACGCATCAGAGCAGCCAGCCTAACCACTTATGAGTGTGAGAATGGTGAGTAAATACATTAGAAACTGGACAGAATAGCGCTTATATATTCTGAATAATCAACAATACATTTGAACATTTATATTTTTACTATTTAAAAGGCATAAGGGTTAACAACATGTTGCAAATTGATGAATTAAAACCTAATCAAATTGATGAATTAAAGCCAAAAACTGCAGCGCAAAACAATGTAGTTAAAAAAAAGACAAATACAAAATGATAATACTTTGAGTGCCAGAGGACCAAGAACTGTAGCACAAATATAACAATTTAGAAGTCTGATTACCAATAATGTGCTAGTTTATGTCTTACTGTTTCACACATTATATATACAAAAATGAATGTTATTTCTCATTGTTCGTTATGTAACAAAAACAAAATAAACTTTGCTAATAAAGTAAATTTTTACGTGATGTTGTATCGTTATACTATTAAATGGAGCAGCCACATTATATCATTAAGTAGAGCAGTGAACGAATGAGCACAGTCCTGGCTTTAGTATTCAGCGTCTATTGGGATATCATTCGGATTTTTCTTCTTCATGGACTTAGTAATCAGCCCCTTGAGCAGCTTCACTGCCAATGAAAATTCAAAGTGATTTGGCACATAGTGGGAAATGAAATCTTTATTGTTAGCAGTGGTGTTAAGCCTGTTATAGCTTTTGAAACCTTATTTCCAAACAGGGTTGCCATCCAGTCCGTATTTTCCAGCAAGATGGTAAGAATTGTTAAGTCTATGGAGGCAATAGTATAGTATTTATTATATTTTTTGAAGAAAAGATGGCAACACACACTCAACAGTGTAAAATGTTAAAAGAGTTAAACTGGCCTACAGGCGCACTCTCTACCTAGCTTGCTTAGTGCATAACCACTTCTCTGGAAAGCTCCCCCCCTATCTGAGCAGCATGCTCACTCTTACTCCCTGTACATCCTACAATCTCAGATCCTGCACCAACCCTTCACTAGCGATCGCTCACTTCAAAAAGGTAGCAGGTTGAGGTGCGTTCTCTTTCAGAGCTCCTCATATGTGGCATAGCCTTCCTGTTTCTGCCAAATCATCACCCTCCTTCGTATACTGTACATGTTTTTCCTTTTTTTGTATCATTGATGATTTACCCTGGATGTTCTCCTTACAACTTGTTTAAATATATGCATGTATGTATTATTAATCTATTGTTAAATGTGTAACTGTGTAATTCCATTCTGGACTGGGTCCCCAGGACATACTTGAGAACGAGAGAAATCTCAATGTATTCTTCCTGGTAAAACACTTTCTAAATAAAAAAATAAAATAAAAAATAAACACTATTTGCAAATATTGTGTTAAATCCGATTGTCCTGATTGAGACAGTCCAAAAAATTTGAACTAGTCAAACTTTATTATAATGGGCATACATGTACCGACATGTTTATTTATTACAATAAATAAAAGGGGAAAACACAATGAACTTTTGAGCTGATAAAGACATTATATGGCACTTTAGTCATAAAAAGAGAATTACAGCAAACTGAGAAGGGAATTTCAAACTTAATAGGACTCCAGTTTACACAATGAAAACATAGTAGAAGTAGTCTAGTAATAAAGTTACCGAAAGTATCCATTTATTGATGATCTTTAGACCATCAATAGGAATATGCACAATCTGTGTGAAACGCGTCCTGTATTTCTACTCTTTGTGCCTACTAATGATTTTATAAGTCAATAAATGTATACTTTTGGTAACTTTATTACTAGACTATTTCCATTATTTTTTTCTTGGTTTAAGCTGGTGTCCTGCATGTTAAACTATGAAGACGGACTTCATACCGGGTCTGATGACATTGCAGCACCCAGGGGATCAAAAGTAAGTTCTACGGCTGCAGTTGGATTTTGAGCTGGTATTGAGACTTCAATTTCAAACTTAAGGCCAAAGTAGGAAAAATGCTCCCATTGAGCTGAAATTGAAGTTTGAAATACCCTGCAAATTTCTCTTTCATGAATAAAGCCCTAAATGTTATGGACAAGTTGAAATAAAAACAATTGGTAGCATATTGATTCATGTTAATAGCAAAAAAGCATTATACTCATTTCTATGAAACACTATAAATACATATGTTGTTAACAAATTTGCCGGGATTGTCCCAGCATTCCTGCCTCCTATGCACAAAGCAGCTTTGTATTTAAACTTGTCTGATTCTGGCCATGTTTCTGTTTAAACTGTGTATATCTAAAGGACATATCCAGCCTAAGTGCAAAGGCTGGAGCTCAATCTCACCGCGTCAATCAGCGTCCGGTAACCTGGCAACTTTAGACTCTACTTCCTTTATGTCCCAGGATCCTCTGCCAGAAAGTTGGCAGGTATTTCTTTGTTCAAAATGAGTTTTTGTTTGCAAAATACATAGGCTCGATTGTTTGGAATTTACATTAATCTTGCAGGTTTTGGCTTCATGCTTGAAATGCTATCTTAGTTTACTAAATGTCAAATGGTCATTGAAGTAGACACATTGGTTGTTTAACATGTTAACCTGCTCTCATACCATTTGTACAAAGGAATCAAAAGAATAAAAGGGCAGCACACCTAGCAGGTGTATTTACCTTCATTTGTATACTGTATACCTGACATCTATTGGTCTCTTTGAAGCATGCCGTTGAATTGAAGTTATGCCATGTCATATGATCTTTGCAGAGGGTTAAGCAAGTAAGTTAACATATTTTCTAGGTTATGATGCAGTCTTTTAATAGCCCACCTAGATCAGTTCTCATAGGCTTTGTAATCTCACAGGCCTCTCATTTACATGTTACACATTGATTAATCTTGCTGTAGCTTCTGAAGCTCAGTAGGTATCCCCATAGAGTCTTCCTGCAGGTTTATTAAATGTATGTACTAAAAAAAACTCATCAGAACAGATCTGGAGAAAGACACTGTTTTTATGGTTTGTACACTAAAACACGAATGAAAAGAAAGTAGTTTATTAATAAATGAATGATGTGTTTTAATAGTAAAAGGCCTCTGTCACATCATTATTATTATTTGAACTAGAAGTGTGAAGCAGGAAAATATGGATTAAAAATTATGTTAGCAGAGCTGCAAGCAATTGAAGAAGTTAGGTGACAAATGTGTTTTAAATGTGTGGCACCATACACAAATTCAGTTGTCTTTGTTCTGGTTGTTACTTTGCATATGCTGCTAGAAAGTAATTAAATAAATAGGAAACAATACAGAAATGTTTAAAACACATTTTTCTCTTACTCTTGTAGCCACTTCTGTGATTTTTTCATAGGCTTTGTAACATGGATTGGCAAGTGCTGAGGAGGTCGTCTGGGTGCTGTGCAATTGCTAGGGATCAGTGGCGTAGCGTGGGTTGTCAGCACCCGGGGCAAGGCAAGTAATTTGCGTCCCCTAACCCGTGGATTTTAGCACTCGAGTCTCTTCTACTAGATTAGTTAAAGAAACCCTTACCCCCCAAGCACATGTATTGTTTGTTATGAAAATACTTATGTAATTAAAGTAAAATGCATCTAAATACAAGTTTATTTTCCAACACTTTATTGAGTGCGAACATGCATTACACACATTCTCCACATTTTCAGCAGGTCTATGAATACAAATATACACATGTAGTAACCTAGCATGGGCCATGCTATTATATGTCGTCTCACAACCATCGTAAACGACAAACAATATCAAGAACAAAAACTAAACATCAAAATGGAACCATACCCTGGAGATGATCCAAGACTGGGCTAGATGGAGCCAACTTCCTCAATCCTGTACCTCTAATGTTACCCCCCCCCCCCCCCCACACACACACACATATGCCATAATTGTTGTGCCATTCAGATGCCAGTAATATTGTAACTTTCGGATGCCAGTAATATTGTGCCAGTCAGAGCCCAGTAATATTGTGCCAGTCAGAGCCTAGTAATATTGTGCCAGTTAGATGCCTGCAATATTGTGCCAGTCAGATGCCTGCAATATTGTGCCAGTCAGAGCCCAGTAATAATGTGCCAGTCAGATACCAGTAATATTGTGCCAGTCAGATACCAATAATATTGTGCCAGTCAGATACCAGGAATATTGTGCCTGTCAGAGCCCAGGAATATTGTGCCTGTCAGAGCCCAGGAATATGGTGCCTGTCAGATGCCTGTAATATTATGCCAGTCAGATGCCTGTAATAGTGTGCAGTCAGAGGCCAGGAATATTGTGCCAGTCAGATGCCTGTAATATTGTGCCAGTCAGATGCCTGTAATATTATGCCAGTCAGATGCCTGTAATATTATGCCAGTCAGATGCTTGTAATAGTGTGCCAGTCAGAGGCCAGGAATATTGTGCCAGTCAGAGGCCTGTAATATTGTGCCAGTCAGATGCCTGTAATATTATGCCAGTCAGATGCCTGTAATATTGTGCCAGTCAGAGCCCAGTAATATAGTGCCAGCCAGATGCCTGTAATATTATGCCAGTCAGATGCCTGTAATATTATGCCAGCCAGATGCCTGTAATATTATGCCAGCCAGATGCCCAGTATTATTGTGCCAGCCAGATGCCCAGTAATATAGTGCCAGTCAGATGCCCAGTAATATAGTGCCAGTCAGATGCCCAGTATTATTGTGCCAGTCAGATGCCCAGTATTATTGTGCCAGCCAGATGCCCAGTAATATAGTGCCAGTCAGATGCCCAGTATTATTGTGCCAGTCAGATGCCTAGTATTATTGTGCCAGCCAGATGCCCAGTAATATAGTGCCAGTCAGATGCCCAGTAATATAGTGCCAATCAGATGCCAAGTAATATAGTGCCAATCAGATACCCAGTAATATAGTGCCAATCAGATGCCCAGTAATATAGTGCCAATCAGATGCCAAGTAATATAGTGCCAATCAGATGCCCAGTAATATTGTGCCAATCAGATACCCAGTAATATAGTGCCATTCAGATACCCAGTAATATAGTGCCAATCAGATACCCAGTAATATTGTGCCAATCAGATACCCAGTAATATAGTGCCAATCAGATACCCAGTAATATTGTGCCAATCAGATACCCAGTAATATAGTGCCAGTCAGATACCCAGTAATATTGTGCCAATCAGATGCCCAGTAATATAGTGCCATTCAGATACCCAGTAATATTGTGCCAATCAGATACACAGTAATATAGTGCCAGTCAGATACCCAGTAATATTGTGCCAATCAGATGCCCAGTAATATTGTGCCAATCAGATACCCAGTAATATAGTGCCATTCAGATACCCAGTAATATAGTGCCAATCAGATACCCAGTAATATTGTGCCAATCAGATACCCAGTAATATAGTGCCAATCAGATACCCAGTAATATTGTGCCAGTCAGATACCCAGTAATATAGTGCCAATCAGATTCCCAGTAATATTGTGCCAATCAGATACCCAGTAATATAGTGCCAGTCAGATGCCCAGTAATATTGTGCCAATCAGATGCCCAGTAATATTGTGCCAATCAGATACCCAGTAATATAGTGCCATTCAGATACCCAGTAATATTGTGCCAATCAGATACCCAGTAATATAGTGCCATTCAGATACCCAGTAATATAGTGCCAATCAGATACCCAGTAATATAGTGCCAATCAGATACCCAGTAATATTGTGCCAGTCAGATACCCAGTAATATAGTGCCAATCAGATTCCCAGTAATATTGTGCCAATCAGATACCCAGTAATATAGTGCCAGTCAGATACCCAGTAATATTGTGCCAATCAGATGCCCAGTAATATAGTGCCAGTCAGATACCAGGAATATTGTGCCAGCCAGCCCCCCCCCCCCCGTACTTACATGAAGCGGCTCCGTGTCCCCCGCCGGATGTCTCCTCCGTGCAGTCTTCCCTCTTGCACGGAGGAGGGAAGCAGACACCGGATGTGACGCGACGTCACATCCAGCGTCAGTTTTTTTTTTTTCGGCCGTCGCATCCATCGGATGCGGCTTGCCGGAAAAAAGCGTTCACAAGCGCAATGCGCTGTGAACGCGGCAGCAGGGGCTGGGGGCCCACGGGACAGCTGCCTTGGGGCCCCCCAGGAGTAAATGGGCCCAGGGCAGCTGCCCCGTTTGCCCCGCGTTAAAGACGGCCCTGGCGGCCACGCGGCCGCATAGGGCTAGTGCGCCCCCCCAGATATTGCGCCCGGTGCGGCCGGCCCCCCCTGCACCCCCCACGCTACGCCACTGCTAGGGATGCAATATGGGTGCTGAGCAGTATCCTTGTGTGTGCAATATTGCTGCTGGTGTAAATACTATGTGTGCAATCTGGCTGCTTGATAAAATTCTGTGTGTGCAATCTGGTTGGCACTGGCAAGCGATGTGGATGTAATCTTTGTCCTGAGCAAGTGCTGGGGCTGCAATCTCTGTCCTGAGCAAGTGCTGAGGATGCCATCTGGGTGTTGAGCAAGTGCTGGGGGATGCAATCTCGGTGGTCTGGCAAGGTCTGTGGGTGGATTCTGGGTGCTGGGCAAGTCCTGTGTGTGCCATTTGGGTGCTCTTGCACAAAAAAATTGTTTCTCTGGCAAGTCCTGTTTACATGCGCGTGTATGTGCATACATACATAAAAAAAAATGTGTGCAAACGTAAATTATTGGCACTTTGCAGTCCATCACGTGCATTTTTGTTGATTGGGAACTCAAAAACCTTTGCCATCACTGCCTTAAAGCATCATTAGCTGTATAATGTAGCTTTTTTAAATAAAGGGTGCGGTTTTTTTTTAATTTAAAATGTACCTTGGTGATCTTGAGTAACGTTTGTACTTTGGAAAATGTCCACCACAGCCTTGGTCCATGCAAATCCCTATCCCTGTTTCATAATCTCACAGACCTCTCACATACATCGATTAATCAACACTGAAGCTTCAGAAACTCAGTGCTGAGATTACATCCCCATGTGCAAAGCATATAGTGTATGTCCAGATAGATGCTTTCTAGTGTCTCTACTTCCGAGTTCCGTGATGTCCGCGAGTAGTGCCACCAACAAATCACCAAAAACTTCTAAATCAGCAAAATAAACAAAATGGTAAGGTGTATGTGTCAAAAAAACCAAAACACCCAAAAATATCACACAAACGATCCTCCTTGTGACTGGCTCACAGTCACAGGACAAATATACATGTGAAAACAGAACACAAAAAATACAATAATTGTGCAGTATTGTGGAATGCCAACAATAATAGATGAAGTAATGTAATACACTCGCATTTACTAGAGCTTAACTAGCTCTAGTATTGCATTTAATGGATGAGTCATTATTAAGTTGATCTGAAGAAAATTACCAAAAGAAACCACACAAAAGAGCCAATAAAATGAAACAAAGAAGCAAAAAGTAGAAGGGTGAGCCCTCACAGGAAATGAAATAATTTTAAATATATATTTAAGTGAGATGTCCATTTAATAATAAAATTGTCATTGAGTTTCAAATACCATGTTCCTATGCTTTTAGACCAAAAATGCCCATTTGCACTGTGTCACCTTTGCCCCTATTGGATGTGGTGGGATACGTTTTTGGGGGGTATCCTCACATGCATATGGTGATTATATTTACATTTTTATTTTTCTACTTTAAAATTAGTTTTATTGTTTATGTCTTTTAGAACAACAATTCAACAATAATATATGGTTATTTTATGCCATATTTTCCTCTTAAAATAAGCTGACATTTCATTTTATAGACACATATATAAGATGAAGCTGTTTCCTTATGAGATCTTTTACGAAGGTGCACTTTTTGGTCACCATTAGACTGTAAGAAAAACCCAGAATTATTTTATTACGTTTCTCTGGATATTATTGATTGATATATTTATTATTCTATGTATTTGAACACTTTTTCTATTGATAACATACTTTGGTCCTTGCATAATTCAGGGCTACCTCAAATGATAACATGTTCCCATCCAACTTAATGCACAGTAGTGCTAAAACTGCCCAAACCATGTCTTCCCCTTTGACTTCCCACATTGCAGTTGGGGCATGTTGGTAGGTATCAAATAGATAGATATTGGTTTTATACTCATTCACTGGCTCAAGATCATCTTCACTTGCTGTGCTGGGCATGTAAAAAATAATCTGCCTGCATCAGCAGATGTCATTTAAGCAATTTATCACCCAGAACTATTTCCCCGGTGTTTTCCACTTAAAACGTCCTTCCTTAAAATTTCTTCCACTTTCATGCAGATATAATGTACTTGTTGTATGTATGTTAGGGCGACCACATTGCTGTTTGGTTCAAAAAATTGCATATTTAACATGTATACTTCAGGGCTGCACCGCAGACTCATCTTAACTGGATTGTAGCATGGAGCATGCATTTTTTATAAGCGCCCTTGAATAAAATGGTGATGTGGTCTCCTTACTGTATCTCTCCCCACCTACCATTGAGATGTTTATTACAAGCACATCATGAGCTGGGTTGTGTCAGTGTTACCTGACCTACAGTTCTCAGCCCACACTGTAAGGCCTCTGGCATCCTGCCTTCACACATGCTAACCATCTAAAGTACTAACCAAGCACACCTAGAACAAAGATCTCTTTATGCAATCTAACTTGTGCAATGTCAGAATACCGGGAAAAAAGAAAACTGATTTTAGACAGATACAACATACACTAGGGCTTTGGGTGTCCTAGGTTAACTAGGATTTTGCTGCCCTCTGACCTCCTTAAGTGATGCTGTCATCCGCAGGCTTGTGGATGAGAAGGTCCCCTTCAGGTGTATAATAAAATAAAATATTATGCATATGCATTAAATAAATAGAACCTTTTCCTGAGCAGGAAAAGTGACCAGATAGTCCGTTTTATTCAGAGAGGTTTAGAAAAAAAATAATGCATGCTCCATAGATATTACCAGTAAACTGTATATGGCAGCCAGAAACCCCAAATTATGTATTTTAGTATGCAAAATAAGCATCAACATAGACTGGAATTAGCTTATGAAATATGGGAAAACACAAATTGAATTAATTGTCATGGACTTTTCAGCTACGTAGTCTCTTGGCCTCTGCAAAGTCCAATGTTAAGCTTCTGGTGCAAATAAGACCATGCTATAGTGCTTTAGCTATGGGCATAACTGCCAGTAGTGCAGCAGGTGCAATGCACTGAGGCCCAACAGTAGAAGGGAGTCTACAGCATGTTGCAACACACAGGGAATCTCTGATCTCCAGCAGTGTCTCTGTTCTGTGCTCTGTCACTAGATGTTGGAATACTGTATTTATGTATTCTGTTGCAACAACTTCTGTGTATATACATTTGTGTTATATACTGTTTTATCAATAGATGGCGCTGTTTACAGATCTTACTGTTCACTGTTTCTTGTAATACCTACTTGTGTTGGTTTCAATAAAAACTGCATGTTCACTTTCAGCCATGTTTTCCATGTGATAAGACTGAGCACACTTTATTTCTGTGGTGTTTTAAAAGAATTTCCAACAGGTTATGGACCCAGATAAAACTGCTGCATTAAATAAGTGACAGATACAGCAAGAGAAAAAGGCTGCAACAGAAAAATGGCAAGAAACACAGCTTCAGCAACACTTCCATTTGCAAATCTGACAAACCACAACTATCAGTCCTGGAAATTCAAGATGAAATTGCTGCTAATAAGAGAAGGAAAGTGGAAATATATAAATGAGGACCAGACCTGCAGAACCTACTGATGAATGGATACAGAAGGATCTAAAAACTAAAAAAAGTGTATTGTCTCCCTTTGCATAGATGATGATCAAATAATACATATATGCAATTGTGAAACTGTTAAAAGAATGTGAGAACTACAAATGGTGCATGAAAGAACTAATCTCAGCAATAAACTGTATTTCATTAGAAAGTTATACCAGACCAAGCTGATGAAAAACCAGGATATGCAAATGTATAAATTGGAAATGGTTGAAAGACTAAGAGGTGTAGGAGAAGAAATAAAAGACTTTCATGTTGCAGCACTATTACTTAGTAGGTCTACCTGAAAGTTATGAAACACTAGTTACAGCACTTGATGCACGTCCAGATGATGAACTTACATTGGGATATGTTAAAGGCAAGCTTGTGGATGAATATAAGCGCAAAACAGAAAACATGAACTGTGAAAGTGCCTCCAGTGCAGAATCTGCATTAAAGATAAAAAAGGAAGACAACAACATGCAGCTAGAAATGCATGAATACTTTATGTGCAAGAAGTCACTTAAAGGCAGATTGCAGAATTTGGAAAGCCAGAAAGTAAAAACAAGCTGAATTGCAAAAGGTCAAATGTGTGAAGGAAGAAACAGATTAAACTGAATGTGTTTTTCAATCCAAATGCAGCACCTAATCTTTGAATGTGTGGTATATTAATTCAGGAGCTACAAGTCACATGGCAAATTATAGAAATGGCTTCACTTAAATCACCACAGCTAATGGGCAAATAATAAAATCAGAAGATATAGGTGATGGTTACATTTACTGTCCTAGCTCCCAAATTGTCACCAGAAAAATACTCGTGAAAAATGTTTTACATGTGCCTGCTTATGAAAGTAATCTTTTTGTCTGTAAAGAAGCTCACAAAACAAGGCAATGGAGTGACCTTCAAAGGAGACAGTTGTATAAACACAAAAGGGGATTGCTTACTTGCTAAAGCTAAAATCACAAATAAACTGTATCAGCTGAATTGCAGTGAAATGGTTAATACTGCCAAAGAGGAAAAACATTCAAACTGCATCCACACTTAGCACAGGCGACTTGGGCACCGAGGTCCTGATACAATAAAGAAAATAGTTGAGAATAAATGTGCAAATGGTATAACAATTAGACCATGTGATCAATTGATGAAATGTACCAGCTGCATTAAAGGAAAAATGACAAGAAAAGTTTTCTCAAAGCAGAGCTCAAAAGCCCCTGGACTTAATTCATTCAGACCTTTGTAGACCAATGAAAACCTGGGGATATGACTCTTCATCGCGGCTGCTTCTGCGCAGCCACTTCACCGCCGACTCTACACAGCAAGACAAATCGTCGCTGGAGATTTCACTGCGGGACATTTCATCGCTAAAGGTAAGTATTTTAGCTATTTTACTTTGGTTAGAATTAGGGTTTAGGGGGTTAGAATTAGGGTTTAGGGGGTTAATTTTAGTATTAGGGCTCTGGGGTTAGTATTAGGGTTAGTATTAGGGGTCGGGGGTTAGTATTAGGGTTAGTATTACTTTTTAGGGGGTTAATTTTAGTATTAGGGCTCGGGGGTTAGTATTAGGGGTCGGGGGTTACTATTAGGGTTAGTATTAGGGTTTAGGGGGATAATTTTAGTATTAGGGCTCGGGGGTTAGTATTAGGGGTCGGGGGTTAGGGGGTTAATTTTAGTGTTACTATTGGGGTTTAGTGTTAAGTGTTAGTATTGGGCTTTGGGAATCATTTATTAGGGAGGTTATTTTCTTGTACATTTGTAAGAGCTGACAGTTCAGCGCTGTACTGTCAGCTCTTACATAGCCGCGGCCGCGATGAAACGGCCGCGTTATTCTTCATTGCTGACAGTTCAGCGTTTTAACTGCCACGCTGAACTGTCAGCGATGAAGATGCGGCACGGAAGTGTCCTAGACCCTGAAAACCTTCACTCCAGGAAAGAAAAGGTATTTTCTCACGTTCATTGATGAAAGAAATATCAAGAAGAAAAAATTCAAAAACTGTTATTTTTTTGTTTTCTTTGGCAAGTGCTGTCAGTAAACAGAATCAGCTATACTGAGCTGGGGTAGAGGTATTTGTAGGTAACCCTCATGATTTATCGGAGGCCCTCCAGCTAAGTCTAGACAGATACGGCATTAGTTGCAGTATTTATTCCTCCACTTGTATAACATGGACATGTTATTGCAGTTTTTTTAAACTTCCAGAAGAGGGCGCCATATGCTTAATAGTTTCAGAATCCATTTTTACAGATTCAGACCTTGTAATTAGTATGATGGCAGAAAACATTAAAAAGCTCATGTGATTGTTTGCTAATTTCTTCAAATACGGTTCACGTTATATGGCAAAAAATAAATGTCAATTTACGGAACCAGTTCTTTCCTGACTGACAGTGATATGTATATTTAAACGTGCTGTTATTATACACATTATGGAAAAACTATAACTCATCTTATAAAATAAGCTGTTTTGAAAAACATAATACATAATATATGAGATAGTTTAAACACCTGTCATTTTAGCTGGCAACTTGGTCTATAAGCCAATATAAATGAAAACTTGTACATATCTACGTAACAAATCTGAAATTTTTATTAACTATAAAATTTAAAAGGGCTCCATCTACACACACTTTGATTTGAAATTCATTCATTTTAAAACAAAAGGTTATTTATGTAATATAATATGATTTTCTGTCTCATATAGAAGCCAATTTCTATTGGTTCATAGTGAACCTTCTTTACCTAGCACTACATCTTACAGTTTGTATTGCCGAATTAATATTGCTAATATTTTCTACAGAGGTCAGACAGGATCGGGAACTTTCAGACCAGTAAGTCAATAGGCAGGAGAATAGGCACGGAATTCACCCACCCAAAACCCCCCCACAGCTCCTGGGGTTCCCAAGCAGTCCCACACAATGGTCCTGAGAAAGCCTGGCTCTAGCTTGGAATTGGGCACTATCAGACCAGTATGTCTGTAGGAAAAGGCAACTCTTAATCGTCAAAGCTGAAAACAAATGGCTCAAAATAGGATGGAGAACTCAAAAAATTGCACCAGTACTGCCCAAGTCTGGCTCCTGAGGTCTGATGGGTTGAGTGTTTTCAGACTGGTTGTAGGTGATGAATTGAACTTCAAGGGCCCATCTTGAATCAAACTGTAAGTCCACCTGTCCAGTAAAGGTAAACCTCAAGGGCTGGGAAGGGCTGTAACCCCCTAACCAAAGAAAAGCTTACACCATCTGGGGGTTCCTGATTAGTCTTCCACACTGGTACTGAACAAACTTGGCTCTGCCTTATCACAATATTAGATGGGACTGAGAACTCTTAGACCAGTGTGGTCGTATGTGGCTTGATTTCCAGGGGCCAGTCTTAATAAATACAGCAAGCCTTGCAGTCAATGAAGAAAATACTACATTTAAAGCATCTTTCCTTTTAACACTGACAAATACTGTAAGCTAGTTTCAGGAGACAATATTAATGAGATGATGTCATAAATTTGCATAACTCTGGCCACTAATAGGAAAGTATAGCATGATATGCCAATGTGTTACAGTGATGTCACTTGCATAGGTTTGTGATTGCCCACAAACTGGTGAAATGGCTTCAAGCACTTCTAACAAGCAAGGAAGTGATGTCACTTTGTCTCCTGACAAACAAACAGCTCAGTGCTTGTGTGAAAAAAAAAAACAGGACACAGATTTCAAATCTGTTTTTTGATATGCTGAAGATATTGGAGGTTATCTACTGCTTGATCTAATGAAGCTTTTCCTTTCCTATTTATTTAGCAGTGAGTTGTTATGACATGCTATTAGGTCTCAGAAGGGGCTGTGTGAATGAAATGCCCATGGTAAATAGCCTGCTTTATTAGTTCTATTGTTCTGGGTTTGTTTCATGTGCGCTAAGCAGAGCTTTCCTGAGCAGGGAACCTCAGCTCCTCAAAGTGTTATGAAGTGGGGGAGGGATGACGTAAGACGCACGCACGCATGCTAGCGGCGGCGCCTCGCGAGAGGAGTGGATGAGGTTGGATCTCTCGAACCTCTCAACGGAGACCGAAGAACAGACCCGCTGATCGGCACCAATTGGAAGAAGACTCCCGTGCATGAGAACTCAAGCAGAGTTAGACTCAAGGACTGAGTACAGGAGGGGAAGGTTCGGAGGAGCGCTCCCCTCGGTATCTCTACAGAAACGTGAGTAAACACGGACTTTTGAACAAACGCTGCACGGGAGTACCACAGTATATTGCATTACACATAAGGTAGAAAAAGACAGGGGAAAGAAGGAAGGCACAAGTATTTTTCCTGGTGCCTGTCCTGCAGTACAAGGAAAAAAGCCGCTTGATCAGCTTTGGGTAAAACTCCAAAATGGCTATTAGTAGCTAGGTGGTGGACTGGGTTAGGAATTATCTCCTGTTGATCCTTGCCAACACTGGGGTAATCAATTTAACCATGGCGTCAAAAAAAACGAACGAAAAATTAAGGGAAAAACGAAAGGAAAAACAGGTTAAACCAATGACCTCTTTTTTTTCCCCACATTTGGAAAGAAATGAGCCACCTACCTCTAAAAGAGACAGTATATATAATCAAGGGGTATCAGAAGAAGCTGGGACCAACAGGGACCAGTCGGACTCTTCCTGGTCAGAACCTCAGGGGCCCTCAGCAGATTACTTCAAAACCCTAATGGAAGCACAATTTCTCAAATTAAAAGAGGCAATTGATAAAAATGCAATAGAAATTAGAGAGGATATAAGACAAGAAATTAAAACAATGGGGGAAAGAATACAACTGGTGGAGAGTGGCATGGAAAAAACCTCACACCAGCTGGATAATCAACAGCAAAAAATGAATAACCTACAAAGTAAAATACAAGTGCTGGAAAGCAAAATAGGAGATCTAGAGGATCGTTCAAGGCGGTGCAATTTGAGGATTAGGGGTATCCCTGAGACCATACCACAAATCAATATGGGAAAATATCTGAGGGACTTCCTCTCTTTCCTTAAGCTGCAGCCGGAGAAGGACATAAATACCCTGGAGCGCTTTCACAGAGTGAATAAATCTCCTAATGTTCCGGAGCAAAACCCAAGGGATCTAATTATATGCTGCCATTCCTTCACCCTCAGGGCGCAGATAGTGAAGAGGTTTGCGGAGAGTGAACTAAAAGGCTCTGAATTTGAACATCTCAAAATATATCCTGATTTATCTTATCACACAAGGAGACAGAGAAAGTTTTTTCAGCAGTACACAGTCATCCTCAGAAAGAACGAGATCAGATATGCATGGAGATATCCAATAGGAATCACCATCTTCTACAGGGATAAAAGGGAAGTTTATGATACACCAGAGGAATTAAAACAGAGTCTGCAAGAGAAAAAACTGTTTCCCTAAAAACAAAGACTGGCTAGCAGACAACACAGGAGATCAGGGAGAGAACCGGCTTTTTTTTTCTTTTTTTTTTTTTTCCTTTTTCTGAACCCCTGAGCGGTCTGTTCGGGCTTCTTTCTTTTTTTTTTTTTTTTTCTTTTCTTTTCTTTTTTTTTTTTTTTGGTTTGTTTTTGTCTGTCCTTGGACAATAGGCATAATTGTCCCAAGGCTCGAGACTGTTGGTTTATGTTTGGGCTATACTGAACAAATGCGGGGGTTACAACTGGCAAATGTAATATATTGGCCAAATTAGAACCTTAGGTATACTAGGAAGTCAACAATAGATTAGAGGGCCCGGTAGCATCAATGAATGCACCATATGGGAGGGGGAGGAGGGAAGTGCAGGGAGAGACGAGGGACAAGGATGTATAAATTGTCTTTATTGTGTTTTTTTTTTTTTCTTTTTGGGATGCAAAATTCGTCAATATGGGTTCACCCACAAAAATGAATAAGGAAAACATATGGTACAACATAAAGGAGCACCCCAGTAGAACAAAATATCGCAACACATATTCTCACCGAATAGGAATAGACTTAATAATGACACTCGTTTCACTCACTCAAGCACGTAGGAATGAAATAAGGCTTTTTTTTTTTTTTCACTACAGGAGGTTTTCTTCACCCACACCATATACAACTATTAGCATTAGGCTGTAGATTGGGGAAGTACTCCACTATAAATCACATTGATATTTCCTAACACAGGGATTGAATGAGGCGCTTCTGTCCCCCTCCCCTTCCATTAGTGTGGATTAGGGCTAAGAGGTGAAATAGTAAAGCAGAAATAGGACCCCACTAAGAACACCTACTCGTGGATCGTAGGGGAAGCTAGGGCTCGAAGGGACTTCGAAGGGAGGGGCGGGGGGACGGGAGAGGAAGTGTGGAATTTGGGGGTAAAAGCATGAGGCTGGGTTTCTTTTTTTTTTTTCTTTTAGGAATTTATTCAATAATAAGGACATACTACACAAATTAGCTTAATATGAGAGATGATCTGTCAATAAATAACAATAAGGAGAATATATAGTATTACACAAGAGTAACACAGTAAGATATATTAGATATCACATATTTTCACCGAAAAGGAATAAACTTAACAATGACACTTTTTTTTTTTTTTTTTCTCTTTTAGGAATTTATTCAATAATAAGGACATACTACACAAATTAGCTTAAATATGAGAGATGATCTGTCAATAAATAACAATAAGGAGAATATATAGTATTACACAAAAGAGTAACACAGTAAGATATATTAGATATCACATATTTTCACCGAAAAGGAATAAACTTAACAACGACACTTTTTTTTTTTTTATTTTCTCCGTGAGAGTATCGGTATGGGTCCAACCTCATCCACCTGCCATACCGCTACAACCGAACATGTCGTGGTCGGCAACAACCTTGTTTTTTTTTTAACCTAATATTCCCCCACTGAGGGCCAATACCCCCGGTGGGATGGGTTCGGAGTGCTCAAGATCTATCGGTAGCACTCTAGGGATGGGTGTGTGTTACAGTTATGTTGTAGTTTATTATTTGTTTGTTTGTGTTAAATGCTGTGCTGTGGATCGGGGACGTGGAGACCGGGGGACCCTGGAGGGAACGAGGCGGGATGGGAGAACCGGAGTAAAAAATGGGTAGTATTAAGGTAGCCTCTATAAATGCTCAGGGTCTTAACTCCCCCCAAAAACGAAGTATATTCCTAAATACGTTAAAGAAAGATCATATACAGGTTTGCGGGGTACAGGAAACACATTGGAAGAGGTCAGACGAGTCAAAAATAAAGAACCGAGCATTTCCACTTATACTCTGCTCCTCCTTTAGGGACAAAAAAAAAAGAGGGACAGCTATTTTGTTTTCTGCAGACCTCAGAGTCAACATTATTCACCAGGACTGTGATCCGGAGGGTAGATTTGTTCTTGCAATTTGTGAGATAAATAATATAGTGTATACCCTGGTAAATATCTATGCCCCAAACCATTTTCCGGTACGCTTCATCGGCAAAATACTTGCCAAACTTGAGAGAATAAAACAGGGGAGAGTCATAGTTATGGGGGACTTCAATTGCCAAATGGATCCTGCCATGGATAGCTCATCAGCCAGGGGAACTACTAAAAACAAAAATACAATAAATAATGCTAGAAGACTAAGGGATATGTTGAGGAGTTATGCATTGCTGGACCTCTGGAGGGTGTTCCACCCGGGGGAGAGGGATTACACGTGTTTCTCTCGCTCCCATCTTGCATACTCAAGGATAGATCTGATGGTGTCCGGGACTAATGTTGCCAAAATAATAAACAAGATAATTATTATTACCATCCCTTGGTCCGATCATAATATGGTACTTATGATTGTGAAAGACGAAATGGCTAGGACAAGGACCCACTGGAGGCTAAACAATCAACTCCTGCGTAGGGGGGATAATATTTTATATTTGAAAAGGATGTCTGATCTCTTCTTTACTGAGAATTGGGATAATGAGGTCCCTCTCGCCACCGTTTGGTGTACATACAAATGTGTGATGAGGGGACATCTGATCAAGATGGGAGCGAGAGAGAAGAGGTCTAGAGGAGCCCCCCTTGCGGAGCTATACGTTTTATTAGAGCACCTGGAACAGGAAAATAAAAAGAAACCATCACCTCAAGTCACACAAAAAATTAAAGATACGCAAAATAGCATCAATGAGCGCTTGATAAATAGAGCCAATCTAAATTTAGAATACCTCCACCGAAAGTGGTACTACCAAGGTAATAAGGCGGATAAAGAACTAACAAACAGACTAAAAAAAGAAAAATCTATAAAAACCATAAGTAGGCTTAAAGACAAGAACAAAATAATATTACACCCAGATAAAATCGGAGAAACATTTAGAGCATTCTATGAATCACTATATAATATTCCGGTGGACCCAGCCGCCTCTAGGGTGGAAGATTTTTTTGCGGAACTCAATCTACCCCAAATTTCAGACACACAGTCAAGGGAGCTCAATTTGCCACTTACAGCCACAGAAGTGGAAAAAGCCATTAATAACCTTAAGAATAACAAAGCACCCGGTCCGGATGGCTTCAGCAATAGATTTTATAAATTGATGAAAGGCAATATTGCACCCAAACTTGCGGTGGTTTTTGGTGCCTTCGGCGCACAGCAGAGGATACCAAAAGAATTGCTGCAAGCACACATAGCCCCAATACCTAAGCCAAACAAAGACCTGGAGTCAACATCTAACTATAGACCTATTACGTTACTAAACGCAGACATAAAGATCTATGCATCAATTCTGGCGGAAAGACTTAAGAAGGTAGTACTCTCTCTGGTCCATACAGATCAAACAGGCTTTGTGCCGGGACGATTAAGTTCCAACAACGTAAGAAGGCTGATAGATGCCATGGATATGGCCCAGAGGGAGGGGCTGCCCCTGCTGACCCTGTCGATAGACGCCGAAAAAGCATTCGACAGGGTCAGCTGGGATTATTTGCGATATACACTGATAAATGTAGGCATTGGGGGACACTTTTTGGATAGCATTATGGTTTTGTATACAAACCCCACAGCTAGAGTCTGCAGTAGTGGCTTTGTCTCGGGTTGGTTTGACATATCCAACGGAGTTCGGCAGGGATGTCCCCTTTCGCCTCTCCTTTACATACTCTCAATGGAACCGCTAGCAGAACATATCAGAACCAACCCTAAAATAATGGGTATCCCGGCGGGAAAAAGGGAATTAAAACTGTGTATGTATGCGGATGACGCAGTTCTTACCCTATTAAACCCCAGACAGTCTATTCCGGCACTTATTGGAGTGATGGAATCATACTCCACCATCTCGGGATATAAAGTTAACTGGGAAAAATCAGAAGCAATAGCCTGTAACATATCCCAAAGAGAAAAAGACCATCTGACTAAGCTAGGGGGTTTTAAATGGGCTAAGGATTCCATCAAGCATATAGGTATCAAAATCACCTCCGATCCCTCAAAAATAGTTGAAATCAATTTCCTCCCTATGTTACTACATATAAACAAAAAATATCAAGAATGGAAAAATATTAGGGCTTCTTGGTTGGGAAGAATTAATATTGTAAGATCATACTTGCTCCCTAAGATGTCCTATATCTTTAATATGATACCCTTAAAAGTACCAAAAGCATGGATTGAATTAGCACAGACAGGGCTATCGCGATTCGTGTGGCAGGGCAAACGTCCCCGTATCCAGACAAAACTGTTGATGGCGAAGGCCGACAACGGAGGTTTGGGAATTCCCAACATCGGCAAATACCATCTTGCCTGTCTAATTTCACAAGCCCTGATCACACAAAATGATAGTTATATAAATGAGGGCTGGTACTATATAGAACAAACCATGTCTGGTACTCATAATTTGCTACTTCTTTTTTGGCAGACCACACCTAAAATCACAGTTGATCCAAAACTTAAAAATTTACCGATAACTTTGAGGGACCTAGTTCAGACCTGGGAGATATTCAGAAATAGTATAGGCCTTAAAAATAAAATACTGGCCCCGGTAAATATGGATATATTAGCCGCAAACGTACAGGATCTGGATTTAAAAACATGGCTATACAGTGGATTAGTGAAAGTTGAGGATTTGCTGGAAGGGGACAGAGTAATGGGGTTCGACAGCTTAAGTCAAGCCAATAACCTACCCAGCAAAGAAATCTTTACATACTTAAGGGTAAAAGGGTACATTAAGAAATATTTATATACAGGGAAAGCCCCAGAAACGGTAGCTTTAGAAGATCTAATTAGAAAAAAGGTAGTTAAGAGACCCATATCCAGTTGTATGGAACTATTGAGGAAAAAAGACTCAACTATTATAATCCCAGCCATGATCAAATGGGGTCTGGACTTGAACATCCAAATAAATAAAAAAGACTGGCTAAACTCACTTAGAGCAGTGGCGGGGGCAGTGCATTGTCTAAATTTGAGAGAAGTGCATTATAAACTACTCAATCGGTGGTACCTGACTCCGTCCCGTTTAGCTAAGATATCCCCGGGAACCAGCGACACCTGCTGGAGATGTGGCACCCAACGGGGGGACTTAATGCATATATGGTGGAGCTGTGGCCCGATCCAGTTGTACTGGAGAATGGTGGGGAAAAAGATAGCAGCCATTTGTGGTACAACCCTGCCCCATGCCCCAGAGTCTTTCCTGTTACATTTGGATATGATAGCCTGGCCAAGAAAGAATAGGAAGCTCATAATTCACTGCCTAACAGCAGCTAAATTGTTGGTTGCTAGGAATTGGAGATCCACCCTGGCACCAATATGGGACACGCTAAAACAACAACTAATTTTTCAACTTAGGATGGAATCGGGAATCGCATTCCAATTTGATTTAGGAGAGTGGAACAGGGCTGATTGGAAGGAATGGATTCTACAAATTGAAAAAACTTAAGGGGCTTTTGGAGGGGCAAGAGAGTAAGGGGAAGTGCTCGTAGACAGAGGTGGAAGGGGAAAAAGAAGGTCAGGAAAAGGGAAAACGAGAAAAAAGGAAAGGGAAAGAGAAAGGAGGGAAGGAGAGAACAAAGAGGGAAGGAAAGGGAAGGAATAGGGAAAGAAAAGATGAATCAGGGTCATTAAGGCCACCCACATCTCCCCATCTTCTAAACTGACCAATAAAACCCAGAGCAAAAAAGAAGAGAGAAAAGAGGAAAAAAAGAGAAAAAAAGAGCGAAAACATATACGGTTACCTATAGACTCGCGTACAGAAGGGGTCCTGCCCGGTCTTCACATATCTCGGTCCTAAAGGGATATAGCATCCTAGAATTAATGAACCTGGAAAATTCACTACAGTAGTCTTTGAAAAGAGGATGTAGTCATGTTTCTACACACAGCATTTTTTTTTTTTTATTTATTTGTACAGTGCGTATTTCTTGTAATGTATGTCTACCCTTTCGGGTATTTTTGATGTCTTTGTAATTTTTTTTCTTTTCTTATTGTCTGTATGTATAAGCCATACAACAGAAAATAAAGTATATATAAAAAAAAAAAAAAAAAAAAAAGTGTTATGAAGTGAAACAGACCCAACCACAATGTATGCATTACCACATTATTATTATGTTTAATTGTTATTTTTAATGGGAAGCTGAATGTGCTGGTGGTGTGTATAGTGGCATTTGTACCCTGTGCTGTCACCTTGCAGACAAGCTATTAATTTACTCATACTACAGGGTACACCTGTGATGCTGTCTAGACCTACACCTTATGTCCACTATTAGTACATTCCATGGGCTATACTATCTTGTTTCCATTACCCACCTCCAAACAAAACAAGTGATGCTTGAAGCACAGTGAGGTCTCTGCAGGCTGCACTTGAGAAAATCACTGTTTCCTTAACCTGGTAGCATTGCTTTCCAGCACATAGGAGTGGAAAACTAACACCAGGCTCCACCTTGGATGTATCCTCCCAGAAATATGGCTGTTCACATGCTGATTTCTGCATAATTTATAAATGGCTCTTCTTTTACCTCTTGCATTTTACTACTTATGTACATGTATATTTACATGTTTTACAACAGATATATATATAGTTAATTTCCCCTTTAAGGTAAACCAAGTAAGCCGGTAGGGGTGGGAAGCCTTAGCCTTTCAGGGTTGGATGAGACGGGCACTTTCTGGCCAATATGGCCTTAAATGAATGCTGCTCGTACAAGGGCAACTCTTGACTTTACAAACCTGAAAATACATGGGTCCATTTTGGATGAGGAAGCCAAAAAAAGGAAACTACAGAAGATGGGGTTCCTGATCAGTCTCCCGCACAGTGGCATGACCAGACTTACAGTCACCTGGGACAGAACACAATTTTGTGCATATGTAATAACCAAATCCACCCTGTACCTGTTCATTCTTTCCATATCTCTGCATCTTGCGTTTTTTCTGCAACAAACACTCCCTATGTTCCAGCCAGGGAATAAAAAAACAGCCTTGGAAATAATTGTAAACCAGCCTTACAGTCATTAAACAAGCCCCATTGCATAACGTCATTAAACCAGCCCGACAGCATAATGGCAATGTTTTCTTGTTCAGAAAGGGGAAACCTGTGCATTTTAAGCAGCATTTGATAATACAGATATGAAAGTACATGGGGCTCTAGATTGTAAATTTGCAAGCAGGGATCTCTACCTTATGTATCAGTCTGTCTCTGATCATCTAGAATAGTTGGTATATCATGCCAATGAGCAGTAAAAGCATACACATGATGTATCATGCCAATGAGCAGTAAAATAATAAATGTGCTATATCATGCCAATGAGCAGTAAATACATAAATGTGGTATCTCATTACCCCAGCAACCAAATTTGCACTCACTATTTACCTCAGCACACAGATTTGCACTCAGGACTTGTCTCAGCACCCAGAGTTGCACTCATAGGACTTACCTCACCACCAAGATTGCATGCACAGGACTTATTCCAGCACCCAGATTTTCTCTCAGGGCTTACCCCAGCATCAAGATTTGGACTCACAAGGGTTACCCCAGCACCACGATTTGCACTCAGGAGTTGACCCAGTACACAGACTGCACTCACATGACTAACCCCAGCTCTCATAATTTACTCCAGCACCCATATTATACTCACAGGACTTACCACAGCACCCAAATTGCACTCACAGGACTTGCCCCAGCACCCACGACTTGCCTAAGCACCTAGATTACACCCAGGACTTAGCCCACCATGCAGATTGCACTCACAGGATTTATCCCAGTCAGATGGGATGGGCCGCTTTCAGACCATTATGCCTATAGGTGATGGCTTGACCTTCATGTGCCAATCTTCAATTGCTCTGTCCAGCTAAGGTAAACCTAGACTGTAAGCCTGACTGTTTTGAAGCCCCTCCCTCTATTTTATGAGGTCACCTGCAACACTATATGGTTTATTATCATCAATGCACTGCTGGTAATGTTTATGAAAAAAAAATAGGTCTATTCTCATATCTGCAGGCAATTAAACAGGACGGCTTTAAACTAACAACCCAAAAATCATGAATAAATATGACATTAAAGAGATATTTTTGGAATCAC
This sequence comes from Pelodytes ibericus, assembly GCA_036172795.1. Taxonomy (NCBI): domain Eukaryota; kingdom Metazoa; phylum Chordata; class Amphibia; order Anura; family Pelodytidae; genus Pelodytes; species Pelodytes ibericus. Next base: position 184,921,708 of record CM069859.1, on the reverse strand, counting down.
ATCTCCTCTAAACAAAAACATTGTTTCTGGCACAAATAAACATAAAATGTTCTGTTTTAAAGAATGTTCTCAATTCAAAAAGGATTAAACTAAAAGAAGTGGTGCATGAAAATCAACAGAACCTTGAAATATAATGGAAACAAGGTTACTACTTAACCAGCATTAAAACTGCAGTAAATAACTGCATTTCTTTGCAGCCACTAACATATTTTGAAATACATGGCATGATTTTAAAAATGGTTCTTCTGGCTTCTTGTAACTTATGAGCAACCATTTCCTCTGGACTTTATGACTCAAAAGAAATAGCAATCAAGAAGATATTGAACTACAAATCCCATGATGCTCACCAAGAATGCTTGAGCAAATCAAATTTTGGCTAATGGTAAATGACCGAGTCTGTTGAACTTCTAAGAAATTTGGATACTGTGGACTTACAGTAAGAAAAGGAAGTGCTTGATGTCCCATGGTTAAAGAATTTGCCAGCCTTACTTCTTTAAGAGTGTGAGTATATACAAAAACCTGAGTGTGGGGAAATCTTTCTGGACTGGACTTATATTCAGAGAAACTAAAGGTGGCTTAAAGTTTTTGAAAAAGGTTATTGTTGGTTTGCATAGTCATATCCCAAAAATGAGTAGAACTTGAGGAAAATAATTATGTAACTGGAGGGGAGGGGTGAAAGGGAAATACACTCTGATCCAGTCCTCTCACATGGGTCATAACCTAAGCAACCTCAGACTCACTTATTCAGTCTGACGACTAATACAGGAACAAATAAAGGGAATTATAGATCACAAAGATATCGATCTAACTGCCCTCTTGTACTATGCACAACTGTACTCCTGCCCCACTTACCAGCCCTTCCCTGCTGCATAGCGCAACAGGGCAGTTAAAGCCTCAGTACCTCAGTAAGGGTCCCAGCTATCCTGGGGGGCCTGCAGCTGAAAGATGTTTGTCCGCTATGTACAGACATCCTTAAGTTTGAGGAAATATATTTTTGTTGCAAAACTTTTTTTACTATAATGTTGCTTTATATTTAGGCCTTTTCTTGGGGCTCCTTATAATCAGGGTTGCTTTATTTTCAAGCAAATATGTTATGTTTGGGATTTTTTTCTTCATATGGTGCTGTCTTCTTGTTGGTTGTGCATGGATCCAGGGGCAGCGGTAAAGATCTGGTACACTATGATAAGAGAGGAAGGGTGAAGCGAATGTGCTCATATCCTTAGGCTGTCTCGTTAAGCTCAGCACACCAGCCGGAAGAGAGGTCTTCATATAAGTGATAATATCTTATCAATTAGCATTACCCTAGACCACCAGGGAATAAGTGTTGGGAGTGGAGGTTATAGTTATTGGAGGGGGGCTAGACCATTTGTTCTGTAAAGGGCCAAAAATATTTTGACGGTGGGCTATTCTCTAATCTCTTGCAATGGGTCGGGACTGCACCACTTTTCACTTTTGAATGCCCTGACAGTTACACTTTCTATCCAATTGTCTTGTATGTCTATCAATCTCCATCAGTATGTCTGTCTTTCATGTCTATCTTACGATATCAAGCAGGCTGATGAAGTGGCACCAAGGGCAAATAAATAGTTTTTAGACCCTGGGCCAGCAATTGCCTGCTCTCCCCTGCTTTTCAGCCAGTGGCAAGTCTATCCTTTGCATCCCAAATTGTAATATCATTGGAAAGAATTTGAAAAATAGATAAAAAATTAATTTGGTGTAAAATTAAACGGAGACAGGTTGAGCCATGTTGAGCCTAATTTTTCCTCTGCTCACTAAATTGAATGTGAACATATTTACACACACCCTGGACAAGTAAAAGGAATAATGATTTTGGGTTAGGGTATATTATATCTGATATTCAATTATGCAGGTCTGATCTTTTAATTTTGATCTAGTAATATGTCTGGTTACAATCTAAACGAATTCAGTATTTGTTGTGCCATTCAAATGTATAAGGTAAATTAAACATGTATAAACAGCATGGGCAAAAATGACATCATGGATACCATTCTTATATGATCTGTTTTGACAAACTAGAAACAAATTTGTTTTTTGCAACAAAGAAGGATCTGTTGACAGGGAGACATATAAATTGAGGAAGGATATGTAAAATGTTCCTGAAATGTTATTTTTAAATAATTTTGAAGCCTTTCCTTTAATTTTATAACAGATTCTGTTACAGGGTAACATTTAGGATTTTGTCTCAATTAAGCACCTTAGGCTTTCCACAAACAGCCCATAGTATTTACAGTTAGTCTGGAAGTATAAATATCTGACTAGATTGTGAAAAACTGCTGTTGATATATGTAACTGAATTCAGATTTGATGTAGTAGCTCACTATAACATGATGAACTACTGTACATAGAATTCAAACATTCAAATAAACTAACATGATTTACAATGTGGTCCCTGACTCTCTGTTTCATGAATGAACCTTTAACGAATGGCAAACTTAGTAACTTTGTACTATAACTCCCATCAGCCAAACAGAGGAGATTGGAGGTAGTAGCACAACCAAATAACATCTATTATCATTGCAGTTTGTGAGGCCCATATCACCTCATGTCTTTGTAATACATCCTATTGTCTATGCATGTTGTTTAATGAAATGTGATCCGCTAGGTCTTTTATATGTAACTAGGTGAGGTAGAATCAAATTCCCAGGACGGCACAACTAGTCAGAGGTCAATGAATCTTTTATGGCTTCCTAGAACTTTAAATAACAATATGATTTATTCATATATTTTCTGGCCTCACATATTTCTTAAAATGTTTGCTCTTAATCACTAAGGTACGTTTTATTTTCTGGTTATTCTGATTCAAATAGAAAATAAAAAGGTTTAAAGAAGCTGCAACCTCCTGATGAAATGCAGTATTATTAAATGTTTGATCTATGGACTGAATTTGGTATTTTATGATGCTTCGAGGTACAGTATCTATATAGACATTGAAGGAGTTACTTCTGCACTTTTTTTTAGTGCTGATTGATAATTTTTTGTGATTTGCAAAACTGAATTTAATGATTTCATTAAAAAAAAGATATGGTTCAACATACATTTTTAAACGAATATTGCTATTTCTAAAAGTCCTGTATTTTTCTGAACTCAAGGGCAGGGTCACTTTAATTGAGGTAACATCAATAAGTAGCCTGGTAACCAGTACTGCCTTCTGCAGACTGCTCTCTATGTACCTTGCTTTAGACTTGCTCTAATTCATGGGACTGGAAGTTCATACAATGCAGCAGTGTCTTCTGAATGACCACCTGTATGGGGAGAGGGACAAAACCAACGTTATGCACTGGGGTGGAGGGGGGCGATAAAATGTTATGGCACTGACAGGAGGGAGAATTTGATGGAGGCTGACGTTGAACAGGTAGGGTTGCCACCTGGCCGATAATTTACCGGCACAGCCGGTATTTAAGGGCCAGTATATCTAATATACCGGCAATGCACGGCCCAGTATTTTGCTCCCCCCTTCCCAATGCCCCTTCCCTAATACCTTCTTGCTGCTGTCTCTCGGTGCAGGTCCGTGGCTGTGAGGGAAGCGTTGTGTGCTCCCCTCCAGCCGCGCGGCTTCAATAAAGTTTGTTAACACCTTCGCGACAAAGGACGTGCCAGGCACGTCCTGGGAGAAACTCCCTTAACGACAAAGGACGTGCCTGGCACGTCCTGCGGTGAATCAAGCAGTTTTTGCGATCAACGAAATAGCCAGCACCAAAATTTCGATTTTGGGGCACCCACGATCGCCCCACGGAGCGATCGTGGGGAGCCATATTGACGGAGTATGCTGCTCTGTCAATATGGCTAAGCCCTCTGCCGGTCTGACCTTCGGAAGTGAAAGTAACTTCACTTCCGTCGCTCTGAATATGCTACTTGACTGCCCCTAGTGGTAGTTAAGTAGTATTGCAATGGAAAATATTTAAAATACATATTTAATTAATTAAAAGCAGGTTATATAGCTATATTAACCTATAGGGTTAAAATTAAATATTTTTTAGCAGAAGGGATAGGGTTAAAATTAAATTAAAATTAAAAAATATTAAGGGATATAATAAGGATTAGAGTTGGGGTTAAATTTAGTGTTAGGGTTACATTTTGGGTTCGGGTTGGGGTCAAAAGGTCAATATAGGAAAAAAACAAAAAACACTATTTTTGGTTTTTGCCCCATAACTCCGAAAAATATGGAAACATGCATATTTTTTAACTCGGGACAACATTTAGAAACTATTTAGACGGGGCCTTTTTTAATGATTTTATTTGTATAAATTATATTTTAGGTCAAAGATAGAAAAAGTGGGTTTTTTAAAATTTTTCATCATATTTTATGATTTTTTTTGTAGTAAATTATAAGATATGATGAACATAATGGTATCTAATGAAAGCCCTTCTTATGACGATAAAAACAACATATAATTTGTGTGGGTACTGTATGTGAGAAAGAAAAAAATTACAGCTAAACACAAACACCCTAGAAATGTCAAAACAGACATTGTCACCAAGGGAAAGTCAAGGTGAAAATGTCTTGTCACTAAGGGTTAAAACAAAAGTTTGAACAAACTTTATTGATCCGCGCGGCTGGAGGGGAGTGCACAACGTCACAGCCACGGACCTGCACCGGGAGACAGCAGCAAGGAGGTAAGTACTGGCTGGTGAAGGGGGGGAGGAGGGTGGCATAACGAGCATACTGAGGGTCAAAATTCTGACATATTAAGTGGCTATATCCTGGCATATTAATTGGCAATATCCTGGCATATTAATTGGCTATATCCTGGCATATTAAGTGGCAATATCCTGGCATATTAAGTAGCAATATCCTGGCATATTAATTGGCTATATCCTGGCATATTAATTAGCAATATCCTGGCATATTAGGGGCAATAAACTGGCATATTAAATGGCAATATCCTGGCATATTAGGGGCAATAAACTGGCATATTAAATGGCAATATCCTGGCATATTGAGGGGCAATATCCTGGCATATTAAATGGCGATATCCTGGCATTTTGAGGGGCAATATCCTGGCATATTAAATGTTAATATCCTGGCATATGGAGCGGCAATATCCTGGCATATTAAATGGCAATATCCTGGCATATTAAGTGGCAATATCCTGGCATATTGAGGGGCAATATCCTGGCATATTAAATAACAACATCCTAGCATATTGAGGGGCAATATCCTGGCATATTAAATGGCAATATCCTGGCATATTGAGGGGCAATATCCTGGCATATTAAATGGCAATATCCTGACATATTGAGGGGCAATATCCTGGCATATTAAATGGCAATATCCTGGCATATTGAGAGGCAATAAACTGGCATATTGTGATAGACAGCTTGTCTGTGTGTGTGATAGACAGCGTGTGTGTGTGTGAGACAGTGTGTGTGCAAGAAAGCTTATTTGTGAGTGTGAGAGACAGCTTGTGTGTGTATATGATATACAAATATATATATATATATTATATATATATACACACACGCTTCTCACTGGCATGATATACAAATAATACATATAATTTCAGTGATAATCCGCCCCTTTGTGGCTCCACCCCTCATGGCCCCTCCCTCTTGTAGCTCTGCCCACACATGGCCGGTATTTTTTTTGAGGAAAAGGTGGCAACCCTATGAACAGTACCTGTGAAAATGGAGGAACCTTGGGGGGGGGGGGGGGGGGGGGGGAGTGATAGTGAATTGATGAAGGTGGGAGAGCAGGATATCTAATCTATACTGATTATTGTACATAAACAATATATTTTAGATTAGATGTTACAACAACTAAATCTAACTAGTTTCAATTTAGCAGATTTTTGCTATTTGTAATTATGGAACCAACCTCACGGTGATATATGGATTCAATAATTCTATGACTTCATTAACTGAATAGTGGTGCAGGCAGTTTGTAAAATAAGGTACTGTACTAACCAGGTAATGGGAACAATTCCATCCCAGATTGCTCCTTCAAAACCAGGCTCCGGAGGAAAGTGTGAATTAGTATAGCAGACATTTTCAAGTATTTATATAAAGAACTACAAAAAGCGATGTGTCTAGATTTACTTGCAGGACCATAAGATTAAAATAGACATGTTTTTTCTTTTAAACATTTCTGTTGAGTCAGGTATAAAATGTAGCATTGTACAAATAGAATTCGGGTCTGGTTGCTCTAGCTAGTAGCTAATTCAGGGGATGTGAAAAGTAATTCATATTGTAATTATTATGGAGATCTATGCACTAAACAAACCTTGAAGAATTGAGCATGGAATTGTAGAAATCAATCAATTAATAGGCAATGTGGAAAAATTCTACAACTGGCCTCTCTTTCCAACTTGAGCATTAATGCTTGATTTGTTGCTACCACTGTTCATTGTTCAGTGCATGTACCCATGTTATTAACCCTTTAAGGACACACAACATCCGTTCACGTCTTGAATGTAAACAAGGGGCATTGCCGTTGTTTATTTTTTGATTTTTACAGATAAAGAGAGCATCAAACTAAATATATTGCCTTAAAAAAGTATATCATTATTATATAGTACACTATGAGGGGCATGTACTAAAAAAAACGCTAATATCTTTTATGTGCAAAAGTATTTTTGCACTTTGCTCCTTTTGCAATGTACTAAACAGTTAACACTCAAATTGTGAATAAAACCAGGCATGTTTGCGAATATTTTTTTTATTAGCTCTTGCTAAAAGCTGGTGTAAATTTCACATACAAAATAAGTGAAAATTATTTTTCACAAAATATTAGCAAAGATCTTTAGAATGCACAAATATTATAGCAATATATTAGCAACCTGAAAAATGTACTCTACATAAAAATAAACAGAAGAGGCGCAACTCGGGGGAAAAAAGCGCAAAATGTTACAAATATTCGCAAATTGTTTCTTATTCATGTTTTACTTACTTTTTCCCCCACTGCACTTGTTTAGTACATAACCTTCTTTATGAGATAAAGAAATTGCACTTAAACAAATCATAACAAAAATTCCACAAAAAGCTCTTGTCCTTGAGGAGTTAAATGAAGACAGCATGTTCAAAGAGGTTTAATGAACAATGTAAAGGTGGGTGGAATGTCAAGCTGTGTTACTCTCAATGCATGAGGTATATTGCTGGACATTGTTCCAGAAGTAATCCAACAGCCTATAATCCCGTTTTCACACGTTGGAGGATGTACTTTCAATATATCGTAAAGAGTTGGATAACACATGTATTTACATTACTTATTTGGATGTCTATCCGCTTAGTGCAGTTCACCCTGGTTTCCGCAACTCTCTGTTGTGCAAATGTTAGTTATTTGTGTAAGGTTTTATAATACCATTGAAGATATATACTGCCGAACATGTGACTGTATGTAAATAAATAAAACAATGAGGACTGTGGCAAAAAAAGCATTGCACAAGGGTAATGATGTAAACTGAATGTTACAAAAATCTCCTTATTTTCAGGTTTCAGAGCTTAATTTACCACTGACAGACATTTGGTATTTAAAATTGCAAAATGTTCACTTTGCTCCCTGGGTTCACTCATGTATCTAATAACCGATGTGACTAACAGATGCAAAACCACATATGAAAACAATGAGTAACCTTACTGGTCAGAGTAGGATTTGTTCCCTTCACCGGCCCATGCCACATCTGTGTTTTTGAAGGGAAATGTCATAATATTGCTAATCAATAAGAATAGTGACAGGATCATTTGTCAAGTACAAGCTAGCCTGACAGCTGTTGTACACAACCTCTTTCATATTCCCTCTCTTTTTGGATCACAACATCAGAAGTAGATCGTTGTGCCTCGGGCCTTGCCTGTTCATTTCAGGACATCCGCAATTTAAAGTCTTTGGAGTCTGCAAGACTCGAAAATCTGAAGGGTTGGATCTGGTCAGGTTCTGTGAGAAAACAGACAGTTTCTGTCAGATGAATGCAAGATGATATGAGTAACTCCAAGATGCAGGAATCACACAAGTGCCCTGACCTTACGCCCCCTGTATCTGTGCTGAATATATTTGTTTTCAGTTGCAGATGTTACTTGCTGGTCTAATGGCCATGAGGACAAGCAGGTCATGTGTCAGAAATCAGACTGCAGTACCAGAAAATATAATGAGGATGCTTGCTTCCCGTTAAGCTATCACAGATTCCTTTTAATGAGGTTGCGTTGGCTTATGGAACTACTGTGTTGACAATTGCAATGTAGAGTTTTTCGGAAACGTCTCTGGGTTAGACGTTACAACACTTTGAACATAAAATCATCTTTTTTATTGACATAAAAACATTTTATTTATAGGGGTACTCCAGTAATAATAGATAGAATGGGTTTGGTACAGTTTGTTGTGTTTGGACGGCAAGTCTACTAAATACATGTTTGTGGAATTTAGATTTTAGATTCTCTCTATACATGTGGTTTACAAACTATTTTATATGTCTCTTGACAACTGAAGGTCTATTCCTATCTCTGTGTGATGTGGAACAGTAAAAAAAACTAAAACTAAAATGAATAGACATACCCTATAAAGCAAAGCTTTAAATTAGAGTTACAGATTATTCCAAAAACTTATAGATGATTAGGCACTAATAAATAAAGATAGACAATGAAATCAAATTTACAAATCAAGTGAAAAAAAATATATGAAATACAACCATACAAATACTTATAAAAATGAATAGCTTGTCTGGTATAGTTGCTTGCAGGTCTCATATATGTAAAGTCCTTCGGACATAAAACGCTCCACGTGCCTTATCCCCACTGTTATTTTTGCGTTTGTTATTTTGGTTTCCTGAATAAATCTTCATTACACAGAGACCTGGTAAGCCATTTTTTAAATTGATTTTCCACACAGTTTTTTAGCAAATAAAAACGTTTTGATATTTTTCAGTTCACTTGGCATTCAGTTTTAATAACTAGGCCCCAATGTTTTGAGTGAGTACTTTAACCCCTGAAGTATTGGTATACCTATAACACTCCACTGACTTTTCCTCATAATGACTGAATACCTCAGGAAATAAAGATGCATGGGAACATAATTGCCATTAGGAAATATTTATGAAAGTCCACATAATGTGTTTGGTGCATATGAACAGTTAAATATCGAAACAATCTAGGCATCTTCAGGGAATCCCGCTGATGACAGGTGACCTTATATTAATCTTTTGAATCCACAGATCTTTCTCTTCTTTTTTAAAGGTTATTGGGCATTGGTTAACAAAACAAAATACTGATTACGTTGGTTATAAATTCTGCTCCCTACTTATTTACCTCCCTGGTCACGGTCAAGTCCAAGCATCAGTTTTAGTTCACTCCCATAGGGGAGAGTATAGACAGCAGTTGAAATTATAAGATAGTTACACAAAAAGAAAACACTAAAAAGCCTGAGAATTATGGTAAATAATTCAGCAACAGTGTTTATATCAGAATAAAAAGAGAAATGGGCAGGAAAATAGTTATAAAACAATGTGTCATCCACTCCATAACCAATCCACTTTGATTGTGAAACATTAACTGGTACAATACATTCTGTATTCAAACAACATTTTTAAAATAATATGCCAGTAACTTTGCTTTATTATGTGAAAAGATCAATGACCATCCTATATTGGAGCTTAAATATAATTTTTACACATTATACATACTTCAGCGATATATAGATTTGTGAAATTGGTTTTCATGTCTTTCCAACATAGACAGATTGTCACTCACTAAATATTATAGTTCATATTATCTCAGCATAGAGTATGTTCTTACTGAGCACATTCCACTCTGTAGCCTGCAATACATCTAGGCTCGGCAGACATGTCTTTCCTATCTGTGTGTGACATGTGACAGCCTTGCGTGTATATGAGGTTACTTTCAAATGTCATGGGTTGACATACTAGATTACATTAGCCAGTTAATGGGGCAGAAATATGCACTCATGAAATTTAACAGGTTCATAAAGCCCTTTTACCAATGATCCATAAAAAGTTACAAAACCTGAAATAATTATAGCTTTTTTTTTGTTTAATGACAGCTGTATTGTAATATAAATTGTATTTATTTTGTTATTTATAAACACCTGTTATCAATCTTTTTTTTATCTGCTCAAATATTTTGGCTTAAAAATGGTTATATTTCTAAATCTTCTTTTTGCACAAATATACAGCATTTTATGCTCTAGCAGTTTAGGTGAAAAAGGCATTAGCAGAAGACAATTTAAGTCCTGGATGTGAATGACACCATCAGACTACTTGGCAAGCATCTGATTGGTCATAAGCGACCAGATGACCTAACATCATTACAGCACTTTATGGAAGGACCATCAGCTCTTTAATGTGTCCTTTTAAAAGTACCATAAAAAAGGAAGAAGCATTAATCTGTCTTCACACCTCATCAAAACTGTTTAACTTGGCAGAAGAATATCATGAGTCAGGATATGGCATCTGGGTTTTTGCTGTCTAAAAAAAATCTATGGTATCCTGACAAGACAGCAGTATTGTAGCCAATGTCTGCAGCTTGTGCACTGAATGGGACAAGGCCCATTCAGCACGAGTCTGTTAAAATGAATCCTGACACAAGTTAAATTATCTAATTAAACTTAAGATTTACTATCACCAGGTTGTGATCAAGAAATGTATGAATTACCAACCAGTTTAATTTAATGTAAAAAATAATATTGTGTTCAACCATTCAGTATTAATGTGTAGTCCCTTATATATCTTTATGTATTTTACATTATTTAAACATTGTGACATAACGTTTTATTATGTTTTATTACGTGTATTTTAAGCTGCCATTCCTCTCAAGCACACTTTCTGAATTGCTACTGTTTTCTTGCCATTAACCCGTATGTATTTTCTTCATTTTTATGAGGGACATATAAAACTTTTACATGTTGGCCTGCAGTATGTATGACTCATATGTGCCAATTAATCACGATAGTTTCACTTCTTGATTAATTAACTGATTCCCCCTTGATACTCTTGCATTCTGTAGGGGAGCATGTAAAAGTTATATGGCTGACCTAGCAACCGTAGCTGTACAAGATGGATAAAAGCTACAGATGATATTTTTTGATATTTTGAAAAAAAACATTTTGCTTTTTAAGTCAAATGCTAACAAGTGAGGGGGAGGATCATAACAAGCAAGTTAAAAAACACAAATACAGATATTCACTTTTTTTATTTACATACATTTTTATAATTTAATGTGTTTTAAGAAGGTAGATTTTTCAATTGTAATTTAGCAATATTACAATTACTTTACAAATATGGAGTATTGCTCTGAACATATATATTATCCATTGATAAATGATTGATAACATTATGCATGGATCCTCCGACTCATGCAAGTTGATGCACAGTAGATACAATTTAAAATATGTCAATTTGTAATAACATGCAGTAAGAGTAACAAAAGCAAAGTTGTGTTTATATTATATGAAAATACCTTCGAAGGGACACTCAACTAGTTATAATTAGCTATAATCCCTCTTCATATTATAAATAGCAGTACACATTGTTAAGGCTTTTTACCAAACAATTTAAGGGCTGGTCTGTGTATAAAAAGTACAACACCTTAAAAATTGTTTGCTTTAAAGATAAATTGGCTATTGCTTTGACTATGTCAAGATAATGTATACAAATCTGTTTGCAGTACAATACATATGATACATTCATTATGCATCTTTACATAGATCTATTATACATCTGAAAGGTTCTCTTCATATAGTAACTGCTTCACATTCAAGTTGCCATAAACGGAAACTTTGATGCATACACAGTATTACCACCCAACAGATGTACAGTTGCCACGTGATGATTTCAGCACTCAATATGCTGAAGTGATCTTGCTATTGTTGGCGCTAAACATATTTTGGCACCTAATCATCTGTCAATATGTACGTTATGCTAAATTTCCCTTTCTCTCATTATAGGTCTGACTCTGAAATGAGCAATCTCACCATTTACTGACTAGGTGAAATATAAACAAACCTATACTGGCTATTTTCGTCAGGGGCTTGTTTTACATGGAGCTTTGAGAGTCTTCAACCTCTATTGCGTATATAAAAAAAAGTCATATTATTGAATTTTAAGCACAAATAAGGTCTATGAGGAGTCTTCAAATGGTGCTAGGTGTAGGACTCCACCAGGTTCCATTTAATAACTCCAAAAAGCGACAAACCACACAGCACTCAATCAAGTGGGGTGTTTATTTTCACCAAAGTTGATTTCAACCCTATCATGTCTATGTCAAGCCTTGATTGAATGCTGTATGGCTCAATGTTTTTTGGAGACATTATTGAAATGAACCTTAAACTCACGAGTACCAAGACATAGTAGGTGTATAGTATTATGCGTGGGCCATTTTTATTGACTTAGAGTCAGGGTGTCATGACTATGGGATATTTGAAAATATATAGAGTATAACAAATTGTAGCCAATTTAGTTCCAATTTAGATACCTCAGACTGAGAGGTGTGGAATCAGGACATGGAGCACTTATCAAAGTGAGCAAAGTAAAAATATAAATGCTGTGTGTGATAGGAGAATTAAATAGTACCTTATATTTAACAACATCTAATAATGATACACTAGAAACAATTTTGACCACATAACAAAGTGTTTCTACACTGGTTGGCTTTAATTTATCTGCTCATTGGTTGTGTCATTGGATTAATTGTTTTTATTAAGCTTTTTAAGAACTTTTGGCGATCATGCATACTATAAATTCACTATTGCCGACACTCCCGATCATAATCCCACTTAGACAAAGTAAGGTCATTGTATATCTCCCGACTTTCTTAGTACATTAAAATGTAATACTCATCAATTCTTGCACAATGTTATTCATTGTACTGTAGCCATTTATACAAGCTAAACATTATATCCTGTCATATTGGAAGCTTAAAGATTCAGGAGAAGCAAGTGAAATACAATTGGAGGATTTTAATAAGTCATGACGTAAAGTCATGATTTATAAAGACACGGAGATGAGTATTTATGCTATCTCCTTCTTTATTCTCTCCTCAGCAGCAAAAATTAACATCACAGAAACTCTAAAAATAACATACAATCGGAGCCCACATAAGACCCTGACCCTCCCCCATAAAGCCCTGAACTTGACCCGGCTCCTCCTCTTTCTTTGATGCGTAGCCGGCAGTCCAAAATTCAAACTGTAAACTCGAAGACTTGTAGTTGAACATTACACCAAATGAACCATGAAACAACAAAGAAGGGCAACCGGTCCTCTTGTCCCAATCCGGAGAAACCGCTGTCTTCACACTTGGACAAAGGGAGATAAGTCAAGTAAATTAATCTGGTATAAACAACATGTTAAAAAGCACGGATATGATCATATAACGGTATCATCAACTGTATAATGCATGATATGACGGGAGGAACATGAGGCGTAAATAATTTTAATCTAGAACTGCTAATTACAACATCTAAGACATAGGGTTGGGAAAGAAAAGAGGGGTCGGCAAAAACTCGTCTCCGTGTCTTTATAAAGCATGACTTTACGTCATGACTTAGTAAAATCCTCCAATTTATAAAGACACGGAGCCTCGTATTTGTGCAAGTTCAAAGCTGTTCCAATACCACTGTCGTAAAGTATCTCACTGGTCTGAAATATAATTCTTCCTTTAAGATGCATTTCAGCCATCTGGCCAGGGCGCTGGTTGTCAACAGTTTGTGAGGGTTATGTATGGCTAAAAATAAATTGGACGTGGGGTATTGGTGAAAAAACACTGTTCTCCTCTCGTATTCCTATAAGCATGCTACCGGACATAGTCGAAGATGATCCGTAAACAACGGGTAGAAGACCGATTTGATAGAAGTCTTTGTGCGTCTGGAAATATCAAACAATACCCCTTCTGGGGTAAAGGCGCATGCAGAGGCGTCCAGTGCCCTGACATGGGAGACCCGTTTGCAGGAAATAAGGCAAAAGAGAGCCACTAGTTTGGCTGAAAATTGTTTCAGCGATAAACAGTCATTGTCTGGCCAATCATCCAGGAACCTAAGAAGTATTATCACGTCCCAGAGTGTGGGATATCTTGGTTTGGGAGGTCTAGCCAAACATATTACTTTCATCAGTCTGCATATCAAGGTATGTTTCCCAACTGGATATCCATCCATACCTGCATGACCTGCCGAGATCGCTGAGCGGAGCACGTTGATTGATCGATAAGCCCGACCTGTTTCAAAGTTATCCATCAGGAATTGCAAAATCTGAGTTACAGGTGCCGATATGGGATGCACACTTCGTCCCATGCACCAACTGACCCAATACTTCCAGGCTTAGTCGTAAAGGCGTCTCATTCCTGGGGCCCTTGTACTGAGTCTATGATGAAGTTCAGAAATTCCATTGAGTCGGGTGTACCAGGGATTTGTCCCAATTTATCAGGAACACCAAGCTGATAAGGAGATCTACTGTCCAGGTTATATGTAATTGCAGTGTCTGTTCGTCCTGAGACATGATCAATATATCGTCCAGATAAATTATCAATCTGACACCCCTCCTGCTCAGGTGGGCCACCACTGGTTTCAGTAATTTGGTGAAACACCATGGCGTGGAGGACCGAAGGGTAGGCATGAGAAACTCCACATTATGTCCTGCCACCAAAAACTGAAAACCCTGTGGTGTTCTGGGGTTATGGGGACTGTCAGATAAGCGTCTTGCAAGTCCAGTTTGGCCATCCAGTCCCCAAGTAGTAGGAGGTCTCTTAGGCAGTGAATGCCCTCCATTTTAAAATGTTGATATTTAAGCATTCAGGTGGCGTAGGTTGATGACTGGTCTGACACCGCCTCCTTTTTTGGCCACCATAAAAATGTTGCTCACAAAGCCTGGCGCGTAATCTGTTGCTGGCAAGATGGCCTTCTTTTGATGAAGAGAGAACACCTCTTGCGCTATAATGTCCTGGTCTTGGTCGGAAAACGTCAGTGGTTTGGGGAAGGAAACCTGAATCGGTAAAGTTATAAAGTCTATGCGGTAGCCCCGTACTCTCTGTAAACCCAAGGGTCTGAATTGATTGTCTCCCATATGTTGATATGAAACCTCAGCCGACCCCCTACTTCTGGTGAGGAAAAATGGGGAAAGGAAAAAGGACTTACCGTATCTGCGTCTGTGTTGTAGCGCCCCTCTGACGCCTCTCGTTTGCCAAGGTCTCCCTCTGGTTGGGAAGAACTTGGGGCCTTGGCTCTTAAATTCTTGGGGTGGCTGTCTATATTGGGTGAAGCCTAAGGATCCCCGGTTTTGACCCCTGTAGGGACGGCTGGCCAGACGGCCTCTAGATCTGGCGGCCCCTGCAAAAACCTTTGAGTTAAATACTTTGTGCATGGTTTATTGCGCCTTATCCAGGGTTGAGAAGGTCTGAACAAAATTGCCAAGCTCCTTAACAAAAGAGTCTCCAAAGAGAAGGCCATTAGCCTTGGGGCCTGGCTCAGAGATAGCCATGTCGACTAGTTTTGGTTTGATCTTAAGGAGTATGGCCTTAATGCCTTTCCCCATTTTTTCTCACCAGAAGTAGGGGGTCGACTGAGGTTTCATATCAACAGATGGGAGACGATCAATTCAGACCCTTGGGTTTACAGAGAGTACGGGGCTACCGCATAGACTTTATAACTTTACCGATTCAGGTTTCCTTCCCCAAACCACTGACGTTTTCCGACCAAGACCAGGACATTATAGCGCAAGAGGTGTTCTCTCTTCAACAAAAGAAGGCCATCTTGCCAGCAACAGATTACGCTAATGCAGAGTTTGCGTTGCCTATCAGGCAGATGGCCCTCTGTGCCCAGCCTCTCAGACTAACCGGATCCACTGAAACATAAGCGTCAATGGCGGACTTTGCCAGTTCGATTATTTTTGTAATAGGACCCACTATGTCTAATACTTTATCCTGGCAGTTTCTTAGAGAGAAATCTAGGCCTTTCCGGGATTTCCACCTGGTTTTCCCCAGAAATTGCACTAGCTTAGGGTCCACATCTGGAGTGGAACATACAGCGCTGGGGACCATTGGTCTTGGGCATTCTGCCCTCAACTTAATACCGGTAGCCCTGTCTAAGCATTTCCGTATACGAGTTTTTAAATACTCTGCGACATGAGTCTGAGGTACCCATTAAGCAGAGCGTGGGTGCTGTAGGTCCTCTGGTGTAAAAAGTGGTTCCCCTCTAGTATCTAGAGGCGCCGAGGGGTCTGCCGCTGCCAGATAAGTCTCTGGGTGATGTCCCCTTCAGAGTCAACTGGTTCAGTATGGGTCGGTGTCTCCTCCTCAACCGAGGAATCAAAGTTATTAAATTCCCCCTCATCTGAGGACTCAGTCAGAATCTGATAGAGCTCTAGCTCTCTTCCATTTACGCACCGATTTTGCCCGGTGCTGGGCTCTTTTACGTGGTGTCATCGCGTCATCAGTAACATGACGTACCATGTCCGTCGTAACGCTTTTGAGGGTGTGTTTTGTTTTAGATGTGGCCATACCGACATTATGTCATCCATGTGGTTCCCTATCCTGCTCATCTTGAGCCTGTGTAGCTCTAATTGCCGAGGTATTAGAGGATGTTAGATTCACTGACACCCTGTCCATAGCTGACTGGACAGCTTCAGATACTGATCTCGCCATGGTGGAGTCAAATAGTGACTGAAACTCCCCTACACTAAAAGGATCGGGCATGTCCCTGCTCTCAGCAGGAGAAGTGAAGGTTTGGGAGACCGGGTCTTTCAGCATATGCTGTACCCTGGGGTCAGTCATTTCTTTATGATTTGGCATGATGAAGCAGTAGGGAGCACAAGAGAAAATATCTGGCACAGTAAAGTGAGATACAGACTGAATAGCAACTGTAAGTACAACCTGCAAAAACGAAATGGGGATTGTGCCAACCCTCCAGCTGTCCACCACGCAGCTTGCTCACGTGTAGGGCGACGTATGTCTTTGAAGGCGCGAAACGGAGCCTAAAATGGCGTCTGTTTCGTCCAATCAGAGACCAAGGGTGATTGACACTGCTAAATGGTTGCTGCGATGTACTGCGCATGCACGGTAACCGAAAACATCCGAAACGTGGGAGAAACCGAAAGTAAGACGGAGGTAATACACAAACGCGCATAAAACAAAAACCAAAAAGCAGAAACACACGAATCCACCGAGCGGGAACTACAGCATGTCAGATAAGTTCCAGAGCCTCCACTTGGTCGACCGGCTGGTGGATATGAAAAACTTGTTAATGAGCCTGAAGACACCACCGCCTTCTAACGGCTCAGTAAGGCACAAAATATCACACAATGAATAAAATATTTTACATAGCAATATAAACATTTACCTAAACATTATCAACATTATAAGTGTATAGGAAAAAATACTTGATGCTCGAGGAGCAGCAAAAAAAGAGGAGGAGACGGGTCAAGTTCAGGGCTTTATAGGGGGAGGGTCAGGGTCTTATGTGGGCTCCGATTGGATGTTATTTTAAGAGTTTCTGTGATGTTAATTTTTGCTGCTGAGGAGAGAATAAAGAAGGAGATTGCACAAATTGCACGAGGCTCCGTGTCTTTATAAATCTGAGTTGAGCATTGGAAAATGTAATTGTGCAGATACATGCAGTTTACTCTGCTTCTCAGTTGAGGCAGATGCTCACCCCATGTGTCTGATTGGTGTCGGATTGTTTTGACAGTCGTGAGACTTTCGTGTTCACATGCCCCCATCAGAGTGGACCTAGTTAAGGTCAGTTAAGGGAAGCCTCATTGATGCTGGTCAGAAGATAAATGAGCATGTAACTTAAAAAGTACATGCCAGTTTATCCTCATTCTAGAACAAATAGTTTTTTCACTTGTGCTTTAGTTTAGTGGTGGTCTTCCTCCAGAAGTTTCATCAAATTAGTACTTTTTACCAGCTGGTTTTATTAATTGTATATTGTTGTAAATTTTATATGTACCATTACATGTATTGTAATTATCCTCTTTTTACAAGTTCTAGCACCTAACCTATACCATCTTCAAATTTAGAAGCACAAGTAAAAAAAAGTTTAGTGGACAAGAGTGTGGAGATGTTTAACTGTAATTTCTCTCACATTTATTGTACTAATACAATATACATATATTTGTTTAAAGAAAACTAATGGCTTTCTTTTAATGCCATGTTTATCCTTATAAAGGAGAATTATATATGATTTTCTTTTAATATTGGCCACGCTCCTTATTTACATTCATGATGTGCCAGAACTGTAATGTGTCCCTAAGGAGATATATTTTAACATATTAAAAGTTATCCGTCATGTTTTTTTTTTTACAGTATATCCTCATATATATGTATAAATACTGAATAATACTACAAGATACACTCACGGACTCCTGAAGAAGCCGCGACCACAGTTCTGGCGAAACACGTAGAGGTATTGGCAGATTCTGCGTCTGAACACTACAACTTTTACCATTCCTGCTCCTTTGATGTGACGGATTCTCACAACACCTTCTATGTGACTTCTTTTCTCTGTAGTCCGTGAGTGTATCTTGTAACGGGGGCCATTATTTCTCTGTTCATCCTGGTCCCGCACATGTTTGTGTTGTTTTTATTTATTTAAGAATTCAATTAAATTAAAACATTTGAACGAATATCCACGTTTCATCTGGCATGATCTCTACTCACGTATGTTTGTGAGTGCAATTATCACCAGTCACTTTATTCATGCATATGGTTGAAACAATGTTGCACTATTATTTTGTGTGTTTAATTTAAGGTACCCACTACAATTGCGCCAGTCTGCGTTTGTTCTGTGTATCTGCTGTATTGTAAGCCTGTCCCACTTAAGCTGCACCAGCCATAACTAAAGCCCTAGATCAGCCTTTTTATCTCGGCATTGACTCACCAAAACTCATGAAAGAAAGCATTCTCTGCAACCCTTGGCTCTAGTATTGCTGCACAATTTAAAATTCAACAACTAGTTGTTGAGTCAGTAGCAGTTCCAATAATCTAGGGCATCATCTTGCCAATTGCTAAGACTTTATAAATCCTTTTTTTTAATTACTAAAACAACATCATTACTGCATGGTGAAGAACATGTATTGATTGATATTAATTAAACAATGGCAAAATGTAAATTGAACAGAAATTATGATGAACATTATATACTCTAGAGAAAAAGAGAAAGTGCTTGTCTAAGATATAAATGCAGCTTCGGCATGATATACCAGGGTATAGCTGAATGTAATCTTAATGGAAAGTTTAACAATTATTTCTCATCAAAATATCCCAGGATGAAAATGTTGCATTACTTATAGACTAGTTGAACCAATTATGAGTTTTTACTCATTCCTGACCTCTATGAGGGAAATAATACAAAATGCAACATTCAAACAATACAAGCAAGATATGTAATATATATCATAAACAGGAAAGCCAGTAAATTGAACTTATCTTTACAAATCACCTAGCATAACATCTCTGAAATATGTTCAAGGACTATTATGTAATATTTAGGAGCAGGTGCCGAGGTTCAGAAGGGTGCCATCAGCAGGGGTGCAGTTCACCCCCCAGTGCAACAACACAATCAGACCTCAGTCAACGCTGACTTGGACTCGTCATGCGAGTAATGATTCAGAGAGTAATGTTTTACAAGTTTGAAATAATTATTGAACCTTAAAATGCATCAATAAGTAAGCTCATTTCAAGTTGGAGTAGTAATTTAATTTTTAAAAAATTTGTGAAAATAGAGTGATATTTTTTCTAGTTTGCATGAACATCAATACATAGGTGATTGAATGGGTCCACATAGTGACACAAGAGCTGTTGTTTCATTGAGGCCATTTACAATGACAATGGTTCAATGCTACCATGGACATAAAAGGCAATTTTCAATCAATTGCAATGTAAATCGGTTGTTAACAAAACATTGAATCAGACCCTCAGACATGATTAGAAGCAAAAACAACCAACCACAGTACACATAATTGATGTTCAACAAGACAATTACAAGTCTTTGCTGCAAAAAATTTGCCTTGGGCCACTGACTAGACTTCAGTCTCAGTCTATACCACACAATAAAATTACTCTTAACAAGCAAACCCATGCATGCCCCCTATTACTGTGAATTCTACTTAATTAACCAGAATGTATAAAAATAATAGTACACTGAACAGCATTAGAACAAATTGTCTAAAACAGGGTTATTAAACTAGGTAAGATCCCCACATTGGGTACGGAGCCTACTTGTTTTCCCTGTGTACTGTAGTAGGCAGAAGCTACCATAATTCAATGACCCAGCCATATAGAGGTTGAGTATCCCTTATCCGAAGAGCCATTATCTATAATTTGGGGTGGAAGGGTCAGTTCAGATAAGTGTTACTCACCTTATTGTAGCCTCATTGTGAAGATCTTTTGTTTCACCCTACTGGGTGCATACATTGGAAGCAAACGCTCATGGGAAAGGTAGTTCCCGCAGTGCTTCGAGGGGAGGATCTATTATGTCCCCAAACAGCTTGACAGTGAAATATATATCCCCAAATAGCTTACCAGTGCCATATCTGTCCCCAAACAGCTTGCCAGTTTTATCAATTTCCCCACACAGGTTGACAGTGCCATGTATGTACCCAAATAGCTTGCCAGTGCCATATTTGACTACACACAGCTTGTCAGTACCATATATGTCACCAAACAGCTTGTCAGTACCATATCTGTCCCCAACCAGCTTTGCAGTGCCATTGTTGTCCCCACGCAGCTTGCCAGTGTCATTTATGTCCCCAAACAGCTAACCATTGCCATTTATGCCCTCCATTTAAGTTAGCCGATGGTGGTGCTTAAAAATAACAATTTGTTTATTCATGCCTATTCAGGGGTTAAAATTGAAATTGTGAGAAACTAGAAATTGATACACCCCTCCAACATGGCTAGCAGTTTATCAAAATGGAACATGCAATTAGCCGGTCACAGGGTTTCTCATCCAAACAATTTCAAATTTGGGATGGCTTGGTGACACTGTTAGAGTATTTTTACACATTTACCACTTCCCTCCTGGCAGGAGAATAATTGTGGGTTTATGTATTTATGTAAGTTCAGTAATTCTTCTAATTGTATTTCAAAATCAGGTTTCGATATAAAGTCGGAAATGGTTGTTAAAATACTGCTTGATTAGTACGTATATTTATTTCGTTATATATTATATGGCATTTTTTATTTTTTGTTCCTTTATTGGAATCTGCCATGTAAAACAGATATGTTCAAGATGCAATATTACTATTTAAACAATATAGAAAAATAGTCAAACTAAAATTACCAATTTGTAAATCAGGGATATATAACTACATTTATAGATGTGAGTTGTTTAGATTGTACCATGGCTTGGGGCTTTAAGACTTTGTAGCCATGTTAACATTTTAAAGTAGAATTATAACTCATCTACTATTTTAATAGGTAATCAATGAAGAGGGGGGTATTCTCTGGGTCACTTATTCAGTACATTGCCACTCAGTGTCTATGAGAACCTTTGACATGACTTTTGACCAGTAAAGTGCAATGGCAGCAACAGAAGGCAGGGAATAAAGAATAACCTATGGATCAGCCTAGCTGGAGGTTATTTTCATTACAATGGGATCTGTCAGAAAAGAACTCCAGAGCTGGACACAAGCATTTTAGAGGTGTCATTGCAAAGAATTTAAGTATTCACTAGATAATTGACTATCGTTCAAATAGTTGTAATGCAAGATATTAGCTACGCCAACATGATGTTTATTTGCAAGTTAGCAATTCCATTTCTGTTTAGCAGCAAATTTCCTATACCAAGGGAGCTGATTTTCTCAGACGCAGAGGCTTTTTTTAAGTATAAATTTATAATGCATCTGGGTTGGTTTCCATCCTGCATTTGGTATGTATGCTCCATGCAGAAGGATGTATTAGATTTTTTTGTGTGTTAAAACAAGGTACAAGAAAAGATGATTAATGTTCTATAGTGCTTCAATATTTGCAAAAATACCAACTTTCAATTACAAATGAAAGTATTAAGGGACTAAATAGTATTTAGAATGTGCATACAACGCATAAAATGTGGTCAGTACAATGTAAAAGCAGAACATCAAGTAAATACACAGCTTAAAAAATGTGTGTTAAATCTATCTATACTGTCTCCCATCTATGAAATCATCCTGTAGCATGATATGCACATTATCCATTCTCAAAGAAGAGTTAGGAATGATTCATTTTTGTACGTATCATGTGTATTATGCAGCATCATAAGCATCATATGCAGTTTAAAGAAACAGGCAGCTATAATTGTTTTTTCTATTATTGAATTTCTCCATAAATAAAAAAAAAGGTATTTCGGACGGGATTACCTAAATATCTGGGGAAAATGACAAAATACCTTCCCACAGTGTGTTTTTATACCCATCCACCTAGAAACATGGTACCTGGACACCTGAGAATGAAATCGGGGCCAAATCCTGCTGTCTCTCTAAGCTCTACCTTGGTCCCAAAAAGTGGTGACTGTCCCACAGAAATAGAAACAGTTGGGAAGCTTGAAATAAGAGTAACAATGATCACCTTTTTGCCTCAATTTCGACTTTAGTTTGATATATCCATCTTTACGCTCCAAAAAGCCAGTAACCAACCTCATACTGATGAGATCCCATTAAGTGGTTGTCTGGCTGTGCACTTCTGTCTATGTTTAGAGGCTTACAACGGACATTTGCTCCAACGGGTCCATGTATAAAGTGTCGCTAAAGTCAAACAGTTGATCAATGTTCACTTTATTTGCATGTGCCTACCCAGAATCCTTTGCAAGTTTAGGCTTTCTGTGGGAAGAGCAAGTCTAATGTCTTTCTTGTGTGTGTGTGTGTTAGATTAGTGTTTAATTATGACTCTACTACACCTGTGGAGGGTTATTCCCAATACCTTTACCCTACCATGACGTTACCTTTACCCTACATAACACAACAGCAGAATTCTGTGTGTGTTTACCCTGATAGGAAGCCATTTGGAACCCTTCTCATTTGCTGTGTACAGATTTGTGTTGATCACTGCAGATGAGATCAATACTTCTCCACATACTATCAATCTTTAACTAATCTATAAAACAGTCCAGCTTGTATTAAAGAAGACGACACTCAAAAATGATAAATCTAAGCTGGTCAAAAGAGTGGATAATAACTTGACATTCAAAAAGAAATCTACGATATGGTTTTAAATAGGTTTTTATTTTGTTAACTCTTAGCTGGCCAGTGTAAGCACAACATCACTAGTATTACTAGCAAAACAGAATAATTATACAGTACATTATAATGTCGTATTTATTATAACTATAGTTGTATTTAAGAAAACTGATTTGTCAACCACTTATTATGCAGTAGAAAATGTATAATTTATTTGGGTTTCTATTCACTAACAGGTGAATTGAGATGACATGTACATTCCATCTCCACAACTTAACTTAATTGGCCCTAAGCCATTTTTTGACCAGCCTGCCAGTAAAATACCTGATGGGCGGGAAGTCTAGTGATAATATCATGTGGTGAAATAAAAAACACTATTACCAATTTGGTCCTGACATATAAATAATTAACTGCTCCAAATTTGTACTTATTGCTAAGGATATAAATAGCTTAAACGTTTTTCCCCCCACAAAGCTCCATTGCATTGTGCTTTCCATTGTGCACATGCAGCAGACATATTGAGGTTCGGCCAGAATTGACGGGACAGTGCAACACAAACAAGCCTGGCAAATCCAGGACTGTTGGCAGGTATGATTTGATGAAAATTTTTACTGCTTAATTCAATATGAAAAGTGCTATAACTTATGGGTCTGTCTCACTTATCAATTTGATGGTTCATGCCCCTAAAGATGTCAGTTATAAGCTGAGCTTGATATGCAGAGAATTGTAGGAGAGCAAAAAAAGCAATATCAAAAATATGTAGTAACAATAACTAGATGTTGTTTATAATGGTTTTACTGTAGCTTATATGTGTAACGGACCGTCTACCCGACGTAGTAGACCCTCTGCCCGTTGTAGGGAATCACCTCCTAGCCCCCCGATTACAGCTCAGAATTCACCCAACAAGTCTTTCCTGGACCCTTGCTCTTTGTACCCAAATAGACAGGACATCTAGCAGTTAGGTACAGCAAGAAGAACAACTCTCTTTATTTGTGCAACAGCACAGACTTATATACACATAAACATGACATCACAGCATTAGTAATCCAGATAGAAATGACCATAAGTAAACCTAATTACAGTACACACAGTAAGACACAGAATGAACACAATATAATCAGTTTAACAGAAGAATGGGGAAATCCTGCCTCACACCTTTCAGGATGCAAAGGTATCAGATACATACAGAGTGCACTCAATTAAAGTAACTTGCTAAATGACATCACTGTACAACAGGACACTGAATTACTTACATAAAGACAATGGGCAAGGTGACATAATTACAGGGGTTTACAGGATAGGATACAATCTTAACCTGGGGAAAACACATTGAATGGGACAAAGGCTTAAATCCTAAAGTACACATCTTGGCTCACATCCTGAATGAGCCTGTATTTGAAGTCCAGTTGAAACAGGGGTCCACTGGCGCCCTCAAAGTGTGTACCCTCAAACTACTATATTTACAGACAGGGTCCATAGTCTACAGGGAGTCTTCTGGCTGCCAGGCCCCTCCAAGAACCCCCGTCACAGTGTATCTTCAAATCCATTTCATGACAAATCTCCTTTTTCGGGGGGAGACTGACACTGGAGGAGCCCCCAGACGGGGTGACCCCTAAGTCAGTCTGTATAGCGTTCTACCCATGGTCAATCACAAGTTTGCAGACCCCACACTTTGTTTGTTTAAAAATATTCCTTACCTGACCAACCTCCATCTCTCCCGAAACATGCATCTGCCGCTGGGGAGAAAGGCGAAATGTTCCTTCCCCCATAAATCCTTTCAGCCACTGGGGAGCAGATAGGGTGGCAGGGTTAGCTGGGATTGATACTATGGGGGTATCCCATTTAGTCCCTGGGAACACTGATGCCAGCACTTCCACGGAAGTAGCCTGGTTGGAGCCTGGTTGTTGGAGGGGGAGACCGACAGTCTCCCCTTTGGAGACACAGCTCTGCTTCTGGAGGGGGAGACCGATTGTCTCCCCTTTTGACAAACCACCATGCTGTTGTGGGGGGAGACCGACTTTCTCCCCTTTGGCTAAACAGTCCTGTTGCTGGGGGACAGGACCGACTGTCCCTACCCCCTGTGCTGTAAGTGCAGAGACCACGATTCCATCTGCACGGTTGTGGGGCTTACTGTCTCCCCCTGGTACCTTAAGCTGCCGCTGGGGAGAGGGGGTAATAAGCTCCTCTCCCATACATACTCCCATCCGCTGGGGAGGGAGACCGACTGTCTCCGCTCCCAATACAGTGTCCTGCTGCTGGGGAAAGGAGACTGGGCTCTCTATTCCCTGCTGGACACTCTTCCACTGGGGAAAGGAGGCTGGGCTCTCTATTCCCTGCTCTATCTGCCGCTGGGGAGTAAGGACAAGGCTCTCCTCTCACAATAAAACACTCTGCTGCTGGGGGACAGGACCGACTGTCTCTGCCCCCTGTAACTCAGCCTGCTGCTGGGGAAAGGAGACTGGGCTCTCTGTTCCCTGCAAATCACACTGCCGCTGGGTAATGGAGACTGGGCTTCCTATTCCCTGCAGATCACACTGCCGCTGGGGAATGGAGATGATGCTCTCCTCTCCCTGTGGGGCCAGTGGAGAGACCTCGGTCCCATCTCCACTTGCCGGCTGGAGGTCCTCCCAGTACATCTCGACCGTATCCTCCCAGCTGAAGGGTTCTGGACCTGGGTCTGCCACGATGCTCTTTTGCTGGGTCTCCTCAATGGAGCGGAACAGGTGTTTGTAATCCTGCTCCAGTTCCCATTCCAGGGATACTAGGTGCGTCAAGTCTGGTCTCACTTCGTGGGGGTCATCCCAGACTTGCATACCGTCCCTCCAGTCAAAAATATCTTGGAACCGGGTCTCATCAGGGCTCCCAAAGTCAGGTTCTGTGAAAGCCTCCCACAGCAAGCCAGGGCCATTAAACTCTTCTCCCTCCGGGTTATCATGCTCCACTGTCCAGGGTGTATACCGAACTGTATACCACCAGAGTGCCTGGTAGGCATCCTCTAGCCATAGCTCCTGCCATACCCGGTGCTCAAGCTCCTTTACCCATTGCTCCAGGGGCTGCTCTCCCAGGAAGGGCATCCGCAGTGCCAGTTGCGTCTGCTGTCGCTGCTCCTCGCTGGGAAATCCCTTGCCCCGCTGATACTGTACATTATCCAGTGCCTGGTACCAGATGCCTTTCCTTATTGCATCCCGGTCATCCAGGTCTTCCTCCTCATATGGAACTGCTGTTTGGTTCCAGCCTGGTTCCATCCTGCTGCTGTCAGGGTCGCTGTACTGAGACATGCGTTGCCCTCAAATTATAAATCCAGGAAATGGTGTTGCCTTGTAGCTGTTCTTCTGGGCTGTGAGAACCATCCCACCGCTCCCACCAATGTAACGGACCATCTACCCGACGTAGTAGACCCTCTGTCCGTTGTAGGGAATCACATCCTAGCCCCCCGATTACAGCTCAGCATTCACCCAGCAAGTCTTTCCTGGACCCTTGCTCTTTGTACCCAAATAGACAGGACATCTAGCTGTTAGGTACAGCAAGAAGAACAACTCTCTTTATTTGTGCAACAGCACAGACTTATATACACATAAACATGACATCACAGAATTAGTAATCCAGATAGAAATGACCATAAGTAAACCTAATCACAATACACACAGTAAGACACATAATGAACACAATATAATCAGTTTAACAGAAGGACATACAATGGGGAAATCCTGCCTCACACCTTTCAGGATACAAAGGTATCAGATACATACAGAGTGCACTCAATTAAAGTAACTTGCTAAATAACATCACTGTACACCAACAGGCCCCTCCAAGAACCCCCGTCACAGTGTATCTTCAAATCCATTTCATGACAATATGTTATCTATTTAAGTGTTTACATATTGTACTGTAATTGTAATTGTTCTATATTTAAGATAATCTTGTGACAAATATACCGAGAATCTAATAATATATGTATATATGTTTATTTGTATGTTATTTGATAAATTAAACAAAGAAAACGAGGAAAGAAATAGACGAGGGGGAGGGTTATAAATATGTCCACAAATTAATGACCTGCTACAATTAAGGAAAATGTACTTTTTCCAAGCTAAGATTCAAAGCCAAAAAGGAATTTGAGATTTATAGATCTGGAAAACGATGTTCTGGATTCCAAAGTTCAGTCTGTTTGCACTTACGGAATAAGAAGTAATGCATCAGGAAGACCACTTGAAAGGAGATTTGCTCAGAGTGGTTTCTGCCTAAATCTAATTCAACCATTGGATACTAAAGGGTTGTCTCAGGTCTGCAATTTGGAAATCATAGCGGATTCCACATGGAACTCTGCAGTCACAGAATGCAGCCAAAACATGTACCCTTGTACTCTACCTACTTCTGTTTCCATCGTCATATTGATTCCAGTCACATATAACCTTTACATACTGCCTTGCAGATGGAAATAATTTAATTAAGGTGGTTCTGTGAAATCCTATACTCGATTCATTAATTGATTTCCATTTGGTAACATACGACTTCAACATATTTCAAAGCAGCATACAAAAGTTATACTTAGCCGGTAAAAATAGTGGCAACCCTATATCCTGCAGAATGTATGATTAATATGGGTTTACCGGCTAATGAAGAAACCAGGTAGTTACTATCTTCTCCCCTTCTTGATTAATTAATTGGTTCCGCCTTGTTCACCTTGGTGGGTAAAACTGTCTCTAAGTTCTTCTTGAAGCATACCGAGGTGTAGAAATGAGTATTAGGTTGATTAATTTGGTTAATGGGAGACTGTAGTTAACCCGATAACTCAGAGATGTATGTTATCCTGTTTGTCTGTAGCTCCAAAGACTGCTGCTTGAGACTTCTAATGCAGAGAAATACATATACCCAACGTATCTGTCTATTTGTAGCAATGTTACCTGCATTTCTTATATTGAATCATGAGATTCAGCTTCTCTCATAATAATGCTATAACATTATGTTTTAAGAATACGTTTTCACTCCCCTGATCCTACAAGGCTGCTCCAGCCAGTCTCCTAAAGTAAATAAAATACAAGAGTTGGGCCTTGTAGTTAATGTGCAAAATATTGTCAAAAATTACATACAAATGGCATATTATGTTGTTTTTGTAAGAGATGTAATAGGAATGCATTATCAATTTATGTAACTTTAATACCAGAAATATATTAAATATATCTTGAGAAACACTTTTCCACAGTATAAATCCTCTGGTATGTATTTTGTGGCATACAGTGATCTAGAAGTTTACTTATTTTTTAGTAAAGATAAGGATACCCTTGGCTAAACATGTTGAAAGCTGTTGAGATTGGAATTTGAAAAGAAAAGAAATGTTCCATGGCTCAATCTTGCGTGGTCATGAGTGGTCCTGGTATGTTGACCTGTATGAAGTCACCCTTAGTTTATTCATAAACACAATTGTCTTCGCTTGCAATTGCCATATTTAACAGCTTCTATTTCATATTACGCTTGCTGACTTCAATGTTGTAATAAGAAATGCTAGTTAAAAAACTGGAAAATTCAATTGTAAAAACTTTAACCTATAGATCCAAGTTGCATGACTATACTTCTTGGTTCTGATTTGGGAAGAGACTGGCCTCATTCTTCTAAGTAAAACCAACGTGTATCTTATTAGATACACATGGGTTTACGCTCTGCTGTGTCTCACAGTTGGGACACAGCAGTTCTTGAAGTTGTCACGCACTGCCAGTGTCAGCACGCACACAGCCAATCGCTCGCCCCGCTCCTTTGATCAGGGTCTGGACTGTACGAAGTTTCCTATGACATAAAGAAACACAAATTTTTGCATTGGACCAGCAGGGAGGCCTAGTTGCAGACCAGACTGGGCTGCCTGCTTCCCATGGAAGCACGGAAACAGACGGTGAGAGGATAAACTGGCGTGTGCTATCAAAAGTACATGCCAGTTTATCATCAGAGTGGGACAACTACTTTTCCACCTCTGCTTATATATTAGAAACACAAATGAAAAATAAAGTTAGATGTCCGTTAATAAACACTGCAGTAGAGCTTGAGGCGTCCTTTCATAAAGTTGAATATTCTTAGTGGAGTGCTTCAGTTAGAGAGCTTTAAAGCATCTTTGTGATTAGTTTCAGTGGAGTCTTGGAACGAAAGCTAGACTCAGAGAAGTCTTAAATTGTTGTTGAGTTGCCCCACAAAGAGCAACTTGAGAAACTTTATGCTTGTAATATTAAACTTGCCAGAAAAAAAGCAGTGTATTTATTTTGTACTAAATACAGCAAGATAAGAAAACATCTCCACCACATTTTTGGTTTTATGTTGGGCCAACTGGACCTTCAGTGAACAGAACCCTTAATATTTTTTAACAAACTATGTTTTAATATTTTTTCAAATGATGAATGTAATATATACCAATTTAGAGTCTTTGGCAATGAAATATAACTTTAGAGATCAACAACAAATTAGAACCATGAATGATTTATTGAGGGTATCTGATGCAAGTAGACAGCAATGTCTACATTAGAAAACACTTAAGTGAGCAGTGAATTTACCGTCACACTTTGTAATTATTTTCGGAACTGTGTTCATCTGAAAGTTTTCTACTTTAATTCAATTTTATATTCCAAATCTATGGCATGTTTATCTGCCAACCAATTATTATTATTTATTTATGAAACTCTTCAAATGGCTGATTTATTACAGCATTATAATTAGCTCAATTGATTTCTAATTGGGATTCTACCATTAAATGGGCCTTATAAAACCACAGTTTTGACCATTATTAAGAGCTCTAAAAATATTGTTTTTATATCAAATTACACATGAGAGTACTGAATATGTGATCACTGGAATTGTTTTCTTCCACCGGTGAAGACAAGCTGTAAACTGCAAAATGTATTATTATGTCAAAAGAAAAAATGGAAGAAAATAATGAAGCAAAATGGAAGAGGATTTGATAACGTATTTGCTGGGACATTTTTCTGCAAATTTGGTGCTGCCTTACATGAATTCCACCTATCTACGATGAACAAACGGCATTGGTTTTAAACTATGTATAGTTATGGGACATACATCTAAACTAACTGCAAGAAGTGAGCTCCAGACATCTGTACCAGTACTGGGTAGATGGGAGCTCAATCTCACAGGATGTCACATAAACCTGCCCACTGTAGGCTCCACCCCCACCATGTCCCAGGATAATGGTCCAAGATGCTGGCAAGTAAGCAAAAAGAAAATTTGACTACTTTATTATTTATACCCTAAGCCATTCCTCTCAGTCACACTTCCTGAATTGCTACCGCCTTACTGCAATTTACTTTCATTCCTCTTACTTCTGATTCCATGCATGCATGTGTATGGTTGGCCATTTTCTGGAGGGACACACATAACTTTTATAAGCAGAACGTATAATTCATATATTTTTTGGAAAGAGATCAATGAATAATACAAAATAGTTCCTTTGGATGCATTACTTGATTAATTAGACTTCTAAACAAACTCAGATTTGACATTCTAGTAGAGTGGGAAGATGTCACAAGATTTGCGACCTCTGACGCAGCCCATCTTTCAAAAAGACCTGCTTCTGCTCTGATGAGCAGCAGTGCATCTAAAAAATCTTTGTTACTTCGGCTTAAGGTGGACTGAAATGCCATGAAAACAGAAACAGACACGATGCTCAGCACTTGAGTGAGGTGAAGTTTAATCCAACATGCACAGCAACATTTCGACCTGGCTTGACAATAACCCAGGGGGTCGAAACGTTGATGTCCATGTTGGATTAAACTTCACCTCACTCAAGTCTGAGCATCCTGTCTGTTTATTTCTGCTGTTGGGGGTTAAGGAGCCCTGCCTTGTGCATTTTTGGAGTGCTGTTTTCCAATTGTCTCTGGGTGAAATGCCACATATTCTTTGCTATATTGTTACCGGAAACAATTACCTTAAGCTGAACTGCTGGTATCACATCGTGGTTTCCATTCCATGACAGATCTTATCTAAGTTATCCCAAAGTTGAAGACTTATGCTGGAAAAGCTCTCCTGCAGATCAGTGCCTCAATTGGTGAACCTTTATTATGTTCTCTCATTGCCTGCTAAAGTACTTACCTGTTGACTATAAAAGTAGTTACCTTTCTCCCGTGATCACCACACCTGCATAATAAGAACTGTGCTAAAGTACCTTGTTCTTGTGTATTCATCCTTTGCACTCATTACATGTTAAAAATACTTACCTTTCTCAAGTGAGCACCTGCCTAATAGGAACTGTTCATAAGTACTCACCCTGCTCCTGTGCTTATCAAACCCTGCATAAGTACTTAGTCTACTTCTATGAATATATCTTACTTCTTTGCATGTCAAAACACTAATAATTCATTGCCCTGATGCAGGGTTTAGAGGAATCTGCATTACAGAGAACTTTGACTTGTACAAATATCCGTCCTTTGTTCAGTCGTCCTCTATTTCATCATTTAAGGATCAAACATCAATGTATTAAAACCCTCAGTTTTTTTTATGAAGTTACACAATAGCTGCCAATCTGATATTTTTGAGTAAGTAAAATATATTTACAATTGAAATATTAAAATTTTTATTTTTATACTTAATAAAAGTATACTTGATCTCTAGTAATGTGTTCACTGTATAAATGCATGAAATAAGAAGAACTGAAATGATACATTAATCACTACCAAAGAGTTTTACAGGTTCATTATCCCTTTTCCAGAAATTAATTATCCAAAATGAACCGTTATCCAAAATCATCCGTTATCCATTTTTATTTTATTTTGCCGTAGAATGTAAGTGCACAACAGTTTATTCAGTATCCAGCCCCCTTACGCTGAGATATCTCCTTTCCATGCATGCTCAGATTCCCCCATGAAAGTGAAATATGATGGCACATGTACAGGCCTGGTACCCCAACGGCAGGTACGTAACAATGCCTCACATCACAGCTACATCACAGTAAAGGTGCTCTATGCAGTATTTGCCTTGATACTACTGTATATCTTGTTGGAAAAAATGATCTGTTATCTAAAATGATCCATTATCCAGAATACTTCTGGTCCCATGCATTTTGGATAAGGGATACTCAACATGTATTAGAAACTCCTGACGAAGGGGCCTAAGAAGCACCTAAAAAAGGTGTATCTGAAGAAGGCAAAATTTAAAAAAGATTGGAGAAAATGCTACCGGGACAAAAATCAAAGACTCATTAATTACATTTGTTATTGCTTCATAGCATTTATTTTTTCAAAGTGGGATCACAGAGTGACAAAACGTGCCTTTTGAGTGTTTTGAGCAAGGCTCTCAGTAATGAAATGGGATTTTCCGTTGTTTTCTCCCCTCTAACTAGGACCTGATTATTGAACGTGATATTTGCCTTTCTCCAAGGTTTATGTAAAAAGTCAGCAATGTTTTTAGTGGGTGAAGTTGGATATTGTTGTTGTTTATCTACATCCTTCCAGGTCATATCCAGTTGTCAAACAAGCAAAGTTACAATAAATCAGCATGGGCATTGTATGGGAAAAAAACGATTACATAATTTATATATTAAACCATGTTCAATCTGAGGTAGGCTGCGTTTTGACCAGTCATAGCTGAAGTAGGAGTAAAGGTATATCTCACAAATTGTAAATCACTTACAATAGCTCAATGTGGCGTTTTAGTTGAATAATACTTTTGCCTTTACTCCCTCTTTAAGATTAAAGTCTGCAGCCTATGATTGGCTGAATAAACACACATGTACAACTTACAGAAAATAAGCCAGGCTAAACTGTCCCTTTAACACAAGTATCCTTTACTGCAGAGGCGTCGCTAGGGGTGGGCTAAGGGGGCTGAAGCCCCGAATGTAATGATCAAAGCCCCGAGTCTCTGCAGATCCATGTAGCTCCGCCCCCTGACATCACACAGACAGTGTGTGAAAGCCCTACACTGATAGGAGGCTGAGTGATGTGTCAGCCAATCAGTGCAGGGCTTTTACACAGCATTATTACTGTGTGTGAAAGCCCTGCACTGATTGGCTGACACATCACTGAGCATCCTATCAGTGCAGGGCTTTTACACAGCATCATCACAGGGATGTGAAGGAAGCTCCACGTGGGACAGTGAAGCAGCTCTGAAGATATCCTTGCAGGCTGTCACCTTGTGGGAGATGCAGAGCAGGTCTATTCCCACTCAGGTAAGCTCTGGGTATGGTGGAGAGAAGGGAAGGTTGGGGTCACTTATTTACATCCACCTTTGTGTATTTAAGCTATATATTGTTGGTTTGAGGTTCCTTATTACAGGACTGCCAAACAGCATAGGAATGATTCATGTTACATATGTGTGTATATATATAACATAAATCCTTCCTATGCTGTTTGGCAGTCCTGTAATAAGGAATCTCAAACCAACAATATATAGCTTAAATACACAAAGGTGGATGTAAATAAGTGATCATAAATCATTCCTATCCTGTTTAGCAGTCCTGTAATAAATAACGTCACACATGTGTGTTATGTGTATGTGTGACATGTTTTATTACAGGACTGCCAAACAGCATAGGAAGGATTTATGTTTATATCAGGGCTTGACAAATTGTATTTAGTTTTAGGAGCCAGCAAAAAAAATTAGGAGCCAGACAATGGCACATCAGAAAAGCATACATACACAGAGACATTCACATACACACACCTCACAGACATCCAGTCAGTCACATACACAGCCAGTTACACACACACACACCAGTCAGCAAGTTTTCTTTTTTTTTTTTAAATAAAAAAATAATTCCTTAATGTGTCCCACACGTCACATGCACAGCCAGTTACATACATATTCACATACAACACATACACAGCCAGTTACATGCATACACACACAACACATACACAGCCAGTTACATACACACACAACACATACACAGCCAGTTACATACACACACAACACACACACAACACACACAGACAGTTACATACATACACACACAACACATACACAGTCAGTTACATGCACACACAGACAGTTACAAAGATACACACACACACAACACATACACAGCCAGTTACATACATATACACACACACACACACAGCCAGTTACATACACACACAACACACTCACACTGACATACACACTCTCTCGCTCACGCTGACATACACACACTGTTGCTCACACTGACATACACACACTGTCGCTCACACTGACATACACACACTGTCGCTCACACTGACATGCACACACTCTCTCTCACTCTGACATGCACACACTCTCTCTCACCCTGTCATACACACACTCTTGCTCACACTGACATACACACACTCTTGCTCACACTGACATACACACACTCTCGCTCACACTGACACACACACACTCTCGCTCACACTGACACACACTCTCGCTCACACTGACATGCACACACTCTCGCTCACACTGACACACACTCTCGCTCACAGTGACATGCACACACTCTCGCTCACACTGACATACACACACTCTCGCTCACACTGACATGCACACACTCTCGCTCACACTGACATGGACACACTCTCGCTCACACTGACATGCACACACTCTCGCTCACACTGACATGCACACACTCTCGCTCACACTGACATGCACACACTCTCGCTCACACTGACATGCACACACTCACACTGACATGCACACACTCACACTGACATGCACACACTCTCACTCATACTGACATGCACACACTCACACTGACATGCACACACTCACACTGACATGCACACACTCTCACTGACATGCACACACTGACACTGACATGCACACACTGACACTGACATGCACACACTCTCGCTCACACTGACATGCACACACTCACACTGACATGCACACACTCTCACTCATACTGACATGCACACACTCACACTGACATGCACACACTCACACTGACATGCACACACTCTCACTGACATGCACACACTGACACTGACATGCACACACTGACACTGACATGCACATACTCACACTGACATGCACATACTCACACTGACATCCACACACTCACTCACACTGACATGCACACACTCTCACTCTCACTGACATGCACACACTCACACTGACATGCACACACTCATTCACACACTGTCAGGTTTTTAACTTACCTGCTGCAGGCATCTCTTTGCTTTGAGCTCAGTGTGAAGGAGGTCTTAGTTAATCATGGGAGGCTTCGGAACTCTCAGCCGATCAGGAGAGTTGAGAAGTCTCACCTGATTGGCTGAGATCCTTGAATCAAGCTCCCCTGGACACAAGAAAAAAAAAAAGACTGCTGCATAGAGCAGCAAAGTGCCGCCCCTGCCAGGGTGCTGCCTGCGGCAGCTGCCCCATTAAAGGACCGGCCCTGTGAAGGCTCCTAAATTACAAAACTGGCATGAAGCTCAGAGCGGTGAGCATATATTGGTAAGTGCCCGTATGGTTCCATTTAAAAAACTAAAAAAGTCTCATGGGCTATAGCCCCAGATCTTTTGGAAACCTAGCAACTCCTCTGCTTTACTGTGTAGGTTCTTTAAAAAAAATCCAGAGGCTATACATATTTCCGAGTGTGAGAACAAAATCCATAAACACTATTTCCTTCTTTGAGAATGTGTCTCGGTATGCGTGAGAAATGGCATTATTTTTGGTTAGATCAATATGTATGTTTATTTTATCACATATATATATGTATATAAAATTCCTGATTGCACTAGATGTTTCGAACATCAAACCGGTTGTTTATGAGAAGGGATGTGATTGATACATAATGGGTGCGCAAATGCACAAATGGTAATTGTCAGTATTTACTCATGTCATCTAACATAAGACATTTTTTACTTGATGGTAGTTAGAATAAAATACAGTGTTGATTAAAAGGAATGTGTGAATATCTACATCAGGATGTTATGATATGTTAGAAGTTAAAGGCCTCTGAGAAATCAATGCAGACTCTATAAGAAACTATATGCCAGCCAAACGCAATTAAAATACATGAAATACTTTTGAAGCATTTTCCAGTAAATAAGAGTTCCTCTGTTGAATAGTGACTTTAATACAACACAACACAAGAAACATTTTTATTTACAATCCATAATCTACTTCAAAAGTGAGTAAGGATCTGATTAAGCAACTGTGATACTTTTTAGAAGCCAAAAAGGGCTATAGGCTTACTATGCTTTCTCCCTAGTGACCACCATACGTGACATGTGAGATTTTAAAGTTGCACTAAAGTTATTTTTAATTGTTTGTTTTATTAATAAAAGAAAAACGTAAAAGTCTGGTGCCACCTGCCTAGAGTAAAACCCCATATGTCTGATTGTGGTCTGTCCTAGTTAAGGTAACCTCTGTTGGTGGCCTTCAACATCGGAGTGTACCCACGCCAAAGAAGGCTCTGTCGATCCTGTACTCTGGGATGATACACCAGCATTCAGTTTATTTTAACTTCACCTTTTTTCAAAGTTTTTATTGATTATATTATTAAAACATTGTTATCTTTTAAATCATTGAGTGTTTCATACCTCTTTTCATTTAAGTGGATCTTCATCGACATAGGAATCCATCAACCACATTATTTTATTAAGTGTTAAGTGCTCCATTGCGTACTCGAACCGTGTTTGTGAGTATCCAATCTCTACCATATTTTTATCACCAACTCATTTACAATATTGCACTATTTGTATCTTTTAAAAAAAATACATTTAATTACTGCAACATCAGATAGACTGCATTGTTTTATTTAGTAAGTGTTCACATTTTTTCACCGAGCACCTATTGGGCACTACCTCTATTTTGGGTGTCATTATTTGCGCAGGGATACCCTTTTTTATTGTTCACTATTGTTTAGTTATTGTGCACTATTCTCACCCTTGCTGCATTTTTGGGTTCTTCTTTTCCATGGCTCTCTCCTTACCTCTTCTTTGCTTATAAGTGTTTTTTTTTGGTAAGAAATAGTCTTCTTCTAAATGTATCACTCATTAATTACCACTGTGTCTAAGTATTATTTAGCACTGTACATTGTTTATTTACCTTATAAAGTATGCAATTTTATCCTCATAAGACTATATTAGAAACACCATTTGAGGTGTTATTGTTTAAGGTGAAAATTAGTATCTTGCATAACAAATGTATTAATATTCACGTAAATATTTTCTGGTTTTATATTTTCTCCTCATAATGCCCGTTTGTACCAATTATGGCCATACATTCAGTTCTCAATATCTTTAGTAAATAAACGCTCTGGTTACAACAAAGTGGCTTAAAGGTGCAGTGCCAGCTATAGTGTACTCCATGTTGTAAGCTTGAGAGCAGGGCTCTCTACCCGGGGCCTGACTGGCCCACAGCCTGCCCTGGGGCCACTGGAAAATGCATTTGGTGGCCACCACTTTAAAAAACTCTGCTGCAGCTGTAAAAGTTGATGCGGCTGGTTTAAGAGATGCAGCGCCAGCCGGGGCTTTGAAGGGGAGGGGCAAATGAACAGAGCGATAGTGCTCTGCTGGAGGCGGAGGCAGCAGCGTTTCCGGCATGGGGCTGGGTGAGAGACACTTTGAGGAAGAGAAACTTGGGGGGGAGTTGATATTACAAGGTACGGGTGGGGGCCTGAGAAAGGAGACATTACAGGGTACAGGGGGAGAGAATGGAGACATTACAGTGGGGAGAAAGGAGGCGCGGGTGAGACAAAGGAGACATTATGGGGGAGAGAGAAGGATACAATACTGGGGGAAGAGAGAAGGAGACATTACAGAAGGAGACATTACAGAGGAGAGACACTGGGTAGACTACAGGGTGAGAGAGAGAGACATTGCTGAGGTAGACAGACAGTACAGGGGGAGAAAGAGAGACAGTACAGGAGGAGTGAGAGAGACACATTACAGTGAGAGAGAGACACATTACAGGGGGGCAAGAGAGAGAAACATTACAGGGTGAGAGAGATTACGGGGGAGTGACATTACAGGGGGAGAGAGAGAGACATTACAGCGGGAGCAAGAGAGAGAGACATTACAGCGGGAGCAAGAGAGAGAGAGAGGCACACTACAGGGGGAGCGAGAGAGAGAAACTACGGGGGGGGGGCGAGAGAGAGAAACATTACAGGGAGAGAGAAAGGCAACGGGGGAGAGATGGACATTACAGGGGGAGAGAGATTTCGGGGGAGAGATCGACATTACAGGGGGAATAAGAGAGAGAGACAATACAGGGGGAACGAGAGAGAGACACACTAGAGGGGGAGAGAGAGAAACACACAGTACGGAAATGAGAGATAGAGACACTACAGAAATGAGAGATAGAGACACTAGAGAAATGAGAGAGAGAGAGAGAGAGAGAGAGAGACACTACAGAATTGAGTGACAGAGACACTAGAGAAATGAGAGAGAGAGAGAGAGAGACACTACAGAAATGAGAGATAGAGACACTACAGAAATGAGAGATAGAGACACTAGAGAAATGAGAGAGAGAGAGAGAGAGAGACACTACAGAATTGAGAGATAGAGACACTACAGAAATGAGAGATAGAGACACTAGAGAAATGAAAGAGAGAGACACTACTGAAATGAGAGATAGAGACACTAGAGAAATGAGAGAGAGAGAGAGAGAGAGAGACACTACAGAAATGAGTGATAGAGACACTACAGAAATGAGTGATAGAGACACTACAGAAATGAAAGAGAGAGACACTACTGAAATGAAAGAGAAACACAATACAGATATGAAAGAGATACACTACAAAAATATGAGAGCGAGAGACACTACAGAAAAGAGAGAGCTAAAGACGCTACAGGAATGAGAGAGCAAGAGACACTACAGAAATGAGAGGGGGAGAGAGAGACCACACATGAGGAGAGGAAAAGACAGACAGACATGGGCAGTCCCCCTCACGAAAACAGACTCTGGATCTGCCCTGTGATTGCAATCTCAGTGCTGGGGTACGTTCTGGGTGCTGGGTCAAGGCTTGCCCTAAGCAGTGTATTTATCAGTCTTATCTATAAATAATACACGATACAGATGTGCTTTTAAAATGCATAGTTTTCATTTTTATGAACAAAAAAATTATCTTATTCTATGGGGCTGGCTTAATGACGTTATGCTATGGGGATGGTATACAACAAAAATTTCAGGCCTGGCTTTTGTTCCCAGTCCGGGACTGATAGTGAGCTTTGAATTTAGAGGCTTAATAAATTAATGAACAAAGATGAATGATTTTTTGCCTGTAAATTTTTACCAGCCCTGCAGTAATTTCCGCATAGAACAGTGGTGGGCCTGATTCAACGATGCAAAGCTT
Organism: Pelodytes ibericus; assembly: GCA_036172795.1. NCBI lineage: Eukaryota > Metazoa > Chordata > Amphibia > Anura > Pelodytidae > Pelodytes > Pelodytes ibericus. The sequence goes on along the minus strand of CM069859.1, from coordinate 184,882,393 downwards.
CACTAACTACTGTTTTTTAACTCCGTTTTTTTCTATTGCAGTCAATGGGATTCAGTTAAATGATATAATTTAACCAGCTCATTGAATGGATCCCAGTGTTTCAATACCTTTTTTTAACAGGTCTGTAAACCTCTACTGTAAGTATTGGGTTTGATTTAATAGGTGCGGAAATATTTTAGCAGGTGCGGTAATGATTTTACCAAACCGGTGAATGGCGCTAGCTTAACCCATTACAAGTGCCAAGTTGCTTTCCTCTGCATCTTTAAAGCAGAATAAAATGCTCCTGAGGGTCTTTAGATGAAGACCTGGTTTCTGCAAGAGCAAGAAATGGTCGCTGGTTGGAAGGAGAGGGGTTTTCTGATAAGTCTGGAATGTAGAAGGGCATCCAGAATTCTCACAGGTGACATACAGTCTTCATTTTAGTAATAATGTGGTGTGGTTATATCTGACCTTCATGTACTTACTATTGGTGGTTGATCTGGGGGAGGGACATGTCTGTTCTCCAAATCTTCCCAGTTAATATTCTCAAAAAATGGGTGCTCCCTGATGTAACCTGTCACCCCGAGGCGATTCTCTGGATCCTTCTTCAAGAGCTCGAAATGGCAGCTGGTGCATGTTATTAACATTAATCCCTTAGATTACCTATAAACAATGGGTGAACTGGACGAGCAAACCAAAATATGTGCTGCAAATAACAATGTGAAACATACAGTGATCAAACGGTGTCCACTTAGAACCGGCAGCTGAAACAGTAGCAACAGACAGCTTCAAACAACTGTGCAATAAATGTGAACAAACAAAGGGTAGTATCAGCGCACAGTGCCTAGACACTTTGAATGAAAGTGATTGAAATAAAACATTTTAACAAATTAGATGAAAAAACAGTATTTGTGATTATGTGCACATATAGTGAATATAAACAACCAATATTACATGAAGAAACGTTGATATAATAAAAAAATATGTATAAGCAAAATGATGCAATAAAAAAAGTATGAATACTTAGTACAGGAGCAGTAGTCCTTTTGGCAGACCTGTAAAAATACAAATGGGATACAAAATAGTGCAATATATATTGTACTATAGGAGGAGCTTCTATTCAGAAGGAAATTAACTCACAAATGAAGCTCCTAACAACATAGGAGCTTGGCACAGGTGTATATATGTGTATACTTGCCCCCTCTCAGGATGGCAGCCTCCAGGTAACAGAAATAACCAGGAGGATCCGTATCTTTAGATGAAATCCTCTTTAATCCAATAGGTAAAATTCAATTAGTGTTGAGCGAACCCGAACCGCACTTTTCGGCATCGTACCGAACATTACGGGTTTTGGACCCCGGACCCGAACACGGACATTTCACTGTATGTTCGGGTTGGAGTTCGGGGTTCGGCGATTTTATGGCGCGTTTTGAAAGGCTGCAGGGCAGCCAATCAGAAAGCCCATAGCATTACATACATATACATTGTATGTAATACTATTGGCTTTCTATAAACCAAAATAGAGTCCCCATTCATACGAATAGGTCAATCGATAGAATAGCAATAGCATTACGTGTATTACATAAACCGAAAATCTATAAACCGAAAGAGATTCGGTTTATAGAAAGCCAATAGCATTACATGTATTCCATAAACCGAAAGTCTATAAACCGAAAGTCTTTCGGTTTATAGACTTTCGGTTTATGGAATACATGTAATGCTATTGGCTTTCTATAAACAGAAATAAAGTCCCCATTCATATGATTAAGTCAATTGACCTATTCGTATGAATGGGGACTCTATTTCGGTTTATAGAATAGCAATAGCATTACATGTATTACATAAACCGAAAGTCTATAAACAAAAGCCAATAGCATTACATGTATTCCATAAACCGAAAGTCTATAAACCGAATGTCTTTCGGTTTATAGACTTTCGGTTTATGGAATACATGTAATGCTATTGGCTTTCTATAAACCGAAATAGAGTCCCCATTCATACGAATAGGTCAATTGACACACATTTTACTTCATTTTGCAGCCCTCTAGCCCTTTCCAGGACCTTTTTAGAGGCATTTTAGTGGCCAAAAGTTTGTGTCCCCATTGACTTCAATGGGGTTCGGGGTCAAGTTCGAGCACGGACCCGGACATTTTTTCGAAGTTCGGCCGAACCTGCGGAACCCGAACATCCAGGTGTCCGCTCAACTCTAAATGCAATAAAAAAGAATGCCAGAAAAAAAGGAAACACCATGAGAGTAGAAAAAGTCCCGTTAGACGTTTGCTCCGTGCGCCTTGGTGCCTCGTCTGGACTTCCTAGTTCAATCAAACCAGCTAGTATGGTGGCTCTCAGAGTTCACAATACAACCCAACGCGTTTCGTCCAGTACCGGACTTCATCGGGAAATGTCAGTAGCGGCAGCGTGTTCTGCTTATATACCTCTCCACTGATTCGTATTAACAGTTAATCTGAAAGTTTCTCCTTGCATAAGCCGAATTTTTTTTTCTATAAAGTTCCAATTCGGCTTTCAGTAAAACCGAACACCCTTATGTAAAAACTAAAGTTTCTCTATATCGTTCTTAATTCGGTTTATCGTATATGTATGAGACATCGCAATGAGGCTTAAATCATGTGAGTTCAATTCGTGTGAAGGCTCCTATTCATTAATATTGAATTCGTATGAAGCCTTCACTCTTTTCATATAACGGCTTTCATTCATTAATGTGGGATTCATCTACAGGATTCCAATTCGTCTTAAAAGCCCACACTCATTCAAAAATATGAGTGTGGTTTAAATTTCAGACGGACATATTTCATAAACTTTATTAGTACATGCTTCATAAAAAATGGTGTATATGTGAAGAGGAGGGAAAAAACCTCTCTTCTTATACCAAATTCATTAAAAAAGACGTAATGAATACACACAACATATATAATATAAACTATGAAAAATCTATATATAAAGATATAAAAATAGTGGAAATACACATATAGACAATAAAAACCCAGTAGTAATATGGGTAATTATTATTAAATATGAGAGCTAAAATTTAATTAAAATGAAAATAAAATTTAAAAAAATGATCTAAAGAAAAGCTTTTAATTCAAAATCCAAGTTGATTCCATCTGGGTTGAGGGTGTGTAGATTATATATCCAGAAAGCCTCTCTTTGGAGAAACAGATTAGCCGTGCCATCTGTAGGGCCAATCAAGCACACCATTCGTTTACACATTCATTAAATGATATACTCACATTAGTCAAGATGTCCACAGCATCCCTGCTGAGCTTTATGAAGTGGGGCCTGTTGGACGTGATGTAAAAGACTTGAATTACCATGGAATCGCCCTCCAGGAAAGGACCTTCCACATTCAGCATGTGGCACAAGATAACTCTGGATGACCACCAGTCTACAGCAATACCGGAATCTTTCTTTAAATGGATATGATAAAAAAGGGCAAGAGATGCTCTGTGTTAGATGGCACATAGCCAATGCTGTAATGGATTCCTATGAATCCAAGAATTTTCAACCCCCCCACAATTACTCCTGCCACAATTGCTCTTATCAGTGATCTCTTCACTCCTCCCTTTCTTGCTCATTCTTTTAGTCATTTTGTAACTACGGTGAGAGTCCCTCGTTTCTGGTTCTGATTGATAGAGCGGTTGTAGTTGGCATTGGCATACATGTTTAGAATCTTGGATCAGATCTTCGCTCACCTGATCAAGGAGGTTCAACCACTAATGTATACAGAGCAAAGAGGGCTTTATTTGGATTCTTTCATTAAGGACTTTCTATTTAAAATGCCTACACTTGATGTAAATTTTCGATTAAACTGAACTTAATTTGTTAACTAAAATTTATGATCGGAATGTGGTATTCGTATTACTGAATATAAACATATTGCATTTTGAGTCTAACTATTACCTATTAAAACTACAATGTACAACTACATGTTCAACCATTTATTTCCTTACCTCTGGTGCCATGTTTGTAAGGGTTCCAAATAAACCCTTTGTAATGGTGTTTCCAAAAATGCCCTCTGCGGCAAACACAAAATCTTTATTCTTGATGTGACCTTCAGTATCAAATAAGATATTTTCCGGCTTCAGGTCCCTGAATTTCAGAAAATAAAGGAGTGAGAGGTTCAAAATATATAACAGACTGAGACTTAATTTAAAAAAAAAACGAGAACAGAAGGGAATTGATGTAAGGGAAAGAATTTAGCGTGATCTATGTTTCACCAGGTGCAAGAGTTAGTGAGCTAGTATAAACTATGTCAAGGCTAGCTAATACCTCCCCAGAGTCTCTTAGAACTTCAACACCCATTTCCTCAGGCACATTTGCCCAGATAAATGGTTTCAAAGGATCATCATGGGCTGCATGGAATGACCTTTAAAAGAGTCGGAGCATGGATGGTATAGGCACAAGGCCTAATTATAACATAAGACCAGGGACCAAACAAGGTCTGAAGAGGTTACAGCAGGTAGCACTGTGGACAGACTCAATGGGCTAACACATTGTCCCATCGGGCCCAGAACAACAAAAAAACATCACATTCTTACAAAATATTTATTGTATTTATGTGGACAATGTGAGATTAAAATGATTGAATTTTTATTATTTTGCCCGTCCCTGTCTATCATACCACATTCCTTTTCTCCCTCTAATATAATTTACTGACGTATGTCTATAATATTATCGTATTCTATGTATATATCTTTTGTGTGTTTGGGGAAATATAGAGGTATTTGAAGCAGCGTTTGTTTAATCTCGGCACAGGGAGTAAATAAAGACTGTTACTGACCAGTGTATAATTCTGCGGGAATGATGTTAATGGAGGCGGCATAGTAATTCCGCTGCATAAAACCTTGACAGAGAGTAAAATGAGTTGGAGGAATGCATCTTTTTTTTTTTTTTTTCTTTTTTCCTGAGACACTCAGTTCAGTAGTTGTAGGGGATTGTGAGTCCCAAGATAACTGGTTTCGGTTTGAATCATCCTTGTGTCTCGTTTTCTGTTTAGATTCTCCCTTTATCTCTTTGTGGCATATTAGTCATATTTGACCCTCTCCTCCTCTCCTCTGCTCAGATCTATCACCTCCGCTGGTTCTTTACAAAAAAAAAAAAAACGTGTGATATTCGTGAGGGGGCACATTTGAAAGCTAAATACCTGTGTAAGTATAGTTCCGCTAGAAAAAAAAATAAATAAATAAAAATAGATACTTTTGTTGACTGTAATTCTCCATCTCTCTCGCTCCCCCCCTCCCCACTCACGCAGGTAAGAGAAGACTAAGAACGGGAGAAAAAAAAGAAAAGAAAGCGAAGGGAGGAAGAAGGGAGAGTATAAACAGGACCGGGAGAATTATTTACATACATTACATACAATACAATGTATATACTGCATTTTTATCACATTCATACTTCATGGTTGTTTGTTAGCTCACAAATAATTTAGAGACATGGAACAGGTGTTTTTATTACCCTGGATGCCCATGTTCCATTCCTCTCCTCATTCTTTAGGCTTGTCTATGAGTAAGAATTTCCCAAGGAGGAATGCATCTTATTAGACAGTCTACTCAGGTATCCACACCCACATCTGTGCAATGGAGCAAGCAGACTTCATTTACTCCTTCACTAATGAATGAAGGAGTCTGTGTTCCTTGTGAATACTCAGGTTACCCCTGTATCTTTTAACTCACTGCCAATCCATCCCCTCCCTCCCCATGCATACTGTCTGTCACTCATTACTTGACTTACGTTGCGATGCTCAACTCTAGGGAGCCCACTCTGCTGATGTACTGCAACAAGGCTCCCTCCAGGCAAATACTCCATCACTAGGAAGGCACATGTCTATTTTGAGAAATAAAGCCAAGATGAGACAGACATCTTACAATGCAGATTACATACAGCTTGGTAACACGGGGCAGTGTTTATGATGGACGTCACACCCAAGAGCCTTATTTATGAAAGTGGGAATTGCCCTCATGCACACCTTCATATGACAGTGGGTGGGTGCCTTCCCAAACCCTGACCCCTAGAATAAAAGAAAGATCTTAATTCCACTGCATGATTACTTTTTTATCTTCTGCTTCAGATTAAATGAAAATAAATAGTGTTGACTGAAACGCAGCATATCCCTGACACAGACACGGCTGCCGCACGTCACCTCCAACATCCTCCTCTCTCTTAATAATAAAGGTTTTTTCTTCCGCATCACTTTCACCGCCACTAGTGAGTCCCTGCCAGTCAGCAATGCCAGTAAAACCTGGGGGTCAGTTTTATGTCTCCCACTCTGAGCGCGAGACAGATCTGTGATAGCCCAGTCTTATAGACAGACACTGATAACTCACCATTCCAAAGCACTCTTGTCCCAGCACACTATAACAGGTAAAGGAAGCTGCTGACAAGGAGGTTATCCCACTACTTCCAAACATGCATGCACCATGTTGCTTCAAAGGGACTGAAGTAGTAGCAACAGGAACAGGTCCAGGGGGCACATGAGCAGAGGCTCCCCCCACCAATTTAATTTAATATTGCCCAACTGTAGCGTCAGCTCCATTTTTACTACACATCCTTCTTTTTCTTACCTGCATTTGTCTCCTTCGTTATGGAGCCTACTTTCTTCAGTCTGTTTTTGACTGAACACTTTCCCCTCCTACGTCTATATGCCGCCAAATCCTCTTTGGCTTCCTGACTTCCCCCTTCGTCAGTAGAGGCACGTATCCTCCTTTTCTTGTTTCTATATTTTGCTCCCTCTGAGCCGCTATCCTTCTTCCTTTTGGGGTTCAGTATGTTGCTGGCTGAATGCTCCCCATTCTCTGTCCTGCCCCATAGTGCAAACCGCACTGCCCTTCTAATGCATGTGAAGCATTCACACACTTTTTTATGGCAGCACCTTCTTATTCTCTGCCTTAGCATGGCAGAAAAACCACCTGTCTACCTACGATACGAAGTGCAGAGTTCACACTCCTTTTTACTTTTAATATCGCTGACAACACTATTCTTTAGCCTCTTGCAATGATCCACTGGACATGTCCACTGAGGAGAGGTGGGTGTGGCCTGCAGTTATATTATGGTGTTTTGGTGATGTCACTGGAAGTCAGGATGTCAAATTCAAATGTATTGTGTAATGCTGATAAAGTTTAGACTAATTAATGGCAGCTTAAAGGTGATTGGGAGGTATATTTGTGTGTTGTGTTAACTGTTTATGAGTGTGTTTGGGGATTAGGATGTGTTTTCTTAGCTGCGTAACATCAGACTTTACAGTTATATATAACTTTGACGACGACCCTATAGATTTTTTAAAAAGTTTTGGGCCCAGGCAATTCTCAACCCATGTCGGTTACTAAAAAAACACATTTATTATGTGAGCATTTTATAAATAAAAACAAATACAAAAATATTTTAAAAAATTACCTGTTGAAAGGAAATGTCATACAATAACACAGAATCAATGTCCCTGTCCGTGGATGATCTCAAGGTAATTTTAATATCTTCAGTTAAGTCCAGTACGGATGTCCCACTGAATAATTGTCAGCCAAATCATCCTCTTGTACTATACACACCTGTGGAATCCATGTATTGTTCATGGTAGCCCTGTAACATATTACATTTTGCACGTGGTTGGTAAGTGTCAGTTTTGCTGTTCACTCGGCAAAGCATTAAAGTCCTCTAAAGTCCAGACAAATTTCAACAATTTACTCTGCTGATCCACCAATCTGTCTGCTGTTGAATATTGTATTTTCCTTTTTCACATTCACGCCTTTTCTTTATTTCTTTCAGTAATCCAAAGCTTGGGGTTTTGCCTTATGGTTTATGTTTCCTAATATTGGAGCATGTGCGCTAAGGTGGTAGTAACCTTTCGCTGTCATTAAATGAAAGAAAATGCACTTGAGCTGGTAATATCATATCACAAAGAGTACATCTGAAAATCTCAAAATGGTAATGTTTATTCAAATGTTCAATTATAATTCTGTATTCTTAAGTTTATAACAATTATGAACATTCTATTATTGCTCATTAAAAGGGTCTGTAACTGTTATTAACATATTTTGCTCTAGTCCCCATTAAATAAGCATATGTCTCATTTGCTTCAAACTGTGAAATAGTTGAATATGAGTAAGAGGAATTCTTAAGGAAATCTGTTGAAAGACATTTTGATAATGACATAGATTTAAATTATCATTGCTTTTTAATTTTGTTCTCTATTGCATATTGAAATTGTCATACTGATAAATCTAACCTGTCCATAAAAGTTTGAAAGACAAGGTCCCCTTCAGGGTGAATGTATTCACTACATCACATTCTCCTAATCATGCTAAATAGCAGTCAACTATTTTAGGATAAAATATTAAAGTGAATTTAAGAAAAGTATTCGTTTTTTAAGCATCTTCGAATGCAAGCCAAATTAAACGATATGTTTGACAATTTTGCCTTTCTTGCTGAGGACAAGACAACCAACAGGGGAGGACTGGCAAGGGCAGTAAGGATTGCACCCCCTCGCCCCCACCCCAGGCTTCTCTCTAACCTGACTCAATGGGCCAAGACTGCACTACTTTTTACTTCTAAATACACCCAGCCAGATTTTATAGGTAGCTCTGCTCCTCAGATGAGACTTGGGCTGGGATCAGTAGGATAGAATATACAGTTGTGCTCAAAAGTTTGCATACCCTGGCAGAAATTGAGAAATTTTGGCAATGATTTTGAAAATATGACTGAGCATGCCAAAAAAAATATTTTATTAAGGATAGTGAGCATATGAAGCCATTTATTATCACAAAATTGTTTGGCTCCTTTTTAAATCATAATGATAACAGAAATCACCCAAATGGCCCTGATCAAAAGTTTACATACCCTTGAATGTTTGGCCTTGTTACAGACACACAAGGTGACACACACGATTAAAAAAGCAATTAAAGGCTAAATTCCCACACCTGTTGCATTTTAAATTGCAATTAGTGTATGTGTATAAATAGTCAATGAGTTTATTAGCCCTCATGTGGATGCACTGAGCAAGCTAGATACTGAGCCATGCGAAGCAGAAAAGAACTGTTAATACTTGCATAACAAGGTAATGGAATTTTATAAATATATAAAAAGATATCCAACGGCTTGAAAATGCCAGTCAGTACTGTTCAATCACTTATTAAGAAGTCGAAAATTCAGGGATATCTTGATACCAAGCCAAGGTCAGGTAGACCAAAAAAGATTTCAGCCAGGAGAAATGTGCCAGATGAATTTTTTGGGATGCAAAGAAAAAGCCACCCTGTAAAAAAACAGTGTGGTTGTTTTAAGGAGCACAATATGACGATATTTGAACAAAAATTAGCTACATGGGCGAGTTGCCAAATAGAATCCTTTAATGAGCCAATGCCACACAAAAAGCACAGTTACAATATACCCAACAACACCTTGACCCATCTCACAGCTTCTGGCACACTGTTTTTGGAGTGACAAGACCAAAATAGAGCTTTATGCTCACAACCATAAGCGCTATGTTTTGAGAGGGGTCAACAAGACCTATAGTGAAAAGAATACCATCCCCACTGTGAAGCTAACTGATTATTATTTTTTTTGGGGGGGGGAGCTTTAAAGGCATGCGAAATCTTGTGAAAATTGATGGCAAGATAAATGCAACAAGTTATCAGAAAAAAAACTGGCAGACAATTTACATTCTTCTGCACGAAGCCTGCGCATGGGACGCCCTTGGGCTTTACAGCATGACAATGACCCTAAGCACAAGGCCAAGTTGACCCTCCAGTGGTTACCGCAGAAAAAGGTGAAGGTTCTGGAGTGGCCATCACATATACACACAATTCTAGGGATTCTATGTTCATTTCATGAAACCAGAATGGACATCATTGCACTGTACTGTATTACAGTCGACAATTTTTTTTTAAATGGACATGTCATGGGTTCATCACCACATATTAAACGAAATTTCAACATATAGTTACTTACCAAAGACTATTAATCACAAAAAAAGCTAGGGTCTTATCAAAGACATATTATAATTATCAGAGTAATCGAACAAATATTTGGAGGAAGCTGCTTCACTCAACATAGGCCATTTAAGAGACTTTGGCAGAAACAACTATAGAAGATGTGCACTACAGTAAGTAACACCAGATTGTATTCTTGAGTAAAATAGATAAGCAAACACAATCCAATGCTGATGGTGATTACTCAGTATTGCTACGCAATGTTTTGGGTGAGTATACTGAATCATGCGAGGAGGCTTGTTCACATCACAATAGGTTCATATCACAGGAAACAATTTAACATTCTGTACATTCCAATAAAATATGCACTTGATTTAATATTTTGCAGCATATGTTACATTAGGATGACATGCACTCTCTGGTATCTTCAGCTGAAGTAGAGTAATATTCTTTCCTGTATTCTGTCCAAGCTTATGCTGTTATATCCTTTTAAGATGTTTATCACATGTTGTTCCTTGGTGGATCTCATCTCAACCTCAACAGTATCAAAATTATCAGGAGAAGAAGATTGATCATAAATTGTATCTAGTGGCCATTTTGAAGTCGCATTGTCTGCACACCTATTGTGCCAGAATGCCATTGTCCTCAAACAAACAACTTTGATCTAACTTCTAGCGAGAAGGACATATCCATCCATTGCGTCTTCCTGCTTCCTTTTAACGACAGCTTGACGCCACCATGTCTGTTCTATTCTACCATTGTCCACTCTCCTTATTACAGCTGCCCTGCTCCATCCCAGCATCCCATTTAACCACACGGTGCCTGGCTTTTTGTACACTACTAATGCCAATGGACACCCATAACCTAACATAGGAACCCCTCAGGTCCTGAAAATTATGTCTGCATAAGCTAATGTGAATTGTGCCTTGTGTTGAGCACAACATTCTGAAAATGCACCGTTCAACTTTTATCTATTGTAAACATAATCATCTTTGTAATTGACCTGTATTTAATGTACACAAAGTATGCTGGGTTACAAAGATGACTTCTGCAAAAGACTTGCAGAACTTGCAAACTATTGTACACATAACACCATATTAACATGCTACAGCACAACTTTAATGTATATTATATTTATATTTCTCCCTGTCAGAGACATGTGCAAACCTCCTAAACAAATGAACTGTCTCTTTAAAGAAACAACAGAATCTAACTAAGCTGTCCAATCCAGTTTCATAATCATTTTCTTTGTGGTATGTTAGTAATCTTAGCTTAATATGTTTATAAGGACTTTTCATGGATGATAAGTACTTTGTGGACAACGTAATTTGAGTGCTCATCAATCTGTCCGTGAAGATAAGTGCTCGGAAATAAATCTTATTTACAGTATCGAGTTGTTTTCCTGTTGTTATTATTTTAATTTCATCTTAAAGTAGGAAATAGCCAGCATTGTAAAAATCTGTTATATCTAATGGAGAAGGACAACTCTTCTCTATTAGATATAACTGTCCTTTGGAGCTTACAATCTACACGCAAATGGAAAACACATGCAAGCCCATTTTAATTTGAATTGGGGATTTTTTATGTATTTTATTATACTTACATTAATTATTTTGCCTATTAAATTGCGTAACTGGTTGTAATTTGCTTTCTATACTTATTGTGTCTTTGTATGCAGTGTTTATTGAGTTTTTCAAATATGGGACAATAGTGCAATGTATATTTGTGCTGTGATAGTATATTATGGGGCAATTGAAATATTTTTTGTAATTCAAGCAAAATATTTTTTCGGTATTTCGAAGCGTTGATGTTTGGCACCACATAGTGCAGACTGCAAGACATAGGGATGGATAGGTTGAACAACTGAAAGAAAAACGTCAACCAGCATTCACATTCCAGTATGGGGGCATATTAACCCCTTCGCGACCTTATGACGAGTTAACTCGTCATAAGAGCTGCAGCATTAGCGACCTTATGACGAGTTAACTTGTCCTGCAGTGTAGCTGGCGGCGCGATCTGTGCGCACCGCCAGCCAGTCTGCAACAAGTCCAGGACTAAGCCTTGCACCCGAGGCAAAGCTCCTGGACCTGATCGGTGGATTTCAGGGCAGGTGATCGCGGTAATCACTCGATAACATGCAAATTAGATGCAAAGTCAATGTGTTCACACACTGACTTTGCCTCTAATTCACTCTCTGTGATTCACGTTCTTATAGTGAAGCACAGAGAGTGACCTGTAAGTAAAGAAAGAAAGAATGTTGCCTGAGGAAAATAAATAAATAAATTAATTAACCCTTTCAATGCTGATCACAGTTTGTAACTGATCAGTTTCCTTCCACTTTATGGCCCTCATTTAGTTTTTTTTTTATATTTGTATGTTTTTTATTTTAGCAATTTATAAAGTTTTTTAATAAATTAATGTAATTGTAACATATTTATTTAATAAAAATGTAACCCCTGCATGCCTGTTGCATGATTTTTATTGATCTGACATTGCACTCTTCAGAGTTTTTTTTTATGTCTTTTTTGTTTAGGGGGGTTTGGGAAGCAATATTTTCTTTTTTATTAGTTAGTTAATTAGGTGGGATAAGTGGGTTAGTGTTGCACTGGTTGTGTAGCTTATTATTGGGGAAATAATGGGGAAAAACTTTTTATTTACCAAAAATTTCCTCTTTTATATGTATTTTTTAATACTAAAATGTAAATAATTTTTTATGTATAGAGTAAAAAAGGAAACTCTAACTGTCCTTTAAAAAACAACATATAACTTGTATGTTTGCGTTAAATGAGAGAGAGGCAAATTATGTTTAAAAAAACGCATATTAAAAGTCGAAAAACGCTTTGGTCTATGATGAACAATTAAACAAATAGCATTTCAAGTAGGGAAAATATCAGTGGGTAGTTGAGACTGAACAATATTCAGAGCAAGAACTAAAAGTTGGAAATATCAGTGGTGATAAAGATCGTGTATGCAGTGAATTTATTATGCAGGAAACAGAGTAAAATGCTATGTATTTTGAAAAATAAGGAAAGGTTAAATTTCAAGAAGAGTTGAGTGAAGAGAGTAAACAACAGTTTTGAAGAATGGCAAGGGAGAGAATTTTAGACTTTGTGTAAAATGTTGAGAGTGTGAATGCCTGGCACTTTAAAAGTTCACAGAGAGTGAAAATCTCAGGCTTAGTAGACTACATAGAATGAGAAGGATTGTGTGTCTCTGGCAGGAAGTATAATGTGAAGTGTGTGAATGTCAGGCATGTTGAAGAATGTAAAGAGTGAGAGTTTCAGGCAGAGAATAGAATATATATATATATATATGTGGCAAAGTCTCTGATGGTCCATAGAACATCATTAAATTGCCCATCACAAAGTCCAGTAAATGCCCACAAATAAACTATGTTAATGCCTGGAATGTTGAAATACATGGTGTAGAATATGTAGTTAGAGTATAAGACAGGGTGAATAACATAGTGGATACGTTTGAAATGGCTGCAATATGGAAGATTAAGTCAAAATGATCAATTGTCTACTTACATACTAAGTGAATGAAAATGTGTTACCATTTGGCAGCTCACAGGTAAATATTTACATATGCATGTAATGAAATAAAATCACTATATATACATTAGATAAATTAGCCTGGAATCTGTTCTACATTGTATTGACTGGTAAATTGTGTGAGTCAAATTATATTCCATTTGGTTTTTTTTTTAACCAAACCACACATCAAACGTATTTATTTCCTAAGAATAAATATCAGATTTCTAAAAGACAGTTGTCTCGATCGGTCTATAAATAAATTACGTTTTTTGTACTTTTGGGAGGTAACATGAGGAGGCAGCAGCAAGATACTAGCAAATAAATCAGTTTAAAGTGGAAGTTTCCTTCAAATGCATTTTGGGAACTTGGCAGAACAGAATATACTGTGAATGTGGAAATAAGAGAGGTAAAATCAAAATAAATGCAAATACCCCAAAGACTAACTTTATTACAGGGCTACTGTATGAACAGAAAAACTCACAGTTGTTGTTGAATCAAACTAACCACAGTCGAAAGATACGCTGTGGCTGTCACCGGCCTGTAAAAACATACTATAAAGAAACATCACTCAGTAGCAATAGTATTCAATGTCTGGACTCTCACAATGCCCCCACCCAACTCAAATACACTTTAACAGCGCTATAAGGAGTCTGTAATTCAAGGTAGAGTACAGCATGTAATAAAAACATGAAAATGTTGTTTTGGTTTCTAATCCTAATTAAAAGCAGTTGTAATGCAGTCGTATTTGAAATGGAAATTAGTGGAATTTTTTGCGACTCTCCTGACCCTTTGATTTTCAGAATAGTTTCCTTCATTAAGTGCAGCTAATGTTTTTCTATAATCTGCACATAGGAATTTAGCTAGGGTTTCTTGACAGGTTTCTGAGAGTTCCTTGGCACACACAAGGAATTGGCTACTTGACAAAGCTCATGACTGTTGTAAGAAAAGTGGAATAAATGATAGCCTGTGTAAGAAGTGTGTCTTTTTAGGCACCTTAGAAGACAAGTAAGCCTACTAAAATGTTACTCCATGCTACTACAGATTGGCTTAGTTTTCTGAAATGAAATTACTCAGCAAAAAAATATTGTTTGAACTTTTTTAATGTTAGGACATTTGGTAATGCAGATAAAAAGTTCATTTTATAGAATTTTCTAAAAATATATAAATTGTGCTTAATCACATATACATACCAAACATTAATCTGCTTACCTCAAGAATTTGACTTCATTAATTCACTAACAAACATTTATTCAAATTAGTATTTCTTTGGTGAGAGAGAAAAAGGTGATAGGGTGACACTTTTTTTGTAATATACATTTGCAAAATAAATAAAATAGACTTTGAAATGATGAAAATTCAGCATGTTTTAATTTCTCCCCCCAAACAATTGCAAAACAATAATCTTCAAAATCGTTTAATATTTTCTTTCATTTCAAGAACATTTCCCAACACAAATAGAATCAGTTTGCTTGCTCCGTATTTTTGCATGCATCACAATGTATTAAAGAACAATATTAAAAAATAACAATTCTACAGTCATAATACTAAATAAATATTTTTAGTGTTTAGTGTACAGAGAAGAAATGGTTAAGCACAAACTCTCTATGCAGCTCTTATCACTGGCACAGAGAATTGTTCATTCCGCCCATTTTGTAGAAATCCCATAAGTTCTATTTGTTATTGGATACCCAGCTGACAAAATGTCAATGCTTTAATTGAGTGAGTGCGCTCAATGACCTCCCCTGAGTGTCCCTTTTTTGGTCCTTTGCATTCAGCGGTAGTTTTTATCTATGATTTGCAGAGCCAGTGTTCCATTATTGCTACTTGCCTAAAGGGTCAAATACAGGACAACCGCCACTTAAATAAATGGCGCAGAACTGTCACCTTTCCTACAATGATAAGCATTTGGCAGCTTCTCTACTCTGAAATTGATCTGCATACAGCCGGCAATTTACTAACAGCAGAAATGTATTACAAATAGAGCACAGTAATGCAAAACAAGTCATTTTCAGTTAATTTGGCTGCCTGCATGGCAATGCATTGAGAGCCACGCTGTGATAAAACTTGTTAGTGCTACATAATTAAACCTATTGCTTTTAGAATGATGCCTGTTCAACGCTGCTAATTTCTGTGCCATTTTATTTAACAACATAGTGACTGTAAATGATAGAGTCACAGAGAATGAAGTCATTGTATTCACCCTAATGAGAGTAAAAGTGGATTATTCCTACTGGTACATATTTGGCATCAACTCAGCTTCAAAACATGGCTGCCGCAATTACAAATATGTACACTGCCTGGCCAAAAACCTGGATTTAACTAAGCAAATAGGTCTGGGGTTGCTGCAGTTGGTCAGGTCTAGGTTCAGCAACATTATGTGTCCAAAGAATGAGGTCAGCTGACTACCTGAATATACTGAATGACCCAGGGGCGGATCCAGAGTCTGATCTCGGGAGGGGCACATGTCCGTCTGTCTTTTCCTCTCTCCCATGTCCGTCTGTCTTTTCCTCTCTCCCATGTCCGTCTGTCTTTTCCTCTCTGCCATGTCCGTCTGTCTTATCCTCTCTCCCATGTCTGTCACACTCCTCTCACTCCCCGTGTCCCTCTGTCTCTCTTCCTTCCATATCCGTTTCTCTCCTCTTCCCTTCCATGTCCGTCTATGTATCCTCTTCTTTCCCATGTCCGTCTGTCTCTCCTCTCATTTCCCATCTCTCTGCCTCTCCTCTCCCATCCCATGTCTGTCTGTCTCTCCTCTACTATCCCATTTATGTCTCTCTCTTCTCCCTTCCCATTTATGTCTCTTTCCTCTCCCTTCCCATGTCTGTCTGTCTCCTCTCCCCATATCTGTCTGTCTCTCCTCTGCCATCCCATATGTGTCTGTCTCTCCTCTGCCATCCCATGTTTGTCTGTCTCTCCTCTGCCAACCCATGTCTGTCCGTCTCTCCTCTACCATCCCATTTATGTCTCTCTCTTCTCCCTTCCCATTTATGGCTCTCTCAGCCAATTTGTCCAATAATATGCCAGTATTATTTGCCATTTAATATGCCCCAGCCAATTTGCCCAATAATATGCCAGTGTTAGTTGCCATTTAATATGCCCCAGCCAATTTGCCCAATAAAATGCCAATTTGTTGCCATTTAATATTCCCCTGCCAATTTGCCCAATAATATGCCAGTGTTATTTGCCATTTAATATGCCCCTTCCAATTTGCCCAATAATATGCCAGTGCTAGTTGCCATTTTATATGCCCCAGCCAATTTGCCCAGTAATATTCCAGTGTCAGTTGCCATTTTATATGCCCCTGCCAATTTGCCCAGTAATATGCCAGTGTTAGTTGCCATTTTTTAAGCCCCAGCCAATTTGCCCAGTAATATGCCAGTGTTAGTTGCCATTTTATATGCCCCTTCCAATTTGCCCAATATAAAGTGTTATTAGCCATTTAATAAGCCCCAGCCAATGTGCCCCCCCATCTCCCCAGCACTTACCTTTCCCTGGTGGCTAGTGGCAGGCAGCATGGTCTCCCCCATGCTGCCTGTTTGGCTCCCAGGTGGTTGTGCCGACAGGTCACGTGACCCGGCGCGCGTATGACGTCAGCGCGCCGGTCACGTGACCTCTCGGCACTTCCGTGTCAGACTGCACGGGGAGCCGAACAGGCAGCACGGAGGTTTCTCTGTGCTGCCAGTTCGGCTCCCCGTACAGCCTGGCAGGCAGGCAGAGAAGGTGAGGGGGATCTTCCGATCCCTTCTCCCCTCCGTCTCTGCCTGCAAGCGCGTTGTTTTTTTTGTTTTTTAAAGCGCTTTTTTTTTTTTCTTCCTCTTCTCGGGGGGGGGGCAATTGCCCCGTTGCCCCCCTCCCCCCTGGATCCACCACTGGAATGACCAGGTTATTCCATCATTGGATTGTTTCTTCGCTGATGGCACGGGCATATTCTAAGATGACAATGCCAGGATTCATCGGGCTCAGATTGTGAAAGAGTGGTTCAGGGAGCATGAGACATAATTTTCACACATGGATGGCCACCAGTCCAGTCCGGAATCCAGATCTTAACCCCACTGAGAATCTTTGGGATATGCTGGAGAAGGCTCTGCTTTACAAGAGCAGAGGTGAAAAATTAATGCAACACTGGAAACAGCGAACGCGTGCCGTAATCAAAGCTAAAGGTGGTCCAACAAAATATTAGAGTGTGTGACCTTTTTTTTGGTGGTGACTTTTTTTTGGGCCAGGCAGTGTATAACAATATTATTCTTTGCAGTTTCTTTTTCCCCATTCGGCTACACCTAATTTTCCTATATAACAAGGGGTCTGGTACTTTGTTTAAATACCCCCCATATCGGACCTTCGGTTTATAGACTTTCGGCTTATAGAAAACGTATAGTAGTATTGCCTTTCTATGAACTGAACGAGAGCCCCATTCATAAGAATTATTACATTTTTATGAATGGAGACTCTGTCTCTGTGTAGAGAAAGCCAATAGTACTATTACATTCATTCCAAATGTCGAAAGTCTATAAACCGAACTTTCGGTTTATAGACTTTCGGCTTATGGAATACATATAATCCTATTGCTATTCTATAAACCGAACGTTCGGCTTATGGAATACAAGTAATCCTATTGCTATTCTATAAACCGAGCGTTCGGTTTATAGACTTTCGGCTTATGGAATACATGTAATACAATGGGCTTTCTATAAACGGAACTAGAGTTCCCATTCATAAAAATTTATGAATGGTGACTCTGTTTCGGTTTATAGAAAGCTAAGAAGTTGAACGAATGTACGAATGGTTTAATATAAACGAAAATCATTCGTCCATTCGTGCTATAGTATTGGCATTACTATAAACCGAAATAGAGTCGGTTTATAGAATGCCAATAGAATTACATGCATTCCATAAACCGAAAATCGTTCATTATGTCGGTTTATGGAATGTAGTGTACTATGCTATTGTATTCTATAAATCGACTCTATTTCGGCTTATAGAATGCCAATAGTACTACGAATGATTTTCGTTTATTAACCATTCGCTTTCGTTAGCTTAGCATTTTCGTTATTCGTTTTTCAAATGAATAAACGAAAATGCTATTTTCGGACGAAAATGCATTCGTCCGAAAACGAATGCACATGTCTACTATACATGTTAAGATGCTTTAACCTTTACCTGGTAGGTTTTATCCCTCAACCCATGAACCAGTTTAGTAGCCCTTTTAATTCTATTTCTTTAGGATAAATGCTGTCATAGCTTATGACTATGTGCATCTAGCATAAAACGTGTCAAGCAAGGGCTGCTAGTTTATATTGTCTGTTATTGTTTTGTTTGGTCCCCTCACGATGTGCTGCTGTTTTTAAATATATTAAATTAAAGACTGCATTATAAGAAGTGACATATGGTGCCTGGCTGATTCTTCAGTCCATGGATTATAAATGATGTCATAGCAATCATAGGTTTGTGGGTACCAAATGTGTGACATCGCTGGATGCTGATAGACAGAATATTGCATCAAGCTATCAGGCCACATAAGTATTAACAATGTTTGCTTGTGTTCATATTTTTCTTTCTTAATTTTACAGGAGATAATGCAAAGAAATCATCAGGGTGCAGACATAGATAAGCTTACTGTAGCCTTCTTTAAAAAACGATCTTTCACATGTGTTGTTTTATCTTACAAAAGCTGGACTTGATGTAACATCACAAGTTGAATCATGCACGTATTTATTAAAACAAGTAAATCTGTTATAAGTATATTGAAGCCCATTATCTGTGTGTATATGTTCCCGAGTGCTTGGTGGGTTTAGTGTCAATGGGGTACACAAAGGTTTGCAATGTGCTCTCTTCCTACCTTACATCACTCAAAGCTTAATCCTGTTGAAACAAAAATGCATTTTATGCTAGATCTGAGACCAAAACTTTGTAAAAACAGAATCATTTTTATCTCATCACTTCGCTTTAGAAGTCTGGTTTGTACAGCGATGTCTGCCTTATATATCTCTGTGATCACTGTTTTATTCTCATTGTGTAAACTCTTAGAGACTCACAATGATGGAATCCAGGCTTAAACTGTGATATGGGTCTTTGAACTTAACACTTTTCTTAGTCATAATCTTTTCATTGGAATATATGCTGACAAACCATGGCTTTGATTTCCAACAAAACTTTATATTTCAGAAAATGTTCTATTATTTTTCATTATTTTAAAAACAAATGATGAAGCCTTTCACTAATGTATGAGAGGAAAGCCATGACTTATCCACCTATTGTGTTCTCTGTGGACACAATGGATAATTATCCTTAGAGCAGCAAAGTCTACAACAACCACCTAACTACTGCCACCCAGTGCTGTATTTACCGCGAGGCATCCTAGGCGAATGCCTAAGGCAGCAAATTTTGGGGTGTGTCAGCCCCCCCCCCCCCCCCCCCCCCCCCCCCCAGCAGTGAGAAAAATAAAAAACATTTTTTTTAAAAAGCCCCTTTAAAAAGAACGTGCTTGCTGGCAAAGACGGAGCACAGAGAAACCTCCGTGCTGCCTTTTTGGCTCCTCGTGCAGTGTGACACGGAAGTGCCGACAGGTCACGTGACTGGTGCGCTGACGTCATACGCGCGCCGGGTCACATGACCTGTCAGCACAACTGCCGGGGAGCCGAAAAGGCAGCATGGAGGACTCCATGCTGCCTGCCACTAGCCACCAGGGAAAAAGGTAAGTGCTGGGGGGATGCATTGGGAGAGATGGGGGGATGCATTGGGAATTGGCTGGGGCATATTAAATGGCAAATAACACTGGCATATTATTGGGCAAATTAGCAGGGGCATATTAAATGGCAAATAACACTGGCATATTAGTGAGCAAATTGGCTGGGGCATATTAATGGCAAATAACACTGGCATATTATTGGGCAAATTTACTGGGGCATATTAATACCAGATAACACTGGCATATTATTGGGAAAATTGGCTGGGACATATTAAATGGCAAATAACACTGGCATATTATTGGGCAAATTGGCTGGGGCATACTAAATGGCAAATAACACTGGCATATTATTGGGCAAATTAGCAGGGGCATATTAAATTGCAAATAACACTGGCATATTAGTGAGCAAATTGGCTTTGGCATATTAATGACGAATAACACTGGCATATTATTGAGCAAATTGGCTGGGGAATATTAAATGGAAAATAACACTGGCATATTATTGGGCATATTAGCAGGGGCATATTAAATGGCAAATAATAGTGGTATAATATTCGGCAAATTGGCAGTGGCAGATTAAATGGCAAATACTGGCATATTATTGGGCAAATTGGCTGTGACTTTTTAATGGCAAATAATACTGGCATATTATTGGGCAAATTGGCTGGGGGATATTAATGGCAAATAACACTGGCATAATTTTGGGCAAATTGGCTGGGGCATACTAAATGGCAAATAACACTGGCATATTATTGGGCAAATTGGCTGGGGCATACTAAATGGCAAATAACAGTGGCATATTATTGGGCAAATTGGCAGGGGCATATTAAATGGCAAATAACACTGGCATATTAGTGAGCAAATTGTCTGGGGCATATTAATGGCAAATAATACTGGCATATTATTGGGCAAATTGGCTGGGTAATATTAAATGGCAAATAACACTGGCATATTAGTGAGCAAATTGTCTGGGGCATATTAATGGCAAATAACACTGGCATATTATTGGGCAAATTGGCTGGGGAATATTAAATGGAAAATAACACTGGCATATTGGGCAAATTAGCAGGGGCATATTAAATGGCAAATACTGGCATATTATTGGGCAAATTGGCTGTGACTTAATGGCAAATAATACTGGCATATTATTGGGCAAATTGGCTGGGCCATATTAATGTCAAATAATACTGGCATATTATAGGGCAAATTGGCTGTGACTTATTAATGGCAAATAATACTGGCATATTATTGGGCAAATTGGCTGGGGCATATTAATGGCAAATGATACTGGCATATTATTGGGCAAATTTGTTGGGGAATATTAATGGCAAATAATATTGGCAATGTGTATGTAATGGGGTGATGGAGGCATGTAAATGGAGTGATGGGGCATGTCCTTGGTGTGCAACGTGGTTTATGAGTCATGTCGTGGGTGTGCATCGTGGGTATGGGAGGGGGGGTGCCCAAATTTGGTCTGCCTAGGGCAGCGCAAAACCAAGATACACCACTGCTGCCACCTCTACAGCCAAATCCCTGTGCAGATAAGAAGAAGCAAAATATGTAGGAAAATAATATATGCAACAACGTACAAAGGAATGCTTTGTAAAGGTTTTAAACTTGTGGATTTATTTCTTATAGCACACACAGCATATGTTATGGTAGGGTAAAGGCAGTATAAAACCAATCTCTAGGTCAGGGGTCTCCAAATCCAGTCTGGGGCAGTTTTAATGCTTTCGGCCACGGCGACCCCCTTAAGACTTATGGTCGCTGCTACCGCCTAAAGACTTTTGGGAACGGCGGCCGCCTTAGGGGTTGGAAGCCATCACACCACCGCCGGATATTAGACAGGATAAAGAAAGGAGAAGGGAGAGAGGAGAGAGACGGGGACTATAGAAATGAGAGTGGAAATGGGGACTATAGAAATGAGAGGGGAGAGAGATACTATAGAAATGATGGGGGAGAGGTGAGAGAGCCTAAAGAAAAGATGGGGGAGGGGAGAGAGATTACAGAAATTATGGGGGAGAGGGGAGAGAGACTATAGAAATGAGGGGACGAGGAGAGAGACTATACAAATGAGGGGAGACTAGAGAGACTACACAAATGAGGGGAGGAAGATAAATGACACACATGAGGGGAGAGAGGGAAGAGACTATACACATGAGAGGAGAGAGAGATTACACACATGGGAAAGAGAGACAGATGGACATGAGGGAGGAGAGGAAAAGAAAGACAGACAGATATGAGGGGGGGGAGGAAAAAAGAGACAGAAAGAGATAGGCAGTGCCCCTCCCAAGATCAGACTCTGGATCTGGTGCAATCTCAGTGCTGGGGCCAGTCCTGTGAGTGCAGTCTGCATGCTTGGATAAGTCCTGGGTGCTGGGGTAAGTCCTGTGAATACAATATGGCTGCTGGGGTAAGTACTGGGGCAAGTGGTATGACACGTCCTTTGAGTGAAATCTGGGTGCTGGGGTAATTCCTAGGTGCATTGTATGTGCAGGGGAAGCAAATAAAAACAAGAAATAGTTTCTTTCAATAACCTTTTAATTACATATGTAAAAAGTTGAATTCTAATAATCTTTTTTTCTTTGGACCGCGAAAATGTAGAATGTGGCCTCCGTACTGAAATGTTTGGAGACCCGTGCTCTGGAGAAAAGTAGAGCTTTATATATTAGACATGTCTGCCCATCACAGATAAGCTTGTTGTCCATAGACATCTCCAGTTCCATTAAAATCGCAGTGGACTATGCATACGTAAAATCAAATAAGGTTAACATGGTTACATTTCTCGTTCTCTTATAATATTTTTTTTCTGCAACTTCTCTGATTTGGAAAAAAAGCTTTTGGAAAACAACCCTTGGTTGCCCCTGTTCACTTGTGCATCTTGTAAATGCTGCCCTTATATTAGGACAAAAACAATGTGTCGCAATTATTATCCATTTTCATTTCTTTCAACTTATTTTTCTCTCGCTGACCCTAAACCTCTCACCTTTATACTAGCATTCTATATTCTGCACATATTCTACTATTCAAGGCAATAACCTTTCATCATAATTCATCATGCATTAGATTTGCCCACAGCTATAATAAACCCTTTTAAAATAAATTTTTATATTCCAGTTTACTAAACCACCAACTGCTTTAATACCCTTATATCCTGAATCCAAAGCACATCATCAGCCTTTCAATTGCAGGCCCTCAGCCAACACTCCTTTTCTACCAATATATTATTCAAACTGCTTTTTTACATTTATTGTACCCTTGTAGGGCATCAGGTTTCCTGAATTTACCACTGCAGTGTTATACTCTGCAGCTTGTTGGCACTTTGTAAATAAAATATAATAAATATATTACATAGCTGTTTTCAATAGGATTAGTCCCCCAGACTGTGATTTCAACATATATATTTGGCTCAAAAGTGGGTATAGCTGGAAAAAACATAAACATACACATATGATCACCAGTCTCAACACTATATGACAAACTGGCATATATGAAAGCTGTTGTGAGCTACATATCATGGTGACCAAATTACACAAACGTTTTATATTTTCTGAACAAATGATCCCACTTAGATTTCATTTTCGTTCCCCCCAACCCGTAAAGTCACATGTCATTTTGTTTGAAATTATAAACCGGGTTTGGACTGATCAGTCAGCGGTTTACTGAATTTCTCCGACTTACAGTAAAGGTGAGGTGCTAGTTCTTGGCACGTCAATGACTATTTACTCACATATTCCACTGAAAAGGAGGTATTGAAACTGGAGATTGAGGCTTATTTTGAAGGGGAAAATACAGTAACACAGACATTGCCAACAACTTGTAATGTTACAAAATGCTGTATAGAGGCTGCATTTTCAGAGGTCTTGTTAAAATTACTGCTCTATGGTGTCCAGGTTTATAATAAGGGCTGTTGTTGTCTAAAAGCATAAATTAGGTTTTCTTTACACTTTATCTGACCATCTGAATAGGACTGTAAATGATTAATTCACTATTTTGATTGTTATACAAAGAAAAGCAAAAGAATAATAGAATAAATTTGAAAAAAAAGTAAATATAATTGAGTTAAACATTAACTTTTGAAAAACATCGTACAGGCATAAAAACATATTGTGGGGATTTATATTATGTTATTCAGTTTAATTCTTCTAAAATTATTGGAAGAAAAATTAAGGATTTCTGGGTGGAAAAGCAAGATGCCTCTATGGACACAAGACATCCCTCTAATACTTGGTTATTTATTGGACTACGGGGAGTGGGCAACCCTGTGGTTGTACATCATTTATTGGACATGGGGTTTTGGGACACCCCACTCACAAACTTTACATTTTTACATCTACTTGGAGCTGGGGACACAAATCTGTTATATAATTGTAGATAAAGCAAGACCCAAGCATGGATTGTTTTGGATGCTAGCAAACAAACTGGCAAGGTGTGTGTATGACTTCATGGCATTACTCCAACCTCTTCAACAACTGTCCTCCACAATAATAGCCTGTGTCTTATGAAAACACAATGGGCAATTGTACATAATATATCTACATTCATTTCATATTAGCTCAGCATCCCTAATTGGCTAATGTCTGTACCAGACATATTGGCACCTTTATAATGTAGAATTCAGTGGAGGGGTATATTAATGTACATTACCTACAAAATATGTTTGCATTTGTGTTTTCCTTTCCCCACACTTATAATCCTTCCCTTCTCCTTTTCATTAATTAAATCGATACATAAATAAATAAATAGCATTATATGATAAGGGAAGAATAACTACAGCCATTGTGATTATCTTCCGGTACTGAAACGAATAATGTGCTGTACCTTTACTGTTCATGTATGGATTCATTCTGCAATTGTTTGTTGCAAACGATGTTTAAAATTTGACAGGCAATAGAAACACAGAAACATACATAAGCAGTAATGTGCAGTAATTCCATCCTATCCTTTTGTGTTGGAATATTATTAAAATGTAATGTTGCATTTAAGACCAATCTTCTCACATAGACTTTTCCCATTGTTGGATGAATGAGAGAGATTGGGAAGGTCCCTCATGGGCATTTGTATGTTCGAACCAGGTTTTTGGAGCTGC
Source organism: Pelodytes ibericus (assembly GCA_036172795.1). Classification (NCBI taxonomy): domain Eukaryota; kingdom Metazoa; phylum Chordata; class Amphibia; order Anura; family Pelodytidae; genus Pelodytes; species Pelodytes ibericus. The sequence continues at coordinate 184,857,172 of CM069859.1, read as the reverse complement.
TGTTTTTAGCAATGTCCGTGTCGTTTAGAGTGGGATGGTGGATTTAAGTTGTTCATAGGATATTATTTTCCCTTTGTAATAAAGGTCTGCTACCATGAATATGTCCGTCTTGTCAAATGTTTTGAAACTCCATGGTGACATACCAGGAGGGAACAGACGGTTTGATGAGCTTAGTCCAAATTTGATGGTGTTCTTTTCTCCCTCCAGTTATGAAAGTTAAAAAATGAGTTGCTAAGGTCATCATATGGACCAACTAACCATCTACCTCATCAAGACCAGCAAGAAATTACCTCTGGAACCCTTGGAAATCCTGTTTCCCATGAGAAAATCCCTATGTGCGCTTCCCTGGTTATGGACTGAAGACTAACAAACAATTACCTGTTTTCCGAGTGTTGTGCCATTTGTAATCTTGCTCGTATCACATGTGGTTAGGGTACTCCTGTTAATCAGATACTGAAAATGAATCTCCCCTTCATGGGCTCAGAAAAGTCTCTTCCACTATCACAATTGCAATATTACTAAAAACAAATATTAACCTCCAAAGCATAGTAAGAAGCATGGTAAAAAGCTGTGCATCAAAGTCATTATACCTACCCAGAAGTTGGCCTACAATACCTGATATTCGGCTGTGGACTCTTCTCTTAATGTGAACATTTTGTGTTTGTTTATTCATTATCTTTCTTACACCTCACAATCTGTTCTTTATACCACACTTCTTACTACACTTGGATGTTAATACCTGTTTGGGTTATATCGCTATTGTTAATTGCGGAGGGGAGATTCATATTCAGCAGGAACCCCTGCATACGAATACCTGGGGTACTCTAACCACACCTGAGAGTTTGAGCAAGCTTACAAATTACCACTGGGGAATCTGGAATAATACTAGTTTTATACAGATCAAACTATGTGGTTCATGTTTAAAAACTCCCACACTGAAATGTTTTTTCCTTCAGCTGCATTGGAGAATTTTAAAATGTCCATGCAGTTCTCTCTTTTATTGAGTAGATCATTTAGTGTTGAAATAACTCTCTATAAACATCCATTGCAATGACATCACATGGCCCAAGTCATGTTTAACTCATGAAGTTACCACACTTTCCAACACTGAAACCGCTGATTCAGCCACGTAAAATTGTTGATGTGGGATCTTCTATGCATACATAGGCACATTCCATTATGCAATATGGAGATGTGTCCAAAACTGGATCTGGGACAGTTGGAGATCTTGACTTAGTGCAAATATAGAAGAAATATGCACTCCATTCTCTGATCTAGGTAGGGGAAAAAGTGCTTTATTCAGTGCAAAACAAACCACAAAAGGAACACAGACTTCAAAAAAAGGGGGGGGGGGAGACCACAGCGTACGCGTTTCGCGTGTTATAACGCTTAATTATAGGTCTCATCAACGCTGTGGAGCACCCGCACTCTTAGCAGCAATTAGTAAGTGGAGCCAGCTGAACACAAAGTGTTTTCTCTCTTGTAATCTTGACTTAGTACATCACATATTGTCTACCAGTATAATGTTAATTATATAAATGTATATTACATTTCTCAAAACATAAATTCAGGCCTCTCAGACAAAAACAATCATTATTAATAATAAAAGCCGGATATTATGATGGTTGTTTAATGAATGTAATAATAGTACAATTTACTTAGCACTTGTTTGGACTATACTCATGTAATATCAGGATACAATGAAAGAACTGTGACAGGACATGTCATATAAAATGCAAGTTTTCCTGGTAGCTCTGGATAATTCCACTGACTGATGAAATATCAGTCATCGACTGGCAGGAAATTGTGTTTTCATCCATTAGAATGTGGTTTTGCAGAGTTCCAGCATTTCCTCACTCTGCAATTATGCCTATCAACCACGGGTTACAGTTTTTAAAGGCTATAATTAGTTTACAATCCGTCAGTACAAGGGTTAATACAAAAATTAGCACCAGAGTCATAAAGGATCTCTAATTTCTGCTTATTTAAAATACATGGTATATTATTTTGCAGTATTTACCTCACTTTCTCATACTCATGTCAATATAGTGGCTTCCTTCTACCTCTTCCTGTCTGTTTGGTCACGGTATTGTAATGAGATAATTGTGGTACTTGTTTGAAATGACAAGCTGCCACACACAGTCAGACATTGACTGATATTTATTAGTTTACAACAGCCTTAAACAATTACATCACATCTGATATATTTATGTTATGGAAGAGAGACAAGCTGCGAGTAGAAGGATATGATAGAAACATTTAAATAAATAAAGGAAATCAACACAGTAAAGTAGCAGAGTATCTTTTTTTGGTCTTAAATTAGAATTGCAAAGGTTTAAAAGTAATACCAGGCATTATTACTTTACTAACAGGGTAGTGAGTGCATGGAATAGCCTTCCAGCAGTGAACATAGTGAAGGAGTTTAAACATGCATGAGTTAGGCACAAGCCTAACTTAGATTTAAAATAGGGCCAAGAAATAATGAAAGTATTTAGAAGATTGGGAAGGCTAGATGGGGCAAATTTCTTTATAGCTATTTCTGAGCTAGAAAGGAATTGAACCATGTGTAATTTAAAAAGTACTAAAACTGTTTCTGCAAAAAGTCAAGATCAACAGGTACAAATTAATGCCATCAAACTAGTGAGTTGGCAGAACTGCATGGGAACTATCCAAATACTGGAAAATGTGGCCCTGGTTTGTACTGCCTGTAAGGTTTTAGTTAAGCTTTCAGATATACCATGCCCTGAACTGTAGTTCCCAGGATTTCAAAAAGTCCCTAACAACCCACTTCTTTCAGGAAGCATATCAAATTTAATTTAACATCCCCCTCTCACTCTAGATGGTAAGCTTGTGAGCTCTCTGCCTCATGTATTAGTCTGCATGGCTCTCTACCTCATATATTAGTCTGTAGAGCTCTCTACCTCATGTATTAGTCTGTAGGGCTCTCTACCTCATGTATTAGTCTACAGGGCTCTCTACCTCATATATTAGTCTGTAGGGCTCTCTGCCTCATGTATTACTCTGTAGGGCTCTCTACCCCATATATTAGTCTGTAGGGCTCTCTACCTCATGTATTACTCTGTGGGGCTCTCTACCTCAAGTATTACTCTGTAGGGCTCTCTACCTCATGTATTACTCTGTAGGGCTCTCTGCCTCATGTATTACTCTGTAGGGCTCTCTACCTCATGTATTAGTCTGCAGGGCTCTCTAAATCATGTAGTACTCTGTAGGGCTCTCTACCTCATGTATTACTCAGTAGGGCTCTCTACCTCATGTATTAGTCTGCAGGGCTCTCTACCTCATGTATTACTCTGTAGGGCTTTCTACCTCATGTATTACTCTGTAGGGCTCTCTACCTCATATATTAGTCTGTAGGGCTCTCTACCTCATGTATTACTCTGTGGGGCTCTCTACCTCATGTATTACTCTGTAGGGCTCTCTACCTCATGTATTACTCTGAAGGGCTCTCTGCCTCATGTATTACTCTGTAGGGCTCTCCACCTCATGTATTAGTCTGCAGGGCTCTCTACCTCATGTATTACTCTGTAGGGCTCTCTACCTCATGTATTACTCTGAAGGGCTCTCTGCCTCATGTATTACTCTGTAGGGCTCTCCACCTCATGTATTAGTCTGCAGGGCTCTCTACCTCATGTATTACTCTGTAGGGCTCTCTTACTCATATATTAGTCTGTAGGGCTCTCTACCTCATGTATCAGTCTGTAGGGCTCTCTACCTCATGTATCAGTCTGTAGGGCTCTCTACCTTATGTATTAGTCTACAGGGCTCTCTACCTCATGTATTACTCTGTAGGGCTCTCTACCTCATGTATCAGTCTGTAGGGCTCTCTGCCTCGTGTAGTACTCTGTAGGGCTCTCTATCTCATGTATTACTCAGTAGGGCTCTCTACCTCATATATTAGTCTGCAGGGCTCTCTACCTCATGTATTACTCTGTAGGGCTCTCTACCTCATGTATTAGTCTATAGGGCTCTCTACTTCATGTATTAGCCTGCAGGGCTCTCTACCTCATGTATTAGTCTGTAGGGCTCTCTACCTCATGTATTAGTCTGTAGGACTCTCTGCCTCATGTATCAGTCTGCAGGGCTCTCTACCTCATGTATTAGTCTGCAGGGCTCTCTACCTCATGTATTATTCTGTAGGGCTCTCTACCTCATGTATCAGTCTGTAGGGCTCTCTACCTCATGTATTAGTCTGTAGGGCTCTCTGCCTTATGTATTACTCTGTAGGGCTCTCTACCTCATATATTACTCTGTAAGGCTCTCTACCTCATGTATTAGTCTGTAGGGCTCTCTACCTCATGTATTAGTCTATAGGGCTCTCTGCCTCATGTATCAGTCCGCAGGGCTATCTGCCTCATGTATTACTCTGTAGGGCTCTCTGCCTCATGTATTACTCTGTAGGGCTCTCTACCTCATGTATTAGTCTGCAGGGCTCTCTACCTCATGTATTACTCTATAGGGCTCTCTGCATCATGTATTAGTCTGCAGGGCTCTCTACCTCATGTATTAGTCTGTAGGGCTCTCTTCCTCATGTATTAGTCTATAGGGCTCTCTACCTCATGTATCAGTCCGCAGGGCTATCTGCCTCATGTATTACTCTGTAGGGCTCTCTACCTCATTTATTACTCTGTAGGGCTCTCTACCTCATGTATTAGTCTGCAGGGCTCTCTAACTCCTGTATTACTCTATAGGGCTCTCTACATCATGTATTAGTCTGCAGGGCTCTCTACCTCATGTATTAGTCTGTAGGGCTCTCTACCTCATGTATTAGTCTGTAGGGCTCTCTACCTCATGTATTAGTCTACAGGGCTCTCTACCTCATGTATTAGTCTGTAGGGCTCTCTACCTCATGTATCAGTCTGTAGGGCTCTCTACCTCATGTATTAGTCTATAGGGCTCTCTACCTCATGGATCAGTCTGCAGGGCTCTCTACCTCATGTATTAGTCTGTAGGTCTCTCTACCTCATGTATTACTCAGAAAGGCTCTCTACCTCATGTATTAGTCTGGAGGGCTCTCTACCTCATGTATTAGTCTGTATGGCTCGCTGCCTCATGTATTACTCAGTAGGACTCTCTACCTCATGTATCAGTTTGCAGGGCTCTCTACCGCATGTATTACTCTGCAGGGCTCTCTATCTCATGTATTAGTCTGCAGGGCTCTCTACCTCATGTATTAGTCTGTAGGGCTCTCTATTTCATGTATTAGTCTGTAGGGCTCTCTATCTCATGTATTAGTCTGCAGGGCTCTCTATCTCATGTATCAGTCTGTAGGGCTCTCTACCTCATGTATTAGTCTGTAGGGCTCTCTATCTCATGTATTAGTCTGTAGGGCTCTCTGCCTCATGTATTACTCTGTATGGCTCTCTGCCTCATGTATTAGTCTGTAGGGCTCTCTATCTCATGTATTAGTCTGTAGGGCTCTCTGCCTCATGTATTACTCTGTATGGCTCTCTGCCTCATGTATTAGTCTGTAGGGCTCTCTACCTCATATATTAGTCTGTCTCTGTTCGTATAATATAGTCTGCAAAACCTTTCTATGCTCTGTAGCATGTGCTGCGTAATTTGTTCATTAATAAATGGTAATGTAAATAATTAACTATGCTATCTATTGTGATCTAGCTCTGCCGTAGCCCAGCCAGACTAATATCCACTTGGTTCTCCTTAATTGATGGCAGTTTTACCTCATGTGTAACTCTTTGTCCACTTCTTCCTAGACTGAAGTAAAATTCAAAATATATGTTATAGTCTTGGTCTAAAAAACAAAGACTCATGAGAAATTCGTTTGTGAAGCTGCTGCTTCACTAAGGCGACTTTTGTGTGTGTGTGTCAATCATGTAATCATGTAAACTGGGAGGGAGAACGCATTTGTGAATGAGAATGCAAATCAAAATGCAAACTAATAGGCAAATACTATCTATATTTTGCTAAATATCATTGTATATATGTATAGTATAGGACAAACTAATTTACAAAAGTCAATAATGTGTTTTTTTTTTTTTATCACAAACATGTAATTTACACTTATAATGCGGATATATTCAAAGAGAAATTAAGACATATTTCAAAATATATCCATTACAAATATATTTTTTTTAAAACCTTCAAAAAATTTCCATAAACCTAATGAAGTGTTGCACATCACATTTTGAATTAAGGCCATTCGGGTCTTGAGGTGAAATCCATTTAACCTCTCCTGGCTATTTCCTTGGAAAAATGGCCTCCCCTTTTGGACAGGACTACTTTATTTATACCCTGTATGCTGCATTTGCTAAGATCTCTGATATTACAGTTTAGGTAATGGGTACTTACAGGGGTTTCCCTTGTCTCTTCCCCTGGAATTGCTGAAAGATGTTCCCTTGCCCTCACTTCCAAAGGATGGGAGTTCTTTGCCCACATACTGTTTTACAGGACATGCAGGAGAGGAGAGAAACCACATTCCGGGCATTACAATTGATATAATGTTATAATTTATATGGTTTATTAGAAACTGAGGATGTAAATAATAGTTGGGTAGAAGGGTATAAGCTAGGTCACACTACATTGCCTATCTTGCAACCTTGTGATAAAATAGGATTGAGACTCATCAATCGAATAGGTACATGCTTATGGATAATCTCTTTAATCTTAAGGAATTGGCAAATGAATGTAGTATTAAATATACGGTAGGTGCATCTTTTTATTGTCCACCACCTTTGGTAAAAGTAGACTCTCTCTATTGGATTACACTGGGTAACCCCTTGCCGGAAATCTATCACGAAACAAACAAGTATCTTGCACAAAAGTAAAAAAATATAAATGCAATTTCAACGTAGGTGCAAAAATTGCCCCACTGGGATCCCCCTAAAGCACAGAATGACATTAGCTTGCATGAAGGATGGTATTCCTTCCTTCCTTCCGATGTAATGAGGTTGTAACTTTAGTCAACAAAAAGTTGACTTCAAATTTAAGTTATTGTTGTTAAAGTTGTCTAGCAATTTAACTTGGTCATGTACAGGGCCTTCCCAAACCAAAAGCAAGTCATCTATGTAGCGTCTGTTCAATTTAACATACTTCACGATCAACTCATTCATGTCACCCCCAAGGACGAGGGATGGAATGTGAAACATTAGGAAGAATGACAGTTGGAGGCAGCAGGCAGACAATAAGCCTAACAAAAGATGTCTGCACTGCAGTAGAAGAAGGAGCACGAAACATGCTGAAGGTAAGTTCATTGTTGCAGAACATTATTAAACAAGTGGTAAATGTTTTGACAACCCTTCAATATGACAAATTTTTATTTTTAGGGTTTAATCACTCTTTAATATAATATTCTAATACATTTTCTATACATATTTCTTCAATCCAAAATATGGACTATAGCATATTAAAGTATGTTGTTCCCTAACCACATACGTTCCACCATGTCCATGAAATGTCTTTTGACCAAACCTTGCCCTTTTGTACACATGCTTGTCTATTCAAGACACGCATTCATTGCTAGTCAAGGAAATGTGATTGCCAAGTGTCGTTGCACATGGAACATGACTGGGCGCATGAACAGAGGAATCTATGAAAGGTGATTGTTTAAACAAGAAGTAGCCAGTTAACAAAATGTAAGATAAAACCAGAGTGCTGACTGACAGCTCTGCTCTAATCTTTGTAAATCTACAACTAACAGACATTTCTGACAGACTGTCATGAGCTAATCTTTAAGTACCTGCAGGTGTTGTCGAGCAAATATTGTTGTATAATCAAACAAGTATAGTGTGTATTTTACAAAACAGGAGCTGCTTGCATGAGAACTTGATTTGTGGTATAAAATAAACAAACTGAATGCAACAAATGAACACTAAGAAACGACATTACTGTGCATAATATCTTTGTAGTTTTATGATGAAATCCCTCCATTCCCTTACCTGTACAGTAGGTACATTTCAGCAACTATATGGGTTAAACAAATGTGCTATTTAAAGTCTTCAACACATTTTACACAAATGTAAAAGGGAACCACCCTTTTCTGGCAGGTTTTTTTTTAGGGAAACTCTGCCTTTTAAATACCCAAACCCTTCAAGAAAATAATTCTTTATCTCGTCAGATTGTACTCTATTTGTATTTTTGTTGGGCCCAACTAATTGTTTGTGGCCATGTGACAAAAATAAAGAGCAGTGATAGGTAGACTACCATTGTTGCCATAGCAGCAGAAAAAAAACTTCTTAAATGCATATCTGACATCTTTCTGGTATGACTTCCCAGACACAGGTGGGCCAACATGGGGTGGGGTCAAATGAAGAGCTACTTCTGTGCACACGGTTCCGACAGACCCAATTTATGTTAAAGTTTCTGTCCTAACATCATTTCTGTAAATCCTGTTTTAATGCCAACTGAGCATACAAATAATAATTATATTGCTTTATGCATAGAACTCAAAATACAGCACGGGTAATTAATAGGAAGAGTTGTTTGTTTATATGACAATAAAACGACAGTATCTCTGGCATTACAATCATAGTAAATATGAAATATGCTTGCAGCATAAAAAGCATAATATCTGCAAACAGTTGTACAGAACATACTGGAAAAAATTATGACATTACGAGAAATTTGAAGAAGAGGAAGGAAATTAGTTTTCCCCAGGAATCTCATTCAGCTTGGGCTCCAAATAGCAGTATGAAATATGCTAGGCTGTTTGAGCAATAATTATCAGGCCCATAAAAATCAAAGTAATATTGAGATATGCAGGTAAAAAGGTGACTGTGCAGATTAAATCTTACTTTCGGGTCAAGCGTACACAATGAGTTTCAATTTTTCCCTGTTGAAGAAAATATTTTAAAGTCTCAGAAGTGACAGGAATTTAATTTGTAGATCGCCAGATCCTTTGCCATAATATACAAAGATGAAGTGACAAATAATGTCAGATTATACAGTTTTTTGAAGTAGGCACATATTACGAAGCACCGCTTGGGTAAACTGTTATTTAAAAAAAAAAAAGCACAAATGTTCAAAGATTGAGAAATCATTTATCTGTCTTAGTGCAAATATTATTGATTTTATGTAATTAAATTCTAGCAAGCTGTTTATTACTTTAAAACTCAGAACGATTTGCATTATAGGAAGCAATCAAGTGAAGAAGTGGCAATAGTTCATATCTTTCCTCCGTAATAGTATTTTCAATATTATTACAATTTTCAGTGAAACCGACACTATCAGCAAAGAAAGAAATCTGACTGCATATTAAAAATAAAAGTACACACTGTACATAAAAGGACAGTATGCTTCGTGTGGATTAGCTGACCACTGACTAAAGACGGTGGTTCCAAAACAGAAGAAAGTGAATATATATATATATATATATATATATATATATATATCCATACCATAATTAATTTTATTTTAATTGTAATAATTAATATGATTTTTTTTTTTAAAGGAATACTGTCATTGACGTAAGTAAATAAAATGGCCCCTTTAATCATCTGCTCCCGTCTCTCTGGGGAGAACCTTTGGGACCCTAAGTCCTTATGTTGGAAGCTATTTATGTTCTAAAGACATAAGGCAGGTATGCAAACCTGTCTCTTCCTTTGGATATAATGTAAGCTGCTGTGATTTCTTTACAGTATTTAAAGCAAATGATCTATACATTTTGTTAACCAAATTGGAAGCAAATGCCTAAATTAGGAGAAAAATGTGTTCTAATTGTGTCTGTGGAGTCTCCTACATATGAAATCACCTGTTGCTTAAAATGCAAATTAATTGGGTTTCAATGGCAAATGTGTAATTTTCATATTAGGCCACAGGTGATGTCATAAGCAGGAGACTCTACAGACATATAAAACACATTTCTCCTAATTTAGTTAATTGCTTGCAATTTTGCTAACACAATGTATAGATAATTGTCAATATTTTTTTATTCTCTACGTTCACAGTAATTTTTTTTTTTTTTAGGTAAAACAGTTCCTTTAACTGCTGAGAAGATTCCCCAACCCCCCCCCCCCCCCCCCTAATACATGATAATAATGCACTGGATTTGTGTTTATATATATTGATAAAAATGTGATTTATTATATATATCAGTTGTCTATATTTGTTAGACCTATGTATGTTTAATAAATGTGGCCACTGTGTATGCAGGCATTAATAATAATCATTCACAACGCAATACATCTCTTGTGCAAAATAATCATCATTCACAACGCAATAGATCTCTCGTGCAAAATAATAATCGTTCACAACACAATAGATCTCTCGTGCAAAATAATAATCGTTCACAATGCAATTCATCTCTCGTGCAAAATACTAATCATTCACAACCCAATACACCTCTCGTGCAAAATGATAAACATTCACAACGCAATTAATCTCTGGTGCAAAATAATAGTCGTTCTCAACTCAATACATCTTTCGTGCAAAATAATAATCATTCTCAACGCAATAGATCTCTCATGCAAAATAATAAACATTCACAACGCAATACATCTCTCGTGCAATATAACAATCATCCACAACGCAATACATCTCTCGTGCAATATAATAATCATTCACAACGCAATACATCTCTCGTGCAAAATAATAATCATTCACAACGCATTACATCTCTCTTGTATGTTTGTGTTGTATAACTTTGGACAGTATGTCTGAAAACATCTATTGGAGAAGATTATAACACTTTAGCTAAGTCAGTGTTTTTTTGCAAACCTTAAGTGCTTTATATGCTGTCAAGAGTTTAGAAAGTTAAACGTTAACTACCACTGGCACCTGGTGGATACTTAGGTGTAAGTCTGTTACTCATTTGAGCAAAGGCCCTCTGGTGGTCGATTTTCATAGTGACATGAAACGATACTATGTACTGAAATATATTTATATAGTACATTACATTACCATTAACTTCTACAGAGCCAACAATTTATGCAGCACTTGGGCCAAAGCATAAAAGGAAATTACAGGCAACATTAGATACCTACAGATACTGATATATGAGGTGCGCAGTTATATACCTATATACATTTTTTTTTTTAGCATATACAGCTACAATTGGCAGCTGAAACATTGTTTCTACAAACATCCTTGAGTGCCACTGTCCTACCTGACAAAGTTTTGGCATGTGAAAAAGTTAATACAACTTGAGGATCTAATTCAACTATAATAAACAATACAATATGTGTGCACACATTATATTAACCCCTTTGTGACGCACAGTGCTTGTGTCCCATAAGACGCGAGCACAAAAATGCTCAAAGTGGCCTCATCTGACAGGTGAGATCCCGCTTCAAGTCACTGCAGTGGGATCAGAGCATGGATCATCGCTGGGAGCCGCCATAAGCCGTTAAATGCATGACCTTCTATGCCGTCCTAGCGTCTTTTTGGACCAAAAAAAGGCATCATAGAACGTCCCAGTGTCACAGAGGGGTTTAGACACATTGGATTTGTTTAAGCTGCAATTATAAAACATTGACAAAACATAAACTGAGTGCTTAGAAATGAATCAGATCTCTTAGCTTATTATTATTATTTATTGAGACATGGATTACAAATACATGGAAAAATTGTAGCTCATATTTTTATTCTAATCATTTTAAAATCATTATCACTTTAGAAAAGTTCAGTTCACTAATACATTTATGCATGTGTCATGAACATTCTGCATTTAACTGATCATTTAAATGGGTAACTTTATTTTAAGTTACATTTTTCTTTAGTCCTCAAACCAGCAGATATTTTACAAACATTCTGTATCTAATCACCACCAGATGGCGCTCTCAGGAGTCTTTACATTTTAGAAATACAGGGATGTTTAGTAAAGAGCAGATTTAAGCAGAAAACTGGGTGAATAGCCCTGGACCCCAAGGTTAATGGGGACGTCTTCTAGCTACATGTACTTTCATTTATTAGTAGTGGTGATGTTGCCTGTTAGATAATTAGTTGATAATTACTTGATCAATAATAGGGATATTCACCAGGAAATGGATTAATATAAGGCACATGATCCAAACTTCCTGTCAAAAGAGTCTTATTATTCTCTTACTGTGTCAATAACGAACAAGTATACTTTCAATGTACGTACACAATTCGAATAATAATTTCCACAATGCACAAAATAACATTTATGTAACAATAAAAGTAATAATTACTAACCAAATGTCATACTTACAAAGAGAAGCACAACAGGGGGAATGTATAAACACGGCGCATGTGCTGATTGCACCAAATACTGGCTCAATCACCGTGTGTGCTAATGTATAAAGCTGACTCACAGGAGTCTACACCGAAAGTTACATGTATAGGTTTAGGTTGTTCTTACATTCCATATTTCTCCATATTCCTTGTACTGTCATTAGACTGTGCAGTGACATCTGTGCTTTTGGTAATATTTATGGAGTACAGGTCTCTCTTCCTCTGCATTAGCTGGAACTAAGGAAGATGGGATACAGATGTAAGATAAGAATTTAAATATGCTCTTTTTTCCTGCAGTCTGGCACATGAATTTTAGTCACATACCATCATTAAAGGAGCAATCAGGAAGGAAAGCTATACAAAATTAGGCAAGCACCCTAAGAATGACTGTGCCTGTTTCCTTATTTTGTCATGATGTATTGATGCAAAAAAAGTCAGAAAAGATATGACAATACATGAGAGACAGACAGATTGTCACGCCCCTACCTCCATACCTGCATCTCTCATGCATGACATTATGTCGTCACTGCTGTACTCTCATCATTCTCAAGATGATGACATTACTGCTACATACTATAGGATCTACTCAATAAAAAGAGAATTGCAGGGAATTGTGATGGGAATTTAAGACTGAAGTTTAAAGTAGATGAGTTGTAAAAATTATCCTCTTCAGCCTTCAAGGACCAAAGAGTCATCTGGCTGAAAGTGGTTAAAAAAAGAGGAAAAGTTGTGTATTGAGAGGAGCAGCAAACTCAATACACAATACAACATGGTGTCTTTGTGCTCACGGCCCCAATCACAGAGTGAGGAGCCAGGAACACATAGGCAGAGACTCAATCAGGGTCATTAAAGACCCTTTGGGTCCCTGCTGTAGTACCCTGTATTTTGGTATAATGTAGCTGGCGCTCACTTAGCGTCGGCTAGATTTGCTATTTCAGACTAAGGACACTCAAAGTGCTGCAGTAGGATTCACAGCTCGGCTTATCATAGTGAGTCTCACCTGCCCCCAAAAAGGTGCTGCCCCAGTAGCTACGCTCGATTTGCTACGGCTCCAAATTCCACTATTACCATTCCTACAAAGAGATTCAATGAGAGCTACTATGATAGCACTTATCACCCACCTCTGATATAATGTGTCCAAAGAATCAATAGAAGAGCTCAAATGTATGCTCTTAGTATATTTATCTAACTGCTTAGACTTAAGTACATAAAACAAGGTTAGCAAATAGAATTGTTTAACGTTTATTTAGCATTTCTTTCCCTAGGCTAGTCTGCCAACACCAACCATATGATGCAGTCATAGCTTGCCAGTCACATAGGGTTTTATAGTATAGCTCCTATCCAAATATAGCTAACCAGAGAATCATAGGAACTGTAGTGAACAGCTAAAATCTGTCACTACATCTGATCTAAACTAATATTGGAAATATATTTCCAAACTACACTTTGGTCCAGATAACCAGATTCTAAAGATGAACTATTATTAACTATTGATAGAGGGGATTAAGCTAGCGAGGCTTCAGTCACAGGCATGAAAGTATCATTTTACTGAAGAGAAACAACTCATCATATGTATATACCCAGGGACATTAATGATGAAGGGTCAACATTATTTTGCAGGTAAAGTGGATGTAGAGGTTGCTAATCAACCTATTGTCCAACTAGTGCACTGACAATGGTAGTATGGACTTCATGGCCTCAGTCTTCTAATCCATTAAAGAAAGTAAATACCATAAAACCTATCCAGAAATGCACTTCAATGAGAAGAATAAATTCCATATAAGGGTTTCTCGATCATTCAGCTATCTTCAACACCAAATATATCATTGGGGATCTCAACCGCTATATCAGCATCTGATGGACTTTGAAGACCAGTAGCAAAGAGTTGCCGCTGTAAGTGACAATGCATTGCCTTTAATAAAATATGTATGATCATAAATAATCCTCTTGCAATTATTTTGCTTTACTGGTTCCATAATTACTGATGCATGGATTTTTTTAATTGGGCCTGGCAAAATATTGTCCATTCTACTTAACCAGTATGTGAAGGTGGTTTAAGTTAATAATAAGACATGGAATGTTGAAGTATTGGGGTATAATTAACACAAATACAAGCAGTAAGCTATATGCTCCAGTTTCCATAATTTCTAATTTTCTGGCTGAGCATCACATGAAATATGGTGCACAGCATTTTTCAGACCTCCATTTGAAATACGATGCACAGCAGTTCTCTGAGCTTCATAATATAATGTCTCATTGAGACACTTACTGAGGATTGTATTTAGACAGTATACTCAATCTGCGATGATATTCAACCTCAAAATTGTACCTCAGAATTGCAGTTAGATTTAGGGCATATTGGTGGTGTCACAAAGTGAATCCTGACAGCCTACATGACTGTGGCTCTTGGAGGGCCCTGAGGGCCAAACACCTCTCTGTGGACAATGGACACTGTCTATGGATATGAGAGGTTAAGATTGTATATTGTCCTGCAAACTCCAGTCTCTCAGGAGGTGTTAAGAAATGTTATTATATGTTAGCGTTGAAATGTGTACTTATCTAATCAAAAAGTGTTTACTGTTCTGTGAGCCATCTATTGTCTCTTGTAGTCTGGATGTCTGTATATTAAGGTATCATGTTTAATTAGGTTATGTGTTATTGTATTTAATTACCTTTTTTAAATTATGTTTACAGGGCTACGGGCATCATTGATTTCCGCTGGACATCACAAACAAGTATATATTTTTAATCCACATTTACACTGTCCACTCTCCTGGCACACATAGAATGGTTTTTTTTTACAGGTATCAACCATTTTAAAGGATTGTACCTTGCCCAAGTAGGGCAGGTAGTTACGGTTCCAAATCATATTTGTTTATTTTTGCAGGCCATTTATTTGTATTTCATTACGGGCCAGGGTGTACCAGTCCCTAGCACCTGGGGGAAAATTTATTTAATATGTGGGGTAATCGTGGGGGACTCTGGGGGAAGGCATATTATTTATATTATACTCTTTTACATTGGGTTTTATTTAAAGGGTAAATCCATAGGGTTGGCAGGGCCAAAACCCCTGAAACAAATTTGGTCAAAAATCATATTGAGTAGCCAAATTTCAGAAAATGCAGTAATTCAGGTATTCTGACTGATCCAAGCCCATTTTAGGCCAGATTGGTCTATATTGAGTATACAGATAAAATCCAAATCCCTCTCAGGAGTAATCTGGCTGCTCCTTGCTGGCGGGACGGTAATGACTTCAGACAGCCAAAGAACTGACAGATCTATGGTGTACAGAAAAACAGTCTACAGTACTGAATCTGAAGAAACAAATATATGGCACTCAATGATCCAATGCAATTATTTTAATGTGAAATAAAAGTAATGGAACTGAAATCACAGCCTGTGAAAAAGTATTGGAAAACGCAGACTAGCGCTTTGGCATCTAGCAACGTGCACTTATGACTAACCGTATCTAGATGTGAAATGCATGAAGTGTCTGCTTTTTCAAGTACTTTTGCGCATTCTATCATTTCGGTTCCATTCATTTTATTCTCCTTGAGAATACTTTTATTATTCTTGAGTTCCAGGTATTTGATTCTTTATATTGAGTATACCCTTAGATTTTTAGAGCTGTCAAAATATGGAAGGTTTTTTTAACCTCCTGGAAGATAACATTATAGTTATTTTGGTATATGTGAACTCAATATCCAATATCCAAATTATTGTTTTGACTAAAAGGTTTAGGTTGATAACTAAACAATCAGGTTCTCAGTGTTCCTCAGACTGCCTCCATTCAAACTGTCAGAGCTTCTGTTGGTGGTCACTGGATGTTCTAAGTATTCTTTTGTAAGCTGTCATCTTCCCAAGCTGATGACATTGAACAATGCTAGTGTGCCAAGACTTGACAAACTTCACTCACTCTTTATTCATTCTTACAAAAATTCCTACCCTCCTAACACCTTCCATTTGTTAAAATTTACATCAACACTCAAATGTTCCATCTTTGACTTTTCACAAATGCTTTTTTGACAATTATTTATTGCATTCCATTGTAAGGATGTCTTCACCATAGACGTGCATTTGATGTGTACCCAAATACAGAATATTAGTTAGAGAGGGAGTAATGCCATCATTATAAAAATTCGAATAAATTGTCTGTTCTGCTGATTTACTGCTGTTTTGAATTATCTTTCTGACACTTTGTGTTATGTGGGGAAGACACCAAGCAGTATGAGATATGCATCCTGGAATCTTTCCAACAGGATGTGACCTGTTGCTGACAGCCATGCTCCCCTTTATCATCTGACAAGCCTTTGCTAATGCGATCATTGGTCTGTTAATTAAGAAACTGGTAAGAACAAACCCTGCCGACAGAGAAATAAAACATTATGAAATGAAAATTTAGGAAGTCAGAAAAACAGGTCCAATGTATTAATACTTCAAAATCTTGGCAGTATACATTTGTCATTGTAAAGCCACGTCAGTGGTTGCCAGTGTCCGTGGGACTCATGGCCATATTTGCCTTTGACCACCTGTCAAAAGGTTCTAGCAATATCAAGAACAATGCCATTTTCAAGTGAGACTCTGCCAAGTCTGAGAAATCTTCAGTGCCCTGAAAGTGTGAAAATATGTGTTGTTTATTTGCACATAACTCGAGAGAGACTTCATTTTGCTCCCAAATGTATGGAGCAAGGACACCTAAACAGTCAAATTATTTCTCCTGAGGAAGCAGACATCAGAGCCGGCGAAACGTGTTGAGATGCAACTTTTTTCGGTGGCGTGCATGAACCTTGAATTATCCCATCCTAGTGCAGTAGGAACAGAACTTTATTATCTAAACAAGACTGCTTTTATAACACACAAGTTGCACTTTTTGTATGCTTTTGTAAGTGCAATTGTTTAGCACTGTTGTTTTTAATTGTGATACACTGCACAATTGGTCTTTTTATACCTATTTTTTAGATGTTGGAATAAACCTGAAGATTTTTATCTGATGAGCCCGCTATTATCCTGTGTCTGTGAGTCAGTGGCGGATCCAGGGGGGGAGCAACGGGCAATTGCCCCCCCCCCCCCCCCCGAGAAGAGGAAAAAAAAAAAAAACAACCGCTTTAAAAAAAAAAAACAACACGCTTGCAGGCAGAGACAGAGGTGAGAAGGTATCGGAAGATCCCCCTCACCTTCTCTGCCTGCCTGCCAGGCTACACGGGGAGCCGAACAGGCAGCACAGAGAAACCTCCGTGCTGCCTGTTCGGCTCCCCGTGCAGTGTGACACGGAAGTGCCGACAGGTCACGTGACCGGCGCGCTGACGTCATACGCGCGCCGGGTCACGTGACCTGTCGGCACAACCGCCTGGGAGCCGAACAGGCAGCATGGGAGAGACCATGCTGCCTGCCACTAGCCACCAGGGAAAGGTAAGTGCTGGGGAGATGGGGGGCACATTGGCTGGGGCTTATTAAATGGTTATAACACTGCATATTGGGCAAATTGGAAGGGGCATATAAAATGGCAACTAACACTGGCATATTACTGGGTAAATTGGCTGGGGCATATTAAATGGAAAATAACACTGGCATATTACTGGGCAAATTGGCTGGGGCATATTAAATGGCACATAACACTGGCATATTATTGGGAAAATTGGCAGGGGCATATTAAATGGCAACAAATTGGCATATTATTGGGCAAATTGGCTGGGGCATATTAAATGGCAACTAACACTGGCATATTATTGGGCAAATTGGCTGGGGCATATTAAATGGCAACTAACACTGGCATATTATTGGGCAAATTGGCTGGGGCATATTAAATGGCAACTAACACTGGCATATTATTGGGCAAATTGGCTGGGGCATATTAAATGACAAATAATACTGGCATATTATTGGACAAATTGGCTGAGAGAGCCATAAATGGGAAGGGAGAAGAGAGAGACATAAATGGGATGGTAGAGGAGAGACGGACAGACATGGGTTGGCAGAGGAGAGACAGACAAACATGGGATGGCAGAGGAGAGACAGACAGATATGGGATGGCAGAGGAGAAACAGACAGATATGGGAAGGGGAGAGGAGACAGACAGACATGGGAAGGGAGAGGAAAGAGACATAAATGGGAAGGGAGAAGTGAGAGACATAAATGGGATAGTAGAGGAGAGACAGACAGACATGGGATGGGAGAGGAGAGGCAGAGAGATGGGAAATGAGAGGAGAGACACACGGACATGGGAAAGAAGAGGATACATAGACGGACATGGGAAGGAAGAGGAGAGAAACGGATATGGAAGGAAGAGAGACAGAGGGACACGGGGAGTGAGAGGAGTGCGACAGACATGGGAGAGAGGATAAGACAGACAGACATGGCAGATAGGAAAAGACAGATGGACATGGGAGAGAGGAAAAGACAGACGGACATGGGAGAGAGGAAAAGACAGACGGACATGTGCCCCTCCCGAGATCAGACTCTGAATCCGCCCCTGCTGTGAGTGTGATACCTATCAAGACAATATTTTGGTTGATTGCTCCTACAAAATTACAATCTATTTGTCACAATATCAGGTATTCATCTTGTACAAACTTCACTATTATATTTGTCCTATCTTTACATATGAAACCAACACTAGCTTATTTGTTTTACAATGTGAGATGTGAGCAGCACTTTTTAATAGAAACTAGTATTTCCACCATTGTACCTTATTTAATTCAGTAATCCCTAAGACATTATTTTTTTCTAAATACAAGTACATTTAATTGTAATGTGTTCTCTGGAACTGATATTTATCTTTGCATTTGTTAAAAAATACATATTCTGTGGAGTCCACTGATAATTGGCATCATTTGTAAGAATTAGGCATATTGTAATGCGTCAGGATAATACACTTATTAGATATATATTTTTAACATTTTGCAATACATTTATAAGCAGTGCCGGTGATGTGCTGTTGATATTATATGACAACATTAAAACCACTATGGAAACCAAGCTGTGTGTTTTCAACATGTATCAAGGGAAACTTTTTTTAAGATTTACAAATTGGCCATCTAGAACTGACACATGTAATAGAGTGAGGCTTGAATTTAACTGTGTTTCAGTTGTTAAGTTACCTCTTGGCAGAATTAAATCATTCATGAATAAAAAAATTCAAAATCTATCATCACCCAATAAAAAAAAAATACAAAATACAGATTTTAAGAGGATCTTACGTATTTTCATTCTTAGACTACATTTTGCATTTCCTATTTTGAAGGAACAGCTCTCTTGCCCTTTGATTTTCCAAGTCCTTCTGGAGTAATATTAGTCATTTTGGACCAAATAACAAACATATAAAAGTGAATGAAAGGGAATGATATTTAATAGTATTAGAAACTTGTTTGTGGCTTTATTTTAGATACAATAAATTGGGTCACACTTGTTCAAAATGTAAAACATTGGAATTATTTCCAGTTGTTTTCAATATGTTTTAAATTTAGTTTGATTTACAAATATGTGTCCCAGTTCTGACACATTTATATCTGGCAACAACTATCCCAGGGACTTTATTGAATAACACATTATTATCTCACCATTGCTTAACCAGGAGGCCTCTCTTGGTTGTCATACATTATTCCTACTAAATATTCTATAAATTATGAGAACATTTTTAGTTGAAATCCTAGAGAGTGCGCCAAAATCCTTTTAGAACAACTATAAATGTGAAGCTTTATCTCCTCACGGTTCTTGGGAACTATGGTCACTATAGTAGCACTGATAGGTAACCTACAATGGATACTTACATTTATATTTACACTTTTATTTACTTTAGATGTAACTGTCATAATTTATCTGCCTTTAAATTGGTCAAAATACAAGATTGTATCAAGCCTGTGCACCAAGAAAGTTTTTTCGCTGAGGATTTTTTTAAACATCTAACTTAGCTGGATGTGGTCCAGAGGAAGGGTTACAATTTTTTGTTCTAAATATCATCAGCATCAGTATTAGTATATTAGCATATATTTACCTGTATAACCTGTATAAAAAACATATCGGATAAGAAAGAAATTAAACTTTCTTAGCATACAGTGATATCATTGCAAACACTGTATAGAACAAATAAATCACTTTTTACTGTGAATGCGCTTGCATTCTGACAGGTGTGTGTGGAATTTGCAACTTGTGGCAAAATCCTAAAAAATATTTGTATAACAGATCATTTTGGATAACGGATTGCTGGATAAGGGATACTCAACCTGTACCCTGTGCAAGTTATTCTACCAGCATAAATGCCTACCAACTTTTTAGTTTAATTTATCAAAAATGGGGGATGGGGGATTTTGTTTTTTTGTCATTATTGCTATATCAAGATACTCATGTCAGTCCTACTTAATCAGTGTTTTCCCACATTGTTGGATATTTTACCTATATTTCTACAATTAGATCTTTTAAAGTTGTCTATTGATAACGTAATGATTTCTGGAAACTAAACAAAAGTTCAAACATGTAGCTGCCAAGTTTTTAAGCATCACGGCATGGTTTAATTTCTTTAATTTCTGTTGGTTAAAAGTGTTGACCTAAATGCAATGATAACAGGATATCACCTAAGTCATTGTCATTTATCTGGGCCCAGTTTAGCTCAACTGAAGAATGAACGCAAGTGGATCCTGGATTGAATGCTGTCTAAATCAGATTTCTAAGGTTGGTTCTCAAATCAGAAGAATCGTTCTGTAAATGGTGAAAATGTAGAGAGTTCAAGAATAGGTTGGATTGCATTTTGACCCAAGAAGGAACCAAAGTAGGATTGCATTTTGACCCAAGAAGGAACCAAAGTAGGATTGCATTTTGACCCAAGAAGGAAATTTTTGCTACCAAGCTGGTGAACCAAAGTTTATAGGATAGTACCTAGCACATTGGTTACAAAGAATACATACGTATTAGTTGGTACAGTATGCCTTAAGTAGAGAAAACTAGAAAATGCGGTTGAAATATAATCCTTGTAGACATCTCAGTCCACTATATTTCATAATGATCAAAGTCTGTCATTTTTTCCTTTAGAGTTACCAATCCAGTAAATAAATCTAGGCCTTTATGTGAATTTCTCCCCTAACTTTCAACTACCAACAAAAGTGTTGCCTTAATTAAAAGTTATTTCACATAAGGTGAAAATTTATGTGAGGTTGAAGAACATACTGTATCTATGCGCTGCCAACAATGCACTTTAAAATGGTTGGCAATTAAACTGACTGCGTGTATGAGTGCTATTTTCTGTAATGTTTAGTTTTAGGATTGTTAGGCAATATTTGACCACATCCATTTGGTAGATAAATTGGCATTTAAAGTACAATATAGATGTAACATGAGATATTTCCTGTCTTAATCGCATTAAATCAGAATAACTTGCAGCGCAAGTGTCTTTTCCTTGACAGTGATGTCAAACGGCTCTTAATTTCAGCTAATTTCGTAATATGACACATTCTTTTGAAGAAAGTACATTCCAATGAAAGCAACACTCTGCTTTGATAATATTGCCACTGAAATACGAAGTTCTTCCAATTAGTCTGCCATTATGAATTATTTTGTCTTCAACCCAATTAACTATAAAATAATATTCCAAAAAGAAAAAATCTTGACAGATTTAAAGAGTTTGTACTTCTTATGTTAATAAGAGGAGAATGTGCATGCAACTGCTGGAAAGCCTTGGCAATGCACATGGACGAAGTTAATAATTCTTCTACACATGACATACTTAATATAATATTTTTTCAGCATTTGAGACTGTCTGCTTTTTATTATTTTTGTTTTGTTAAAGTCAACTCTTAGTAGTCTTTATATTTTTTAGACTGGATTCAAATTATTTTTTTATTCAAGAAATTCCAACCATATGTTTCCCCCCTGTAGTTATCACCCATTTTAAAAATATAGCACTGTGAACCAAAGCTACAATAGATAGTAACATGAGTTTGTGTTTGCCTAACCACAGCAAGAAACTCAGTGGATCTGACAAGCAAGTAAAGCAATCATAATCATCAAGCATTAGCTTTGTTCTTTTTAATGTTAAAACATTAAAAAATGATAATAAAAAATACTTATTTATATTTTTTTCATATAGCTTACAGCTGGTATTGTATTTATCAAGCAGGTACTTAAAGATTTGTTTACAAGAATGTAGAGTTTATATCAGTGATGGGCAGAATTGGTGATGAGGTTGGAGGAGAGTTTCAGTCCCATTGCGGAGTGCAAAGGTCATGCAGGGATGTATCGGTGAACAGGGGAGGCAATGTACGGAGGAGTGGAGGTCTTTGTAGGTTAAAGACAGAATTTTAAATTTTATCCTTGAGCAGATGGGGAGCCAGTGGAGGATGTTGCAGGGAGGAGCCACAGAATCAGACTGACGAGCAAGAAAGATGAGTCTGGCAGCTGCGTTTTGGATAGATTGCAGGGGAGACAAACGAGCCAGATGTAGTCCAGGCAGGAGGCCATTACAGTAGTCAAGGCGAGAGTTCACAAGCGAGTGCACTAGAATTTTGGCGGTCTCTTCGCTGAGAGACGGGGGAATGCGTGCAATGTTCCTTAATTAAAGACGGAATGTGGGGAACGAAGGAGAGAACAGAGTCAAAAGTGACCCCAAGAAGGGGAAAGAGAGAATACAAGGTGAGATGGGATGGCATCTGGCGCACAAGTAGTAGATCTCGAGCAGGAGAGCAGATCATCTACCTCTTTCTCAGCAACAGGGGAGAAGATGTTCAAAGTGTGTTTTGGCGATGGGGACGAGGCAGGAGGTAGTTGGGTCAAGTCACGGGAGGTGAAGTTACACCTGATAGTGTCAACCTTGTTTTTGAAGTGCGAGGCAAGGTCTTGTGCCGTAAGAATGGAGCAGGGCGGAGGAGCAGGAGGGCAGAGGAGAGCATTAAATGTTGAGAAGAGACGTTTGGGATTCGATGAGAGGGTGGATATTAAAGTAGAAAAGTAGTGTCGCTTGGACTGAGTGAGAGCAGAGTTCTTGGTAATAATTAATTGTTTAGTTCTTAGTAATAGTGTTTTCCAAATGCAATTACTGGTGAAAGAGCTGGTTTAAACACCTGTATAAGTTACACACCATTCTAGAAACATGGAAATATGTCTCTGTGACTTTTATAGTCATAGTACCTATTGTCTCTGTAACTGTGGCTTAAAGATGAGAAGTACCTTATTTTAATGTAACTTGATGTTCAGAGCCAAGTTATATTGATCATACCACTGGATAGTGTTGCTATCTACATTTCATTCAAGAATATTACACTTTTTAACCTCATCAGGACAATGTTTTTTTGTTTGAATGTTTGGGCAAAGATACATTTTTACAGACATGAAAACGAATAAAATGATGAAAAAAATGGTTTTATTACTTTTTATAAATGTTTCAGTATTAGTTCATCCTGGTCTGCCTAGCTCCCGAGGCATCCAGAATCAACCTACCCCATTAATACCTATGAATTTGGGGGCGGATAACTGTGGATTGCGACAATACTTTACATACGATTGCTGGGACAGCTAGTACCAGCAATTGCAGCCTCAGACTGCCCATTTTTATGGCGTTCCAGGCATGCTTCTGTCCAGAGTCATCCTAGAACACCCCTCACCTGATTTGCATCGGGTTCGGGGCTTGAATGATGGGAAAATGATGAATGTCAAATGCTCATCATATTTAATCATCGATTGCTGGGATTACACGTTTGTCTGCCCCAATGAAGAGGCTTCCAGGAGTTCCATGGCGCAACCGATCTTGACGAAAAAAGATCCCCAGATAATAATCTGGTGGATCACTTACATGTACAGGCATTGTCACAAACGTATTGCATTGTGAGCCCATACATGCATGTGATTTGTCCTTAGCAGGTCAATATATACCATACATTTTATTTTAGAAAAAAGTCCTATATTCTTGAAAGGCATGTTTTTTACAAGCTCTTTGTTCTCTGACCACATGCATATGCGTCTGTCTAACATAACAATGTCCCTAAGTAATAATATCAGGGGAAATATACAAAACCAGACCTTAAGTAATCAACATTTTAGAAAGCTTGAGGGTAAAATGCATCAGGTGATAATGTTCTATTGAGCGGACACGCCTATGGAGATTTTGACATGACATCTCTTTGATAAATCACAGCAAATCAAACAGGCTACTTCTGATACTAAAGCAAACCAAATAGTTTATGTGACACAAGTGCTTTTCTGACCCTGAGCTCCCTGTTAAATACTGTAGTTAAGCATATACACTATACTTTTTTTTCCCTCTGCAAAGGTTATATATCACAGGTTTAAAGGAGAGTAAAAGATTCCTGACATGTTTATTCAAAGGAACACTTTTTAAGAGCGCACTAACTGCGTTTAGCTGTGAGTATAGTAAATTATTTAGATCATTAGCTTATTCCCATTCACTCCCTGGAATATTGAACTTCATAGCTGATGCAACTATGTTGCATATATAGAATTGTTTTCCAGTAGTGAGAGGTGATGTCATAAACTGGAGACAGGAAAGCCATAAATAAAACAGACATCTATGCGTTTGCTTACAATCCTTATACTGCAAAGTATGAATATTTTTTTGGACTATGAACAATATTTATGTGATGGATATGCTTTCATTTGTTTTTGTTTTTTTTACATAGTGGAAAATGGAGCACAACATACTTACAAAAAAATGACCGAGGTGGCACCCCTAATCATGGCACATACCGTACATACATTTTCAAACAGAAATAATTTTATCCAAGTCTGTGAGTTGAAAAGTTTCACTTTGCTAAATCAGGATTTGGTTTAACATGATTGCTAAATCATTTTTAAATTGAAGACACATGCCTGAACATTGAAATGAATGTTCCATTCCAAGATGGTGTCCATTATAGTTTATCCACAGGGGCTATCTATAAGTGTTACTGTGCTTGATGCGTACTTCATGCTTTAGTTCTCCATGTGAAATCTGTGGATTTAGAATTTAGGGAAATGTAGAAGAATATTGTATTAGTACATAGGTCATTTGAAAGAAATCTGTATGTATTATTCAAATGTTTAATCCCTTAGGCTTTTTGGAAGTGTTACTGTTAAGTCAATCATCTTCAATTTTACAGTTCAACAGCATATGCTTTCATTTTTTACACCGAAGATTTAGCATTAAGCAAACTATAACCTTGCCTCCTTACTTGTCCTGAAAACATTCCAGGATTGTTAATTACATATTGGATGATTACCATACCATATGCTGCTCACTTTTAATTTGTTTGACCTCAGTATTTTGTGAATAATGTCATTGCAGACTCCCCTCAAGCTTTTCTGCACAGCTAAGAGAATTACTTTAAATTGAGATATTGTTTTAGTGACTATGACTTGTAAATGTGATCCCATGTATAGCAATTAGCTTTAAAAACACTCAAGAAATGCTTAATGTTGTTCTGTTATGTATATTTAGAGAACGTTTCATTATACTGTTAAAAGAGTAGGTTTATTCACTGGACAGTGAATTATGGCTAGTCGATTAACAACTTGCAAAACTTAGTGTACAATAAGTGAGGTGGATAAGTTTTACAATTTACGATTTATGTGTTTTTTTCTTAAATTCTTTATTTTTCATGTTTTTCAATTTTAGCAATAAAATGAAAGGACAAGGTAAATACATCAAAAACAGTGCAATAATTGTAATGATTATACAGGTACGTACTGAGGTATCCGGATACAAAAATAGAGAAGGGAGATAAGGAAGAATGTAGAAAAGGGGTCACGGATAGGGATAGAGGGGAAGGGCTGCAAGGTTGCCTCCGTCTATGGTAGGGAGCCTGGTACTGCCCAATGGAATTCAGCTGTGAGGAGCATGTGGGCAGTTGGTTTAACGGGGAAATCGCTCTAGCTAAGGTCCCCAAATTTTAAGGAATTTTTTGGGAGAGTCATGGAGGTACACAGTTGGTCCATTTCCATGACTTCTTCCATCACAGTGCTTAAGGTGGGGATGGTAGATTGATTCCAGACTTGAGCGAGAGCTCTGCGACCAGCAAGGTAAATTCTAGCAATTAAGAGGTTGTCAAACTTCATAAGGTCATCCTGGGGTTTGGTTATTGTCAGCTTGTGCAGTAGTTGAGCAGCAAAGGTGGTGATCTGTTTCCAGTAGGCTTGAATCCTTGGGTCTGGCCACCAGGAGTGGAAGTATGTCCTGAGGATCCACAATTTTTCCAACAGAGATGAGAAGATACAAAGTGCATTTTTGCTAGCTTGGAGGGTGTGGTATATCAATGGAGAAGAGTTTGTACTCTTGCTCTTTATGCAGCATGCATATTAAAATGTTTGAGGTGGCCTCCCAGATATTGGTCCAGTCTTTACAGTCAAGAACTTGGCCTGTGTCTGATTCCCATTTGGCGATATAGGGGAACGTAGGGCCAGGACCCAACAGAAGCAGTTCGCGGTAGAGTCTCTTTCTGGGAGAATTGAGGCACTGACTTTCGTACCAAGCTGTGGGGGCAGATGGGGCAGCTTTGATGGCCTGGTCTGAAGCAAAGTATCATATTTGGATGTAGCAAAAGTAGTCAGAGGGACATAGATCCAAGATGGCTTTGAGAGAGATATGATTTAACTTTGCCATCCAAGTAGAGTTCCAAAATCCTGGAGATGTCCCCCTGATCAAACACATTAAAATGGGCTTGGTTTATTCCAGGTGGGAAGGTGCAATTTCTGTATATTGGAATCAAAGAGGAGGCTTTTGAGGTGAAGGAGATTTGGTGGTAGTGTTCCAAATCAGAAGAGAGTTGAGGATGGGCGGGCAGTGGGAATGCAGTAGTGCCCTGTTAAGTTTGGGAGTCCAGGTGTAGCAGGGGAGAATGTCAGGTCTGAGAATATAATTTTCAATGTCCACCCACCGAAAGAGAGAGACTGGGCATGCCAGGATTCAATTTGCAAGAATTGTGCTGCAAGGTAGTACTTATAGATGTCAGGGAGACCAAGGTCCCCTGAGAATTAGGGATTATTCTAGTGTTAATGACCGAATAATCTACATTTTATTAAAGACAGGAGGCAAATATTTTCCTTTACTTTCTTTACTCAAACCTCCCAGCAGCAAATAAGAGGTTAATAATGAATAAAAAAATCAGAGATAACAATAGTAAATGTGTGTGAAGCCCCTCCCACTTCCTCTTTCTTGTTGCAGTCAGTGCAACAAAAAACAGATTCTGTAGCATAGAAAACGCAGGGAGCAGGAGCAAGTGGGTCAGGAAATGATGAAATGAGACATCACACTAGAAGAAAAAGAAAAAAAACGTGAAAAGTATGGTGCCTATGACTAGTTGTAAGCATGTAAACAAACAGGGAGCTAGAACATGGGGTGAAAACAGCCCCACACTCATAATTCAGTTGTTAAGACATAGGCACAGTATAAGTAAAAAAACATTGTAGTGGAACATAGACTATACAAACAGTAAAAAATGGAGGGATAGAAAAAAAGGGGGGAATATTCACCTCCTGACTTTAATAAAATTTAGATTATTCGGTCATTAACACTAGAGTAATCCCTAATGTTATATCAAGACAGGAGGCTATATATTTTGCTATTTTAAAGCCCTGAAAGAAGAGGAAAAAATGCATGAGAAGCTGCCATAAAAGGTATGGAAAGTAGACTTCCTAGACCAGTCGGCAGAGGACAAAATATCCTAAAGGGCTCCTCCTGCAAGAAAAGCGGAAGAAGCTGCAGCTCCGCGGACCGAATGGGCCCCCGAAAGAGATGTCAATATTGGCAAGACCCTAGAGCCACTTAATCCATCTAGCGATCATCGGGCATGACACCGGCCGGTGGGGGCGAATGTAAGAGATTAAACGAGGTCCTGTAGGAGAGCGAAGAAGAGTAGTGATATCCACGTATTTGCATAGACAGCATGCCACACAAAGCAAAGGTCTATCAGGAAAGTATGGGTCGAAAACAGAAGATGAGAATGTTTTAGTACGATGGGAAATGGAAAAACGAACGCCCTCAGGTGTGAAGGTCAGGGAATGGAAGTCGAAAGCCCTGACATCAGAGACTCTCCAGAAGGAAATCAGACAGAGTAAAAGAGATAACTTAGCTGAGAGTTGTCAAGAGTGAGATTCGAGTTGGAAGGCCAGTTTTCCAAAAAGGAAAAAACACGATAAACGTCCCAGAACTGTGAATAATGAGGGGCAGGAAGCCTGGCCAAACCAATACCACGTAGAAGTCTACAGACAGAGGGATGTCTGCCCACAGAGAAATTATCAATCGGAGCATGAGCAGTAGATAGAGCAGAGCGAAAACGATTTATGGTAACTTAGAACATGCCTTGCCCGAAAAGTGAAGATAAAAAGTTTAGGATATTGTGGATAGATGCTGAAAAGGGATCAATATCCCTTCCCACACACCAGCTAGTCCACATGCGCAAGAGGAGAGATAGGAGTGTCGCGTTCCGGGAGCCCAGGAGTTTCATAGTAATTCCTTAGCCGAGTTCGATTGTCCAGAACATTCCAGGATCCCCTGAAATGGTCGAAGCCATGAGTTGAAGAGGATCTTGAAGAAGAAGAGGGTGAAGTTCCACTGAGGGGCCTTGAAGAATGTTGAGATTCCAAAGAAGAAGAAGAGGGAAGTCTGCCGACAATTCCAATACGTTGGGGGTACCAAGGCCCTCAATAGGGGTATAATCAAGAGGATCCTGGTCCCTAGAACCTTGTTTTTTTGCAGAGTTTGAGGTACCGTTGAGAAAAGAGGAAAGGCATATGCTCCTGTCATCGGCCATTGTTGGAGGAAGGCATCGACTGCATGCACTGCGGAGTGAAGACTGAGCCTTAGTAAGTGAAGTGAATATGGAGACATGTTAGCCTTGGGGCCTAATTCCCTGAAGCCTAATTCAGCAAGCTTGGCATCTATTTTGTAGAGCACGGCTTTGCACCGCTCTGTAGATAAAGCCACATTTGCATTTCCCAAAAGGCGCGGGTCTATGGCATTGTCAGGTAGAGCCTCCTCGGCAAGTGTAAAAATTTGAATGAGTGGCCAGGCAATATCGAGCAATTTATCCTGAACTGTTTTCAGACCATGTTCAATGCCCTTATCTTTACCAGATTTGGTAAGGAAAGTGACCAGAATAGGGTCAAATTCAGGTGTGATAGCCACCTTATTTGGAATAATTGGAAGAGGACATTCGGCTCTAAGTTTGTTTCTCATGGTCCTCAAGGACCATGCTTTGCAGGATGTATATATACATCCAGGTGCGTTAAGGGGTTAAAGGGAGCAGTCAGCCATACACAAAATGTACAGGTACATGTAGTATAGTTGGTCTGCCAGGGAGTGGCAGGCAATGAACAATGTGATGTGCCTTGCATCAGCTCAGAACAAGGCACGTCGTAGGGCATGAGTCCCATATGACAATACAAAAAATCAAAAGCAAAAACAGTTAGCTGTTATGAGGTATACTTATTGTGCGAAGACCAATGAGGATAGTACCGTGAATCTTGTGGTTAGTAGGTAACAAAAGAACCCACAGTTCAGCTCCTGAGAATGGAAAAGTCGGTGTAAAGTTTGCAGAAGACACACAATTTGGTAGAAACCTAACATTGGTACAACTGGGGGTGCAGGCTATTGAAGTTGGTATATGGAGGTCCCGTCATCGGGATATAGGGCCAGGGGCTGGTCAGGCCATTGATGTTGGAACCTCGGATTTAGCTCGTTATGTGGCTGGAGGAAGGGCCAGACCCCTTATCTGGAACTGCGGTGCAGGAAGGTGATTTTAGG
The DNA here is from genome assembly GCA_036172795.1 of Pelodytes ibericus. Classification (NCBI taxonomy): domain Eukaryota; kingdom Metazoa; phylum Chordata; class Amphibia; order Anura; family Pelodytidae; genus Pelodytes; species Pelodytes ibericus. The sequence continues at coordinate 184,827,291 of CM069859.1, read as the reverse complement.
CCTGCTGCTCGAAGTTGGTCCGTTAGTGGTCTCCACTGACGGCACCAATATGGCAGGTTCTAAATCTTGGAACACTTGTACGGGGACACCAACGTATTTCAATGGGGTGTGGAATCGGAAAGGCAGGTGATCCGTTCACCTCAGTTTACTGTTTAATGTATAGATACGACTAAGAATGGAGTTTTAGGACACATGTAAGTCAGAGTTGACTCTGCCTCCTGCGGCCAAAAATCCCTAAATCAAAAGTGCAGAAGAAACCCGTCCCTGATGTAAGTGATACTTAATGATAACATTTATAGAGAAAGCAACATTATTGAAAATACAAGAGAGTGCTGAATTTCTGGAAATGGATTAATTACATAGATTTATAAATATATGAGAGAGAGAGACCAAACTAGAGGTTGGGTTCTAGCCACATGACAAAATCCCATACTTTTTCTGATCCATTTATTCCTCTGCCTACTTCTTTTTCATTACTACTTTATATCTGAGAATATGTAATGAAAGGCCACATGTCAGTGGCAGAGACTGGACATGATTTTCATTGAATCAACCCCAATGACCAATGAGTTGTAAACCATTGCTATTGTTTGCACTCATCTTCCCTTCCCACATTAGGGTTCAGGTCAAATTGCATTTTGGTGCACTGTCATAGACCAGCTGTAACTAGAAGTATAATGACATTTTGGGGAGCCTTGCATTGGCACAGATGCATATTCTGTTAAACTGGCAGGCCTTCCACCTGAGCATGTAGAGTTCATTAGGTTGAAGGTCATGACTACACCCTTGAATTTCAGGAATCCTTTTGCTAAGATGCTAGTGCCACTATGACTGCAGAACAGAATAAATTCCAGAAAGGCCATGGCATAGCTTTTTTTCAAACTCCTCCCCTACAGGTTAAGCTTTGGAATTTCATACTTAAGGTTATAAACATAGTTCTTTCTCACCATGATCATTAAATAAATAGCTGTTCCAGCCCTCATCATCAACGACTAACCACAAGGTTTCCTTCATCAGTATTTTGTGAGACTTGCAGCAAGTGTTGCATGAAAACTAAATGAGTTTTACACTCATTTCCTCAATAGATTTTTTTTTCTCTTCTATAGTGTCTTCAGTCCTTCCCGATACCTTGTATTATTGTACTACTACCTTAAATAATAAGAATATAAAGGCCTCAGTCATTATATTTTTTCTGGAATCCTTTATAATAGGGGAGGTTCATGTTTATTTCCTCATTGAGGTCATTTTGTTTGTCAGTAATTTAAATCACTGTTTATGTATTTTGAAATCATTATTTATTTATTGGAATCTTGTAGTGCACATCACAAGTGCTGAATGTTCTACATGTAAATGAACATGCCAGTTGTATGCAGTCATATTCTTAAAGCAGATGGTTGAATTGGAAAGTGAGTTCTCATGATGGCTTCCTATATACAATATTTATTTTTGTGTCTGTTAAATATCAAATAACTTAGGTGAACTGGAGTTTTTCTACTTTTAAAGTTACATTTCATTTCTCTTTCACTTTCCATCTGTGAAATATCTCCACATACACTGTTACGTAAGTGAGTTTTCAAATAGAATTTTAGTTTTCCATATATATAATGCTATGCAGACCAGTGATATGTTATTATTTTTTTATCACGACTATAGGTGTCTGATTTATGTAAACAGAGGGGAGCTAATATTTTGGATAAATTAGAATACATTGAATTGTACTGATCATGTTTAGTAGAAAAATATGTCACATATATAAATTCCACAACAGAAAATGCATTGATTGAATGAGGGCAACATCAACATCATCATTCAGAAGGCAGATTAAGTCAACAAGAGGTTGGCACCACAAATGGACACGATTAAACTTACATCAGTAGTCAACATCCAGTTAAAGTCAAGCAACTTGTGACATGATTTAAGGGAAATGCGAGAGATCGGTTGAAGAATGTTAAAATATTCCAGAAACTTCAGCCCTAGTGAAATTTGAGGAACATTATTAGGTTGCCAAGAGAGATAACCAGCTTTGGGGACATCACCTAACAGAGCAAATGGGGAACATTAGAAAAGTATAGTTGAATGTGGGAGTTGGGATGAGAATCAAGAATGTACTGTATTGATGATGGTTTGGAAAGTAGACATGTGTCCAAAGAAATTCCCCAAAGATAATAGAGAGTAGTGACTCTAGCAGGAGTTGGAAAATCGGTCATTAAAACTAGAGCAGTCTCACAAGAATTTGAGTTTAGAATCCAGAATGCTAACAGTCACCTAGATAACTAGATCCAACAAGTAATTATGTTTATGGGAGCTGAAAAATCTGTGTAGGTTACTAGGTTTGCAATTCTATGAAGGAGATATAAGAGAACTAAGTAAGCAACCTTGTTAGTTTATGGTAAGGAGATAAATATGGTAGAAAACATGATGAGCATTATAAATGCTGTTTTGTTCGTGCAGTGTCCTTTTCATCTTTTAGATGCCCCCTAATTAGATCTTCACTAAACAAATTAGCAATGGACTATATTAATGGCATTTTCCTTTTCAAACAACTTCATCTTCTATTAAAAAAAAAAACACCTCTACAACAAGAAAGATAAATATCTTATTATTTTTGCTTTAGTAATAATTATGTCATACATTATGTACAGACTGCAATAGTGTATACAAAATAGTGTTTCATCATTAGTAATACTTCTCCATGGCAAATAAGAAAATATGCATGATGATTAGCTTAATTATGAATTTCATTACCGTGGAGTCGGCATTTCGAACAATCAATTAGCCTGAAATAGCTGGCTCATATATTAATTCCAATATGAAATGTACTATGATTATTTAAAATAATGTATTCCTTAGTTTTAAAGAGGCTGGCCTGATTTCTAATTTCACCTAGTTAACATATTGAACCCTAATATAATTAATAATTGCCCAGTAATAATTATAATTATACCGAAAACATACAAATTGACAGCAGATAAAACATCTTTGAATTCATCTTGTGAACACACTTTACAAATCAGCCAGTTACGGAGAGCTGGACCAGGCAGGGGTAGGTACCAACACTGTCCATGTCGACATTTACTAGACTTTGTGACAGGCAATTTAATTATGTTTTATGGCTCTTCACACACCTTGCGTTTTGTATGGACGCTTTATCTATCCCAGCACTGAGTAGTTATTTGTCTATATTGGCCAAAAAGCTGTCATCTTCCATTAGTAAATGATAAATAGCAAATTTATATACAAAATACATTCATCTGGCGTTTATGAGTCCAAGATGAAGGTGAATGATGACTACTGATTTGACTATCATATGTGTATGATGATCCTAATCTAATTTAGTCAATAGCCAAATGAAAGATCTGACTTCCATTTCCCGCTCAATTGAGACATATTTGATCTACATATTTGTGTATGGAAAGACGACAGGGCTCTAAAGTAGCATTTTCCTACATAACCATTTCCTATTTTTCTAATTATATGTGGCAGGTGATCCTAAGATGTGCTGTGAGAAATTCCTACCTTCTCATAGCCAAGGAGGGTCAGATTAGAGCCATTCCCAGTGCTAGGCCTACACCACAGCACCATATTCAATAAAAACACTCAGCACACCAAGCTTGTGACAAGTAAGACTTGACAAAGACCCATAGGGTTGTTTTGGTAAAAATAAAGCAATAATTAATTTGGAGTGCGGAGTACCTATATTGAATCTGCGACTGTACTGGGATTGCGGAACCAGCGTATTCTGTGCACCTGACATAAAGAAGAGTGTTGGCCTCAACATTTGAATTCTCCACACAACACCAAATCACAGCCTAATGCTATTTTTTATATATTACACATGGGCACCTGTATTTATGTAACACACACTATGACACCTGCCTTAAAGGCACACTTAACCTTTTTTTAGCCCTTGCTTGCTCAGAAAAAAAGCATGGTGTCCCTTTAAGTGCCTCGATGCATAGTTCCCACAACTGCAAGCTAGCAGCATTGGCTTTGGGGCAGACCCTGGATAAGGGGGTATTTTAATTTATTTTATTTTTATTACGTTGTTCAGGGCCTTTGCTGTATGCAAATGTATGTAGATCGTATCTCCATTAAAGGCCTATATTCATAGATATATATCCAACACAACGAAGAAATATTGCCATTTTCTAATTTAGCTCTGCCTTTATTTGATGACCTAGTTATGGTGCGATAAAAATGCCACAGACATATATTATCCAGGTGAAAACCTGTGGGTGGTGTGAATCTGAAATTATGTAACATTCCTGTAACAATTGTCATTTCATTTTTGTATGCAGAAACCCACACTGTAATATTGCATATATTAAAACATGTTTTGCAATTTTAATAAAGAGATTTCTTTATTTTGTTGTGTTTCTTTATTGGAAGCAAAGATTGGAAGTCTATTTGAATATTCCCTTATCGATAGCTAAAATGTAAGTGCTGCAAAGTATCCAATGTAGTTCAAAGAATCACTCCAGTTCAAGAAATGAGCTGATTAAATAAATGCATATCAAACTTGACACTATAAACATAAAAATACATTTATTTGTTACAGATTTTGTTTTTAACATTTACCAAGTTTTCTCCTGGACGTTGATCCCGCCACGATGACATAATAACTCAAGCAAAAAGTTACAGTTCCCAGCATCTCCAAGCACTAATCTCCCATAGAGATGCAACTGTTCTGTCCTGTAAAAGTTTGCTTTCAGAAAAAAATAGCCTTGCGTTATTACTGCACATGTTTATAAACCGATGATCCAACGTATCTGCACTGATACTCTTTGAAGTAAGCAAAGTAGAGTGAGGGCTAGAGCATTAAACTTTGCAAGAGACTCCTAAGGAATGGTTGGATGTATGTGTATGCAGAACAACCCTGGGCAATGTACACGTTAAACACTAACAGATGAACCAAAGTTCGATTTCAGCCTGGAGTGTCCTTTTATAGATTCTAGGCAGAGGCATAACTAGAAACCACAGGGCCCCGGTGCAAAAAGTACCCCCCCCCATGCATCTTCCCCACCCCTCCATTTGTATAACACATACACATGCATACAATGAAACACATGCTAATACACAGACACACAATGACAGACATTCAGATACACAGAATGACACTTCTACAGATACAAACACTGACACACATTCAGATACACATGCAGATACCCATACTCACATACAGACAGACACACATATAGACACACATACAGGTACATAGGGGCACACACTGACAAATGGAGACAAACAGATACACATACAGACACCCATGCAGACAAACAGATACACATATAGACACGCATGCACATACGCAGACACTTTAGTGACAAACATTCAAATACACATACAAACAGATACCCATTACGACAAAGAGATACACATACAGACCCACATGCAGACATACAGACAGTCTCACATTCTCTTACACACAAACTATTTTAAAAAAAATTAGTGACCCTCCTGTTTCCTACCTTTTAGGTGCAAGAGGGTGACTTCCCTGGGGTCCAGTGGTTGCCTCATGATGATGAAAATCAGAGCTCCCACTCTGACTCCCCCCTCTCCTCCCCAGCGGTCTCTTCCCTCGCTCTATTAACTGGGAGGAAGTGACGGCTTCCTCCCAGCGCTGACATCATCATTGGGGCCATGGGCGTCCGCAGGGGGGGGCAAGGGGGGGCGCTTGCCCCCCCCTGGATTTTTGCAATTCCCCTTTTTTTTAATTATTATTATTTTTTTCTCAGTATGTAGCCTCTAGTTGTCCCTAGGGGACTGCACACCAGTTGTTGGGGTAGGAAGTGGCACCCAAAGCTGTTGCTCTCTGCAACTCTGCTTGCTGTAATACTGGTCTCCCATCCACATTGGTGCAGGTCTCTGCAGCTGTCAGTCATGCTGCATGGAGAGCCAATGACAGGGGTGCCCTGAAGTTATAGCCCCGCCCCTCAGCCCTCCATGTGGCAGCATGGCTGACAGAAGAGAGCCTGCAGGGGAAGATACTCAGAGACCATAGCTGAGCCCCTGTAACAGGTAGGAAGAGCTAATAATAGCTTTAAGGTACATGGCAGAGTGGGGTAAATCCAAGGAGGTCTCTCCCATATCCCTGAGGTCTCCATTTGTCCAGTCTGAGCAGCTCCTCTGTCCAGGCTCTGCTCACATCAACATGGTGACAAGTGGATGGGGCAGAAAAGATAATGGAGGATAAAATGATGTGATAGATGGAAGCAGATTACAAACAAAATGGGATGACATGGGGCAGAAAAGATAAAATGGAAAGGAATAAAACACATAAAATGATGGGGAAAGAGATGGCAAACATGGAGGAATAAAACATATAAAAAAGGGGGAAAGAGATAAAGAAATGTCATGGATTTAGGAATTTGGGTGTTTAGGGAATCTGTTGCTTTGTGTTTATATTGTGTTCTATAGTGTTGTATCTGGTGCTGTGGAGTTATATTGTGTGCTATAGTGTTGTGTCTGGTGCTGTGAGGTTATATTGTGTGCTATAGTGTTGTGTCTGGTGCTGTGGAGTTATATTGTGTGCTATAGTGTTGTATCTGGTGCTGAGAGGTTATATTGTGTGCTATAGTGTTGTACCTGGTGCTGTGGAGTTATATTGTGTGCTATAGTGTTGTATCTGGTGCTGTGGAGTTATATTGTGTGCTATAGTGTTGTATCTGGTGCTGAGAGGTTATATTGTGTGCTATAGTGTTGTACCTGGTGCTGTGGAGTTATATTGTGTGCTATAGTGTTGTATCTGGTGCTGTTGGGTTACATTGTGTGCTATAGTGTTGTATCTGGTGCTGAGAGGTTATATTATGTGCTATAGTGTTGTATCTGGTGCTGTGGGTTATATTGTGTGCTATAGTGTTGTATCTGGTGCTGTGGGGTTATATTGTGTGCTATAGTGTTGTATCTGGTGCTGTGGGGTTATATTGTGTGCTATTGTATTGTATCTGGTGCTGAGAGGTTATATTGTGTGCTATAGTGTTGTGTCTGGTGCTGTTGGGTTATATTGTGTGCTATAGTGTTGTATCTGGTGCTGAGAGGTTATATTTTGTGCTATAGTGTTGTGTCTGGTGCTGTGGGGTTATATTGTGTGCTATTGTATTGTATCTGGTGCTGAGAGGTTATATTGTGTGCTATAGTGTTGTGTCTGGTGCTGTGGGGTTATATTGTGTGCTATAGTGTTGTGTCTGGTGCTGTGGGGTTATATTGTGTGCTATAGTGTTGTGTCTGGTGCTGAGAAGTTATATTGTGTGCTATAGTGTTGTGTCTGGTGCTGATAGGTTATATTGTGTGCTATAGTGTTGTATCTGGTGCTGTGGGGTTATATTGTGTGCTATAGTGTTGTATCTGGTGCTGTGAGGTTATATTGTGTGCTATAGTGTTGTGTCTGGTGCTGTGGGGTTATATTGTGTGCTATAGTGTTGTGTCTGGTGCTGAGAGGTTATATTGTGTGCTATAGTATTGTGTCTGATGCTGTTGGGTTATATTGTGTGCTATAGTGTTGTATCTGGTGCTGTTGGGTTATATTGTGTGCTATAGTGTTGTGTCTTGTGCTGTTGGGTTATATTGTGTGCTATAGTGTTGTGTCTGGTGCTGTGGGGTTATATTGTGTGCTATAGTGTTGTGTCTGGTGCTGTGGGGTGATATTGTGTGCTATAGTGTTGTGTCTGGTGCTGTGGGGTTATATTGTGTGCTATAGTGTTGTATCTGGTGCTGTGGGGTTATATTGTGTGCTATAGTGTTGTATCTGGTGCTGTGGGGTTATATTGTGTGCTATAGTGTTGTGTCTGGTGCTGAGAGGTTATATTGTGTGCTATAGTGTTGTGTCTGGTGCTGTGGGGTTATATTGTGTGCTATAGTGTTGTGTCTGGTGCTGAGAGGTTATATTGTGTGCTATAGTATTGTGTCTGGTGCTGTGGGGTTATATTGTGTGCTATAGTGTTGTGTCTGGTGCTGTGGGGTTATATCGTGTGCTATAGTGTTATGTCTGGTGCTGAGAGGTTATATTGTGTGCTATAGTGTTGTGTCTGGTGCTATGGGGTTATATCTTTGCTATGTTGTTCTATCTGTTGCTGTGGAGTTTCAGCTAGAGCTCTGGATATTTATCTGGTGCTGTGGTTTATATCTTGTGTCATGGGTTTTTAGCTGGTACCGTGGGTTAATATCTGGTGTTGTGGGTCTATATCTGGCACAGTGGGTCTATATTTGGTGCAGTGAGGCTATATCTAGTGTGGTTGGTTTATATCTGGTGTTGTGGATCTGTATCTGGTGCAGGGTTTATCAACCCTTTGCATGGCTTCACAGATAATGACAAAGCTCCTCCACTTCATGATAACTTGTCAAAAAGAGGCGCGGCGCAGAAAGGATGACGGTAAAATCATGCCCCCCCCTGAAAAAATGTCTGCGGATGCCCATGATTGGGGCCCGGTCGCACTCTTAAAGTGTCCCTGGCGCTGACCAGGCCTCAGGAAATCTGATGTGCCCCTTCAATGCGGCCACACCACAATGCCGGGAGGCACCCTGCGACAACGGTAGTTCCACCACTGATTCTAGTTACAAACATACAAATAAAGACAGACAGGGCATGTCAGTTTGTTATTATATCCAGTAATGTATGTTAAGTTAGGTAGCCAATAAAAATACTAATGAATATGACAACACATTTGACATTAGAACAAGTTCCATTCCCAGTGGCCAGCACTGTACAAAAACAAAATTTACCAAAAGGGACTGCTTTCCCAAACCTTTACTTTTTTTAAGATGAAGCCTTAAAAGCACATTATGTTTCAAAGCAGGTGGAACATTCCCTTTAAATGTAGTGATTGAGACAAACTGTTAATCAGTTGTATGAAGAGCCTCTGCAAGATTGGAACCAAAACTGACTGGCAGGTATGTGATCTTCATTAAATAAGTTTATCATTGCAAGCCACAGGCACCAAAATTGATACCATATTGCATTGTATCTTTGAAGATTCACTTGATCAATTACTATCCAATTGTTCAATGAACTGATCATTAGACAAATGTTTAAATTTTTTAAAAATTGATATTGTGGAATTTCCGAGACATTCTTTGGATTGAACTAAAAAGAAATATGACATATTCTGTCTAGCAGTGCAAGTAAATTCATTGGCTCTCTTAGGATGATGGCACTAATGATGTCACAAATAATAAAACAATACTCCCATTGATTTGTTTTATTTTTTTTGTTGTTGGTTGTCAGTGAAGCAAAAGGCCTACTTTTAATTTACTGCCCTGGAAAACCATAAATATCCTCCAGAATCATTAAGTCAAGACCTGAAATGTGATCTAACCCAGTTCCCAATCAGACAGCCATCTGGAAGATGAAAGGAGCCTATTTTAGTTGCAGAATGATCCAGACCCTAATTTGTAGTAACAGTCTTAACAGGCTGTTTCAGAGACATTATCCAGAGGCCGGGCTCTGTGAATCAATATATGTGCACTGTTTGCTGTCTTAAAACATTAGCAGCCAGCACAACCAGGAACAATTTTCAGACTACAATTCTCAGTTGCTAAATTCCAAAGGGTCTCACACAAAGTAGCCAGGAAACTATAAATTGCCAAGAAAGTAAATTGTGCCTGGCCCCAATAAAATGGTCACTCAAAAGTCAATGGACCATAGTTGAATTTCCTTCATGTTTTGGCAACTTGTCATTTTGGAGACTTTGGTTTGTCAAGTGGACACTGACAAACATTCCAAATAATACAAAAAAAAGCACTTGAAATCACATTGCTGGACTATTCAAACAGCATGTCTTTACACAGGAGAGGTAGGAGAGCAAAAACTGCTGCATCTGTCTGGAAGAGAAAGAATGTGCTGCTAAATTATAGCCTTACTTATGTCAGAGGATCTCCTTAATATATTTACAATATTGTAAATCATTTTAAAGAATCATTATAACTCATTCTCTCTGTTTATAATAAACGTTTGCTTCATCTCTTAAATCATAAAGGGTCCTTGAGGATGCAGCAGTTAAAGGGAAAGTATCAAAATGGATATCCAGCCACATAAATTAGCTGCTTTATTACTAATCATGGAGGCATTGTGTTTAAAGTGATGCTTTAATTTCATTTGTATATCTATACAATCACAGGTCAACTTGAAGTTTACAGAAAAGACACCAGTTTGATATCCAATATAATAGGATTGTTGGGAAGCAATTGTCTTGTTGTTTTATTTTGTCTATAAAACTAATGCATAATGGGAATTAAACCAAGAGGGACATATTTTGGGGTGATTAAAATAGGATAAAGGATATTGTAACATTGCCAAAAGAACACATCTGGACATATGACTAGCTTTTTACATGATACAAAACAGAAAATGAAAGTATTCTTCTTTTTTTCTTATAGTATGCTGAGCTGTTCTTTAAGCCTTTAGACGAGGAATGTGGATCACGCATATATAATTATTTGTAAAGGAAGCTCGGGCCAGTTTTCTGAATTGTGCCATATACAGCTCTTTAATCAGCATTCTTCTGATCAGCTTCCAATATACATTTATAAGATAACAAGATTAGTTGACTTGGAGTTGAATTCTTCATTGTGGTGTGACAATATACAATATAACATCATAAGTAATAAATATAAAAAACACATAATGAAAAAAATGTATATAGAAAATGTTAACTATGTAACTACTATAAAAAGATCTCAACCCTAGAACATAGAGGGTTAGCATCATTTTCATGTTTTGTTTTAGCATTCACCAATGTTTCACAAATTCCCTCTAAGTCTCCATTCAATTGTTTGCTTGTTTTTTCTTTTTTTAAATGTTAGCATTATTTGTTACTATTCACTTATCACTGCTTGTGCCGCACAAGACATTTTTTCTGTAAATATATATTCTATTTTGTGTTTTATGGTGTATCAATGGTGTTTGTCTCTGCTGTTGTAGGTCTATATCCTAAGTGCTTGTTCTATTATATATTTTATTAAAGAATAGCTGTCAGCAACAACATATCTTATCTTTACTTAAAGATTGCATCAAATGCAGGCATTTTAACAGAAATGCTTGAATGAAATAGTACAATTAAATGACCTTACTGAGCCCTCTTTGCTTTTATAGCGCTATCAGGGAGAAAACATGATGTTTAGAATCTTGGGTAAGATGGGTCAGATCTTTCTTCATCTATCCCAAGATATGCACCCCCTGATACAGCAATACAAGCAAAGGATGCTCAGTAAGGTTATTTTGTTTTGTATTTTCCATGAAAGCATGTATATTTGAAATAATTACACTCAATGCAATCCTTCAATTAAATATAGCGTAGTTTTTAATTGACTGGTGTCCTTTAATAAACAGACATCTAGCACCAACGGATCCAACTGCAGATGGGTCTTCTCCTCTTAACTTTTAATGGGCATGTCCAGCCACAAGGAGATGTCTGTCATAAACTGGAGACAACACAGCACAATTTAAAACACATTTTCTTTTCTCTTAGGGATTTATTTATGAAAGCGGGAATTGCAGGGTACTAACAAAGGAATTTTAAACTCAAGACAAACTAGCCAAATTGGAGAATTTTCAAATCCATGCAATTCCATCTTTCCTGAATAATCTCCTTAATTTGTGCATTTGTTTTCAACCCTACCAACACAATCATAGATGCCAACAGTCCTAAATTTACGGGGACAGCACAGTTTTTTTGGGCTCTTATCCCATCAAATTTGGGTTCGCCGTGGCATTAATAATCTGAGTAGCATTGTGCTTAAACTATGTATGTAGAGGAGACATATACAGTCTAAAAGAGAAGAGCTCAATCTCCCAGAGTCACAGAACATCGGCCCACGTAACTCCGCCCCCTTTTTATCACAGGATCCAACTGGCAAGTATGACAACGATACGTTTTTATTCTCTGCTTTCACACTTTTGCATTTGGGCCATTTTCCTTTTCCACAGTCATTTGCAAATGTCTATTTTCAATGTATATAGCGGTCTTCCACTAATTGACTTGCCATCTAGCAAATATCCAATAAAATATATTGTGCAAATCATTTGTGCAGATTGTAAGGTTCTCAAGTTTGCTGAGAAATGTGATGTTTGACAAACCACAGAATAAACAATCCAGGGATCTATTCCCCAAAAAGTGAAATGTGTGCATTACCCCTGATTTGTATGTTCAACTTCACTATAACAGACAGAAATGTGAATCAGAAACCAGCTCAAGCAAAATAAACATGCTGCAGAAGAGGAATACTTTTGTCTGATTTTTGTAGCTTGACAAAAAAGAAGAAAAATATAACAAAAGCCGCCAGCAATCTACTAAGACTGGAGACGTTTGATGGAGTGCAGAATTCAGAACCTTAAAGTGATAGAGACAATTATCCATGTTAGCTTTAAAACATTTACTTCAAGTGTAAAATCTATCTAACACTCTCCCGCCCATTTATTTTGCAGGCTTTACCTCCTCTCGATATTTTGCAAAAAGGTTTGTGAATATCATTTTGCGAGGTCAAGATGAAGCATCAGAGGAGGGGGGGGGGGGTGGGAGTCTGTCTCAGATTACTGGTCAAGTGCTACTTATATCATTTAGAGGCTGCGCCCTGCTCTACCTTTGTCCCAGGTAGAGCTTGGTGGGACTGCAAATTTGGAGACTGCAATTACTACCTCAACACTCTGACCTCCCCAGATCCTCCCTCTCCCTTGTTTCTCAATTTCCTAGAAGCAGAAGTTAGAAGGTATGAAAGTGTATGGAATTTACCTGCTAGAAGACACTGGAAATAAAATGCTTAACACAGTGAAGAAAATATCTCAACAAACATTTTATTATACTGTGCAATTTATAAATACACAGAGGAGAGTATTATGCATAAACTCTTCCTTTATTCCGTCAGCAGCAAAAAATTAAATGAACATTTTTTTTTTAAACCAATCAAATCCAGTGGACCATAACACCTCCTCTTCCTTCCTTATAAAGTCCATCTCCAGGAAGTGATCCTCCTCTCTCTTTGCTGCTCCCTCAGATAAGTACCTGTTTTTATTTATCTGTCATTGATATATATATATATATATATATATATATATATATATATATATTGTGTTGGGGAGGTCTTTAATCCTTATTCCTGGGTTAAAGACCATCCTTTTTTACTCCACCTTTGTCTGGAGATCGCTGTGGTATGTTTGATTGTTTGGGATCGGAGGTTTTGACGTTTTAAACCTTCCTTCCCGGACACTTGTGGTTTTTCTGGCTATTTTTTAGCTTCCCCTTCGTTTTTGCTGTCTATTTCGGTATTTCGGGGTTTGTATTGTGTGGATGTTTATTTCCTATTACTTACTGTGTTCGGTTTTCCGATTTCCGTTTTTCTCCGTTCGTTTTTCGGATTCGGCTTTTGCGACCTTCCCTAACTCGCGTTCGGTTTTAGCTAGCCAATTTCGGTTTAGTTAGTGTATTTTGGTTTTCACGCATGCGCAGTTAATACGCGACGGGCATTTTTTGGGAGTTTTCGGTTTTTACTTATGAGAATTCGTTTTGGCGTAGTTTTAGTGATTTTTCCCACGTTTTGAGTCGCGATCACCATTTTATTATTGATCTGTGTTAAAAACGGCAGGGTACAGACATGATAGTGTGATTCTGATCAGATACTGAATTAATTTTGATCCTGATATACATCTCAATATGCAGTCAGGCAGAGAATCAGGTATAGGTACTCCCCAGCAGTGCCTCAGTGGCCCTGTGGGCTTAGATGATCAGGCCCCTGATAGAATTTCAGTCACTGCTAGATGCCACTATGGCAAAATCTGTCAGGCAGACCAATCTGCCATGGGTATGGTGTCGGCTAATCTATCCATGTCCATATCTTCATCCCTGAGGGCCGCACAGGCTCCTCATATTTCTGTCCCTAATGTTGGTGAACCACAAGGCTTTAGTGGTGGCCGTAAGGCCCTTAAAAAATCTAAACACACCTCCAAAAGTGTTACCATGGACATGAGACGGCATGTCACAGATGGTGCGTTGCCGAGCAAAAGAGCCCAGCATAGGGCGAAATCAATGAGGTTATGGGAAAAGGCTAAAGCCATTCTGAGTCCACATCAGAGGAGGTGTCTAATGATTCAGATGATTCTGAAAAGTTGGATATGGGGATGAATCTCATATCGCCTATTGATTCTGAGGCCGATTATCCTTCAGATACGGATGACCTCTAACACCGTAGGTCCTCAGAGTGGACTCCCTCCGCTCATGTGGCTGATTTTATTGCGTCAAGGGTGTGCAAAGGTCTGGATAAGACTACCAGCGAAAATTTGAGGGCTGAATGCCCCAGGCCTAATGTGTCCGACTAAAACGCCAGAGGTGGACCCGAAGGTGGCCCAATTTCTGTCTAAAACTGGATAGAAATCCAGGAAAGGCTTGGACTACTCCCTGAGAAATTGTCAGGACAGAATCCTGGACACCATGGGTCCTTTAGCCAAGATTTTCGATTTGGCTGAAACAGCCTTAGAGGAGAGTACCACTATTGACCCTACAGTTTTACGGGGCTGGGCTCAACGAGCTATCTGCTTCGTTGGCAATGCCAACACAGCTGTAGCCTCTGAACGTAGAAAATCTTTACTTCTTAAAATAGAACCCAAGCTAATTGATTTGGCCCATTCACAGCCGGGTCCTAAAGCTAATGGCTTTTTGGGGACACGTTTGTTAAGGACCTGGGATTCTTTGTCCAAACTTTCACGGCTTTAGACAAAGCCCAAACTAGTATAAGGAAAGTTTTTCAGCCAAAGGTTTTTGCCGGGGCCCTCAGACATAGAGGCCGTGTGGCTGACCACTACTTCAGAGGTCCCGCTAGAGGGTCTAGAGGCCTCCAACAGTTCACCCAGTAACAGTTGGTGTTCCAGCAACCTATGGCTGCAGCTCCCACTTTCTTCCCGCAGAGGGGGAGAGGCTGGCAGTCTTGAGGATTCAGGGGTGCTTTCCAACAGAGAAGTCCATATGGTAAGTCCATACACTCCCTTGAACCACCTGCAGATAAAAGTAGGGGGAAGACTACACCTATTCATTCACAACTGGGAATAGATTTTCACAGACCCATGGGTTTTATAAAACAAAGTCCAGGGTTATCATATAGATTTTGTGGCAACCCCACATCAGGTCACAACACCATTTACCAGGGCATTCTCATACCTAGATTCACAACTCATAGACATAGAGGTTCAAAATTTGTGACACAAAGGGGCCATAGTACTAGGAAACTGGGAGATAGGTGGTTTCATCAGCTCTCTGTTCCTAGTTCCAAAGAAAGGTGGAACCTGCGTCCCTTAAACGATTTTGTGTTATACCAACATTTCAAAATGGAAGGTATTCATTGTCTCAGAGACCTGTTAGTTCTAGGGGATTGGATGGTCAAGTTAGACCTCCAGGATGCTTACTTCACGGTTCAGGTAACGCAATTACAGGAACAGAACATATTTTCATGTCTTCCCTTTGGTCTGTCCTCCGCTCCCTGGTGTTTCACCAAAGTGACTGAGGCCGGTTGTAGGTTTCCTTCGCAGGAAAGGAGTAAGATTGATCAATTATCTGGACGACATTCTCATCATGTCTCAGGACAGAGTTTCACTGGAGCTACACATGTCATGGACGAGAGAACTCCTACAGTCGCTAGGTTTCCTGATCAATTGGTAGAAATCGGTAAGGAAGCCTTCCCAGGTCATGGAGTTCCTGGGGTTTTCGGTAGACTCAAATCATGGTTCACTTCTCCTCCCAAAGGAAAAGATAAAACTTATCAAGAAAGAAATCTTTGAGAAAACAAGTGATTTCAGTCAGACATCTGGCCCGAGTGATAGATTTGCTTTCAGCATCCATCCAGGCGATATTCCCGGGTCCACTGCATTATCGAGCCTTACAACGCCTAAGGACAAGTGCATTACACCAGAGTTGGTCATCCGATCAGATGATCCCACTAGACTTCGAAGCGATGGAGTAGTTAACATGGTGGCTTCAGCACATGGAAGCTTGGACCAGCAGAGGAATCTTCAGTTCCACACCGGACATAGTGATTATGTCTGACGCCAGTCTACACGGCTGGGGAGCGATCTGTGAAGCATATTTTACCGGAGGACGATGAGCTACTTTAGAACAAGTACTTTCGCAGTCAGAAGTTTTACACTGGAAATTTTCCAGGTTGCTCGGTGCTGCTATGCATGGACAACGTGTCAGCGGTCAGATACATCAACCATCTTGGTGGCGCAAGGTCAACCGCACTCAGACCTAGCAAAATATTTTTGGCAGTTTTGCCTGGAACACAATGTCTTGTTACAGGCTACACATATTCCGGGACTGGCGAATGTCGGAGCAGACTGGAGTTCAAGGCACCTCCCATCAATATTCCGTAGTCTGGAGAGACTATGGGGTTCAATGGAGCTGGATCCTTTTGCATCTCGTCTCAACAGACAGCTGCTGAGATTATTCAGTTGGAGACCAGATCCAGAAGCAATGGCGACGGACGCATTTTTACAACAATGGACGAGGAACCGACATTATGCTTTTCCTCCCTTCTGCCACATCACCAGGACATTAGTACACCTGAGAAGGTGTGGGACGTCTCTAATATTGATCACACCATGGTGGGACACTCAGACATGGTTCCCATCAATTCTGAAAATGGCCATGGATTGGCCTGCCTACTGGCAACATCGCCGAACATGCTGACGGATCTGGACATCCTCTCGTCCAATCGGAACAACTGACCCTAATAGCATGGTTTGTTTCAGGGGACCTTGGTGCGTCCGAGTAGTTCCGCAGTCAACTAGTACACTCTTGGCAGGAGGGACCAGGGACTCAAAGAGCATACCAGAATGCCTGGATGTTATGGGCTTATTGGTGCCTGGAACATGATAGCGATCCCATTTCGACACCTGTAACGGATATCATGAATTTTCTAACTGAACAGTCTGGCATATCGATCCATTAATGTCTTACGATCGGCTATATCAGCAGGACACGCAGGTTTTCATACACTTCCAGCAGGAAAACATTCTCGTCCTAAGAGTTGTTAAAAATTGGCCATCTAATAAATACTTGACAATTAAACAACTTTCGGCTATGTTGGTTTTCTTATGCTGCCTTATTTCATGTAAGAGGGTATCAGATGTCAGGACATTGGATGGGTCTTGTCGTTCTTTCTTTCTCACCGGGGGGTGTCGTATTTGATATATCCAAACGCACAAAAACAGCTATTAAATCTGTGTTTTACCCCGCTTTTCCATCATGCTCTCAAAGCATATGAAGAAAGAACAGCCTTATGGCGTAAACCTAATCATCAGGATTTATTTTTAGCTTTACGTAAACCTCATGCTCCAGTCTCTATGGTGTCGCTAGCAAGATGGGTTAAATGGATTCTTGCAGAATCGGGTGTGGATACTACTATCTTTGGACCACAGTCGTCTAGAGGAGCTATGGCCTCTAGAGCCTTTATGTTGGGCTGTAGGCTGGAGGATATTATGAAAGCGGCAGATTGGTCTAGAGAACCTACCTTTAGAGAATTTTATTTTCGTCCAATTTCACAAATGGCATCTACAGTTATTAGTCAGTTTTAAAATGCATAATAGGAGCCTCCATGTATTTATAAATTCTAAGATTTTGCTAAGTCATGAAATAAAGTCATGATTTATAAATACACGGAGGCGAGTATTATGCCCACTGCTTTTTATGACTACCCTACCCTGGGGACAAGAGTTTGTTTCTTTATCTGTGATATGTGATTTTAAGATATAACTGACATTATTTTCTGAAAACTATGAGCATTTTCTTTTCTTTCTGCTTTCAGCTTAATGGGACAAAACGGATGATCACACCCTACTTAATCCAGTGGCCGTTTTTCCTTTTAAATTGTTCGTGTTTTTGTAAGTTTTTCGCAAAGGAATTTTTACAGATCCTTCGGTTACAGCTCTAAAAAACAATTCTGAGTTAGGAGTAAGAAGTTCTGGTATCTAAAGTTTACATCAAAGAAAGAGGAGGATCACTTCCTGGAGATGGACTTTAAAAGGATGGAAGAGGAGGTGTTATGGTCCATTGGATTTGATTGTTTTTTTTTCATTATGTTAATTTTATTATTTGCTGCTGAGGGAATAAAGGAAGAGTTTATGCATAATACTCGCCTCTGTGTATTAATATATCATGACTTTAAGTCATGACTTAGCAAAATCTTAGAATTCTAGGCAAAAATATGATATTGGAACCATTTAAGGCTGTGCTTAAATAGGTTATTTCTATGTAACTTAACTTACTGATCCTACTGACTTTAAGGCACTGATTTTCCTTCAGACTACTTAAAACTTGACAATGACCTTATGATCCATCTCTGTAACCCTTAGCCTTTCTGGCAGCTGCTTATACTCTCCTTCTTGTCTCTGATAATGTCTTTAGTTTCCACATGCTAAAAACACAGCATTTCTAGTAGATGTTTTAATGCAGATTCCAATGTATAATTTACATCCTGCACTTTTACCTCACAGCTCTATTGTAATGCCTTTTGATATTAAACAGGCAGAATAAATTAGTTAGGTTTTCCTTTTTGGACAGGGGGTTGGGGGTGGGCTTGGGTTATTTTTTTATGCATAATAGCAGATTTACCTAACATTGAACTCTCCATAAATGCTAAGGAATGTATGATGGAAACATAATGTTGTCAGATGGATTGATCTGTATTTTGGAATACAATTGTCATTAAAAAAAAGACCTTATTGATTATTTATTAGTAACATTATTGTTTTGTCCATGTTGGCTGCTTATAGATAGGTTGTGTATCTCTGGGGTTTATGTGCTGTCTGTTCGGAGCACACAAACCTCGGAAATATACAGCTCGTCATCGTACTAGGTGTGTGCTGCACACACGGAACATCTGCGCCTTGTACAGTGTAGTTTAATGTAGGGAAATTCAGAACCCAAGTCTCAAAAATAACTTAGTCAAAATTGGGTGGCGATTCTCAAAATGAAAGTTGACCTCCATAGTCTAATTTTAGTGAACAGACCCATTAGAATATATCTAATCAGCTTGTTCTAATCATTGGCGCTATAATGACAGGTTAAAACAAGCTATAAAAAGCCTTAAACATATTATAACAGGAGCTCCCAAGCTGATGTTGATAAATTATGTAGATTAATTAGAAGGGATGACAAGTGTCTTACCTGGGAAATAGCCAAATGGGTACCAATTTAATAAATCGGACATCACCAGTTTATATGTCAGGCCAAAGAATAATACTTATAGTAATGATTTCCATGTGAAAAAACTAAAATAATTTGGACTGTACTGTTCAGGCCTTTAACGTTGAATTCTCCAGCGAAAATTTGGAAAATTGATACGGCTAATTTCATCTATATTTCCCAAATTCGGAGCGTGTTCAGTGGTGTTCGGCACATATTGGGTAGCTGAAATTTTATTGATTTTGTAGAGAAATTGTCTCGATCCAAATGCTTACAAACTTTTGTTTGCCGAATGGCCTGAACTGCTGCTTTGGTCCTGAAATCAACGATACTGAGTAGCCGAATTTCAGTAATTTTGAAAATTCGGCTACTTAGCCCCATCTGTCTCAATTTTGGGCCAGGTCAATCGATGGTGAGCAGACCATTTATAATTGTCTTACTAGCCCTGTAGCATTCTAACTACTCTACCCATGTCTGTGACCTGCTGCTTTCCTCTTTCTCCCTTATTGTTTACAGTCCTAAGACTGGCCAAAGATAGGCAAAGTGTCTGTAAAAGGACACCAGTATCCATGGCAAAGGTTGTGAAGGTCCATAGAACATCATTAAATCATCAAAAGTCTAGTAGATAAACAAATACCATTAAAAGCAAGCCAAATCGACATAATGTATCATCGTAATCTATAGGCAGACTGTGTTGTATTTGCTCTGTTCTCAGTATTAAAGTTATGGTACAATATGTATGCTGATTCACATTTAAGACATTTATCTGATTATGTTGGTCAGTAGACTGTTGGTACAGTCGCAACATAGAGTTCCTTCTTATAATATAATTGGGTCAGGTAATATTGAAACCAGCAGTACCTTCTCTGTAATGCAATATTTCCCCACTGTTATACTGTAATTCTTACATCATAGCTTCAATGCTTATGTTTGATGTGAAATTTACACAGAACAAAGTAAAAACTCTCAATAAAGAAAATTAACAAAAACAATGGTGGATGCACTAAGTATTTAAAGCCAACTTGCCTTTAGTTTCTCTGTTCACAGGCAGCATTGCGTTTAAACTGTGTCTCGAGGCAAGTAAATGAGCTCCAGACACCAGGTATCTGTACCGGGGTAGCCTGCAACTGCTGCGAGGTCATGCAACCTCACATGATGTCATGTCGAGTTCTGTAAATCCACCCTATAGACCCGATATGACCCATTTTTTCATCCCAAGACCTCAAAATATAATGTTTGCTGATGTGCCCCCACTGAAATGAATTTACGTATACATTATGAATGTTTATGTCACCAGAAAAGTATTGAGCACCTGTAAGGCTAATTATGTAATAATATTTTTTTTTAGGATGCAGTATTTCTTTATTGGGAAAGAACTTGAGATACCCTAAATACATTAAAAATGTTTTATAGAGCAATCTATGCATTTTCTTGCAATTTTCCTAACATAACATTTTTTATATTTAACGTATTAAAAAAAATACATGACAAAGTGAAAGTCCCTTTAGTAAATATTAGGTGCTAGGGCTTAGAAGGTGTGAAGAACCTGCTACAGTTTAAATTAAATACATTTAATACCGTATTTTCTCGAATGTAAGACGGCCCTGATTATAAGACAACCCCCCAAACTTTGGGTATTTCTTTAGCAAAAAAATGAAAAGCCTGAATATAAGACTACCCTATAGGAAAAAATTTTAACTTGTAAATATTCACATGTAAATTGCTTTTTCATATTTAATAACATTTATGAAAGAAAAAAATGTATTTCTTGTTTTTATTTTCTTTTATTTGCCCATCTGCCCCCAGACGTAGCCAATGCTGCCTCTTCCCCCTCCCCCAGACTTGCCAATGGTGCCTCTTCCCCCCTCCCTCCCTCAGACTTGCCAATGCTGCCTCTGCCCCCCTCCCCCAGGCTTGCTAATGCTGCCTCTGCCCCCCCCCCCTTCCTCCCAGTGGTGTATCTTGATTTTGTGCTGCCCTAGGCAGACAAAATCCGGGCACCCCCATACCCAAGCTGCACACCCACGTTACACACCTAAGACATGCCCCATCATTCAGACTCACATCAAGCTCATACTCCCATCACACACACACACCCATCACACTCAGTCACACACTCCTACTCCCATCACACTCAGTCACACACTCCTACTCCCATCACACACACTCTGACTCCCATCACACTCAGTCACACACACTGTCTCCCATCACACACACTCTGACTCCCATCACACTCAGTCACACACACTGTCTCCCATCACACACACTCTGACTCCCATCACACTCAGTCACACACACTGTCTCCCATCACACACACTCTGACTCCCATCACACTCAGTCACACACACTGTCTCCCATCACACACACTCTGACTCCCATCACACACAGTGTCTCCCATCACACACACTCTGACTCCCATCACACACACTCTGACTCCCATCACACACAGTCACACACACACACACACATCCCATCAGCACTTACCTTTCCCTGGCAGGCAGGCAGCATGGTCCCTCCATGCTGCCTGTTCGGCTTCCCGGTGATTGTGCCGACAGGTCACGTGACCGGGCGCGCATATGACGTCAGCGCGCCCGTCACGTGACTGTCGGCACTTCCGTGTCGGCACACTGCACGGGGAGCCGAACAGGCAGCACGGAGGTTTCTCTGTGCTGCCTGTTCGGCTCCCTGTGCAGCCTGGCAGGCAGAGCGATGGTGAGGGGGGATCTTCCGATCCCCTCTCACCTCTGTCTCTGCCTGCCAGCGCGGTCTTTTTTTTTTTTTTAAAGGGCCAGGTTTTTTTTTTTAAAAATTTTTTAAATGTATTTTTTCATCAGTGCTGGGGGGCGCTGCCGCCCCCTAAAATTTGCCGCCCTAGGCATCCGCCTAGGATGCCTCGCGGTAAATACAGCACTGCTTCCTCCACTGGCTGCTCCAATATCCCTGGTGGCTAGTGGAGGTAGCCGGTGGATGTCTGCACAATACGCACAGATATCCTTCGCTGCTGCCCGGCACTTCCCCCGGGACTTCTATGATGGACTGCCAGAAGGTCAGGTGACCTCCTGGCTTCCGTCATAGAAGTCTCGACGGAGGATGTCTGTCTCTGCGGGGGACCTGGATCCCTGTCTTACAGTCAGACCTCGATTTGAGGTCTGATTATAAGACGAACCGCGAATATAAGACGAGGGGTCTTTTTCAGAGCATTTGATTTGAAAAAAACCTTGTCTTATTATATTCTAGCAAATATGGTAATATACTTGCGAAATACAGTAAGATACAGTCAATGAAATTAGCCGGTTTATAAAAAGAAGCTAGCTTGATCAGACTGAGTAGTGACAAAACTTTACAATTTCTCCACCTAAAGTCAGTTTTTAAGGTGTTTGATGTTGTTAAGAAGTCATTCCCTATATAGACCATACATATTTGACGACACGTTAAACAACGTTGTGCTGTAGTTTGTAGCTTTGTCACACACACACACACACACACACAGGATAGCATATGATTAAAATAAATGGTCTGGGTTTTCATGAATGGGTAGTAAAGAGTGCTAAACATTAACACTCTTTAATAAATGTAGGCATATGTACAAAATTGCCAAAATAAACATTTACAATCTACAAAATAATCCACTATATTTTGCTTTTACTCTGCATTGCTTATATTGGATCATATATCCAGAGGACGAAAGCAGCCAAAAAATGCATTAAACTGCTCAAATATAGACATGTGGTATTTACTGAATACTTGGTGT
This sequence comes from Pelodytes ibericus, assembly GCA_036172795.1. Classification (NCBI taxonomy): domain Eukaryota; kingdom Metazoa; phylum Chordata; class Amphibia; order Anura; family Pelodytidae; genus Pelodytes; species Pelodytes ibericus. The sequence continues at coordinate 184,804,383 of CM069859.1, read as the reverse complement.
CTTTAAACATATCCATAGCTGCACAGAAGGAACAGAATGAGTGCCTTTACCAAGATGTGGGTCAGCCAAGGTGCTCAGTGACAGTCATTCCACATAAACATAAGTTAGGATGTTAGGGTTCCCAATCATGGGTGTCTGCAGAAATCTTTAAATGGGGGTGCTAAATGTTAGCTCTTCCCTTGCCCTTGGTAATCTGTCCTACAGCTGTGCTCTCTGCCCACACCAAAAAAAGTCTGTATTACTGGTTCTTCCCTATCTATCTTTTTGTACTCTGTAGGTATATGCTTGTCCAGTGCCATCAACTTCCTCTTCTTCTTCTTGCTCTCTTTAATCAGTCAGATCTCAGCACTTTAAATGTGAGGGCTGTTGAGCTGCTTAGTGGAGGTTGGGTGTTAGGGATGGGTCTTCAGTATTATTCACATTCACTACCACGTGGTATAGAATACACTGATAATGATATCTGGTTAGAAGAGAAGTATGCTGACCATCACAAACATTGTAGTCTGTAGCTGCTGAAGGGACAAAAACGTCCTTTCTTTTCATTCCAAGGCCTATAAAATTGTACAGGCATGCTAAGTTTATTTGTGAATTCTAAATTATGATTGCTGTTATATCCATGTTTGATTGCTTGTTTTAAATGTATTCACTTACTGAATTTTTCATATGAGTATGGGGAGAATTGGGAAATAGGTTGAATATTCAAGGTGAGAACAATCAGAATCACATAGTACAGGAAAGACTGGTAGGTAACAAAGTAGCAATATACTGTTGTGTTCTACACAGACGCCCACTGTATACTTAGCGTGTTGGCTCTTCATTATTTAAATGAAATACCATGGACCACTTACTTTAAGAGAGAGTTTCAATATGTTTGCGTGGTGTCCTCTTTCACAGGCCTGTCCCACCCAGTTTTGTGTCTGACTACATTATCTTACTCTGAAAGGGAAGAGGATGTGGAAACTATCAGGGCCACTGTGTCAACATTTTTCCCACATGCTAGGCGTAAATATTAAATGAGTAATGTCTTTCTACACATTATTCTCTTGCAAAGATGAAAATATAAAATCAAAACAAGGTATTCAAGTTTGGGCTGTTGGAAGTGCCACAGTTTAATTTACCCACAACTGTGGCCGACTCAGGATATCATGCTAGGGAAGCCTAGGGGCCTGCTGGCAGTGATAATCCATGCCTAAAGCAAACCTCAGCTCACCAAGCACTAAGGATAGTGTTTTTCTGTAATTAGTTTGAACTTAACAATGACAATATTCTGAATTGCAAAAGAAATGTAAAAATAAGGCAGGATAAATGGTAACATTTGACTTTTGAGCTCACCAGGAAAAAGGATGATGTAAATGCATATCTATCACATGTTACAGTTTACAATCATAGTATGTAATGGGGCCCAGTCATGGTCTCAATTCCTGACAGTTCCAAAGTTGTTTTGAAATACTTCGTATATAATTGGTCGAGGCTAGCGGACAATTTGCCATCCGTGAAGTTGCCCACAACCAGAAAACACACTACCAACTATTTTTCAAACAAAAATTGAACACCCACCGACGTGTGTCTTAAACAATTTAATGATCAGGAAAGTTGCACTTGAACTAATAAATCTCACATTCTTCCGCTTTAGTAGATACAACAACTGTTTTTTCTGTGACTGATATTAAAAGCAAAATGTCCATTACAAGATAGGAATCTATTTAAAATAAATTTAAACCCATCAATGAATGTTCCATTCCAAACTCCCTGAGGATGTATAATCACAGTAGCATCCACATTAACAAGATGGATGTGACTGAGCATGCCTCCTAGGCAGATTGCTAAATAATATTCTAGATATGAGGATTTATTATCTTTCGTGTGTGGGCAGACCATGTTATTTAGTGACCTTTAATGCACCCAAATAACGATCAAAATAAATCAGATATAATCACTATGTAAGGAAGTTCAGGATCTGAGATGTGATAGTAATTAGTATACAAAATGTTGTTAGGGATCACTACCTTATGCCTGTTTTGGCTTTACCTCCCTGATCCAGATATGCCTTAGGATATCAAACTAATTTTAGCTCATAAATAACAAACTGACACACAAACATTAAATAAATGTCTTTTTGGTACATAGTGGTTCATTATCCTTGGACAATGTGTGCATTCAGCTATTTAAATATGAATTATTTCTGAGTTTCTTTTGGAGAGGGGAGGATGACATAAGATGTGCATGTGACGTGCTTATGTGCTATTTCCATACAGCACTTACCCCAGCATGCAGATTGCACTCACATAACATGCTCCAGCACTCAGGATTTACCCCATCACTTAGAATGCACTCACAGAACTTGCCCCAGCACCAAGGACTTAACCCAGTACTTAGATTGCACTCAAAGGACTAACCCCAGCAGCCAGGACTTACCCCAGCTATTAGATAGCACTCACAGGGCTTGCCCCAGCACAGGAGGGAAAAGGTGGCAACATCTCATCTCTCCGCATCCGAATTCTTAAAGTAGGAGATCACTGCACTGCTACTTGTTTTATATGTGATGCACAGACATAAAACCTTACACACACATAAACACACAAAAACACAGAGTCACACTTACACACATACATCCCCAGCCACACACAGACAGAAATACACACATTCATACTCAGCCACACATACAGAAATAAACACATTCATACCCAGCCGCACATACAGAAATAAACACACTTACACAGGCAAACTTAGAGGAACACTTACATACAGTTACACTTACAGACAGATAGTTACACTTACACACAGTAACAAATGCACACTGCCACACATGCAGACACATATATACACAGATTTTTATTTTTTATTTTTTAAATACTGTTTTTAGGGAGGTTAATGGTTCAGACCAGACAGTGTACACACATACAAAAATACATGTACTTACCATTGGGTAATGGTTTGTAGTGTTCGGTAGAAGGCATTAAAGTTGAATTCTCCAGATCACGAGAATTAAAATTGTCGCATTCCGCCTATCCTAACTGAATTCGGAGTGTGTACAGGTGTGATCGGCGCACATTGGGCAGCCAAAAATATATGCTTTCCATGGTAAAATTGTTTTGATGACACTATAGGAAGCATAAGAGGATAACTATGATAATTTATGGTCACCATAAATACCCAAGTGCTAAATTCTCTTCAAAAGGGGGCATATCTTTACAATTTATTAATTCAAAATGATATTTGTTATGCACAAGTATAGTCTTACTGACAAGTATGCAAAATTGCACAATGGGATACTGCGTATCAGCTACTGCTCTGGATAAAAGACTCACTGAAGGAGCGACGCTACATTCAAATTTTAGACTAATATCGCAATCCTTTTCTAGTTATCTTGCGAAAAATAGTCTCTATGATGTTTGGAGGATCCAACATCCTAGAGAAAAGGATTATTCTGCATTTTGTAAGGTTTATTATGCTCTAGACATTATTTGTTTCTGATCTTGCAGAATGCCCCATCTAATAAGGGTAATATAACATGGTCCGTTTATGCTCCAGTATTTATTGCGATTAGAAACAATCCCTCAAATGAAGATTAAATGAAAGTTATCAGCTGGACATTAAATGAAAGTTATCTGTATTCTGAAGCGGTTGAATCGGATTTAATGAAACCAGCTCAGGACTTTATAGAGACAAATGACAAAAAGATAGTGATGGCACTACTCTGTAGTGAGCTTTAAGTGGGCAATTGGGGGCTACCTAATTGGATTGGGGCCCATTTTAAGAAAACAAAAGGTAAATCTATATATTTCCTTGGCTATGTAGAAGGATGCAACAAATTGAATCATAGTGAAGTTTGAGCAAAGGAAACCAAAGGATCAAAGCTAGTGTAAAAGATAGTAAAGCTTTGATTTTATTAAAACAAAAGCAGTAACATTATGGTGTCCCCACCATGTGGTATACTGTGACAATTGGTGCTCCAAAAAATTGTACCATACAGCTTTGATAAGTATATGTGGACAGTATCTCCTCTGAGCGGTGTATCTGACATTTACTGTCCGGTAACTGTATTAAAAGAACACACAAACAACACATATTGTGCAATGTGTACAGATTCCAAGTGTTGGTATGTGTGGTAAATATTACACTCACAATCAAACGTAGGATATGCTCCTTGAAATAACAGAGATCTTAGATATTTCCTTGGGTGTGATGGTGAATCAGTCTGTATCAGAACTTCTCCCACAGGGTGTACGTCTCCCGTTGCAACAAACAAGGAACAAACAGTGTGTCAAAGTAAGTAAATTTGGAGTACTGGAAAAGCAACGCGTTTCGCCCGTCACAGCGGGCTTCCTCCTGGCTCTGAATTCAATACTTGGCAGTAACATGCATACATATACGTAAACAATGACATGAAATTACATTTTAATTGAAATAAGGTGCTGTATATTCATCCGGAGTTCAATGGCTGACTTCCGGTTCCGGCGGAGTTCCCTTCCAAGTGACAGTTCATTAGTGTTCAATAGACGGAACTTCCGATATTACTCTGAGAAGGCGACACTTTGCCATATTGAATCCAGAATGAGTAGAAATGTGTCGCCAATCCGCCATATTGGATTCAATCTCTATCTTTATGCCTTTGCTCAGCACTGTCCTGCAGAGTAAATGCGTATTAATAATATGTACATAACTCACTGGCACAAACATACAGTATACCTATATGCATAAATCACAGAATAATATAGTGAAAAATTGTGCACTTATGCAAATATGAAATGCTTAAAAACGTATATAAGATAAATATCTCAAATGTAAAAAAGCTTTATTTAATATAAAAAGTAAAAAAAAGGGGGGATTTCTTTCTCGAAAATGAATATAGTTATATATATTGCAAATATGCACAATATAAATACCCTGATTAGTAAAATTATATGAAGTTAAAAAGGTCAGAAATAAGAGGGGGTGGTTCTTGACCCACAGACAGGTACCATGACAATCTCCATTCTGCTTCTCAAACTGACGTGCCATTTTGGCATGCTACTCGATGAAGCTGAGCAGTAATTGGCTGTTTCCCTTCCCATAGGTAAATGCAAAGCCTGAGTTCTTTACAGGCTTTGTAGTGCATAAAACTCAGCCAGTTTATTTTAAATAAATAAAATCCATCAAATTTATAGAGGGAATAAAAACAATTAAATGCTGCCAATAATATGAACATTTTGTATGTGAAAGATTATTATTATTGCAAGCAATTCATTTATAAAGCACCCACATATACACTTACAAATGCTCTTGTTTTTAAAAGAAAAGGGAATTCTGTTTATTAAAATAACATCAAATGGATCAGAAGAATTGTAAATTGTGTACAGAAGTGTAGATATGGTTAATGTTGTAAATTACTATTTTAGCTGGAAACTGATTATTTTTATGGGTGTAAAGAGGCACATTATTTCCACCACCACTGTGGTTCCAATAGCACAATGTGTTAGTTAATCTAAGTTAATCATTTTAAAAGTAAACAACTTGACTGTATGTTGCTTTTATTGTGCAACTTATTTGAGGCATGTTTTTATAGAAAACAAGGAAACTCCAAAGTGACCCCAAACTTTTGAATGGTAGTGTACCTCAGCACTGTACAATGGAAAAAAGTATTTGAATAAAGGCAAGGAATGCCAGACTTATTTGAAATCCATCCACCAGAGCTAGCATCTCTCACTGTTCTACAACCTGGGGCCTGTTCAACATCATTTTGTCCGTTCCCTATCCTCAGTCTTCTGACCAACCTTAACTCACTTCATTGACCGCTCAAAAACATACAATCAAAAACCTAAATTTGTTATGCACACCTATTCTAAAAAATGTTCCTAGGATTCCACACATCTATCAAACTACAAGAGAGGATCATGTACAACCACTTCACTGTTCTCTGACCTCTTCTTTGACGCATTCTCTACCACACCCAGCGGTCCACAAAAGATAGTAATTTCGGCCCCACTTGCTGGGTTAGTCTGCAGATGATCACTAGTGTATCTAAAATGTACCACCTGGTATAACAAGTATACATAAAACCAGTCCAAAAATGTCATATACAATGTGCCATATTGACAATGCCCAAAAGGCTGTATATGAATTTGTATATGAATAATAAAATAAAAATAATTGCACAGTTCAAAGATCCTCTTTTTATGCTTCCAGCATACATATGTGATGGGAAAAAGCTGTAAATTTCCGTTAGTGTTCGATGTGCTAATGCAGCACAATGGCATCCAGCAACTTGCAAGTGAAAACAAAAGGCCATAGTGTACAACAAAAGTTTCCCTTCGAATTCTCCTGAAGCTATCTGCCAAATTTGACACTACTGATTTATTTATGCAGAAAGTGTTTCACCAGGAAGAATACACTGAGAATTTTCTCATTTTCAAGTGTGTCCTGGGGACCAAGTCCAGAAGGGTATTACAAAATATTTCACATTTAAGATCAGAAAATTACATACATACATATATTTATATAGGAAAGTTGGGTAGAGAACATGCAGGGTAAATAATTATTGATACAGAAAAATAAAGAAACCAACTGCAAACATATACAGTATATATAGAAGTTTGTAAACTAATCACAGAAGCATTATGTTGTTAAAAGTCGGGAGACATACATAATTTTCAGGGATTTTAGGCTAGATTTGGCAGAATCTGGAAGACGATTGAAGAGCTCTGAAAGAGAACGCACCTTGACCTTCTTTTTTTTTTTTTCAAGTGAGTGGCAGCTAGTAAGGGGCTGTTGCTGGATCTGAGATTGCAGGATGTGCAGGGCGTAAGAGTGAACCTGCTGCTCAGGTAGAGTGGGAGCTTTCCAAAGAAGTGGTTATACACTAAGCTAGGTGAATAGTGTGTCTGGCGATAAGTATCAGCCAGTTAGCTCTTTTAACATTTGCAGTGATGTGTGTTATACTTGCACTGGAGGACAAATCATCATAGTGGATGGTACAGAGTGTCAAGTTTACCAAAATGAGCTTCATACTACAACCCCATAGTTTAAGATTGGCATTAACATTAGCTGCACAATACATTTCTTTACTATGGAAACTAGGTTAGATTTATTCCTATATCGCAAGCCAGTGCTAGGATTGAGAACAGATATGGAGACCAACAGACAATATGGGATCTATCCACATACCGAGATCCCTGCTTACTTCATGTGTTACTATCTATAGGTGGTTTGTGCAAGTTATTTGTCAATGTGTGTGAAAATAAGGAGTTTACATGATATGACATGTTAGCAGTGAAGGGGAAAAGTAATCAGCCTTATACTTGAACGAGTCTGTCATTTTCCCAAAATGCACGATACCCACTGCATAATAAATCTGGGTTACTGAGCCATGGAGATAGTCTGATATGGATATACATCGTTCCCTTCTGGAGCACAAAGGGTTCAACTAACTTCCACAAAATCCACTGAGTAAGTCAGATATCGGACAAAAGGGGATTATAATTCAATAAATACAGCATCTAGCCATGAGAACAGATGAATTATTACATTGTGTTTCTTTTGAAACCAGTTTTAAGTTTCTATCCAGAAAAGATTACTGTCAGCCTCGGCATTCGCAAAAAATCAGATTCTTTACATTTTGGAGCAGCCTATTGTGAATTATTTCTATATATCCTAGTAAAAGAAAAACAAAAATATGTTTCTGACATTATCCTAATAGTTTGTGTATATTAGGATACAATTTATTTTGCTTGTGATCAACAGTGGCATATCCGAAACTCTTGTGGGAATATCAAAGATGGCAACAGATTTAGCAAAAGGAAAACTTCAATTTGCTATTTTATTAAGCAAAATTGAGTTAAAAAATGTTTTGTGCTTATTGGTAACCAAAGAAACAAGCCATAAAATGTAGGAGCCCTGGAGTCTCTGCTTTAACTAGGACCAGCTGAGAAGTGAAGGCAAGCAGCATACAAACCATCTTATGTCTGCCAATTCATTTCCTGGCCCCCAAAAAAACCTCTTGTTTCCTTTCTTGCAGGCCAAACATGGCAGAGCACCAAGGGAATTCTAAATGGAATCAATTGCACTTGTTACCAACTGAGTTCTCTTTTATTCTTATGTTACCAAGGAATAGATGTTCAGCTGCTAACAATTACAATGAAGAGTTACTGAGTAATGGTTTCCAGATTGTTCCATGATGGAGAATTAATTGAAAGAGACAATTTAAGAGTTTAAACCATGTAAATGCATTTCTTACTCTGTCAAATAGTGATGTTTCTAGATGCAAAGGGTTAGGATGTTAAGAGATGATAAAGACATAATAGCGGCTTTTTACTTTGCTGTTCGGAAAATTCGTTTTAATGAATCAGTGGTAACAGAGCACAGTTTGCATTATAAGCAAAATGTGCACAACACCTGTTTTTTTTATTCTTGTAGAAAATTAGAATTGAACATAATTGTTTTAATTAAGGTCATGTAGAATATGTTAAAGGTTATTGGAAATAATCTCAGTGTGGAGATAGAGATGTTCCAGAAAAGGAACCATTTAAATCATTGATGTCCAAGTGGCTGATCACAGGTCAGACGTGGCCTTCACAGTTTTTGGGGGCTCCTGTAGTGGGGAAAAGGAGTGTATCATTTTTAGGCAGGGTTCTGCATGGTATGGAGTCCTTCACATAAAAAGTTGCATGACATTGGTTTTAAATTATATAATTGTTTCGGTAAACCACAAATATTATAGGATATTATATTTTAATACATAGGCACATATATGTTCATTTTATGCGTTAAAAGTTGGAGTTCCTTAGCATTTACTTAAGTTCAATCCTGATGGAATGGTAGGTCTGGGGTTCAAAGCTCTCCCTCCTCCTCATCCCAAAAAGTCTGGAGTGATATGTTGGTTGACTTGCCAATAGGTAATTATTAATTAAATATCAAATATGAAGCAGTTTAACTAGAGCTATAATATTGGATTGAAACAGATCATTTTTAATCTCACAAGTTCACAGGAGACACAAGCTTTAGCGAGTTAGTAACAAATTAAAAATACAGAAAAAATTAAGCAAAATCTAAAATAAATTCCACAAATAATATGAATAAAAGAAATTGGACATTTGCACGATTGTTCAGTTGATCAGTTGATGGTTTTCCTTAGCAGTTTACAGATTGGTATTCACATGTGTTGGATGTTTTGTTTAGTAAGGTCATTTTCATATTCATTCTATATTTATACCTTGGTGTCAAGCCTGGGATGCCATCGTCTCTGCCCATGTCAAAGCCTACAGCTTGAAAGTCAGCCTTGTTTTGAGCAGAGTCTTCTCCATGGAGACGGCAAGTGGTATTGCACCCACTGCTCACAGTCCTCAAAGATCATTTTAATAAAGATGTATGTATACATCCATTTGGCAGAACAGGTTAAATAAAGGAATCTGAACAAACCAAATGGAACCAAGCATTGGTGAATGCAAGTCAATCAGCTATCTGATGATCTACAGAGATGTATCTGATTTACCTCTCTTATCTGTAACTTTATTGCCAAGCAATCATAGATCCCCAAGATCAGTCCAAGATGGTTTAACTCATAAGGTGAACAATTAAAATGGACTAAACCTGTATAGATGTTTTCTTGGTTAAACAGCAGAAACCGGTATGAGTGAAAAAGTGAACTTGAGATTGTATTTAGGTCAATATCACCATGTATATAGGAGCATTCTACTGATTGGCCTTTAGGGGATCAGAAAGGGCTAAAAATATTTCCAGTTATTGGTCACTGAGATCCTGGAGATTGAAGTGGCATTTAGTTATTTATTACATGTTGATTATTCTGTTGAATTAATATAATATATGTTAATAACAATCTGTACAATCCCTGAAAACCCCAATTAAACCACACTGACTCACACTCATTATTATTGTTGTTGTATCATCGCTGACATTTGGCAGACAACACAGACATAAGAAAAATGTTGTCGGATGAAAGAGCATCTATTGAAATAGCCATTAATTCATTAATCATTTAGATTTCACAGATGTCATATCCTAGTTTTCAGTTAAATAAGTACACAAGTAGCCCACAATACAAAATAATGGAAACCATTTTAGAAACATTTAGTTACCACCAGTTACAAAGATGACATTACTGGAAAGAATAGGCTAAAGGCCTATGAAAAAATGCTTTACGCAAATGTTTGACTACATCATCCCTGGTTATGCTGATTTCTGAATATTGGTGAAAAGCGGTGGGGGAAACATAACTATCTCTTTCTTTTTTTTAAAAGCTACATTTCTTTCAACAGTTTCAGATATCGTAAAAACAATTTATGGCTGGCCTGAGGCTAACAAGAAAAAAATTTGGCCTGCATAGAGGGGCTGAGGTAGTTCAAAATCCAGATTTTTTTTTAGTCAGGTTACAAGTTCTCCACTTGTGTCTCAAAGGAGGTACAGCCTACCGTGTTGACATAATGTGAATATTCCCACAACCTCATGTGCAAGAACTGAACTGTGCTTTTCTCTCTCCATGTCACTATAATGTAGACATAATCATGATATGCCTTTACAAAAACATTACATTCAATATACAGCTCTTACTAGTAATAGAAACCATGTGATAGCATAGACAGATTGTATCCCTTGTGTTTCTGTGAAGGTATGCTTAAACAGTCTGTTCCCTTACTAAAAAAAAAAAAAAACAGTATTATGCACTCCCCCTTCTTTCATTATCTGTCTACAGGCCCGCTCAGCATTCTTTCTGTCAAATTCGAAAGCGATTTACATCAGATGAGGTTGACTTCTCACAGATTTTCTTTTTCTTTTTTGAGGCAAGCTGATTTACTGTACATGTCTTACAAAGAGATATGCTAATATCATGCATGATGTAGTGTACAAACTAATGTGAATATTTTAAAGGTTTTAAAGATTTTCAAAAACAGCAGGGTAGCTACCTGGGAATTTCCAGGTGATTCTGGGTACTTCATGGTGAGGTGGACATCTCTTGTTCGAGAGTGCCTTTGGACTTGTAGCCTATTGTCTTGGCCAGGGATCTAACTGTCTAATCAGTCTATCTGTTTTATATCACAGAATGGTGCCATAACCCTACTTATTACTTATAAGTGAAGGTGGTTATTACATGACACTTTATTACACTAAATTACACTCTATTGACACTTGGAGGATCAATATCTGATGCTCAATAAAGGTTTATCTTTTCATTCTATGTGAAACAAATAAAACAACTAATGCTGACTAATTCCCATCCACAATGCAGGGCAATAATAAGCTACTTTATCAATATAATATTGGAGACTCAGCCCTTCATCATTCCAGGGTAGATAAAATGATATATAGATAAAACATGTCAGCATTCCTCTGGTCTATATCTTTTAATGCAACCTGTGTACAATCAATGACAGGATATGCACAACACAGAAAAATCAAGAACATGACACATTTTAAATTATGTGTAACTAAAACCATGCTAATGATAATCCAAGACAGTTAATGTATGGAAAGGTAAAATATTCCTGAAGCAGTTATGTCTGTTTACTGCTACAGCATCTGAAAAGAAGTCTGTCACCTAAAGTTATAGAGAATTAAAAAATTGCAAAAGTGATCCATTGTGCTATTAGACCATTAACTACTTTCAACTCCAGAATTTACATACGGTTGCCACCTTTTCTGCAATAAAAACACCGGCCATGCTATTGCGTCCATAGATTTAACACTGGGCTCAAGCCCAGTGTTTTACTGGCCTGCCAGTAAAATACAGAGTGGGTGGCAATCCTATATTTGCTGATCAAATCACAAGTGATGTCGTAAACAGGACACACCACAGACATATTTAAAATACATGTGTCTCTTAATGTACTTGCATTTGTGCTAACACAATGTATAGATCATTTGTAATCATTTTAAACAGTGTTTAGGTGATAGATTCCCTTTGAGATACAACATTTAAAAAAACTAATTACCAAAATATTTTTTAAGAATATAATCATGCAACATAACTTTTACTATAATCTATATTTTAATATAATAGTTTTTAACATATTCATAAAGATGTTATTTGTATTTCCTGTTTAAAAAAAGTCTTACTTTATTTATTGCAACAATCTTGCTTTTCTTTCACACATGTTGGCAATTTATGTTAAAATTCAATTCTATAATCTAGGCTAAAATGACACTGAAAACCAAAGCTCATTCTGATGCATTATTTCACTTTTGATGCATCATTTCAATTTTGGTGCAGTATTTCATCAGAGTTTTCTTGTGGCCTCTAAATTACCCAGGGAAATTTGAAGTTTTAAGTCATGCCTAAATCTAGCATTTCACACAGTATGCATGTTTGAAAGGTATGACATCTATTTATTTATCGAAGCTCTCTGACCAGAGCTAGCCAAATTAAGACACAAACTTTGTTTTCAACAGGGACTCTGGAAGTGGCAGGCTGCAAGTAACATGATTAGAATAAATAAACAAGGCTATTCTACCAGAGTATCCTAAGTACACTATTAGCTAGACAAAACATAGGAAGACAGACAAAATACAAGCTGTTACTAAATGCCTGTGGCATGGATTTGTCAGTCAGGATTCAGTTGTTAGTTCAAAGCAATCCTTTCCTTTTGCTCCATTTAAACATTCATCAGTTTGATGTGAATAACACAGTTCAGGAAATAGTAGGGAAAATGATCTGTTCCTTTTCAACTAAATAAATGTAATGTTGTGACCAAAATACAGAAACTACAAGATATTGTCCAAAACTTTGTGGAACCTCATTCGTACCTTATACAATTGCAATATTTATATGTACCTATGTGTGTGTTTGTGCATGTGTGTGCACAAATTTATATGTGTGTGCTTTATCTAAAGAAATAACTTTTTTTAGATATCTCACAAGATTGGGAGAAATCCTCTGCTACTCTCATATGCTGTTTATTGTAATATTAAATAACATGGCATGATTATTGACACGGGCAATAATTCTTCTAAACATGCACTTGTACTGTACGTGGGTTTGAATGCATGTGAATCTTTGTAGTATTTTAACTTGCAAAGTAGAAATAAAATCTAAATTATGTTTACTTAATTTTAAGAGGAAAGCGTTCACGTATTCTTAGCTTTCTAGTCTATTAACTCTTTAAGTGCCGTGAAGATCTGTAAGTGTAGGGGCATTGCACGTAGACGAACTGAGACTAGATTCCATAAAAAGATCTAGCAATACTAGAATGTACTCATATGTGGACAATTAATATATGTATTACTTTACTCCTCCCCCTATATTACAGTTGCCCTTCCCTTAGCCTTTCCCCATTTCTCTTACCTTACCTTACTAATAATCTGGTTCGCTGGTGGTTAGTTGGGGATCTGAGCATACCTGTTCATCTACTGTGCAGTTCCATATACTTGTACTGAGCAGAGTGTCAGAATATCACATTACAGCGGCAGTGGGGACACTGATCTATGTTGAATGAAAGAGTAGCTGGTTACGGGTGATCCATGTGGTATGACCATCGTCCCGAAATTCATGTTAAGCCCTGTGTTGTAACGCTTGGGGTTGTTTAGTTGCATTAGCCCCCCACCTACCCCAATAGTCAGTGCATTAACCCATAGTCTGCAAGTCAGTGTATGATAAAGTATAAATACATTTTTTATAAGTACATTTTACAAACTATGTTCAAGTGTGTCTTCTAAAGCAGGAAGAATTAAAAATAAAAGTTCTGTTTACAATTACAATCTACTCAGAATGCCTCCAAAAAATATTTTCTGGGTTGCTTGGTTTTCAATGTTTATTAATTTGACTTTCCCAAAGTCAAAATACACTTTGAAATGTAACATGTCATTATGTAATTTCCAGTTACAAACCCCAGGACCAGTTGAAGGAATCTGAAACAGAACAGAGTCATTCCAGTTAACAGTGTACTTACCTACACTGTGTTTTTTTTCTCTCTAAATCTTATTATCAGCCAGCATAAACATTAAGCCATCCAGAACACTGAACAGCACAGTCAAGACATCTCAAAATTAACACAGAAAATTGAAGGAAAATGTGCTTTTCTTTTTAAATGTATAACGAAAAATACTCTATAGAGAAAATGCTTTGGCAATGACATCTCCTATGAGTGTTAACACTTGCAGTTTGTGAGAAGAAATTAGGAAATCGCTTGAATACTTGACATAAACTTGTGCAAGCCAGATTTTATTAACAGGCAGAGAGTGTTACATTCTCATTACAACAGTTTCAGTGCAAACACTCTAATTTACTGTTGTTCCACAACAATTCTGAGGTGAAATACTGTAGCAATATGTCTACCTATTTAGGAGGAAAAGACACATTTATGAGTGTGGCACAAATTATCTGGCCTGCAGAATCTACATTTAAAAAGTAAATAAAGAGTCTGCAGACTGACCTCTAGATGAAATGCACAACAAAAAAAAGAATAGTTATCATTTTAATATGAGGCAAACATAGTGAGGTGGAAGCTGGTAGATGAGTGGATTACTAATAGATAACACATAATGCAATGAGACATACTTTTAAGCACTTTAACTCCTTCGTGACGCATGGTGCTTGCGTCCCAAACGACGCAAGCACCAAAACATCACGATTTGTTCCTGGCCAGAGACACTCTGGCAGAGACCTGATCAGGGTCTTAATAGACTCTGTGGGTCCCTGCCAAAAAATGGAGAGACCTCCGGACGTCACATGTGACGTCACGGACGCGTGCCCGAACCCGGAAGTTCGGGCACAGCGCAATTTATCAAAATGTAGCCGGTGCTCGCTTTGACTACAGGCTACATTTTACCTGTCAGACTGAGGCTACTCAAAGTGGCCTCATCTGACAGGTGGGATCCCGCTGTAAGTGCCTGTAGCGGGATTCGAAAACAGTTTATCGCGGGGCATAGTACGTCCTAATGTCACGAAGGGATTAAAGACATTTTGGACATTCATACCAAACAGGTCCAAAATTCCATGAAGGTCGTTTGGAGGATAATTTGAAAAAATGCCTACAATACGAATTACTCAGCAAATAGTTTGTTGTTATTTTAATCCTATATATCTAGATATACCATAACTCTGAAATGAAATTGTTTTATTACTAGTAAATACAAAGCAGATTGAATTATTTAAGGAATAACAAAAACAATTTAATTTAATTTGCAAAAGGACACCTTCGGGGCTATTCACTAAATGTGAGTTGATGTAAGATGTACATTTCATCTCTCAAATTTAGCGACAAAACTGTTGAGTTTCCTCTGCACAATGTGTAGCTAAATTGGGGATCACAGGATCAATTCCCAGCAGGGTTGACTCAGCCCTTCATCCTTCCGAGGTAGGTAAAATGAGTACCAGTAAATTGGGTAATAGTAATATCCTCTGGATGATTGGCAAAAAGTAACATTCCCAGGAAATGCTTGGAAGCCAGAGAATATCTGAATGTGCCTTTCCTGGTTAAACACTTTTGGGTCTATTCACCAAAATTCGACTTTGGGGGGTTGACTTTAATTTTGAGACTAAGTCAAGTTCGGGACTTGAGTTTGACTTAGTCTCAAAAGTAGCTTCAATGATTTTGCCTCCTATTACTTGCAAAGATTAAAACCATTTTTTTTTTTAACTAAGTCAAACTAGAGTGGCAAATGTCATGTCATTAGTCTTATTATAATTGGTGAGATGAAATGTTCATCTCAACTCACCTGCAATTCACCTTTTAGGCAATGGCCCCTCCTTTGTCTTTCAAACAGTTAACATTTAGTTTAAATGTAAGACTGAGCCCTTCATCCTTTTGAGATTGAAGCAATGAATACCATTAAATTGGCATCCCTATGACATACCTGCAAAGCAGAGAATATCTGAATGTACATATCTTGATTAGACACTTTGTTATTAATATAATGGAGCCATGGAGGTGTGTTGAAGACACTTATTTTTTCCATTAAGTTTACCATGTATGTAAGGTCCACTTTGAATCCTGAACATTATAATCTGTAAAGGGCTAAAAGGTTTGCTGAGGCTTCTGGATTTTTTCCCAGTATATCAGTGTAGTTATGTTTGTGTTTGGGGAAAACAATATATGTAGATTGAGCACAGAACTTTTTGTGCTACAGACAATAGTTCTCTTTGTTCTTTTCATATGTCATCATTTGTCTGGCAAAGGCGAATTCTAACCGCACAACGGAAAGTTTATCCCCACATGAAAGCATGAAAACTCTTGGGGATATTTTTTTTATCTCATTTGTTATTTTACTTGTTATTTTTGGCTCCAGATTTTGATGCACATTTCTTTTTCTTTCTTTTTTTTTTTAATTTTAAAGTTTGACAATCCAGCAGTATTCCAAGCAATACTAGATTGGGGAAGATATTTGACTCTATGTTTCACAATTTAACTTTTTACTTAATTTAATTTTTTATTTTTTTTACTGTCAGTATTCCTCTGGCATTCACTATTCTATATATTATGTTTGAATAACAAGGATAAACTACACGTGAAGACAATATAAGAACCAAGATTTTATAAAAGTATATTTATATTCGTGGTCATTTTTAAATGTACATACGAATATACGGTAATCTTTGCCATATTTTCAGTGCCTCATATTGTCACCATATTGTTTAAATGGATATTATCCTACTTTTGGAATTCTTCATAATACATTTCAGATAATTTTGAAGTGAGTGGCTGAATGTTTGGTTATGGGCACGCCACATTACACTGAATGACACAATTGTTAGTGGCTTTACAATACAAGTATTTTATTTAAACATACTAATAAATAAATCAATTCAGTGCTGTGTAATGACACATTGTTCAGAGGTTTCGTTGTTGTGCAGCTCAAACAGTCTGAGCTCTAGGATAGAGGCATTGCAGGAAATAGAAAGAAGACATGTGACAAAAATATGGCCTAATCATCCAAGAGAGGGGTAATTGGGCGGTATACTTCTCCATTGTAGAACCCTGAATAGGCCTTTGTTTAAAGTGTGTAAGAGGTTGTTGTTTGTTGTCAATTCTGACACCTGTTTGGGGGAGTTGGGAATCTTTTTTCCATTCATCTGCAGGCAGAAACACTGGCATATTTAATAACATTATAAATGTAAATGAACGGTAAATGTGAAAGAACATCCAGCTACATTAAACTTTAGCATATAGTGTTCGCTATGTACGTGGGAATCACACCATATTATTTAGTGCATGTTTTTTTTTTCACCTTGTTCAGAGAAATCATTCCCGTATTGCTATTTATCTGGCCAGTGGTCAACCTACTTGACCTAAGTCAAAGACATGCAGGCCTGTCTGTGAGGAGTAGATGAAAAAATAACAGAAATACCTTGGAACGCTGTCATGCAAATCCTGAATTGTGTATGGTAATATGTTTTACCATTAATTAAGAAACAAATACACCAGTTCTTCAAGGGATCAAAAAGGTAGAAATCTGCTTTGGAATGTACCATAAATTGCCATAAATATTTTGATCAGGTGACTGAGGCTCTTACTATACAATAATCTATTTCTTAAGAAATCCTTTGAATTGTTTATTGGTTACTTGGTTACTTATTTGTACAGCAATGATCTACTGGGATTTACTACAGGTTTCAAGACTAATTTCTCCAACATGGTTGGAATATGCCATACAAAGAAAACATGCCTTCCCTACCATTATTTCACAAAATATTACCAGCAGTATTCGGAGGAAGACTAATTAATTAGCACACTTTCCTAACCTTACATGTAAAAATTGTAAGTCATAGAACAGTTAGATTTTTTTTTATATAGAATGACAAGTGGCCCAAATTAAACTTAATTTACATTGCTATTGTTAGATATTTTGTAAATATTGCTTTCTCTCAGGGTTAGATCTTCTTCTGTGGCTCTACAGGCTTCCAACTGAGGTTGACAAACTGTTTCTGGGCTACATCTACCAAGATGTCTAGTGGGGAATTATGGGATATGTAGTTGTGCAGCAGTTGAAGGGTTGCAGTTGGACACCTATGATATAGAACAACCGGCATCATAATAAATGCTTTGATTTGTTTATTGGTTCCATAACTAGAAAAAACAATGGCCTGCTGGGATTTACTACGATTTGTCTGGAATCGAGACTAATTTCTAAAGCATAGTCAGGAAGTTAGGAAGTGCCATACAAAGAAACCATGCCTTCCCTACAATTATTTCACAAAATATTACCAGCAGTATAGGAAGCAGACTAAGTGTATGGAAACAAAAAGCAGTGCTGGAATAAATAAGCACAGTGATTGAATATATAACATATATGCCTGTGTGTTTTAGTGCCCACTAGTAATTAATTATAATTAGGTTTCTTACAATTTACAAGAAAATTCCCATTAACCCATTTTAAGTGTTTTAGTTCAGATTCTAATTTGTATTGGCCCCAGGCTGACTGTCAAACTAAACTCAGGAGGACAAGTACAAAAAATGTGTTAAGCAATAAGTAGCTAAAGAACAATAGACACATTGAGGCACATAAATTAAAAAACACCTCACACGTAGTATGGGCCACAGCTGTAAATATGCAGGATGACAGGCTTATTATGCCTCGTATTGTATTGCATAGGTGACCTACTGCTTTATATGTAGTGTACGAAAAATAGTGGTGTGTACCACACAAAAATAACAAAATATTAAGAATTTGGACATATAATAATTGCATATAAAACACTATGCTTAAAGGAATCACAGTGTAGAATGACTAAAGAACGACTGTCTATACTGTCATGTACTAGTCCACTAAAAACTACAATGAGTATAAATTCCATCAGGTAAGGTGACATAAGTTGCAATTACTTCAGGTGAGAGAAGCAACTTCCATTTGTGCAGTGGTGTATTTAGGTTTTGTGCTGCCCTAGGCCTGACTAAACTCATCCCCTATCCATGTGCCCAAACCCTTTCTGTCCAGGCCACACCTAGACAGGAAGCATGCTGAAAATGCTTGATGTCTTCCGGGTAAGAGTGGATGGCCTCAGCCAAGATACACCACTGAATTTGTGCACTTCAGTTTGTGTGTGGTCTCATGGACAACCTCATTGATTGCTTACCCTTAAGACTGTCTCAGAACCCAAATACAGCCAGATTCATTCAGGGATGTTGCAAGGATTTTTGCCACCTTAGGAAAATCTCATTTTGCTGGCCACTTTGCTTCACCTCTTATGGCCCAGACTACTGGGGACACGGAGCATCCAGGAGGTGAGTACTGGGGAGGGGGGTTTACAATGAGCACAGTACATTGGCATATTAATAGAAAACATAATGCTGGCATATTAATGGGCAAATTGGGTGTGGCATATTAATGACAAAATAATACTGGCATCTGAATGGCACAATAATACTGGCATATTAATGGCAGAATAATACTGGCATGTGAATGGCACAATAATACTGGAATATTAATGGCAAAATAACACTGGCATATTAATGACAAAATAATACTGGCATGTTAATGTCAAAATAATACTGGCATATTAATGTCAAAATAATACTGGCATATTAATTGAAAAACAATACTGGCATCTGAATGGCACAATAATACTGGCATATTAATGGCAAAATAATACTGGCATATTAATGGCACAATAATACTGGCATATTAATTTGCAAATTGGCTGTGGTATATTAATGCCAAAATGGCAAAATAAAACTAGCATATTAATGGGCAAATTGGCTGGGGCATATTAATTGGGCAGATTGGCTGTGGCATATTTAATGGGCAAACGGTGGCATATTTTAATAGGCAAACTGGCTGCTGCATATGTTAATGACAGAGTGACTATGGCATGTTAATTGGTGGCTTATTTTAATTGGCAAAGTGATGCTGTGGCATGTTCTGTGGGGGCAAAATAACATGTATTATGGGGGAAAGTGACAATGTGGCTTGATCTGCAGGGGCAGTTCTGTGGGACAAAGTGACACTGTGGTATGTTCTGGGGGCAAATTGCACCGTGGCATGCCAAATTGTGTGGGTGCAATATGAGTGCAAGCCAAGTGCTGTGGGTGCAATATAGGTGCATGACAATTGCTGTGGCTTCTCTATGATGCTGTGTTACGTCCTTTCAGTACAATGTGGGTGCCGAAAAAGGGAATAAAAACAAGAAACGCAATTTTCAAAACATTTTTATTACATATGGGCCCCTTACTGAAAAAAATTCTGTCCATTAATAGCCACCGACAATTTTTCCATTAATAGCCCACTGATAATATGTCCATTAATAGCCCACTGATAATATGTCCATTAATAGCCCACTGATAATTTGTCAATTAATAGCCCACTGATAATTTGTCCATTATTAGCCCAATGATAATGTGTCTATTAATAGCCCACTAATAATGTTTCCATTAATAGCTCACTGATAATTTGTCCTTTTAATAGCCCACTGATAATATGTCCATTAATAGCCCACTGATAATATGTCCATTAATAGCCCACTGATAATTTGTCCATTATTAGCCCAATGATAATTTGTCCATTAATAGCCCACTGATAACATGTCCATTAATGGCCCACTGATAATTTGTCCATTAATAGCCCACTGATAATTTGTCCATTATTAGCCTAATTATAATTTGTTCATTAATAGCCACTGACAGCCAATCCCCCCTCCTCCCCCCTTCCCCAGTACTTACCTAGATGCTGCTCATCCTCTGCAGTCTCCTCTGCACAGTGTCTTCCTGCATGCACGCTGATCTGGCGGCTTCTGCCCAATCATGACTGTCTCCTGTCATCACACGAGCAGCGGGGGCCGACGGTGCAGCTGCTTTGGGCCCCCCGGAATGATGGGCCCTGGGCAGCTGCCCTGTTATGTGTGTGCTTATTTTTTGTCTGCTTTTTTTGTGTGTGTGTTTGGGGGGGGGGTATTGTGATGGAGTACATGATTGCATACCTGGGGAGGTGGGCAGGGTCCAGGGGGCCCAAGCAAATGCTTGCCCAGGGTCCAAGCAATATTAAAGACTGCCCTGTTATCACCCATCCCCGGCACTTGGGGCAGAACCTATGTTTGGCACCCCTCCAATTTGCCATATCTTCCCCAAACAGTTAGTCATTGCCATGTCTCCAAACAGCTTGCCAGTGACATATATGTCCCCAGACAGCTTGACAATGCCATTTCCATCCACAAACAGCTTTCTAGTGCCATGTATGTCCCC
Source organism: Pelodytes ibericus (assembly GCA_036172795.1). Classification (NCBI taxonomy): domain Eukaryota; kingdom Metazoa; phylum Chordata; class Amphibia; order Anura; family Pelodytidae; genus Pelodytes; species Pelodytes ibericus. The sequence goes on along the minus strand of CM069859.1, from coordinate 184,783,285 downwards.
AAACAACCTATCAGTGTGATATATATCCCCAAACAGCTATCCAGTGGATCATAGTCCTGAATTTTTGAGGTTTACACAATATAACCCTGTATTCACTTTATTCTTGAGAGTGCCCAAATTTTCAAATTGGTCATATTTTCTTGTGTTTTAATCCTGCAGGCCAAGCACCTCTTTTATTTTAGTAAATATTGGTGTTTTTCCTAATTTTTAACCTATTACGTGTGCATGAGCTCACCTTTTGCATTATCTAGGTTACAACTACTCTGTCAGTCTGACTCCACTCAAAGTGGCCTCATCTGCCATAGGAGATCTCGCTGCAGTCCCCTACAACAGGCTCCGAAGAACAGATCATCACAGGAATCTGCAATGATCTGCAGAACAAAAGACGTTCAATGGAGTCCTACAAGCATTTCAGCTCAGTATGTTAGGATGGCACATGGGTGGGAAGGGGTAATCTTATAGTGTATTTTTGCAGAAGGAGCAGGAGGTGGACAGACACTCAGTAACTCTGTCATGGCCTCTTTAAAATGTTTAGATATTCTCTGTGAAAAAGTACCCTAGAGAGACCATGTAAAGGTAAATACTTGGTAAACTTGTGTAAAGCAAACATGGTTATTTCTATAAAATATATGATTGTTTCACCTCCTCCAGATGGTAGCAGAGGCTGAATGAGTGACATGTCCCACTGCATACACACACAAGTTGCAGATTTGTGTTCACTAAACTAATCCACCTCACTTTTTCTGTGTGAAGTCAATCAGTAATCATCACCATCACCACATGCTGTTTTCTGAGGTGAACTTAGCAGTCATCACTCACCACTTCTTCTGCCCGCTCTCCCCTTTTATCGTGGGCCTAGAGATATAATTACATATGGAGGGTCATACCACGAATAGCTAGAGCTAGTCATGATGAGTTCATGCACTGGGTGTTTGTTCACAGTTTATTTTAGGCATTTTTTGTGTATTTCTGGTGCATCAATTATCTCTAGTGCATATACACTAACAGATTTCAACCACAAATTCAGATGAGGACCAATTTTTCCAACACAATGTACAATACTGTCCAGCAGTTGACAGACTTTCCTATTTTTCTGTGTACAGACATTTCTGAAACCCAAATTAAAAGCCAGTAGCACTGTTTAGTGGAACAAGATATCGTGAAGAACAATTTGAAAGATACACTTATGTTGAAGAGCTGCAATTATGACATCAAAAACCCAGTTGAATTCTTCTAAAAACTGGCAAAGGCAATGTATATACATTACTAAGATTTAGAAAATTACAAAGGTGTAACATATGTGGGGACAGCACAACACTGAGGCAGGCACCTAAGGTTAGACATTGTGCCTTTCAATCAAGAGTAGCTGAGAAATATTGTCAGCGACCTGCCCCTGGCTCTTAATAAATTAATTGAGATACCCACGGCCTGGGGCCAGGGGCTGGCCACCTGCCTCCGGCCCTTAAGTAAATTAAATTAATCTGGTCCCATGGGGTCAGGTGCCAGCAATCTGCCCTTGGCCCCTAAATAAATTAATTGGCTCCATGGGTCCTCGAACTGCACAAACAGTCCTGGCCCAATTAAGTAAAATAATTAAACTATCATACATAATTTTTTTTAGAAGCCAGGGGTATGTCACCCTATGGGGGCTATATGTTTTTATTTTATGTGTTTGAGACCATGTCAACCGGCACCTAGACCCAGGGGCCATATTTATATATATATATTTTAGTGGTACATGGGGTAGTTGTGAGCCACTGCTATTATTTTGGTGGGCGATAGCCATTTTTTCAATTTTAAGTGTTGTGGCCCTCCAAACATTTTTTCTATATTTACAGCTTTACCCTTACAGTGTTATAGGGAGCACTGCTTTTGTTACATATTCTGTGTTCTTTGTGCATATATATTGGCTATGTTCAGTAGCAAATGTACAATTAGGTTGCCTTTTTGAGCTGGTATATTAAAAGACAAATATTTAAGCTTTTTTGCCTGTTAATTTTATCCACCCTCATTAAATCACGGTTTGTGAGATAATTACCGTACAGAATAGTGTTTAAGTACAGTTTTTTGATAGCACGTGTGGTCGTTTTTTAACGTGTGCAGTAATGATTTCACTGCACGCATTAATGGCGTTAAAGGCGGACATTGACTCAGGATTTTTTTTACCGCTATAGTTTTACCACTTTCTCCATTAACGGGGGGCATTGAATCTACTCTATTATTTTATGCACACTTATTTATTTTTCCATATCCTAGTAAATGAAATCAATTAGAGAAAGTATTGCTCTGTAATTATAGCAATTACATTCACGATAATTAATCCTGAACCTAGAATAAAATCTAAACATAAATAATAAATCATTTAAACAGAATTTCCCTATAGGCTGTGGTGGCTGGCATTCTGTATTTCTTTAATAATAAGTTTAGCACTGTTTACTCTGAGAATAGTCTATGTTACTTTTTTTATGATGAAGTTAATATGTGAAAGTCAAACATGGTTGAAAAAATGGAACCATAATTATTTGACGGAAGTTACTATTTGCTGTTGGCGATTTTTTTATTTTAACTAGAAAATAAAATAAACATGTACGTAAAATGCTACAATCTGCACCTCGTGTATACAACACCTATGGGTGTAAAGCTGGTGTTTTTTAACCAGTTTAGTATTCTGTCCTGAAGCAATTTGCAAAGGCTACTTACCACATCCTGTCCTGTCCTGAGTAGTGTCTTGGTCAATTAGTGAAATGTCAGAGCAGTATTAAGTTATGCAACTCCAGCTGTGAGATGTTGATTATAAACTTACCCACAGGACAATCCTGCCATATGGTTGTTGGCCAATCAAGACACCAATACACTTTACAAAAAACATTCCTGTCAACAGCACTGGACAGAGGTCATGAGATTTAACGCTGGTTTGAAAAGCTAAAGCGCCTTCTGTACCTTTTTTTTCTAGGGATAGAGTGGTGTTGAATATTCCTTTATGTATGAAGGTTCTTAATGAACGTGTTGGAACTTTGGTAGAACATAAAGTTAAAATTTTGCCTGGAAAACATTACACAGCGAAAATGAAATACATTATATATTTGTTTGTTATTTAACAATTTTACTAAACGCAGTCATCAAATCTTGTTTCAGATTATTAAAAAAGATTTGCCTTTAAAAGATACATAAACTTTTCACAAATAGAAAAATGCAGATTGAGTTTGCTTTAACTAAAAATAAATACATCATTAATAGAGATGCGAATTTATTTAAAAGGTCAAAATAAAAAGTAACTTTCAGAAATATATCAACAAATATCACTGTTTGAAACAATTATTAGCAGAGAATGCACATTTTAGTTTGTGTTTTAACTAATATACTGGAGGAGTAAGATAAACTAACAGAATCATCTATCATAATATTAATATCAATGATGAAAAGCTTCTATAAAAGTTTTAAACTGTTTATAACAAAAATAAAGATAAATTTGACTTTATTTTTGCTGTATTGGGGGACTTGAGTGAGGTTCCTTGCCAAACACCTAGGATGCTGGAGTGCCTTCTTCCTGCTACCTTTATTGTTGCACTGTTTATAGTGATTTGCAAGTGTTCGTGAAATCAGTCTTAAATGGAGTGTGTAAGAGGCATTTTAATTTATACAACCATGCAGAGCAATCACCACATCTATGACTTCCACAAGTTGGCTGCCCATACTGATTCGGTCACCAGCTAACAATTGACAGCAGACACTGTGGGATCCTTTGGCATACTTTAAACCTACTTGAATGAAGGAAATAGAATGAAAGATGACTCATAAGACCATATTACTGTATCCAGAGCTTAGGGTTCTAGTGTTTGTGTCCTTAGACAAAGTTATGCATCTTTGTGTGTTGGCCTTGGACACGATTAGGCTCTGAAAACTGTTAATTAATTTTTAAGGCTGTAATTTTGGACATCTAGACACTATGCTGCTAAGTGTTCATCTATCGCTGCCAGTGAGCTTCAACTTACAGCCAGGTTATCTTTGCTGAGTTAGTCCATGTTTGGCAAATGCTGCCATGATTCTTGAGACTTGGACTGGCAATTTGGACAGTGACTGCTTGGCCTCTTTGGAGCTCCGAAAATTGAACGGTCTTCTCAATATGCCCGATCTTTACCAAACTCAGGGGGGTCGGACTCCTGAAAGACCAAACCCCCTAAAGGTGTCTCAAAATTGGCCACATTTCCCAAATAGCAGGCAATTCAATTCTCCAGATTTTAGCTGGACAATTAAACAGAAAAGTGTAGAAGAATTATAGTAAACAAGTACATTTTATTTATTTTTATGTATTTATTTAATGTGGCTGATTTTCATGCTCATTCAAGATCACTTTGTGACTCGATTCGGTCCAAAACAAGGAGCAATCATTTTCTCAAGAAAATCAGAGCTACCTGGGGCAACCTTTTACATATCAAAATGCTATCTGTCAGACCTCTTGTAACCAACATATATATACTATATGAGTACTCAAATTATCAAATGATGTCTCAATTCCTAGTTGGTTTCCCAAATCCGTTCTAGTACAGTCTCCCTCAAAAACACTTACTGTTACGCATGGAAAGGTAATTACATGTTCTGCGGTAATTTTTTCATGGACAAGTCCAAATAATGTAATTGAATATGAGTCATTTGTAAACTGACTTAAGTAATACATGATTTAATCATTACCTAGTTTCTGAGAAAAAAAAAGGCTGTGGGAACTCCTGTCTACAAAACATTTCCATTGTGAAGCATGCCCAGATTTCAGTGTTGCAATGAACATATTCTGGGGGCCTACCCATATGTTAATATGTTGACTTCACATGATGTCAGCTTGCAAGCCCCTTTTCTTACAGTATTTCTAGTAAAAAAATACTAATTTCTTTCGAGTGCTAAATTCAATGTTTGTGTAGTCCCTAATTATTTTGAAGTGTGATAGAATCCAGCACCTATAAAATCTGTTGACACAAAAGTAGATTTAAAATAAAAATTGAAGCCTCTTCTACAGCCAGGCCAAAATTCTGAGGTAATGCTCCAATATTCTGACAGAAATTTGGCACCGGTGAGAGCTGACTGTGTTCAAATGACAGGATGGCTGGCAATTCTTAACAGTTCTAGCAGGATGTACTAATATTTACAGGAAAAGACGGTCTCTGGCTTTGCTGAAATAACACCACTTTCCTAGTCTGACTGCTTCTGCATGGCAGATCTTAACAAACAGCTACCAAGGGAGGAGGAAAACGATTGAGCTTTCATTAAACACTAATGTTTACCTTCAAATCTGTAAAAAGTCACAATTATATGAAACAGGCGCAAAGCGACGAAAAATAAATAATGACATCATTTTCATGGAATATTTTGATGAAAAAATCCATGCAAAACTTGTAAAATGCAAGGACACAGCCTCCACCCCCACCCCCAGGAAGTCAAGAGCATTGTATGATGAGAGACTATGGCGACAAGGCCCTATTACAACACAGTACTATTTTACAGAAATATAGTATTGCAGTAAGAGCCCCTCGGTTATTTTTAACAGAGGTATGTTCTGGTTATAGTTAAGTGTCAGAGTGTGAAATTCCATAAACCACAAAGCCTTAAAGGGACAGTCTAGTCCCCAAACTCACTTTGGTGAAAGATGAAGATCACTGCTTGTAAAGTGCACAGGCTTGTATGCCTGTGTAATTTGATGCAGGCATTCTGTATAAATCACATTTTTAATATTTGATTTAAGCCCTCCCCAGTGATTCTGCATGTTTACTGCAGGTGCAGCATCACTGATTCTATAGACACTGAGGATATAAAGTTTTGTTTCATATAGTCACTTCCTGTCTCTGAACAGAGATCTGATGACATCACTATAGAGACAGGATACTCCATATATTTGAATGGCATTATTCTCATTGGTTCCTGCAGCAAAAACTGCTCATCTAGTGTGGGCGGTCCTTGTTTCTTGCAAACTGCTGTAATTTCACAATTTCTTGTAGCTGTCAGTATTTTATATTTTAAGCAATGCAAAATTTAAGACATGCATTTTAAAGTAATTTGAAAGCACATTAATATGCATTAATACTTGGAAGAATTATTTTGGGCATTAGACAGTCCCTTTAATTAGGGTTGCCATATCTTCTTGAAAAATAATACCGCCATGATATTGCCTCGCTATGCTCAACATTGGGTTTAAGCCAATTTTTTACCGTGCTGTCAATTAATATGCTGGAGACAAGTAGAGTCAAGTAACTTTATTGGCTACCTGAGTAATTTTAGAGTGCAAGCTTCCAACACCACTCAGCATGTGATACAAAGTAAATGTGAAAAGCATCTCCCTTAAATACAAGTACACATCCCATTGTTAAGAATGGACAGTAGATAATATCAACTGAATCCAGGCTGGACTAAATATCCTACCAACAGTATAAAAGGCCATGACACAGTGATTCAAGTGAGTCCTGTTTCTTATGTCCTCTCTACTGATTTGCCTAAAATGAGGGTCTCTCACTGCCAAAGTAAGAGACCTTGTGCCGTCAGCTGATTTGGCTGCCTGGAAAGCGCTGACAATATCCGCATGGGACTGGTGGTGAGTGGTTGTGACAGAAACCTGAAGTGAAGTGTCATGTACTCTAAAAATAACTTCGGTAAAATAAGTAAAAGTTACATTACAGTTTAGTGGCTAGTAAATATGAGACAATCACATTTCTCACACAATTTTTATTCATAACATCTGTTTAAATAAAATCAAATATTTGTTTCCCTGGATGTGATTTTTTTTAAATATGCGTTGAAAAATAATGGATAAGCACGGGTAATGAGCAATGTCATCATTGACACATGCACAAGGTGCATGTCACATGCACGGTGCATGTCCATAGACATACATGTGGGCTCCCATTGCTGGAATCACGTATCCATATGTGAACCCCGTTATTGGCTCCCCCCAAATGCTAGTGGCACCTATTATTATTATAAAATAAAAAGGATCATCATGAAAAGCACTAACAAAGAAACAATTTATGATAAAAATTAACTAATTTGTGCATAAGTGCTTTTAAAATGTAAGTTTTGATGTGCATTAATTGGTTTATTTATTTCATTTTGGCTGGAATGGACCTATAAGTGATGTTTCCAGCTAGATAATGATGTATCATATTACAATTTTCAGAACCAGCTGGTTAACAGATTATAATGTTCTCTCATGAGAAATGATAATTTAAATGCCTTTGCAAAATGTCCTATGCTTAAGGTTTTTGCACCAGGCTCTGTAGAATCACATTCATTGGCATTATGTGAGACTAAATATAAAAGAAATGTAATTTGGAAGAAGAAGGCCCTTTCAGTTTCTTTTAGGAATTAAATAATAAACTTTTAAATAAACACCACTTTTCAGCATTGGCATGACTAAGTGCCATTGAGGCACAAAATGCTTTGCACCTTATATGAATCTAATTCATAGATGTAGGCATGACTAAGAGTTATTGAGGGTCAAAACATAAAAAGGCATTCAGTCCTATCCTCTGCCTGCTCTGTGTACGTTTTAGTCAGCTATGAATAAAGCTGTTGTTATTTAAATACACGCTGGTGGTTAAATCTTCTTTAACCCCTTCGTGACGCATGGTGCTTGCGTCCCAAACGACGCAAGCACCAAAATGTCATGATTTTTTCCTGGCTACCGATCACAAGGTGATCGGTAGCAAGGAACACTCTGGCAGAGACCCGATCAGGGTCTTAATAGACCCTGTGGGTCCCTGACAAAAAATCGCGAGACCTCCGGACGTCACGTGTGATGTCACGGAGGCATGCCCGAACCCGGAAGTTCGGGCACAGCGCGATTTAGCAAAATGTAGCTGGTGCTCGCTTTGAGTACCGGCTACATTTTCCCTGTCAGACTGAGGCCACTCAAAGTGGCCTCATCTGACAGATGGGATCCCGCTGTAAGTGCCTGCAGCGGGATCCGAAAACAGCTCATCGCTGGGTGCCGCGATGAGCTGATTAGTACAGGACGAACTATGCCGTCCTAACGACTTTAAGGCACTTAAAGTCAGGACGGCATAGTACGTCCTAACGTCACGAAGGGGTTAAGAGAGCATGGAGAGACAGCTTCCTAGACACCTGGTCTATCCTGCAGTTTGAGCAGCTTAGGGAGGCCTCTGAGCTTTATACACCAACTTGAACTCCACAGTTTATGAATGCATAGTGAGATCTACCTAATTTAGAAAACATCCTGGCCATGTATTATTGGGTGTTCCCCCACTTATTGCCAAAGTAATAATATTTCATATAGCAGATTTCCATGCAATTGCACCTACAAAACAGTGTCAGTTGAAAAAGAGGTTAAAGGAACACTGTCACCAAACACACAACAGATGTGCAAGCATTGAAGAAAATACGGAATTGAAGATATCTGTGTTTTTAATACTGATACAAATACTAAGTAAGCTATTTTCAGGCAAAAATATTAATGAGCTGATGTCATAAATTTGCATAATTGTGGCCACCAATAGGAATTGTGAACGCAACCTCTCACAATGTGTTGCAGAGATTTGCCCACAAACTGGTTAATGGCTTTAAGCACTTCTTCCTAGCAGGGGAAATTATCTCACTTCATCTCAGTACAGAATTTTTTACTTTGTAGCTGGACTTATGAAAGTGAAGTACAGTTAACACCACACAAAATAAAATTGTTAACCCCTTGATCGCCTTATACCAACTAGATCCATATATCTAAGTGCTGATCTGAGCTTTTTCCCCATTAAAAAAAAAAAACATTATAAATATATAATAATATAATTGTTAGACTTTTTTATTTTAAAATTGTATCTGCTGTGATCAGTTTGCTGCTCATTGTATGTTTTTGGTGACTGTTTTTTTGTTGTATTTTTATGCTGCTATATTAGCTTAGAGTAGCTTATTATTGTATTAAGTGGCAGTGGTTGCTATTTGGATCAAGCCAATTAAGACGATTCACAACTTGGTTATAAACTGGTTTATGTCTGGTATTAGTGCTATATATTGTGTCTAATTTAAACATTCCCAGCCATTCCTGCATTCACCGGACTGATGCTAAGCTTCTACTTTTTATTTCATTAATTTTAACCCTTTGTTCTCGTTGATCACTCAGTGTACTGTGTCTGCATTTAGTGACACTGATCGCTCCCCACCACCCCAACAATTGAATGGCAATGAGCCTGATGTTTGGGTACGTCCAAATTTAGAGTTTTATGATATATCCGAATTTACCGCAGCTCCTGGCATAACCTGTCAGTATATGCCATCTTCTGATTCCATCGTTTTTCAAATTAATTCTGCCAGATCAGTTTACATTTCAAAACAATCTATATGTCCAGCAGTACCTGGCAGCCCATCACAATTCATATTACTGCAGGCAGCAGTCCTGGCATGCATCAGATGGCAAAGAGATCAAGCAATATTGGGCATTGACGCTTCTCATGGGGATTGTGAAGAAGCCAGCAATGCTTTCCTATTGGAGCAAAATCCTATTTTAGTTCCTCCATTATTCCAGGCAACAATGACTAAGACATGTTATAAAGCAGTGCCACATTTTCTGCATTTTAATAGCAAAGCCCAAATATGACAGCCTTTAAAATTCACCCCATTGTTTTATACTTGAATAAATATTTGTCTACACTCCCAAAAGATTATTGAAGTATTGATGAGTCACTGTTGCATTATAAGAGCAGGCTTATTTTCAAGCAATACATCCCATCCAAGAGGATACAGGATCACATTTTAACAAATGTTTGCCCAGAAGAAATTGCCCAAATGTAAAAAAAAAATTGGGACCTCATGCAACCCTTGCTCAATCAAGGTTACCTTATAATCACTATACTAGTAAGGCTTTGCTAGAAAATTTACTTTTGTATGAAAAGTGTCTGTGGCATTGACAGAAAAAATCAGAAGGGATTCCACCAAAAATGTGTGCTGCGAGCACAAAGTAAGAGCCCAGAATACAATATTTAAAAAAGTATAGCTTGTCATGTTAATGTTCACAATGTGATGGAAATCCTATGTACATATTTTTTAGAAACCATGAGAAGTAAATTAATTTATTTTGATAATAATTGAACTAATTTACTTCAGTAACCATGTATAAGTAATAAAGGCAAAAGCTTAACAAACAAAACAAAAAAAAATACTAACTAAAGGGTGACATTAAAAATGGTATTAAAAGAAAGCCCCATCTGTCCTGTAAACAATGATATATCATTTCAGTGGGCGCACTGAACATGAAGGTAGAAAATCCCAGTTAAACAAACATATGACAATTCTGGTCTTCAAGGTTCATCAAATGCTGTAACTAAGGAGTTAATTAAACCCAAATTATATTATAGACTATGAGTGAAAAAGAAGCACAATAAGCGAGTGAGATAAATAATTTAATGATGGAAACAAGAATACATGTGTTTGTGCCATAAATCCAGGACATTCAGGTGTGAGGTGACATAGCCAAGATGTCTTATAATGAAATACATTCATATAGTATTGAACATGCCTTGGTTTATGCGTTGCCAATCTTGGGAGGGGGACCAGTGACTTGGTTGAGGCAGAGGATAAACTGGGTGGAGCTTTGTGACATGTGATACCTCAATAAACTGGAACAGTCTGGAAATTCCCTTGTCAATTCTTTCTTTCATGAATTAAGGCCAATGTGTTTATATGCAATCTATAGCATGATAACCCACTCCACAAGAGTTTGATAAAAAAAACGTTTAACTAAAAGAACAGTGGGCACTTTAGTCAGAATGAGGGAATGATGGGAGAAATACCAGCAATAATTAGTCAGAAATGTATAAAGGGGTGAGAGAAAATTCCAAAAGTCCACAGCACAGTTACTTTACTGTTTACAAAGCCCCTGTGAATGAAAAACGTGGTCTGTAGGAGATTAGACTAGTTGTTGCCTATGATAACTTTGAAGAGGAATGGTGTCTGTAGATACTTGGTTTCTTTGAAGGGGAATTGCTGATTGATGTTCCAAGTGGTTTTTCTTATTGCCTGATAATGTAGGGCCAGAGTCAGAGATAAATAGAAGGTTTAAGGGTTTTGTGGGTCATACTTGCTCTTGTGCCATTATAAAGTACTGATAGATCTGTGGCTTCCTCACTAACCAGTTGCATTCAGTGTAGTCCTCTAACAGACCCTGCATTTAATATGCTACCCCACTTACTCAGCATGTATTCCTGGGAAGTAGATATGATTCTGGCACTTTTAAGTACCCTTTAGTTGCCATTAACACAAAATGACACGTAGTTTATTGTGCTTTAAGCATATCTTCCAACTCTTCAATCTGGACCCTATACTAGGTTGGCAACAACTTGTCTGAACTAGGCCTACCAGGGACTCTAAACCCAGCTAAGACTCCATTAACATTTAATGCATACCTTTCAATATTACAAAGAGGGAATATTTTGCTGCAGGGTGTGATTGTTGGCATTAACTGGATGCAGTGCTCACACCTGTTTGGTAAGCATTATTTTTTACATTTATATTAAATGAGCCTGTGACTAGCTTAGCACACCGACATTTTTATTTTCCCAGGATGCAGTGCAACAATAAATACTTTTACGTACATAATGACCAATAACAAGCCATTTATGAACACACTTTTTTTTTCAAAAATGAAACAATTTTACTTCCGTTTGAACATATCGTTTTATTGCTGTGGATTGAACCCTAATTAGATTTTTATGCACAACAGAGCTAATAGACCAGGGTATGTTGGTCTAGACACAAGGCTATCCTAGCTATAAGACCGGGAACTGGGGACTAATAAAAGTATTTAGAAAAATTGGGCAGACTAGATGGACCGAATGGTTCTTATCTGCCAACACATTCTATGTTTCTATTTCAAACTTAAGGTCAACATTCTCCAATTTAGCTTCTTGTGAACCAACACTGAGCTCAGAATATTTTTTCCAGCTTGGCTCCCATGGCCTTAAGTTTGAAATTCCCTGGTCAGTTCCCTGCAATTCCCTAAAGCCCTTAGTATTCTGACCTCAATTTTAGGTGGAACACTCAGTTTTCACTCAAGGGAAAGAAGAAATTTGAATCAATCTGTGCTGTGTATATGTTACTTTAAATTAAAACAGCAATTTCTTAAACAGAATTTCTCATCACCCTCCTTCTATATATATATATATATATATATATATATATATATATATCTTCTTGTTTCCATGAAAAAAAAAATCTATATCACTGTGAACAATGGTGAGCTCAGGTGAGATGAACATTCATCTCATCATGTTATCTATGCATTGTGAGTTTATCTACTAGAGGAGCTCAATTAGCCATGCATATTGCATAGTTAAATATTTGAAATAATGCACTTTGCTGGACCAATTCTGTTCTTCTTACAGGGGAAACTTAAAAGGGCTGACCTTTGTATTTCATAGTTAAGTCAGGGAAAAGGTCAGGGAGGGTTGGCAAGCAGGCAGAGGGGCAATTGCCCTCCAGTTGCCCTCTACACTAGATCAGTTTGCTGGGTCTGCATCCCTTTTAACTTCTAACTGCCCTATCATCTAAGCATCCAGCTGTGGCCCTTCAGGTGCGGCACAACTACAAACCCTATAATTCCCCACCAGCTATCTTGAATGGCAGAGAATTATGGTAGTTGTAGTACAGAAACACATGGAGGTGCTGCAGTTGGATTCCTAGGCCCAAGTGTGTAGTACTTTCTATTTAATTGTCTTGTTGACCTATCCGTGTCTGCACATTATCTGTCTGGGTCAAAAGTTCTCAGCACTCCCTTGTAGATCGCTCCTATTTTGTATCTGAGTCGTCTTACATCCATGTAATGACATCTAGCTGTAGTTCTTATTAAAGAAGTTGGAGATTCAATCAACATTATAAGCCAACAGGTAAATACAAAAGTCATTTTTTTATTTGAACTGAACTGCAATACTGTGTTACTTACATGGGAGTGTTTCCTCAGAATTTAACTCTTGCTTGTATAATCGCTGGAAGGTTATCAAGGCCAAAATGGGAAAAAGCAACTACAAAATAAATGTTACTTATTAACATTTCCTGGATGAATGGGAATTATGTTGCATTATATTATTATAAAAGTGTTCCCTTCCAAAGTGCCAACAAACTGTTACAAAGATTCGTAGAATTCATTTCTTAACTTCTATTGGCTTTTGTGTAAGTGTGATTACGGAAAATGTAATCAGCTAAGGAATTCTTGCAAAGCCTTCTAAACTAGAGCGTATTAGAGCATAACACAGACCACCTTGTAAATCTAAGACCTGTCAAAGAAAATGCTGGTAAGGATATGAGTTTAGACTGGGTGGGCCAGGGGAATTTAGTGCCTCAAATATGTTGTTACAAAAACTGGTTTACTTCTCTTGCATATACATTACTATTGGCTCTGTCAAGGAAAGCATATCAAATGTTTCAGTCATAAATCTTTAAAAAGGCAACATGATTCATTTTCTGTTTAATCTGCTAAAACCAGAAAGAAAATCCTGTATCTTCACATCTTTTGGAAAGGTTTCTTCTTGACATAGATAGAATAGAAGGAGCCTAAAGATAACCATAGATCAATACATGAGAGGTGTATTATGTCAAAGTGTAATGTTTTCTGAGCAAAACAGTCATTTATCAATGTACAAAAATATTAATAAATAAATAAAATGTTCTATTTCCCACTGGGTTAAGTATGTCTTACTACAGGTCTCCTGCTATGATAACTTGTTTTGTTCCATGTCAACTATTTGTTTACTACATATTATAGCTGACAAATTTGTTGGAAAGACATCTTTTTGTCTTTGTAGGTCAGGTAAATTACATTTCTAAATGTAACTAGCGGACATGAGAATGGGCAACACACATACATGGGCATAGGAATGATAGACAATATTGATTGGATGGCATTGCAGTCAAGTAATTGAACAAAAATGGTTGTGTGTAGTGTTTCATCATACAGAGGTAACCATACTTAGGGTTCTATTTACTAAAAGGTGAGTTGAGGTGAGATGAACATTTCAACTCACCATTTTAACCATATATTGTGCAGGTACACACCTGGTGAGCTTTCCCCGCTAACCAGATTTGTCCCTGCACAATGTATAGCTAAATTGGTGAGTTTAAATGTTTATCTCAACTAAACTAATCTCAAATCTTCTGCAACTCACCTTTTAACGAATAGTACACCCTTAGTGTCTGTGATATTTCTATACTTTTGGGTTAAGTAAAAAAACAATCCCAAGCAAGTCATGGAAGGGACATCAAGGGATAAGGACAATCATACAAATAGCTGTTTCAATAATTAGAATTTCGATGGTTTAAATACTATTTCTATCACAAAGATTTGAGAGCAAATTTAAACATAGATGCATTTTGTTAATGAGACCTTATCACAAAAGAATTGCTTTTACTGTGAAAGCAGAAAATAAAAAAAATTATTGAAAATGATTTACATTGTGTTAGGAAAATCAAAAGCAAATGCCTAAATTACAAGAAAAATGGAGAACCTCGGAATGTATTTTTTAATGATAATTCTCATTAGGTTTTGTAACAGAATACACGGAGATGCCGTTAATATACTTGCTATATATTAAAATAATCATCTCTATGTGTATAACGTGTATAGCACTTCAGCTGGAGCCAAAATTCTATAAAAATAACTATTCATTATCCTCCTTGTAATTATCCTATCCTTAATTGTCAATGTTGATGTTTGTCTCTAATGTCTAACCTAATATAGGAAAATGACCATTCAGGATAAACATACACCTTAAAAAGGTTGTTTTTTTTTTTGTTTGTTTTAGTAAAAGTGGTATATTTATATATTGTAAAATCTGAGCTCTCATTTTGATCATGAATATTCATTCTATAAAGCTTAATTGCCACTAAATATTCCAATGCAAAATATTTGAATTAAAGATGCAAATTGGAAGCAAATTCACCAGCACAGTTGTTCTCTGGCCTTCTCTGGCAAGCACCTCACTCTATTTAGAAAGTCATTGAGCGGTATGGGAATGATAATGGGATTAAAACAAGATTGGGTATTTGCTTGCTATTACTTTCTGAACATTAAACATTGGATTATTTCCCTAGACAAGCAATTAATTAGTTGAGCCTGAACATTTTAGAGTTCAACAGATTGATACCGAATGAAGGATTTTTTTTTTTGCTTTTACCAAAGACCTTTCCAGATATTATATTACGCAGTTGTTATTCACGTTTGTTATTTAAAGTATTAGTTAAATATTTTATATTTGTTTTCTACATCCGATGTTTAAAAAGCTGTATTTAAAAGACAAGTTTGTTCACTATACAACCTATAAAAGGAAATGCTGTTTTTGTAATAACACATATAATGTTAAAACGAAGCTTTGGTCTTTTGATTTTTTTTAAAACACTGTTGATAATATATTGGAGGCAATGGTGCATTCATAAATGAATACAAAGTGTGTCAGCCTATGAGCTGTGCATTTCTTCACTGACAGAGCCATCAAGAACTGATCTTACTGTTGCCTTATCAGTTGCTGAACTGTGATTGTTCAACCAGATTTGGAGATACCTACATTGTAGCATGGAACAATAATTCAGATTTTTTTTCTCTCTGAAGAATTACTCAAGACTAATACATATTAAATACAAGAGAGCAATGAAATCACTCCAGATCCAACTAACTGCATCACTGAATCCTGCAGATTCCAACATAATATACATATTATATAGTATTACAAACTGGTATAATAGTATATAATGATTGTCCATTAATGCAGAGATGTAATTTTGCAGAGTACACAATCATATCAGTGGCCAAAAAACAATAATGGCTACAGAATGTTATCAAACTATAATCTTAAATGTAGAACTGAAGCTGTTAAGTAAATACCATGTGTCCATATATCTAATTTATCACCATAGCTGATCATAAAATGTATGTGGGGTCTTTTCACTCTAGTTTAAATGTGGAATATTTAATAATATTGTGTAATAAAAAACTGGCATCCAATTATTCAATAAAGCAAATTCGGTTATATATTTGACCATCTTAGCTGAACCACGTATGGCTAGTTTCACTCCCGCACTTATCAGATGTTAATAATGAGAGACATACTGCTTTTGTGTTGGGTCCTGAATCATAGCTGTTATCTGAGGAGGCATGGCAGAGTTGTGCATTGGCACCAAGAGAAGAAGTAAGAGAGTATTGGTTCCCTTTTAAATACTGTTCATTATGTCAAAACCCTGATCAATACATTCATTCTCAGAGATGTCCATCATAAGCATTCCTGTAGCAGACATCATATCACCATTTCGTGGATGGTGGGTGGATGTCACCGTTATGATCCATCAATGTCAGGGTGATATTTTCCTCCTCATGGTAGATCTCTATCTATAACAGTATGAAAATAAACAGTTGATCTACGTTTGAATATCTGTAGATATCAAGGTCATTCCAATACACTATATCTTCGAGAACATGATGACAATGGATTAAGATACAATAGGTTAACAGTCAGATTATTGTCTCCACTAATACATTGATAATGTGCAGCAACCTGCACTTGTGCTGCCTGATTAAAGAACAGCGGTTATCTGCAAGTAGTAAGGAATCTTTTAGGTAATTGGCTATATATATATCTGATTTTTATTGCCATAACAATGAAGAAACAATGAAAAGACTTACCACTTATGAATTACTCTCTATACAATAGTCAGACTGAAGCAGTTCTCTTCACTTATTTACAAAGTGCCTATTCAGTTGTCATTTACAAGAATTCAGCTTTTATTTCCTTTTGGCTTCATTATGAATAAGATGTAGTTGAGCGAAATGAATGGGACTAAAATTTCATAAATGGAGGCAAATGCAAACTGAACAATGTTTAGTTCCTTGTTGACCTAGAGCAAGGGTGTCCAAGTTTTTTGTGCAGAGGGTCACTTCACCAAAAATGTATGTGTGAGTGGGCCACATTCATTTATCATTGAATAAAATTACACACACACACATAAGAATTTGTGTATCACAAACTCCACAGCAATAAAACTCACAGTAATGTGCAGTGTGTGAGTGTATCACAGACTCCCCAGGAATAAAATACTCACACGCTGCACATTACTGGTAGTTTTATTGCTCTGGAGGCTGTGACACATTCACACTGCACATTACTGTGAGTTTTGTTGCTATGGAGTCTGTGGTACACTCACACACAGCACATTACTGTGATTTGTATTGCTGCACTAGACTCCACAGCAATAAAACTCACATTAAATACTCAGTCACACACACACATTCACAGCCACAGATAGAGACTTACACATACAAAGCCACAAATACACAGTCACACTTAAACGCTCATCCACACTTACACACACAGCCACACACTCCCACTTACACACAAATACATACATACATAGACTCACACTTTCACACAGATTCACACATACAAAGCCACAAACTTACATAAACAAAGTGACACTTAAACAGTCACACTTACACACATAGGGTGATACTTACACAGACTCATCCTTACATTTTACACACATACAGAGTCACACTCACACAGTCACAATTACACAGACAGACACAGAGAGATACTTACACACACACACAGATACACACAGACACAGAGACATACTTACACACACACACAGACACAGAGATATACTTAAACACACAAGCAGACACAGAGCTATGTTTACACGCACGCGCAGATACAAAGATATACTTACACACACGCACAGACACAGAGATATACTTACACACACACACAGACACAGAGATATACTTACACACACGCACAGACACAGAGATATACTTACACACACGCACAGACACAGAGATATACTTACACACACAGGTTGTTTTTTTTAACGGGGCTGCGCAGTCCAAATATAACTCCTCCTCCATGCATCTCCAGGTGCGTGTCTGCATTCCCTCCCCCTGACCCTTGTGCACGACGTCATGCGCAGGGTAGTGAAGCTATGCGCACCGCAAGATATGTGGTGCTCTGACATGGGTCTTTACATGTGGCTGGAGGTACGGTCACCGCTGCAGATCTCAGGCGGGCCACACCTCCATTTCCAGCGGGCCGCATTTGGCTCGCAGTCCGCATGTTGGACTCCCCTGACCTAGAGTGTTTAGTCACTATTGAACACTATGTTTCTGTGTTTTTCCTGTGCTATTTAGACCATGACTAATACTGCAGTCCTGTGAGTTCAGAAGACTAGAATTTGTCCATAACCTGAACACAGTTAAAAACCTTGTACTTACTTTGGCGGGGGAAAAAACACCAAGAGTCTGGAATTGGATTTAGAAAACAAAATTATTAATTAGCACAACATTACTGTAACAAACAAGCATATCAAATTAATAATAAATTGAATATACATTGCTATGTAACACATTAAAATATCTAAATTATAGATAGTACTTTTGATTAAAAAAAGTGTACTGCTTTGAGTGGGTAACCCTACTGATCATTAAAGAAACTAAAACAGGTAGTGAATCCTAATCATATAAAGGTCTACTCCAGTGGTGGGAAATCCTCCAGATGTTTGGAAGGACTACATTTCCCATACTCCTCTGCCAGCCTCTTAGATGAGAAAGCATTATGGGAGGTGTAGGTCATTAGCAACTGGAGAGATGCAGATTCCCCAAAACTGATCTACTCAATAAGAAGAGAATTACAGGGAATGGAGACAAAATTTAAACTTAAGGCTGAGTTGGAAAACTTCTCCCATTAAGCTGCATTGGAGATTGTTTCCAACTTGACTATATTGGCCTAAAGTTTGAAATACCCATCGCAATTGCCTGCAATTCTCGCTTTACTGAGTAGACCCTTTAATCTGAAACCAGACACTTTACTTCATTCCATTAAAAACATTCTAAATAAACAGACAAACATACACCAAATCTCCAAGCTGAGCACACTGTATAATGTATGCTGTTTAAAGTAAACAGCACTTTCAACAGCTACTATTTATCACAGATTACTCTGGAGCCAAGACAAAGTTATAGTCTATTAGCAAAAGTGTGAGCAGCTCTAATTTAAGACACAAAAACAGAAAAATGGTTGCTGGATGCCCTGCTGGAAATGTAATCTTCAGTATGATATATTGATAAATCCATAATCTTCCAGTTTAAACACTGATCAAGGTAATACACCCTGCATTAAAGTCCCTAAAAAGAGTGAACTGGGGACAAATTAATATGGGGATTCCTGAGTAAAAGAGTCATACAGAAAAACAACACCAGATTAGAGCAAGCAAAACAGAGTGACATATTGTACATTTCACCAAACAGTTTTGTCAGGGGCTAATTTGAGTGTGAATGAGTGTGAGTTTCCAGGTCCTGGGAACCTTCCCCCCCCCCCCCCCCCCCCACCTACTTAGTAATCCATTAGATTTACTAGTACACCCACTAGGCAGGGCTTGAAGTTGGTAGCATAATATACACTCACTGGGCAGAACTTGATGGCAGAGATTAAGGAAAGCATATCATCTTTGCTGAATGACTGAGGGGTCCTGTCAAATATGTTCCTAGTTCCTGCTTTGGCAGGATATTTATATCCCATTGATAAAGGTAATATATCCTGCAGAAAAGTCCTGCCAAAGTGGGAACAAGGGACAAATATGACATGGCCCCTTACTTACTTTAGTTTCCTCAAGACAATAACCAAACCTTACTTTATTTAACAAAATGTTTGTAGCAGATAAACTCCAAAGTGCAATGAGGTCCCTGAGCAATGACATACTTATCAGTTTGTGTATACTGCCAATCTGCGCTCTGCCGTAATCCACACCAGCACGGTGGGACAGAAACCCATTAAACCGTCAAATGGAAGAGACCAGGGATTCAGGCCATGAGGCCAAACATAACAAAATAGGCTCACCGGGACCCCAACATCCTTTGAAAAAAGGAATTCCATCTGAAAAAAACAGCTGGAAGAGAGGTAGTGAAGGCAAGAACAACTTCAGGCTCTACAAATTTGAAAGAGGAGTGGACTTCCTATGTGTTGACTGTTTAACACCCAAGACTAACCCCCCCCCCCCCTCCCCCACAATATGGAACTGCCTACTATTAACTAGTTTATTGTGCTTCAAAAGTAAACTCAAATTATTATTATTAACCTTAATGTCTCTGGAGTGCACTAGCTTTTATTCTGGCAAGCCAAGTAATGTGGCCTGTTTTCTTAATCCTTTCTCCAGGCCTCTCTATCTGAACCTAGATAGTTGTGAAATCTTTGGTTATGAGAACATACTGTAGCCTTGATATCATTTTCATGTAACATAGTTTAGGCTTATTTGGAACCCAAGTGTGAATTTTCCAAAAACCCCAATATAAACATTTCCTCGAACAGGTGTGCAGGGCTGCAATTTCTGCAAAAGTTTCCAAGCAATAATCTGTTTGTGGTTCAAACTTCAATTATTTATTTTCATGTGCTGTTTCACCTTGATTGAAATAAATGACTCCGCTGTATTGTTAAGAAGGTTGACATATCTGACGGCCCATGAATGTTCAGGTTCTTAGAGTAGGTTTATTATTTCAAATAATTGCTGCCATGTGCGTATGCAGAGCTGCTCTTGGAATAAAGAAAATAAATGATAAGCGAAGTGAAATATTAGGACAGAATAAAGACAATTAAATGTAAGTAAAGTTCTAGGTTGATTTGGATCACAAAAGCAGGATTACATTTAAAAATAAATATTTCACTAATGTTAAAAATAAATTCTAAATCTAAAAATGTATTCTAAAAATGTATTGCGTGGAAATACAAAACATGAAGTTCTTGAAGTACTTTACTGTAATTTCTAACTGTAGCCGCATGAAGATTTACACAAATAAAGCACCTTGAATTGCCTGGTGTCAAGAGATCCAGGGAACCAGAATTATAGCAGTTCTATGAATCTCTGTGGTTTCATGCTGAGAGGGCATTAAGGTGCCAGGGAGGTCCCATCGCCGAATTCGACTACTTGACTGTAATCCTTACCATGTCAAACTGAATAACCACAGAGGTTTCATCTACAGTATGTGTTTAATTAGCATTACGTTATGGTGAATTAAGATGCTTAACTGAACTTTGTGTCGTCTAAGGCAACCCCTCCGATGTGATGTCAGATGGCATTGGACAGAGGTGGAGTCTCCTTGTTCATTTTCAGTATTAAGCAGGATAGTAAAAAAAAACAGGGGTGGGCAACAACGTTGCATATAGTGGATATTTACTGGGGTCTCTGGTGGACAGTTTAAGGATGTTCTATGGACCTTCACAAACCTCACTGTAGACACTGGTGTCCTTGTATGGACACTTTGCCTATCCCTGGTAAAGGTTATCTTAAAACTTTTCAAATGCAGCTTTAAAAACTATTTACATTACATTTGGTACTGGGATTATTTGTGAAGATTTGCCATTTCATGAACATCTCAGCACTATAAATATTGTGATTTTACTAGCAGTAACTGTTGAATTTTATATGTAGCAGGGGAAAGATTTGTTCACTCATTCATCCCTGTATTTGATTAATTCTGATCTAGTTACTGTCGTTTTCCAGCCAGAGGGTGGAAGTTGCAGTCCAAGAGGTTTGCAGTTTGTTTGCAGATTTCCACATAGCAACTGCTGGGCTGGGCTTCCTAGGTAATTACTGAAGTGCCAGAGATCAAAAGAACCTTTGGAAGAGAAACAGTTCAAACAAGGAGAAGACTAGAGGAGATAAATTGGCTGTACTTTAAGGATCTTAGAGTAGTACACCTCTAATACTAAAGTACAGCTATAGAAGTCAGCTAAACAAGAAGGGGAATTAAGCATCAGTCAGTATACTGTATCAGTGAGAAAGCTATGTGACTGTGCATGAGATGTATTTTCTCTGCATCTTCACCCACGCTCACACTATTTACTTACAGCATCTGACCCTATACCCCAATGGCTAAGAATACAGAGGAAGTAAAACAATGAGGAAAATAACAAGTTGCACATCCCATTTGGCATCAAATTTGTATGCACATACTGTGCACTAATCTAAGCACATGTTTGGGATTTAATATAAGCACATATTGTGTTAACATGTAAATGTCTTGTTAAGGGTTTCAACCCATATTCCAGATTACTACCTGGGGACCCACACACCAGTATGTTATTGTTCTTAATCACAGAGGGCGAAGTAGATGTTGTAAACCCAAAAGTCAGGTGTGTCATATTATGTAGTGTTAAATCCCTTTGGCTACCAGAGCTTTGTAAATAATTAAGTAGAATTTATTGCACTTCATCTGTGAATATATATTGTAATCATAGTTAAAGATATCACATTCATTCACAATTCCACAGTTCAGTCAATAGCAGGCAGTATCAGCCTTCACTCTGTCTAATTCCCCTCAGGGATAGTCAAGTTGACAATCCTAAACCTAGCCAATCAGAAGCTTGATCCCTGCAAGTCTACATTACCTGCATGCAGAAATAGAAATCACCTAGGCATTCTCCTCTGTAGTACTAACAATTACATGAGGCCAGATTCTAGCCAGTATAGATAAACACATATAGCTCTACATTATACAGTTGTGAGCACTGGCTCTATACCTCATGTAATGTGAATAAGAGTAATGTAACCAGAAAGACTAAAACAAATATGAAAGAGGGAATTAACAAGGAATATTCAAACTTAAAGCCAAAATAAACAAATTGGCAATATTCTCCAATTCAGTTGAAATTGGAGAATTTTTCCAACTCGCTAATTTGGCCCTAAGTTTGAAATTCCCTTGTAAATTACTTGACATTTCCTCTTTCATGAATCAAGCCCATAATGTATCACTCTAAACAATGTAAACCAAGACCAAATGTTATTTATGTCCAGGTTTATAACGTTACATAGTGGGCTGTTCACTAAAAAGTGAACTGTGATAAATTAACAAGTGAACAGTATAGATCAGACATTAATAGAGGAGTCTGAAAGTCAAGCTGTATAATCTTTTTGCTACTAATTGCCTGATTCTTGATGTTTATGTGTTGGTGTATCCCAGTTTCAGTCTTTAGTGAATATACCTCTATAATTTGTGTTTATAGGTGCCTTTATTCTCCTTCATTTTCAGTGGGTAAACCTCTTCATGCACAGACACCCAGGCAAAAACTTGTCCGATGCGGCAGATGTGCACTGTGATTAAAGTGATCATATGACCGGAAGAAGATTAAGCTGGATCCCGGAGGAAGTTCTTGGTTGCAAGGAATAGTCCTATACCAGAAATCAAAGAACACGGGAGTGCCCTCTCTTCTATTAGAGCAAACAAAGATCATGGTAGATACATGTCCGATTGCGCAAAGCAATTAAGAAAGACTAGGACTGTGAATTCTCTTTAACTCATGTTTGGGCATTGCTTTGATTTCACACTGACACTTTTTTTTTATTTTTTATATAGATTATGTATCAGTTTGTCTGTCACATTGTTGTAGTATAACGTTCAAGTACCGTATTAAGTTCTACAGAAATAATAATGATGTCCACAGCATTTTGTGAATATTTATTAATTATTTCTTTCTGAAATTTTCCAAACCACAAACTTATATATTTCCATTTATCTCTGCGGTGTTCAGGCATATCGGATGTCATCATACCTGATGCAGAAAGTGCAGGCATTACAAAGGATCACACAGTATGTATCAGTTTCCTGCTGATGGTCAGAAAACATTCCCAGCTACACCATGCTGTAGCAGTATTTAAAGAAAACATTGCCCCAAATTCTATACCTATTAACTGCCACAATTCATAAGGAAAAAATTAAAATGAAAATTTCATGTATAGTGAAAAGAAGTCTGCATTTATTAATACCCTTTTAGTATAGTAAGACAAGGCTTGGATGCTCCATGTGTAATAGGTGTGAGCCGCACACCTAGCATGGAGTCACATATATTTCCGTGGTTTCTGTGCTCCGAACAGACAGCACACAAACCCCGGAAATACATGACATACATCTGGGAGACAGACGGCAGCTGCGAATTTGACATCAGAGTCACTCAAAGTTTCGTATACTTTTCATGCTAGTCGAATTGGCAACAGAATGAATGACTCTGATGCTGAATTTGCAGCTGCCGTTGGCCAATCGGATGTATGTTGTGTATTTCTGGGATTTTGGGACAGTATGTTTGGAGCACACAAACCCGGGAAATACACAAAATACATTGTGCCCCTGAGTGACAGGTGTGCTCCCTTGAGTAAGAAATGGGTTGTAAATGCAAAAAAAGAAATATCATTATTTTAACCCACTGGATTATTTGGAAATCCTGTACACCCGGAACTGTGCAGGCTGAGCGCTCTCACTCCAGTGGGTATGATGTGCATGAGTTTGATAAGGAAAAAAAAATAGAAACGTTCTGCTCCAGAATCACGTGTCTCCCACATAATCCACTGGGAGGCTGGATCCAGTCAAATATAGCTTTTATTGAATTCACTGAACAAACAAACCAGATTATGGACCACAGTGGAACAGTGCGGTTAATTTGAATTTCTCTGGTGTAGACACGGAGCTCCACTCCGCAGGAGAGTCTGAGCAGCATATAGTCCGACACACAAAACAAAAGTCGGCTGCTCACCAAAAGCGTGAAAATGATGGCTTACAAGTGTCACTTAATTCCAATACTTGTCAAACAAAAAAAAGGGGGGAGGGGGAATAAAAGGAAAGACGCAATACCAGCCCCCCCCCCCCCCCAAAAAAAAAAAACTCCACAACAAATCAACCACACTAGAGTCATCAGGTGAACCTTTTCAATACAATGCAAGAATTAAAATGTTCAAAACAATTACATATGGATTAAAGGCTTTAGCATGACTCCAACAATTATATGAACGCCTGTGAATCCTAAGGATTCGCCCTACTCAATATGGGCCAGAATGCCCTGAAAATAAGATTGCTGAGTGCTAAAACATGTGCACTCATAGGCTAATATTAAATTTAATATTGCATAAAATCACGGTTGCAACATACAAAACTATTCTCTAAACTACAGAAAAAGTGCATTCATTTTTATATGAGTGCCAGGAAGTCAAGTGACACGAGCGCTCCAAATTTATTGGACAGAATGGCTTTCACCCCTAGCGCTGCGCTCACTACAATGAGGCCTCGTTGGATCTGCCTATAGAAACATAGAATGTGTCGGCACATGAGAACCATTCAGCCCATCTAGTCTGCCCAATTTTCGAAATAGAAATGCCTGGAGTATGCTTTTTCATACACATCCCTAAATAAAAAGTTCCAAGTCGGCTAGTCAGAGACAGCCTGTACTACAAAACATGCCCAATGGGTTAAACATTCAAAATACATGATTTGTGTGGCCTGGCCACCAGAAGGAAAGAATTAAATGCTGCCCTAGCATTTTCAAATCTCTTTCCTTATCCTTTGCCTTTAGGCATGTCTCCCCCACTGAGCCATTCTGTCAGATGGATGTAATTACCGTCCAAGTGTTTTCATTTTCCAAACTCCCATTCTGCTTTTTAGATACTCTCACCTCTTTTGCAGAAATCAATAGCAGCTGCTATGTGCCCATCAAATCAAGTGGGAAACAAAACGAATTTGGACATTAAACATGGAAAACATACAAAGTAGTACCAGGCATAGCAAGTTGGTTGCACGGTAATAATAATAATAATGTTGGTACTGGTATGGAACATATTTATAATTATTAGATTATTGATAAAATATGTACAGGTGAGATTATTGTATTGTGCCTTTAATGTAGAAGTGGCCATGCAATCATAGTGTTTAACTTTAATGTCTCCCTTTCTGAAATTACTTTGGGAAGTGCATGGAATCCTGATTGCCATAAATGAAATAAAACAAATTCACCATTTTCATAGTTGCCAATATCGGCCATGTTTCCAGGTATATGTGTATCCTGCGGTAAATGCACGCAAAATGCAGGCAGTATGAAGGATGCATATAGGCACAGACATAATCCAAATACCGTATTTCCCTGATTCTAACACACAATTGATTGAAGACACACCTCTTTTCCAGGGGTGTTACAATTTAAAAGTCGTATAATCCAGGAAATAACTAAAACAGTTATACTTACCATGCTACATGCGCTTGGAAGCCAACAGTCCCACGCAACAGCGTTGCACTACATCCAGCACCGAAAATCCTCCCTCCTTACATAAGCCAAAATGCGACTTTCGACTGTGAAATGCAAATCTTGACTGCTGAGACAAAAATCTTGGCTGCCGAGACGAACATCGCGTCTTATATTCAGCAGCGAATTTAGCCACCAAATGTAAGACACCAATTCTAAGATGCACGCCTTTCCCAGAGCTGTTAAAATCGAGATAAAAGTTTGTCTTAGAATCAAGGAAATATGGTAATTAATCATTGTGGATATCTCATAGGATCTACACTAATTAATTGGATTATGTCAGTGTGTATATACATCCTATGTACTGCTGGGCTGCACATTGCATGCATTATACGCAGCATATGCATTTATTTTTTCTTCAATACACATAGATGTCCCTGGAAACATGGCCGATGTTGGCAACTATGCATCTATAAAATATGGCATACAAAATAACACCAGACTTCCCATTTTAAGGTGTACACATTAAAAAATGCATATTATTTTAATGCAACCATATATTATGTCAAATAAGAGAAAAGTTGAAAAGTTTTTGGCACTCCCCCTGTTTATGTAATGAAAATAATCAAGAAACAAGATGAAGTCAGAAACAGGAGACAAAACACAATTAAAACTCCTTTACTTTAATTTTTCTCACAATCTAAGCATTTGTTCGCAGTTCTAACAAGATATAAAAATCACTTTTTATTCAGTACATTTAATTTGCAAACAGTATTCATGGGATGGGTTCCCTTTAAATAACAGTAAATGAATCAGGTGGACTATGGACACTATACCTGAGCTCTATGCATTATTATATGTTCATGCACAGGGAACTGTGTCATCAAAACTCGACAGTCATGAGGAATACAGCTTATTTGCATGCACAGGGAACTGTGTCATCAAAACTCGACAGTCATGAGGAATACAGCTCATGTGCATGCACAGGGAACTGTGTCATCAAAACTCGACAGTCATGAGGAATACAGCTCATGTGCATGCACAAGGAACTGTGTCATCAAAACTCGACAGTCATTAGGAATACAGCTTCCAAAACAAGTAATAGCGCCATGCTTGGAGTCTACTCTGCTTAGATCATGTTGTGTTTGTATTTAGAATAATAAACAAGTTTTAAATGGTCCAGTCTCCACATTTCTATGGCTTACTTTCCAACACTAAATGACATCACAGATAATAAATTTATAGTTATGCATCCATACCAAGCTTCCTAAGTTATGCATTTCAAAGAAAATGTCTAGTCTCTTCTGAGCTAATGAGCACGTAAAACACTATAGTTTTTATGCATAATGGATAATATGGAATACAATATAATGCTCTCAACCTTTAACGCACAACATGGAAACAGCTACACTACCCCATAGAACATACAGAAAAATGTAGGGGGGTTTCTATAAGCTGCCCAGATTTTTCCGCTTCCTAATAAGAGAGAGACAGGTGCAAATTGCAAGACACAGAGGTAAGCTTAATCCCACTTTTATCTGTTAATATTCAAAAGTGATTTTTAAAACAAACTTTAGTTTACTCGTTTACCTCTATGAGTGTTACTTACTGCTTTATTAAAAAAAATTTCAATAATGCTATGAAAGGTGATGGAAACACACGTCTACACACACCATTTCCCATAGAAATCACAAATTCCCCATGCTATTGCAAGGGATTTTGGGTAGGCCTGTGAAAATTATACTCGCATTAGCATTCAGGGGGTTAATAGAAACTGAAAGGCACTAAATATTTCAACAGCAGATTAATATATATGTAAGCCTCAGTGCATACAAGCCAGGTCACGTTATACGGTCCCATCTCAGATTAACAAAAAGAGAAGCAATAAATACACAGTGTAATTTATACTTTAAAAGTGTATACAATAAATGTTTTCTTTGTCTCAGCACTTGATATTGGAGCCTAAAAGCTTATGAAGCACTTTCCAGTAGCTTTTGGTTTCACCCTTCATTGGTGCCAGTGACAAAACTCATCTGCCAAACTTTGATAATATCAGTGGCAGACATCTGTGTCCTACGTCTGCTAGGACCACACCAAGCTACTTCGCTTTACTAGCTAGGAAATGTTCTTTCTCACGAATTGTACAGAGGGCAGAGGTTGTTTGTTTCAGCAAGCTGACTAAGAGCATCTCAACATGGTATTGGATACGGAAGGTCATGTAGAGTCACCACTGAAACAATAGCTGTGTTAACCAGTTAAATGCTCTCTTTCTTTATTTAACATTTCAGTGTGCTGGATGGTAATACCTGTGAAAAAATATATTTTTTTTTTTATCATGGTTCATACAGGATCTGAAGATAAAAATAATTGTAACTGATAAAACAAATGCCTCCAGGAACTTTTCGACGTTGTGCTGCCTTGATAAGGGCAATATTGATAATTCCCTTCACTGACAACAAATGTATTGCACTCACTTGGACATTAAATGCTTTTCCTAAAGCTTATAAAGTTCCAACAGTGATTCTTATAGAATGAAATGTGGTTACTGAATCTTACATTTTCAGTATTTGCATAAAAACAATACAGATAATACTCCATAAATTGATTTGGACAATGATGTTTCAGCTTAAATTCATCTGAAATAAAAGAGCAGGTTTAGAAATATTTAATTGTATATACATTTTATGAACAAAAGTATTGGGATGACTGACCATTGCACCAACAGGGACTTTTATGACATTGCATTCTAAATTCATAGTCTATATTATGTAGTTGGTCACCCTCTTAGCAGCTATAATATCTTCCACTCTTCTGGGAATGCCATCCACAAGATTTTTAAGTGTTTCTGTGGGAATTTGTCCCCATTCATCCAGTAGAGGATATGTGAGGTCAGGCACTGACGTTGGACCAGAAGGCCTGGCTCCCAATCTCCATGACAGTTCATCCCGAAGGTGTTCGATGGGGTTGAGGTCAGGGCTCGGTGCAGGCCAGTCAAGTTGTTCCACATAAAAATCATCCAACCGTGTCTTTATTGACCTTGCTTTGTGCACTGGGGCACAGTCATGCTGGAATAGAAAAGAGCCTTCCCCAAACTATTCCCACAGAATTGGAAGAAAAGCATTGTCCAAAATGTCTTGGTATGCTGAAGCATCAACATTTCCCTTCACTGGAATTAAGCAGCTTAGCCCAACCTATGGAAACAGCCCCCTACCTTTGATCCCTCTTCCACCGAACTTTACAGTCAGGCAGGTAACGTTCTCCTGGTATACTCCAAACCCAGACTCGCCCATCAGACTGGCAAACAGTCATACCACAGAACACATTTCCACTGCTCTGTGACTGAGTTGCTCCTAAACGCTTCCACTTTCCAATGATACCACTTACAGTTGTCCGTGGAATATATATATGGAGGAAATTTCACAAACTGACTTATTGCAAATTCTGAAATACACTGATTTCAGAATGACCCATTTTTCTCCAAATATTTTTATATGCAGACTGCAT
Organism: Pelodytes ibericus; assembly: GCA_036172795.1. Classification (NCBI taxonomy): domain Eukaryota; kingdom Metazoa; phylum Chordata; class Amphibia; order Anura; family Pelodytidae; genus Pelodytes; species Pelodytes ibericus. Next base: position 184,753,769 of record CM069859.1, on the reverse strand, counting down.
GGCTAGGTGCTTTATTATATACACCTGTAGCAATGGGTCTGATTGAAACTAATTCAGTAATCAGGTGGTGTGTCCCAATACATTTGTCAGTATAGTATATATACATGTAAGGTTTTTGAAATATTGAAGAATGCCTCCAAATTTTGTGTTCATTAAAGTTGTCACCATCTGACCACTCGCACAATGCACTTGGTTACCAAGTGTCAGCACGAAATCAGCCAACATGACTTTCCATACAGATGTCTGAATTTTAACTTACTTGGACTGAGTGACACACTGAAATCTTGCTGGTTTGGTTAACCATTTCATTTTTATTTAAAATGCAATTTGTGAATGCAATTCATTATAAAATGGACACAGTTAAAAGCATAGATATTCAGTGTACTTGAACTTTTGACTGGTACTGTGGTTATAAAAGCTATAAAAGCTGTCTGGTTTTGCTTTTGTTCAGTCCAGAAAGACAGTTTTTTTAGCATTCTTGGGGATGTCATTAGTATATACTTGTCAGTGCATTATCTGGTCAGTAAGCATGACTTAAAGCTCTAACTGAGTGACCAAGTAATACCTAATTGGAATGCATCTTTGATTTCATAGACATCAGTTCTTTTTCTTTATTATCACTCTTCAGTATTCACATCAGACTTTCCTGAGGTCATCCTGGGAAGTGGATTTCACGCTACAGTAATAAGCAAAACAGGCATCTCCCATAACCTTTACGTTTGCAATAAAATATCTCTCACTGTTTTATAAAAATATATAAAGGGCATTGTTTATTGAAGTATTACAGACTTTTTACTTTAAAAGTTCATATTTCCAGATTCTGATCTCATTGCAAAATTAGCATACGATATACATAACCTCTAATATATATATTTTTATTAAAACAAACTAAAATAGTGTGTTTCGGTGCTCAAAAAAATCTGAATATTTAAACTCTTTATTCAGGATGTAGTACATAGAAATCAGTATATTATCTTGTTCCTGTAATGTTTTATGTATACTCTGGCTTTATATGCACAAAATATTGGTTAACAAAATTATATTTGTATTTTGATACATGGGAGAGTCCCAAGTTTCTTAATATTTTTAGCACCAACAACAATATTTTCACATTTATTCCATTTGTGGAACAATCCCAAACAGTTTGTTTTCAAATTCTTAGTTTCGTATCTTGTTTAGGCAGGTCTGGTATGTGTAAATTTATGTTTAGCATTGCCTCTGCTACCCACTGACTTTCAGGTAGGTTCAGGTTCTACCCCGCCATTACTTAAATGGCTTATATCATGTTGACAAATTTATTTTTTACTGCAGAGTATGTTGATTTCTTGTTTTGGTTTTTGTTTTTTGCCTTTTTTCCTGGTGCTTTTTTTTATATGCCTTCTTAAATTCCTCACTACACCCATTTCTTACTTTTAGTTTGCTGAATGGAAATTCATGAGAAACATGGTCCACACCAATTGGTTTGCCAAAGCTTACTTCAGGAGTGGCAAACTACAGCCCTTCCATAGTACTCTTAAGAGGCTGGCAGGGAGATTTCGTGCTTTAACAGTTGAGGTGCTACAATCTGATACCCCTGGGTTAGCTAATATTTGCCTTTGAGATATGGAGAGGCAGTAGCAGGTTACAGGTTTAAAAAGAAGGTAAAAGTAAAATAGTGGTGGGCAGAGTGACAGAGAGATAATGCAAAGTATGGTGAGACATAGCACGATGATAGAAAGAGACGGAGGGGTGTTCATTTCTCCAAGGAAAACATGTAAGATAATAGTACTTAGTAAAATAAACTGACAGCAGACACAGGAGGGTGGGCGTGAAATTAAACCTGATATGTGATATGGATTAAGTGTTGAGATTCCCAGAAATCACGCCAATTCCAGGTTGAGCAATTTAACCCTTGCTGGTCTAGTTATAGTCGGTGTATTTTGGCTTGCTGCATGTAGTTTTTCTAAAGCATTGTTAAACAGATGATTTATCAATGCAACAAAAATAAAGAGAAAAATTATATACGCAGAAACAACAATCCAGGAGTAACACATTGTATGCATATTGCAGACCCAGAAAATGCCCCAGCCCAAAATTTCAGACCCAGGACTTGCCTCAGCACCCCAGGACATGCCCCAGCATTCTTTTGTGCACCCAGGACATGCCCCATCACCCACATTGCACACCAAGGACATGCCCCAGCAACCACATTGCAGACCCAAGACGTACCCCAGCATGTCAGGACATGGCCAGCACCCACACTGCACACCTAAGGCATACCTCAGCATCCACATTGCAAACCCAGGACATGCTTTTGTCTAAATATTGTTTAGTTGTTGTTGTTGTTTTTTGTTTGCTGCATTGAAAGGAATGGAATATCTTGTCTAGTGATGCCATCAGACAATATATTGCACTGTTAAGAGATCCTAGTGTACAAGCGCAAGGTTACTAAGATTCCACACAATACATTATATTTTTATCAGCACAGCAGCAGAGGAAGTGACTAAATGGAACAAAACAAAACTGATACATAACAAGCATGAACACTATTATCTACCCCAGCACACTCTTACAATCTCCAGATATCCATGGGCGCTGAGCTGGCTCACAATATTCCTCACTTTGCAGTGTACATTATGACAGAAATAGTGGGGGGTTTTCCCATAACACATCACGGGACTTGATTTTCATTTCCATTGTAACAGGAAGTCTTCATGTGCCCAGGACTGATATAAATCTGTATATCTGAACGAATACAGTTATAAAAATAGATAGATTTTTTATTATACTTGTGAATAAGATGACATGAATTAAAATGTATTTGTACTACTAGAGTGAAAACATATCACATATTAGGAGATTGTCTCCATTGAATTGTGAGGCAAAGCCAGAATAAAGGACACGCAGAGATAAAAGAAAAACTATCCAGGCTATCAAACTCCTCAGCATTTCAATCTATCAAACTCCTCAGCATTTCAATCTATCAAACTCCTCAGCATTTCAATCTATCCAACTCCTCAGCATTTCAAGCTATCCAACTCCTCAGCATTTCAAGCTATCAAACTCCTCAGCATTTCAAGCTATCCAACTCCTCAGCATTTCAAGCTATCAAACTTCTAAGCATTTCAAGCTATCCAACACCTCAGCATTTAAATCTATCAAACTCCTCAGCATTTCAAGCTATCCAACTCCTCAGCATTTCAATCTATCAAACTCCTCAGCATTTCAATCTATCCAACACCTCAGCATTTCAATCTATCAAACTCCTCAGCATTTCAATCTATCCAACTCCTCAGCATTTCAATCTATCCAACTCCTCAGCATTTCAAGCTATCCAACTCCTCAGCATTTCAAGCTATCCAACTCCTCAGCATTTCAAGCTATCCAACTCCTCAGCATTTCAATCTATCAAACTCCTCGGCATTTCAAGCTATCCAACTCCTCAGCATTTCAAGCTATCCAACTCCTCAGCATTCAATCTATCCAACTCCTCAGCATTTCAAGCTATCAAACTCCTCAGCATTTCAATCTATCCAACTCCTCAGCATTTCAAGCTATCAAACTCCTCAGCATTTCAAGCTATCCAACTCCTCAGCATTTCAATCTATCAACTCCTCAGCATTTCAAGCTATCCAACTCTACAGCATTTCAATCTATACAACTCCTCGGCATTTCAATCTATCCAACTCCTCGGCATTTCAAGCTATCCAACTCCTCGGCATTTCAAGCTATCCAACTCTACAGCATTTCAATCTATACAACTCCTCTGCATTTCAAGCTATCCAACTCCTCGGCATTTCAAGCTATCCAACTCCTCGGCATTTCAAGCTATCCAACTTCTAAGCATTTCAAGCTATCCAACTCCTCGGCATTTCAAGCTATCCAACTCCTCGGCATTTCAAGCTATCCAACTCTTCAGCATTTCAAGCTATCCAACTCCTCAGCATTTCAAGCTATCCAACTCCTCAGCATTTCAAGCTATCCAACTCCTTGGCATTTCAAGCTATCCAACTCCTCAGCATTTCAAGCTACCCAACTCCTCAGCATTTCAAGCTACCCAACTCCTCGGCATTTCAAGCTATCCAACTCCTCAGCATTTCAAGCTATCCAACTCCTCGGCATTTCAAGCTATCCAACTCCTCGGCATTTCAAGCTATCCAACTCTACAGCATTTCAATCTATACAACTCCTCTGCATTTCAAGCTATCCAACTCCTCGGCATTTCAAGCTATCCAACTCCTCGGCATTTCAAGCTATCCAACTTCTAAGCATTTCAAGCTATCCAACTCCTCGGCATTTCAAGCTATCCAACTCCTCGGCATTTCAAGCTATCCAACTCTTCAGCATTTCAAGCTATCCAACTCCTCAGCATTTCAAGCTATCCAACTCCTCAGCATTTCAAGCTATCCAACTCCTTGGCATTTCAAGCTATCCAACTCCTCAGCATTTCAAGCTACCCAACTCCTCAGCATTTCAAGCTACCCAACTCCTCGGCATTTCAAGCTATCCAACTCCTCAGCATTTCAAGCTATCCAACTCCTCAGCATTTCAAGCTACCAAACTCCTCAGCATTTCAAGCTATCCAACTCCTCAGCATTTCAATCTATACAACTCCTCTGCATTTCAAGCTATCCAACTCCTCGGCATTTCAAGCTATCCAACTCCTCGGCATTTCAAGCTATCCAACTTCTAAGCATTTCAAGCTATCCAACTACTCGGCATTTCAAGCTATCCAACTCCTCGGCATTTCAAGCTACCCAACTCCTCGGCATTTCAAGCTATCCAACTCTACAGCATTTCAATCTATACAACTCCTCTGCATTTCAAGCTATCCAACTCCTCGGCATTTCAAGCTATCCAACTCCTCGGCATTTCAAGCTATCCAACTCTACAGCATTTCAATCTATACAACTCCTCTGCATTTCAAGCTATCCAACTCCTCGGCATTTCAAGCTATCCAACTCCTCGGCATTTCAAGCTATCCAACTTCTAAGCATTTCAAGCTATCCAACTCCTCGGCATTTCAAGCTATCCAACTCCTCGGCATTTCAAGCTATCCAACTCTTCAGCATTTTAAGCTATCCAACTCCTCAGCATTTCAATCTATCAACTCCTCAGCATTTCAAGCTATCCAACTCTACAGCATTTCAATCTATACAACTCCTCGGCATTTCAAGCTATCCAACTCCTCGGCATTTCAAGCTATCCAACTCCTCGGCATTTCAAGCTATCCAACTCTACAGCATTTCAATCTATACAACTCCTCTGCATTTCAAGCTATCCAACTCCTCGGCATTTCAAGCTATCCAACTCCTCGGCATTTCAAGCTATCCAACTTCTAAGCATTTCAAGCTATCCAACTCCTCGGCATTTCAAGCTGTCCAACTCCTCGGCATTTCAAGCTATCCAACTCTTCAGCATTTCAAGCTATCCAACTCCTCAGCATTTCAAGCTATCCAACTCCTCAGCATTTCAAGCTATCCAACTCCTTGGCATTTCAAGCTATCCAACTCCTCAGCATTTCAAGCTACCCAACTCCTCAGCATTTCAAGCTACCCAACTCCTCGGCATTTCAAGCTATCCAACTCCTCAGCATTTCAAGCTATCCAACTCCTCGGCATTTCAAGCTATCCAACTCCTCGGCATTTCAAGCTATCCAACTCCTCGGCATTTCAAGCTATCCAACTCCTCAGCATTTCAAGCTATCCAACTCCTCGGCATTTCAAGCTATCCAACTCCTCGGCATTTCAAGCTATCCAACTCTACAGCATTTCAATCTATACAACTCCTCTGCATTTCAAGCTATCCAACTCCTCGGCATTTCAAGCTATCCAACTCCTCGGCATTTCAAGCTATCCAACTTCTAAGCATTTCAAGCTATCCAACTCCTCGGCATTTCAAGCTATCCAACTCCTCGGCATTTCAAGCTATCCAACTCTTCAGCATTTCAAGCTATCCAACTCCTCAGCATTTCAAGCTATCCAACTCCTCAGCATTTCAAGCTATCCAACTCCTTGGCATTTCAAGCTATCCAACTCCTCAGCATTTCAAGCTACCCAACTCCTCAGCATTTCAAGCTACCCAACTCCTCGGCATTTCAAGCTATCCAACTCCTCAGCATTTCAAGCTATCCAACTCCTCAGCATTTCAAGCTACCAAACTCCTCAGCATTTCAAGCTATCCAACTCCTCAGCATTTCAATCTATACAACTCCTCTGCATTTCAAGCTATCCAACTCCTCGGCATTTCAAGCTATCCAACTCCTCGGCATTTCAAGCTATCCAACTTCTAAGCATTTCAAGCTATCCAACTACTCGGCATTTCAAGCTATCCAACTCCTCGGCATTTCAAGCTACCCAACTCCTCGGCATTTCAAGCTATCCAACTCTACAGCATTTCAATCTATACAACTCCTCTGCATTTCAAGCTATCCAACTCCTCGGCATTTCAAGCTATCCAACTCCTCGGCATTTCAAGCTATCCAACTCTACAGCATTTCAATCTATACAACTCCTCTGCATTTCAAGCTATCCAACTCCTCGGCATTTCAAGCTATCCAACTCCTCGGCATTTCAAGCTATCCAACTTCTAAGCATTTCAAGCTATCCAACTCCTCGGCATTTCAAGCTATCCAACTCCTCGGCATTTCAAGCTATCCAACTCTTCAGCATTTCAAGCTATCCAACTCCTCAGCATTTCAAGCTATCCAACTCCTCAGCATTTCAAGCTATCCAACTCCTTGGCATTTCAAGCTATCCAACTCCTCAGCATTTCAAGCTACCCAACTCCTCAGCATTTCAAGCTACCCAACTCCTCGGCATTTCAAGCTATCCAACTCCTCAGCATTTCAAGCTATCCAACTCCTCAGCATTTCAAGCTACCAAACTCCTCAGCATTTCAAGCTATCCAACTCCTCAGCATTTCAATCTATACAACTCCTCTGCATTTCAAGCTATCCAACTCCTCGGCATTTCAAGCTATCCAACTCCTCAGCATTTCAAGCTATCCAACTTCTAAGCATTTCAAGCTATCCAACTACTCGGCATTTCAAGCTATCCAACTCCTCGGCATTTCAAGCTATCCAACTCTTCAGCATTTCAAGCTATCCAACTCCTCAGAATTTCAAGCTATCCAACTCCTCAGCATTTCAAGCTATCCAACTCCTTGGCATTTCAAGCTATCCAACTCCTCAGCATTTCAAGCTACCCAACTCCTCGGCATTTCAAGCTATCCAACTCCTCAGCATTTCAAGCAATCCAACTCTACAGCATTTCAAGCTATCCAACTCCTCAGCATTTCAAGCTATCCAACTCTTCAGCATTTCAAGCTATCCAACTCCTCAGAATTTCAAGCTATCCAACTCCTCAGCATTTCAAGCTATCCAACTCCTTGGCATTTCAAGCAATCCAACTCCTCAGCATTTCAAGCTACCCAACTCCTCGGCATTTCAAGCTATCCAACTCCTCAGCATTTCAAGCAATCCAACTCTACAGCATGTCAAGCTAACCAGCTCCTCAGCATTTCTTGTGTAACAGAAATAATTGTAAGACATCACATTAGCTTCTGTTTATATTTGCTAACGCTTCATGGATAGAAAATCATTTTAAATGTCTGCGGTCTGACTGGGAAGATGGCGGTAAATAAAGGCAGTAAAATAGGACATTAGATATGTCTGCAGTTAATGATAAAATGATATATGTCTGCTATCCAAACAGGGGGTCTGTACTGTGCATCTGGCTCACTCAATGACAAAGCTGTTGCCTTTTATTTGTTTTAGGAAGGTTGTAGTTACTGGATGAAAGCGGACCAGATGGCCGGAGCACCTTCCACTAGTAATGAGAACACAAGACAGTGTACTTTTATTTGGACCATTGAAGCATGAACAGATACTGTACTACCAAATATTAGGCTTTTATTAACATCTCAAGCACTTCAGAGATATGCTCTGTAATTGCACAGTCCCTCTATATCTTGATATAGTCAATCTATATTTACTACGATATGGAACTGGATAGTGCATGCTTGCTGTTTCAACCAGAATCCAAAACCATTATGGGAATTTACGAGAAACTCTAATTCCTGTGCCAGAAGATTTGGACATCTCAGTTTTCTATCTTAATAAGTAATGAAGGGCATTGACATTCACAAACACCAGTGCTTGATTCACTGCTCTAACTATCAGCAAAAGACTCACATTTCAAGATGAAGTTGTTGGTCTCTGACTGTATTACAAGAGTTAACAAAGATCATAAGATTTTGTTTAATATTTAAAACGATCTATCCATAATGGCAAGGCTTGTGGTAGTAGCATTCCATAATGCTAGGGAAAGCATCGTATTTGTATATAAAGGGACTGGATTACCTGATTGTTTTTACTGTGAATGTAGAGGATACAAAAATGATCTATACATTGTGTTAGCAAAATTCCAAGTAAAAGCCTAAATTAGGCAAAAAAATGTGTTTTAAATGTGTTTGTGGAGTCTCCTGCTTATGACATCACCAGTGGCAAGGTATGCAAATGAACTGCTTTTCAATGGGAAATGTGTACAGGTGATGTCATAAGAAAGAGATTCCACAGACACATTTTACACACATATTTCTCCTAATTTAGACTTTAGCCTATAATTCTGCTAAGATAATGTATAGATAATTTTCAATATATTTTTTTTTTTTTTGTACAATTTCTTTTTATTAAGATTTAGAATATTCATAAATGTAGAAAGAAAATTACATACAGATAGCAATAATAGTGTGTCTCATATAGACCTTATATATCCAGCAGCCGAAGAATATAAATCTACAGGTCTTTGAACAAAATTAATAACAGTATGTGATATACATATTCATATTGTTTGTTGGATCAGACTTGTATTTTCTGTTGGCATGGAAATTGTAGTCCTCTCTGGATCCGTCATCATCTTGTATAAGTTGTTGTTTGAATTATTTTAATAAATGTGAGATACCATTAATAACATATATACATACATTAACCATACATATTTGCACACATAAGTAGAATAAAGAAATAGAGAAAGAAGAAAAGGAGGTGAAACCCGGTCTATCTTTTAATACCTAATGAAAAAATACAGGTATTGTACGCGTCTTACACGTCTCCAGATTATTTCAGTTTATCTGCATCATTTATACTTAGTCAGAGCTTCTGCGCCCTTTGTGCCTGAGAAAAACTCCATCCAATAAAACCATCTTTGACTATTTTGATCACCCCTACCTTGTGCCGACATAAGAAGGTCTTCCATTAATCTTGTCTGTTCCACTAAGGACATCCACTCTCCGTACGTTGGTGCTATTTGTCGTTTCCAATATTTTGGAATCAGCAATTTAGCGGTGTTGAGAAGATGTATAGTCAGTGATCTCTTATATTTGTGGAGTGATTGTGATGTGTGGTGTAGTAGGCATGCCTCAGGTGTAGAGGGGAAATCAGGATTGTCCAACATTCGGATTGTGTCTATTATTGCATCCCAAAATGGGCGTATAGCATTACAGTGCCACCAAATATGGATGAAATCTCCTCTATGGGTAAGACACCTCCAACACCTATCCGACGTTGTGGGATATATGGAGTGCAACACAGCAGGAACCTTGTACCAGCGTGTGAAAATCTTATAGCTATTTTCTTGGGTTCTTGTTGCAATCGAACCTTTATGCGTTAGCATGGCTATTTTACTCCATTGGTCATCAGTAAACACTGTGTTGCAATCTTTCTCCCAGCTGCGTACAAAATATGGTTTTGTGTTATGTTTTAAATTCAGTAGGATTTTGTGGATATCTGATATAAGATTAGTAGGTTGTCGGTTTGTGGCACAGAGTGTCTCAAATGGCGTCAGGGAGTTTTCCATGTTTTTATCCTTAAGTATAGCAGTAATGTAGTGTTTCAATTGCCTATATAGGTATAAGTTACGTTGTGTATTATTATGTGTACCCGTCAGGTCTTCTAGTGGGCGTATAGTGGAGTCTTTAAGCATATGGCCCAGTCTGGGGTAGCGGAACTCATTCTGAAATAGTTGTTGTATGTTTGCACAAGAGAGCCCGGGTGGGAATTCTGCGTTGGCTATGAGTGTGAGCATGGGGGACGGATTGCCTAGGAAACCTGTTATCGTAGCTGTTTGTTTCCATGTCTGAATAGTAGGAAAAACTGTCGGGTGTTTGGTGTCTAATATGATTTGTTGAGAAGTTGGGCGCCAGACTGCCGTTGGGATTGGTACTGTGAGTGCCCTCTGTTCTAGTGATATCCATAATTTATTTGTGGGTATGGACCATTCGACGATTCGTGCTAGGGCAGTAGATCTATAATAGGTTTCTATGTCAGGTAGTCCCAGGCCTCTGTGTTCCCTCTGTCGTATAAGGTATTGGTAACCTAATCTGGGGGCTTTACCCTGCCAGATGAATTTACTAAGCAAACGTTTAAGGGATTTGAAAAATGATGTAGGGACATGTATAGGTAGTGTTTGAATAATATACAATATCCTTGGTAGAATGTTCATTTTTGTTACTGCTACCCTTCCAAACCACGAAAGGTGTTGGGTGTTCCATCTATCCATATCATGTTTAAGTGTGTGGGTGAGGGGGCTGTAATTTAGGTCAAATAATCTATTCAGGTCTGCAGAGAGTTTTATTCCCAAGTATGTAATTGAGGTAGGGGCCCAGCGGAAGGGGAATTCTGTTTGTAAGTGTTGGGTGAGATTTACGTTTAAAGAAATGTTTAAAGCTTCGGATTTGGTCATATTAATCTTGAAATTGGATAGTAGGCCGAATTGTCTTAGTTCTTCTATTAGATTAGGTAAGGAGACCAAGGGTTGAATGATTACGAATAATAGGTCATCTGCATATGCAGCAACCTTGTGGTGATGGGGGCCTACTTCTATGCCCTTTATTGTAGAATTGTTTCTGACCGCATTTAGAAAAGGTTCAAGTGTTAAGACAAACAATAGGGGGGAGAGGGGGCATCCCTGCCTTGTCCCATTTGACAGGGTGACTGTTCCAGATAGTGTACCATTTACACGTACTCGGGCCGTGGGAGAATGATATAAGGCAGTTATCCACTTATACATTGACTCACCTAAACCTATGTGTTTTAACACTGCCCGTAAGTAGGACCAGTCCACCCTGTCAAATGCCTTCTCCGCGTCGGTGGAAAGTAACATAGAAGGGATATTATTAGAGATTGATTTGTATATAAGATTAATGACTTTAGTAGTATTATCTCTCGCCTCGCGCCCAGGAATGAAGCCCGCCTGGTCCCTGTGAATAATGTCTGGTAAAGCCTCTTTCAGGCGGTTGCTTAGGATTTTTGCTAGTAATTTCACATCTACATTTAGGAGAGATATAGGTCTATAGCTAGCACATTGTTCCAAGTCCTTACCCTCTTTGGGTAGGATCGTGATATGAGCCTCTTGGGCTTGTGTAGGTAGTACGCATCCCAGGACTATAGAATTAAACATTTTTTGTAGATGTGGGACTAAGATGTCGCTAAATATTCTGTAATAAAGTAGGGTTAATCCATCTGGGCCTGGGCTTTTGCCTGAGGGCGATGATTTGATAGCTTCTATAATCTCTGATGCGGAGATTGGGGTATCTATAGAGTCTGAAAACTCTTTGGTAAGTTTAGATTTCATGTTGAGTGAAAGATAATGTTGTATTTTAGCTTGGCGAGCCTCATCCTGGGCGGGAGACGAGTCAGTTGATATATTATATAATTCCCGGTAATACTGGCGGAAAGCCTCTGCTATGTGTTCTGTATGGTGTACCAGAGATTTTTGTTTATTCCTAATTTTAGATATATAAGAAAGAGTTTGTTTATGTTTAAGAGCTCTAGCAAGCATTTTACCTGGTTTATCTCTGTGGGCGTAGAAAGTGCTATTCATTTTTTGGAGGGAGTGTTGTGTTTTGAGATTGCATAGCGCGGTTAATTCAGATCTTAGTTTAATCAGTTGTTGGAATAGGACCGTGGTAAGTTTTTTTTTGTGCAGTGTTTCAATCTTTGTTATCTGGTTTATGAGTTGTAGTATGGATGCCGACCTTTGTTTTTTAATATATGAGCCTATACTCATCAGTTGGCCTCGTATGACCGCCTTGTGTGCTTCCCATATGATTGTGGGGGTCGATTCTTGATTGTCATTTTCCCGGAAATAGTTGGTCAGAGTGGTCTTAAGTTTCAGGAGGTTTGTTTTATCCTTAAAAAGGGTTTCGTTCAACCGCCAGTTGGGTTTTTTTGGGGTAAGCGTGGGAATTTGCAGTGTTAGGTGTACTGGGGCATGGTCACTCCATGTTATATTTCCTATTGAAGTTGTATTTACCAAATTAAGATGTCTATGTGAAATGAAAATATGGTCCAGTCTAGAGTACCTGTTATGTGGTATTGAGTAATATGTGAAATCTCTGTCACGGTCGTGTTGGATACGCCATGTGTCTGCTAATTGTGTTTTATGTAAGGCCTTTCTTACCTTGATAATCTTATGTTTACTGAGAGTGGATGTCCCATTGGAAGAGTCCAAGGTTGGGTCCATCACCATATTAAGATCACCTCCCATGATGACTATTCCTTCAGCAAATTGTTCAAGATCTTTAAGAATAGAACATAGAAACAGGTGTTGGCGTACATTTGGAGAGTATATGCATGCAAACGTTATTGCATCATGCCCTATGGTACCTTTGACAAATATTGCTCTTCCATCACTATCCTGCCAGGTTCCCGTGACTGAGAATGGGAGGGATTTAGTAATATAAATAGCCACCCCTTTAGATTTCTTAAAAGGAGAGTGTGAGTAGAAGACCTGTTTGTACATTGAATCAGTAAATTTGGGTATTTTGTTTCTCTGGAAATGTGTCTCCTGAATGAGGGCTACATCTGCTTTGTTGGCTCTCAGTTCCCTAAATAGTCTAGATCTTTTAGAAGGCGAGTTTAATCCCTTTGCGTTAATACTCGAGACGTGCAAGCGGAATTTACTTACAGATGTAGACATCGGGATATTTCAAAAACAGGTATTTGTTATTTTGGTTTCGGCCGGTCACCCAGAAAAAGAAAAGGAAATATTGGGAACATAGAAGAAAGAGATTTGTAACATCTGAGAAAATAAAAATCCATAACATTGAACAGCTTGCATAGCTGTGCGATGGTGTTTGACAGGTACGCATGTTGCAGTGTCCAGCAGAACCCCTCGAGTGATAGTGTTCTCTGGACACTGATAAATGTTTAACATGAACCTGATGGGGAGTCGTAGTGACACTGACCAACGGGGCCATGTGTAATCCGATACAACCGGTATCTAAATTGCTCCATTTCGCCGCTTAATGATTTGGCACCTAGGTGCCCATATAAACCTACATCAAAGAATTTTGTAAACACATTTGAACTTTTCCTAACCATGGTAAGAAAACTTACATGTATTATTAGTTTAGCATAGGGGTAATTGGCTGATTGTTGCCATCCGGTGGAGGGTAAGAATATTAACCAGGTATTATCGTGCTACATCATTGTGTCCGAGGGCCGTACAAGAGGGGTATATAACTATATTCCACACTCGTGTAAGGATCCTGTGGGAACTGACTAATGTGTCCTATATTACTACTTCAGTTGTGACAGTCCTATATCTTCAAGCATGTTAACCATAGTAGTGCTATCATAGTTATTATCCAGACGACATTAATATATTACATTTTAAGAATCAATAATAGTAGAGATAATACTAATAAATAATAAAAATAAATAAATAATAAAAAGGGGGGGTGGGGGAGGTAGGATAATAAAAAAAAAAAGGAGGGGGGGGGCTCCAATGGGGGTCTTTGGGGGTCAATCAAGTCTCGTATTCTACAGGGTATTTGTGTCCGGTGTATTTGATGTTCCAGTTGTCAATTTTTCAAGTGGAAAATAATATGGCCATGTCCCAGGAGCAAAAATGTAAATTCCATTTGAGAGCATTCGGGTAGATGGAGGCAACAGTCAGTTTACCGTTTGCTGTCCATTTAACTGATCGGGTTTTCATCCCTATCGGGTTCAAGGGTGTTCTTCCATTGGAGGGTGCCTGTGTGGGGCATTTTCTCCCAGACCATCATCTTCTTGGGGGACCCGAGTTCTTCTACGCCTCTTGCGTTGCGGGCGGGGTATCCAGTTTTGTGCATCCGAAATTTGCGTGGGGACTTCTCCTTGGGTGAACGCTATCCACTCCGATAAATCTGGTGGTGTTAATTTTAACGCTTCGCATAATGGTATAGCATCTTCAGGGTCTCTTACATTATAAGAGATATTGTCTCTTCGGATCATGAGAGACAGGGGGAAGCCCCAGCTGTAAGGGATGGATGCTTGCCTTAGGAGATTTGTTAAGGGGTGTAGCATTTTCCTCATCTGTAAGGTGGCCCAGGCCACATCAGGTAGGATATGTATTGATGCCTCTTTATATTTAATGTTCTGCATTTTGCGTGCATTTCGGAGGATGCGTTCTTTAATTGAATAATTATGTATACAACAGACCATGTCCCTGGGGGTTGGATTGCCCCTGTCTTTCGGTTTTAAGGCCCGGTGAGCTCTATCGATTCCCGTGATCGAGAGACTATCATCTCCCAAGATTAGGGTAAATATGTCGAGAGCTACCTGTTTTGGGTCTTCTGGGCCTTCCGATTCCGGTAGGCCCCGTATTCTTAAATTGTTCCGTCGTCCTCTGTTATCCATGTCTATCAGCTTCAATGAAAGTTGTGCTGTGAGGCTTTGTTGTGTTTTCAGGCGTTGGTCTATTTGTTGTATTGTTATTCGCGAGGAGGCTTGTTCTCTTTCCACAACGTGGATGCGAGCATCTTGAGTTTTGATGTCGTCTTTAATCTCTGCAAGCTCATCGCGTACAGCTGAGCGAACTTGGTCTATGACCGCCGCAAATTCTTTTTTTATTTGTGTAGTAAACGTCGTGAAATCGGTTTTCGTGGGGATCTCCCTCAGTTGGGATCGTATATCTTCTGTAACTTCTCTCTCTTCTTCTTCCCTTAGGTCTTCATCTGAGGAGTTCAGTGCCTCTTCTATCCTCGGAGGTTCCGGCGCCATTTTCTCCTTTCTGGCGGGAAAAGTTTCCAAAGGTAATAAAAAGTTTTTTAACGGTCCTCCGTTGTCAGATTTCTTCCCCCTGCAGTGTCCTGGGGTTTGAGGTAGTTTTTTGGGAGGTTTACCCATTTCTCCAAGTAATTCTAAGAGTGGTTCGTGTGTATATAGCGCGGCGAAGCAGGAGCTGTCGGATCACACGTCTGGTCCCATCGAGTGTCAGCCACGCCCCCCCCAATTTTCAATATTTTTTATGCTCTTCATGCTCAGTAAAAACAATGTTCAGGTGATCCAGTCCCTTTAACCTCTTACAGTATACAGTATACACTCATTAATGTGTAAACAGGGAGTTAACATATATTTCTAGGTGAAAATCACACAGATTGTCTGGGATCTACCTAGACTATTAATAGTCATGTAATGTCCTGGAAACTTCTGAAGTTAGTTACAGTTGGTCTGACATTTTTAGACAAGATACTCTTCAAGGTCCATCTCTCAGGGCTTCGTTCGTCATCATACTTGAATATTTGCTGGAACTTTTTCTCTCTCTTCATTCACATAATAGTATATGGATATAAATTCCTTTCATTGAGGTTTGTACAGTGTACAAAGGGAATCATGTTCCACAATCAAAACCCTGTTAGTTTGCCCTTCATGTATATCCTCTACCTTTCATATGGCAGTCCAGTGATGGTTTTGAGGTAAGACTCTGGATAGTTGGATTTATCTAAAACATTACCGCTAACGCTGGAACCTTCATTCTCAAAATTAACAATGGAAATAAAGGTTTCTACATACCATCATTCTAATTCATTGTACCTACTGAGTTCTCATAAAGGGAATCAACACAGTAAAGGAAGAGAGTATATTTTAAAGAATAAAAACTACCACAACTAGAGGACATAGTCTTAAATTAGAGGGGCAAAGATTTAAAAGTAATATCAGGAAGTATCACTTTGCTGAGAGGATTGTGGATATATGGAATAGCCTTCCAGCAGAAGTGGTAGAGGTAAACATAGTCAAGGATTTTAAGCATGCATGGGATAGGCACAAGGCTATCCTAGCTATAAGACCAGGAACGGGGGACTAATAAAAGTATTTAGAAAATTGGGCAGACTAGATGGACTGAATGGTTCTTATCTGCCGACACATTCTATATTTCTATTTTATAGTACTCACTGAAGACTGTTCTTTGATTAGGGCCATTGTCTTAAAACAATTCACTGCCATGTTTAGAAATCCACCAGAGCTTTATAAAAAATAAATCAAATAAAAAAATTATATTCATAAATAATAATGATGTGTATTCTTCCTATTTTTTTTTTTAAAGATTTGTAGATAAACAGACTTATGGAAAAACTTAAATTGTTGTTAAAAAATGCTAGAAAACCAAACAGTATAAAAAAAAAACACACAAAAAAACATGTTTTGCCCACACCGGAAATTATAACCTTTTATTTTTAATCCTTACATTTATTTTATATCCAGGTTAAAAAATGTTATATTTCATAGGACATAATTTGTGGATTAAGTTGTTCCAGTATTAGAAACTGTGGAAAACTTAATCATTTCAGAGACTATGATTAGTTTTTTTGCATAGCTATTTTTGTAAAACTCCTTGTTAGCAGCTTCAGCAACTCCTCATATGCTGTTTAGATCTCAAAGGAAATCTGATCTAGCATTAGCAGCATTTTAATGTTTGAAGCAGGTACTGTACATCCTAGATTTTGTGCTCTGTGGGACCATCTGTACAAATGCTTGACAGCCCATCTGTACTGACCCATACTGCAGATTTCCACCAGATCTTCATTATATGATCGGTATTGATGTATTTAGGGTAATTTGTGCTGTAAAACAGAAAACATTTGTTCTCCAATGGTTTCAAATGCATGGTGTGCACTTTTATTGGAAGGAAAAACTTACCAGCCTTGGTGTTTATTTTTACACTTAGACTATTACACTGCTTTTCATTTCTGTATGGTGTATACAAGACCTGATGGGGATAACAATACTAAAGCAGCCATCTGCACATGTTACCCGCTATGTTTCAATACTTGATTTGTGGACAGCTGTCACAAATTATTGAATTCTAAAAAGCATAAAACAGCGAATTGGCTAATTGATCTAACATGACACAGTACTAAATGGGTAAGCCATTTAAATAGGAGATGCCAGCCTGCCAGCCGACAAAGTGGGAGTAAAGTCAATATTGTAAAACGTTTAATAAACTTGCCATGCTCTACTGACTTCTATTCACTTTTTAAATTCTATTTCTAGCATGTTTTGTTACAGTCGGGAGAAACCGAGCACTAGTTTTGCTACATGGAATCTGTGTCAGAGCCCATGATCTGCCAGCCACCAGACACAACTTCTGATGGTTTGTTGGATTATAAGTAAAACAGCCCTTGTTAATGGATCTCAGTGAATGAGTTAATATTTGTCAAAACGACAGCCTGACAGACCAATATGGGTGCACCTCTACTGTACACGCCCACAAAGTAGATGTCTAGTGCCAATACCTGAAGCATTGCACATTTGGTATGTAAGGGACCCCACATTTTCTGAAAGAGGCCCTGCGAGAAGGGGTTAAAGAAATCATATAATGTATGTGAGCCTTGATTGAAAGCATTAGAACTTTTATATTGTTCTATGTACTTTCTCTTCCGAGTGGGTTAAAAAAAACAAAAATCTTTAAACTAAGTTTAACGCAAGTGTGATTTGAAAAACAGAATGTTTGTTGGTAAAGGATTAAGGTGGATGTTGACAATATGAAGAATTAATAAATAATTAAGTGATGTATTAAATGGAACATATCTTTATTTGAATATAATAAATATATACATATATATACATAAAGGGAAACTATATGTAGATGTTGATAATATAAAATAAATACTAAAGGCTGCTTTGAGGCCTAATAATAAATAAGTGATGTATTAAATGGAATGTTTCTTTATTGGAATATTATAAAATATATATAAATGGAAAAAGTTTATGTGGGGCCAAAGCTGTCTCCATTGCCTGGCGAGTTAAATAAAAATGCATCTTGGGGTTCAGAGATTTTCTACACTGGAAATGGAGACACTGACAGCCAATGAGAGTGATAGAGTATTGCTGATTTAATAAATTGGGCTTGATGTCTGTGGAATGTCCCATTCATGCTTCACTGGTTAATAATACAGATTGATCTACTGAATGACAAATCATCCTCTTCCGTTATCAGGTCTAAATCCTTTGCATTTATTTTATAACCTGTGACAGCTACTGAATGGTTTTGTTAGCCTGTGTACAGTGCTGCGATACAATAATGTGATGTAACATTTGCGCACTTTTAGAACATTAATCCCAATCTCAGGCCTGAAGACAGGGTATTCTCAATCCTGTTTTGAAACTAAATTAACTATATCTTTTAAATCCCTCAAATAGACACACATTCTCTCATCTATTAGATACCCGCCTTTCCGTGTAGGCATCTCAGTAGCCTTCAAGCACTTATGTACACATAGATCTTTGTGTAAATTGCTTACCATGCCTGCTACAGATGGAGGTCTAAGCTACAAGTAAAGTTACAGTTACTTATCGCTTACATCAGCAGGCTCTCAGTTCTGCTTACAGAACAACTGGCACGCCATAAAGATATCAGTGGTTGTCACAGAAAACCCTTGTAGTTCACTTGAGGAATCTCATTCTCTAGGTTTCTGATATCATCGTGACTTCTGAAGAAGGAGTTGTTTCAGCAGGTGCTGTACTTCTGTACGTGAGATGGACATATGTATCCATACTCTGAGATTCAGAGTGAGGTCAAGTGGTTGTTAAGGAAAATAGTTAGAACTCATGCAGTGAAAAGAAAATCAGGGATGCTATTGATAAGCAAACACATCAGAAACATGAAACATTTGTGTTTGAAGGAAGGAGCTGCACATTGCTTGGAAATTGCTACAACAAATCCTACAAACTAAAGTTTTATTAAATCTACAAAACGTATGTTTTATCAAACCCACTAGCAACCTTCTCTCCTCCTTTCCACCAGTCATTTGAAAAATGTCAAGGGTGGTGACAAAAAGACAAAATAGCTCTAAAAAAAAAAAGCAAAAATATCCAAGTCCTAGTGTATTCCAGATATGATCTCCTGAAATGTCAGACAGAATGAAAGCTCAGAGTACCAGTCAGAGTGGAAAATGGTCAATGATATCATGCAATATTTAATATGTACTCTGTTTTGATACATTTGTGAGAACACTGGGGAGCACTTAAAGAAGGTATAAATACCCAATCTTTCAGCGATCCCTAACATGTTGACCTCTTCGTTCAGTGATCCCCAGTATACCCACAAATGTATCAAACTTGTTCCTCTGACTGGAACACTGGTCTTTTGCTCTGCCTTTGCTCTGCTCTGTCCAGGCCTTGGATATTTTTGCATTTTCTTGGAACTTTTTTGTAATTTTTTTCATCACCCCAGTCTTTTTGCTCTTTGTCCCTCCATGGAAACTTGATAGACAATGGGGGGCAAATGACCTAAGGGTTAATGCTTTAAGGCAGCACTAGACACCTACTTGCTTGATTTTGCTACCACATCTACCCCTTTAACGTTTTCTTATTTTATACCCTTGATTAGATGCCACACAACTTGCACGATTTGGCGCTGTATTTCCAGGGTTTGTGTGCTCCGAACAGAAAGCACACAAACCCCGAACATAAACAAAATAGAGGAGAGAGGCCGATGGCAGCAGCAAATTCGTCATCAGAGTCACTCACTCTTTTGCCAACCAGAACGAAAAGTATACAAACTTATTTTTATATACTTTTCATGCTGGTCAAATTGGCAACAGAGTGAGTGACTGATGCCAAATTTGCTGCTGCCGTTGGCCTCTCGGCTCTGTTTCGTGTAGGTGTGCTGCCAGTTTGGCACACACCTATCACACAAGGCAGGATAAGCCCCTGCCCTTGCTCCCTCCTACTGCCCAAACTTAGCCTTTTTGTCAATGTTCTCTCTGTAACCCATCTTGTCACATGATCAAAATCAGTCAACAAAGGATGATTTTTGCAAACACATATCTAGGTCCATACATTGATGTAAAAATGATATTGATCTTTGCCACGACTAAGTGATTCAAATGTCCATTAACATATAGATATTTTCTGATAGTGTAAGCAAGAAAGGGATATTTGATGGTATCTTTTATCTGTCATTCTCAAAAGCTGAACAATAAAGTTACCATACAGTATGTGGTAGTTTTAATATATTAGTGGCCCTGGAGTGTGTCAGATGTTGAAACAATGTCATTTGCATACTTTTATGGATGCATCATGCCATTCATCTATTTTACTTCATACTTTATGGTGTAGTGCTGATAAATTGATTTCACTGCAGTTTATCCTGTATAAACTATATAAAAACCGCACAACACAGACAATAGCATAATTGTTTGAATGTATCACAGTTATTATGTTTTGATTAATACTCATATTCACTAAAGGTCAGGTATTTTTTAGCATTCAGCAGAATTAATTCAGTTCAGCCAAACTTATTAGTAAAGCAGGGCTTGGTTTACTGGGCAGAAAGACTAAAGGTTTCCCCATCCACTAGAATAACATTAATAAAATGAGAAATTTCGATGGGACGGTACTTTGGCAGAAAGTGTTTTGGGATCATGGTAAAATGAACATTAGTGTGCGCATGTTTGGCCAGAGGAAAGGGTACAAGAAGGTATGACATGCAGTGTGACGATAATGGAGCTCTTTCATATTGTACATATGGGATGAAGGCTCATGGTAAGGTGTGATAATCTGAGTGTGGTGCTTTTAATTAACTCCTTAAATTCTCGTGCAAGTGCACATTGGCTCTGAACCTTTTCAGGAGCTTCTGAGATGTCTGGAGCTTAATTTATGATTCAAGGCCAGACACTTTCCTGGTAAATCTAATACGTTTGCTGATACTTTCCTCCCATTTCGCAGTTAAAGATGTTTTGGAGGTCAGCACTGCAAGTGGACAAGGAGGGAGAGGTGTTCCAGAGTCATTTCTGTGAATTAATATTTGAATGGGTAATGGAGGTTGTTACATAGTCAGTAACTGAAGCTAAAAACAAAAGAGATGTGGTAGCAGTGCTTAAGTGTATAGAACTGCACCAAAACAGTGACAACCCAGTAGCAAGGAAACTTCCACTTTTTTCCATCTGGGTGAACTTTTGGTTATTGAATAGTCACTTCTGCCTACACTGATAAATACGGAACCGGAAGTGACTATTTGAAAACCAACATGGCGCTGCCAGGGCCGGCCTTAAGTGTTCCGGGGCCCTGTGCGGGCCACCCCTGTGGTGCCCCCCCTACTCTCTACCCTCATGTCTTTCTGTCTCTTCTCCTTCCTCATGCCTGTCTCTTTCCTCTCCCTCCATGTATGTCTCTCTCCCTTCCCATGTTTGTCCCTTTCCTCTTCCTTGCCATGTCTGTCTCTCTCCAACCCCACATTTTATATCTCTCTCCCTTCCCATGTATGTCTCTCCTCTCCCCACCCCGATGTCTGTCTGTCTCTCATTCTCCCCCCGAAATCTATTCTCTTTCCTCCTCCCTAAATCTGTTGTTATCTCTTTCTCCTTTCCCATATCTGTTTTCTCCCCTCCCCCTCATATCAATTAGCTTTCCTTCTACTCCCTATATCTGCTCTCTCTCCCCCTCCTCCCCATACTTGTTCTCTCTCCCCCCCCTCCACCCGCTTATCTGTTCTCTCTTTCCTCCCCATATCTGTTCTCTATCCTCTCCTCCCCATCTCTGTTCTCCTCCCACACTGTTCTCTCCCCCTCCTCTGTTCTCTCCCCTCCTTCCTCAGTTGTCTCCCCCTTCCTCTGTTCTCTCCCCCTCTCTATTCTCTCCCCCTTCTTCTGTTCTCTCTCCCCTCCACTGTTCTCTCTTCCCATCTCTGTTCTCTCCCCACCTTCCCCTGTTGTCTCCGCCCCTTCCTATATTCTCTCCCCCTTCCTCTGTTCTCTTCCCCCTTCTGTTTTCTCTCCTCCCCCTATGTTTTCTATCTCCCTCCTTCTCCTCTGTCTTCTCCTCCCCCTCCTCCTCTGTTTTCTTTCTCCCCCTCCTTCTCCTCTGTTCTCTCCTCCCCATTCTCTGTTCTCTCCTTCACCTCTGTTCTCTCCTCCCCATCCTATGTTCTCCCCTCCCCCTCCTTCTCCTCTGTTCTCCCTCCTCCTCCCATTCTTACATGAAGTGCAGAGGAGCAGTGGGCAGCATAAGCTCTGTGTGCTCAACACACACACAGAGCTCAGTAAGTGCTGCTCACGCATGTGTAATGATAATGAGGGCATCAGAAAATACGATTCCCTGCATCATCACTAAGCTCGGGGAGTGCGAACAGCACCTACTAAGCTCTATGTGTGTTTAAACATGGAGCTTATGCTGCCCGCTACTCCCCCGTGACGCAGACACTGCTCTGCTTCACAGGGTGGGGCGGACCTTCACCACTCACCTGGTGAGGTCTGCCCCCTCCTCGAATCCTCCTTTGCAGCCATGCAGAGGGCTGGTGAGGGGAGATCTTATGAAATCCCCAGCCAGTGCCTCAACCGGCAAACTGTATTTTTATTTTTAAAGTGGCGCCCCCTGGGGTGTTGTGCCCTGTGCTTTTACCACATGGACAACATGTATAGACCTGCACCGCACAGGGCCGGCCTTTGGGGTGAGAAATATATACATAATCTTTATATATCATGCCCATGAGAAATATATACATAAATCTTTCCATTTCCTACCAATAAGAAATGTATACATAATACTTATATATCATACCAATGAGAAATATATAAATATTATGTATATATTTTTCATTGGCATGAAATAGAAAGATTTATGTATATATCATGCCAATGGAAGTATATACAAATTTCTCTATCATGCCAATGAGCAGATACACACACACAAACACTGACCAGAATTTAAATACTGTCCCCTTCTCCCCCTCCCTCCAACACAACTTGTCACATACACAGTTATGCAGCTCTGACTAAAGAGTGTTGACTGTGAGGGGGTGACCTGCACTCCCACTCTCACTCAACCAAGCCATCTCTTTCCGACACTATCCCTAGTCCAAACCATGTCTCTTCCACCCCTGTACTCTATCCCACTCTCACTCTTCCAAGGCATCTCTCTCCCAACCTTTCACTCTCTCTCACACTATTGCATGCCAGCTCTCTCTCTTTCCTGGCCCTGTTCTCTCTCTCTCTTTCAAGCCAGCTCTCTTCCAGTCCTGCACTCTCACACAATGCAGCTGGTTTCACACCCTAGTATCACACACACAAACAAACTAAGTCTAAATGAGCTATAAAGGATACACTCGGTAAAGCATGGCAAAATGTATAAACATAGCATATCATGGCAAAATCAGCAGTAATGTATAAACTTGACATATTATGGCAAAATTGTCAGTAATGTATACGTGTCAATTCATCCCCTCCAGACTTGCCAATGCTCCAAACTCCCCTCCCCCACTTCACAATCAGACTCCCCTCCCCACTTCACAATCAGACTCCCCTCCCCCCCCCCCCCCACACCCAATCAGCATTGATGACTTACCTCATCTTTGCGCTGAGGACCTGCTCCATCGCCATCATTGCGGGGGTTACGGGGTCACGTGACATCATCGTGCGAGGTCACGTGATGCACGCAGGTCTGTGTGAACTGCGGTCACATCAGCCTGCATTACCAAGCCCTGCCACACGTGTCCTGTCTGCTCCCCGTAGCTCACACAGTCCTGCTCAAGGTCATGTGATGTCTTGTGAATCCCGTGATGACGCAATCAGGATGGAAGTAGGCCCTCCCAGTGCCCGAGTGCCTGTATGGTCACTCCGCCTCTGCTTTTTTGTTTTTCTATTCATTATTGTATGCTGTTTTGGGGGAGTTGAACTAGTGTTTGCTGCATTTGGAATAATTCTGTTTAATTATTTATACTTTTAAAGTGTCTATCACTTTTTTCTGAAGTCCTTTAAAAAATAACGTATTACTTGTATGGCTGCATTAAATGACATAGAGGAAAACCACTTTTAATCAATCACATATCAAAATGGACATATCATCTATGGAAAATCCCTAGTCCGTAAAATGTAATATTAACATATAGTATAAAATGCATCAAATGGACCAAAGTTATCTTTATTCATAAACGTGATGTCTGATATGTGGTGTTTGGGAGTATGCACATTTAAAGATACTTAGGGAGCAATTCACTAAAAGTAAGGTAATACAGCTGGGATGAGGAGAGATGAACTTTTCATCTCACTTACTTCAATATTCACGGTGTTTCTCCTGCAAGAATAGCTCGATTTGCCCTGCACAGTGGAAAGTAAATTTTACCTCAACTCACTAGTACCTCACGTTTAGTGAATAGCTCTCTTAGTGATTATGTTTGGAAGAGAAATAGAGAATTTTAAGTTGCTTGCATCTTCCAAACATTACTTTTCTCACAGATCGGGGAAACAGTATTGTATTTAGATGTGAAAACACTTTCATTTTAAATTATTAATATTTTTTTAAGATAAGAAAAAAATTCTCACTCATTTAAAAAAAAAACATGAAGTAAT
This sequence comes from Pelodytes ibericus, assembly GCA_036172795.1. Classification (NCBI taxonomy): domain Eukaryota; kingdom Metazoa; phylum Chordata; class Amphibia; order Anura; family Pelodytidae; genus Pelodytes; species Pelodytes ibericus. The sequence continues at coordinate 184,729,178 of CM069859.1, read as the reverse complement.
CTAAATTACCACACAACCAGAAACATCTTCTTATATGGATTTTGTTTTATACATAAATGCAAAGTCAGAAGTAACAGTAATGTGCAAAATAAACATATTTTCAGCAAATAACCGCCTATTGTGTTTGAAATGTAATTTTGAAGTAAGTTTCTGTAAATGTGTACTTTTCAGTCAAAGCAATCACTGTATTGCGGTTTTCTCATTATTTTGGTTTCAGTGGGTGAACACAGCAGGCTGAATTGTTTCTTCTCAAATGCTAAAGAAAAACGCATTGAAGGAAATGAAACAATAAAATTCTGTGGTAAGATCTCCGTCAAAAGATGTAGCCGCCCGTTCAGATTTGGCTCTAGTACAGCGAGTCACTACAAATGACACTGTGCATACTGTGTGTGAATAATTGATGTACTGTGTTCTGTGAGGTTTCAGTAGCATTTAGTACTTCAACACACACACACAAATCCTGGATCTGTTGTGGCATCCTGCTGTGGTATTAAAGTTGCGGGATCTAACTGCAAGGGAAAGTTTGGGAAATTAAATATCTTGAGGAAGGACGGTGAAATGTTCTCGGACACTATGAAAACATTCCATGCTGTAGCTCAGATGACTTTCTGAGATTGAATAAGATGTTTGTTTTTGTTTCACTATATAATTTAAAATAAAACATTTTCAGCTACTGCAGAGGCACATTTAGATCTTGGATTATTTATTTATAATTTTTATTATTAGAAAGAATACAATGAGTTTTCATGTATGTCCTGTGGACCAAAAATACAGAATATACAGTGCATACATTTGTTAATTCAGATTCAAGTAGAAAAAACTACAATAAACATTTACAATATATGTAGAAGGTTGGAAGCTAATAACAAGTACATTCTGTCGGCAGACACTCACTTTCAAGGATTTTAGTGGATGATTTGCAGTAAGGTGTAGAGTGCAACTGGAGGCAATCGTCAGCAAGTTTAACTCTTTTAACACGACGACTTTTTAACCCAGGAAAATCTTTTCAAAAGTTGGGGGGGTCGTCTTATACGCCTGGTGCTAAGGTTTAACTTACCTACTTTCTGCTCTGTCTCCTCTCCCGCTTTTAAGCCGGTCCGTGGCTGTGAGGGAAGCGTTGTGAACTCCCCTCCAGCCGCGTGGTCAATAAAGTTTGTTTAAACTTTTTTTTTAAACAAACTTTATTGACCGCGCGGCTGAAGGGGAGCTTACAACGCCTCCCTCACAGCCACGGACCGGCTTAACAGCGGGAGACAGAGCAGAAAGTAGGTAAGTACTGGGGATTGGGGATAGTGGAAGGGGGGAGGAGGGTGGCGAGGGTGGCAAACTCTATATTTTAACCTCAAAAGTTAAAATATAGATACTATTTTCCGGCATATAAGATTACTTTAACCCAACAAATCTTCTCAAAATTTGGGGGGTCGTCTTATACGCCCAGTCGTCTTATACGCCGGAAAAATATGCTCTGAAAAATACCCCTCGTCTTACATTCAAGGTCGTCTTATAATCTGACCTCAAATCGAGGTCAGACTATAAGACTAGGATTGAGGTCCCCCGCAGAGCTGCAGGGGACCTGGATCCCCCTCTCTAACAGCCGGGGAATGTCTGTGCGATGACCGCAAACTCCCCCTGGTGCCGCTCGGCACGACTGCTGGGACTTCTATGATGAAGCCGGGTCCTTCCGGCTTCATCATAAAAGTCCCGGCGGTCGTGCCGGGCGGCAGCAGGGGAGGTCTGCGCTCATCGCGCAGACATCCTCCGCTGCCTCCACTAGGCACCAGGGAGAATCGGGCAGCCGGGGGATGTCTGCATGATAGCTGTCCATCATAATAGACGGAGGTGTCGGGCAGCATGGAGGATGTCTGCACATGCCCCGGCTGCCCCCACTAGCCACCAGGGATAAAAAAACAGGTGAGGGAGGGGGGAAACACAGACAGACAAGTGGAGGGAGGGGGGAAACACAGACAGACAAGGGGAGGGAGGGAGGGGGAAGAGAGAAAAGGGGAGGGAGGGGAAAGAGACAAAAGGGGAGGGGGGAGAGAGAGACAAGGGGAGGGGGGGAGACAAGGGGAGGGGGGAAGAGATGAGGGAGGTGGAGAGAGAAGTTTGGGGGGAGGGAGAGAGAGACAACGCTGGGGGGGAAGGACAACGCTGGGGGAGGAGGAGAGAGGCAGCATTGGCACATAAAAGGAAATAAAAACAAGAAATGCATTTGTATAATATCAATTTTTTATTAAATATTAAAAAGCAATTTACATGTATACAAGTTAAACTCTTTTTCCTATAGGGTAGTCTTATATTCAGGCTTTTAGTTTTTTTCCTAAAGGAATATCCAAAGTTTGGGGGGTCGTCTTATAATCAGGGTCATCTTATAATCGAGCAAATACGGTATATGGCCAGCATTGCTGCACAATTTTATTTTTTTACAGGGGATATAGACTAGATTTGTTCCTATATGGAGAGACAATCCTAGGATACAGCTTGTTGAAAGCTTGTCATTATGGAGACCAAAAGACAAATTGGAATCTAGCCACATACTGAGATACTTATAAGTATTTATCTGGGTCAAGTTATAACACGATTTGATGTTTATTTGAGGATTGTTTAATTTAAAAGACAACTGTCAGAAAAAAAAAGATTGCATTAACTGTAGACATTTTATATATAAATTATTCAATAAAATAATAAAAATGAAACACCTTCTTGAGCCCTCTTTGCTCTGTATAGGTCTATCAGGCTCTATCAGGGGTAAACATGTTGTTTAGACTCTTGGGTCAGATGTGCCACATAATAAAAGATCTGTCCCAAGATGTCTAAAAACCATGCCCATGATAGAACTATTCAATCAGAGATGGCTCAACAAGGTGCTTTATTTGTATTCTTTCATTAAAACATTTCTATTTACAATGCCTACACTTCATACAATATTTCAGCTTAACAGAATTAAATTTTATGCAGAATGTTGTCTATTAAGTAGTTTAGTTTTTGTCTCCAATAACATGGATAAAGTTTTTTCAGTGTTGATGAATAGTTTGCTGCTAACTATCCAATTTTAAGCCTTAGAAAAGTGATCTTGAAGCATGGTTTCCACCTTACAATAGTTTTGTCCTGCTCGTATAAATGATGGTGATTATGTATGTGTGAAACTTTGGTATGTTCATATATTAAATTATTTGTCAACTGATTAATTAAATTTTTTTACTGACACTATGTTAAAAGGTTGACTGAAAGCAGAAATTTCACCAACATGTACCTATCTTTAGATTGCTCCAAGGGGTTTTAGTCATAGCTTATTCAATATTGCATTAAATGGACAATGTTGACTACTTATTATCTATAAAACATTTTTACCACTTTTAAAAATCCTGTGAATAGTAAGACTGGAATGGGAGCCTTCTGATTGAGGGGCAAACCATTAGAGCTTTTTGTTGGTTTTTTTTATTTGCTAGTTTTTTTGCTTTTTCATTTTACAACACTGTGTCAATAGCAATTTTTAATTGTGGGGGACCAGGGCTTTCTTACCTTGGTCCTCCATATGTGAGACCCATGCAGCACCCTGCTGATGGTCTTCAGTGTCTTCAATCCCAATCACTGTTCCTTCACCACCTCTGTCAGGTAGTGAAAACAACGTACCGTGATTCAACGCAGGGGGGACCCCAATTGACCCCAATTGAATTGAAAGAGCCTTGTGGCGTGCACACGCCTGTCTCCAGTGCTGGGTGCGTGCTGAAGGGGATAGCAGACAGTGAGGAGCTCCGGTGGCGCTGACAACCGCATTGCGAGGGAAGCAGCTTGGGACAGAAGAACGGACCTTACAACCTCACTGTGCTCTAGATAATTGATTTCCACTAACAATCTTTTTCCAACTAAACTACTCATGCCAAAGTTCGCCTGCAAGTTCAGGTTAGAGAATAGCTACACAATATATGCCGGACTTCTGACGCCGAAATGATTGGCCTGAAGTTCGGAATGGTTCGGGCTACAGAGTTTGCCCCGATGTGACCCTGAATGATGATTAGACGCCGATTGCTTCTGAAAACCAAAGCAGCTTTCCATGGGAGGATAGAGATAAATTTTTGGACGGATTTGGCTAAAATGGAAATAGCCAATTTCCTTCCGAAATGGAAAAAAGAGAGCATCCCTGACCCCCCATTAAAAATGGGACTGGGAGCTGCCCAAATCACTCCCAGTCCCCATTAAGTAGCTCAGGGGCCAAGGCTACTTTCCCTGGCCCACATAAAATAATACTATCCAACCCTACCAATGGTACCAGATGCCAATTATAAATAAACTTATAGGCCATCCTGCTAATAGCCCATAGAACCTATAATAATTAAATTACTGCCTCCTGGGGACTGGAGGCTAGCAAAATTGAATGAGGGTTGGGAGTCATTTGGGTGGCTCCCAGTCCACTAATGTTTAGGGGGCCAGGCCCCCAAATGTATTTTCTAGAGGGCTGGGTGCACTTGTCCAGCTCACAGCCATGTATATGATAGCAGTGGGTCTTTGAGTCAACAGGGCTCCCAGCCTTTTTTTTTTTTTTTTAATTCTTTATTTTTCACAAAAATAACTTATTGTTACATTTGGTAAGGAGGGGAAATATCGCCAGAATATTTGTTATAAACACATAGTAAGAAGGGGAACAATATAGTGCATTATAGGGTACTCAGGTACTTTCTGGTGTGATATTATACACACAGAATATAGAGTGGGAACCAATATAGTATAAGATACAGCAGGGTTCTCAGGTTCCTGCCAAAACATTATCCTATTTACATGTAATAATTTGCAAAATTGTCACAGTTGGTAATATAAAGAGGTATCATCAAGGCATCAGTTTATAGACACAATATAAATTGGGGAACAGTGAGAAATACAATATAGTGCATTTAAGGGTTCTCAGGTGCTTTCCAGTAACATTATTATACCGACCTCAGAAACAGTGAGAATCAGCATAGTATAAAATAAGATGCCTAGAAGGGTTCTCAAGTTCCTGCCAATACATTATCATATAAACAGATAAGAAATTGTAGAATGAGACAATATTAGATATACCTTTTAAAAATAATAATAAATTATAATTTAAAAAAAGGGAGAAGCAGTGGAAAATAACGAGGAATGTAGGACAGTGTAGTGAGAAAAAGAGAGGGTTTCAAGATGGGGTAGGAAGGGAGTAGGGGGCAGGAGTTTCATTGCCGTTCCCGCACTGCCGGTGTAATTGGTGCAAAATTTAGTTCGGGAGGTAGGCAGACCAGGAGTATCAGAGTATGTGGACTCAAATGGGAGAGTTCTTATTTTGAGAGGGAGGTGGACCAGGGAAGCCAGACCTTTTGGAATCTATTGAGAGTGTCGTGCACGTAAGCTGTCAGTAGGTCCATATTTTTAGCATCCTCAACCAGGTTTTTGACGGTAGCGAGATTGGGTATGTTAGGCTGGTTCCACACCTGCGCTATTGCCCTGCGTGCCACCAAGGCAATTTTGGTGAGCAATGCATTTTCATGTCTTGTACAGGAATCCGTAGGTTTGGATGGCAGGAACAGTTCGGGTTCAAATGGGATTGGTTTGAGTATAATGTGGGTCGCAAGCTGTTATATGTATGGGCAGGTCCACCAGCAGTGAAAATAAGTTCCTATGGCTCCATATGTTTTCCAGCATAGGGGAGAAGACGTTGTGTACATTTTAGCCAAGGCAGAGGGGGGCGGTACCACCTCATCAAAGTCTTATATGCTTGTTCTTTGTGTGTGGTGCAGATTGATATTTTGGAGGTTGCCTCCCAGATATCCGCCCAGTCTTATCTGTCTAGCTTGTGTCCAAGGTCTTGTTCCCAGGCTGTAACATATGACAAGGAGGACCAGAGATAGAGGAAACAATTTCTGTATATAGATCGATATAAGACCTTGTCATCTGGGGTTGTCTATACAATGCCTCTCATACCCCCAGCCTTTTTTTTAATAGGGAAGTCAGGGCTAATTGCCTTGGCCCCCATGTAAATTTTAGGGAACTGGGAACCATTTTACCAGTTCCCAGCCATTTTTATTATTAAGGGGACAGTTTTTTTTTCTTTTTTTAATAATGGGGCCAACAGAAATCCACTGGCCCTGAGGGGGGGCGGGGGGGGACCTTTATTTTTTTATTGTTATTTATTTTAACATTTTTATTTAAATTCACCTCCTCAAAAAAAGTGTATTGAAATGTCCATAAAAGCGAATATCATTCCCAAATCTGTATTGTGTTCTTGGCGCTTGCTGCATAATGTGTTGCTTAAAACCTGTGGTTTTCACAGCAAAATGATCCAGAACTGAAGGTCCCTAAAGATTTGGTTTCCAAAAGGCCCAAACAGCCAATTCAGTTCTGGATCAAGGCATATTGAGCAGCCACATTTCTGGGATCCCTTTGATTCGGGTAATATGCGAATCCATTTTGAACCAGATTAGTGCATATCTCCAGTTTCTAATGGCATTCTGGATCATCATTACAACATACCTGTCCCCTCACCTTACATACAAACTTTGACAGAATAAACTGAATAAAGCTTTCACATCTAAAGGCTAATGCATACTGCTCTCTATAGAATCATTCTCCTCTTCATAGTACTCACATTTGGAGTATTGACCCCATCACAAGAGCAAGACTCTTATACACAGCTAAAATCAGTGCCTATTATCAGCAATGCAAAAGTAATTATTAAGATACATGCCCAGTATCATAGGAAACTGTTCATTTTCCTATAACCAGTTCAGCGTGTATACACCTCATATGTTCTGTTGAAAGGTCATTGACTTAAATCATTTAAACCATTGAAAATAAGTGATATTGACTTTGTTTTACTAACTAACTCTGATATAAATAGAAAACTATTGATATACATTGTAGCAAGAAGAGACTTGACAAAGCACCAAGGTTTTAATTAAAACCTAAATAGCACCCAGTAACTCAGCATACCTGACTTTGTCATCTTCGCAATCTCCAGCTTTACATGGATCATTCATACTGTAGGAATTGATATGAAAATTCCATGAAGTTGCACATATTAAAGAAATGAATGTAAATATAAGATTCACTGGAACTCTGGAAGAATGGCAATTTAAACATAAACCTTTTCACTTTTTCACTGCACCTTCTACCTGAAGTGTGCAATACTAATACAGGAATATAGTAATATAGTGTATAGTAATATAGTTTTGTTTTTTTTCATTTCCTGGATTAAATATAGAGTGCAGTGTTCGTTTTATGTGAATGCTCCATTAGGTTTATACTCCTAATAGTTTTCTAATTTCCTGGATGAAATCTAATGTACTTTTTAAAACATGTTTTCCAGAAAATAAGCACTGACTGAATAAACATAATAAGGCAACAGTAATCCTGGGTCTCCCATACTAGTAATAATGAACCAAATTCCTACAAATATAGATAGACACACAGAACGTCAGATATATAGATGTGCGTTGAGTTTGCCCATTGTACTGCTTTATGGAATCTGCAGGCGCTTTAGAAATAATGTGTTACCTGGTGGATAATAAGTTGTGGTTAATGGGTAGATTTACTGTGATCCGCTGCCTCATTTTATGTCATGTGTATAATAGAGCATGAAGATAATAAAAGCTGAATAAAAAAAAAAGAAGTATAAGATAACGTAAGTAACACAGTAACATTCACTGAATCAGCAGTTAGGAAATAATGGGAAAACTTATTTTGAAGGCTATTCACTAGACGAGTTGGATATATAGGCAGGTTTTAGATTGTTTCTAATGCTGTGTTGAATGCTGTATTGTTGCAGTTTTCATGTCAGTTCATTTTTAGTGAATCGCCCCATTTGTGAGATGAAAGGAGTGATAAATGTGACAGCTAGATATTTTGCATAGGTGTGGTAAGGGGAAGGGTTTCTTGGAATGGGTGTTCACTTGAATGGAGGGCTTTAGAGTGACTCGTTGGAACTAGGAAGGGGCTTGGAAGGGATGAGTTTTGAGAGTGTATTAAAAATAGTAAGTGTGGGAATGAGCTGACGTTTATGCATAAATGTGGTCAGGAAAAGTCAAGAAAAGGAAGATGTAATAATAGATGTGGTGACAGGAGGTCTGGAAGACATGTGGAGGGAAATATTTAGTAATGTGGTGGAGTTGTAGGCAAGACCAGTTTTATGAAGACTTTATATTTCCAAGTCAGGAAGCCATTGAACGGTTTTGCAAAATGGAGTAGCACACACTGAAAACAGAGGAAGATGAGCCAGGCACAGGATTTGCAAAATGTGGATTTGCCACAGCTTGGTAAAATATTGGGGATTTTTTTGTGTCATCTTGGGTGGTACAAGGACAGATTCAAGCAATTTATTTTGGGTGGATTGTGGGGAATATTTGGCTTAATATGGTCTATGGAAAGTAAAGGCAGATTCCAAGGCAAAGGACGTAATGTATTTGTGAAAAAGAGATTCTATTACTGCTAATAAAACATTTAGCAGTCTGGGTCTAAAAAGAGGAATGAAGGAAAGACTATTGGTTTATTTAGTATTAGCAGTGGAGTTACTATAGTGGTCTCAAGGACCACTTGTTTGCCCACACCAAAGCCGCTAGTTGTGGGCAATCCTCAACTAGCGTCACCAGAGTAAAAAGATCATCTTGGTGGATGATCTCTACCAGCTCTTTCCATTTGCGCTGTGTCACTGATTTAGTCTTATCACCATTAGCAGGCAGAGAGCAACAGACACCTGGGACATGAGCTGTTCTGGCAAAACTGGCACTCTGTGGGGGCAAACCAAGCACTGGCAAGATATTATGGGGGCAAACCTGGAACTTGACCAAAACGATTGCATTCATGGATCTACGAAAATTCAAAGGTGTAATATTTGAAGGACAACTAAACTGTTATGGGGATTCTATTTCTTTAAACCAGGCACTAGCAAGGGATGGTGGGGCAAAACCAGGGCCGGACTGGCCCACCTGGATACCGGGAAAAATCCCGGTGGGCCGCCTGCTCCGGGGCCGCCTTGGCCACTTAGAGCCAAGCGGCGGCAGCCACCACTATGAGAAGTTCGGCTGCTGCAACATCCGGCGGCAGCAGGCGAATTTCTTAAAGTGGCGACGGCCGCCGAACTGCTTAAAGTGGCGACGCCCGTCGAACTGCTTAAAGTGGCGGCAGGACACTTTAAGAAGTTCGGAGGCTGCCGCCTCTTTAAAAAATTCGCCTGCTGCCGCCGGATGTTGCAGCAGCAGTTCCTGCGCGGTGCGGTGAGGAGGAAGAGACAGCAGGGTGAGTGAGAGCACGGGGAAGGGGGAAAGGGGAAGAGACACTACGGGGAAGAGTGACACTACGGGGGGGAGGGGGAAAGAGTGACACTACAAGGGGGGAGGGGGAAAGAGTGACACTACGGGGGGGAGGGGGAAAGAGTGACACTACAAGGGGGGAGGGGGAAAGAGTGACACTACAGGGGGGGAGGGGGAAAGAGTGACACTACAGGGGGGGAGGGGGAAAGAGTGACACTACAAGGGGGGAGGGGGAAAGAGTGACACTACAGGGGGGGAGGGGGAAAGAGTGACACTACAGGGGGGGAGGGGGAAAGAGTGACACTACAAGGGGGGAGGGGGAAAGAGTGACACTACAAGGGGAAGGGGGGGGTGTGACTCTACAGGGGAAAGGGGGGGGAGTGTGACACCACTGTGGGAAGGGGGGGGGGTAAGTGTGACACCACTGTGGGAAGGGGGGGGGTAAGAGTGACACCACTGTGGGAAGGGGGGGTAAGAGTGACACCACTGTGGGAATGGGGGTAAGGGTGACACCACAGGGGGAAAGGGGGTAAGAGTGACACTACAGGGGGAAGGGGAGAGCGAGAGACACTACAGGGGGAAGGGGAGAGCGAGAGACACTACAGGGGAAGGGGAGAGGTGAGAGAGACGCTACGAGAGAGAGAGAGAGAGATGCTATGAGAGAGAGAGAGAGAGAGAGAGAGACGCTACGAGAGAGAGAGAGACGCTACGAGAGAGAGAAAGAGAGAGAGAGACGCCACGAGAGAGAGAGAGGCTATGAGAGAGAGACGCCACGAGAGAGAGAGAAGCCACGAGAGAGAGAGAGGCTACAAGAGAGAGAGAGGCTACAAGAGAGAGAGAGGCTACGAGAGAGAGCGAGAGACGCTACAGAAATATGTACACAAGGATATGTCTCACACACTGCTCCGATATATACCTCTGCACAGGGCAATTCATATAACTCCGTGTACATACTGGAGATATATATTGCCCTAGACAGGCTTATATATCAGTCTTATCTATAAATAATACTCTGTTCAGATGTGTTTTTAAAACATGCATGGTTTCCCCTTTTATGAACAAAAAAATTATATTATGCTATGGGGCTGGTTTAAAAATGTTATGCCAGGGCTTGACAAATTTAATTTACTTTTAGGAGCCAGAAAAAAATCTAGGAGCCAGACAACGGCACATTCACGAAACCATACATACACACACACACAGTCATTCACATTCATACAGAGACAGTCAGTCAGTCACATTCATACAAAGACAGTCACATTCATGCAAAGACAGTCAGTCAGTCTCCACACACATCCAGAGACAGTCAGTCAGTCTCCACACACATCCAGAGACAGTCAGTCAGTCTCCACACACATCCAGAGACAGTCAGTCAGTCAGATCCACACACATCCAGAGTCAGTCAGTCAGATCCACACACATCCAGAGACAGTCAGTCAGATCCACACACATCCAGAGACAGTCAGTCAGTCACTCACATCCACACTTAGCCAGACACACACACATAAGCCATCAGGTTGTGATTTTTTTTTTAAATAAAAGAGAAAAAAAAAAGTGACTCCCCCTCCCTGCTGTTTTACCTTATTGCACGGGAGGGGGATTTCTACTGCAGCTTGGGCCATTCCTGTCACACAGGCACAGACCGTCTGCATGCTACTGCTGATCAGTGGGATGTCACGTGACACCCGCCGATCCGAAAGAATAATACTATTTTTTTTTTTTAATCTAACCTCAGGACGGTGGAGTGCCATGTGCTGCTGATCCTACCCGGGCGCCAGGTACAATTTCCTAGTCGACCTGGCGCCCGGGGTTTGTCGAGCCCTGTGTGGGGCTGGTATACAATTTTTTTCCAGGGCTGGTTTTTTGTTCCCAGTCCGGCCCTGGGCAAAACTGCCACTGACAAGCCATGTAGGGGGAAACTGACACTGACAAGGAATATGAGAGCAAAACTGACACTGACAATGAATGTGGTGGAAAATAGGCACTAACAGGTGATGTGAAGGCAAAGTTGGCACTGACAAATTATGTGGGGAGAAAACTTGCACACTAACAAGTGATGAGGGGGCATAACTGGCACCGACAAACAGTGTGGGGGCAAAACTTCCACTGATTAGCAATGAGGGGGCAAAGCTGCTACTGAAAAGAGATTGCGGGAGCAAACCTGACATTGACAAGCAATGTGGGGGCAAAGCTGCCACTGACAAGTAATGTGGGGGGAAAATGGGCACTGACAAGGAATATGGGAGCAAAATTGGCACTGACAAGGAATGTGGGGGCAAAACAGGTACTGACAGGTGATGTGCAGACACAGTGGGCACTGATAAATGATGTGGGGGCAAAGTTGGTACTAAACATTACATAGCATATTTCAAACAGCATTGTTATTCATGAATTGTGTTGCCTTTTAAATAATAGTTCTATAAAAATGTAAATGTGAGCAAGATATGATTCTACTTTGCCCTTTAAATAGAGTATCTCTTAAAACCAGGATGCTGTGAAAAGAGCTGAGCAGTGTAAATGCCACAGACGTGAATAAACTGATTTTTAAAAAAACAAGCTGTGAAACGTTTCCTGAAACCCTGCCCACACACCTCACAGTTGATTGCAAAGTAAAATGCCGTGGGGTCTTTGACACTCCATACCTCCAAACATTTTAGAATTGGTTGAAATTTTGGCTTCACCACCTGGATTTGCTAGGGCCTCTAACTCGCTGCTGGGAATGTGCCCTAGCCAGACCCAACTGCTCTCTTCTATCACCTTTTTGACAGATTAAAACACAACAGGGTCTGTTAGATGACTGACACATTCCTCCCCTGTCTGACTCTGAAAGGACTTCATTTAGCAACCCTGGGTTCGAGCTTTTGACTGACAGACTGAGGAGGCGAAAAAGTCATTGAGTTCCATTAAGCTCAGTGACTGCTATAGAACAAAACACCTTTACAAAAAAAGAAAAGGAATGTGAAAAAAGGAATAGGGAGAGAAAGGAGTACTGAGCTTTTGGGGCAAAAGGAGGATTCTTTTCAGGTTCAAAGGCACTTTCTTCTTTGCATTCTGTCTATCAATTAGGGCAGCATTCCCAGAGGGAACAGTGGTCAACTCTCATTGGTGTCATTCAACTGCCAATCTCGCTGACATGAACACCAAAGAGCCTGCATGTAGCTCTGCGGAAACTGTCTGTCAGGCAATCAGCAGCTGCTATGACATCACCTACTGTGTTTTTTCTAGTACTTTCCTAAGAAACAACTTGAACCAGAGTCCCAGGACTTCAAATCTTTATTCATTTTTGCCTCTAACTGACTGCTGTTTTGTTTTTCTGACAGGAAACAAAGTATTAGCAGGTTTGTAGTTGGGCGCTAAAGGAAGCAAATTAATTTATCCTGTAGCTGATTCCTTGAATTAATGCTAAGTCACTGCTTGTGAATGGTTTGCACTTGAAGTTAACACTTTATGTTTGCATCATTTTTGCTTTTTAGCCCTTTAAGTACCATGGACATGAAATAACAAAACATTAATCAAGGATACCCAAAATCAAATAGAATTCAAGTGATGACATGTTTCACTAAGGGTGTACACTTTGAAATGAACTTTTGATTTATATTTATTTGAGCTGGTAAATAAATAATAAAGCAATGTATTGTGATATTTATAAATAAGAGCAACGTGAGAACCCATATATAAAGTAAAAATATGAATTTATTATATTTATTATTTTCTTTTACCTCCGAATAGCACCAACTATGGTAGTATGGTGTGCAAATCATTTTTCATGGTTATTGTGTCACATTTTATTTATAGTAAAGCATTAGATAGACGTGCAAATTGCACATTTCCCATTGAAAACTAGTTCATTTGCATATCAAGCCACAGGTGATGTCATAAGTAGGAGACTCCACAGACACATTTAAAAAGAAAAAAAAAAGATTTCTGTGATGAGTCATGAAGTGGACACTTTCTAAATATGAGAGGCAGAGCTGATTTTAGGAATTGTAGGAATCATTGTGCATATTGCATTACATGCACCGTTCTGTGTGTCAATGCATGGGGATTATTGTTGACTGGATCTACCTCTGGCATAACAGATTGGATTTGTTTTGTGAAGGTCGGTCTATCCTGTGGAATTATATCTTAGGTTGTCATGTTAGTCCACCCCCAATCCTCGTAGTGTAACATAGGACCGAAACTTATTGCACAACATTTTTTGGTTGTAAATTATGGAAATACTTTCTTTGGAACAGAGCCAGACCTCCATAATTATGACATGAGATATTTTCTACATGAACAAATGTAAACTGCTTTTTATAGTGTAAAGAATCTGAGTTGTGTCTGTGTCCATGTGTGCATAATTATAGTGGAATCATCATCTGAAATCAAGCAATGTTTATAAAAAAAAGTGTATAAAAAAGATGTCTTCAACAAACATATTTGACATGTTAATATCACACTACCTTTTGTAGTTATGTCCATCTGGCTGGTAACAATTGTTAATGCATTTGCATTTTCTGTGTTGTTAATTGTTATAAATGTTTGTTGTTTTGCTTATAATGTAAACATGTCTTGGTTGCCCACATAGCAGCAATGAATTATGGGTAAACATTGGCACATGTTCCAGCCAGAACAGATTTCTCAAACCTGACACTGGAAACAGCTACAAATTGAATAGCCATGCAGACTCCTGATACTGTAACACTGTTTGCTGAACGGGGACATTATGTTGCAAACTGTAAGGGTATCAGATAAATGAAAACACTGTAAAAAAGAGGAAACAGACTAGCATTGTTGGTTTGAAAAGAACGAGAGCTAGGAGTTTCCATCCATAAGCAACAGAACGCGTGGTTTTGACAATAAATGTGCAGAAAAGAAAAGATTGCATTGTATCATTTGACAGCATTACTTTCTTTTCAGAAAATATTGGTCATTGTGTTTGAAATCAACAGCTTGCAGTCTGTTTACCAGCCTTTGATATATTATTGCACAAGAACTTGTGAACTGAACCAATGTCAAAAAAAAACCTGCACACAATAAACAAAGAAAGTCTGTGGCATCTGTTATATTTTCTGCCAGTGTACATTTTTGGTTTAGTAAGGAAATTATTTATTTCTCACCAACAAAATGTAGACCTGTTTTTGCATATTCATCCACATGGCTTAGATGGCCACAATAAATTAGTTTTGAGTTGAAAAGTACTTATCTACAGTCACTTATAAATTCAATGATTCCTTACAGTATTTCATCCTGACAATCATTTATTTACTGGGTCATTTGTTTTATAAATTATAGGGGTTGAAATAATAAATTTAAGTAAAAGAAGAATCTATGTAGGCCATATGTTCAACCTACATGAGCGAATGTGTTATATGTGTTTGATATGCTACCTGCACCCAAAATACACTGCTTTTGATCTCTAAGGTTGCTTAAAGTCCAGTAGCGATCTTGATGTCTGTGTGCTGCCCAGGCAGGCAAGGGTGAGTATGTGTGCGGACAATGTGCTCCTTACTATTAGAAATTCTAGTGAATCAGTTGAAGTTTTAACTGGAGGAATTTGGCTATTTTCAAATTATAAACTTAATATATCTAAGATGGATGCACCATCAGTGGGGATAATAGAAGACAGCTGTAACGAAACTCCCCGTACTCCGACCGAGTACCTTGCGTTGATGGACACTTCCTAGCTTGCGCTGAGGACCACAAACACCGCACCGGACACCACAACCACCGCAGACTCCACAACCGCCGTAGCTTAACTGGAGTCTCGCCGTCTTCTGTCCACCCTGGATCAGCTTCTGTCCTCCAGGACCTTGTGGGGAAGACCTCTCCTCCAGGAGAGCGTATCAGGAACAAGCTCTTAAAAGAGTTAAGTGATTAAAGCTCAAGGGAGTATGCAGAACATAGCAATCCCCAGTGTGAGTATAGCTGTCCCCTCCAATCACGAGAAAGGACCACATGTTGAGGGTCAAGAAGATCTCTGGATTTTAATCAAACACTCTGCTTTTATGCCCATTTTCCACACATAGGACCACCCACAGGGTTTTGAAGAACAACCAATCAATACATACAATACACTCAGACACTCCCAGCAATTACAGCAAAATCCCCCCCTCTGCCTGTGATACAATTATCTCCACACAATAGACTAACTTATTTATCACAGGCAGAAAATATACAGTTTTTACACAATATTAATAACTTTCAAAGTATGTATCACATTCACATAAAACATACATTTTCAGAATCAGCATACTTTAAATATGAACATAACTAAAAATCAGACAATTCCACCCAGTAGTTCAAAAGTTAGCTGGAAGTCCTTTATGACCGACCGCAAGTACATTTTACTAGTCTGGGGACTCTGGGGACACCGTCTTAAAGGGGCATTTTTCCAATTTTCACCATGCCCCAAAAATGTGCTTAAAGGGCCAGCACCAGTCCCATAAAAGTCCATAAGCCCCAATACAGCTTCTTAAAGGACCATACACAGTCCAATACAAGTCCATAGGCCCAAATAGCATTTTTAAAGGGCCATACACCCCAGGGCCATAGTCACAGGGGAGGAGGCTGGCAAGCAGGCCTCTCCAGGACCAAGGGCACTTCGTCACAACAGCTAAAGAGGAAATACAATTGTGTATGGTCAGGTGTAGACATAAGAGGCTATTCACTAAAAGATGAGTTGCAGGTGAGTTCAGGTGAGATTTTCATCTCACCAGTTTATCTATACATTGTGCAGGGACAATCCTGGTGGGTTTCTCCCACTCAGTAAACTCAGATTAAATCTCTCCTGAACTCAGCTTATCTCACTTTAACTCAACTGCAATTCACCTTTTAGTGACTAGCCCCTATAGACTATCTCGGCAGAATGAATTTAATTAGATCCTGCATGTTCCCAAAATCACTTTATTTGTTTAGAATGATCACCTTGAAAATCCACTTACAGGGATTCAAATTTGATACAATCCTCTTTTTCTAAGTTAGTTTGGCAGGGTAGAAAACTGAGGTTGGTACTAGATCTGCTAGCCAATAAAACAGATAAATGTGGTTTATCCATGTCTAGGATTAGAGAATATCATGGGGCTAACCTGCCAAATCATATTTTTTTTTCCATGAAAAGATCCATTGAGCGATGGTTCCAAATAGAATCTAGATAGACGGGAAAAATAGATCTGGTGTCGGTGATTTGGTCAGAGCGGATCTCACTAAGTCATTTCACTGATTACAAGAGCAGGATGACATGAGTAAATGGATGTGTCCTAAAACATTCAAACCTCCAATGTGGTGGCTTGTAAATTAGATGCCTCTAAAGCATTCAAGATTAAAAATCCTTATCTGCGAAATTTGATAGATGTATTACAATTTAAATTTAAAGAGAGGGAATTGCCTGTAATACAGTGCGGGATCAAGGAGCTAAATAGTATAATCTCGGAGAAGAATTGATGTGTGGCTTCTGCTAAAGGGAAGCATGTTCTCCATTGTCTGCCACTGGTAGAAACCTTGTACAAACTGTTTATTCGCTGGTACCTTTTTATGATTAAGTTTTTTGAAAAAAACAAATCTTTAAAAGTAGTCTAAAATTTATATTGGGAAAACTCCTTAATAATTATACATATAATCATAGGTCTTTAATGTTTATAGCAAGGCACTGGAAGTCAAAACAACAGATACCGTGGGATTAAAAAAAAAGTGCCATATCAATGGAAAATGGAGAAAGGGACCTTAAGACTAGTTAAAAACCAGACCTAGAAATTGATTAATTTGGATAGAAAAACTCCAGGTGGTTTGAGATTGCAAGTAACTAGAGGATCGTGAGCACCCTGGGTAAATTGGCTTAAGTTAAGGAGAATGCCTAGTTATGACTGCCACGCTGCCCTTTTGAGTTTGTATGTATTTATAAAATGAAGATAGAGATACAGATTTTTGTAATTTTGTATTTTTCTACAAAATGTATATATGATTATAAATGTAATATAAAAAAAAAATGATATGCTAAGCCTTGTCTTAGTGTTTTATGGTAAGTATTGGCCATGATGGGGACCTCGCATAATAAATTATAGCATTAGACAATAACATTAATTCAGTCTATAGAGCCAAAACCATATAATTAATGTAACTATTAGAGTTGTCATGCTGGTCAAGTGCAACATTAAAGAGAACCCACTGGGGATTTAATGAAGTGAGCCCAGCTAGAAAAATAACTGCACAAAAACACTATTTGTGATAGTAACATAGAATGATTTACTATCATCAACCACTATAATAACATTAATTTTGGACTGTCATAGAAAATACAGACAAAATTAAGCTGACTTCTTTACTTCATTCAATCTGGCAATGCTTTTGTAACAGGAAATATAGAATAATTTGAGTCTTAAAAAGGAATGCTTTTTTATACCACAAAGTTTACATGTTGAAATAATTCGCTGTTGTCTTTGTGTATCTGTTCACAGATTGTATGTGGCATTATAGATAGTGGGAAGGAAAGACCCAGAAAGTTCCAATGTTTACATTATACCCAGCCCTTGGGACTATGCCACACATACATTCATGACCATAACACGTCATAACACTGTGAAGAATGATGAAAGAATACAGTGGAGCGTTTTGGCAAATGTTTTGCAAAGGAGTCAAGCTAACATTCATTTGGGAATAAATAAACACACCCGCAAAATACACAAGAATATACGAAGCAAATATTTCCTGTACTAGGTACAAAATCTATGTTATAATTTTTGGTCATAAGGATTACTCCATTTTAAAGTGCCATGTACTGTTGACATGGTATTACTTTATGGGAAATAAAACAAAAATGTTATACAATGTGCAATCCAAATTGCTAGCAAACACATAGACATTTTTATATCAATTTATTGATTTTCTGGGATTTACAGTACTGCAGTGGTAAAGAGATAAAAACTACCTCCATGGCCACCGTCGCTTCCAAATGAAGACAATATATCCCATGATGCTTAGCATATTGCCCATACTCTAAGGTTTACGGAATGTTGCATTCAACTTGTCAGCCATCTTGGTAAAGATGAAAGACAACTTCGGGTTCCGGTAACCTCAGGTAAGTGTACAGTGTCTTTTAATTTAAATATTTGCTGGTGGTTATTCCAATTTAAAATGGCGCAAACAAGAAAAGGATGTTTTGTATGCTTGCAGCTTTAAAATATAACCCAAAAAGGATTTCTGACTGGACCTCATGGATAAAACATAGCTTTATATTGGTTGCATGTTATACCAAAGACATCTGACATCTCATGCTTTAGTGTTGGGAAACACAAGACCCCAAAACACTTTACCAATTAAAGCTACATTTCAATTATGAGGTCCACTTGTTAACCATTCGTGTGGACTTATTAAAAGTGACAAGCAGATAATACATCCTTTTCTAGTTAACCCCATTCTTCCATTTTGTGCACCATTCTCCCAATAAATCCTTCTTCTCTTCACACTTTATTATACACATCTCTCTGAACCAGCTATATCTTCAGACTTTATTACTGAGTGTGTGCATCTAGCTGTGTAACATCTGTAGCAGGTGAACAGACTGGGAGGAAAAGGAGAAATATAACAAATGGATTTTATACAAAAATCGCAATTCTCGTTTTTTGCTCCCTGTGATTTTGGTACATGTTCCCTTCCCTTCTCTCTTGCTGATGGAGATTTCCACACATTTATAGTTATAATTCTCCAAGATGCCTATGTTTCCAGACACAGTCAAGTCCAGATTTAAAAAAACAATCATGATGCTGAGTGTGTACCAAATACTAAAACATCTGCACCACCAAGTTGCCACTGTATTTTTTGCCAAAACAAAATGGTATTTTAAATAGTATTCTGTTTGTTAGCTTGTTTTCCAAACACACAAATGATGACTTGTCTAGTATGTAGTTTCCTGTCCCATGATGTCAGGACTGCAGAGCATCATGGGAAGCATGAGGGCTCTATTCCCTGAAAAATTAAATGTGAAAAAGATAATTGAACTGCAAAAATCAGACATTAATAGCTGAGTTGGAAAGATCAGCAAGCTGGAGAATGTTTTCGTGTCTGGTATTAATGTCTGAATTTTGCAGTTCACCTGTTTATACAAAAGTACACATCAGCTTGGGTTCAGAAGGCTGCTTTTTCCGATGTTATACATTCTCACCCATGTACAAACATACCTTTCAGTGGCCAATCAATTTTGCCCCCATCTTTTTTTCGTTAGCCTCATTTGAGCCATTGATGTTATCCTTTTCCCAGCCAAAAGCACCTTTTTAGACAGCAAAGAAAGTATCTTTCAACATCACAGTACAACAGTGAATGTATCAACAGGACTTTTTTTTTCACACATTTTTGCTGTCAGCAAAATGTTTTAAGTTGTGTTTGTTCATTTAAAACTGAGATGCAAAACCGAAATTGATTCTAGAAAGCTGTCAGAATAGGATTCCTAGCAAACAGACAGACATGTCACTGCGTTTTCTTGTAGTTCAAATCTTTCGCCAATCAGCATTTCTGCATAGCAGAGAAAACAAGAAAACATTCTCACAGTGACTCCCTCAATGCCTCACATTTATCTATGGGAAAATCCTGCTTTTTCTCCTCTTAGGAGAACTTTATGACTTCAAAGTTTAATTCTATTTTGCTAAGATTTCCACTGTATTCCTATTCTGCAAGTCATTTCTCTGCCACATCAAGTAAAACACAGGCTCTACTTAATAAAGAGAGAACTGGGGGGATTGAGATGGGGATTTCAAACTTAAGACCAAAGTAGCTGAGTTGGAAAAAAGATCCTATTCAGCTGCATTGGAAATTTTTTAGAACTCGGCTACATTGGCCTGAATTTTGAAATTCCCATCTCAATTCCCTGCAATGCCATTGGAATTCTCTCTTTACTGAGTAGACCCTCAGATGAGAACACATTTGGAGTATTTGAATGATGTACATACCAGATATATGTACAATGTAAAAATATTTTTACACTGCAGAAACATAGGCTATATTGAAATAAAATATTGTTAAAGGCAGGTTGAGAAACCAGGAAGGCTGGGATGAAATAAAGATGGAGGTTTAAGTCTGATAACATCATACAAAGAACATTGTGGGAGTCAAACTGTCTTTGACATCTTACATGTTTATGCTCAGATGTTGTAGCTATTGTATGATTCATATGCCTCTGTTTGTGTTGATCATTTTTTGACAATTGTTGCAGATATTTGTTACAAAAGTCTTTTGAATATTTCAGTGTTTCAAATACTGTGTAAATATAGCATTGTACAGCAGATACCAACATGCTACATGCCTTGTATAACATTCCATAAGAGGCTTTTTAAGTAAATATGAAAAAAAAAGTTATTGAATGGATTGAATATGTACATTTTCCGTTCAATGACAGATATAACAATAACTACAGCTATCAATTTATAAAGCATCTGTCACTAAAAGACATTGAAGCCATTCATCTTCATTTACTTTAGCTTCTTGTAAGTAAAGTTGTTTATATATATATAAAGAAGACCACAAGAGTAAGGCCTACATTTGTTCTAAACATGTACCTACGCATAAGTAGGGAAAAATAAGTTGGAAAAATTCTCCAATTCAGCTTAATTGTGGTTACAATTTTTTTCCCAATTTAGTTTAGTGCGGTGACTTACACCACACTGACAGCTCATCGCAGAACATTTATTGAGGACAGTTCATTGCAGCACCTAAGGTTAGTATTAGGGTTAGTGTTAGGTTAGGGGTTCAGGGTTAGTATTAGGCTCGGTATTAGGAGTTAGTATTAGGGTTCAGGGTTAGCATTAGGCTTAGTATTAGGGGTTAGTATTGGGGTTCAGGGTTAGTATTAGGCTTAGTATTAGGGATTAGTATTTGGGTTCAGGGTTAGCATTAGGCTTAGTATTAGGGGTTAGTATTAGGGTTCAGGGTTAGCATTAGGCTCGGTATTAGGAGTTAGTATTAGGGTTCAGGGTTAGCATTAGGCTTAGTATTAGGGGTTAGTATTAGGGCTCAGGGTTAGTATTAGGCTTAGTATTAGGGATTAGTATTTGGGTTCAGGGTTAGCATTAGGCTTAGTATTAAGGGTTAGTATTAGGGTTCAGGGTTAGCATTAGGCTCGGTATAAGGAGTTAGTATTAGGGTTCAGGGTTAGTATTAGGCTTAGTATTAGGGGTTAGTATTGGGGTTCAGGGTTAGCATTAGGGGTTAGTATTAGGGTTCAGGGTTAGCATTAGGCTCGGTATTAGGAGTTAGTATTAGGGTTCAGGGTTAGCATTAGGCTTAGTATTAGGGGTTAGTATTGGGGTTCAGGGTTAGTATTAGGCTTAGTATTAGGGATTAGTATTTGGGTTCAGGGTTAGCATTAGGCTTAGTATTAGGGGTTAGTATTAGGGTTCAGGGTTAGCATTAGGCTTAGTATTAGGGGTTAGTATTAGGGTTCAGGGTTAGTATTAGGCTTAGTATTAGGGGTTAGTATTGGGGTTCAGGGTTAGTATTAGGCTTAGTATTAGGGATTAGTATTTGGGTTCAGGGTTAGCATTAGGCTTAGTATTAGGGGTTAGTATTAGGGTTCAGGGTTAGCATTAGGCTCAGTATTAGGAGTTAGTATTAGGGTTCAGGGTTAGCATTAGGCTTAGTATTAGGGGTTAGTATTAGGGTTCAGGGTTAGTATTAGGCTTAGTATTAGGGGTTAGTATTGGGGTTCAGGGTTAGTATTAGGCTTAGTATTAGGGATTAGTATTTGGGTTCAGGGTTAGCATTAGGCTTAGTATTAGGGGTTAGTATTGGGTTTAGTATTAGGGGTTAGTATTAGGGATCAGGGTTAGTATTAGGCTTAGTATTAGGGGTTAGTATTGGGATTCAGGGTTAGTATTGGGTTTAGTATTAGGGGTTAGTTTTAGGGATCAGGGTTAGTATTAGGGTTCAGGGTTAGTATTAGGGGTTAGTATTAGGTTTCAGAGTTAGTTTTAGGCTTAGTATTAGGGGTTAGTATTAGGCTTAGTATTAGTGGTTAGTATTAGGGTTTGGGGTTAATATTAGTGGTTGGGGGGGAGTTACTTTATTACAGGTGGTCTACTAGTGTCTATTAGTATTCGCTGGAACTGCTGCACTGGACTGTCAGCAGTGAAATGACTGCGATGAACGGCCATAGACCCCAGTAAAAAGGGACATAGGGGCTTGTAATCAAAATAGGAAAACTGGTAATTATGCAGCATTGGTGACTAACCTTTGGCACCATTTTCATGATGTTCAGCCAACCAAATAGATGTCTGGGAATCATGAGATGTGCATTCCACAGCTGCTGCAGTACCAATTCATAATGATATAATAACAAACCTTTGGAACTTCAGTTGTTTAGTATTCAATTTCCCATAACACTTAACATACCAGACTGACTGAGAGTCGTGGTAAATGTGGTCTACAATATAATAGAGCAGCAGGAAATGCTAGCAGAATGTTTGATGGTATCGGAATAGGTATTAGCAGTAGAAAGAGGGAAGTGTTCATGCCATTGTACAGAGCACTGGTGAGTATTGTACACAGTACTGGAGATCGTAGAAGTATATTGATACTGTGGAGAGAGTTCAGAGAAGGGCTACTAAACTAGTTTATGTACTGCAGGATGAAATTTACCAAGAAAGGTTATAGGATCTTAACCTGTATAGCTTGGAGGAAAGACGAGACAGGGAGGATATGGTAGAAACATTTAAATACCTAAAGGGAAATAACACAGTAAAGGAGGAGAGTATATTTTAAAAAAAAGAAAGCGGATATAGTCTTAAATTAGAGGGGGGAATCTTTCAAAGTAATATCAGGAAGTATTGTTTTACTGACAGGGTTAGGGATACATGTTCTAGCCTTCCAGCAGAAGGGGTAGACGTTAATACAATGAAGGAGTTCAAGCATGCATAGGCTATCCTAGATATAAGACCAACACCATATAAGGTGTTATTCTTATTTTTATTTAAACACAACTGGGCAATACCCAAATCCTGGACCTCTGAAGATAGCTGGGAGGACTGGTTTGAGAATGACTGAGCTAGATGGTGACAAGTGTATACGCTGATGCGTGTTTATATGTAACTTATGTTTAATGTCACTTCCATTGTTCTTATTCTTCCAGGTGGTATGCTTGTATGCTGCACAGGTGTTGCCGGTGAGTAGATTTTTTTTAATTATATATATAATAGTGTGTTATTCTTTAAGGAGGTTATCTTGACAAAGGTCCTCGTTGTGGTCCAAAAACATCAATATGTGAAACCTATAATAAAATTTATTTTTGTCGGAACTCTTGTAAGTTTGTCATGTATATATATATATATATATATATATATATATATATATATATATATATATATATATATATATATATATATATATATATATATATATATATATATATATAAGAAGACCACAACAGTAAGGCCTACATATGTTCTAAACATGTACCTGGCTGATAACATCTTGCACTGTGTGTTAGACATCTGGGTTCAGGCCTACAGGGTTTCTCCTTACAACCACTTTGAAATACAGAACATACTGGGAAAACACAGAATTAAAGTAATGCTGTGGGCTACATAAATAATAGCTGAGGAGTTGATGTGATTCATCAACAAGTTCCTCACTCTGTGATTACCAGTAAGATTCCAAACTCCTAACAAAGAAGAATAATTAGATTTAGATTCCACAAAACTCAGCAAAGGTGATAATTGTCCTCGAGAAATATGTTTTATATACAGGATCCTGTTGATTAAAGCGTTCCCCGTTCTGCTCTGCACACGTTTCCCTTAGTAGATTAGACTTTGATGCTATCATGCTATCCCAAGCAGCTGAAATTGATCAAATTACATTTACATTTGGGTTTCCACAATAAATGATGCTCCATTGATGTAAAACGGGAATGTGTTTCCAGTCTAAGCATTTAAATAGATCTGGGCGAGGGAATAGAGCATGTGACCCTTGGGAAGGGACAGTGAATGAACTGGAGGCTGCCATTGTGGCTGGGTAACATAATGCATTTAGTGAATTGATCTCTCCATCTCTCTGAATATTGTATTTACATTGATCTAGATAAAAAGGAAAAGAGTATCCCAGAGCAGGTTCCATGAAATATATCTCTCTAGATAAAGCCAATCCTATATAAACCTAATTACTGCATCCTGAAATAACAGGCTGCCGATGTTTCATCTGTGGCACAAGGTTAATTTCCTGTTATTGCATATACACTATATGTACAAAAGAATTGGGACACACCACTTAATTAGTGAATTCAGGTGTTTCAATCAGACCCATTGGCACAGATGTACGAAATAAAGCAGCTAGCCGTGCAGTCTGCATTTACATTTGTGAAAAAAAGCGAGTGCAAGACTTGCTAGATATTCCATAGTCCACTGAAAGTGCTATTATTATTGGAAAGTGGAAGCGGAAGTCACAGAGTGAGGTCATCAAATGCTCCGGCATTGTGCGTAAAAGTTGCCAATGCTCTGCTGACTCCATAGCTAGTTAGTCCAGACATTTGGACAGAGAAAATAGTTTTTTTGACAGGCAGTGATATTTTCTGTAATGTGTTGGTTTACTTGCCCTAGATTTCTTACATATCATCATTGTTCACTGTTACGTAATCCTAAATATACCTATTCTCAATACAAAACAAAAAAGGATAGTATAAAAAATAGCATAATTCCCAACATGTCTCCATGGCAACAAAGGACATTTTATGTAGGCAACTGTATATTGTATAGTACTGTCTGTGCTGTGTTTTAACAACACTGCAATGCAATAGTGTACAGTAGAAAAATAAATGAGATGATCAATTAGAACCAAAATCAAAGTATTTGACATACAGAATGCATTCCAGTCTACAATATGTTTTACTGCAATTTGCATGTCCAAAGTAAAATCTGTTTTAAGCTAACCATGTTTTCTGACTGATTAAATAATTTCACTTATGGCGTCCATTTTAGGACATCTTTACTCCCCCTCTCATTGTAAACACTGAACCGATTGCTTCCTGGTAGGTGATAGGAGCTCCGCTTTCAAAGCCTTAACTTCTAGATAGTAATTTGCAGGTTTCAACTTTTTTGTCATTAGGTCAACAGGTGGAGAGCAAAACCCTATAGAAAAAGACAGGATGTGGCGGAAGAGGAGGGTAGACCCTGAAGGATATGGTGTCCTTTACAGAAATAATAGCCCAGGTGGCCTTTAACCCACTAATAAACAAAAAGCATCTCCAGATGCAAACAAATTGAGTTTGTTCCCAAGTGAAATAAAATTCCAGCTAATAGTGGTTTGAGTTCAGACATATGATAATTAGATATTCCCCCTCGGGTCACTCTTCTGAATCTTTTATGGTCTCCATGAAAAGGTGAGATCTATTATTTGAACATTTTAGTGTTAATACACTAAACCCAAATTTGGCCTAAATATAAAAACAGGTACAGTGATGATTATGGCTAAGTAATGGTGCCGTGTTGTGTCTTTACCTCTGCATTTACATATAGCGCTATCTCAATGAGTTTTATACATGTAAAATTAAGATTATTTTACATTTTAAGTTTCTTGTGACTACTTGTCCGTCAATCACAGGGCAGTGAGCAATTGAGGGGTAATGGTTTAAATACAAAGTTAAAGCCACAGGATTGGCCAGTTCCTAAAAAAGGAACAGGAAGTTAGGCAATAACTAATATCTATTGGGTTGCTAAGGACATGACAGCTGGGTGGCAGCACTAAATGCCACATGAAGAGCCAGAGAAAATGCAGCAGCAAGGTGATGGGAGGGTATTTGGGACAATCAGCAACTACACTAATGAGTCTATCAATCTCTGTTCAACAATTGTCACCCCTTTGCGACCTTATGACAAGTTAAATTGTCGTGTAGATAAAATACTAGCGCTCCGTCTACGCCATCATCCGATCATCGATTATCTGGTCATGTGATCTCAGTGATCAGTTGATCATGTGATCTCATTCAAATCAGATGGCAAAGTCAATGTTTTCATAAATTGAGGTAGAAATTATGACCCCCACTAATTAGCGTACCTGGATCTCTTGCAAGATGTGGGTCTGATATGGGTTTTGATAAATTAATTTTCAGGTGCTGCTTCTCTGTTTGAGTGGATTCTCTACCATCACCCTGAACATGGTCAGTTCCTGATAATACGCCACACTCAGGAAGATACTGTCCTTTTGTTCCACAGATGGATCTAAAAAAAGGGATTGATATTCCTTGATGGCTACTATATCATGCAGCATTTGCATTCTACCTCAGTTTATTATCTTGTTATTGATAATACACATTAAAACCTTTTTTAAAGTACCTGAAAATGTTCTTTAAAATTGTAGCTTTTGTCATTAAATTTTTAACCCATCTATTCATGTATTTTACGTACCTGGTGGTGTATTGGAATCAATGGCCTACAACATGAGGTTGTAGAGCACCAGCTCATACTTATTGAGGTTGGATAGGGGTTGCTGTGCCACAACTGTCAGGATTGTCTTTTTCATCTTTTCAGCACCTGTCTCTTGATATCTGAGTACCTGCAATATAACAGCAGAGTATGATATGTCCTGTGTGTCATGATGCAGATATGTCGCTTTGTCAGATGATTTGTGTGTTCGCCCAGCTAGCGGCTATCTGATGTGAACTACAGGTGTGTATTTTCACTGTGTATGGGATTGGATCAGGCGTACCACAATGTACGAGTCATGGTAAATATACTTACCATTTTTTCACGATGGCAACCGATCTGGTCAGCATGGCAACTGCATTAACACTTGGGCTTATTCAGTTCCAGAGAGTTTTTCTGATCTTCAAGCTGTGGCTCCAATTACCTGATAGTAACATTTGGACAATTATCGCATTAACGCAGGGTTTTCATCATATGAGAATTTTCGTGTTGATTTGGACTTCATCATTGAACTAATTTTTAGATCCACACAGAGGTGCTGCTAATTTCCAAATGTGTGTATTCTTTCATCTAAGTGGCATAGTGAATTTCATTGAAATTGGGATATCTCAAACTGCCATTGACTATTATAACTAATAAATGGCTGTGTGAGTTATTTACGTATTTCCAGACTTCCTTTTGTAATCTGTATTCCTATCTGAATGTCTCTGTTATCCCATATATATCTACAGGGATTCTGAAACTACCACTTTGGCTTGGTAGGTATCCTCATTTTGAATATGATTATGTTTGTTATTGATATGCGGCATTTGTGCTTATTTCCTAACATGTGTACCTCCTAGTGTTTGTGATTGTCCATCTTTGTTTAACAATGTTTGAAATTAGACATGTGCAAAACTAACATTTTCGTTTAGTTTTCGTCCATTCGGACGAAAATTTTATTTATTTTGTCTAAAACGAATTTCGTTCATTACTGCATTCGTTTCAGATGAAATTCGTTCATTATTTTCGTTTTGTTTCATTTTATTCGTTCGTTTTATAGAATACGTGTAATACTATTGGCTTTCTATAAACCGACCGAGAGCTCCATTCATAAGAAATTCTTATGAATGGGGCTCTCGTTTGGTTCATAGAAAGGCAATAGTACTACACGTTTTCTATAAGCCGAAAGTCTATGAGCCGAAGGTCGTTCGGTTTATAGACTTTCGGTTTATAGAATACATAGAATTACATGTGCGAACGTTCGGTTTATAGACTTTCGGCTTATGGAATACATGTAATCCTATTGCTATTCTATAAACCGAGCGTTCGGTTTATAGAATAGCAATAGGATTACATGTATTCCATAAGCCGAAAGTCTATAAACCGAACGTTCGGTTTATAGACTTTCGGCTTATGGAATACATGTAATACTATGGGCTTTCTATAAACCGAACTAGAGTTCCCATTCATAAAAATTTATGAATGGGGACTCTGTTTCGGTTTATAGAAAGCTAAGAAGTTGAACGAATGAACAAATGGTTTAATATAAACGAAAATCATTCGTCCATTCGTGCTATAGTATTGGCATTACTATAAACCGAAATAGAGTCGGTTTATAGAATGCCAATCGACTTACATGCATTCCATAAACCGAAAGTCGTTCATTATGTCGGTTTATGGAATGTAGTGTACTATGCTATTATATTCTATAAACCGACTCTATTTCGGCTTATAGAATGCCAATAGTACTACGAATGGACGAATGAACGAATGATTTTCGTTTATTAACCATTCGTTCATTCGGCTTTCGTTAGCTTAGCATTTTCGTTATTCGTTTTTCGAACGAATGAACGAAAATGCTATTTTCGGATGAAAATGCATTCATCTTAAAACGAATGCACATGTCTATTTGAAATGTGTTTTCATTTTGATTCAGCACTGCTATGGGTTAAATATGTGTGACTTGCTCATTTTGCTCATTCGTGACTTGTTTGGTTTAACTTTACCTTGTGCATGTCCCTTTTTTTTTAGCGTCGACCGTCTCAGTTACGGCATGGTCTACCAGGCAATATTTTTTTTGTGAAAATCTCCCCTTAATGTACCTGGTGATGATTACTGCTACTCATGGGATCACCTGTAGTGCAGTGATTAACCTGCGTTTCCAGCGTTTTTCATGGTTTCCTTAACAGGTGTGGTAATCTCATTGTGTACATAGGGAGTGTTTATAATAAGTGCGGTAATGATCCTTTACAAGTATAGGCCGTTTTCATAATCGGTGCGTTCATTTTTTACCGCGTGCTGTGATTGTTAACGTGTGAGGTAGTTTTCGCAAGTGATAGTAGTGCACCTGTTGACCTCACTAGTGGAAGGCATCGGATCACAACTACACAGTAAATTCCAGTATTTTCATTAACAGGGACCATAGGGTCCAGCCCATTGGCTTTGCTTCAATTCACTCTCTGTACTTCACATACTAATTGTGAAGTGTGGAGAGTGACAGACAAGGGGAAAAAAGTTAATCTTTACAAGTCCTTGCTGATCACAGTTTGTTACTGTGATCAGTTTCCTTCCTACTTTATGGTCCTCATTTTTTTTTCATAATAATTTTTTGCAATTTTACATTTTTTTTTCTAAATATATTAGTTATATTATTTTAATATATTGTTTTTTTTACAGTTAACCCCTCCATGCTTGTGTTGTGCTTTTGATTGCTCTGCTTCTTTTTATTTGCTAGTTAGTTGGGATAAGTATATGTGTTATACTAGATGTGTACAATATTATTTGGAAAATAGTAGTTATTTTCAGAAAATTTTCCCATCTTTTATATATTTTAGAATACCAATTCTAGATTATTTATATGGTATCCAAAGAAAGCTCAAATGTCCTTTAAAAAACAATATATAACTTGTGTGGGTGCGTTAAATAACAGAGAAGAAAATTAAGTTTAAACAAGGAAAATCCCTGGACCTTAAAGGTTTAAATCTAGTGTGACCCCCCTTACAACTGAGTTTGAAATTGTTATTTAGTTATGTGTAAAAAAAAAAAAACAGTCCTTGCGAGTTTACAATATTTTGTCTACCCCCTGTACATATGCAGTATAATATACAAACATTTTGCTTGGTGTCAACAACATTTATATATTGCAATGCATTTGACAGCTGCAGCATAAAATCTGAATTAACTATTACTTGCTGTTCTCTTTACTATTTCCAGTATTTATGTTCCTATAAATCTTTTCGCATGATAGCATGAAGGAAAGCTTTCATGCAATGTAAAATCAAGAAATTATTCAAACACAGCTTTCTAGTCAGATATATAACAGAAACATTCTGCAGAATGCCAAAGTGTAACTCCTGAATGTCTTTAAGGTTCTGAATGGAGATTTTAATATCTTCTTGAATCTACACATTAGGCTGTTACGTATTGTAGCTGTAAATTAAAAGCTGTAGCTTGATTGGACTTGTAGTCGATATCAAGTAGACTACCATGATTTGTCTATTCTATATTGATATTATGGTTGAACGCAAAACACACAAATTTAGAATGAAAAATTATAACACAAAATAGGCCTGTGAACAGTTGACCTGCTAATAAAAATATAAAAAACTCAATGTGCTGGTTCTGATCACACAATTAATATTAAGTGATTACAAACAAGGAAACCACAAATATACTTTATCCCCCTATGCAATAGGTAAAAATTAAAGTGCACACAGTACCTACATTGTGCTAATGAATAAAGTGCATGATATGACAATACAAAGTGCAGAAAATCAATGTCCTTCTTTTACTGCAGTAACATCAGTTGAAGAAAAGGAGAAAAATATCCTCCTCACAGTGGTGATCCCAGCTTTGACAGCGCATCAAGAGCCCATCCACGACCTCCTACTACTCCTCTGAGTAAACCATTCGAGGTTGGTGTGCATGGTGTGGTTGCTGGGATTCACCATGATGGTGAGTAATCAGGATTCCATGTCCAGATGATGCAGCATTAGTTCCTTAGTCAGTTAGATGTGGGAGTTTTTAATCAAGAGCAGATGAGATTGATGTACCAGCAGGAGTGTCAATCTAGAACTGAACACCCTTGTTGTTGAGGTAAAAGCACGCTACATTGTCCCTAAATCATTATAAATTAGCAGGTGCGTCAAACGTTCTAAATTTAACACAGGTGATTGGAAGTCAGTCTGGTGAAGAGGACGATTATACTCATGGGAGTCCATGAGGCTGGGGGAGCACTGGAAATAAGACCTGCAGCAAGGGAGGGAGAAGCAATAGGTTGCTTAGGTTAGGTTAACTAGATATATAGATCATAAAAAAACACCTCTCAGACAGGGAATTTCAGAAAAAAAACTTTTATTTAATTTTATACACCCCCTTGTGGTTTGGTCTCTTCTCTCATGGCCATCTTTACCACAGAAAATAAGGGAAACTGTCCTGAGTCCAGACACACTGCAGAGTCAATTGATTCTGATACTTGACCCCTGTAGTTTTTGAATCTTTTTCTTCATATTCTCACTTGCCAGGGTGGATGACATTATACTGGTTTAAGTTATTATTCATTTTATTATATTCCTCACTCACCACTAAACCCCTTTCATCATGGTATTGCCCAAGTTCCCTTAACTTCTTTCCATTCACTCTGACGTCCTTTTCCTTGGGATTGACTGTTTTGTTTTGTTTTTTCCTCCACTTTATCTATGTTCCCTCTGCCTGTGCAGGAGCTGATAACTGGTAAGAAGATCATTACTTTGTAACCCTTTTCACGACAATCCAACCAGAGGGCTGGATTCTAAAATAAAAAGTTGATAATACAGCTATTGAGACTACGTTTTCCATGACTCTGAGCCAGTATGTTAGGCATCATGGGAAGGAGAGTACTCAATAACTAGAGTGTCAAAATTTTGGTATTCTGTGATTATGGATTGGTACTGCAGCTGCTGTGCAATGCACATCTCATGATTCTCAGACATCCAGTTGGTTGGCTGAACATCATGAGAAATGTAATAACAGCACCTGTAGTGCCAAAAGTTAGCCACCGCTGCTGCATAACTACCAAGTGTCCTTATTTGGAACCAGGCCTTTATGTCCCTTTTTTTGCCTCCAAACGCACTTTTTGTAATACTTCCCAATGTTTTATGTGCATCACAGAGTTTTTTTGACTGCAACTCCCATGATGTTAAGCAAGTAACATTGCTCGTTGCTAACTGTGGATGGGGCTCTATGAGGTGGAGGGGGCAATGAGGTTACAGTAAGTCTACAGTACAAACACAAACTTTTGCTGACTAAATCTACAATAATATTCAACCAGCCATATTCTTACCTCATCTTTATTGGATTTGTAGTTACAGAATGGGATTGTTACCTTTTTGCTGTTAACCACAGCTCACCGTGATATTCAGCCAGCCCTTTACTGGCTGAATAGCATAGGAATTGTAGACTGGAGTAATAGTGGTTAATCTTTACCACCTCAGCTATTGTAAATTTCCCATGATGCTCAGGTATATGCTGGTATGTTAGCTACTACTTCCCCATGGTCATATAATTTCCCTATTATTGAGTAACTTTTGTAACATTTTCCTTCAACCAAAAAAAACCTCTCCTGAGCCAAGAAAGGTAAACAATGGGGAAAAGGTAAGTGGTATTGGAGGTATTGGGGATGATATTTAGCACTAACAGCACAAATTGCCTCCTCACGATATCACTTTGGCTGTTATTAATCCCATGTATTTGTCTCACCAATTTTGTTCAATATATTGCTGATTTCCACATGCTGGGAGTCCATTCCTGCTTTACATCCTCCATACCCGGAAAAAATCCTGTGGACGCCCATGATTATACTGACAATGCAAGATGGTTGCCAGCGCATCAGACGATGATGAGTAGATCACACTGTTGCCTAAAATACTGAATTAAAAAAAAAAAGTAAAAATGTAAAATAAGAACCTAAATAAAATATGTGATTTTGAATCAAAACAAAAAATATTAATTTAAACTTACTTATTTGTGTCTTTCTTGTTTTTCAGGTATATCCATGTTGTATATATTTGCCTACAATCCACACCTCACATATTTCCACAATAAGTGCTGACTGCTTTTTAAAAATTATACCTTCACTAGAAAATGAACTATATTCAGTATAAATGATAAAAAAATATATATTTTTTTTTTTGTGATTGTCTTGTGTCTGTATTGCTTGGTGCAGTCCTTTGTATTTATTTTAGGATTTTTTTTGTGGGAATCTATTTTAATAATAAAGAAGTGAAATGGTACCCTTTTATTTACACAGTGTGGTTTGTTGCATTGTATATCAATTTTGTAGAAGGGTAGGGTTCTGTACCATTTATAATAAACAGCATTTAGCTCCATATACAAACAGTACATAAATTCCTGCACCAATGAAAAGGTGAAAAATTAGGTGTAAGTGTCCCCAGTCCAATAGTGAAAAAGCACTTTGTCTGTGAAGTTTGTGCTTAAGGGAGCATCCAGCTGTCATTTCCAAAAAGGGTTAATTGTATGCAGGGGCGTACCATTTGGCACCCGGGGCGGACCCTGAGTGTGGCACTCCCCACCCCCCCTCCCCCCCATACAAAAAATGTAAGAAAACACCCACAATTTTTTCAATGTTTTCAATAATATTTATTGCACAAATTTGTAAACTGTATATCAACTTGAAAAAAATGGAACTATGAAAAATAAATTAACTTAGAAATAAATAAAATTTAAATAATTAACATTTACTTAACAGTTAATACGCTTTCTATAAACAAAAAAACACACAGATCCTTGAAGGCGGACTGACAGCGCTGCGCACGTCGTCATCACGTCATATATTGAGTTAACCCTAAATAGTGTTTTCCCTCTCTTATTGGGTATTTAACAAAAAAAAGGCTATTAAGGTAAAAGTTCCCATATTTAACATAGTTCATTATTTATTTTCATTATTTTTATTAAGTTTGAACATGTTCCACAGAGCTAAGGGCAAAGTGATCAATAGAGTTTCTTCCTTAATTTAAAATTTAAAAAAAGCCTTTTTTCTCTCCAGCTATCTGCTAAAATACATTTCCTTTCTAGCTTTGAAGTAAAATGTTGAGTATCTGACTTACATTCTAAGGAACAAATGTTTGCACACTTTTTAAACTCTTTTAATATAACATTCTGGGCTTTCTAATAAAACAGAGGTAAGTACATACTTCCTGCTACCAAACAAAAGCTTCCTGGAGGTGAAATATGCTTCCATTGTGATCAAAGGTTTCCAGTTTCAGATCCACAGTGGCATTTAATGTATAAATCTGTCTGAGACCAGTTACAGAATTAAGATCAGAGAGCGCGGGAATAATTGACTCTCAAAGAACTTTTAATCCCTGTTATATCGTCTGCAATTTTGTGTAACTGGTCCTTACAATAATTAATTTGTAGATTGCCACTGATAAAATCTTTTTCAAGCACTTAAATGTCGATACAATCTTCCACAATCAGTACCTGTCCAGCCATCTTTGTTTATCTTAATAATGTACAGAATTATTGCTCTGCTATCTGAACACGACTCTAGTCTTCTCATGTTACTTCTCTATATGACCATAACCATAAATCCAAGGACATGATTTTCATTTTATAAGTGAATATGTTATTATAATTGTTTTGAAGGAAAGTCCTGTTGATAAAAATTAAAGCCATAAAACCATCTGCAAAGACTTATGGGGAGTACTCTGAACTTTGCCTAATGCCATTATGTATGCTACTCAATGTCTAGATCAAAGCTATACCGTGCCTGGTTCTAAAAGCATTGACTCCATTTACGGAAAGGCCTATAAATTATTTGGCAATGTCTGCCCACATTTTAATAATAATGATCTGTACTTTTGACGGAATTAAAAAAAATATTAAATTAAAATTAAATTTCTTAGTATTAGATAGTTTAAAAGGGTTACATCATTCTGGTATAACTAGACTATATTTAAATATCCTTTCATTTTAATGAAAACCATAGTCCCCGTATCACTGACATCTGGTTAACAACTAGAATGAGACTGACTACATCAAATATGGCTCTAATCTATTACCTTAACTTATTATGTTTCAGCATGGGAAGAATACATGGGGCTAGTCACTAAGCTGTAAGCTGTGGTAAACTGCAAATCGAGTGGTATACAATGGGCCAAGCTGGCTGGGAAAAACGTTCAAACTTACCTATTTTGCAAAGGGATATTTGCATCTATTTTCAGTTCACTGTTCAGCTAATAGACCCCAAATATTGCCCATATGTCACAAGCACATGCTTTCAACATAAAATAAAATAGTCTCATTAATCTGATTAATTCCTTTAAAAATAATTAAAATATTTCTTCAGGCACAGACAAACAGGGCACCCACCAGCTAAGTGCCACATTCCCCCCCATAATTATTTATGTTAAAACATGCTATTTTGTTTTACTATGCATTTTGTCTCCTGATAATATAACTAAAGATTACCTCAGCTTTTTTTGTCTCAAGGGAACAGGACTATTTAAATCATTTTATTTTTTTTATTTTTTTTAATCTCCCTTTCTTAGTTTTTTACTCCATGTTTAGTGCCGTCATAAACTACTCTCCAATAAAAAAAAATCCATGTTTTTGTTGTTTTTAAATTGCACATCAGTTTTTAAGATAAAACTACTTAGAGAGAAAAAAAACACTCTCAATGGATATGTGTAACATTGCTATTATTCATGTTTTATTATCACAGACCCATTGTATACATATGATCTTTATGAATGTTTAAAGACAGTGGATGATTTAAAATATCTGTCATACTTCGAACACAGCCACATTACCGTTTGTGTAATGACAGAGATGACCAGGAGAATTTTCTCTCACAGACCTCAGCACCAAATACAGGCCTGATAAGGTGTCCACATTAACATAACCTCCCACTCATGGACCATCTGTATCACCCACACACATTTCTTCTATGCATTGAAGGTCTTAGGATAAAAGAAAAAATGTGAAAACAATGCAGTCATGCAGAGTGTTAAAACCTTAATATCTATGGAAGGAAAACATAATACAACAGCAAGACAAGACAATTCACAGATGGCAGTCAAGTAATCCAATAATTTAAAATATCTATCATTTGTTCATGTTTATTAAGTTACTAGAGACAAATAGCCACTAATATTGACTACTTTTTAGCCATCTAAAAATTATGTGTAAAAAAAACCTTCACTATTAAATTAAGTATATTCAGTACAAATGATAAGACATATTTGTTGTGAATGTCTGTATTGTTTAGTACAGTCATTTGTATTTATTTTAGGATTTTTGTTTGGTGGAAATCACTGATTTAGTTTAATAATAGTACTTGGTATCCAAATATGATTTACTATGTGCAGACCTTTCAAGCATAGGGTTTAAAATGTCCCTTTATTCCCTAGGCATCTTCAGGATTATGCCTCATCTTATTAATGGTTTCTCCCAATAAGACCAGTATCTCCAGTCTGGAGGGACTGGGTTCTCGGCTCTCCTGAGAAGCTTGTAGAAATTAAAACTGCAGCCACATGTGCCATCACATAGTCACCGCCTTAGGGTGTCCTGGACTGACAGGTCTCCAGTTCACCCTATGTATACAGTGTGCGCATGGACTGATCTAAGGCCTAATCACCAATAATATTCTGAAGGTGTATACGTTTTTTATCTTTCACAGCCCAGAATGTTCACAGATCAATACTAGCCATATCTTAATATTTTACACACCAGGTAAAACTAATATATGAATCCTCACATACATTTAAAATATACATAAACCCTACCAATACACTGAATTACTTTATACTTTATCCCCAGGGGGCCTTTTTTGCTCACCTTTGTCAGAGGTGGCCCCCTTTGAGCTGCCTCTACACTAGTGTTGGTATACAAATAACTTTATGGTAAAGCCATACAGATTTCTCAATGGTGTGTTCACCTATACAATCTTTACAGTGACTATAGTTGTTCTTAGCGCTTCTTATTAACAGTTACTGTAAGCGGTGTGTCAGCAGCTATGTCGTCAAGCACATGCTGTGAGAGAACTGTTATCAAGGTCCATGCATACAGCATATATCAGGGACCTTGTTACCAAAGGGATAGAGCCCAACCCAGAGTTGGCTTAAAGGAGCCGCTTCCTTCATCACACCCATGAATCCAGCTTCCTTTAGCATTCTGTTCACGGGACACAGATTGTGCTCTGTCTCATGGATCTGAAAGGGAAAACTGTGCCTGTCTGACAAGCAAGACTGTGAAAATATATATATATATGATATGTGTATGTATAAAACACAAAATACAAGTCCTCATTTACCCACCACCCTATGTCCCTCCTTTTACTTCCCACATGTATTCTCCCAGTGGCTCTTGTCTCCACTACCCACCTCCTGAGTTCCTCTGTGCCCACTTGTTGTGTCTAAGTAAAATTAAACTGTTTTGTGGCTGCCTTTATTTAATAGCTTAAAAAAACAAAACATTTTTAATGATTGCTAGACTGTATCTCAAAGTTGTTATTACTACAAATAAATAACATGCACAATAAAAAAAAATCATCTGTTAACTACATTCTTGCAGTTCTTATTCTAAAAAATGCTTTTTTGGAAGGGAATTCCAGGACTGGATCCATAGTCCACTTGTTTGTTTTTTAACTTGTTTCATGCTGCCCCAAGATGTCAACAGCTATCTGACCAGCTAAGGACTCTTTTTAGACTTACAAGCAGCTAGATCCTTACAACTGTTTAATATACTAATACCGGGGTTAGTATACTAATTAAATCCTGTCATAAGATCCTCATAGAGCATTGTAACGCGAGTCTCTCTGACTCTTCTGCTTGTTGTGACTTGGTTATCTGTATGTTTATGGACTTTGGTCCTGTTTTCTGCATTATTCTGTCCTTTGTTTTTGTTCTTCTCTTTGTATCCGCTGTTCCATGCTATTTTGCTTTACTTGTTTTGTCCCTGTCCAGATAACCTTTTGTTCCTTGCTCCATTACTAATGTGTGCCTGTGTTACTTACCAAGTATGTATTCCTCTTTATCATGCTCTTGTTTGTTTGTGTTGTGATATTCATATACTGGATGTGGAATCGGTTCTCTTTGCATTTTACCTCAGGCTTGCTCTTCAGATGTTTCTGTAGCTCGATCTTGTTACACCAGGCAAGTCATTTGTAGCTCTACCCCAGGAGGCAGGGGGTAGCTTGAATTGAAGTTGATGTTCTTAGTTTCATGATTCCAAAAAAATTTCCAGCTACTCGATAAAACTAAAATTCTTCCTTTTTTCACTTGTACACTACTCTTTCCATGTGAGATCACGGCAAACATTTTATTTGAAGGCGTAACTTTTGGTTGTGATTTTTCATTTATTTCTTTCATGTTTTTTGTGCTTTTTTACTCAATGAGTCTATGTGAACATTAAAGGTCCTCACAGTATGATCCTCTTGTGCTGCTGGAAATACATTCTCACATGTGCAACATTATTATTTATTTAAGATAACTTGTGCCATTAGGCCACAAAAAATGTTGTACTTCTCAGATAGCTCCTTTGTGCCCCTAAATAACTCCACAATTTGGAAATAAAAGTTGATCCCACATCGAAATCTCCGAGCACAGAAATCAGTCTGAAAACTGAAACTATGTGGTAGCCTCTGAAAACTGAAACTATGTGGTAGCCTCGGTCCCCCCCCCCATATACTTTTATAGGGAAGACTTCAGCTTATTTCTGTGCCATTTCAACTATTAAATATATATCTGAATTCCTCTCATAGAAGTCAATGTGTGTGCTATAGCCAAAATTGCCAAAGTCCTCCCACAATGGCCCATTAGTATATTAGAATAAAAATCATTAAAAATAATAATTAAAAAAATATCTTCATATATTTAATAAATACATAAAAATAAAGTTAATGAACATAAAATAATATAAAATATTTTAATAAAGATGTAAAAATGCTTCTATTAATGTAAATATAATATTATCATATATAACATTATTATATTCTAATTTTATCTTAATATTTTTGTGTTCAAAATATTATGACTTTAATTCTTCTACACATTTCTATTTAAATATCCAGCTGAAATCTGAAGAATTTATATGTACAAATTTTGAGTATGTTTCCTGAATTTAGAGCATGTTCGGGGGTGATTGAGTCATATTGGGTAGCCGAAAATCGAATGTTTTCATAGCGAAATTGGCCTGAGTGCTTCTGATGCTTTGGTTTTCGATCGGCCAGAACATCAGATTTGGTCCATAATTCAAGGATATTGAATCTCAAAGATTTCTGACATTTGACTAACTTTGCCCGATCCGTATCCATTTTAGGCCAGTATGGGCTAGCCAAATGCCATGAACATCCATCTGAGCAGTGAAGCTCCTGTAGCTATCTACACTACAAATCCCGGTAGAACCAATTGAAAATACCTCAGTTATTATTGTTATGCACTTAAATTTAAACATATAAATGTGATCCAACAGTGTTCTCTAAATCTCAGTTCATTGAATGCTCTGAGAAATATATTTTCTTTGTTGAAAGAAAACAGCAAATATTGGCTGGTGTACCGATGTGAATGAGTCCAACACCTCTGGAAGACTTGACGTTAAAGCTGTGAAAGTGGATCAGCAAGACATCACCAGCATCAAAGCCTCGTTGAAGAGCATTTTTATAGCGTGAAATTAAAATTCTCAGCATTAAGTGTAATATACGCAGATCTGTTGTAAGTTATAAAATACAGGCAGCCAAATTTCTGCAGGCGAACCAGCCAAAACCATAATTTTCAAATTTGTACGGAATATCTGTGTTTATGTGACCCACTCTGCATCCCAAATTCATGTGTGGTTCAGTTACGGACCACAAATATAAACATAGTTATTAACGGGAAGCAGCTTCTTAAACAAGTCGGCTGACAGTTTGAAGTGGTGCATTTTAATACATGTGGAAAATGTGTTCATTGGGACATTAAACTAGAACCATAAATTTGCTACATTTTTTTTTTTTTTTTACTATACTGTAAATGGGATCCAGGTTTCCGATTTAATTATGTACGTATCCTTCCAAAATAAAAAGACTAGTGCTTTGTCTATAACTTTAACAGTCACTTCAATGAAATGTGCTGGAGGTCAAAGCAAAAAGACAAATAATTTTATGCCACCATTTTCCCAGAGAGCATATACTTGACTTCCACAAACCCATAATCTACAGAGTCCATAAAATAAATATGTGTTGTTATTATTGCAACTATTATCATTGATTTACATGATGCCAAAATAAGCCACAGCACTAAACACAGTGAGCAAAGAGTATAAACTAAATATGCTATAAACAGTACTCCACACAAGTTTATTATTGGCTGAGGTCTTGAGGGAAGCTTGTGCCAAAGTATCTACTTCCTTATTTGTATTTAGACATATAACACGGCCTAATGGAGCAGGGTGGAAATAGATTTTCAGGAATAAAACAGAATTCAAGAATCTCATTAAAATGGCACAGTAAATACAGTTACCCAATGAAAAGGATACAACAAGATACACTGTGACAATAAACTGTAAAAATAACCCAGCTTAATGTAAAGTTTAAAGTAAAACTAAGTGCAATGTAGAAACATTGATCTGTTTAAAAACGCAGAGCCAAGTCTTAGCCTTATAGCGCTGGGGCCTCTGAGAGGTAGGCATTAGCGCAAGTTAAAGCGGTCTAACATCGTACTCCAACTGCACAGTAGCAATATGGACGTCCCATGAACATCCACCTGGGCAGTGCAGCCCCTGTAGCTATCTATGCTACACACCCCGAGTGGCTGTAACATTGACCTCAAGACCCCCACCCCATTAAAACCAACATGAGCGTCCACCTTGCTCATTGTTGGAAGTGGCGGAGCAGAGCCAGGAGGGGGGGTTGACCGCATCGGGTATAAGGTGAAGGTCCGCCCCTACCCTGTAGAGCAGAGCAGATCACTCGGTGGGGAGATGCAGGCAGCATTGGCTCTGTGTGTTAAACACACTCAGAGCTCAATCGGTGCTGCCTCGCACTCGTCGTGTATTTTAAAGATTCACAGCATCGGAAATACGATGCTCTGCATCATCACTATGTGCGAGGAGCGCAAGGCCACACTGATTGAGCTCTGAGAAGCTCTGTGGGAAGATAGAACGAGAGGAGAGGAGGGGGGGGATAGAGAACACTTACAGGTGGGGGGATAACACTGACAGGTAGGGGGAGATAACACTGAGAGGTGGGGGGGATAACACTGACAGGTGGGGGGAGATAACACTGACAGGTAGGGGGAGATAACACTGATAGGAGGGGGGAGATAATACTGACAGGTGGGGGGAGAAAACACATACAGGTGGGGAGAGAATACTGACAGGTGAGGAAGAGGAGAGAACACTGTCGGGGAGAAGAGAGAACACTGACGGGAGAGAGGAGAGAACACTGACTGGAGAGAGGATGGACAGATGGGAAATATAGCAAACATTTCACAAGTTTCAAGTCTATGACTAAGCTTCAGTAGACACGAAACTCGTGGTGTTTGCTATATTTCCCATCTTTTTTGCACAGTTCGTGTATTTGGCTTTTTATACTGCATAAATATTGAAATTGGATCACTGCAGTGTCGGATCTCTTCATTTACTATTTCAGCAAATCCAGACTAGTTTGGTTAGGTATACCTCGTCCTTTCTGAAGAGAGTCGCCTCAACACCTTCCAACTCTGGATGTTTAACACCTGAATTGAACACTACAAATCTGGAGATTGTGTTGTTTATCTTTTTTCTTGTCCTATCTACACTGGAGTGAGATCTAGCCCCATGCCAGTATCTGCCGGACACCATCTCGGACCAGGCCAGGATCAGCCCATGAAATAAGGCTCACAATTTTAGCATATCATATTGTACATTATGAATTAATTCCCTAGCAGTGTTGGCACAAATATCATTACCCCCATAGGTGAATAAGTAGAACATGGGGCATTCTACCTACATTAACACCATCAATTATTGAGTTCGGCAGAGAAGACTAACATAAACCTCTGAAGCCCAACCAGTTCTATTTAATCGAATCAGAAGAAA
Organism: Pelodytes ibericus; assembly: GCA_036172795.1. Taxonomy (NCBI): domain Eukaryota; kingdom Metazoa; phylum Chordata; class Amphibia; order Anura; family Pelodytidae; genus Pelodytes; species Pelodytes ibericus. The sequence continues at coordinate 184,687,510 of CM069859.1, read as the reverse complement.
AGCCCAGCTGTTCAGCCCTGGGCGCTTTGCTGCTCTCCTCTAGGCCCAGTACACAAAGGAGTGCCCCAAAATTTAGACCACACAGGTAGAATAGTCTGCAGAATTTTACTGCATAAAAACAATTTGCTGAAACATTATCAACATAATACATCATTTCCAGCCCCAACATATTAATAAACAACAAATTCATTTTGACAGTAAATTCATTATACCATTGTTGCAGTTTTCACATTGTTTAACCAAAATTATTATTTTATTTTAGTTTTTTATGTTTTGTAAAAAAAAATGTTTTTATAATTGGTGAAAGGATTAACCACTTCTCTTACCAAGTTTTTTTTTAATTTATTTTTTTTTAAGTTCCAGGAACATGGACCACTCAAGCCCATAAATTCAACATAAGGCAACGCAATACCTGCTAGAATAGGAGGCAAATCACCCAGGGGCAAGAGAAGGAAATCTTGCTGATGGTCTTAAACAACACCAAAACTGTATGTTCTTATTGTGTAATTGGGAACCTCAAATTATCACTGAAACCACACTAGGAAAAGTTTCAGGAACACCAGATTCTTTGTAAGGCCAGACTGCATTTCAGACTAAGGCCAATCTTTTGGTTCATAAGAAGCTGCAATGTCAGTGACGAGGGCCGCAGGGGCAAGTCTAGGACCTATTTCTGGTAATGAACTGATGACTGTGGGGATAATGTTTGCATACTTCACACTGCAGATGGTTCGGGCATATTATCCCTATTTTGGGACCCCCTGTCCAATATATCCAACATAATTCTAAAACCCCTAAACAAATGAGAAGCTGAATCCTCTCTACTCACAGTGTTAACATTTGGAAGAGGTGAAAGAAGAGATAAAAAGGTACTCAGCACTGGTCTGCCATCCTCTACCAGGTGCAGCCATAGGGACCGAGTTAATAAAAGCTGCATCCCTCAGTTGGGAGAACATCCCATCCGACTCATCTGTGGTAGGAAAATAAGGTAGATCACCTAATTTGCTAATTAACTCAATTCTCAGGAGCAAGGAGTTGTCAAGGTAACTTTTGTAAACAAAAAATTGAAACAAGAACATATTTATTTTAACGTTTTAGATTTAAAATGCATTTATTGGTCTAGGTTTTTTTCTTGGACTAGAGTGATCCTTAAATGTAATGTAACTTTGCGTGTGCCCCTGGGGTTTTTTGTTCTCCTTTGGTACTCAAAGGGTAAAAATAATCTTGTCTTCCTTTCAGTAACAGCAAGGAAAATTGTTTTGACAGTGTCATCCAAGAAAAATTGACTAACTTCCACATAAGGTTTACTTCAAGGTTCCTGGTAAACTCTGGTGCTGCCTAATCAAACAGGAACCCTGGAGATTTGTTGAACAGGAGAACAAAGACAGCCTCAGGCATGGGAATGTTGGCAAATCTTTATGTTAAGGATTAAGGGAAGCTGTGCTGAAGTATTTGTTAAGAGAAAACTTTACATGTACAGTATTATAATCAGAGTGTGTTTTAAAGGGCTCTAAGCAAAAAAAGCTTCATTCAAAGGCATTTTAATAAAACATTTTTAATTGTTTTACTTGAAGACCCTCAACCTGTGATTGCAAACCTATGGCATGAGTAACCCCCGAGGTGGTACTCCACATCTGACTGCATTGTCACCATCATCATATATGAAGGGAAGTGGAGCTCGGGGACACTGAGATGAATCCCATTTTGTTGCATATTTGGGAAAATTGGATTAGTTTTCACATTAAAATCTATGGAAAACAAAATAGACATTTTTCAAGTTCTGGAAGAGGAAATTGGACGGCTTGCTAATCCCTCATTGGCAAATGGCAGTGATGTTGTAGAATTGGTTTCTTTATGAGAACTGCCCATCAGACGCTTTTTGTATTCTCAACTCTATTCCACCCACCCCATTCTGACTAACTGAAATTGAAATCACACAGTCCAGTGTTGCCTGCTAAGCCTCACAGAGTACATTTTTCAGCACAATGGGATTTATTCACTAAAAGGTGAGTTGCAGGTGAGATGACCATTTTAGATCACCAATTTAACTATACATTGTGCAGGGACAGTACTGGTGAGACTGCTTAGTTTCAGAAACTCTCCAGGTTTGCACCTGCACAATGTATAGTTAAAATGGTGAGATGACATGTTCATCTCACCTGCAACTCACCTTGTATAGACCCCACTGTAGCAATTTTATATGTTGAATATGGCTGCCTCCTGCGGACATAGGCTAAATGGACCCGTCTTAACATTTTTACTATGTTTGTAATATATATTCCCCTTCCAGATAAATTACCATATCTTTTGTTATGGTTAATGTTCTGTTCTACTTTGTGTCCTTATAGCCAGTGCCGTTTTTAATATTGATTGGACGCTGGGTAAGCATTTGCATGAGGCCATATATGTGACCTAATCTCATATTATGTTATCTTAGAAAGGTGTTTTTAAATAGCTTTAATGAAACCTGTATATTTAAGAGTTTTTTTCTACCTGTTTTATGTGAGTGCACTGATCTTTGGATTTTGTATAACTATTTAGTCTCAGCAGCACCCCCTTATGATATATGCTAGTTTAGATAAGTGCATTCTTTTGGTTTTGTTTATATATATATATCTGGTTTATATAATATGCCACAACCCATTGGCAAATTTATATTCCCCAGTTAGATGCCCATTAAAATGCCACAGCCAGTTTGCCCATTGAAATATGCACAGTTTGCACATTAATATATTCCCAGCCAGGTGCCCATTAAAATATGCTTGTTTTATTTAGATGTTTTCAGCTGTCCCAGAAAGATAAGTGCATGTCTGTCAGACTGAGAAACCAATAGCAGAGCTCATCTTACACACCATAAACACCAGGTACTCCTTGCAATACTTTCTATATGTCTTTGCTTTCAGATATGATAGAAAGGCATAGATTCCAACAGTCCCACATTTGCCTGGACAGTCCTGTTTTTTGGGGTCCTATCTTGGCAAATTCAGTTCTGTCCCAGCATCATTACTGCCTATGTACAGTACTTAACAATGTGAATACGCCGCATTGCGTTTAAACTGTGTATGTCTAAGGGATATACAAAACCTAAACTAGGCGAATTGAGCTCCAGAAAACCAGTATCTGTACCAGGGATGCTGGAGTTTAGACTCCCGAGGTCACGGAATGTCGAATGACGTCATGCAGCGTCACGTGACTGCCTGTGTTAGCTCTGCCCCTTTTAGTCTTAGGACGAAATTCAAGAAAGTTGCCAATTCTGGAAAGGCTGCACTACATGGTCAGTTAAATATCAGTTTCAAATTCTAGGTATTAGTACTTCTTTAACTGTACGAAGCTAGTGCACTGCCTAATACACCCATGTTTGTAAAAAAAAATAAAAAAATAAACTAGTTATCAATTGACTCAATAATTTGAGACACATGTTATGATTTTATTGGCAGGGATTGTGTATGCACTGAGACCCAGCTATTGCTGTACAAAACTACATTCCCACAAGTGCTGGGAGCTGCAGGTCACCACTTACAAAGCTAGGAATCAAATCAAGATGTAGTTTTTGATTTATTTGTGACTGTTTTCAGTCATTATGGAGTACACAGGCTATTAGAACACATAATCACAGACTTCAACTAAGCCGGGAAAGAAAAGTGGCAATGTGAAAAGTAAAGAGCAGAAATCCACATTCCTCTGTCAGTAATAACAACAGCAAGGCTATTGTCAGACAGAAGAGAACCCCCTGCCATGTGCTGACACATAGTTTAGACTTGAGTTGCGAGAGTGGTTTGCAAGATCTAAGAATACAACGTGTGGAAAACCAAATGTGATATTCAGGGGGAAAAAAGATGTTGGCAGTATCTTTCATCCATCACAGATTGGAGTCATGCCTGATTTACAGCACAGGGATTTCAGTCTTGCATTTTTGCAGAGAACACACAGAAGTGCTTTCTGCCCTGCCTACAGGAGTATGTCACTCATGATATGGAAGTAATACTCTAAGGGACTTGGGCAAAGTTCAATTAATTCATAGCCATTCGTTTTATGCTATTCCTACAGAAACTGCCAACTTGAAGTGTTCAATGAGGTGACTTTTTTTTTGACATGTACACTTGACAGCTAACATTGGACTGTGCCTACCAATACCAGTGCACAGCTGTCACACTATGAAGACTCCCATACATTGCTAACCTGTGCAACCAGAAATAGACTGAACGTCAATGCCAACCCAAGGGGATTGATGTGTCAGACAGAGACATTGATTTAGACATTGCAATTATTTTGAATTTCTTACGAATAAAACTGTTACCTTTATTAATTACAGGCTGTGTACCTATAAACTCATCCAGTCGCACCTTTTTGGAATAATGGGAGAATTCCTAAAGAACAACGTTCCTACAGTGTCACAGAAACCAAGGGAATGTTCCTGATGACTGTTCTGTTTTTAGAGGTCTTCCTAAGAATAGACCATTATAAATAGCACCTATTGTTGTTTTCTGGAATAGGAATCCCACCACTGAGGCATATTCCATAAACAATGGAAGAAGCACCTAAAAAACATCCAGTGTTGGCACATTTTGAATACACTCTGCTTCAACAGTGTACAATGCTTGGTAAATATATTAATTTTGAGTTCCAACCTGCCCAGCTGTCCCAAGGTCTGCTGGCAGCATATTTCCTTTGAGTTTACCAATTCAAGGAACTTTGGCATACTTGTACGGCCTGAATTATGTACTCTCTTTTTTATACACTAATTACTGAATTATTTCCACATTTTATTTAATTTGACATGCACACATGTCCCTATTGTACTATACCCTATACAAACGCAGTACTGTCGCTGGTATAGATTTATATGCAGGGAAGGTTCCAGTCAGGCCAATGTATGCGGAAAAGAAGAAAAAAATATTATACTTCTTTCCTCCTTCCTTCCCACTATTCAAATTGTAATACCCAACATAATAAAAGTAACTTAATCAGCATGACATAATGATTGCTTCACTTTTGGGACTATGCCCATGAATCATTGTTGTATGGCTACAGTCAATACTTTATTTACTATTTTTTGTGAATCTACTAAAGCATTATAAAGATCAAGAAATATTCACAGAGCAATTGTGTAGTATTAAAAATAAAAATAAAATCCATGATGGCGCCTCCTGTAAGCTGCCCATGGAAATCGCTCAGGGGGTTTTATTATGAAACTGTTACTATTACTTTAAAGGGTTTAAGGAAAATGAATAATTAGAATAATAAATAAGAGGGTAAAAAAGTTATTATAAGAAATGCATATCCCAGGTGAAAACAGATTTTATTATCCCTTTTTTCATGATCCTTCGTTTGTATCCACCTCTATCACTAAGCCACTGAAATGTGACTTTTATCCTATATGCTGTAACCTCGCTACTAATAGCTCTTAGCAATACATTCAATAGCAGGAATAAATCAATGATTAGTGTCTGATCCCTTTAGATTAAAATCCTGCTGGTTTCCTATTGAATTTTGATTCAGGTGCTATTAATAATACTTATTTCCCCTGTCAAAGCCCTCCTAATCCTCAATGTCCCTATATACAAGTGCATTCTCTTTACATACTCTTAAAAATTTGTATTGTATATCAGAAGTATGTCCCTTCCCATCCACTTGTATACCTATTTCATTGTATCTTTAGCAGTCTTATGTCTGTTTTATCCAATCTCATTCTTTGCTGTCCTTTACTTTTTTTCTCCCTTTTTAAATCCTTCTAGAATGCACTTTATTGAAGAAGCATTCCAGTTAAGGTCTCAATTATCATACCCCGTAAAGCTCCCCCTTGTTTCCCAGCCAAGTGTGTGCTTAAAAGTACTCCTACTGTTTTATTGCTTTTCAGCAATATATAATTAGACTGTAAAAATGTGAAGGGCAACTAACACTGCTTATATTTCACCTTTCGTCCCGCAAGAAGAATGCAGAAATAACTTGGACCAATTACTTATGCCTTAGACTCTTGATAATTGATGCAACCAGGTTCCAAACTGTGATTGGGGATTTTCTTAGGATTAGATCAGGCATCCCACACCTTGCAAATATCATTAGTTTCTTAATAAAGTACCGATCTATATTGCAATGCTGAACAATAGCCAAACAAAACAAGTATTTGATAACATAACACCCTTATACATGCAGGAACAAAAGCCAAAGAAAGCCTTGTCCAAAGAGCTTTCAGTCTAAATATATAACTTAGCACAGTTCAGGTTATAGGTGTTCACACACAGTAGGGTACACTCACGGAACAGTGACATGAGAAAGAAATAGCAAAATGAAGACATTGTCAGAAAAATATATTTTAGATAATTAATGCATCCTTTAATGGAAATAAAAAGAAACTGATCTTTCTCATCTTTTTTTTGTTACCCTAACACTTCCTATCTCCTAAAAACTGCATGTAAAGTTTTATAGATGTATTGCTATAGCAACAGTCCTGCCGATCTTTCTAAGAAGGGGATGGCTGGCAAGGGGGCAGAGTGGCAGTAGCCCCCTGGACTGCCTTCCACCCTAGCTCAATGGGCTGGGGCAAAAAACACTTGTAAATGGCCTAGTGCCTATGTGTCCAACAGTGGCCCTCCAGCTGCTGCAGAACTACAAACTCTGTCCATGGATCACCCAGAAGCTTTCTAGAATGTCAGGGGATTATGATAGTTGTTGTAGAGAAACAGGTGGAGGGCCACAGGTGAATTCCTAGCCACTGTGTAACACTTTCTATCTAATTGTTTTGTCTGTGTATGCCCTCCCCTGTCTCCAAGTCTTCCTTATTGGATGTCACTGAGTGTAAAGGTTTCTGTGAAAATATTTACAATGCAAAACTACAGAAGATGTATGATATCTTCTAAATATTAATGCATATTAATGTACTTTCAGTGTACTTTAAAATGCATGTGTTTGCATTTTGCATAGCTTAAAATATAAAATACCCATTTTATATTTACTTTACCCATTTTTTTATTTACTTTACCCATGCTAGCTGAGTAAAAGTAATTTCCTTCTTTTTCTTTTTTGCTCTAGGAATCAATGAGAATAATTTTAATCAAATGATTGGAATTTCCTGTCTCTCTAGTGATGTCATCAGACAACATGTTGCACTGTTAAGAGACCCTACTGTGTATAAGTGCAAGTTTATCAAAGTCCACACAATGTATTCAATTCCAAGAGCACAGGAAGTGACTAAATGAAACAAAACATTATGTCCTCAGTGTCTATATAATCAGTGCTGCTGCACCTGCAGTAAACATGTAGAGTAATCACTGGGGTGGGCTTGAGTTAAATATCGAAAATGTGATGTATGCAGAATGCTTACATCAAATCACACTGTACTATACAAGCAGTAATCTTCATCTTGCAGCAAAGCGAGTTTGGGACAATACTGTGTCCCAATACTAAAGATTAGTGCATTTCACATACAGTAATCGCTTAATTACATTGGATGTGCCTGGCACTTAATGGCAAAGAATGCCGTTCCAATAAAGCAGACATTGCTGAGTGCTCAAAGGATCAAGGCACTCAGTCATGTATGCAGAGGCCCAATCCCTGCCAATCCCTGCAACCAGGTATGTTTAACAGTGCATGGTTTTGGCAGCTTTAGTTTCTCTTTGCCCCAGGAGAATCGGCATCTTGCCCATTTCCCCCATGCACCCCCTAGCCCACCACATTTTATTTAAAAACTTGCGCTAGGTTTAGGGCTGTAATGTCACTATAGGCAATTATGAAAAATGTGTTAGCAAAAAGCACTGTGCTACTTTTACTTATTGCCTTTTAACCTGCAAAAAAACATGGGTTCTTTACAAACCTAAGAAAAATATTAGAATCTATTTATAAGTTAATTCATTAGCATTTTTAGAGGTGTAAAATAATTTTTACAAGGTTTTGTTTTTTTTTAATAATTATAATATTTTATAATTTTTTTATAGTAAATGATATGATCAAAATACAGGTATTAAAAAAAGTCCTTATAAAAGTCCCATATATAATTTGTGTGAGTACACTAAATGAGAAAAAGGAAAATTACAGCTAAACACAAACACCAAAGGCATGTTAAACAGCCTTTTTCCACTGGCTCAAAAAGTTCGGTAACAGAGGAGGTTAAACACAACAAACAAAAAATAAGTTAAGTGGAACTGGCCCTTTAACAGATAAGATGGAAACATTATGTAACTTGCCTATGTTTCCATTTTTTTCCCCCAATCCTTGTCAACTCATCACAGTTCATTACTTGTTGAATCAACCCCAAAACCTCTAAATAGAGAATTGTAGGGAAATTTTCTCCCATTCAGCTGCATTGTAAATTCGTTTACATGGCCTATAGATTGAAATTCCCATCTCAGTTCTCTGTAATCCTCTCTTTATTGAGTAAACCCTTTAGCAGCCTACTGTGGATGAGAACTCTCATGAAGTTCAGCCAGCTTAGATATATTCTTACTCTCTGGGAACTGAGTAGCTAGGATACCAAAGAAAATCTGTTGCTAATGTTGGTGTTTAAAAAAGAGGCGTAGACGAGTTTTATTTCTGCAGCTGTTAAGTCTACGAGAACTAGAGTATCTGCATAACTTTATTTTTTCCAAACTGTCATGATTTTTGGTGCAAAGTCTCAAATGAGGGAAATACTGTTTGCATTATCACACACTTCTCTATTACACGTTGTACAATCATTAAGTTGTTCTCTGTGTGCAACCAATTTATCATCTAAAGCAAGCTGTACAAATTACAGCTGGGAAAGGAGTCTGCGCTTCCAACATGTCTTTGTTGACAGAGTTATTTTATGAAAACAACCTACAATTTATCGAATAGGTCATCGGCCCAAAACAATCCCAACTATGTCTTTATAAAGACAGGTCCATTACAACAGCAGAATCAGCTACATCTGGGATTTGTAGCAACAAAATGGATTTCAGTCATATTTCAGAGCAAGAGGTAATGATCTCTTCCAGGCCTGGCACAATGTCTCTTTACACAGTGGGAACAAGCTCTGCAAAGGAAACAAATTTATTTAGCATACAATGTCCATTGAACCAACATTCAGTATCACCAAGTAAAAGTCACGGTGGATACTGTGTCATAATTGTGTCATAAATATACACACATGGGAAGCTTTTCTTTGTCTGTACAATAAAGTTGACAATATCAAAGAACAGGGGAGGGTGCGGGTAATGCAAGAACACCCTAATATGAATAAAAAACATAGTGTAATATATCACAAACAGTAAATAATAAGTGCTGAGTGATGAAAACACACTCACAAATGTGTATATATAGAAAGCATGAAATAAACATCACCAGGAGATGTCTTCAAACTTGGCACTATTTAATAGATTTGGAAATATATAGGAAAAGTGATATGGTTTAATCGGTCAGGTCTGTTCATTGTGCTATAGAATGAGGAGACTTACAGATGTCCAAGAACAAAAGTCACACAATAATGTAGCACCAAAGTACAAGGGATCCATGACAGTGGTATGACAGATTATACATCCCCCCACATCAATAAATTACACAGACACAGGAATGGCTAGAAAGGTCGCAGGATTTATTGATCAGAATAAATTCTGCTAAATAAAACTAACAACTTAAAATAGCTGTAAACCTAAACAGGTAATAATATATCGACCATATGTTTATATAACAACCGGGTATCAATAACCAATAACAATAAATATATATATGTAATAGAAGCAATATTAATCATCAAGAATATATCAGCAGTAGCGTGTCATTTATCCTAGCCCACCGAGGAAAGGGACCCCGAGGATCTTGTGTAGTTGTAATCCATGTCCTTGCGGCTGATGGCGTCAACATTATGCACAGTAGCCATACTTCACTCTCCCAGGCACGAGCCCATGGGGAGCCCGAGCAGCTCCCACAGCTACTGCCACCCTGGTTGGCCATACGCCAAGATGGCCAACCCCCTAAACACAAGACAGATAAACACACAAGAAAGGGAGGGAACTTGCCCTAATGTTTTCAAAAAGAAAGTTTGTGTGTTATGCATAACAATATATAGCTCAAGCCCAGTCCCTTATTGAGATACTGACCACCCTCTTGCTGTGCCCTTACTGATCACAGGATATGATTGACAAGGTGTGTTGTGATGACTGACAACCCCTGTCATGATGGCCTTTTATATTTTCATTATTCCAGGCTGGTACTCGCTGTGATTTGCCTTCACATTATGGTGTTAGTATTATCTGCGCCATCCCTTGTTCTTTGCTATTGTCTACATATGACACTGGGAAGGAGTCTCCTGTTGGCAAGCTGCGTTTTACTAGGGAAGTTATTTTTCATTATTTACTGGTTATACAATGTGTCCACTCCAGTTTGCTGCACTTAGTGTTACCGTGTAATTCTGTACACTAAAGTTCACAGCTAACATCTTCATCTGTTGATGACAATAGCTCCCATGAGGCTCAGCCAGACATACTGCTTTCATCATGCTATATTTCAGGGCGTTTGCTATCATCATTGCGCCCTTGGGTGTGCTTGACGCTAGTGCCTCAGTTGCCTCATGCACGTTACTGCTCTTATAATACATGTAATGATGTGTAGGCAAAGCAAACATATTCCATTGCACCATTGAAAGTTTAGTTAATAGGTCCTTTGAAAAATTAGAACATGGTTCACCATTTAAGATATACTGGATCCATGTGAACTGAGGTGGACTGACAATCAAGTGGCAAAAAATGAACCCAACATAGTTGTTTGAACACAGCTATTTTGGCCAGAGTTTTGCAACGTGGTTGTCAGTTCATCAGAATTCACTGTTTCGTTAACAAAACCCTATATTTGTAAAGGTTTACATCTCGGAAATTAGATATTTTGATTTTAATGTACAGTTTCTCAGCAGGTAGAACATATGTTTCACAGCTTGTGAAAAGAAGTAATATAATCGCATAAAATGGAAACTACATATTTTTTTTATAGTGCATGAGCCTCAATAAACTCAGCAGTTAGCATTAGATTTAATAACTAATAACAAAACTTTGCTTAATAAATAGCAACTTTTTTGGTTTTCAAAAGTCAATTAATTACATAATAAAAGTACTATCCATTGGGTAAATATGACCCTCATTTTAACTTAAATTGTCAGTATTGTTGTTTAGTATATAACATTATGGGGATTATTTATAAATATAAATGCTGGGCCAAAGTTCTAAAAGTTTTCTAAACTGCAGGGACAGTCCATTGGATTCCATGATGAAAGCTCCACTTTTAAAACTTTGCCATAGAATTGACTTTTATAAACAGCCTCCTATAATCCATTTAATGCTCTAATACTTACCTCTAAAACCTAAAAGCTGTAAGTTTCCTTAGAGGGCTGGATCCTCCTTTTCTGTTTATACTGAACTAGGCATTGTACAGACTCCTCTGCAAAGCTGGACAGAGAGCTCTATTAGAGATGCATTTGATCTTCATAAGACCATGAACATGTTGTTTGCACATTGGAAATCCCCATGCATTGCTTTGGATAATCACACTGACTCACTGGAGTTAAGAAAACCAACAAATATACAATATATGCACTTGGCACAGCCAATAAGATCACTTATTGCTTTACACCAGGGGTAGGCAACCAGTTGCCCTTGAGATTTTGCAGGACTGCATTTACCATTCTCCTCTGCCAGCATCTTATCTGAAAGAGCATTATGGGAGATGTAGTTCATCAGCAGCAGGAGGGATGCCTTCCTACTCCTGCTTTACAAAATCATTTCTATTGGGTAAGAGAAAAGCATGCACAATAATAAGTGTACAGCTATACTTTCAAAGGCAGAGCTAAGGTAAGAAGGCATTTTTATATGCATGTTTTTAAAGGACACATAAATGCAACTTTAGTCACTACATACACAAATAAAGGAGTTATATTCCTTTAATAAATAATGCAACTACAGAAAACAGAAATGCAAAACAATATAGTAATGATAAAAAATATATATATTCTCAAATGTTTGCCTTTGTGTTCCCACTTACATTCAAAACCCTGTCTATAAGATCGTTCTTCCTCATTTTCCAATTACACCTTAGAAATACTCTCTAGTTTATATAATTTTATATATGTCTCCGTTTGTTTCAATTGCTCCATAAAATATAAATAAAATAGATTATTTTTTTTTAAAGCCAGACTTGATATTGAGGGATTTTATTACAAAGAAATCACAGGGTATATAAACAATGTTTAAAGGCCACAGCTCGACTTTATACTATAGAACCATTTGCCAATGCAAAAATTAAAGGAAACAATCCAGAACACAATATATTATCATCATAAAAGAGATTATTTCCAGTCGCGCTCTAGATCATACTTCTGTTATGCCGTTATTTTGCACAAAAAGCCAATATAATTAATGTTCTATATTCCTCAGCATCATCAATTCGATCAGGTCAAAAGAAGGAGATGTGATTACGAGTTTGGCAGAGTTTACAGGGAAAATAAAATAATGTTAGTGCTGCTTAACAGTGCATATGATGGAGGCCTGCTACCATCACTGATCCCTGAACACATGGCAACCCCAAGACAATTAATATTGACGTTGAATCTCGGGGACAGCAGTGTGCCATATAAAGCAGCTCACTAGTCTAGTCAGCACACAGAGTGGAAGAGCACGAGCACTTTAAAAACATCTTAAACTGTAAACACTGAATTCCTTTTGAAATCCAATCTTGCCATATTTGTAATAACACATCGTTGTCTGACAGAACTACAGACCAAGACAATGCCTGCTGAGTTGAGAGAACCCAGGGTTTTAACCATATTACTTAGCAAATATTTAAAGGTTTTTTTAACCCATTTTTTCCACACATGTCTCAATAGCATAAAGACATCTTGCATCGTTAGGAGTCCACATCGTAGTCCAAAATCAAATGTTTACTTGATTGAGGCAAAGTATAGAAAGGCTAACTAAATCATCACTTTAGCTACACTGTAGTATATTTGAATGTAAACATTTGTTATGTCATGTGATTAGCCCTATTATTACTGCTGTTTGACAAGATCCTGAATGGTGAGTGGACAAAGCCAGTTACACAGAGGTATCCATGGTAGCAATTATCTGAGAGCAGTGATCAATGAGACTCTCCTGTTAGCAATACAAAATCACTGTTGACTCAGGAAGTGAGAGTTATATTGGGTTAGGTTAAAATCTGTAATGGACAGACAGGCTTGCCCTTAACTACTCACAACCCACCAGCCCCATTAATTATTCTTGTCTGCCTGGCACAGATTGATATGGCCCTCAATAAGCTGAGGTATAAGAGGTCAATAGTAAACAGTGGGCCCATTTACAAAATCAGAGAAGACATCTATTTAGACCACGGGGCATGTTTCCTATTTATTGAAAAGACAGTGCTGTAGTTAGATAGGTGAACAGGCCACACACAACAACAAAGCCTTCAGGTCCACAAAAATCTGCGGCCTGTGGATAAGGCCTATCAGCGTTATAAAAAATAAAAAAATCACGTAGTTTTATTTGAGAATGATTTACATTAGACAAACCACTCTGTGCCTCTGAAAATATTAGTACAGGTTTCTCTATTAAAACTTTTTGAAACTAATTTGCTCCGATGTTAATAGTACTTTTCAAAAGAAATAAATATAAGCAGGAAACTCAAATCTACAAGAAGCACTGTAAAATTCATGGCAGAAATTAAACTTATAAAATAAGGTCCTGTCCACAGTTTTAACAAACAAACTAAACATTGACTGTAAAGTGTGGGGAGAGGTATAAAAAGGTTATTATGTGTAGCGGCGATTGTGCCATTTTATAACACTCGCCAGTGCAGGAGAAGAACCTCCGCCATACAGTGTTTACAATATATGGCGGACTAATTTTTTATACATTAGCTGTGCTGGCGCAATTAAAGTAATTATCTGGCGGAGGTGGTACAGAGTCCCAAAATTTGTCTGGTATACACATAGGCACACATTCCGATTGTGCCACTATTTGGCGCCATCTGTGTGCGCGCCGTGTTTATACATGACCCCGAATATATTACAATGTGATGAACATCTTTTTTTGCTCTTAATTTACTATTACAATTAACCATAATTATTGTTCATCATTGATAATAATTACAAAAATAAATTCTTTATTTCATATCGAAATTAAAACGTGAAATCACAGGAAACCACAAAAACCACAGCGAACACCTGACGCGTTTTTTCCATCTCAGCGGATAATAAGTAAAATTACTAGGTGACAAAATAACTAACATGGGACTGCAATGGGCTCAATCATCAAAATGACTTTTACAGTGTGACTGGAGTATAAAAGGAATATCTACACACAGTGCTAGCAGAATTATAAGAAAATATGTGGGTGAAGAGAAAACTGAGTTAAATACTTGTTTGTGCCCAGTCCCATTTCTGACACCATTAGAGAGATTCTGTCAACTTTAACAAGGCTTATACTTTGAACACAGAGAATAAAAAAATGTTGAAAAATGATCTATACGTTAAGCTACCAAAATTGCATGCAATTGTTTAAAATAAGAGAAATATATGTTTTACATTTGTCTGTGGAGTCTCTTGCTTATGACATCACCTTTGTTGCGTTATATGCATATTACATATTGCCAACTGAAAATTATTTTATTTGCATATCAAGCCACAGATGATGCCATGAGCAGTAGACACAACCGACACACTTAAACCACACATTTCACTTATTTTATGCGTTTGTGTGTAATTCTGCTGACACAATGTACAGATTATTTTTCATTACTTTGTATTCTCTTGCAGTACAAGCAATGTTTCGGTTGATACTCCCTTTAAGCAGCATTATATGCAAATGAACTGCAAGCAGAGAATAATTAATTTGCATTTGTTACTACAAGATGAGAGAATGGAGAATGGAGAGTTCCAACGCATTCAAACTATTATATTTGTTTTGATCTATACATTTCAGTCCTCCTCACATAGTTTTTGTTTAGGTAAGTCCTCTATGGAAACATTTGAAAAATGTACATAATAAACCATGAAACAGCTAATTAATCATTTAACAATGTCAGTGCCTTCCAAAATAATTGAGTGCTATAAATGTGATATTCTTTATCATGCAGGATAAACTATTTATTTCATATTTTTGGGAAAGGTGAAAAAAAAGTGCTACCATCTTTAGATAAGGTAAAGATTCTGAAACATATGTTGAATGATCGATAAGATTTAACATGTGTTTCGGACAAACCCTCCAAGATGGCTATAGAGTTGCTTACATAGTACTAATCTTAGTTTTTTTGGGAGGGTTTTTCAGTGTGGGAGAAAATAAATATTCATTTATTTTGTGGGGTAAGAGGCTCCCTTCTAGAGTACATATAAAAAAACATACTGTCTGATTTATTGAAATATATGTATATAATGTATTGTGTTGAATTCTGTACATGACAGAGAAATAAAAACATTTTCTTTTAAGTTTACAATAAGGCTTCTGCTTGTAATGATGATCACTTTGTTCAATCAACAGGACATTAATAATTCGTCTACCACATAGACTGGTGTTGCTTTGATAGCGGAGGGGAAGAGAGTCTCTCATGAGAAGTATCCAACAAACTCAGAAATAGCTAATGTGCTTTATCAAGTGAATCCACCACATTGATTAGTGGAAGAGGGTGTCACTTTAAAGAGCTCCTATCCTAGCTTCTGTACATTATGATCTATTCAGGGTCACTGTAGAGAAGATCAACATCGCATTAATCTTCTTGAGATGGGGACTGCAAACTGGGTGATGAAACATTTTAATCAGCTCCTTGGGGGAAACTATGTATTGACATGAATGAGGTTGTGCTAGGTTGGTTCATCTGAAGGAGGTGCAATCTTCTCTCCCCTCCTGTAATTTGAGGAAATCTGATGGGGTACAGTTAAGGGAGATTTTTTACAAGTGCCTTGAAGCTGAATGGAGCCCCAGCACATATGCAAACCATTTAACATTTATTTATACATCTGACTTAATGCACGTATAGAAATCTTTGGCAGCTAAGTCTGAAGGAGATGCAGTTTTTGGTCTTATTTTCTGGCACAGAAAGAGCGTCTGGTGGAAAGGAACAGGGGGAAAGTCAGAAGAGCCTCCTACATAGATGAAGCTACCGCACACATGCAAACCATTTGCCATTTTTACTTAAACATTTAGCTGCGGGTCTACACTGCTGTGGAATCTAACTAAAGTATACCAGCAAATTGCAGGTCAAACTGTCTCCATTACTGAGAGGGCCTTGTATGTTTTAATGGGTTAAACAAATGCTATTTATTATATAGCAGTATATTGTTGTAAATGTAAACACTGTGTAATGGGTTAGACTCCATTAGTATTAAAAAAAAATACAGATTAAAATTATTATTATTATAAGTGCTTGAAGGGTTTGCTTGACTAGTGATAAACACTATTGTAGAATTGTTCAATACCATTTGTTTGGCTACTGTGTTCATGAGTAAAGTTAGAGGGCACTAGGTATGTCACAGAATGAAAGGATTAGGAGTGCTAATGTTAAAGACTGGGCAATGCTGAATTATCTTTATTTGTCCCATTTTGCAAAAGGGATGGGATTTTTCTTTAAGAACTGGCCTCATATTGCTTAATCTTTTACGGGTCTGGACACTACTCAATTATTTTAAATCTTAGTTGCATTGGTTTGTGAATATGTTTTGAGGGTTCAATGCTAAAATGAGCACTCTAACGCCAGTGATGTCTAAGTAAGGGTGTCGTATGCCTGTGACCCTTTTTACTGGCAGTTGTACGGAGCCGATGAGTACTGACCCATTGATGACTGCAACAGTAATTATGTTTGGGTTCTTAATTCATTACTCTTTCTCCAGTCCAGAACATCTATGCAGTGATTTTGGAAGTATTAATATACTGAGTTTAAGTCCATAAAACTCCTGCTGTAAATTAAATGGTCTTGAAACATTTTATTGTCCTATTAAAGTAACTATGCATACATGAATGATTAAAGTCTAGAGCAAGTTAAAAAAAATCAGTTTTGATCAAACACCCTTTATGATCACACCAGGGGGGCAGGGGGATTTATTTAGTGTATGGTACCAAGGTGCAACTTTATCAGCCTACCCATTATCATCAAAGATAGACACTGAGGTTTCCTGGGGGGTGTCTGTGGCCCTTTTTACTGCTAGTGGTGCGGAGCAGGTGAGCACTGAAGGGGCTTCTGTCTGATTACATATTGTTGAGGACAAACTGTCACTCATAGTGTTATAGCATTTACCCAAAAAACGTAGAACTGAAACTTTACAATTGTATTCCCTCTCCATCCTGATTGCATAACTGCTATAAAGATTTTTTTTTTATTAATAAGTGAACTTTGGATTATTCTCACTATGCTAAATGTCAATAAAAAAGACCACTAAGAACAAATGGATAGGATATAATAGTGTGAAATATTTACAACGCCATTCAATTATTTGAGTGACAAAATAACAATAAGTAATTAAAGGAGACTTTTTCTATCATAAACAAGTGTGTGTTTCCACTGGGCAGATTGCTGCTTTTATACCAGCCTAAAAAAAATTGCTTCCAAAAATATACTTTGCAATGAGCGACATAACTGTGAAGGTTTTAGTTCTGGACACACCTTTGGAGTTGTGTTATTCTATGCTATTCATACCACTTCTGTTGTTTATATAAAACATTTTTTGTTTTCTTTTCCGAAAAGAATGTTGCCAATCGCTAGGGGCCGTCGTGTTTATCAAGCTGTGTATCTTGAAGTCTGACATAAAATCCATGGCCTTTAGTACAGCTGAAAAACATTCTGTCAACACCTCACAGAGAGCAAACCCATGGCTTTGGCCTGGTACCAACCAGTTTTTTTTTTTTGGGATAGAGTGCAGGGAATGGATGAAAAATTGATCCAAGGCCAAAAGCTACAAAAAAGAGGGAAAGTCAAATTCAAGACATACAAACCTTTTCCATCTACTCTGTTTAATTTCTAGAAAGCATCCAAACCACAAATCAGTCGGCCCTTATATGAAATGACTACTCTTTCTCCGTTTTGGAAAACTACTTTTGACTGCAGTCAAATGAATAAATCATTATATTAGACCTAAAAGTGTCTGTCAGTGGCATTTCAAACTCTGCAAAAAAATGGCGTGATTGCTTATCATATTCTTTAAGAGCCAATAGTGACATTATGAATAGAATATATTTAATGTTTTACAACAAACTCCCTTAAATCACTAAGATCAGTTAAATAAGCAGGCACCATTTTAGTAAGCTTGATCGTTTCTAATTATTGTGGCCTTACCATAACAATGTTTAAAATAGGAGAAACCACCATACTGAAATGCAGGCCACAAGTTATATGTGACCCAGCTGTCATCTAGAAGAATCTAACTCTCTAACGAGTGGCTGTGGTGACATTTTTATAGAACAGGGTAGGTGCACTAGAGTTAGAGTGAGCACATTTTATTCTACCTTTCATTGTAGAGTGGATGACATTATACATACAGGCGTAAAATATATATATATATATGTTTTTTTTTTTTTTTGCTTGAAAATAAGACAAGTCTTATCTTATATTTGAGGTTTGTCTTATTATCAGACCTCAAACAAAGGTCTCACTGTCTCCCACGGAGCTGCAGGGGACCTGGATACTCCCTTCAGGCAGCTGGTGGATGTCTGTGCACTGCATATTAACCACTCTATTAGCAGAAATGAGCAGTTACAGAGAAATAACCTCTCTATAAGCAGACATGAGCAGTTTCAGAGAATTAACGCCACTATTACCATCAATTACACACAGACACACAGTGCTGTATTTACCGCGAGGCATCCTAGGCGGATGCCTATGGCGGCAAATTTTGGGGGGCGGCAGCGCCCCCCAGCACTGGAAAAAAAAAAATTAAAAAAAAAAAAAAAATCTGGCCCTTTAAAAAAAAAAAACAAACCCCACCGCGCTTGCAGGCAGAGACGGAGGTGAGAGGGGATCGGAAGATCCCCCCTCACCATCGCTCTGCCTGCCAGGCTGCACGGGGAGCCGAACAGGCAGCACAGAGAAACCTCCGTGCTGCCTGTTCGGCTCCCCGTGCAGTGTGCCGACACGGAAGTGCCGACAGGTCACGTGACGGGCGCGCTGACGTCATACGCGCGCCCGGTCACGTGACCTGTCGGCACAATCGCCGGGAAGCCGAACAGGCAGCATGGAGGGACCATGCTGCCTGCCTGCCAGGGAAAGGTAAGTGCTGATGGGAGTGTGTGTGTGTGCGTGTGTGTGTGTGTGTGACTGAGTGTGATGGGAATCAGAGTGTGTGTGATGGGAGACAGTGTGTGTGACTGTCTCCCATCACACACACTCTGACTCCCATCACACTCAGTCACACACACTGTCTCCCATCACACACACTCTGACTCCCATCACACTCAGTGTGTGTGACTGAGTGTGATGGGAGTCAGAGTGTGTGTGATTGGAGACAGTGTGTGTGACTGAGCGTGATGGGAGACTGTGTGTGACTGAGTGTGATGGGAGTCAGAGTGTGTGTGATGGGAGACAGTGTGTGTGACCTGTGTGTGATGGGAGTCAGAGTGTGTGTGATGGGAGACAGTGTGTGTGACCTGTGTGTGATGGGAGTCAGAGTGTGTGTGATGGGAGACAGTGTGTGTGACTGAGTGTGATGGGAGTCAGAGTGTGCGTGATGGGAGTAGGAGTGTGTGACTGAGTGTGATGGGAGTAGGAGTGTGTGACTGAGTGTGATGGGAGTGTAAGCTTGATGTGAGTCTGAATGATGGGGCATGTCTTAGGTGTGTAAAGTGGGTGTGCAGCTTGGGTAGGGGGGTGCCCGGATTTTGTCTGCCTAGGGCAGCACAAAATCAAGATACACCACTGCAGACACATAAATAGTCACACAAAAACACACTGAGCTTTATACCTGTTGAAGATTCGGGCTGCTGTAGCTTACACTGAGCTCCTTGAAGGATGGGCTCAGTCAATAAGAAGAAGCTTCTGAACTCTCAGCCAATCAGGATAGTTGAGACGTTTCTGCTGAATGACACCACCTTCAATCAGCGCTCTCGATATGGGACATAAGGTTCCATTGCGAGATTGTCCCAGGCAATTCAGGACATGTGGTCATCCTAACTGGAGTAGGTCATCTCTGATATAAGTGGACATAAAGCTCCTTAAATAATGCAGGTAGGAAACACTAACAGTTAAAAAGGACAGGAGGGAAGAAAGGCGTTAAAGACAGGGATAACTACAAGGACAAATAAAATAGGAAAATGAAAGATATTTGGATAACAATATTAACATTATTCAATTTAATTGAATACTTCTTTCAGTTAGAATAATTTAATAAAGTTCTGTGAAACAACAATGATGTTCATGTACGGACATTTTGCCTATCTCTATTCTGTTTATAACTGATAACTATAATGCCAGTATTTTAATACAGTCAACAAAGGCCATGTATAAAATATAAAGAAGGCATTTAGCCATCTGGGTGCCAGGGAAATATTTGGTTAAGTTCTTACATCTGCTTGACAGCAATGTTTGAAGCTTTATTTTCAAACAGTGAACACACTGGAGAAGCACCATGTTAGTCAGGCCAGTAGATAGAGTATACTTTTACTGTAACTACAATTCCCAGGTAAATTCAATGAAAACTTCAGCACAAGTAACTCATTAATAGTGTGATAAAGTTATATATTCTTGATTAAACACGTAGCATCTGGCTCGGGGGATAGATTAAGGGACTCACCTGCCATGATATGAGGGAGGAAAAAAAGGCTGGCTGAGACTTATATGAGTTGCCCACTCACCTGAGCACATAAATCAAGATGTCTGTCTCCATCGCCATGTGGTTTATTTCTAAAACCATTAATATATCCCCCCAAATATCGGCATTTTATTGAGGCTCAGGTATGCAAACTTTGCACTTAATTTCTGAATAATGTAACATTTTAGACCTTTACGAAACTTTGTTTTTCTAAAGCACTAGCATGTCCTTAGTGCTTTATCATGAGGAGTGTCAACATACAATTGATTGTTGAAATTAAAACATTTAATTATTTGGGGTTATTTGGGTGAATTGTTCGCCACTTTTCTGAAAGTGAAGCCTATAAGTAGGAGCATTCTATCTGTCCCCATGGCAATGTTTCCACTTTTTCAATGTTGCCTTCATTTTACCTCGAAAGTCAGAGAGGCGAGAAGCAAAATAAACATTTGAGCTCATATCATACATTTGTCATTTAACAAACGCACTATGGAGAACAAAACTGGTGTTTCTTTCATGGATGGAAGGGGATTAGTTGGACAGAAAAAATTTGGAAAATACAGGTATGCTGGGAAAAAAAAACCTCCAGCTCCTCCAATTTAATGCACTATGGCAGTTTATATTAATGTTTTCAAAGTTTTTTTAATAGGAATACAAATACAGCAATAAAGTTTAACAGTCGTGTATGTGTGTGTGTGTGTGTGTGTGTGTGTGTGTGTGTGTATGGATATATATATATATATGTGTGTGTGTGTGTGTGTGTGTGTGTGTGTATATATACATATATATATATATATATATATATATATATATATATATATATATATATATATATGTATAAACATATATATATATATATATATATATATATATATATATATATATATATATATATATATATATTGTTTTTCATTCAATTATGCTTACAAAATCAAGGTTACTAAGTTGCACTGACTGAGGAAAAACTGCTATTTATATTTCATCTTGTGTATTCCCAATACATCTCAGGGCCCCGCTCCTCTGTCACCACCTCTCAGCCATGCTTGCCTAATGCGCTACAGCTCTTTTTCCAGTTCCTAGCCTTGCCTTGTTACCCACAGGAAACTAATTTCCAACTGACAGAGCCAAATTTGCTTGCTGTGTTTGGAGATTATGGCATCTAGTGATAGCTTTTCCCATAATTCCACTGAGTGAAATAAAATGCAAACCATATAATTGTAACATCAGCATGTAACAAAACAACCTGATTAATAAGAATTTCCAAACTTCTATAAACAGATCAACATTTTTATGAAAATGTATTTTTTTTACACGCACACGTTAGCCTCACGTTTTCCTCAGTAAATTTCTCACATCTGAATGTCCAACTATTTCATACTGACCTTGATGGATTGTTTTAGCAGACAAAATATTATGCTGATGTCACTATAAACATTGCTCTCATTCATCTTACTGTACTTTCACTCAAACTCTTTCTCTAATATAATGGAGAATTTGTGTGTTACATCAAAATGCACTGTGGGTTCATTATGTACAGACTGTGACAAAAAGCAACTGACTTTCAAGACAATTAGCACAAAAGCCCTTTCCGTTTTTTGTGGAAATTGTGCTTGTAATTGACCAGTAGTTCAAACAGACATTGCCTAATCTGGTAGTCATCAGTCAATAGTATTCACACCCAGCTAGACTTCCTGTATTGCAGTAATGCACAAGAGATTGTCCTCTCAGAACAACTGTATCCATCTCTCCCATGAGCCTTTGTCACTAACATTGGGCACTAGGCCGCACTGTGACGGATAGCACTGTTTATGTTATGCGCATTAGCCAACATTCCATGAAATTCATGTCCCTAAAGCGGTGAAGTGACTAAACATTGGGAAAAAAACTAGGCCCTTGAGAAGCCTGGCTGTTCTTTAATCAACAAATACTTTAGGTTCCAAATTGTGGGCAGACAAATAAGTCACACATTTGTAATGCTCTGTGACATTAAAGAAATATGGCTGACAGACCCCTGTGATTTTAGAATAAGTAAACAGAAAGACATTTTAAACTTCCATGTGCAATCGAAGTCAGGAAAGAAAAATCTTTTCGTGTAGGATTACTTCTTGGAATTTAGAGTGAACACATGTTTTTTTTTCCTACCCCAGGCTCTTGTTGAAATGAAACCTAAGTCCCAGGGAGTGGCCTTTTCTCTGCATAGATAAATAATGTGGCCTAAGCCCTTTCCCATGCAATAAATGAGTAACACAAACTCACAATAGAAAAGATAGCTAAATGGGTCCTCCATGGAAACTGTTCCCTATTGTGTTGCTTAACAAAAGAGAAACAACTAGAAGGAATCAGAGCTGTCTAAAATTTCTCGTGCTCTCTATCTAAAAAAGTAAAAATCCCATTTTACCTCACATTCTGTTGATACATAGACCGATAGTACAAATACTAATTAAATACCACATTTGCTCTTTTTTTTTGTTGTAGTTTGATTTGTTATAAAAATTTAAAAAAATTGAAATCAGTTTCAATAGATCCACATTCCAGAAAAAAAAGAAAAAGTTTAGCAATATAAACCCTTTCAGTGCCAGAACTGTGAGCTCCACATCACAAAATGAAAATGTTTATTTATTTGTGGTGGTTTAATTTAACAAGTTTGTAGTCTGAGCAATTTTGCTGGGTTGGTTGACTAGCAAACATCTGTTTTTTGTACGGGCCTTCAGCAGTAATTAAAACGCCACAAAGCAATTATTAATAAGTATTTCTTTGTCGATGGTCCCAAGTGCTGGCAACATTTTGTGTGGGATTTCAACTTCTACAAGTTAAACTTTCATTGGGCTCTTTTTACTGCTCTGTAAGAGTGTTAATTCCTTGTATAGACTGGCTTGTAAATGTATGAATCCATTGTACTCTGAAAATGTGTCCGTTTATAGGGTGAAAATGAAGAAAGCATGTTTATAAAAGGAAACAAGGTTCACTTTGCCAAACATTCATGGGTATAACCCATAATTCATTTCAGAAATTGCTAACAGAATCGATCTCGTGTAATTCTGGTAATCAAATTAACCCGTTTAAAGAAACACTTCCATTCACTATTTATACTTCAGTGAAAAATACAGAAAAAGACACTAATAATAAATACTGGTAACATTTTGTAAAGCTTGCATGCCGACACATTTACTGGCTTGTGTTTTGTCGCTCTCTAGTGGTCACTTGGCCTTTGCATGTTTGTTTTGGTTCAGTTTAGCTTTTCCTCTAAGTTTGTGTTTTGATTTGATGTTAGCGCATCAAAAATGCTTTTGCAAAAAAAGTAGTATAAATCCATCACTGGCTAGACAATGACTTTCAAAGTGTGAAAATGACACAACCTATGGAATAATTGTAATATATTTTAATATTATTAGTTAACTGTTACTTCCAAAAAAAATCCCTTTTGGTTTATACAGATGGGATTTAGTAAACACAAATACAGAAGCAATTGAGTACAAATGTTAAATCACTTGACAAATGTAAACGGCATATAAAGGCTAGCTGTATCTTCACTACCGAAACCTGAGGGTTACATGTATCCAATATGCCAGTGAATCCTTGATAATGTATTGTTAGTATGTAGATGAACTGAGAGAACAGAGGGGAAGGGGGAGTTACCTCTGCTGATTCCCACACTGTCTGTGACACTGTAGAAACAATGCTCTAATGATAAACATTTCACCTCCAGTGAGTCATTTTATCAAACATTAGAAGGCAATGGTGCCTGAAAAATGTAATTTGTTTTTCAAGAAGTAAATATTTTGTTTGTTTAATTTTTTTTTTGATTATAGTTTTTAAGTTAAGCAAAAACCTTTGCCTAAACATTTTTCTCAAGTGTTGCCTCAAGACCCTACTCCCCCAAAATATATCTCTTTAAATATGTCCATAAGTCACTCTCTTGGTTCAATGTCTGATATGTTCTTAGTATAGGCTCTCTGTGGGATAGGGTTATCCTGCATTTCACGTAAATGGGGACCATTATCCTTCCTCTCTACATAAAATTACATCTGTGGCTATTCCATTTAGATTGTAAGCTTCAAGGCAGGGCTCTCAAAACCTATGTTTCAGTTTGTCACGTTTAAATTAAAGGCTTTATTCATGAAAGAGGGAATTGCAAACTTAAGGCCAAATTAGCCACGTTGGAAAAACTCTCCAATTCAGCTACGTATGAGACTCTGCGATTTTGGCCTTCATTATGCAATTCCCTTGTCAGTTTCCTGCAATTCCCTCTTTCATGAATACAGTTCTACGTTTTGTAATTTAATTTGATGATATATAAATGGTAATACCAGGTAAATTTACTTCATAGAAAAACTGTTCTTCCAAACATCATCCAGGAACAGTTTGAGAGAGTGGTAAGGTTAATTTCCCTGTGTTCTGAAATAAAAGGTCAATCTTGATTTTTATTTACCAATATAACCAATTTTTTCATACTTAAAGCAGCTTTGTGTGTACATTTTATTTTTTTATTTTAATTTCTTTTGGTCTTGTTAAGTAAAAGCAGATTACTAAGGTAAATCCTCTGAACTCAGCAGCACAGAGTGGATCCTACCAGTTCAATTGCAGAATCCCTTGGTATGCTGCCGGATCCCCATACATCAATCTCCCAGATATTTCTTTCATTATTATTATTTATTTAATTTAAAGCCATCATATTCCAAAGCATTGTAATTGAATCTATCTTCATCCACTTGTAAGTGTCTGTGTGTATAATAGGATTACATATGGTACACACATTGTAGAGTACAACATATTTTTTCCATGCCAACACATTGTCATATATTAACCTGAATGTATTGCTGGCATTGAATGGGTTACAGACTCTCTCACTCACTCACGCTCTTTCTCTTTGCAGACATTTTGCTGATGATTTACAAGGATGCATGTCAAAGCCTTTGGAACCATGCCAAACAGTCGAAATCTGATATATGTTAGGCCATAGACCTTGCAAACTGTGTCACTCAACAGGAGCTAGCCTGCTAGGCATCAGTCTGCTAGCAAAGAGGGTCGGGATTAGTGTGAGAGCATAGAACAAATATACATAAACACACACAGACATTCTAAGTGTGTGTGTTTATGAATATGTGTTTATGTATGTATATATGTGCATATATATTGCTATCTAATTATATACATGTGTGTATGTATTTCATATATACATATATTGAAATCAAACTTTAGGTAAATTACAAGAATAATTTTTGTTTATACTTTGCTGAAATTTTTTTTTTTATTAATCTATCAAATGGACAAATTTGAGATTAGAAATCATTGCCTTTCATATGTGAACATGCTGCCAAACTTGTTATATTTTCAATTCATGTGTGTATGTAAGTACATATGTGTGTGTAATTCATACATAATGCATACAAATATATGTGTGTTGTATATTTAGTGTTTATACACTAATATCCACATATGTAGGTGTCTACATTTATTACATATTTTACTTTATGTGTATGTAATATACAGTAATATATTAAACACTATATAAAATTCTTGCCACAGGATGAGCAACAGATTTATTACACTTTTACACTTACAAGACTCAGAGGAGTATTTATATTAAAGATAATTCACAATATCAAAAATCTTGTTTGAAATCATATTTTGGAAATGTTGCTGTCAAAACTAGAAGTCATGATTTCAGCTCTAAATTTTTAAATGGGAAGAGGGAGAACTCCATTCAGATTAAAATCATTACATTTTTGTCTAGCAAGGATTAAAAATAAATGTTTTTCTTTACTTTATCAGTTGTTTTAATTGTTGCAGGAACAATAGCAAATGTTCCAAAAAATGTATTTTTTTACTGTTAAATAATTTATGTATAAAATATATTATTAAAATGCTAGAAATGTGCAGTAATTTGTTGAACATGCCTGTCTTGCAAAATCCCAGTAGCAGATTTGTTTACTGAAGCAGGTCTTACAACACTAGGTTCTCAAATCTTTCACAAATTCAACTTAATAAAACAAAATGTATGAAGTTTGACGTTATTTTTCTACTTATGTACTTGATCTGTAGATAAGTGAATTGCATGCTATATAGCTAAACCACTTTTTTAAAATTAGCGTGAGAAAAATGGTAAAAAGTTAACTTATTCCAAAAATAACATATAATGTGCTTTTCTAATTAAACTTCTGGTGGGCAAATATTACATTTGATATTTTTAAACACTTAAAAATTAAGAGGTGACACTTTTAAAGGAAGTTGATGTTGGAAAGTTTGGCAGGAGTGAGGGGGTGATTTTAGCTCATGGCTATGAAATTCTTTCTTTTGTGTAGAGCAAGTCTTTGGAAATATGCACTCAACAGGCAAAACATTAAAAAAATAAAACAACTTCCCAATGGAACCATAACAAACATAAGCATCATAAACATATTCTCCCACGGAACAAATCAATTGAATTACTAATCTGCAAAAAGGTATCCCTCGTACTGTTAAAATAGTCTAGCTAAAATTGTACAACAAAAATAAGTATACAAAAAATTCGAAATTATACAGTTTATGTTTCATACCATAACATGAATAGAAAGGTATTCTTTACAGTCCATATACTTAGTTTAAAAAAAAACATAAATTATATTTTTATTTGAAAATAGGAAATAGTCTGATAGTAAATAACCATAAGGGGTCTATGAAATTAACTGTGATGATCTGATAGCTGCAGTGAATCATAATAGGCAAATTGAAGCCATCCACCTATTATTCATTTTTGCAGTTCACTTGTTATTGGCCACAATACATTTTTTAGTGAATAGACCCCTAATTCCCCATAATGAATTCAAAAGTATTTTTAATTGAAATGTAGTTTTTTTCTACCAGTTAACTTAAAAACTATATATGTTTCTATTTTGTTGTTTGTTATGAGACACGTTATTTTTGGATTGTTATGAGACATCTTAAAGTCGAATGCTTTACTTTGTATTTAAATTAAATAAAAAGAGGTTAATTAATACTATGCGCATGTGTAAAAAAATCCTATGGTAATATTATCTAAGATTTGTGTTAGGGGCGACACTTTTACAATCCAGCTTTTACAGTTTCACAGTTCGAAAGATTTATTTTCAATAAGTACAACGCTTTCTCTAGAAATATGTTCACTTACATACATAATAATTGCAATAGTTGCAAATGTCTTTCTGAGACATACACTGTAATATGTTATAATGCAATCTTCGGAGAAAACTTTTATTTATAAGTTAAGATCATATTTTATTATTTAACATTTATAAAATCTGTTTCGTTTACGCCTGAAAGTTGTGCGCCCCCACCTGGTCCAATTAGGAATAACATGTAAAACCATAATCCTGTCTATAGTGAGAAGTCCGATACGGTTAGAAAAATAATTCAATATCAGCAAACAAACAAATCTCTCACAATATGAAGCTGGGATCGTTTTTTTTAATAAATATGTCTATATTTGAATGTGTAGTGATACACATGAAACACTGAATGTTTAATTCTAGCTTTGTCCAATGCTTTACTATGAAGTAGGCTGCAATTATAATTGAGAACACTGGACGGCGCTAGATTGTTCAAGCTAACCATCCCCCAAGCCGTAAGCACGCCTGCTTGTATTTACATACATAACCTGATTGGCTGTTCATTCACGGGGACGTCATTTTACGAAGTAATTGATGCAAAGACCAATCGTTGTTTCTAAGAAACGTGATTGGTTTGTAGGGCGAATGTCAATCAAGTTGAATTTGCATACTGAGGCTCGATAGCGGGAAAGCAGTCAGTGTGCTGTTGGACGTGGAAGAGGCAATGAGAACTCGTAGGAAAGCATTAGAAAGCAGACACATAAGCTGACTGCGTGTCTAATGTACTCTTTCTGCCAGCTTACACAGACATTCAGTCTGTATATCATATTTACATACAAATACTGTACAGATAGATAATATTTTCATTTATATATTAAAATATATAAATATGTGTACACACTACGTGTATGTGTATATATATACATATAAATATGTGTGTTGTGTGTGTATGTATGTATGTATGTATGTATGTATGTATGTATGTTTATATATATATATATATATATATATATTAATATATACATGTATAAAAATATGTGTTTATAATTATAAATGTGTATGTATTTATATATATATATATATATACACACACACACAAATATGAGTGTTTAGCTATATATAAATATCCATGTATATATATATATATATATATATATATATATATATATATATATATATATATATACTGCGCATAGTATAATGTTTTTTATTTTATATGTGAGAATACATATCTTTGCAGAACATTACCAAAGCAAGCATTTTTTTTAATCACCTACAAATTATTTTACTTGAACAATAATAAAAAATACATTCTGCAGTAAGTTTTACATATTATGGGTGCAATAGTAAAACAAATATGAGAATGGGGAAAATCAAAATACTAGCATATCAGAAATCTGTGACTACGCTTAATGGTAGTATTTAAATCAAATATGTAATCCATGCATTTCTTGTTATAATGATTGTGCACAAAACATTATTAGGTTTCTGCTCTTTTCTCAGATATCAAAAATTATTTTCAGCTGAAAATAAATTAATACCAAGAAAATTAGAACAAGTTCAATATTTACACTGCCTATTATTTGAAATTGTTGGAAAATCACTATTGCACTGAAAATGTTTGGGTAAAATATTTATTTGATTGAAGATGTAAAATTACTTCAACAGATTTAAACGTGCAGACATTCTGTATTACAGACAAATGTGACAACTTTACAAAACATATAATTTATTAATAAGCTATAATTGTAGATTAATGTAATATGCATTTAACTGAACACTGTATACCATCTATAGTCACAATTTACTGACTAGTCAGTAATACACTTTCCCAAATGCTGTCAGATCTGTTTTTATTAGTGCCAACTATGCATTGAACTGACTGCCACATTTTCTCCTCTTGGCTTTAATTCTTGCAGGTCTACTGTGAGGCAATGTCCTCAAAATGTTAAACATTATGCCAAGGTTGTTTTAACCCTTCAACAGTTTGAAAGTATTGTGTGTGTTTTCAGGCCCTGTGTTAGACCTGAGAGTTTATTTGACAGTAAACTTGTAATAGGGCCTTTGAAAGCTTCTGTATTTATGACTTATATTTTTCTTTAGTTCATAAAGTTTTATTTGGCATTTTTTGCAATTAAATTTAAACATTGTTTTAACTATGTATACATATTAAACAATAAGGCCTATTAATAAATAAATCAGCATCCTACATATATACTGTGTAATGTTTAACTTGATGTCCACTTGTTTGCCTTTGTTATTTTAAAGCACAATACATACAGTAAAGCACAATTAAATTTGCTGGCACTTTATAAAGAATAAACACAAAAAATGGAGTAAAGCACAACTGATTTTTGCTGGTGTTTTATAAAAAATAAATAAATCACTTATGACTTTCAAGGCACCTTTAATATAGTTACTTATATAATATAATATTATTTGCACAGTTCAACAGCACTTAACATTTCATAATGCATTTTTTTATTATTATATACTGAATTTAAGATGTAAAACACTATATATTTTTTTCTGAGTGTATGTGAAACCACAAATTGCACAATTTGGCTATTCCACAGTTAGGAGATTTATGAAGAAGGAAGTGGACGTTGTTTCAGCATTTGGCAGTGATCAAAGCATTTCCTTCACACACACCAAAACCCTCTGATGGAGTAAAGGTTTTTTATGATCTAATAGAAGGAAGCTTTGCAATAGGTGCAGGGCCCATATCTTTGCTCAACATATGTTAATTTGTGTGCATGTGTGAGAGGGACTGAAAGGAAAGGGCTACTATTGCCTATTTCACACTTCCCTCTTGCCAATACAGCTGGTCCTACTCTGCCCACAATATGCTGGTGATTATTGTTTCCCCGGGTTGTTTTTGGCTTTAGTTACTGTCCTTCCTGTCAGTGGCATATAGCTCTATGTCAGCACATGGGCTCTCTGCCACAGTCTAACTTCCCCAGTTTCTCACTGCAGCTGTCAATCAAAACCAGTGTCAGTGACGTTGCAGGCAAGCTGTCCAATCAGAGTCGGAATCCCCAGGCTGGTCTGGGTGAGTTTGTGCTGCTCTGAATGCTCACGTGACTCACTCCAGTTACTGCTACATCACAGCGATGTTAATACTGTAGGTTGGAAAGATTGGTACATGATGCGGAGCCTAGTGCTCCAGCACAGTGAGCGCTCTGAGAAAAGAAGTATGATCAGTAGAATAAGAGGACTTGTAATCGGTGTCAGATGCAGTTACTGGCTGGTTTCCCTTAGGGTTAAAATGAAAGACTTTTGTTTTTGAGGGATGCCTTCAATGAATCTCAAATGGGCACATTTGCTCTTGTTTTTGTCTGAGGTTTGAGTAAGGGCAACCGTAAGAGATGCCTTGGGCGGGATATATTTTAACAAGTGATTTTATCTTTTTATATCTTTTACCTTTGCATTGTTATTTTGCCATTGTCTTCAGGTATTATATAATGATTTGTACCTGTACATTGACCTAGGTCTAACAAAGACCCAATTTAGTTGACATGTTGCCAGTTTGTGAAAGAATAAACCTGTCGTCATTGTTTGAATTGAAGTCCTGAGTGGAGTCTGCTGTTCTGCGCCCAAATATTTGCTGAGACTGAATATTGTATATTTTTTTATACAAATGATATTTATATCACCAGTCTTTTTATGCATTATATGTTTAAAGTGTTGTACAGTCACAGGAGCTATGTTTACACCTGTCTTTAGAACCAAGCACCCTATGTTAAAAAGTTGATAAGGGTATTCATCAACTCTTCCAATAAAAGAAAAGTCACATACCTCGCATTTGAAACTGCCGTTTTGAGACAGCAGGGGGCGTAAGAGACCCTGATAAGCTATAATGCATGTGCTGCAAATCAGAACACTGGATGGATGTCTGTTTGTGAGACAAGGTTCTCAAATCACAGCTGTGGTAGTTTAGGGCTATGTATTAAACTTACAGTAAATCCTTATCCACCTACCCCACAATGTGGAATGCATGCACAAATCTGTTGCTAATGATGCTCTTCTTCGTTTGCAGAAGTCACATGTGAGACTAGCCAGTTCTGTCTGTACATACTACCCATTGGAGTGGATTGGCATCCCATGGGAGCCTATGTCTCAGATTAACAATTACACTAAGATTATTCTCAGCAATACTAGTTAGTTCCCTCTGCAGGCTAATGCACCGCCATTGGAATCTATTCAATCACCTTCATTGCTGGGTTAATGCCTGGTGAAGATAACTCAGCTTTTTATCCTTCTGAGGTCTATAGAATAAGGACCAGTGTATTACGTAACGTTTCCTCTATTCTGGGGATTGGTAACATCCCCAGGATGCAAAGGAGAGATTTCCTGGTAATAATATGTTGTTATTAATATACTTGTCATGCATATATGAAGTACAGTGTGCTTGTTACTGCATACAGTCTAACTCAAACCATTACTGTAAGACAGACAGGTTAATGCCACAGGAGCAGGCTACCAAGGCTTCCTAATGTGCTATATACGGTATGTTTTCAGGTTTAATGAAGATGTCTGATAGAGATGGTATACTGATTACAACTGCAATTCTCTGTCTGACATAATCAATTTACTTTTATCATATAAAATAAATCACAAGGTTTGAAACGCAGAATATTTGATACAGTCAAAGTTTTAAAAACAATAGTTTAATATATTTTTTTATCATTATCTTTTTTGTTAAGTTTAAAAGATAAGCATTATTTTAAGAATACAATCATACACAAACTAATGCCACCTAGGGGAAATCACAATAGTAACACAGTACCTTCTACCTGCAAAGGAAGGATAGACATTCTCTCCATTCAAAAAATAAGATAAAACAACAGATGATGTAAATATTTTTTTTTTCTGCTGCTATCAGCAGAATAAGTAAAATAAACTAGACTTCAAAGTGTAAAGGGTTGAGGGGACATAGATCCTGTTCCCTGGTGGGAGACAGCAGCATTAAATCATAAGCTCCCCTGTGGTCTTTAATAAGCAGAATTTACACCAAAATCCTGCTTTCACTCTAAAGATGTTAACACTTTCACTTCCTGGTGCCACACTGTTCTGACTTTAAATGTATACCCCTATGGCAGTTGTGAGGTTAATGCATTTCTACAAAGATCAGAAGCTTAATACATCTTTGAAAGCCAGTAAGCCAATCTGCAAATCTGCCTGATTCTATGATAATCACTTCCTTACAGTAAGGGTATATCCAGTAAACCTAACACCGATATGTTGCAGGCAGTCTACTTAGAAACCTTACACTGTGTGAAATATTGGGAGATCTACTTCATAGCACTGCAGATTATAAATGAGGGGGCATAAAGTTTATCAAATCACTTCCCTTCCGGGAGTAGCATCTAAATCCAGTGGAAAACCTGAGGCCTGTGATCTTCTACACAGTGTGGCTGTCTAAATATGTGTGACTTAGGAGTCTGTTTTCACTGTACTGTTCTAAGAGTAGTATTGTTTGTTCAACAAGTCACTCAAGGCTATAACTTTTACTGGTAGCTCATCTGGTCATAAAAGGCATGGAATACAATTGGATATGCTCATTTTTTTACATGGGGATGTTTCATGTTGATGAAATATGCTATGTGGAAGACACATTTGCTTCAAAAAGCTAATTGGCATTCAAGTCTCTGTGAAAAATACATTTTAGGGTTTTATCTGTGGAAAAACATAACAGTAGGTCAAAGCTTGGGTGTCATCAACAGTTTAATCATAGATACTACAGCAAAAAAGTTATGTATTTTATATATCTGTTTGTGATGAAAACTGTAGTTGTTCAAACCTTTTCAAAATATTAATTTTTGGGCCTCATTCAAATTTCTTCTGGTTTGCGACATCTTGTGTAGCAACTAGATTGACAATCCATCCTTTAAATGACTGCAGGTAAAAAAATGTATATGTTTAATTGATTGATTGCATCAAGTGTCAATATTTTAAATAGATATGTGTTAATATAAGATTACAAATAAAGTATTGTATTGAGTCCGTTCTTCTTCGTACAACTCTGTAAAAGGTGGACTTGTTGTTTAGAAACTTGGGTCAGGTCTTCATTCACCTGGGGTGAGAAAACGGAAGAACTCACCCATCTCACCCAAGGTTCTAAGCGACATGTCTGCTTCTTGTTACAGCTATTTGGAAGACTCAAGGTACATTATGTATACTATTTCATGAAACCATTCCTAGATAAAATATCCACACTTAATACAAATCATTTCAACAATGCATTTGAGATTTGAATTGCTAAGTAAGGTTAATATGATAAATTCTAGTTACTGAGCCATACTTAACACTCATGTCAATAAGTAATTTAACAGAACTTAAATTTATTCATCATCATATATACATTTGGAAATTAGAAACAAAACTACAAAACACAGCTTAAATCAAACTAGAAAGTTTTGAAGACATTTTTGAAGAGTTTGATCACTGATAAATTTACTTTTATGTGAACAATATTGATTACAATTAAAACATATATACTTTATACAGTGCAAACATTACAATTAACATTTCCCTGTAAGTCAGTTTTAACCAAGTTAAACATTTTTTTCCAGGAGGGAAACTCCCTGGTCTCTTTTTAATTCAATTATTCAAAACAATTAAGACAAATAATGGAATTCATATATTGTTTTGAATAATTGAATTAAAAAGAGACCAGGGAGATCCCAAGGTGTTTCTTTGCACATTCTATTTCTGCAAAACAATAATAAAGCATACATTTGTTACCTAAACATTATTTATGCTATGAAAGCAAAGAATAAAAAACAGTCTATACATCTATTTCCTAGGATAAAAAAAAAATGTGTTTAAAAAACGTATTTGGAGTCGCCTGCTTATGATATCACCTGAGGTTTTATATGCAAATTATCGTATTTGAATGGGAAATGTGTAATCTGCATATTAAGCCACAGACACATTTTTTTAAAGCATATTTCAAATGCACCTTAATTTATACTGCTACCACAACATATAGATCATATTATTTAATACTATATCTAAAACAAATCACTATGCCAATCCAAATTCTGCATACAAGTTATATAATATCATGTGAGGTGTTGATTTATTTATTGCTATAAACTTACATGAATTTTTTTTATAATTCCTAAATTGTTGTCAAGCAACATTAAACTGTATATTTTGCATTATCCATATTTTGCAGTCTCTTGGTTTTGTCTGTTATTCCTAAACATGTATGTTACTTTTGGAATTAGATATATCTAAATATGAAAATTAAATTGAATTCCATTATTTGTCTTAATTGTTTTGAATAATTGTAAACTGCATAATAAAAGCAGTGCGAATTTTAATAAACTGTAATAGAATTGTAGGGAGTTTGTAGGAATTAAACTGGAATATATATAATGTAGGAATTAAACTGGAATATACAATTCAGAAATGAAGGTGAAGGATGTATGTAATGTGGTAATTAAATTGTTATATATAAATAGATAGACACAGTAGGAATTAAACTGGAATATATATATATATATATATATATATATATATATATATATATATATATATATATATATATATATATATATATATTTATTTATTTATTTATTTATTTAGAAAGTGTTTTACCAGGAAAAATACATTGAGATTTCTCTCGTTTTCAAGTATGTCCTGGGGACCCAGTCCAGAATGGAGTTACACAGAGTTACACATTTAACAGTAAATTCAAAAATACATACATACATACATACATATATTAAACAAGTTGGAAGGGGAACATACAGGGTAAATCATTATTGATACAAAAAGGATATATAATATATATATATATATAATGTAGGCATCAAATTGGAATATATGTAATGTAGCAATTACATACATATAATGCAGATATTTAACTGGAGTATATGTATAATATAGGGATTTAATTGGAAAATACATAATGCAGAAATTAAACTAGAATATATATAATGTAGAAATTAAATTGGAATATATATAATGTTGGCATTAAACTGGAATATAAATATAATGTAGGAATGAAACTAGTATATAGGCAATTAAGGAATACAAATGGAATAAATGTAATGTAAACATTCAACTAGAATATATATAATGAAGGAATTAAATTGGAATATATATAATGTAGTAATTAAATACAACTAATATACACTACCATTCAAAAGATTGGGGTCACTTACAAATGTCCTTGTTTTAAATGAAAACATACATCAAATGAGTTGCAAAATGAATAGGAAATACAGAAGGTCAGTTTTATTGGTTCTTAAATCAGCACAACAGTTTTTGGCTGTATATTATAAATATTCAAATTTGGGGGTTTTAAAAGAAAAGCTACTTTTGTCCATTAAAATAACATCAAATAGATCAGTGCACACATTGCACTTAATGCTGTAAATGACTATTGTAGTTGAAAACAGAGCTGATTTTTAATGATATATATACTGACATTATTTAGAATCTAAATCATTATTTCTAACATTGTCAACTTGACTGTTTCATTTTGCAATTCATTTGATGTATGTTTTCATGCAAAACAAGGACATTTTTGTCACCAAACTTTTGAAGGTGTATATAAAGTAGAAATTACGATGGAAAATAGAAATAATGTCGGAATTAAATAGCTATATATTTAATATAGGAATTAAATTAGAATATATGATGTAGAAATTAAGCCAGAATGTGTCGAAATTATGAATTAAACTGCAATATGTATAATCTAGGGATTAAATGAGAATATATATAATGTAGGAATTAAACTTGAATATATGTAATCTAGGCATTACATTGTAATATATATAATGTAGGAATTAAACTTGAATGCGTATATATATATATATATATATATATATATATATATATATATATATAGTGTAGGTATTACATTTGCATATATATATATATATATATATAAAATGTAGAAATTAAACAAAAATGTGTATAATATAGGGATTTGAATGCTGAAAACAGGATTAAGTTTGAAATTGATGATGTGTGTTTGCTCAGTAAATTATTGTTTTGCCAACGGCATCAGGGGGGAATGCTGAGAATGAGGCTGTAGTTACACCTGCACTGATGTATACCTTCGCTTTATTACAGTCTAGGTTCGTCTAAACAAGTCCCATTCACCATCATTTCCCGCCACCCTGACAATAAATAACTCTCCAAGGTCTGCATATGTCACGGCTTGACTTGTGGTGTGATATGTACGAGGAAGGAATGGTAAATGTACTAATGTATTGACACCTGATATTGCTGAAAAATGTGTTATAACACAGTGTGTGTACCTGGAGATCATAGATGGCTAACCTTTGACATGTCAGCTGTTGCGCACTGATTGAGGATTATGGGAAATGTAGTCCACAACAGCAGAAGAAGAGTCGAAGGTTACAGATGCCATAGATAGATAGACATATCATTGAGGAAGAAAGACAGCCAGACTGATGGATGTGTAAATAAGCGTCTAAACACGTGAATACAGGATAAAGGGTATTAACCCCTTGAGTGTCTCCGATTTATTAATTATTTCGCAATTAAGTTAATAGATACAATGTTGATTAGGTACAAAGAGCAACTTTGGGGCAACATTCTGAAACCAGTAGAATGTTACTGATTGTTCCACTTTTATTACTTTGCCCCTGGATAGCTTTGTGTAAATACACCTATGTTGTCAATAGCATGTTTATTGATGAATATGATTTTGGTTATATTTACAAATTAAATTTTTAAAAAAAGAAAAATTTTGTAAAAGCAAATTTCCTTGCCTCCTTTGGCAACTATGCTAACTACTTCATTACATCATATAAATGACTATTAATTATTATACACCTCAGGGATCAGTCTGTCTCTGTTCTTATAAAGTAGTATGTAGTTCCCCTGTACGCGGTATTCAAGCGCTACATACATTGTTGGCGCTATATAAATACATCTTAATGTAACGTACTATAAACCAAAAGTTTTTTTTAGATGATTTAATATATCTGCCTCTGCTTGATATAATTTGGATATCATTAAATATATTTATTTGGTTCATTCTTCATTGATGTCACGTTTGGCACGTATGGCTTTTTGCATTTTTTCTAGTAATGTACATATAAATATTTTTATGATTCTACGAGGGCTCCGTGTAGTAAGATTAATAGCCATTCCTTCATTATGCAAATTGCAAAGTCATATTTCACGTTTAAAGAAAATATATGTTTATATCACCTTTTATTTACTTGAGTGTAAATAAAATGGACAGCTGCTTTTGACATGGGAGTCGTTGTAAACGAATTTCCCATAATGCGCAGCCAGCCAAATCACTTATCTGAGCATCGTTGAATTATTATCTACAATAACAAAAGTGCAAATAATTATTAATTAACTTTATTGTTCTTTGGAGAAAAAAAAATGTCAATTGTGAGTTATAAATTATTTTCTCAGCTAAATACCTGGATTTGATTTAATAGATCGGGGTGAACTCTCTGCTTTTGGATTATTATTTTTTTTTTTTTAAGGTATACATATACACTCCAACTAAATGATTTTCCTGAATTCTTAGGCGGCCATATAGCTGGCTGAGCGTCTTGAGAAATACATAGTAGCAGGACTCCAAAAAGTTTATCCATGTCAAAACTAATACGTTAATGTTAGACCTGACACAAGTATTCCCACATTTTTCCATAGTTTGATTAAAATTATGTATAGATCAATACAATGTTACAATGGTTGAGAATGTATTCTTATGTACTGCAATGTATCGTATCAATGTATCGTATACAATATATCAGGAATTGTTTTTCGATTCTATGTTGGAACATATCCTTTATTATTAGTGACTGTTTAACATAAACATGGATTTATAGTTATTTATACAATAAACACCAGAATGATAGTTGTTATGCAATTTAACCTTGATTAATAATTATATATTATATATATAGTGTGCATGTATATATTTAATATGTTATTATATTTATGCATAAATATATCTATATAGCTGTATTTGCTTTCTTAACCCCCTCATCCACTCATACATAATATATATTTGTATTTTTTTTTTTTTTTTTTTTAATTAGATGTCTACCAATCGCGTTAATGATTATGGATTTATAGTTTTATTTCATATTCAAATATATGTGTTTGGCGTGCTTATGACATGCTGTTTACAACTTTTTTTGTGAAATATTAAGTCCATTTTATTTATTCTACTCACTTCACTTTATGATCAACAACATTATTGAGAGGATCAAACCTTTGGTACTTCAACTGCCGTTCTCCACTTGGCTGGCTGAGCATCATGGAAAAAACTGCCCTACAGTAATACTATTAAATTAGAATGTCTCCTATCCCTTTGAACATTTTAAGTAGATGTGAAAGGTAATCAAGGCACAGATAGAGTATAGAGTATACACATCTAAAATAACTGTTGAAAGAATTAAGGGTTCTGCTTCAATCAAAGGCCACACATGAAGCCAATTAATTCTCCCTGGGTTTACTTGTAAGTCCAAAAGAAGCCAGCGTTGTATCAAATTCTTCCCAGAGTTCCTCCAACCAATCAATGCCTTACAAATCCATTCTCACGCCCATAATGCGGATTTTAATGACGTAGGAAAACGTGTCAGTCCACTCAGTGCCATTCCTCTAACCACGCCTCCTGGGTGGGTTCGTCTCGCTGAGGAGGTCTAGCATGTAGGCATATAGGATGCATTCAAGGAGTTTACTGAGCCTCCGCTGTTGACGTCACTCACAAATCATCCATTCGTCGTAGAGCAACTCTCACAATTACTCCCTCAATATTTGCATAATGAAAACCGCGTTATTTGATTGGACAACGAACAGCCAGTTACACAACTTGCATTCAGAGGGAGATTAGGTAATTATTGTCAGTGACGTCAGTGGGCTGTCCAAATATTGTTACTGGAAGCGCTGCAGGCATAGCATACTATCTGCTGTAGAGTCACGGTCCACAGCGGAAGAAAGAGATATGTGTGCTGCTATTACCAGCAAATATCTTATAACAGTAAGAATGTAGTTCGGTGGTTCAGTACATTATAGCACATTAATAAGTAAAGTATAAAATCAAGGGGATTCTCTTATCATTAATTGGATAACAGAATGTGCAGCCAGAGAACATGTGTTTTTTGGTGTGTAATTCTGCTTAATTATTATTATTATTATTAATCTTAATTAATTAACTACAAAGTCCCATCGTATTTTGCACTACTGTTAAATAAATCAAATATACTGGTATCTGGCGAGTGACACACATTTACAAGAATCAACGGGGAAAAGGGCAGTGCTCAAAAAAGCCTATACATTTATAAATGATATTGCGATACATTATGTTGTTTTGTATGTGTGTTCAATTATGTGTCCTTTTTTATGTATGTTTTGTAAATTTGTAATTAAAAAAAAGGAATTTTTTGGGGATTCATGTGTATTTATGCTAGGATATTCTTTTTTTTTTCTTTGGAGAACTATCTTTTCGTGACTACCCTATTCTGTCACTGTACCCGATTCACACCCATGCACAAAACCTTTCATTGTCTGAAATGCTGGGAAATTAGGTAGATCAGATCTACCTCACTGTTTTACTGCCTCTTTAAAGTATATTACCACACATCTATAAACGGAAGAGTAAGCTGGCAAACCAGACAGTGGGAGGGCAAGTTGAGTGAGATTAGACAGGGACAGATAGAGAGTTATCCACTTAGATTAAATGTTTCCCGACAACATCTAATCCTCATAGTATTAAAGCAATGTGGGGAAAAAGTGTATATTTCAGAGGTACTAACCTATCTATTCGTTGAAGTCATGTTTAATTTATCCTAAACATGCACTAAAACACTCTATCTGAGATTCTGCTGATTAATTCACAAATCAGCCAATTAATACGTTTAATTTGAGATATTAATATAAATTAATTCAAGCCAGCATTGTGGGAGGTGCTGTACTTTAGCACACACTTACATTCCACAAACAGTACATTGGTTGGTGAATACATTGAACACCTTAAATGTTCTATTAATACTTTTAATTGAATAGTAATTTAATAATAAGGGATATCAACTGCTAACTCAACTTCGACAAAGTATTAAAGCTAGCTTGTGTACAGCCTGCATTTCTTTCGCATGGTTTGAAAACTGCACAAATGTATTTCATTGTAACAATGCTTATTTGGATTGTAAAACGTGTAATGTGACATTGGGGATTTCTATAATGAGGTGTGCAGAATGGTTTTATCTACACTCCACATAGAACTGTCAATATCTAAGGGAACGTTATACACCAAAAAGTTTGGATTGACTCTTTTAGTTTAGAAAGTACACATTATAAAGATAGCTTG
This sequence comes from Pelodytes ibericus, assembly GCA_036172795.1. NCBI lineage: Eukaryota > Metazoa > Chordata > Amphibia > Anura > Pelodytidae > Pelodytes > Pelodytes ibericus. The sequence goes on along the minus strand of CM069859.1, from coordinate 184,646,409 downwards.
TATATAAAGATAGATTTAAAATGAATACTAAATTATGTACAAGAAATATATTGCAATTGTATAATAATATATATGACATATATTGGAATATTGCAATATATTTTTTATTGTGTGTAATTTAGTGTATTTGTATTTGTGTAAACTGCTATAAAATGTGTGTTTGTAAATTTATTGTAGGAATGCAGACAGTTAGATGCATATCAGTGTGAACTCGGTATTCAGCTAGTCCCATAGGTCAATACCATGCTGAAATTGAATCAGGATAATAGTTGAAGTGGGTGTGTCTTATGGGGGCTGGCCTGTGCAAGGGGCGTGGTGGACGGGGTATGTTTACACAGGGATAGATCTGGTCTAAAGATGGGTTTTTAACAGGTATTGAGGATTGTGCAATGCCTTCCAAACACATGTGATTAGACCAGGTAATCATCTCCTTACTGAGGACATGTGTCCTCCTACAGCGTGACATTCATTATTTTTTATGTTATGTTATATTGGTATTATATTGTTTGATATTATTGTTTACTGGTGAAACGAGGTATTTTTGACCAGGTAACATTTTATGTTTCAGGCTTTTATTACTTTTTTATATCAATTTGTGATCATTTTGTTTCCATAATTTAGAAATATTAATCGGTTCAACCAAACTGGATTACACATATCGCTGAAATCACTGCTGGCACTATGAATGCTAACACAAAACACAAATACCTCTACAACAAATATAGAGGGATATACTAAAATTGACTTTTATTTCGTTTTTTTTTCTTTCTTTTAATAGAAGCATAGTAATTTCACGAACGAAAAGTTACTCGAGAGGCAGCTATCCCTTTAAACGACTGTACATTTCTGAGAAAATTGCTACAAAATAGGTATCATCGTGTATAGACTACAACGCTTTACTTCCAGATAAAACCCCCCAAACCATTTATAATGATTCTAATGGAGAAAATAACATCGATTTAACATTAAGTGCATTAGTGCGATTGCAGAAAACCAAATGTAAAATCATCCCGGGGTAAACACACATTTTATAGCTGGGGTCTCTAACTGTTCAAACGACTTGAACATCAAACAAATGGGTGAAATGTGAACCTTTTCTCAGTACTCCCTGAATGAGAAAATCTGGTTTCTATTTGATGTTTGAAAAAGCAGATTCAAGCCATCTCTAATGTCTGATTCTTCTGAAATATCAATTAGAGATTATATTTACAGTGTAGTGTGTTTTAGGGCCTTTCACGTAATTATTTGCATTGAGATTCTATAATACTGAATGGATCTCTATATATTTGTGCATCACATTTTAGTTATAGATATCTGTAGTTTGTGTACGTGAAATGGGAATTATTTTTGCTTTGTAATTCTTTTTTTTTTTTAATATCATAATGTTTGCTTTTAATTTTATATTTTAACAATATTAAAATTAAAAAATGAAGCATCATGAATGCATGTATTTACGCCACTTATCTGTATATATTATTTCTTGAACCTGAGAGATATAATATATGATATTATATACATATATAAACAGAACATTGTTCTGTAATATCAGAAATCCTATTGTATTAAAAATTAGAATTGTATGGCATTGTTACCATTTTACATATTACTTATTTTTGATACAACAAGTCCTTGGGGAAAGATTTGCCTGTTCACAAATGTAATACATGCAAATAATATAACAAAGTTAATCGGCTATTTTTATAGTTTGACATTTAGAATTTCCTTTCAAATATGTAAATATTTATCATTGTTTTTTTTTTTTTAATATAATTTTTATTTCTTATATAAGTATATACGTTTTTAGTCTTTTTTTCCCCCCATAAACTCTCTCATTTGCCATAACAACACAAAGTTATCTTCAGGAAAATTAGAGCTTTATTATTATTACACAATATCAATGTAAAAAAAAATCTAGTCTGTAAAATATATTAAAATCCCTGCATTAATGACATGCCAGCATTGCAGTCTGTTTAAAAAAAATCTGATAAATCAACGTGTTTCTTATGCGTATATAGATTTTTTGAGCACAGGGACTACTTGTGCCAGGTTAAAAGTGTGATTGAGAGATTTATTATGTGAATGAAGTGTAAAAAAAATTAAAAAAAAGAAGGAAAACGGACAAAGATGTAGCATTTCAAAACATACATCTGAATATCAACATTAATTAAACCTGATATTCCATTCCAGTTGCTCATTACACAATACTAACTTTACAAGTGGACATTTAAAGTTATGTTTAGATGCCTCCAAACGATTTGTTTTACTGACAAAATAACCTGCTTCTTTTCTGCCTGTCAAGACAACACTTACAAATTAATCTGGATTATATTATCAGTGTGTACTTGTGTGATCTTATGTCAAAACAACAAAAAAAAGATCTTATTAAAACACTTGGCAACATCTCATTTATGTGGCTGCATTTCAATCACGTTTACCAATAAAACAAAAATAAAACGTGCAAAAGAGTTTTACAATCACCATATAAGAATCTCACCTAATAAAAAAAAATACCTTTTTAGGTGGTCTCTGTGCTTATTCCAAAGCCTAGCTAAATAGTGCTCTGGATGTGATGGTTTTAAGATAATAAAACATAAATATGTTTTATTTTTCTTATTTATTTACTAGTTAAAACGTTTGCTTGCATAATCATATTAAAATTTTAATTTTTTTTTTTTATCAGTGCTACCAATTTACATTTTAAGAGATGTTTTAGCTCATAAAACATGTTGCAGTAGGTTAAGAATGTTTAATTATGTTTGCAAAAAAGGGTTTCAGATTATCATATTTAGTCAGCTTTAGTCATAATCCTTTTAAAAAGGGGTCACAACATCTGAACGACTTGGAACAGAAACATAGTAGTATGTATGCAATGTATAGATCCACAGTAATTCCCATCCATCAACCAAGCCATCAACAGCAATAGCTTTAAGACATAAATAATACCTTTAGGAATAACCTGGTGATCTTAAAAAATAATTGACACATTGCAAGTAATTGTTTGTGCAGTTTTTGATGTGTGATCAAATAATCATTTATTATAAGGGAACTGAAAATTGGAAAACCCTACATGCCGATCTTTCCAATCAAACTTTGAATGCCTGTTTTTCCGCAGTTCACTTGTTAGTTCCATTTTTTGAAAGCCCGCTAATGGGGCTGATTCACAAAGCTATGAATTTTGGAGATCTGATAAAGGAGTTGCAAAAATTGGTAAAAATAGTCAAACTGAAAAAAAAAAAATCATCGTTTCTGCTATTTTTTGATCTCTACACAGAATTCTTTCCTTGACACTCAAACAGTTAACTGGAACTGTTTACTGCCTCAATGACCAGCACTGGGGTGGATTTGGGTTTTTGACAACAATTATTTGTGAACAAGAGATCTAAATGGAAAAAAAACAGAAATAGTGACTGGTGCGCTACAACCAACACAGATACACACTGTATAATGACCCTTTTCAGTAAGTGAAATCTTACAGTATTATATAACGGGAAACAAAACAAAAACAAAAAACATAAAAAATAATATGGTGCAGTATATCAAAATATAAGTGGAACACAGCAAAGTGAATCGTGCCAAATGACCACTCACATCAGCCTGAGCATCAACCTGCTCAGGGATATCAGCACAAGGGAGCCCGGGAGATGGGTATATGATGACCAGTCACCTCCTATATGACAACTCCAGGGATGTTTAATTGATCTAAATGTTCTAAGAGCCTAAACATGTAATCAGGCGGTTAGTGGTGGTTGATAACCTTGCCTATAATCCTGAGCATTGGTAAAAAAAAAAAAAATAAAGTTTGGGGAAAAATCACACATTTTGTATGCTATATTGTATGGTAAAGGCTAAAACAATAAAATGTCATACTCTTTAATCTGTATATTATAATGTAAGGTATAACAAGTCTGTATGATATGGGTTTGTTTAATGTTTTCATGATGAAAATAAAGAGCTACAATATAAACAAATGATGTAACTTATTTTTATAGAAAAACCATAGACGTTTGTAAATAGTTTTGTCATTTATCTTAAATTGACAAAAATATTGAAAATGTGCGCTACAACCAAACACTTAATACAGAGATTACCCATAAATCTCAGGCAATCCTCTCCGTGTAATTGTAAAGGGAAACATAAAAAACAAAAATACAATCAATAATATAGTGTTGTATTTGTGAACAATTTAAATGTACAAAAAATAAATGTGGAAAACTCACATATCCCTGAGCAGTATACTGCTCAATAAAAAGTGCACCACAGGAGCCCCACGTAGGGTCAGCGATCCACCACAATCTCAGGGAGACTTCCAGTAGTATAAGAGAGCACAAGGAGAAACTCTTAGGATGGGTACATTTATTACATATAAAAAAAGTATACAATCTTACATTAAAATAAACAAGGTCCAGTAGGAAAGTGTAAATGGTACCAGTCCAAATGGAATATGTCCCAAAAGTCCAAAAAGATCTTCTCATTTCACACACAACGCGTTTCGCCTGGCTTGTAAGGCTTTTTCAAGTGTACCACTTCCGTCACATTTTGGCGCAGTGTGTTCTCCACTTTTGCTTATTTATCTTATATTGACCAAATAGTGCAAAAGTCAACCTGTCTATGCATTGCATGTCTGTCCCTATAATTCTTAATATAAAATAAGACATACAAATAAAAAAGAAACCAAAATTAGATATAAACAAGTACCAATGATTATCCATCAATACAAATGTATAACAAACTGATTTATTATTTGACTTGCATAATTCCTGTAGCCATTTCCCCCATCAATAATTATAATTATATATCTGGTTTTATCTGCCAACTGAGATTAAATTGAAATGGAGCAGATGATAAAAAGTGGTAGTGATTTTGATATTGCTGTACTCATCTTAAATAAATGATCTAGCTCTTGACTTTATGGCCTAGTCTGTTAAGTATATGCTGCATAATTACACAGTGGTTTATTAAGCTGATGGCACTGCCAAAAACAGAGTCTATTTCAACTTTTTACATTAAAGTAAATTTGGCTGGTTGTGAGGCCTCACTAAGCAGCACTGACATTTCCATTCACCACTAGAGATCTCAGTGTTGGCTGATCTTCTTATCTTTTAATCCTCCCAAGAGATCATCTCTTTAATCTGTTAAAATGGCCAGTGTTTGCAAAAACCCAAGAGCATTTTAGGGAGGATTAGTCATTCAAGCTGTTTTTTTTTTTATTTTTTTACATCTGTTACCTTCATTTGATATAGAAAAGTATTATACAGTTGTTTCTAAAAAAAAAACAAAAAACAAAAAACAGATTATAACTGTAATGAAATAAAAATGAAAAAACTGTAGTTAGATCAAAATACTGATGGGATTTGCTATGCTGTATACAATTCACCAACATGTACTATTCCAAGTACATTCTAGAAATCAATTTGCCAGTGACTATTTTGAGGTGTATATTACATTAACATTTATTTATATAGTGCCAACAGTATACACAGCATTTGGGATAGATCATAGGAAAGGAACTACAGAGACCACAGAAGCTGTATACTATGCTATAAATGAATGCTATGTACTATTACAATTATGTTAATCAGTGAAATTACAGGGAGGAGGTGTTAAAGGACAACTATCTTTAGGTAAACAAAAATGAAATGACTTATTAAAACATGAGAGTGATAGGCAGGCTCCCTCTATATTTGGATGGATCAGAGGAGATTGGGGAAATGACATGTAGTATGCTGGAGAGGGGACACAGACACATAATTATGCTTAATATCTTTAAACCAGATGAGGGTTTTGATTTAATACATTTCATTTTTTTATGATGATAGTTTTCCTTTAATCTATTGATGACATTCTGTACCAAATGAGCAGGCTACAGCAAGGGCTCTTAAATTGTTATGATGTCGCTGGTCTTTAGGGGGTTAATAATATTTGTCTTTATTGCAAGGTGTTTTTCATGCAAATTCGGCATAACTGGCCTGATCTCACCTTCTCATGCATGCTGAAATTGCCATAACATATCAGCTTTGATCAAAGGAGTGAAATACATTCATGGGGAGGAATAATTGTGCAAATCAGCACAAGACAGATACCTTCTGTGAGGTGAATAATGACAGGTCCAATTAACCTGAACACTGTTTATCAGTACCTATCTTGGTTGATCAACATATCCCGTAATTACTGAGCAGTATATTAGTAGTGTATTCGGCCTAAGAGCACAATATTTAATTTTTGTGTAGTTTCAGACATGACATAAATAATATATATGCTGCACATCCATTCATGAGCATGTTAGAGGATGAGGTAATGAGTTCATCACAGGAGCCAGAATCAAAGGAAATGGATTAAGGAGTTTTATGGACACTGAGGATTGTGGTAACAACTGGAAAAAAAACAAAATAGAAGCAAACTGTGGATGGTTGGAGGTGATATCCTACAAAACCTAGTTATAAAAGTTGTCCAACACAGATGTAGTGTATAAAGATATAAAACTAGCAGAGAGAAATTTTTTTTTTTTTCGTTTTGAAGCCACATGATGATTACATAAACAACAGACATATTTAAAACAAACTAGATTAGTTTGAGCTTCCAAAAGTGAGAGAGCTGTCCATAATGAGAAAAAAAAAAACATATTTATTTGTTCTTTAGGACATTCCTGTACAAATCTCAGGCATTCTTTAATTCATTTACATTTAGCGTTTTAGCTTTTACTGTGGTTGCTGGGAGGTTAGTCCAGGTATCCACTACTCTTTATGAACAATAAGGCTTTTGGAGGAAGAGGACAGATCAAGTATCATTAAGTGAAAACTGAGGTGCAGTAACTAGATTTAGTACATCAGATTTTCAAGATAATGAGCAAAGACAGGGTCAGGTAAGAATAAAAAAGGTTTTGTACTTTGCCATTATCTTTACGTTTGATCAGCTATTTGGTACATTGCCAATAGTGGATAATTCAGTATTTTATAAATATAATGTGCATATTGTTTTGTGCTCATTAATCACATAGATATATAGCACATCTATTTAAGAATAAAACAAGCCAATGATTTACTCATTTTGATTTATGAAATGAAACATGAACAGAAAATATATTATATCATGCCAAAGAACTTGATGTCACTCCCAAACCTGAGGCCTGTAGGGCATCTGCTACTTATATTCAGACAGTGGGGAGCTCTAATAGATGCCTATTTGATAAAAATCACAAAATAAGGTTCCCTTTGTGTTTTGTAACTCTTGTAGTACATCTGTACATTTATTTATATACAACACATGTGCATTTGTAGCTCACTGATTTACATGAGAAAGTTTGCATCTTCAAGCTCTTCATTACAGGTTTTTCAGGATGTCTGTGAGGTCCACAAACATCAACAGAGTGGAGACAAAAGCTTGGGTCAAAGGATGACAATATATCTCAGAGACTCTGCTACGTCCAAATCTCTCATCTAGTACCAGGTCATCTATGCAGCACCAGTTCTCTATGAATATGCAGTGTGCTCTAGGAGAGAGATGGTCCACATTTGTCCAGTCCCAAGGCAAGCAGCTCTGCCCGCACAGATCAATAGATGGAAGTAAGACTTCCTGAGCCTAACAGAACCAAACGGAGAGCATGATGTCTTACCCACTAAAGGCAGGATCTCCTGGGTACACGTCGTATTCCCTCCTACATTTTGGAGGGTCAAAGACAAAAAAATCAGTTTTATAAATGAATGAATAAGTGCTGGATCCTTTTGGGGTAATCTGCCATCTGTATCCCAAAACAGCCTATCTCCGCCATATGTGACCCCAAATTGCCCATCACTGTTTATATATAGTATAGCCCAAAACAGCATGTAAGTAGTGGATCACTCTTAAGTACACTAATGGATTTCCCCAGTCTGCACAGTCTCAGCAGTTGTTGCTGCAGGCTGGATAAAATATGGCCCACAGGCTGTAGTTTGGAGACCCCTTATCTAGATTATCACCAATTACATTACAGGTCATAAGCAAATAACCCTAAGTATGGCATCGGCTAAAAGGTAGGAAGAGTACAAGACCCTATAGAAGAAGGATATGGGTTGTCAGCTGATGATATTAGCTACATATTAAGACAGATGATAGAAATCCATTACAACACACGTCATGAATGTTGCCATTTATCTTTAAAAAACCCTCAATATGTTCAATTTAAAGACCATGGTATGGTAAGAATTTGGTTTGGTGGGTTTGTGAATGACGGCCACTTGTTGGGCCTGCTGGTTTGTTGAATTGGATACATGATCTGGATGCACTCCAGCCCTCTTTGCCCTTTTTTCTCAGGTATAAATATGTTGTTACAGACACCCTGACTTCCTGTTATATGTGATGATGCACTAGTGAGAACTATAACAAACCAGTGTGCCCCTTCCCCAGAGAGGGATATGATTATACATTATAATTATATATTTTACACCTGTTTTAGACAGCAGTGTGTTTTCACTAACCAAAATAAAAAATAAAATTATTTCTATAATGGCCAGTAATAACCTCCTATCCGACCTTCTGTGTACAATGGATGTGAAAAGTGCATTATTGTTTTGGACAAGGCTCTATGAAAAATCATTGTGAATGTAATATGGTAAAACAAGGAATGCTTAGATCACTTCTTAAATAAGACTCATAAACAGATTTTATATTGCTTCCAAACAATTGCATTTAGAGAAGCTCTGTGATCATTCGATATATTAAAACCATGTGCACAATGCAACAGCTGCATTTTTTACACATGCCAGAAACCCCAGGGTCTTTTATTTACAAGCCTATAAGCTCTGCTATCTTTCAAACAGTATATGGGTGATCTGCAGTACAGGAGCTCTGGGATACTTTTATGAACGCTGGTTCAGTGCAATTTCTACATAGAGTTTGCATTCTTTAAATTCAACAAAACAATGAGTAACAATTATTATTGTACTGGTTTTTTTTAATTATTCTTTATCTCTGGATTCTTTTCTATTTTTTGTGATAGTTTGATGCTTGTGCCTGGAGTTTTAAAAGAGTAACTCCAATATAATAAACTCCAGCAGCATGCTATTGATGTAGGGAAGCAACGAGTAGTATATGGGAGGTTTATTAACAATTGGTGTTTAGTGTTACTGCAGAAATCTTTGTGATATGTCTGCATTCTTCAAGCTAACCTGGAATTCTGGTCTTTATTATAATTTAAAGATTGATTTTTTTTTTTGTTTGATTATACAGTGATTCAAATTTATCAAGCCTTTTTTGGGGGCATTTTTGGCTTTTATTTTGTTTGAAAATTCTAGATCGTTACAAGTAATTTTTTTGTACTTGAAGTGTCACCTGGATAATAGTGGTTCACTGAGAAATATATACCAATCAAGGTGATTTATATTTAGGTGTGATTCCAAACGACCTTACGCTACATTTCTTTCCTCTTAGCACATCCTGTGCAGGTGGCCACAGCAGGAAGTGAAGGGTGCAAAGGGCAATTGCTTCCCCCAGCACAATTTAGAATACCAGTAGTTCTGCCCACTTTTGACTTTCTGTATATGAATGTTAGAGCATGATCTCTTTTATTGGACATATACCATATTAACCATTACAGGCCTCTCTCCCCAACCCGCCCCCCCCCCCCCCCCCATTTATATCCATATAGTCTAGGGTTGCCACCTGGCCGGTATTTTACCAGCAGGCCGGTAAAAAATTGGCATCAGGCCAATGTTAAGTCTATGGAGACGGTACCAAGGCCGGTATTTTTTTGAAGGAAAGGTGGCAACCCTAATATAGTTAGATTTTAAGGATTCAGGACGCATGACTCCTAACTGTCCCACTTTAAGCGGGACTGTCCCAGCTTTGAGGCTGTGTCCCACCAAATTCTAGCTCTGTCCTGTTTTTTGGCACAGCTTTTTGAGGAAGAGTAACGCGGGACAGCAGGATTCAGGACTGTAGATCTCATTCTCCAGTGTTTTAGACACAGAAGAATGCATACTGTGCATGCACAGTAGGACTGACACTTGACCTCCTAAACTCCACCCCCAGCATCCCAATTCACTGGGGGCAGAAGTTGTGAGGTATAAGGTAAGTGGGAAAAATAATGTGCCTCGAGTGCTCTGCTTAGTCTGTTAACGCTACCAGTGTGTGAACAGACTGAGCAGATTTATCAGAGTACTCCGTGTGTCGGCGGTAGTCTGGTCCATTTTCTAATGTGGACCCAAGGAACAAAAGTGTTGCACGTTAAATAACTAAAATTTTAGTGCCATTTTATAATAGTTGACATATATTTATGCAATGGGCAGCAACACCAAGAAATCTATTTGACGTATAGACTAATTCATACATTTATCTGCAACCAAAAAACTTGAAAAAAAGAATTGCACTGATCAGTGAAACATTAAAAAGATATACCATATGCATGGTATAAAATAGTTGCCTATGGAGCCTGACAATCCAGTTGAGCTGGAGAAAGTATACAAGCTTCGTAGCCCTAAAGCAACAGGGAGAGCTGTCCCAAGGGATATAGTATGCACACTTCACTACCCTAATGAACGAGACTCTATATATCAGACCTATCGGAACATGAATCCACTGAAAATCCAGGATGCTACAATAACTCTCTACGCAGATTTGTCCCGAACAACTCTACAAGTCAGACGAGCCCTACGCCCAATCACAGCGGTACTGAGGGACCGAGACTACCCCTACTCTTGGGGATCACCTTTTGCCCTTGTAGTGAAGAAGGACAACAAATCCCATACTTTGCGCCACCCGGCGGAATTACCTTCTTTCCTGAGTGGACTCGGTTTACCCAACATCCAAGTACCGGAATGGTCTACGCCAACTACATTCCCAGCCCCACTGAGGAGCTCGACAATGGACTTGGCTCCCCCGGAGTAACATGATGTCTGTTATCATATGACTGCCGGGTCCTTACCTTGTTTTACCTTACATGGCCATTGATTTAAAGACGACCTTGCAGATCTGAGCCCGCTCTGAGTGTTTTTATCCTTCTTTAATATGTGGCCCTAGTTACCCATGTTCGACATATAGCAAGGTCACAGTTCATTCATTGCCTATTCACTGTGCCGTTATGTTCATGTTTTTTCCTTTTTTAGGCTGCACACATGCCAAATGTTAATATATAATTTTTATTCAGAATTGCCGGCGGTTCGGACACGGTACCCCCAGGGCACACTCCCCCATCCCAGATGGGACGAAACGGGAGTTTTCTGTCGTGTCAACGACTTATTGCCCATTTTGTTTTTTTAATGACCCTCTTTTGGTCATAGGTGGCCTCTCCCACCAGGGGTTGCTGCCCCACTTTTTTACATCACCCCTCACACCCCCCTCCCCTTCCCTCCCACCTTCTTTGACTCCCACCCTCACTTCACCCTTCCCATAATTTTGTTTTTTACCCTTTTTGTCTTCTTATCTCAACACTTTTCTTTTCCTAATACTCCCAGCACTAATATGTCATCCCCTGATTTACCTTTTATATTTTTACTTCCTAATGTATATCTTATTTCCTTGCTGAATTATACCTATATTCTGTAAAAACGAATAAACATTTATTTACAAAAAAAAAAATAGTTGCCTATTTGCATTGACATTACCTTTGGGAGGATGTGTACCTAGAAGACTGACTGATATTTATGACACAAGTATATTTTTAAAAAATGACATAACATTGAATGTAATTGTAATTAATGTAAATAATTAATTATTTTATAGTGTAGTGTAGTGTTAGTATAGGTACTAAGAGCAAAAATCAAAACAATTCTGGGGTTGAGCGGTCACAATGGAAACCAATGGCATGAGGCTCAACTTTTAGAAAGCTGTGTAAAAAAAAGTGTAGTCGCCATTAAATATTAAAAATATCTTCCAATCACATCATATCATCACAAAAACACTTTTGTGTGTGGGATTTTTATGCATTACTCCCATAATCCCATAAAATGTATGAATAACATAGACTGGTTTGGGAAATGCACACTGGTAGAGTAATGTGTTACAGCTCGTGTCATATGGCAATGGAATGAGATAATAAAGACACACTACACAGTCTTTAGGAATCACATAGGCTTTCTGAGCTTCATAAGAGTTGTACCAAACATCAGAAGGGTTGAAGATTACCTATTCCTTCAAACCACTAACTGGGTGTGACCATAATACAACTTCTCCCCTGGCTGCGGCTGGGTCCTTTATACTAAGGCAATAAATGTTGGCCACCAAGATAGAGGATATTAAAAACAGGGCCTTTCCGTTTTCCTGTCTAATTCCCCTGACTAGTTTGGGAAGCTTGCTGTTTTTAATTAATTGTTTCCCAGCAGGACCACTGGAAATGTGCTGTATCTTTTCTCCACCCAAATCTGGCTTGTGTAACTTTCTTACCTCAGATTTTGAGTCTTGAGGAATTCTTAAGTCTTGGAAGCCAAATAAATCATTACTGAAGTAACTTTTTTATTCAGTTGTTGTATTTATCATTGAAAAATACTATTTTCTATTGTTTCATTTTTATACAGCCAAGAGATGCAAAGAGAAACTATTAATGATTTGCAGCACATGCACAGGATTTTTATTATAATCAAGAATATGCATTTAAAGCATGGGCCCAAGAGGTGTGAGCAATTCATTGCACTTGTTTTTTCCCCCTTCAAGTGCAATAGTAAAAGCAGTGATCGGTCATACACTGTTTTATGACAATTGCAATACTATACAATTTAATAAGTGATAGGGTTGATGCCTTTTCTTCAAAAAAATAGCAGCCATGCCATTGTCTCCTTAGATTTAACATTAGCCTCAAGTAGGGTTGCCACGTGGCTGGTATTTTACTGGCAGGTTGGTAAAAAAAATTGGCTTCAAACCAATGTTAAGTCTATGAAGACAGTACCAAGGTGGGTATTTTTCTGAAGAAAAGGTGGCAATCCTAGCCTCAAGCTATTTTTTACTGTAAAATACTGGCTAGGTGACAACCCTGTAACGTTACTGCAAGAATTTAAATTTTCATGCCGAACTATTATGCAAAATAGTCACTGGTTACTCTTAAGCAGTGTAGCCTTTCTGATTTTAACAAGTTTATCCATTAGGTATCCATTAGTCTAACCTGGTTTTAGTTTAACCTGATATAAAACACCTTAAACCTTTTTTTATCAAGCTTTAGCCACTGGTTCATGGGTTGAAGGATACAACTTACCAGGAAAGGTTAAAGCATCTTAACATGTATAGCTTGGAGGAAAGACGTAACAGGGGGGATATGATAGAAACATTTAAATACATAAAGGGAATCAACACAGTAAAGGAAGAGAGTATATTTAAAAGAAGAAAAACTACCACAACTAGAGGACATAGTCTAAAATTAGAGGGGCAACGATTTAAAAGTAATATCAGGAAGTATTACTTTACTGAGAGGGTAGTGGATGTATGGAATAGCCTGCCAGCAGAAGTGGTAGAGGTAAACACAGTCAAGGATTTTAAGCATGCGTGGGATAGACACAAGGCTATCCTAGCTATAAGACCGGGAACGGGGGACTAATAAAAGTACTCAAAAAAAAAATTGGGCAGACTAGATGGACCGAATGGTTCTTATCTGCTGACACATTCTATGTTTCTATGTTTAAAGATCCAGTCTGTTTGCTTTTGGTCTATCTGTGAAAAATGCACCTGATATAGAATCTTTTTTTTAGTTTTGATGTATGTTACAGTTCATAGCAATCTAAACAATCTACTCAATAAGGAGAGACTTGCAGGGAATTAAGACAAGATTTTCAAACTTAAGAGCAAAGTAGCTGAGTCGGAAAAATTCTCCTATTGAGCTCCATTGGAAAAATGTTCTAACTCGGCTACATTGGCCTAATGGTGAAATTCCCATCTCAATTCCCTGCAATCGTCTCTTTATTGAGTAGACTCTTATATGTTCAAATGTGCATTTTACCATATCCTACTTTGTATAACAGAGTTTCATGACCATCCTCTCTCCACACTGGCTGGTGTGTAATGAATTTGGTGCATTCCGGATGGTGGTGTGCCTTTGGGCCCCTGTAAATGATGTGGAGAGACCTGCTTACTGAATACTGTGGTTATTTTTAAAGATGATAACAAGGCAGCTCTCCTATTTTTTACATTGGCAATTTACATAAATAAGATGCAAAGGCACAAATCTTTCTCCTTTGTCCTTACTTGATGGGAAAGCTGCCAAGAATTTTGCAATAAACTGAGCTTAAATAATTAACTGCCTCAGTCAATATCACCTAGTGATTCAGTGGCAACCAAATAAAATGCACTTGGACTATAAAACCACTTTCAATATTAACAATCTCACTGGAGCATTACAATATATTGCATGCATACTTTGATTTTTATTTGTCTGTTTTATTTATTAACCCTCTGTAGTACATGCTGTCTTATCTATACTTCTAATAATGAAAGTGACAGGGATATAAGAAGCAGATGATACATTTTGCCCAGTGGTATTTTGGATTAAAATATGATTAATAAAAAGAAACATCTTTGGTGGAAGTGAGATTTTTTTTGTGATGTTCAAATAAGATGTTCAACTAATTCAGGTAGCAGGACATAATTTTGTACACACTATTATTTATAAATGTTTTTGATCCCGGTGATGATATGTAACATACTACTGGATTACTGATGTGGAAAAGTACCTCAGTACATTTTTAAAGCTTTTCTTGTTTTAACATTAGGGATTATCTTGTAATGAGAGATACTTGGCTCCCTTTCTCTCACTTCTCCTTTAAAGAATGAGAGAGCCAATCATCTCCCTCAATAGCTGATGAATGTTTAATGGCCATGCGTATTGTGTGACAAACAGTTAAGATGGCTGCCTTCACTTATATACATGCAAGACAACTTAATAATAAACATGCCTAGGAACATTGTTGACCCAGGGGCCTGGAGTCCGCCCAATCCTATTTCCCTTGGGCTGAAAGGGGATGATGGTACCTAAAATAGCAGTGGGGGCAGCCTTTAAATTGGGAGCCACAAGTTAAATCTGATGAAAAGAGTGGTCCTTTGTACATTTGGCAGTACCTCACAAAAAAATAGGAAAAAGTCAGGCAGCAAAATGGGGCTATTCACTAAAAGGTGAGTTGAGGTGACATTCCATCTCACCAGTTGAACTATACATTGTGCAGGGACAAACATGGTGAATGTCCACTGTTAAGCAAACTCACCAGGTTTGTCCCTCCACAATGTATATCTAAATTTGTGAGATGTAATATTTACCACAACTCACCTAATCTCACCTCAACTCACCTTTTTGTGAATAGCCCCCATAGAGTCAAACCCAACAAGTTCCCACGTATAATAATACAGGTATATTAGTTTAATTATGTGAGCACAACCACATGGCTTTACTAAGTGTACTGAACCGTTATATGTACACCTGGGGAATGACTGTTCTTTTTTTATTGTTGTGCCATATTTTGCTTCCAAGGAATAGAGTAAAATCCATTATAATTCTAACTTGGATAGCATGATTTAGAAATTCACTAACATTTTTATCATTTCTATATCTCCCCTGTCCGAGTCTTGGTTTTCTTTTCCTTACATTTCTTTTGATTTAAATCATGTAATTTGCTTCCAGACTTTGTTATAACCAGAAGTTATAAATGATTTAATTCATTGTAACGTTGACCTTTATCACTCACACAAATCTTAGTTAGTAGCAAGGTCGATGGTGACATAGAGGGTACAATTTTTAGAGTTTAGGAAATATTTGACAGCTTGTACAAATGAGCCGTAATCAAAAGTTAAACATACATGGCTTTTGGTGTTGTCTGAGCCAAAACAGGAGGAAACATTCCTTGCTGACAAAAAAGCACAAGAGAGGAAAAGTAAGAGGGATTTGAGATATTGGACATTAATTGAGCAGAAAAACAAATTGATTTTGATTAACTAGAGTTCTCTTTTATAATTCTTATAGCAGAGGAAATGTTTAGAGAATGTGCTGATTTGGTGCAAACTGTTAAAATATGTACCTTCCGATGCAGACCGAAATCAATAATTGCATAAATAATATTGTCAGGGCCCATCTCACCTTTTATTTTTGTCTCTAAAATTGTTATGAAAAGTAATCCAGCACTTACAGTGTTTAGTTTGTACCATCTCTGTTACCATGTAGTTCCTTATCACTAGATACTTCTGCCATCTTGGTTCGCAGAACTTATAGTACTATTGACTAAGACCAACCAACATTTTTGAGTGTTTAAATAACCTGCGTTAAGCAGGAGCTCCATTCGCACAAAATCCTCTGACGAATCCACGTTTAATGGAGAAACATGCGTTGGGTTGTGGAGTTACTATTCAGTGGGTCTCTAGAGATCGGTACCTTAGATCTAAAGTGCTTAGTGTGGTCATGGCTCTTTATAGTCACTCTCTGAATTTTGGCACTTTAAACCCAGACTCATAGTGAATTGAGCACCAGCTAACAAATCACTGCGTGCACATACTTCTGGGTTTAGGCACACCCCATGACGTAGATATTGACGTATTTTGGCAGAGAACTAAAGGGTCTCTGAAGTCCCTAATTGGGTCTCTACGTCTGCATCCCTGCACCCTAATCACTCTATCCTTTGGGACAATAACCCCATCAGTCATTAAGGTGCTAACTGCAATCTACTAAGAGTCAACAATAGACCTCTGCCACCAGGCCCTTGGCTATGTTTGAAGGAAATTATCTACTGGTTAACAAAAATAAATTGTATGACTGTTACCATACCTGGTAATACTGGTGAGTCTATGACAGATGTGTGTATTTGCGTGAGATTTTTGTTAACATAGGTTCTGTTTCTGTTCTCTATGTTCACAGTATAAGCAATGTTATGGTGACAGAGACCTATTAAGTGTATAATGCATGAAGTGGCAGCGCTTTTGTAAATACTTCTGCTGTCTTTTTTAATGGTGCGTTTATCATATGTCCAGTATCATTGCTACACAGAAGTTCTTGATGAGTTATGTTACTTCCGCTTCAGTGATATACATCACCGTACATATGTGTACTGGTAAGGAAGGAGTTCTTCAAGTCAGTGACTCACCAGTATTACCAGGTATGGTCACAGTCATACAATTTATTTTTTGTTGACCAGAGGATAATTTCCTTCAAACAAAACCCCATGACATAGTCAAGGGCCTGGTGGCAGAGGTCTATTGTTGACTTGGGGCTTGATATGAAAATGTCCCATTTTCCAGTGAACTTGACAAGATGATGTCATAAACAGGAGACACAATTAAAACACGTTTCTCTCAATTTATGTATTTGCTTGGTATTCTGCTGGTACACTATATAGATCATCTCTCATCATTTTTTATTCTCTACATTTGCTATATAAGCAATGTTTAGGTGACAGAGTCTATTTAAACAGAATGGCACTTTATCAATTAGATGAGGTGTATGCTCACTAATCTGACCAAAAAATGCCATTGGAGGCAACTGATCTCATCATTTGGTAAATTCAGCCCTGGTTATGACATATGACAAAAAAGAAAAAAATATCAGTGTTCTATTGTAAAACCTGCTAGTATTACTCTATAAAAAAACAATCTGCTTGTAAAAGGTATGGCTGATTGCAGTCATTAAAGACCAAAAACTATTGTCTTCTTTTCCCATTAATCACCAAAACCTATGGATTGTCTGGAAGCTTTCCAAAGACCTTGTATAGCTCAGTTTTTGTGGAGAGAAATGATATGGCGGTATATTTGTTACAGTAAGTAGAATTTATTGTGGTTCATTCTGTTCTGTTGTAATTGGATTTCTATGGTTTCCTCAGTCATCCCGGCACCATTGTGGATATTGATAATTCTGTCCCGGACACTGCCATTTGTGTTCTTTTGTCTGACAGGTAATAATGGGCAGTATTTTGTTTTTAGAAACATTACTTTAAAGATTGGGCTCAGGGGATCTCTATTCATTGGTTAGCAACTGCACATATTTATCATAGTTGTGAATTTTCTGAAGCCAAGACAGATAATTAGGAGTCAGTAGAAAAAGTGTTTACCCATCACCTTTAATTTCTAGACCCTTAACACCAAGGTCGTCATTATGCCTCAAATAAATAATTACTTTGATTGTTTTTTTTTTCCGTATGTAAGCATATGGGATCATGTTACACTGAAGGTGTATACAGCAACACACAACAGTAAACTGTAATAATATAAGATTACTGTGTCAATAAAAGACATTCCTTATTAGAGCTTTGAGAGTAATGCATAGTGCAACACTCAACATATAGTCAATTCTCTGCATTCGGTAGGATTACAAGGCCCTCTAACACTCAAATACGATGCTCTGTGCACAGATACATACAAATTCTAGCCATTCTCAGTCAAGTGTTCTAACTAATCAATAGGAGCTCTCTCGGCCGTGTCTATTAATCACATATTCACATATACCCCCTTATGTAAGAGCTCAGACTCAAGGACCATATTACAAACATGAAACATCCTTGTTCTTTAGGAGCAGTAGAGTTTTGCTGAGCAGCTATACAGGTACTAGGATGTCATGACAGCAAGAAATATCTTGTTTCTTAAGCAGTGCAATATTACTAATCAGTTATTACCAGGCATCCAGTCTTAGATTGGAGATTTCATGGTTTAGGCACTGTATTGATGCCAAGGACTTAACCCAAGCACACAGGTTGCACAAAGGACTTAACCCCAGCGTGCAGATTGCCCTCACTGGACCTTCCCCCAGTACATGGCTCTTGCTCTGTGCTCCCTGCACAACTGAGTAGTCTGAGCGGCGGGAGGCCACGTGACCCCAATGCTCTGATATGCGGGGAGTGCGAGTTAGCATAAGAGGATGTCTGTGCACTTGTGTAGTGCACAGACATTGGCTGGCTGCCATCCTCACAAAGAGGAATGGCAAGGGAAAATCTTTTTGATCTTCACAGTCGGTGCCTCTGGTGCCCCCTTGGTTTGTGGGTAGTGGTATATGTAAAGATTAACATGCAGCAGGGTAATAGGGTTGCCACCTTTTCCACTAAAAAATTCCGGTCTGGTTATTGCCTCCATAGAATTAACATTGGCAGAAAGCCATTTTTATACTGGTCTGCTGGTAAAATACCAGCTAGGTGGCAACCCTATATGTTAATCTTTTAAACAAAACGTTACCTGCAAACCCGGATATTATTGCAAATATAAAAAACCTGCCCAGATGGATTAAATGGTCCTAAAAAAAGAGGATCTGGTAAAAAGAGTATGTATAGCAAGCCTATCCATCACCCCTTTCAACAAACACATTGGTTTACATGGTGATAAAGCTATAAGTGGCAATCTGACCTAGAATTGATCCTGTTTTGCGTTAAACAAATGTGGACTATACTCAGCTTATGTTATTCATACATAATCTTAAAATTACCCTGCTGTAATTCAAAACATTTTACATTTTTTGGATGATATTTCAGTTGTTTTCAAATTCACCTGGGGAGACATAAAGTTTCATGTTAAGTATGCAAAGATAGTCAAATGTGGTATATTGTAAACTGCATTTCTTTGTACTTTGATTTTTGTTGAATAGTACTACCTTTCTGTCCCCAGATGGCGCTGTTTGACCATATATGAACTCGGTCCCGTAAAGCTAGATTAGTTGCTCACATTGTTTACAACCTAACTTCTGTAACTATTGATTTTATCATTTCAGTAAGTTCAGGTTCTGCTTTGTTGCATTTTAGTATAATTTACATGCATGAATAAAAAAGAGCAAGCTATAACACTGATAGACAGTGTTATGATAGCTCCAGTCGTCTCAGGTGAACCAAACCCTAGGCCAGGAATGACCTAATGCTCTGGGGAGGGCTGACAAAGGGGAGCAGGAGAACGGTAAACATCTTATTTCTTTTGTAGCTTTAATTTACTACGTTCTAAAGCAGCATTTGTAACTGCAGTGCTGTTAGTAAACTTACCTACCACTTCCTCCTGAAATGACAGCTTTAATGAATTAACCCGGTCAACCATGAAAACTCGCAGGCCACCAATAGGCAGCTAGATAGCAGGTGCCCTCTGTGCCATAAAAAAAGGGTGCTAAGGGTTGTGGGTAAGATACATGACAAAGGTGGACAGAATAGCCTAAAACCAGTCACATTATGAGCAAGAATAAGTTGAAGTTAATGGGAAAAAATTTCCTTTTTTCCCCCATTAAAAAAAGGTTTTATTTATTTTTTGTCCTTCTTATGGATTAACAGCGGTAAACAAGACAAGGAATGATTAAACTTGATGGACGCAAGTCTTTTTTCAACCTTACCTACTATGTAATTCTGAAAGTGTGTGGCGCTTTACAAAAGTGAGCTTTATTTACACTTGGCCACACCCTTTTGCTGCAGCAAAGCAATGCCCTTCCTTTGGCAACTGGCAGTGAACCTGCGAAGATGCCCAAGCACAGGATGCGGCTGCCCCAACGCATAAAACAATCCACAACCTATTCTAGTGTCTGCTCATGATCCATGCAGTAAGAGATCAAAAATACAGTGTAACAATAGGAAAGAAAACATAATGTAATAATCAACAAACATTTTATCCTACAGTGTATACTTTGAGGTAAGTCACAAATAAATTGATTGTTGTAGGGGCCTTTACACTAAAGATAATAATGTGACAAGTGAACTTCAAGTGAAGTGCAAAACCCAGGCATCAACAACAAATAGGAGACATTTTCCAATAGTTCCTATCTTTCCTAATTGGCCATTATTCACGTGCAGTTTATTTATTATGTTGCTTTTTCTTGAATACCCTCTCTCCCTATGTTTCAGGATCTATTTACTAAAAAGAGAACTGCCATGGTAAACGTTGGAAAGACTGACAAACCAGCTATTGATGTCCATTTCTTGCAGTTCACTTGCCAGTTCACTTTTAGTGAGTAGCCCACACTCTGTCGCACTCTGCTTTTATTAGAAAATGTACCTGACAATCTATCTATTTAAAGGTCCATTGCAAAATATGGAAACATCTCTGGGATGTTGGATGTACTTGAAAATGAGACAATATATCAAGGCTCCTTTGTATTATTATTATTATTTTCTTTCAGCCCTGCACTACAGTGTGCTCACAGCAGCCTTGTACTTTAACATAGCTTTTGTTTCTGAATGTTATTTTAGCAGATTTGTAAGGATCACCGCATTTGCAAACAAAAACAGCATATGATCAGATGAAAAACAGATCATGCTGTCTTTAAGCATCTCTATGTCATTATGAAAATCATTATCCTTGAAAGGGTCCATTATGGGTAGAGCACTTGCTGTTAGATACAATATTTAAATGACATGTTTCTTAAAATAATTTAAATAGCATTTCACTTACTTATACTGTATTGACATTATGATAATATAATTTACTATAACAAAAATAATAAAATATAATGGAAAATGAAAAAAAAAACTTTTTCTGACTTTGACTAGAAAAATATTTTACACATTTTGAAAAAAACCTGTTAAATATATTCTAACATTTGTCCTGAGTTTAGAAATACTCAATGTTTTTCTGCTGATTTTTGCAAGTTATAGGGCAACACCACCAAGTAGTGCATTGCTTTTTATTAACATTTTCCCCCCAGAATTACCTATAGGGACATTATAATCCTAACCCCATGCCTACACCTAACCCTAGCATAACCTAACCCTGAGGTTTTGATTGGATGTTAATTACTGCCTCTATGGAGAGGCTGTCCAACAACACCCCCCAGCGATCATTGGTTCCAAAGCTCTTGCCAACAGTAGGACAGTAAAGAAAAAAAAGGCTGTGTCTGGGTCTCACTGCTATCTTGGCAGATTTATCTGTAAGGCTGCTTGCTGGATGTTTCACTCAAACGCTGGGCAACCCCCGCCTATAGACAAACAAACTGAAGAATCGGAATGCGGAGTGACCAAACCAGGTAGCAAAGTTGTATCCAACCAGTGTAATTTATTACAAAATAAACATTGGCTAGCACAATCCTGGAATACCACAGAAAGGATCCGCCTTACACGTTTCGTGCCGGCTGGCATTTAATCATAGAAACGTGTAAGGCGGATCCTTTCTGTGTGTTGTGGTATTCCAGGATTGTGCTAGCCACTGTTTATTTTGTAATAAATTACACTTGTTGGATACAACTTTGCTACCTGGTTTGGTCACTCCGCCTTCGGATTCAACAGTAGGACAGTGCCATGCTTGAAAGGCATGCTGACTTTCATTATGGAAAATGTGATTGCTCCTGCGAGCGATTACCTAGAGGCCCAGCTTCCTGTTTCAGTGTTCCTGAATGCCTTGATACTGAGCTTATTCCACCAGAGGATGTACCAGGTATGCCCTACGTCACTAACGGTAGTGATTTTCCACTATGTACCTGGTACATTTTTTTGTCGCAAAGGGGTATATAATTATATTATGGCACACAGATTTGTTGTGTATTATGAGGACATCCAAATTTATGTTGATTAAAAGTCCAAGCTGCATGATAATGAATATGTAATTTTTAGTACCTACTATTTCCAGCAATGATGGTGCTTAAAGGACAACACTTTCTAAAGTAGACCATAGTTTCAAGATAACTTGAGGTGCACTTGAAAATGAATGTGAATGGGCAAAATGCATCTGATTTGTCCCCTGTGTTGACTTCCTAGTGGGGAAACTTTCTGACAGAGTTCATGCTACAATAAACTTGAACCTTCCATAATAAATTCCATTGATGAGACTGTGGGTTGAACTCACATTTTAACCAAGCAAGTCTTGGGTTTTCCATATTAAAGTGGAAATAAAGGCAAAAAACAGGATTTCATGTAAATTAACTATGGTCCTAAAACTGTAGTCTGTGTTAATTTGGCTGGAACACTATACTTACCTTAGAATTGATGCCAACCTCTGCTAACCTCAAGGCAGCCATCTTGTATTCTCCTGTCAGGCTGCCTAGCACCTACCTCCAGGGCTGGACCTTCTTTAATGAAATCATCTGTACTGTGATCACTGCACATTTTCCTGCTTTTCAGTAATAGTTCAGCATGGAAAGCAGTCATTCATAGCACATATTAATGTCTGCCTTAGTGCTAGATTCATGCAGTATAAAGTGTCATGGTTCCTATGAAGGATGGTCAATGCCTCTATTAGTATGGTTAAGCCATACTGGAGGAGACTGTCAGTGACAGAATCACTCCAGCATGCAGGCTCCTGAAATGCCAGAATCCAAATATCAGTTTTTAAACCAACTTTATTTTATCACATCTCACTTACTATTGATCATAAAGTAAACATGTAAAACACATTTAAAAGAGTTTAATGCAGCTTTTTAGTTAACAGATAATTCTTTTGACTTTTCTCCCTCTTTTAAGGAACCATTAGTAGGCTTCAGTAGTAGGCTTCAAAATAAGTCATTTGTAAACAGACCAGTACAACTTTAGATAAACCAGGCTTTTTTACTTTTAAACATTACAAAAATGACTTTCACAAAATAACAGCTTGCAAACAAACAAACTATTATTGAAAAGCATGCAATTAAAGTCTTATCCATACTAAAAATGTTTACTTTTTACACCTGGTGGCCTGGGGTTTGTTGTATTATACAGCTAATAGTTACTTCAAATATGAAAATGAATCAAAGTAAAAATGTCCCACCCCCTAGCCTGATTTGGAAATCCTAAGCATAGAACTTTAACTCATTATTGCACATGCCCCATAATCCCCCCCATCCCCATTTAAAATAATAGGGAATAATTAGACATGAAGCTATACCATTTTGTGACACTGCAAATATTTAAATCAATTCATATTTGTTTATAAAGAGTCAAATTTAATACTGTATTAATTAACTTCATTTTATTCAGGCTGGAATGATAAAGTATCCCAAGAAATAAACAATTAAATATAATGATTGTGGCATCCAGTAGCAAATTATAACAATGAAGGATGCTGTGTTCTGTACTTTTCAACAACATAGTCACTTTATAGTCAAAGAGTTTCCATTGTATTTGATATGTGATATTTGGGGACCTTCTCCTATTTCACTGATAACAATCCACACAGTTCTAGTAGCATTTACAGATCTCCCAATGTTTGGGCTGTTCACCCACGCATATTGACTTTTTTTTAGCCGCCTGATCCAGGTTGCCATTCAGAAGTTACAATGAATCTCATTTGGCGAGCACAGCTCTCGGTAGGCCAATTAAAAAAAGACAGGTTGAGAATTAAAGGAGATCATAGAAATGATTAAAGGTTGTGGATCACCATGGAAACAGCAGAGCTCTGGAGATAACTCTGTTGCTAGGTGGGCATCAAACTAATTATGGAATAGGCTCCATTTCAGAATTGTTTTTTGAGGGGGGTGCATACTATGAGCTGAAAAAGGAACTTGCACGATCCCATTGATCTCACAAGCTATTTTTCTGGTACCATCAATTGGTAAATAAAAAAACAATACAGAATTCTCTTACATAGTCAGTTCCCAAAAGTAAATTTTTAATATTGAAAACAGGAGGTTATTAAAAAAGCTTAAAATCATATTTAATAAACAGAAATTCAACACATAAGATAGTTTGATACTGATGTACATGCAGAGCAAATTAACACAAGGCCCCTAAGCCTAACTTGATTTTTACTACTATGCTATAGAATACATTATATGGGTCTGTTCTAAATAGGAGCACATGAATTAAAATAATTAATAAACTTATGTGACTAAATACTTAATGGAATTGGAAAACCTCTACTTTTCTGTGTTTCTTTTAATTCTGCTGCAAGAGACTAATGTTTTAATAGCACATTCCTCCATTGTGCAGTAATAGGATAAAATACTCACCATGCACATATGTTCCCAGGTTAATTGTAGTAATAAAGCACACTCATTACACTGCATAGGATCACACACCATGCACTCATTGCTGTGATATTATTTCTCAAAACATTATATTAGCTTGGGTATTCTCTATCAAGATTACACTCTGTCACCATGGTAAATTTAGTAAGCTGCATTTTGGGTAGTGTGTGAAAATATTATCTCTGGAGTTTCTTTCAGCTGCACTGAGCAAAACCTCAATTATTTGCGCTAATTTGCAGAAGAAAATGTCCTGAAAGTCTTTCTACTAGGATGGAGGGATTTTTAAATCATGGAAAATCACTGATTGAGGAATATAATGTGGCTTCATACATTTACACAAGAAGAGGATACTATTCCTGACTTTTAATAGAAACTATTTAAAGGTATATTCCTTTTTAATATCATTTTCAAATCGCTGCAGTGCTTTTGCAATTAACACAAGTAGATCATACCCTAGCACCTCCCACTCTATGAATCGTAAGGATTCCTGGCATACAGATGGTGGGTGCGCTTATTGCAAGTACAGTTATTATATAAGACACTATGAGATTGTAGCTTTTTTTTCCCTTCCTGGTCTCGAACCAATAATGAAGTACTGGACTGAAGCATCAGTTATCCACAAACAGCTTCCCAGTGCCATCTTTGTACCCAAACAGCTTTTCGCTCCCATATTTATGCCAGACAGCATGTCAGAATTATCACTGCTCAGTTTATCACTGCAGTTTTTGTCCATAAACAACTTATCAGTGCCATATTTGTCCCCAAACAGTTTTGCATTGGCATTTTGTTCCACAAACAGTTTGTCAGTGCCATCTTTGTGCCAAGCTTATCAGTACCATCTTTGTACCCAAACAGCTTGTCAGTGCCATTTCAGTACCAGCATATCAGTGTCTTCTCTGTCCCCAAAGAGCTTACCAGTGCCATCATGTCCACAGACAGCTTGTCAGCACCTTTGTGCCAAAACAGTTTGTCAGTGCAATCTTTGCCACCCAAACAGCTGTCAGCTTGTCATCTTTACCCCCCAACAGTTTTATAATGAATTATAAACAGACACAGATTTCACCTCTCACAAGGTACTCCCACAAATGCGACCCTGGTATACAGAGTCCTGGGTGCTATGCACCAAATCAGGATTGGCTCTGGGATGTACCATATTGAACATTGTAACTAAACTGAATAGAAAGATCACTCTGGAATAAACTATAATAAAAGAAAGGATAGTAGGGAAAAAAATGGAGGGTACAACCATGGGAGGGCTGGAAACTTTTGGCTTATGGGAAAAAACTATTTAATGGCCCATTTTGCAATTTTAGCAGCCTACCCATTATTATCAAAAACAGACACAAAAATACAGGCAGGACATATATACTGGCAAATAATCTACAGATTGATAGACAGACACAGGGAAAGACAGACAGAGATAGATAGACAGACACAAATAGACAGGCAGAACAGATATACTGACAGATAAGGTACTGAGACTGATAGACAAACGGCCACAGATAGACAAGATAGAAAGATTGCCAAAGATAGACAAGATATAAAGTCAGGACAGATATACTGACAGATAAGGTACAGAGATTGACAGATAGACAAAACAATTCAGCATCCATCTGTGGCCCTCCAGCTGTTTCTGTACAACAACTATCATCATTATATAAAAATGGGCCAGACAAAGCCTGACAAGCAGGTGAAACAATCGTTGGTCCGTTTTTCTGTCTGCGATTGCAACATTATTATGGTTTCCTGCTTATTTTTAGGCCAAGTCATTACATTACAGAAAGTGAGAAACCAAACAAGAAGTGGTGAGGTGCACTTTAAGACAGTAAAGGCGTTCAATGTATGAGCATAATGCAATAAGCATAAAGCTAACCCTCGGCCTATTGATTTTGCCCAGAATTCTACCTGCTGTAGAGGCCCATGTCTGCGTTTAGGTGAGTTTTGTGGAAATGGATTGCTACCACACAGCCATAGCACTTTCTAACACAGAGAGGTGAAACTGTAAAACACAGAATAAAAGAGAAAAAAAAACTGCTTAAAGGAAAATAAATCATGTCAAGAGTTTTCTATGCTCTATTGCCAAATATAAAGTTTCTTCTAGATGACAGCTCAGACAAAGACAGGCAGTAAAACTTTACCCCTTCAGGGACTTTGAGTGTAACAGATATTAAGCATATCTTAGCTTTGGGTTAGGTCTGTCAATCTCTGGTCAATTTATTTCTACTCACAGCCCTGAGCTAATATAGGAATGTAGTTAAAATTAATGGTGCATATTCTTATTTCGTAGTCCATAGCCCGCCCTTTTTAAACTACTGTACATCTTCAGTTTTCATTGAAGTAGAAAGACTTGCACATACTAACCAGCAAAAAAAAATACATACATAATTAAACGACCATATCACCCCTTTAATTAGGCACACTTATAAATTATGCATTCTACAGGGCAGCAATGATTTTTAATTCTGCCCTGCATTATACAGATTTCAAATTTACTACAACATAGCAATATGGCCTCATACTCATGAAAGAAGGAGTTTGTGTCACTTATAGTCAATTATCTTCATTTTATCAGACGTTCATAATACAATCTGCTGTCCCCAGCCATCGATTCGCACTGATATCACTGCACTTACAAAGAACTTGTAATGTCCCAGGCCCCAGGCCCCAGGCCTGGGCTGTCTGGGATGCAGGAAACGTAGGAAAATTACATGATTATGGTAATATCATGGTATAGAGTGTTATTAACTTGTTTGGCCAGTAGGCTGTGCTGTTTGCCCATTTTTCACAATTTGCGCAGCAAGCCATAAAAGGGTGAAATGTTTTTTAAAGGGCTAGAGACGTGGAAATTATTTTTAATGAGTTTCATGATACTTTTAGTTAAACGAGTAGCACCATGTTACATGAGGAAAACAAGAAACAAGTAGAGCTAAAATAATACCATTTATTGTTTCATGATACTTTTAAGCCAAACATTTATTTCCACCGTGTTGTTATTTTAACCATAAGCATCCATCCCTCTCACATATCACACTTTCTGAGTTGCTATGATTTTCTTGCCATTACATTAACCCCTTAGTGACAGAGTCCTGTGCTGCATTTGATGTGCCTTGAAGATCAGAATTCCATTATTTTGGTCATACGTTTGCTTAACTGTGATTTACCGTATTTGCTCGATTATAAGACGAGGTTTTTTTCAGAAAAAAAAATCTGAAAACTACCCCTCGTCTTATAATCGAGGTCTTCTAATTGAGGTCAGATTATAAGACATGGATCCAGGTCCCCAGCAGAGCTGCAGGGGACCTGGATCCTCCTCTCTAGCAGCAGGGGATGTCTGCGCAACGAGCGCAGACTCCCCTGCTTCCGCCCGGCACGACCACCGGGGCTTCTGTGAAGAAGCCGGGTACTTCCGCTTTCGTCACAGAAGTCCCGGCGAGCGTGCCGGGCGGCAGCAGGGGAGTCTGCGCTCGTCGCGTAGACTTCCTCTGCTGCCCCACTAGGCACCAGGGACAATCGGGCAGCTGGGGGATGTCTGCACTATACGTGCAGATATCCTCCATGCTGCCCGACACGGCAGACTATTATGACGGACAGCTGTCCATCATAATAGACTGCCATGTCGGGCAGCATGGAGAATGTCTGCAAGTATCGTGCAGACATCCCCCGGCTGCCCCCACTAGCCACCAGGGATCAAGGTAAGGGGAAGGGAGGGAGTGGGGGCAGAGAGACAGGGGGAGGGAGGGAGGGAGGGGGGCAGAGAGACAGGGGGAGGGAGGGGGACAGAGAGACAGGGGGGACAGAGAGACAGGGGGGAGGGAGGGGGGCAGAGACAGAGTCAAGGGGAGGGAGGGGGTTAAGAGACAGAGACAAGGGGAGGGAAGGGGTTAAGAGACAGAGACAAGGGGAGTGAGGGGGTTAAGAGACAGAGACAAGGGGAGGGAAGGGGTTAAGAGACAGAGACAAGGAGGGAAGGGGTTAAGAGACAGAGACAAGGGGAGTGAGGGGGTTAAGAGACAGAGACAAGGGGAGGGAAGGGGTTAAGAGACAGAGACAAGGGGAGTGAGGGGGTTAAGAGACATACAAGGGGAGGGGGGAGAGAGAGAAAAATGGGGGCAAGGGAAAGAGAAAGGCAGCATTGGCACATAAAAAGAAATAAAAACTAGAAATACATTTTTTGATATCATAATTTTTTATTAAAAAAGCAATTTACATATGAATATATACAAGTTGAACTTTTTTCCTATAGGGTAGTCTTATATTCAGGCTTTTAGTTTTTTTCCTAATGGAATATCCAAAGTTTGGGGGGTCGTCTTATAATCAGGGTCGTCTTATAATCGAGCAAATACGGTTTTTCTTCGTGTTCAGTACAACTACACAAATTATATATAATTTTTTAAAGTACAGATGGGGGGGGGGGGCTTTCTTTTGATACAATTATTTTCATAATATGATATCATTAAAAAAAATATATAAAATATGATGAAAATATACCCAAAAAACCCTTTTTCTAACTTTGACATGATTTTTTTTTACACAATTACAGTCTGTAAAAAAAAAATCAGTCTATATAGGGGTGGGGGTGGTGTGCTGAAGGCATACTCGGAGGCTGCTTTGGATCGGACTGCTGGCATGTATCGTTGCGCTAAGGGGCGCAATGCTATATTTAAACTCAGGACGTATCTATTCATTCTCGTGGTCCTCAAGGACCATGCTTTGCAGGATGTATATATACGTCCAAGTGGGTTAAGAGGTTAAGTAGATCTTATATTAACTCCTACTACTTTTAATTCTATGCATATGTATGTATGTGCTGCTCTTTTTTGAAGGAGACATACCATATAACGATTCGATGCTCCCCTGCACAATGTGTAATTCATATGTGTTTAGAGGGAAACCAGTTAGTTGATCCGATCCTCATGGCTCCCACTGTCCACTGCACATGTGTGGTAGCACTGTCTGACACTCGACCTCCGAAGCTCCGGCCAAGACGTTTGGAGGCATGCATCCTTGATTAGTAAATTGCCATTCCAAGCTGTACACCTGAAATAAAAACCTGCAGATCCCTGCTTTGTAAGACTCCTGTACAGTATATTTATGCCCACATTGCAAGTACACTGATCATTTTGAATAATTGGCATATGTATGTTTAAAAAACGTTATACTACTGCTTTTTTCTTCCAAAACTCCAGCCAAATTAAACATATTTAGAATACAGATATTACAATTTTAATAAATGCTTTTTAAAATAATATTTAACTTTAATATGCATAGAAAAGGGTCCTTTTCCAATCTGAGTACTCCTTTGTCATGAAATGGATTTGAAGATCCACTGTGACGGTGGTTCTTGGAGGGGCTTGGCAGCCAGAAGACTCCCTGTGGACTATGGACCCTGTCTGTAAATATATTAGTTTGAGGGTACACACTTTGAGGGTGCCAGTGGACCCCTGTTATCAACTGGACTTCAAATACAGGCTCATTCAGGATGTGAGCCAAGCTGTGTACTCTAGGATTCAAGCCTTTGTCCCATGCAATGTGTTTTCCCCAGGTTAAGATTGTATCCTATCTTGTAAACCCCTGTAATTATGTCACCTTTCCCATTGTCTTCATGTAAGTAATTCAGTGTCCTGTTGTACAGTGATGTCACTTAGCAAGTTACTTTAATTGAGTGCACTCTGTATGTATCTGATACCTTTGTATCCTGAAAGGTGTGAGGCAGGATTTCCCCATTGTATGTCCTTCTGTTAAACTGATTATATTGTGTTGATTATGTGTCTTACTGTGTGTATTGTAATTAGGTTACTCATGGTCATTTCTATCTGGATTACTAATGCTGTGATGTCATGTTTATGTGTATATAAGTCTGTGCTGTTGCACAAATAAAAGAGTTGTTCTTCTTGCTGTACCTAACTGCTAGTATTCTCCAGTCTGCTATTTGGGTACAAAGAGCAAGGGTCCAGGAAAGACTTGCTGGGGCAATGCTGAGCTGTACGGGCAGAGGGTCTACTACGTCGGGTAGACGGTCCGTTACATTGGTGGCCCTTTTCAAATCTGAGTACTCCTTTATCTATCCAGAGGATATTTTCTGCTCAAAAAATCATATCAAGCTGTGAACTTTAAAATGGTGCCAGTTAACACCAATAATTATTTTTTGAAAGCTGGTGATATGTTAGTAAGACAACAGTAAATATACCAGAGCTCTCAGACTCTGCAGAATTAAAAGAAAGGTGCATGCCAGTAGCGCTTACACTTGACATTCAAAGCTCCGCCAAGGGCAGAAGTTGTGAGGTATGCTATTAACAGGAATATCAGGTTTGGAAGAAATCTTTTACCCGTCAGGACAATTTTATTTTTGTTGTTATGATGTTTATTTGGAAAAAGAGAAACCTTGCTTTCTTTTGAGACCCTGGGGCATGTCCTGGGTGTCCAGTGTGGGTGCTGGGGCATGTCTTGGAGTGCTAGGGTAAGTCCTGGTTCTGTAATGTGGTTGCTGGAGTAAGCGCTGGGTCTGCAATGTGGGTGCTGGTACTTGTCCTCGGTGTGCAATGTGTGTGATGGGTAGGTGTGATGGGTAGGTGTGTGTATTTCTGTATGTGTGTGTGGCTGTGTATTTCTGTCTGTATGTGACTGTGTGTGGCTTGATATGTGTGACTGTGTGTTTTTGTGTGTGTAAGGGTTTGTCTGTGTATCAAACAAGTAGCTGTGCAGTGATCCTGCCACTTTAAGAATTCAACTGCAGAGAGATGCGTTGTTGTCACCTTTTCCTTCCTGTGCTGGGGCAAGTCCTGTGAGTGCAGTCCAAGTACTGGATTAAGTCCTTGATGCTGGGGCAAGTTCTGTGAGTGCATTCTAAGTGATGGGGTAAGTCCTGAGTGCTGGAGCATGTTATGTGAGTGCAATCTGCATTCTGGGGTAAGTGTAGGGTGCTGGGATAAGTCTTTTGAGTGCCATCTAAGTACTGGGTTAAGTTCTTGGGTTAAGTTTTGTGAGTGTATTCTAAGTGATGGGAAAAGTCTGGTGTGCTGGAGCATGTTATGTGAATGCAATCTGTATGCTGGGGTAAGTGCTGGGGCAAGTTCTGTGAGTGTAATCCATGTTCTTTGGCAAGTCCTGTGAGTGCAATCTGCAAGCTGGTGTAAATCTTAGGTGCTGTGGCAAGAACTACGAATGCAATCTGAATTCTGGGGTAAATTTTGGGTGCTGGGGGGCAAGTCATGTGAGTGCAATCTATGTGCTAGGGTAAATCCTGGCTGGGGTAAATATTGAGTGCAATCTAATGGAATGTCGAAGAAGGGTAATATAGCCTCAATTGACTAAATTATTATAAATAATAAAGTAACCCCGTTTGGTGATATAATATCTAAATATGGCCTCCAAATGAAAGAGTTATATACATACCTCAGATTAAAAAACTTTATAGAGAAAGAGGTAATTGTAGACCCGCATAAAGAAAATATAGGAATAGAGGAATTTTTTAAAGAAAAATGGAAGAACAAATGGGGTAAGAGAGCCTTTAATGCAATATCGCCCGAGGTCAACTTTGGCGAATTACGCCCAATTAAAAAATGGCATAGAGATATGGGAAGCTCCTGTGAAGACACAGACTGGATGCAGGCTATAAGAGTAACTAAAGCTGCTGTCCACTCATTGAACCTAGTCAAATTGTACTATAAGGATATTTACCTGTGGCACATGTCGCCGGAGATACTAAAAAAATGTTTTCAAAATAGGGATGATCAATGCTGGAGATGTAGGAACAGTAAGGGGATGTTGCTTCACCTGTGGTGGGACTGCATATATGTACATTTGGAAACAGGTGGTAAAGATAGTCTCAGAATTACTACAAATTGAAGTGGATCAGGATCCGACCATGATGCTGTTTCACTTGGGACTAAACAAATATAAAAAGTATCATAGAATGATGCTAATTCAAATTTGTTTGGCAGTAAAGATGGATATGGCTAGAACGTGGAAATCTGAGGGTAAAATCAATTTAGGGGAGATATTTCAACAAATAGAGTATCAGGTAAAAATGGAGAAAGGCTATTATGTGAACAATATGAACAGCCTGGAGACTTACTATAGTATATGGTCGCCATGGTTGAACAAGCACCAAGGGGGAATGAGTGTGAGTGATTGAATATGAATGAAGATTAATTAATTTGTTTGAAAGTAAATTAGATACAGATCAAGGATATAGAATTTTGTAAGGTTAGGGGATGAAGATACGAATATAGTATATACTTTATTCTGAGAAATGTGTTAATGGTTAATGATGATAATAATAATGTATTTTAGAAGGCTATATCTATGATAGGGATGACAAAGGAGAGAGTAAAAAAAAAAAGAAAAAAAGCAAGTATTATATCCGGTCCCACTAAGGGTTAAGAAAGGTATAATGGCCTTGAATAAGCATAGAGACCATGATAAAAAACATTGCACTGTTTTTTTTTTTCTTCTTCTTTCTTTGTATGTTTATCCCATTTTATGTGTTTATCCCATAAGAATGAGACCTTTGAAAATGAATATTCGATACATTTGTATCATAAATTTTGTAATCCTTTTGTAATTTTTCAATAAAATAAAAAAAATAAAAAAAGATGTTGGTAATTGTGCCAATGCCTAATTCTATATCATTAAATTTTACACATGTATTTTAGAGAGAATATGGGCTTTGTAAGCTATTCAATATGTATTAGTCAAACTACAAAATTCCACAGTTAAGGCTAAATGTCATTCCATTTTTGATCTGGAGTGTCAAAATATAGACAATAGTCCCTACAGTAGCTAATGCTTACCAGCAGAGGGAGCTATTGGTAGCATAATGGTGTTACATGTCTGGGCACTGAAAGAAAGACATTATGAAGTATGGGTTAAACCTATTTGTTGGATGGTAAGATATTGAATAGGTCATTATGACGATAAATAAAGGGACTGTATCACCTAAACATTGTTGCATATGCTGTGAATGTGTTAGCAGAATTGCACGTGAATTAATAAATTAGGAGAAACATATGTTTTAAATTCTTCTGTTTATGACATCACCTGTGGCATGACATGAAAATGAACTGGAGTGCCATTATTTTCAGTGGGGAAGTAAGTGCACCACATTCATACAATTCAACTGCATGATAACAGCTTCAGTACCTAATTTTGTTGCATGCTCAAATATGCATAGATAATATATATATATTGGACCATGAAAAATATGCTGTGCCAAGTGCATAAGGAAATAGAATAGATGTTTTGTTTTTTTATATGTAAATCAATAGATGTGGGGTTGGGATGGATTAGCATTTCAAAAATATTTCCCTGTAGGATATTGCATTCATTTACAGTGAGGGAATTATTTTATTGATCACAATTAATTATAATAATTACATCTCTATTGTATTTGCAGTCAGTGGATTATAAGTAATTGTACAGCAAGAAACTAGTTTCATGGTTTATATATGATCTAGTTGTTAGAGGAGCTAAATCCTAAAATGTGTTAACTTTCAGACCACTGTGTTAAAATTCCCTACCACTACTTCCAAACTAACCCGTGTGGGTTAGGTTAAATATATGGGAAAATAGAATGCATTAGCCACTAAGAATATTTTACCCTCATACTAGGCTGATTGTAAAAGAAAATACTGTGTGTTTATGTAAAAGAACTAAAAGTTTTTTTTTTTATATATATAGTTGTTTTTAGAACAGGTCATGTAATAGAAATGGCCTGTAATAGTAAAATATATGAAAGGGCAGCATGACAATAGGTTGGTGATGCAGCCTCATCACAAGCCTGTTAGTCAAGGGCCTCCGGCCAGTAATTTCCCTTCATGGGCGGTTGATCCTCCCCCTTGGTAGGCTGGGCAAAACCTTTAAAAAACCCTGGCAGATGTTTTGCCCAGCCTCTTTTCTACAAGAAAAGAAATCAGTTTGCAAACTTACCTGCTATGATGGACGCTCTGCTGTCTCTGATGAGGGATGCTGCTGTTCTGCATGGAGGAGGGTGGTTCCAAGACAGTATTAAAACCATTTTAGGTACTTTGCCTTCTCCCACTCCCATTCTCTCCCCTGCCCAAACTCCTTCCCCCCTCCCTGCCCCAGGTTCCTCCAGGGCTGCTGGCACTGGGAGGTCCAGACCCCCTTCTAGGTTCACCCCTGAACCCCAGGAGGCCCCCACTGTCTCTCAGCCCCAGCCCCCTGTACCAAAATGGAGGAAGAGGGCAGCTGCAAAAAAGCGTCAGTCTGCCTCTCTTTCCTCCCCTGTGCCCAAGGTCCTGCTTTCCAGGGGCCGTGCCACTAGGGCCTCTGTTGCCTGGGGGTCCTTTATTTCGGATCCCTCCACCATCTTTGGGGGCCCCCCTTCTGCGTTAGGCGCTCCTAACCTGCCCGCTGGAGGCCTAGTGCAGTAATTGCGGCCTCCCTGCTGTCGGCTGGTGCTGCGGATCGTGTAGCGAGGTGCACAAATGTGCTACCTCTTTCCAGCTTACTTGCTCCAGTGCCCACACATCCTCCACAGTCTTCTGCTTCTCGCATGTCTGATGACACGGCTACGAGAAGGTTCATTGTGGCCTCACCTGTCACACATGGTAGTGACAGACAGGGCTCCGTGGGCACTTCCCATAGGCAGGTTAGGGGCTGCAATGCTAGAAGCAGGCAGTTTGTGGATTGTAGGTCCCTTGGCAGGTGGGGTATGTGCCTGGCCCACAGGTCCCCTTCTTCACAGAGGGGTCTGGTTGGGCATTGTAGCGCGACCCGCTGCCACCACTCCTCCAGGTCTCCCTCATACCGCCTTGGCTTCCCTGCACCTGGCGGACGGGCCAGATGATACCAGCGATCCAGGTCCTCTTCTCTGCAGAGGGGCTCCCGGGAGTCACCAAGGACCAGGGAGCCGGTACATCACAGATCCCCTTCCTTTTGGACCGGACCAGCAAGGGACTCCGACGGGGTCTAATAGGTTGGGCAGCCGAAGTTCCAGGTCATCTTCCCCAGGAGTCTTGTCTGCTGGCAGACAAGCATCAGACACTCGAGTGCAGTGCCCTCTGGGTAAGAGATCCCGCGCCAGTGATGCCCAGCCCCTCACATCGAATGGAGGACAATCGCATGGGCGGTTCGGTTGCACGGAAGTCCACTGCTCTTCTCACAGTCTCCACGTGGATCTCTGGTTCCTGAGCCCATGGCGGTCCCTCCTGTGGGGCACCAGTCCAGGGGTGAGTCTAACTTCTCTTCTTCTATCCCTAACTCACACTTACGCATCCACAGTGCTGCTTCACACATTGAGCCCCCGAATATGGGTAGTTCACAGGGTTCCAGGTGGATGATTTACGGACTATCTCAGTTAGTGGCGAGCCTTACTAATGTACTCAAATCAGGGTTGCTCTCTGCAGTGGATAACCCTCCCCATAGCAGGTTTGGGGAGCAGTACCAACCCATCTGTGTCTTCTGTAGTTGACTCGCCATTAGTTCTCCCGTTAGTACAGCATCCCCGGCTATAGTCCCTGACCAAGTCGCAACACCGTAGAGACAGCGCCTGCAATAGCGAGGCCAAGTCAAAGGATGCTGACCCAGTCCGGTTAGCGGACTCCTCGCAGAGGGACATTTATGTGTGTTTCGAGGGCGCTCATCTCAAGCAGGAATTGTGAGAAAAAATTGTGGAATTGTTCACTCTCCTCTCCTTAGAAAAATTTAATTTGGACGCTGTATCCAAACCCGATGACCACAAAAAGGAGGACAAGGAGAAGAGGAGGTATCGCCTCATCCCTCGGACCTTCTCCAACTGGCTTCGGGCTTTTCACTTCTTACCTAAAATAATCACAGCTAAGAACCTGGAACACTGTGCCAGGCTCCTTTGCTACTT
Organism: Pelodytes ibericus; assembly: GCA_036172795.1. Taxonomy (NCBI): domain Eukaryota; kingdom Metazoa; phylum Chordata; class Amphibia; order Anura; family Pelodytidae; genus Pelodytes; species Pelodytes ibericus. Next base: position 184,609,822 of record CM069859.1, on the reverse strand, counting down.
GGAATCCATCCATGAAGCCTATATGGTTTAGGGCGGCCAAGCTTCATTATGATGAGGAGTTTAGGCAGCGCTTGGCAGTCAGGCAAGGAGTAAGGTGGGAACACAAGGACATAGCATTGTGGTTACAGATAATGGCCCCTGTTCGCAGCTCAATCCAACTCTTTCTGTCAGACCTTCAGGGTCCCCATCTTCAGCAAAAAAATAGCACATATTGGCAGTTCAATGATTCCACCTACAAACGGGGGAATCAATGTAAATTCAGGCACGAATGCTCAGGCTGTGGGAGCAATCACCCCCAGTTTAAATGTTTGAAACAGAACAAGCAGGACAAGTCCAGCACTTCCAACAATTCTGGGGGAAAAGGGGAAGACGCTGGTGGTCCCCTGGCTTAATTGTTATCCTGACCAGTCAGCCACCATGCTCTTGCGGGGTGGTTTTCATTTTGGTTTTCATATCCCCTCAAAACAGTTGGCTACCCCCCTTTTCCCCAAGAACCTGAAATGAGCCATTAAGTTCCCTGCAGGGGTGTCCATTCGGTACCCCGCATTTAGTTAACCTGAGGATCTCCCCTCTGGGAGTTGTTCCTAAGAAAGAAATGGGCAAGTTCCATCTGATACACCACCTGTCCTTTCCCAAAGGTGAGTCGGTTAACGATGGTATTGATCCCGACTTGTGCAGGGTGTCCTACACCTCGTTTGATAATGCGGTACGTTGGGTCCAAATTATGGGAATGGGGACCATTCTTGCAAAAACAGACATTTCCGCCTGCTGCCTGTGCACCCGGAGTGTTTTCACCTCCTCAGTTGCCATTGGGGGTGAAACATTTATGTCAACCTTTGCCTTCCCATGGGGTGCTCCATCTCCTGTTTCTATTTCAAAACATTTAGTACCATTTTGGAATGGGTAATCAGAGAGGAAGCTGGTGCCAAATCAGTTATCCATTATTTGGATGATTATTTGTGTGTTGGTCCTCCTGACTCTCCTCTCTGTTTATACATCCTATGTACTATCGAGAAGGTGATGGCCCAGTTTGGAGTCCCATTGTCACCTGAAAAAACTGAGGGTCCTTCCACAACCATAAAATTCTTAGGGATTGAAATAGATTCATTGAAGATGGAATGTCGCCTCCCCATGGACAAGGTTGATTAAATATGATACCTGGTGTCGCAAATGCGCACTTTTCGCAAAGTTCAGTTGCACCAGTTGCAGTCGCTGCTGGACAGACTAAATTTTGCATGCAAAATTATCCCCATGGGCCTGATATTCTGCAGGCGCCTGTCTCTGGCTACAGCAGGCGCCCACTCTTCGCACCATTTTATCCATCTCGCAGCGTAACTAAAAGAAAACTTGGCTGTGTGGGACTCTTTCAGTCGTTTAATTGGCGGACATTGTTCTTGGAGACAGCAGTTTCTAATGGGGACTTGCATTTGTGTACCAATGCATCTGGTTTGGAGGGTTTTGGGGGCCTCTATGTGGGTTTTCTGGTCTGTGGCCTGAGGCCTGGCACTGCTCTGGCCTTACTCAGAACCTGGCCTTCTTGGAATTATTTCCAATAGTGGTTTCCATGATTGTCTGGGGCCCATTGTTGGAAATAAGAAGGTTTGGTTCTGGTTCGATAACGTAATAAGAGGTGGTCCAGGCCATCAACAACATCTCTGCGTAATCCACCTAGTGATTAATCTGCTACGACAGCTAGTCCTCCTGGGACTAAGGCACAATTTGTGGGTCCTGGCTCTACACATCCCTGGGGTGCACAACGAGGTGACCGACTCCTTGTCTCACCAACAGTGGGATCAGTTCAGGCTGCTGGGTACAATGGTGTTCATTTCTCCGGATGGTGGCCGATCCAGATACGCACAAGGTCATGCTCTCCACCTAGCTGTGGTTCATTGGGCATATGTTCGCTTAGAAGGTCACAGTCCCATCTCTGAACCGGAAGATGTCAGGGCTACCGCCGGGGCTTCAAGCAAATGGACAGCCGCTGACCTGTTAACTTCTCCATCTGCGTATCTTGGAATTTTTACCATTGGTGTGCTCATCACCTTTTGAGTATATTCTTATTGCCTTGGCATACTTGTGGGCCTTTTTTGGAGCATTCATGGTAGGGGAGCTTGTCAGCCCCTCCCGACTTAAGCACAGGGGAGTGCTCATGGAAGATATACGGCATCATGGGAACTCAGTCCACGTCCTCCTCAGAAGATCCAAAATAGACCAAGCTTGGAAAGGTCTGAATGTCTCCCTTCTGGCCCTCCCGGGTTTTCCTGCTTGCCCTGTTCACTGCCTTCAACGTTTTTTGCATATCCGTCCAGATGGCGGCTCTCCCTTGTTAACACACAGGGATGGCTCTGTGCTGTCCCGGTTCCAGTTTTTCACAGTTTTCCGCAAATGTTTGGTGTCTCTTGATATGGATCCGTCTGCCATTGGGACTCACTCTTTCAGCATAGGGGTGGCCATGGAAGCTGCTAGCTGGAGTTTGGGGGATTCAGTAGTCAAGCTAATTGGGAGTCTGCCGCTTTAAATCTTAGAATTACCATTTCTTTATGTGCTAGTGGCATTACATACCGTATTTGCTCGATTATAAGATGACCCTGATTATAAGACGACCCCCCCCAAACTTTGAATATTCCTTTAGGAAAAAGGCTAAAAGCCTGAATATAAGACCCTATAGGAAAAAAGTTCAACTTGTATATATTAACATGTAAATTGCTTTTTTAATAAAAAAATTATATCAAAAAATGCATTTATTGTTTTTATTTCCTTTTATGTGCCAATGCTGCCTCTCTCTTTCCCTTGCCCCCAACTTTGTCTCTCCCCCTCACTTTGACTCCCCCTCGCTCCCCTTGTCTTTCTCCCCCGTGCCCCACCTCCCTCCTCTTGTCTCTCTCTTTCCCCCCCTCCCCTTGTCTCTCTCTTCCCCCCTTCCCTTGTCTCTGTGTCTTCCCCCCTTCCCTTCCCTTGTCTCTATGTCTTCCCCCTTTCCCTCCCCTGATCTCTGTGTCTTCCCCCCTTCCCTCCACTTGTCTCTGTCTCTGCCCCCCCTCCCTGCCCTTGTTGCTCTGGTCCCCCCTCCCTCCCCTTGTTGCTCTGGTCCCCCCTCCCTCCCTCCCTCCCTCAACCCCCCTCACCTTGTTCTCTTTCCCTGGTGGCTAGTGGGGGCAGCCGGGGGATGTCTGCACGATACGTGCAGACATCCTCCATGCTGCCCGACACCTCCGTCTATTACGTGGATAGTGGGACACTCTTTCGTCTACTAAGCAGCCTCAGTTCATCCCAATGGTGCTTTATTTGATCTATGTCAGGACCAGGTCAATCTGCAGTGGATGGGCTGTTGGGGCATGCGCTGGAGCGCCCTATCTGGTCACGTGGCACAGTTCGCTGCACGCCGTGGGTCATCCCATGTGCTGGTCCTACACCTCTAATGACTTGTGTTACACACCGCTGAGGGAGCTGACCTATTACATCAAGATGGACATTCTTCGGCTGTGGCTACAGTTTCCCGACCTGGTCCTCGTGTCGTCCAACATAATTTCTAGACTGCGCTGGCAGGGTGCCTGGTCTCCTTCTGGTGTGGAGCGGGCCTGAAAGAAGCTGAACTGGTGCCATCTCATGCTTCATGGTTTACAACGGTGGCCTAGTGGTTCGTCTACCTGTGCTGGACGGTTCTGAAGGCTCCCTGTATCGAAGTGACGGCGTCCACCTAACAGATGTTGGCTTGGATCTCTGGAATTTGGTGATACAGTCCAGGATAGGAAAAACGGTAGTGGTGTGGAAGAGCCAATAGATTGTAAGGGTTCACACTCAGTGGCACTGGCAGGGGGTACCCGAGGTCTGACGTCAGTGCAGGGGGGTTGGCAGTCTTGGGGTATGGCCAACCTGGGAGGCAATAGCTCTGGTAGCTATCTGCATGGTCTCCCCACAATCTGGTCCCTGGGGAGTGAATATCAGACAGTTACCATGGAGGGGCACCGACGCCAGTAGCCAGATAATTTGGTGCCGCCTATTCCGATCCTCGGGTACCCAATCCTAGATATACTACCGCTTAGTGGCATATACATGACTGTACTTAATAAGATGGAGTTTTATCCCAGGTATACATTAATACGTGATGAATGTTTTTTTTATGTTTTTTTTAATATGTGTTCAAGTTTTTAAGTTACTGATATAAATATAAAATCTATGTTGCAGTATTTCTCTATAAATACTGTGACCTTTCTATCCAGTTTGTTGTCCATGTATTTTCTTGGGGAGGGTGCGTTAATTCTCCATACCTTTGTCATGTATTACTGGAACTATAAGGATAAAATATTAGGATGTTGCATAATTAAAGTCAGAACATGGCCTGCAACTTCAATCATTTATGAACCAAGGTGACAGTCTTGAACATTTTAACCTGAGATTACATCTTAACCTACGATGACCTTGGTAGATTCCTAGATTGTGTAAAATAAACCTGACCTTATAATATGCTAATAAAATGATTAAAAATGGCTGTTAAAGTCATTTACATTTAATTGAGGGTGGGAAGGTTGGGACCTCTGTTTGGTCAGGTATTTTTCATCAGATATCTCATACCATGGCTAGGATGAATCTGAACTGATTGAACAAAATCCCCTACCTGTAAGTGAAGACAAAACATTTGGGGGTCATGTATAAATACTCCCACACTGCAAAGCATCAGGAGAGATATAGAAAGGTATAATTATAAGATTTTACTATTATTATGACGTAAAGTCATGATTTGTTAAGACACGGAGGCGAGTATTATCTCTTTCTTTATTCCCTCAGCAGCAAAGAAGAGATTGAATAAACAATGAACCAATCACAATATAGTAATAAAGCCCTCCCCTCTCATAAATACAACACCCACTTCCTCTTTCATTGGTAATTTAAGAAAACAGCGAACCAAAAACAAGAGTCCATAACATCTGATAAAATAATCAAGCAGCAGCATCAAACAAAAACAAGAACCTCAAGGATCAATATCCAGCTGATCAGGTCCAGTAATTCAAGCTCGAAAAGAAGAAAAACATGGAGTAATAAATGTAATAAAATGAATGTCAGTATAAATTGCATGTAAAATATTAGAAAATGTAACTTCAAATGGGTAATCATAAAAGACACAAAACGCATCAAAACAATCACAGTAATCACACATGTAGCAGGGAGGGAAAAGAAAATCCCAATGGTAAATATCAATGGTGCGGTAGGCATGGCCCTGCTCAAACAAGTCATTAAGGAAACTAAGAATGAATGTTCCATCGACTGAAACGGAATCCAGGTGTCGTTCCAGGCACCAACATTCCTAGATGTTCCAGGCATGATTGTATGCCAGTCTAGTTCCAGGCACTTAAGCGCATTCCAGGAGCACCAAAGTTAAGTTGAAACTCCTGAGGTAAACCAGGGTCCCCTGAAAGGATCCAGGCCAGAAGCTGCAACTGACCCTGAACCAATAACAGATGGGATTGGCCGTAGAGATCCACCACCAAGTCTCAAAGAGGTGGCAACAGTCTGGGTAAGTTTACCGAGAGCTCCATGAGTGCAGGGAACCAAGGTTGAGTTTCCCACCAAGGAGTGATCAGAACCACCGAAGAGCGATGAAATCAAACATAACAAGGGGAAGCATACAGTCTGTCTCACAGTCATATCTGAGTGAAAGCATCCATTGCCAGAGCCTCTGTGTCTGGTTTCCAGCTGAAGAACAGTGGTAGTTTGGTCTTGAGCCGGACCTCACAGATCTAATAACTGACGAAAAATCCGGAGATTCAAATGCCAATCACTGGTGTCCCATAGTTGAAGGAAACATTGGACCAAATTTAAACCAAGGTACTCCATGCACTGAGAAGGGACCAGCAGTAATTTGTCCCAAATGAACAGAAACCCCCAGGCTCTAGAGAAGGGACAGACACCACCCCAAGTGGAGTTTGAGGGTCGACACGTCACGTGAGAGGATCAGAAGGTCATCCAGTTAAACTATCATGTGCACACCTCTCTTTCGTAAATGGCCGATAACTTGCTTTAGCAACTGTGTGAAGCACCAAGGTGCCGAAGAGAGCCCATAGGGGAAGGCATGTGAAACGCCACGTCCTGGTGTAATCAAAAGGAACATTTTTGCCTGTGGTACTGGCAACCGTAGACCTTATATGCCCCCAAATTAAATCTAGATAAGATTGGGGACAGAGAAAGGATATGCGTGCATAACACACTAGCTAAAATGAAGAAATATTGGCCAGTTACCTAAGATGCGGGACTGCTGTTTGGACAAATCCCTTTCATCCTGTTCACCTCTCATGGGCTGGTTAATTTTCTCCCTATCAGGGACTACCAGAGAAAGCACATCCACATACTCAAGCCTAACAATTGTATCTCTAAGTTCCTGGGGCACTGACATGTTTAAAGGTGTGACTTCACATGCCGCGGTAGGGTGGACAAATGGCAAGGAGCCACAAGTGAGCTAACCAGCACTGGGAGTGAAGCTGAGGTGTGACCATCCATGCAGACATCAGTGACTGCAAGCTAGACAAAACATCCCCACTGCCTAGCTGACCCTGTTCCCTGGAACCCATGTGAGTGGCAGTTTGGATGTTAGTGTCAGTGGGTGCAAAGAGATGGTAAACTCCTGTTGTAAGATACTGGAGCTGGGTCCATGTCTCCATGCTGCAGCAGCTGTCTGGAGGCCATCAGCACCAGTTGAGTGCGCTGGCCTGTCATCCTTAGGTCTAGTGCGGATGATAAGCCAGCTGAGAAGCAGGAAGCACAAACAAGAGGGGAAATAAGCATCTCTGGGAGTTATCCACACTTTGGAATGGGGGGGGGGGGCAGTTGCCACAATGGTGGATGTTCTCAGGGTTCTGCTATGGACATTACTCTTCTGTCCCTTGTGGCAGCTCAAGGCTGCATGCCAGGTTCTGACATCTGGGTATCCTTGTATGTTGCTAAGCAAAGGACCACACATGCTCCAGTAGATCAGCTAGCTGAGGGTTGCAGGTAACCATCATAGCCTAACTTGTCTTTTTCTTGCAGGGAGAACTGAAGACAGATGCTGATCTTCTGCTGGTTAGGAAGAGGAAGAACATGTGAGAGGAGACATGGATAACAGACAATATAACAACTTTGCAATAAGGGCGAATGAAAGGTAAGTGAATTAGTGACACCTTAACTGGCATGGTCCTGGAATTGGAGGTTTAATCTCTTTTAAATATCCTCCTCCTGGTGTACGGTCCTGTGTCCTGGGCCGCACGCAAATTACTAAACACTGCCGTCTCAGCCTCAACTGCTTGACTTATGGTTAGAGCTCCAGGTGTTATGTGACATCCCGGAGCTCATGAGCTGTCAAGACATCTAGAGACCCCCTCACTGCTGATGCATTGAAAGGTAAAGAAGCAGGGAGGGGAGCATAATGAAAAAATGTATGTGTGTGTGTGTGCGTGAGTGACAAGACTGTGTGTGTGTTACAGTGTGTGTGTATCTGTGTGAGACAATGTGTGTGTGTGTGTGTGTGTGTGTGTGTGTCTGTGTGAGACAGTGTGTATGTGAGACAGTGTGTGTGTCTGTGTGAGACAGACTGTGTGAGACAGTGTGTGTGTGTGTGAGACAGTGTGTGTCTCTGTGTGAGACAATGTGAGTGTTGGTATGTGAGACAGTGTGTATTAGACATGTGCATTCGTTTTCGGACGAATGCATTTTCGTCCGAAAATAGCATTTTCGTTCATTCGTTTGAAAAACAAATAACGAAAATGCTAAGCTAAACGAAAGCCGAATGAACGAATGGTTAATAAACGAAAATCATTCGTTCATTCGTAGTACTATTGGCATTCTATAAGCCGAAATAGAGTCGGTTTATAGAATACAATAGCATAGTACACTACATTCCATAAACCGACATAATAAACGACTTTCGGTTTATGGAATGCATGTAAGTCTATTGGCATTCTATAAACCGACTCTATTTCGGTTTATAGTAATGCCAATACTATAGCACAAATGGACGAATGATTTTCGTTTATATTAAACCATTCGTTTATTCGTTCAACTTCTTAGCTTTCTATAAACCGAAACAGAGTCCCCATTCATAAATTTTTATGAATGGGAACTCTAGTTCGGTTTATAGAAAGCCCATAGTATTACATGTAATCCATAAGCCGAAAGTCTATAAACTGAACGTTCGGGTTATAGACTTTCGGCATTTGTAATGAATGTAATAGTACTATTGGCTTTCACTACACAGAGACAGAGTCTCCATTCATAAAAATTTATGAATGGAGACTCTGTCTCTGTTTAGAGAAAGCCAATAGTACTATTACATTCATTACAAATGCCGAAAGTCTATAAACCGAACGTTCGGTTTATAGACTTTCGGCTTATGGAATACATATAATCCTATTGCTATTCTATAAACCGAACGTTTGGTTTATAGAATAGCAAAAGGATTACATGTATTCCATAAACCGAAAGCCTATAAACCGAACGTTCGGTTTATAGACTTTCGGCATTTGTAATGCATGTAATGTTATGGACAAATGACTCTGTCTCTGTTTAGAGAAAGCCAATAGTACTATTACATTCATTACAAATGCCGAAAGTCTATAAACCGAACGTTTGGTTTATAGAATAGCAAAAGGATTACATGTATTCCATAAACCGAAAGCCTATAAACCGAACGTTCGGTTTATAGACTTTCGGCATTTGTAATGCATGTAATGTTATGGACAAATGTCTCTTTTACTATTATACACTTGTGTTTATGTCTTATTTGTCACACATTCCCTAAAAGAATATCCATGGTCAAATCAGTTGGTGCCCGAACAGGACATTTGGGTTGTGTTGCTACGGAAGCCACATTGAGGACCGGAGAGGAGACCCCCAGATTTGGTAAATTACCTATATTTTCCTGTCTTTGGTCTTGGCCTGCACTCCGTGTCTGCGCCGGTTTCTCGTGGATAACTACTGAACAGGTATATAGTTTGCCCAAATGTCCCCTTTATTTGAATAGAACCTGTCAATTGTCTATCTACTTCCTTAGTCATTCCTGAGTGTGTGTTTTATGTGTGGAAGAGTCTGCTTGCCTGAGAATCTGTTATACTTCTGTTGCATACTTGCCTAACATTGTGGTGTTGTTTTATTTGTTGTTTTAGCTGAGAGACTTGGTATAGAGATCTAGCTAGTTTTATTGTTTTACTTTTATGATTTGCCTCGTTTGGATTAAACTTGGTGTTTTATTTGTTGTTTTAGCTGAGAGACTTGGTATAGAGATCTAGCTAGTGTTATTGTTTTACTTTTATGATTTGCGTCGTTTGGATTAAACTTGGTGTTTTATTTGTTGTGTTGGCTGAGAGTCTTGGTATAGAGATCTAGCTAAGTGTTACTGTTTTATTTTTATGATTTGCCTAGTTTAAAGGTGTTATTTTTTTGTAAGTTTAGTTAAGCTAGTTTGGTGAACAGAAATACAAACAGGCGCCTGTTGTTTTGGTATGCAGATATTGTATGTGAAATTGAGTGCGTGTGTGACCTGAGTTTTTTATTGGCCGGCATTTATTTTAAGGTATTTGTAATTTAATGACATCTGTGTATTGTGTGTTTGCCTGTATATGTCTTTTTGGGTACCATATATGTTAATTGTGAACTATAAGTCTATGTCTTGTAACTCTCCTATTCTATCTTTTGTCCTCAGGAGAGCTGTGCTTAGGCACTCACATAGTTAAAAACCTTTGTGCGTGCACATCTGCTCCCCCCCCCCCTTTTTTTTTTATTGTCACCCCTCCCTTCCTTCTTGTGTGCTTAGGCACTCACATAGTTAACACTTTGTGCTTACAGAAACTGCTTCTCCTCGCCCCCCCCCCCTTCTCCACCCCTCCCTTCTCTTGGTGTGTGTGTCTATGCAGCTGGAAATTTTTTGTGTGCACGTTTTGGTTTTTATTTTCAGTTTCATTTTGTTCAGGGGCAGTTTGCCATTTCTTTTTCAGCTTCTCTCTCTACAGTAACACTGCAGTGTATACATGGGTCAATCTAATGTTAGCTCCTCCCAAGGTCGGTTGGCCTGTGACCTTGTAAAGGAAAGAGCTGGGGAATTAGCTGTAGGTAAATTGAAGAAGATTATATGTGGTATTACCATGTCCCCCAGTGACAGATTGCAGGCGGAGGACTGGAGAAAACTAGAAATGCTACTGAAAAAAACAAAAACCTGCAAAACACATGTGTTGTTACTGCAGTGCCAAGAAAAACTCTTCAAAAGTTATTAACAGAAGAGAGATTGGTTACATTTGATGTTTCACTAGCGAAAACATAAATTAAAAGAAAAATAAATAATTTAAATTATTGCTGAAGTAACAGCAAGAAATGTAGAGCAGTATTGATAAGGATAATACAATGATTTCTGTTAATACTGATTTCTATTGTGGAAATTACTGAAACAGAAGTTGATAATGAGATGGTTCAAAAGTTATGTAGTTAGTTAACTAACTAAGATTCAGTAGATTTCTGTCCTGGAAGATAAAGGAAAAATATATGGGAAAGTACAGGCTATAGAAGGTGGAGAATGGTTTATTGTTAAATTTGATGGTTTATGAAATGTGGTGAAGAATGTTTATTGTCACATAACATATGTTATGCTAAGCAGTGGACAAAAAGCATGTAATCTGACCACTGACACGTCAGCTAAGTCCAAGGGATAACACAAAGTGTTACTGTGTATCGCAAATAGAACTATTCTAAATTAGAGAATATGATGTCATTATAATATTGAAAAATATGGGAATTTTTGTTTTTACTGATATATTGTTTGATAGAGATTTCTTCAGGCCTGATTCCTATCAAATATGTATTTAGTGAGGTGATTTGATACATTAGCTGATCAGGCTACTTCTATTAATGATATTGTTCAAGACAAATCAGAAACGGTTGAAAGATTTAATTCTAGGTTAACTCAAACCTTCTCTGATCTGGGTTTCAATACATGTAATAAGGCCCACACCCAGATGCTATCAGCTGCTTTCGTTGCAGACCTTAAAGCAGGGGTCCTCAAACTTTTTAAACAGGGGGCCAGTTCACTGTCCCTCAGACCGTTGAAGGGCCGGACTATAGTAAAAATAAAAACTATGAAGAAATTCCTATGCACACTGCATATATCTTATTTTGAACAAAACGAGAACAAATACAATATTTAAAGTAAAGTTAAATCAACAAACTTACCAGTATTTCAATGGGAATAGTGTGCCAGTCAGAGCCCAGGAATATTATGCCAGTCAGATGCCCAGGAATAATATGCCAGTCAGATGCCCAGGAATAATATGCTAGTCAGATGCCCAGGAATATGATGCCAGTCAGATGCCCAGGAATATGATGCCAGTCAGATGCCCAGGAATATGATGCCAGTCAGATGCCCAGGAATATTATGCCATTCAGAAGCCCAGGAATATTTTGCCATTCAGATGCCCAGGAATATTATGCCAGTCAGAGGCCAGGAATAGTGCTCGTTATCCCTCCCTCCTCCCCCGCTTCCCCATCACTTACCTCCAACTGCTGTGTCCCCGGACGTCTCGCGCGGTGTCCTCCTGTGGAGGAGGGAAACAGTTACCGGATCCGGATGTGACGTAACGTCACATCCGGTCGCGGTGAATTTTTTTTTTTTTTCTTCCTGCAGCCGCATCCGTTGCGGCTGCCAGAAAGAAAAAAAAAAAGTAAACGGGGTGGGTGCCGGCAGCACCCCCCGCGGGCCACATAAATGTCCTCGGCGGGCCGCATGTGGCCCGCGGGCCGTAGTTTGAGGACCCCTGCCTTAAAGAACCCATAAGGAAAGGCCTGGTCCTATCCTGGCCAGAGTTCAGGATTATTCCACTGGATACTCTCCTCCTGGTCGCTAAAGGCCTAGAGTCGATCCAATTGCCCCAGCACAAGAAATCCAATCCTTTAATGTTTTCTTTATATAACCCTGCAATTCAGCCTAAACATCTCTCTACACAGAGACATCTTCGTCTTCAAACGACTTTATTGTTACCCGATAATGTCTCCTTACTACTCAGCTACACTTTGAATCCTGCCACTCTTCTGCCTCTTCCCAAGGGGGGAGTACCACACTATTGGTAAAGCTATCAAGGAACTGATGGATGCTTTACGCCTTCCTGAAGAAGTGGCCATATTGAAAGTAAAAACTCATGGAAGACGGAATTCGGAAGAAACCTGTGGCAATCATAAGCTGGCCAAGCCACCATGGATGCTGCATGTCAATCAAGTGAAGTGGACAGAAGAGTGTCCGATCCAGAGTCTGATACAGGCACACACAAGTTGCTTCCTGGTGATTGGGTTCTGGTTAAAAAGTTCCTGAGAAAACATACCCTTGAACCCAGATATGTCCAGCTCCAGAGGAAGCAGATCCTGTTATAACATGAATTATTTTGTGTATTTTTTCTTGCTGCTAGGTCTGATAAAATCCCAACAAGTCGCTATAACCAAAGACAATCATGTTTACACATTTTGGTACAATTCCTCTAATACACTGGTAGCCACATTTGCATTTGATTATTGTGATGTCGTAAATTGTACATTTCCATCGTCATTATTGTCAACAGTGTACAAAGATATACCTAACATCAAGGACCCATACATGTGTATGACTCACCTGAATGGGTAGATGCCGCGCACATGAATATTAATCCTCTTAAGCCACACATCAAAACTCTAAAAGACATGATAGCTATAGCTAACCCCATGTATGAGGACACTATGGCTGTAGAGACAGGTTTCTCTGATACTAACTTATGGCTTGAGTGGATGAGATATAACGCTAACAAACACAACAGATCTAACTGCTATGTCTGTGGAGGAGCGAGGCCTCATTTAGGTACTGTCCCTTTGAACATACCTCCGGAGATAGAGATGTGTTTCCTAAGTCTCTATACTGCAATTAAAACTGACCGGACGGAATGTAAGTCATGGACAAAGGAATACCCAATTATCCTTAAAGATGTTAAGCCAGATAGAGGTATCACCATATATGCAGGAAACTACACTTGTTATGGTATATATGATGGGGTAGGCTAATTCTTTGGTAATTTCACTGGTAAGTACTGTGCCACATATAGCTCAATGCCAGCTGCCTTACTCCAGCAACAAGTAAGATGCCTTGGAGACATATATTGGATTTGTGGGGATATGCAGATTTGAAACTAGATTGGAGGGCATATGGTGGGGAGAATGTGCTCTAGCTAAGGTAATTATGCCTATACACATAATCTCCGACGGACACCAAGATACCCCAGGTACGTTACACCCATACTCTAGAATAAAGAGAGATACTCCTGTAAAAGGCAGTTTTGATCCCCATATCTATATAGATGCCATAGGAGTGCCAAGGGGGGTGCCGAATGAATTCAAAGCAAGAGATGAAGTGTCCGCAGGGTTTGAATCTATTTTCCCAATCATTACGGCCAATAAAAATGTAAATTGGATTAATTACATATATTATAATCAACAACGGTTTGTAAATTATACAAGAGATGCCCTCCAGGGTTTGGCGGAACAATTACAAGCAACTTCCCAGATGACCTTCCAGAATAGAATAGCCTTAGATATGATTCTGGCAGAGAAAGGGGGAGTATGTAAAATACTCCCAGACACCATGACATGCTGTACCTTTTTCCCAGATAATACAGGCCCTAATGGTAAGGTAACATTGGCAATAGAAAAGTTAAAGAGTTTGTCCAATGAACTGAAACAGAATTCTGGGGCCATGGATCCATGGGAAAAATGGTTTGGATGGATGTCTGGATGGCAAGGTGCTCTAGCCCAAATAGGTGTTGCCATTTTAATAATGATAATCCTCCTCGCTCTTCTTGTTTGTTGTGTGTTACCCTGTTTTATGAAATGCCTACAAAAGACAGTTGATCAGACAATCGACCAGACCACCCCGACCTTCCTTCACCAAGAGATTGACGACATAGACTGTGAAACACCACATACACCCTTACAGTCCCACCGCACCAAGTCAACAGCTAGTTCCTCTTAAGGGCATTCAGGGATAGCGTCTGTCTCTACGGGCAAAAGTCTGTCGTGGGAGAAGTAGTGGACAAGCTGCTATGGGCCACCCGTGCAGTGAAGCATTCGAGGCCTGTTCAGACAGATGTGCAAGATAGCCTTTTGTTATTTTTCTATAGGGACAGTATTAGAGTTAGAGATAGTAGCTGTTAGTAAAATAGCCATTTTAAGGGGGGACTGTTATGGACAAATGTCTCTTTTACTATTATACACTTGTGTTTATGTCTTATTTGTCACACATTCCCTAAAAGAATATCCTTGGTCATAACTTTGCTCAGTAACGATTTCCGTTTCCGTTATTAACTCCTCCCCCACTTCCTTTGTGTAAGTTAACAGTTATGTGCCACGTGAAACAAAATGGAGAATCACTGTTAAAGTAACAGTAACTGTTTCCCTTGCAGCCCCTCTTTGTTCAGTAACGACTCACTCCCCCTCCCATCGTGTAACCAAGATGGAGCTGGAATGTGAGTGGGAGAGCTCTGTAATGATGAAGTCACATTCTGTAGGGTGGGTTTAGATAAGACCCCTGAAACTATTAGCCAATTGTTGAATGTATACTGTATGTTAAACTGTGACTCTGTACATGACGTATTTCTGCTTTAAAAGGAATCTCCCACTCTGGGAAATAAAGGTTTGCCTCAGGTTTTTCACTGATGAATTACTTCTAGGGGAGAGTGCATTAGTTGATCAATTTGGAAGGAGTAGATAGACAATAAAGCAAAGTTTGCTTTGATCCAAATCAGTAATAGTACTATTGGCTTTCACTACACAGAGACAGAGACTCCATTCATAAAAAATTATGAATGGAGACTCTGTCTCTGTGTAGTGAAAGCCAATAGTAATATTACATTCATTCCAAATGCCGAAAGTCTATAAACCGAACGTTCGGTTTATAGACTTTCGGCTTATGGAATACATAAAATCCTATTGCTATTCTATAAACCGAACGTTCGGTTTATAGAATACCAATAGGATTACATGTTTTCCATAAGCCGAAAGTCTATAAACCGAACTTTCAGTCTATAGACTTTCGGCTTATAGAAAACGTATAGTAGTATTGCCTTTCTATGAACCCATTCATAATTCTACTATACGTTTTCTATAAGCCGAAAGTCTATAAACCGAAGGTCTTTCGGTTTATAGACTTTCGGTTTATAGAATACAGCACGATCACCCATGCTTGCGGTCACTCTGTGAGGAGTTCTGTTCACACTTTCAGTTCCCCTCATTTTGTGCTGCTCCAGTGTGGTTCTGTAGCTACTGGGCTCCAACACCTGAACATGATTAACCCTCCTAACAGAGACAGTGTGTGTGTGTGTGTGACAGTGTATGTATGTGTGAAAGAGTATGTATGTGTTTGTGTGAGACAGTGTTTGTGAGAGAGAGAGACAGAGTGTGTATGTGTGTGTGAGAGAGATGGAGTGTGTGTGAGAGAGAAATGGCGGGCCCAGGTCACGCCAGAAAAAAAAAAAATCAAATCCTCTGTTAAGACGGTCCGCGGCTGTGAGGGAAGCGTTGTGCGCTCCCCTCCAGCCGCGCGGCATCAATAAAGTTTGGTAAAAAAAAAAAAAATGCGACTGGAGTTACTCTGGTCGCATTTTTTTTTTAAACAAACTTTATTGAAGCCGCACAGCTTGAGGGGAGCGCAGAAGGCTTCTCTCACAGCCACGGACCTGCAAGGCACTGTAACGGACCGTCTACCGGACGTAGTAGACCTTCTGCCCATTGTGTGAAATCACCTCCTTAGCCCCCAATAAAAGCTCAGCAGGCTCACATACCATTCCTGGTAGCTGGGGAGGACCTTTTCCCGGTACTCCTGGTCCCATATGAGAGCGTTCATCCACAGATTCAGGCGGCTGCAAGCTCGCTGTAGCATCTCATCCTGCGGGACCGGACCTGTCATCAATTTGTAGTAACGGGGCTGCAGTACCATCCTGGTACTCCCTGGTCAACAAGCCGGTTTTGCAATATTTAGAATCCACGGCCATCATGCCAACTGCAATCCCTTGCTGGTGCTCTGCTGCTTATCCACTGGGCTCTTGCAAGGAGACAGCAGCAAGGAGGTAAGTACTGGGGATGGGGGGAGGAGGGTGGCACTTAATGATCTTACTGAGGGGTAAAATCCTGGCATATTGAGGGGCATAATCCTGGCATATTGAGGGGCAAAATCCTGGCATATTAATTGCCATAATCCTGGCATATTGAGGGGCAAAATCCTGGCATATTAATTGGCATAATCCTGGCATATTAATTGGCATAATCCTGGCATATTGAGGGGCAAAATCCTGGCATATTAATTGGCAAAATACTGGCATATTGAGGGGCAAAATTCTGGCATATTAATTGGCAAAATCCTGGCATATTGAGGGGCAAAATCCTGGCATATTGGCAAAAGAATGGCATACTGAGGGGCAAAATACTGGTATATTGAGTAGCAAAATACTGGCATATTAAATGGCATATTGAGGGGGAAAATACTGGCATATTAAATTGGAAAAGAATGGCATATTAAATGGCAAAATAATGGCATATTGAATGGCAAAATAATGGCACATTGAGGGGCAAAATCCTGGCATATTGAGGGGCAAAATCCTGGCATATTAAATGGCAAAAGAATGGCATATTAAATGGCAAAATAATGGCATATTGAATGGCAAAATAATGGCATATTGAGGGCAAAATACTGACTTATTGAGTGGCAAAATATTACTAGCATTTTGAGTGGCAAAATTTTACTGGCATATTGACCAACTGCTCCCAACCACCCTCCATATTACACTAGACCAGGATAACATGCTTGTGAGGGTAGGTGGGGCGAGTGGGAGATATTGTCGGGGGGGGGGGGGGTAGGGGGCCCAGAAAATTTGTTCAGTAAGGGGCCCTGAAATTCCTGGTGGTAGCCGTGTATGTGTGTGAGAGATGGTGTGTGTGTGTGTGTGTGTGTGTGTGTGTGTGGTGTGTATGAGAGAGACACTGTGTGTATATATGTATGAGAGAGAAGGTGTTTGTGTATGTATGAGAGAGAAGGTGTGTGTATGCGTGCAAGAGAAGGTGTGCGTGCATGTGTGAGAGAGCCCATCCACCATGGGCTCTAGCCCCAGATCATTTGGAGACCTAGCAATGCCCCTGCCTACATATAAGTTTTGGTTATGCAGGTATCGTACTCAGGCTTGGCTTTGGTGTACCACATGATTGTCTAGGGTGCAGGATCTGCTTTATTAGATGCAATGCTGGAGGATCACACACCTGTTTTTTTATTTGTGCTAGGTTATGCTGGGCCTAGTGGTTGAAAACTAGGATTCAATGTAGTCTTGGAAAGTGTTGCACTGTTTTTTGAGTTGTCATTCATTATTGTATGTTACTGTATTTTTGCCGCTTATTAAATATCTGTTAAAGTCAAAAGACTTATATTTGGAGACATGACATGCCAGGCATAGCTTGATCTTTGTCACCAACAGGTGGTATACATACCAGTGTCATGCCTGACAGGGCCATTGCCCTTAAGGGGTTAAAGAGTGCTCAAAGACATTTACTACAGAGAAGACATTTATTGAGAACAATTGGAACTAGTGGTCAGGTTCATGGAATCCTGTCTAACTCTGTATACCCAGGTGAACAGGAGAACTGTTGTTCAGGTCCCACTGCTCATAGGTGAATCAAAAACTAGTTCAGCAGGAAAACTATAGCAGACACACCACACTAAGGCCCTATGAAGAAAGAGGAAATCAAAGCCCTATTTATAAATGAGTCTTTAGAAATAGGGGGCATTTGGCCAGCCCCCAGACCTAGGGGAAAGGGATATTTATTTTATTATATGGAATCTGGGGAATCTTTTGGTAGGACTTTGAGGCCTGCAGTCTGTGTACCATCTCATTAGGTAGTGAATTCCTGAGATTCCATTAAAAACCTTCCATCTGAAAACTGAAATTGCCTGGGACCTAAAGCCAGCTGCTCACACTTGAGGAACGCTCTAATTGAGAAACCAGGCAAAATCACAAAGTAGAGACTTTGGTGCATTACAATGTGCATGAATTATTTACATATCTACAACATAATAAAAGGTCAGAGTTGATACAGTGTTAGCCATAGAAACACAGGAGACAAGTTGATACCTTTATTGGCTAACTGAGTCGATTTAGCGTGCAAGCTTTCATGACCTCTCAGGTCTCCTTCTCAGGCAGGGAGAACATACAGGGCCATATTCCCCATATGGCATACTAAGCACTTAAATTGGCAATTCTGCTACATACATCTGCAAAAACACATCCTATGGTAAATAAAAACTTTGGCATGCTTCATCAACTGGTGGGTCCCAACCCAAAAGCAAGTCACAAGTTGGTGTGGAGTGGTTCCCGGACCTGTGCTTCGGCTTCATCAAAAAGTCTTAACTTTTTATTGGGGGGAGGAATGAGGATGTTGTGACGCAAGTTTGGTGACTGTTTTTTCGATAGTGCTGATGTCTCTTCCGGGCTTGAAGTGGCAGATACAGCCGTAAGTGTGTAATGTACATTTACAGGCATGGCAGCATTAACATACGGGTTAGCTCCTCCCTTCGTAGCTGATAGGACAAGCTTTTCATCAGAGTTACTTTTTATTTTATGGCGTACCTGGCTTATAATGTAACCTTTCCTAGGGGAGTTCAGAACCTCTCTCCCTTGGTAGCCACAGTATGTACCCTCTCACCAAGGAGAAGCCCCTGTTTTTTTTTTTTTTTTACTTCTGGACTTAGTTTGCCTTATTTGTTGCACTGCACATGTGCAAAAATGGTGCTTTCCAATTGGTTCAGGTTTTTCCTGATTAGTCCCTTAACCTTAAAGTGGCGCTTTTTCATTTTTAAATGAAGTGGCTTAACCCCTTCGCGACACAGGACGGACTAGGTCCGTCCTGTGTGGCGAAGCGTTAGTGACACAGGACGGACCTAGTCCGTCCTGTGTCAAAACGAGCACTGAAAGCGGAGTTTTTCCGCTTTCAGTGCTCTGATGGTATTGTAACGATGCTTCCGTGTGGAAGCATCGTACAATACTAAAAAAAATGCCCGTCGGCATTTCGATCGCTCCGGAGAGCGATCGAAATGCCGACGGGCATTTTTTTTAGTATTGTACGATGTATTGTACTACATGTCAAAATTCCAAGTTGGAAATGCACCCCCCCTAAACATGGCCTTTTAGCCCCCAAATAATCTAACTAACCTACACATGGGTGGTATCCCTGTACTCAGGAGATGTTGCTGAACACATATTAATGTGTTTTGTGGCACTGACACATAATAGGATCTATGAATTCATGCCCGATGTACAATGAATGTGAAAAACAAATTACTATCCATAACATTGACATAGGCTGGTGGTAGAATTAGTGCATGGAAAGTGTTAAAATACTACCATTTGAAATACCCTAGGGTGTCTAGTTTTCAAAAATATATGGTTTTGTGGGATAGAATACACTTTTTGGCTTCAAAAATGTCCAAAATGGGACATCGGCGCAGGTTTTCTGCACGTCAGAATTCCAAGTTGGAAAACCAAAAAGCGCACCTCTCAAATGTGGCCTTTTAACCCCCAAATAACCTAACCAACCTATACATGGGTGGTATCCCTGTACTCAGGAGATGTTGCTGAACACATATTGAGGTGTTGTTTGGCACTGACATATAACAGGATCTGTGAATTCATGCCCAAAGTACTATGTATGTGAAAAAAAATTACTATCCATAACATTGACATAGGCTGGTAGTATAATTAGTGCATGGAAAGTGTTAAAATACTACCATTTGAAATACCCTAGGGTGTCTAGTTTAAAAATATATATGGTTTTGTGGGGTAGAATACACTTTCTGGCTTCAAAAATGTCCCAAATGGGACATGGGCACGAGTTTTCTGCATGTCAGAATTCCAAGTTGGAAAACCAAAATGCGCACCCCCTAAATGTGGCCTTTTAGCCCCAAAACAAACCAACAAACCTATGCATGGGTGGTATCCCTGTACTCAGGAGATGTTGCTGAACACATATTGAGGTGTTATTTGGAAATATCCCTTCACATTTTAAGGTAATGTTTACCTAAATTGCAATATATGTGAAAAATTAAAAAAAAAGATTTTTTGCTGCAAACTTTGGCATAGATTGGTGGTAAAATGGCTACATGAAATGTGTCAAAATACCCCAAGTTAAATGCCCTGAGTTGTCTAGTTTTCAAAAATATGTACATGTTGGGGGTCATTCATGGATTTAGTACAGAAATCAGTGTTACAATGTCACTATCGCCAATTTTGAAAGAAAGGATTTTAAAATAGCTTTGCACCACTTATAGTACTGGCCCTGTAACATGAATAAAAAAGCACAAAAACATAAAAACATGGGCTATTTCTGAACTCAGGACATATATTAGAAACTTTTTAGCAGTGTTTTTTTGTTGTCTCTTGTACATGAGTATACGATTTTTCAAATAAAAGTCATAAAAAAAGTATTTTTTCAATTTTTTTGCCATATTTTATTATTTTTTTTACATCAAATTATATGCTATTATCAAAATAATGGTATCAAAAGAAAGCCCTTCTTATAACGATAAAAACAATATATAGTTTGTGCGGGTACACTAAATGAGACAGAAATAAATTACAGCAAAACACAAACACCTCAGAAATGTTAAAACAGTCCATGTCACCAAGCGTCGGACAAGCCAAAAAAGTCATGTCACTAAGGGGTTAAAGGGGCATTGGCATTTTTGCTGTTTTGTGCTGTTTCCAGGCTTCAGGCTGCTGGTATGTGTATTTGGACATCTGTATTTTAATGTCTTGCTGCTTTTTGTCTTTGGTTATAAGGTTGTATGTATGTATGTATGTATGTATGTATGTGTATATTATGTACTTTTGTTTTTTTGCCCCCTTCATATTGAGCTGAACTCAAAGATCTAAGACTTTTTCACACAAAAAAGTGTACACAAAAGGCCTATTTCTCTCAAATATTGTTCACAAATCTGTCTAAATCTGTGTTAATGAGCATTCCTCTTTTGCCAAGATAATCCATCCACCTCACAGGTGTGGGTTTAGGACACTTCTTCGCCGCATCTTCATCGCTGACAGTTCAGCGCGGCAGTTAGAACGCTGAACTGTCAACAATGAAGAATTACGCAGCCGTTTGATCGCGGTCAAAAGCTATGTAAGAGCTGACAGTTCAGCGCTGAACTGTTAGCTCTTACAAATGTAAAAGTAAAAAGAAAATAACCCCCCTAATAAATGATTCCCAAACCCCAATACTAAAATTAACCCCTGAACCCTAATACTAACCCCCTAAACCCTAATACTAACCCCCGAACCCTAATACTAAAATTAGCCCCCTAAACCCTAATACTAACCCCCTGTGTTTCGCCCGATTAATTAGTCTTCCTCAAGATACATACGTTTCTGTGTTCATCTAATTGCATCTCGGTCAGTGGGCTTCACAATAGATGGGTAGAATAATGATATTGTGCAAAATAAGCATTATAGTAACCAGCAATACATATAATCAAAAGATATCTTCATCATAATAATATATATAAAAACCCCCATAAAACTTGTTTCTATATAAGCTATGCTAATTTCTGTATGTGATATTGGGAGATATGTTTTGTGTTTTCAGACAGACATTGCTGGTGAGAGAGCCGGGAATAATATCGCCATTACGTCGACAATGTGCTTATTGTCTGGGACTGGGCAGAATAAGAACTAGAGAAATTTGTCAATTTAAATTCGACGAACTTGGGTATTCCACTAACAGAATACAGTAAGAAACAAAATTAGCTTCCTTGATGTATCCATCTATATTGAGAAGGGAGCGAAAAAAAACTTTATAACTCCCCGTGGCTTTGTAATGTACCCCAAAAAATTATTTCAGTTGAATTAAAAGAAACTCTATTGAGGATATCATGTGTAACCAACAAATCACTAGATTAAAGAGTTCTTGATTAAAAATTACCCTGAGTTACTAGAGAGAGCAATATATAACACGAATAAGGTTGATAGAATGCTTGTTGGAATATAATAATAATAAAAAACTTGGATATACAACAGGAGGTGAAAGATAGAACTGCTTTAATAACTAATTATAATAATGGCAGTAATTTTGAAAAGAAAAAATAAATAACAAATGGCATTTTCTCCACCAAGGCCCTTAGTGACCATTAGAGGAGCACATAACTTAAAATTGGATGTATCTAGAAGCTATGAGAATGAACATATTGAGAATAAGGATTGTTTGGGGATTGATGTAGTTTTTTTTTTTTTTTTTTCAGATGTGGCATGTGTCTGCCTTGCCGCACCTCTACATTTTAATATAAAAAGTTTCTAATAGATCAAATGAGACATTTAAAGGCACGGCCTGGTGCCCAATTTGCCAATCTTGCAAATATTAATGCATATATCCTTTACAATGCATATTTTACATTGATTAAAGGTAGACAAAATTGTGAAATTACAACACTTTTCAAGAAAACAGGACTGCCCACAGTAGCTAATAAAACATGTCAATTTCCTTTTCTTTGCTGCAGGAACCAATGAAAATAATTTAATTCAAATGAATGACATTTCCTGTCTCTCTAGTGATCAGACAACGTGTTGCACTGTTAAGAGATCCTACTGTGTACAAGAGCAAGTCTAATACAGTTTACACAATGTATTCTATTCAAGCAGCAGAGGAAGTGACTACAATTTTTTTATATGCTCAGTATCTACATACCAGTGCTGCTGCACCTGCAGTAAACATACTGAGTAATCACTGGGGGAGGGCTTGAGTCAAATATTAAAAATTTGATTTATGCAGAATGGCCGCATCAAATCACACTGGAGAGAAAGCCTGTGCATTAACACGCTGTAATCTTCATCTTTCGCCAAAGTGAGTTTGGGACTAGGATCTCTATTTATAAATGTTTGGGGAATATCTTATATTCTATTTGTTTGTTTTTCCTATCACTTGTTTATCTGTGTAAATTGGTGGAGTTCAATACTTTGTAGGCTGCAGTCATTTAGAAATATATGCGTGTACACCGATTTAAAATAGCAAATTTTTAAGAAAAAAAACTAACTCAGATTTTTTTTTTGCTTTAAATCAAATTTATTTTAATGTAATCATTTTGGAGGAAAAATCTATCTAAAGATAGTTTTCATTTTATGATACTTTATAGTTCAAAGGTTATTCAGCATGAAAAAGCACTTAGTTATGTAGCATGAGGCTGTACGTTCATGCAATATTTACATGTTTGGTAAACTAATTCATAAGGTTTACAAGATGAGATAACATGCACTTTTCACAGTAAACATGGTGTAAAATGAATAAAGTTCAGGAAAATACCTAATGTCATTGTTGTTCTGTAAACAAAGAACATATTACCACTTCAGTACATGCTATAAATATAACAGTGAATGTTTGTGGGCCTGAGTGACCTCAAAGTTTCACTACTTTTCTACAAACGTTATAGGCTCTAATGTACGTCACACTAAATAAATAAGGAAGATTTGCACTCACAAGACTTAACCCGGTGACATCCGGCAGTCAGCTCATTCCACAGTTTGGTGCAATGGAATGCCGCCCACCTGTCCATGATGTTGACAAACTTGCCTTGTGTCACAACAGAAGGCTTGGCATGCCAGAGGTTCACCATTGCTGATTTATAATATTATTGTTTTAGTTAAATAAAACAATTTAAGAACTTCTCCAAATATGAGTCAGGCACCCTTGAAATCACATAAACTATCACTGTGCTTATAAGTACCTGCACTGTATTATATCACGGATATATAAGCCGGGGATTGCCTGCATCCAGTCAATTGGGATCAAGGAACTGGCGGCATTTAAGAGATGTCTGGCAAGTAACTTCCTTTATTTGCTAATGGGGACGTTGGTGTGTGGTGTAATAGGGCTGTTTCTAGTTCCGATGGGAAGTCTGGGTCACCCAAGGTACGAATCAGAATACACAAATGGGTGGATAGCTCCACCTTAAGATTTATTGTACGTAATGTATTAAGAGTTATACAATTTTGGCTTGTCTTCATCATTAAAAAATGTCATTTGGACCTAGTCACTTAGCTACAACCTAGCTATACCTCTGCTCTTGCCCCACAAATTGTCTCCATCATCTCCTCTGCGAGGTAACTAATTCTAAAGAACAGGAGACGATCTCATAGAAGTCGCAGATTTACCAAAAGGGTCACATTTTTTTGGATCCTATTCTCTAATGACAGACACATATGCACAACAGTTTATGACATGCATAGAGAAAATGCCAAGAAGCCGCAGCCACCCGCTACCTGTACTGGCTAGGCTGAAGCTCAAACATCATCACACATCCCACCCCCTCCCTTTTGCATTATTAAGTCCTTGTCCCAGGATGTTGGCACGTATGCAATTGCTATTACCTTCATCATTCCAAAATACCATAAGCTAACAAGATCAAGGTCATCTAACCTTTCTGTATCAGTGTGTAGCTTGACATATGGTAAGTGCAGAATTGTGCCACCTCATTTAGTAGCAATCCAAATAACCTTTGGGGACATTTAGTCATATATAATCATCAAGAAGAATACAAGGGAGATTAACATCAATTAAAAATAAACCTTGTAGTTAATGGGTTCGAGCCCACTCTTAATCATGTCCCTTCACTGAAAACGGAGCCAAGGAAATCCATCTGTACAGTTTGGCTCCAGGATTGAGAGGAGAAAAAAGAATTTGGGAAAAGAAAATTGTATTCACATACTCCTGTTTAGAATAGGTCAGTATTTTTTGGTTCTTCGCAATTCCCACCATCACTAGCCCTCCTTGATGTCTTAATTTGCCTTTAAAGAAGTTTCATATAATTAAATACATACATTTTTGGGGTATTGCAAAACATCTTGAAAACTGGCCCATCTGCTAATTATTATTACACAGCTTTCACATCGATCTGCAGCAGGTGATCTGGTTATGGGGAATGGTGTTTAAAATTGATATACCATTAGATTTTTTTTTTTTTTTTACAAAACCTTTCAAATGAATTTTGCCATATGCTATACACATTACCTTTAGACAACTGGAAAATAAAAAATGCTCATACATTTGGCCAATCAGTTAAAATGGCTGTGCCTCAAAGCAAGGGAAAGGAACTTGCTTCTGTACATTTTACTTGTCTACGAGAAGCTAACCTGTTTTCAGGCCCTGCGCCTAATTCATATAATTTTTAGCACATGAAAGTGTGGGCTTAATTTGCTTAAAGGATTTATCTTCAGGAAGTGGTCATGTCTTACTGTTCCAAGATCAATTATTTCTACTGCATTATAAAAAAAAGTAGCCATGTTACAGCTAGTTATTAATGCTGCAAATCCATAACCAAGTTAACGTTTTAAAAGAACCACATACTTTTAGAATTTTATTTCAACAGTTAACCCTTCACAACATGTTAGAAATTGTTTTATTTAATGAATGGTAGCCTCATCTCAACCAGCGGTTGTATCCATGCTGCACATGCATACATACATGAAACAGGTAAGACTTGCCAGCGCTTGGGCAGAGGCAAATCCCAGAGTACTCATATATAGCCCCACCTACAGTGAAAAAACGGAAAAGTCCACTTATCAAAATGGCAGCTTGCACAGCCTCTTCAGACAATGCCATTAAAATATTTACAACTTCAGTTCAGACATTTGCCCTCAAACACACAAAGTACATGTATCATGTTAAGAAAATAAAATCATCCTACAAGATACTCCTGTATCTTCAGCTTTAGTACTGGATATGGATACAGAGAGTAACATTGTTGGGTCCATGGAGTTTCTCCTCAGAGCAAAGTAGTCAGTTTTGTTAAAAGGAATATGATATATTAGAAATTTCTGCAGTAAGAGTTTAATAAAGCAATCACAAGTTAAAAAAAGAAAATTCAGAAAGTATTTTGCGCTTTTTAAAAATGAGCATATATTTACTGAAAAGAAAATGTTTTCCTTTACTTCCTCATTACAGCTGCAAACAAACATTTCAACCTTAATGTATACCATCATGCAAGCCAATCTGTGAAATATTTCTGTGGTTTGTAAACTAATAAAAAGGTGTCTAAAAATGTTTTTGTTCTTATCTTTGCTCAACCCCCAGGCAGGGCCGGTGCAAGGATTTTCATCTACACAGGCAAAGGTGCATTTTGGTGCCCCTCCTCTGACCCGACATGCCTCCCACACCACCAACTCTTCATACACTTTATATATATATATATATATAATGTATAGTGTGGAAAATAAATACATCTAAATATTCAACTCGCATGCTCTAAATTTGTCAGACACACTTACACTGACACAGTGACACACACCCTTACACAGAAAGTGACAAACTTACACACACCCTTACCACTTACAGTGACACACATAACCTGAGACACACTATTTTGCCACTCAATATGCCAATATTTTTCCCCTCAATATACCAGGATTTTGCTACTCTATTGCCATTTAATATGCCAGGATATTGCCACTTAATATGCCAGGATAATGCCAATATGCCAGAGTATTACCACTTAATATGCCAGGATAATGCCACTTAATATGCCAGGATATTGCCATTTAATAAGCCAGGATTTTGACCCTCAGTATGCTCGTTATGCCACCCTCCTCCCCCAGCCAGCACTTACCTCCTTGCTGCTGTCTCCCGATGCAGGTCCGTGGCTGTGATGGAAGTGTTGTGCGCTCCCCTCCAGCCGCGTGGATCAATAAAGTTTGGGGGGAAAAAAAGTTTAAACAAACTTTATAGATCCAAGCGGATGGAGGGGAGCGAACAACGCTTCCCTCACAGCCACGGACCTGAACAGCAGCAAGGAAGGAGGTAAGTAAATGGGCCTGGGGGAACGGGCGTTTTTCCCGCCCCCCCTTGGGGTGCCCTAAGGCAGCCGCCTGTGCTGCCTTACGGTAGTGCCGGCCCTGCCCCCAGGCACATCCTTTGAATTTCTGAAAGTACAGCTGTATGCAGAGAAAGTGCATTGTGAACGCAATGGCAGTTGTGTACTACATGCTGTCCATGACACTACTCCATACCTTTATACGGAGATACAATGTGCATGCCATAAATGGTATCATTTTAACCCTACTTGTTTCATGCCATCCATGACAACAACTACATGGACATATCCATATAGTCTTGGGAAGTTAAGAAAAGGGAGTGTAATGTGATGCCTTATGTTTGAGTGGAAGAATAACGGCAGGATTTATCTCAGCTTTAAATATAACTTATCTTGGGTTTTTTAAGCCTGTAGTGTCTAAATATGATGTAAAAGTCGATTAAAAGGATAACAGTCAGCAAAATATGACACTCTAATGGAAAGATTGCTTATAATTAATGCAATTAAACTGAATTGATTAAATGAAAGAATATAACTAAAGTACCATATTGAGCCCTCTTTCCTTGTATGGTTCTATCAAGAAGCAGACATCTTGGGTCAGATCTTCATTATCTGACACAAGATTCTAAACATGGCTGCCCCCTGATACGGCTATATAAGCAAAGAGGAACCCATAAGGTACTTTATATATATATATATATATATATATATATATTCCTTCATTAAAACATTTCTATTTAAACTGCCTACATTTGACGCAATCTTTCAAATAAAAACAGAATTTAATAGTTTTTCTGACAGATGTCATTTTACCAACCTACAGTTTGGATGTGACTGGTTTGTAAATAGGAGGTGCATGCCAAGGTCAAGCAATAGTAGGGGAACCTGTTTCAATCTGGGCATGCTCCAATAACTAATCCAGTTTCAAAAAGACCAAAACTTTTCCAGATCAGCAAATTAAAATTGTTCTACAAGATAATGCATGTTTATCTCACTCAAGAGCTTTGGCTGTATTGCTGTGCATGGCCCTACACACAGTGAGAGCCTGCAGGGCCCAGTTTTTGGACGGATCTGACTTAAGAGTGTCTTATGTAGATAGGTATAATACCTGCTAGAGGAAGTGTCCAGATTAGACTAACATTGTAACAGGTTGCAGGTGAATGTTGCTGAGCCAGCCAATGCTTAGGCATTTGGCTGGCTGAGAGTAATGGCAGTTACGTAAAGGGTGTATGTTATTTAATCCTGTCTCCAAAATTACCAGTTTTTGTCATTACATGAATAAGAGTAAGAAAGTTTAGATTATGTATTTCCATGTACATTATTATTTTTACAAAATACACAAAGTGATTGCAACACATTTCTGGTGTGGAATGGACTCCTGGACAACATATGGAATTTGATACACAAACTGCTAGTTTCAGGAAAATGGAAAGTTAAATAAATCAATCTTTACAAAATGTTACATTCCACTTTCCCTCGCCGAGCAGTCAAGCTAAATATTAGCCACAAGGTATTCTCATTCTCCAACTTGCAGCACAGGTGAAAGTACAGCAGCATGTTTGATATAAGTTCACATTTACCTTACTCCGAGTAGACATTGTGAAAGTAGGAGGTTCCCATCCTAATGAATGGCAGCAGTCTTACCATATGCTCATTAAATACCATCGCCTTACCACTCAAAGTTTAATACATTCAGCCTAACAGATGCTGAGCTCATACATTGCGCAAGTACAGCAATTGAGGGGCAAAGTTATATATGTGGAGCAATCAGCAGAAACACGTTCGCTTCACGAGGACTGTGCAGCAATGATCCGTTTTACACTTCCCAAAGCACATATTGTACATACGTATCAAAGGGGATGCAATCCATCAAAGTGGAAATTAAAAAAAAAGCATATAGTAAAAACGTATATCAAGTAAAAATACAGTCAACATGTTAAAACAAAAAAATCACATCAAGCATTTCCAACAGTGAATAGAACAGGGTGGGCTTCGTTCATATTGCCGGCTCCCTTCCCCCTGTACTGCAAGTGAATTCCTTGTTGAGCTGTGACGTGTCCACCTGAGCCGCTCCAGATCGCCGTGTTAACCCGTTCACTCAGATGACGCTGCAAAGTCCTAAAACAAAGTTCTGTAGTGCACTGACTTCTATCATATTCAGAGTCTAAGTGTCACAGAACTTTGGTTTAAAAGACCAGAGTGATGAGCTGTTTGAGCCTTTGAGATTTGCAGGTGACCTGATCCAACTGATTTCCAAGAATCTTCTGGCATTCCAGCTGCAGTAGACTCCCATGATGTTTGACCATTCAAGAGGCAGAGACAAGCAGTTTCTGCCATTCCAGCTGCTGTAGACCATCAAGACTCTGGCTGAGTTTCAAGGGAACTGTAGCTAGGAACAGCTGGAATACCTCTGTCATTACAACCATATTGTACAATATTAGGACCAAAACCTGTAAACTACAGCAGTTAGTCTATGATTAAAAAAAACAAAAAAAAAACATATACATGCACCAAGAAACCCAATAGTAGAAAGGCATGGCCCAATGCCCATAGGAATTAAAAATATAACTAAAAAGTGGACCAATCACCATGGAAACCAATGGACTTGTCCTGCTGATAACCCCAATATTACATATCCATACATAACACCAATTTATGCTCCCCTATATCCAGCAGCAAGGTTGCCAAGACCAGATCTATACAAATTATGGGGGAATAAAAATTCACATTCTTGCCTTGCATGCCAAATGGTAGCCGCATTAGGAACGCTAGTAGAAAAGTTGGTGCACTGGTATCGGTACTGCTGCTTTAACCTAAGACATTTGTAAAAAAAAATGCCCTCTGCAAAATAGCATCATTTGAATGCATCCCTGCATTACACATTTCCCATAAGCCTCACTAATAAAATGCGTGTTAGGTCGCCTTATGCTAGAACCTGCACCTGAGCTCTGCTGGCCAGCCGTTACCTGAACAGCTGGAGCATCATGCAACAGGTCGCTGTCAGCACTCTGCCAGCGGATAGAACGTTCCCCCGGGGGAAGCACGCCCTCTGCACGAGCCGATTGCTTGCAACTCCCGCGAGCTCACTGCAAAGCCTTGCACCAAGCCGTCTCGCCCGCCCTGCTCTTCTTGATGTTGCTAGACCGGTTGCCTGCACCAACTGCAGCACACTTTCACCCCCTGCGTCCCTCTCCCCTTCCATCTTGACTTTTGCCGACGTGGAAATTTTGGGTTTGGAAACGAGCCGTGTTCTTATTGGTTGCCGGCAGCCGGGGTTGAAGGTCACCGCTGTTGCGCTTGTTCCGCGCCAAAGAGCGGCAGCTGTAAAGTCAGCATGATTTCTGTTCCTCCCTCCAGCCCCGGGTCATGCGCCTGCTGGCATGTTAGTTTATGCAAACAGATAACGTTGCAGGCCCCTATCAAATCTGCCTGTATAAGACTGGGAGGTCTCTTAGTGGATACTGTATAGCATGGGAATTATTCAAGCTGTGTCACGGATTGGGCCACCCCCACTTAACTCCTCAATGGCTTGACAGTGACCGGTGCAGCATGATATCTTCATGTCGTTTGAGGAGTAGATTAACGGTGGTATTAGGTTACGTAACAATTTGGAAGAGCATCATGGGAAACATAGTTCAGTAGAACTGAAGTATCAAAGCTTAGACATCACTGTGTTAACAGCTGTTCTGTACGCTCACAGCTGACGTATCAAAATCGTTCAACCGGATGTTAAAGGTATACATCATATGCCAAATATGCACATTACATTTTTGGGAGTTCTTTTGTTTTCAAGTCTAGGACAGAAAGTAGATGTTATTCCAAAAGTGTTGCCCAGAAAAAGCAGTTCATTAACATAAATAACTCAAAACATTACATTTTTTTATACAAATGTTAAAGGAGTATATATATATTTGCAATCAGTTCCCTGCAATTCTCTCTTTATTGAGCAGACCCTCATAACTTTCCTGATTGGGACAATTGCATCTAAAAATTCTACCTAAACACCATAAGTTTAAAGAACCACTGGTCTGCAACTCTAATAGTTTGCAATATTGCTAACAAATTTCAACTACTTTCAAAACTATAAAGTGACACTGGTTTTTGCTGTTTTAAATTTTCCTACCATGCATGGGACCCATTTGGAATATTGGAGGGGAATGCACTAAGTGTATGCGCAGAACAATTAACCACCAAGCAACATGTGCACAGTATTTAATTTGTGTCAAAGATGCTACTTATCAACATAACCAAGCATGTGTGTTTGGTTGGAATGTATCTACAAGTGCAACAGGACTTGCACTGGCACACTGCCTGGCAGTTTGTGTAATGCCCCTTGCTGTCCCAGGCTACAGAGTTGGGAGGTATGCAGGCTGGTAGGGAAAATGAACATAGGAGTCATGTATTGTACAGAGAAAGGGGGGAAAAGGGGAAAGCTGAAAATGAAGGAAGAGGAGAAAGGGTAACAAATCAACATTTAATGGGTGCTTTTAAGTTTGAGATAAGTCTTGTAATCTGCATGATAAAGTAAGCTGACTTTTTTTTTTTTTAAAGATCCCTTAATTAATTCTTCATATTACTTTTTATGGTATAGTATGCTTTAATTTTTTACCTTTCATTTCTGTCATCAGTCAGGCACTTCTCCCCCTACCCCACCTCTTAAGTGATCTGTGCAGCATTCAGCTGTGCTACCATATGTAAGCAAATTTAGGTGCTTCGGCCTCTGCCATGTTTATATGAAAGTACCATCACTTTGGAAGCAAAACACCTACTGCCTACACTACTGAGTAGAACAGGTGCTTTCTTCTATATTCAATTTGCAACCTTCATTGTCTGTCCCCCGCCTTAGATTTGCTGTTGTCCGCAGCCAGTGTGCATTACACAGTCAGTGCCAGTGCATTTTGGCTCAGATATATAATTTTCTTAGTAACCAAGGTCCACAGGGTAATTGTCAATGACACACGGACCTTGTTTGTGTGTGCTTATGTGAGGGGGGATTGGTGGGGAGAGAGGACAGGTAGGAGGAAGGGTAAACAGGCGTAGAAGGGAACCCCATCTGATGTTTCACTTAGGGCCATCAAAAACCTAGAACTTACCCTGCCAGCATTCAATCACTATACAGATTTCTCATGTTCTTTGGTTCTTTCTCCTTCTTGGTGCACTGTGTGACATTGCTTTGTGGTGTTGCAGTGTGTTTTTTTTTTTTTTTTTTTTTTTTAGCATATGCTAATTTTCACTGGCAGC
The DNA here is from genome assembly GCA_036172795.1 of Pelodytes ibericus. Classification (NCBI taxonomy): domain Eukaryota; kingdom Metazoa; phylum Chordata; class Amphibia; order Anura; family Pelodytidae; genus Pelodytes; species Pelodytes ibericus. The sequence goes on along the minus strand of CM069859.1, from coordinate 184,577,733 downwards.
TCTCTACAGCGACAGTGGGCATAAGGATTACAACAAGCAGCATATTCTTATCCTATATGTAAGGATTATTATTTTTTATGTGTAATACATTTTATTCTTTGATCCTCATCTGTCTTCTCTTCTGAGCCACTGTGATCTACAGTAAAGTGTGAGTTGTACTGTATCCTCTTGTTAACACAGCACATTATTCATTGTTACAATATTGTCCCATGTGATCTTTTTCAATTTCTTTCCTTCCTGTAGGTGCATATTTATGCAATAAGGACCTCTCCATGCATACTTAAGTTAAGTTTAATTTTTTTTGGTGTACATGGTTGTGGTGCATCTGGGTTTTTATATAACTCTATTTTTCTCTAGCATTAGGCACTAGATAACTCAAGTGCAGCCCATAAGACACGGGTCGCTGTGTGTTACCACTCTTGTATAAACACTTTGCGTGGTACAGTACCTCTGTTGTTTAATTGAAAGATAGCCTCAAGTGTAAGCCTTATAGATGGAAATGCTTTAATCAAAGAATACAAATAAAGTACCTTACATAGCCATGTTTACTCTGTTAAGAATCTCTTGGATTACATAATGTAGTTTTTTTTTTCACTTCTTCAAGCTTGGAATTGTTGTTTATTTTAAGTACCCAGAAATTACACTAGACCAAAAAAAGTTTATTTTTTATTTTTTTTATTCTATTGATAAAAATACACAAAATCCATCACATTTAACCTTTTCAACCATACATATATGTTGATTCAGAAGAAGGAAAAAAACAAGTCAAAGAAAGTTGTCCAAATTTTGTCCCAAAGAGAGCAGAAAACCTTTTCAACTGCAGAGTCATAAAAAAAAAAGTGATGAAATAGCTGGGACATCAATGGCTTACTAGTTGTGTATGGACTCCATCCAAGCTAACAATCTATAGGACTGGGCAATTTTACTTAAAGGACACATTGAGGAGCCAGCGCATGACCTCACGCAGCTAACAGTGTTTTTCAGCTTCACTTGAAGGACACATCGACTGCCAGCATCTGACGTCACTAGCGCTCAGCATGTTACCCAGTGAGCTCAGCATGTTACGCAGTGAGCTCAGAGCAAGGAACCACTGTTTTAGCTGCTCCTTCAAATGTGTGAGTGTGAAATACTATGGGGTTGTACTGATCATGTTGGATATGCACAAAATACACAGCATGAACCTTATCGAATGCTCACTTTTTCAGTGGGAAAATCACTTAACATGCATGGAGTATTATAACAGTGACTTGGATGAGTTGACAGATAATAACATAGAACATCAGCATAACATAGTTATTGACCTCCTAAACATGTGTCTATTACTTATTACTGATATATTCCTTCACATACTTCCTTGATTTTTCTAGGTGAGACCTGTCAGGATGGTGCTTAGAGTATTTTCATTTTCATCACTGTCATAATACCTTCATAAATAACAATATCAATTTTGTAATCGCCAAGTAAACTTTTAAAACATATTCCGGCTAATAATGAGTACAGTATTTGGCCAGCATAAATTTGCGTAATTTGACTGAAATGCTATAACTCGTTTAATGAAGAAAATTGAGGAAAATTAAAGAAGAAAGAGAGCAGTATTAAGAGAGGGATAGAGAAAGTGGGGAGGGTCATTAAGTATTTTGCTTTTTCCGTTCTTCCTGGGTAGAGGGTGGATCCAAATATCGCTTCCATGCCTTTAGGATGCCTTCATATCTATGAAGATTCCCCACATTGTAATAGTGAAGTTTTTCCATTTGTATAGTATGATTTACAAGATTTTCTAAGGTTTGCGTGGGAGGGGTGACCGTTGTTTTCCAGTTTCTTGCTATCAGTGTTTTTACTGCTAAGAGTATGTGGCCTATAATGACCTGGTAAGGGAATATCAGCTTTTTTGGGAAGATGTGTAACATGGCTAACTCAGGGGTTTGTTGTATTTGTAGGGCTGTTATTTTCTGTATGATTTTAAAAGCAGATTCCCATAATGGAGCGATTTTTGGGCATTTCCACCAAATATGGAGCATAGTTCCAGGAGAGCCACATGCCCTCCAGCATAGGTTAGAGGAGCCGGGATACATTCTTGCCAGTCTGCTGGGCACTAAGTACCACCTGTACAGAATTTTCCTAGCCAGTTCCGAATGGTTTGCACAGTGCGATATTTTCTTGGGGAAATCAATTGCTTGTTGCCATTGTGTGGGCGTGAAGTTCTTGCATAAGTCCTTTTCCCATGCTGTAACAAATGGGAGGTTGGAATACATACTTGGGGGTGTCGCTGCTGCGTAGCACGTTGATAGAGTTTTTTTTATTTTAGAGATGTGGATACATGATATTGTTATTTTGTGTGGAGTATGTGTGGCATCTGTTAGAATGTTAGGATGGTTCTGTAATGTGTGTCTTATCTGTAAATATTTATATAGTTCCTCTTTTTGTAACTGGTATTGGATCTGTAGATTTTCGAATGATTTTAATTGATGCCGAGTGTATAAGTTTTCCAAAGTGCTGATACCTGCTTGTTGCCACGATTTTAGGGAGATGTTTGACATAAATAACTCCAATGTTTTTATGGGTGTTGCTGGAGTGAATTTATTTAGTTCTCCAATAAATGTTGCATAGTGTGTCCATATATCATATGATATGTCCATACTTGGGAGTAAGTTTTGGGCCTTAGAATTTTTCTTCCTAGTTTTCCACAGCATTTCACATACTCTGTACGGAAACGAGAGCGAATCTTCCAGGTCTACCCATGCTACTGTCCCTGGTTTAGAATGATACAGTAATGTTTGCACCATTCTAGACGCATAGTAGTACCTTTGGAGTGAGGGTACTCCCAACCCTCCTTGCGAGTAAGGGAGCATTATCCATTTGTTAGCAATCCTGGTTGGTTTATGTCCATGAATAAATTGGAGCAGAGCAGCTTGGACTTCTCTCAAAAAATTGGAAGGTATTCGGATAGGTAAAGTCCTAAACATGTATAAGAACTTCGGCATTATCGTCATCTTAACTGCAGCTATTCGTCCCAGCCATGTGAGAAACAATTGGGCCCAAGTCCTTATGTCTTGCTTAATTGATTTCCAGAGGTGAATTATATTGCTTTCCATAAGGTCTTGTGGGTTTTTTGTTACTTTTATGCCAAGATATGAAATATAGTTCGTTCTCCAATCAAATGTATATTCTGATTTAAGGGTGTTCAGCAAGTTAAGAGGTATCCCTATGGGCAAGGCTTGCGTCTTAGATTCATTCACTTTGTGATATGATATAGAGCTAAACTCTGTTAGTAATTTTTGTATATGTCTGAGCGATTGTTCAGGTTGAGATAAAGCAATCAATATATCATCTGCGAAAAGAGCTAATTTTACCTCTTGTCGAGGAGCAAAGGTTATACCTTGGATATCAGGGTGGGCTCTGATGGCGGCCGCCAGCGGCTCCAGTGCAAGGACATAGAGCAGTGGGGAGAGCGGACATCCCTGCCTAGATCCATTCGAAATTTTAAAAGGATCTGATATGAACCCTGCGTATGACACGGCTGCAGATGGAGATGAGTAAAGGGCTAATACCGCTCTAATATATTCTGGTGGAAAACCAAATTTCTGGAGCACTTTTTCAAGATACCCCCAATGAAGACGGTCAAACGCCTTTTCTGCGTCTATGGCAAGTATGAGGTTAGCTGTTTTTTGTTTTCGTGCCCATGAAATGATATCTATCACCTTCCTTGTGTTGTCTGATGCCTGGCGCCCACTTACGAACCCTACTTGGTCGTACTGTAATAATGTGGGAATTATTTCTTTGATCCTATTTGCTAGTATTTTAGCGTAGATTTTCATGTCGGTATTAAGTAAAGATATTGGTCTAAAGTTCGGGCATGATGTGGGGGGCTTCCCTGGTTTCGGTAGTGTAGTGATGTGGGCCGAAAGCATGGAGCTAGGGAATGTCCCTTTCTTGCTGCATGCTTGAAAGACTTTTACTAAATGAGGGGCTAATATACCTGAGAACTGTTTATAATATAAATTTGTGAGGCCGTCTGGGCCTGGTGATTTATTGTTTGGGAGTTGTGCTATACATGTGGTAACTTCCTTCAGCGAGATCTGAGCTGTCAACTTATTACTCTGTTGTTCCTCAATATTGGGTAACTGAGTATTTTGGAGAAAACTATTGATCTTTTCCATTGAGGGTTGGGGTGTGTTCCCGTCCTCTGATAGGTTGTATAGTTTAGCGTAATATTTTGCGAAAATATCGGGTATTTTTGCAGGGTTCATTATTTTTTCTCCCGTTTGTGAGTATATAAAAGGGATTGCCTGTTTGGCTTCTTGTTTTCTTAGGCGCTTAGCTAAAAGTTTGCTCGCTTTGTTACCATTATTGTAATAATTTTGTTTTAGCTTCCTTATCATTAACTGTGTGTGAATTAATTGTATTTTATTCAACTCTGCTTTTACCAATTGTATTCTTTTTGTTCTTTGTGATGTAATTTTTATTTTATTTTGAGATTCTAATTCTTGTAGTTCTTCTATTAGGGATTTCAAATTTTTTTCTCTTTGTTTTTTTTCATATGAAGCTTGGGATATGAAGTGACCCCGCACAACTGTTTTATGTGCTTCCCATAAAATTTCTGGGTTTACGTCTGGGTTATCATTTAAATTGAAATATTCAGAAATAGTCTGGAGGTTTGAGGATTGAAGCTGTTTGTGCAATAAAAGGGAGTCGTTCAGTCTCCATGTCCCTCTGCCTCTGATTGGGAAGTTTTCGTTCAGTGTAAGGTAGATTGGAGCATGGTCCGACCACTGGATCGGCCCTATGCTACACTCCCTAACTCTCTGCAAAGTGTTTTTGTCTAATAAAAAATAATCTAGTCTTGTATATGACCTGTGGACCGACGAATAAAAGGAGTAGTCCCTATCCTGTATATGTTGAGTGCGCCAGACATCATACAATTTGTGTTCTAGCAACATCTGTTGCAGAATCTTACTTTGGGCTTGTGTGCTTTTTAAATGGTGTGATGTTAGGGTTGTTGAAGTATCTAACGCTGGGTCCGCCAATGTATTAAAGTCCCCACAGACTATCATCGAGCCCACCCTGAAATCCATTGCTCTTTCCACAGTAGAACGAAGATACTGAGCTGAGCCCGAGTTGGGGGCATAAATATTAACTAAGGTATACTGAATATTGTTAATGGTAGCTAATAAGATTAAGAATCTGCCTTTTGGGTCTCTCTTAACTTATTGAACTGTAATTGCCAGTGTATTGTGTATCCAGATGGACACTCCTGCTTTCTTTTTTTTATTTGTAGAGTGGTACACTACTGGGTATTGTTTGGAGGCCATGTTAGGGATTTTGTTAGTGGCAAGGTGTGTTTCTTGAGCGAATAATATTTGGGCGTTTGAGGTTTGGGCTTCTTTGAAAAATAATCTTCTTTTGTGGGGCGAGTTGAGCCCTTTTGTGTTCAATGATAGAATTTTAATGCTCATTTCTTGTTATCTGTGTTGTTCTGGTATAAATGATCGTGCTTTGTTACTGGTTGTTTCTGTGTGTGAAAATGTATTTGTTCTTTACTTACAATACTCCGTGGGATGATCGTTCCCAGTGTATTCCTCTTGGACTGTCTGTGTTGTCTATCTGCTCTTCGGTTTATTTTTGTGTGGTACCGCCGTGCTTGGATGATCTGCCCATCGCTTTGTCGTTCCTTAATAAGTGGGGGGGAGGGATAGAAAAAAGAAGGAAGATAGAGAAAAAGACAAGTAGATGCCAAAATTTGGCCAAGTAAATATTGTGTTAATAATACTATTATGTCAATTTTTGGAATCAATATCAATATGCACACATTCCTCGTTCCCAGACGAGGGGGTTTTTGGGATCTAGATCTAGAGCACTGCCTCATTCCTAAAGGTGAGTGCCAGGACCGGGGAATAGTCCTGTTTTTATTAACACCAAATCTTAACTGTATTTAACGTAAACAACATCATCAGCAAACATGAATTAACTTAATCTCGGTTGTATTCTTTGTCTGTGTAGCCTGACTACTTCCTCGCAACCATACACCAGATTTATATTCCATCTTTATACTACCTGGGGAATTTCGATATTATCTAAACCGTCCCACCCTTCACTTCACCTTTTGCTCGTATGATTTAGTGTACATTTTTATTTCCTGTACCAAGGGTTTTTTTTTTTCCCCCTGCTTTTATGCTGTTCTTCTGTTCCCAACTATCTGTGTTTCTGTATTCTCTGGAAGGAAGGTTGGTTATTGATATATCCTCCCTTGCTGACTTGTGTCTAATATTTCCCTTAAACTTTATTCGTCTCGTGCCCTAATTTTCCCTCTTACACCTCCAGTGAGGGGTATTGACTCTATTAAACTTTAAACAACGCTTCCAATTGTTTCCTGAAAACTTTGACAAGAGAAATGGTTAGGTGTGGTGTTTCTTGGCTACCAGGTAAGTTCGGTAGATGGTGTTAAATAAGTCCATTGTTGCACCAGTTTGAACCTCTCATTGCTAGGATTGTCTCTAGCCGGAGTCTGACACATCTGGACCCGTAGGCTATTCATCTCTTGTACCGGTTTGATATGGTTTTTGACAGGGGAGTTTCATGATGGCGTTGTATCCTCCGACATCCCTCGTTTTGTCTGGCGGATGGGTGCGATGCAGCAGCAGGCCACGGACATGATCCGAGTCTATGCGAAAACAGTGGACTCCTCGAAGGTCTTGCCAATACTTTCTTTTATTGTGCGGTCGCGGGGGTTTGGACACCATGATTGAAAGGTGATTTCCCCTTTGTTTGGACCGTCGACCATTCTTTTTCCATTCTTGGTTTCTTCCTTTGTTCCGGACCTTCTTTTTCCTGTAAAGGAATGTTCCTTTGCTTCAAGTATTGGAGGCCTTCCTCTCTCGTTGCAATTGTCGTGGTTACTCCATTACTGTTGACAATTATTTTAGTGGGGAATCCCCATTTGTATTTAACGTTCGCTTCCCGGAGTGCTGAAGTGATGTTCTTGAGTGCTCTCCTCTGCATTAACGTTGCGGCTGAGACGTCAGAGAAGATCTGTATGTTCTGAAAGGATTCTGGCAGTCGATCTTGTTGTCTGCTTGCCTTCAGTAAATTCTCCTTAATATGGAAATAGTGTAGAAGAAGTATTACATCCCTTGGGATGTCTGCCGGGAGACTTCTGGGCTTCGGTATTCTATGTATCCGATCCATCAGTAGTTCCGCAGTAGTGGTTTCAGGCAGCATGGCGGTAAATAATACAAGGGCCCACTCTTGTAAACGAGATGGGTGTACCTCCTCTGGAACCCCTCTTATTCTGAGATTGTTCCTTCGAGATCGATTTTCCATGTCCCCGAGTTTCTCTTTTAGCCATATTACTTCTTTTTGTAGGTCGCCTTGTCGATCTGTTAATATATTATGTGTGGATACCATGTCGTCCATTTTCATTTCTATTTTGTTAGTCCTGTCTCCCAATTCCTTTAGTTCAGCCGTAAAGAGATGGTTAAATGCTTGTATGTCATCCTTGATCTGCGTACGTAGAGTAGCAAACATTTTTTTCATATCTCCGACAGGTATCATTGCCGAGATTGATGATCCAGAGGCGGATTCGTCTGCTTCAGACATCTCCTCTTCATCGAGGTCCGCCTGGGCGCCATCTTGGAGCAAGGCCTCAGGCAACTGTTGCGATCTTTTGGCTCCCCTTGGGGTAAGAAATTTCATCATTTTCTCTTGGTTTTTTTCTTTGCCTGTGTGTGGACATTGTAATTTGTCGTGGTAGTTTGCTTTTCTTTTCGATTTGGGTTGCTTTTTCTATGTTATATGCCCGGTCCTAGCAGGAGCTCCTTCACTTTGCTGCCAGTTCCGTTGCGTGCTTAACCACGCCCCCCTTAACATGCTTTTTTAAGCATACAGTTGTACAGTAAGAATGTTCAAAATACAGCTACATTTGGGTGCTCCCCTGCTCTCTTACTGGCTCCCGGTATCATAGTGGGCAGGACTAGGTGGCTGGTACAACTTTTTTTTACCTGCCTTCCAACACAGCCCTGCCTTCAGACTTATAGACCTCATTCTGTGTCTCCAGCCCCAAAGTGAGAAATTTCTGCTGTGAAGTCACTAGGGGGTGGCACCCAAAAACAATATATTTCCCAAAATGGCGGCGCCCAGTCACACATGTTTAGTAACCGATTTTATTAAATACAGTGATATAACTGATATAAAGTGATATAAGACAAAAGACATTTCTTAAATCAACAATACAAAATAAAAAACTAAAAACTTAATTTTTTGGTGGGAGTGTCCCTTTAACCTCTTATATTTGGGTCATACCATATATATATATATATATATATTCTTATTTGCTTTCTTTTTTCAGTAATCTCCATTTAAAAGTAGTTTACATGCTTTTTGCTTCAACCAGTGGTGAACTGTAAAGGTCAGTCATCATTACCTGAGTTGGAAAAATTATCTAAATTTGCCACACCACAGTTAATTGTCCTGTGAACAGACCCCAATTAAACCTTATCAGCTACCAGTTACTGGAGGAAGTTGTTACTGCACATGCTGAGGTCAGGAGGACCTGGTTCACCTGTACATAAACTTCTAATGTAAACAAACAAGAGCTAAACAGAATACTTTCTAAGACAGCCTCACGGATTGTCTGCATGTACTTGTATTCAAACAAACTCTGTTCAGGTTAAACACCACTATTCGCATGAAAGTTAGTTTAATGCCTGGAGTGTATGTGGTAATATTAGACCGTCTGATTTGTGCTTCTTTTTGATGTAGGCTTACTGCATTATTTAAGGGTGAGTTTATACTTATAATATTTTAAGTTATTCTGCTAATATCTTGTAGGTTTGTAGGTGTTGCCTTTCTTTAGTACATGTATTATGGTTTGTTTAATTGACCAAAGACATTTTTGGTACAGGTTGAGTATCCCTTATCCGGTATTGTGTTATCCCAAATTTTCATTCATACTACTGTATTTCATGAATGCTGAGAGGTTTATTATAGCTTCAGAGGCGGCTCTCTAATTAGGGGAGTTAGGCAGCCGCCTAAGGCCTCGCACTCACAGGGGCTTCGCGTCTGCCTAACTCACCTTATAGCAGCGGTGGCGAACCTATGGCACGCGTGCCACTACTGGCACGCCGAGCCCTCAGCAGTGGCACGCGGCCAGGTTCAGCTCTCACCGCTTATCTGCTCCGTTGCCCTGGAGGTGCAGGCATCAGCGTAAAAGATTGGCGCCGCCGGTCATCTGCTTCTTCTCCAGATGATTGGCGCATGCGCGTTCTGTGAAGAAGCGTTCAAGTCGGAAACCAATTAACTGTTTGCTTTCCGACTTGAACGCTTCTTCACATTACACACATGCGTCAATCATCTGGAGAAGAAGCAGGTGACCAGCAGCGCCCGTCTATTACACTGATGCCTGCACCTCCAGGACAACGGAGCAGATAAGCGGTGAGAGCTGAACCTGCATGTGTGTGTGCGTTTGTGAGTATAAGTGTGTGTGTGTGCGAGTGTGAGTATGAATATGATAAGTGTGTGTGTGTGTGTGTGAGTATAAGTGTGCGTGCGCATAAGTATAAGTGTGTGTATGAGTATAACCGTGTGTGAGTATGCGGTGTTGGCACTTTGTGGTCTGCAAATTTGTGTCGGTCAAAAATTGGGCACTCGGGACCAAAAACGTTCGCCATCACTGCCTTATAGCCTTTGATGTAACGGGAGCTTAACGCTGTCGTTAAGCTCCCTGTTACACTAAGCTTGGTCGTCTCCTCCGTGCATCTTCCCTCCTGCACGGAGGAAGGAAACTCTGGTCGCGTTTTTTGTTTTCTAACTTTATTGAAGTCGCGCAACTTCAAGTTAAAAAAAAAAAAAACACTACCGGAGTTACCTCCAGAGCAACAAGGAGGTAAGTACGGGTAATGGGGGGAGGAGGGTGGCATTAAACAATCAAAATCCTGGCATATTGAGGGGTACAGTACTGGCATATTGAGGGGCACAATCCTGGCTTATTAAATGGCTAAATCCTGGCATATTAAGTGGCTAAATACTAGCATATTGAATGGTAAAATCCTGGCATATTGAATGGCTAAATCCTGGCATATTGAATGGCTGAATACTAGCATATTGGGTGGCACAATACTAGCATTACTAGTATATTGAGTGGCAAAATACTGGCATATTGACTGGCAAAATACTGGCATATTGAGTGGCTAAATACTGGCATACTGAATGGCAAAATCCTGGCATATTGAGTGGCTAAATCCTGGCATATTGAGTGGCTAAATCCTGGCATATTGAGTGGCAAAATACTGGCATATTGAGGGGCAAAATTCTGGCATATTAAAGGGCAAAATCCTGGCATATTGAGGGGCAGAATCCTGGCACATTGAATGGTAAAATCCTGACATACTGAATGGCTAAATCCTGGCATATTAAGTGGATAAATACTAGCATATTGGGTGGCACAATACTAGCATTACTAGTATATTTAGTGGCAAAATCCTGGTATATTGAGTGGCAGAATTCTGATATATTGAATGGTTAAATTCTGGCATATTGAGTGTCTAAATCCTGGCATATTGAGTGGCAAAATACTGGCATATTGAATGGCAAAATACTGGCATATTGTATGGCTAAATTCTGGCATACTGAGTGGCTAAATCCTGGGATATGGAGTGGCAAAATACTGGCACACTGAGTGGCTAAATTCTGGCATATTGAATGGCTAAATCCTGGAATACTGAGTGGCTAAATCCTGGCATACTGAGTGGCGAAATCCTGACATACTGAGTGGCAAAATCCTGGCATACTGAGTGGCAAAATACTGGCATACTGAGTGGCAAAATACTGGCATATTGACCAACTGCTCCTTACCACCCTCCATATTATACTAGACATGGATAACATGCTTGTGATGGTAGGTGGGGCGAGTGGCATACTGAATGGCAAAATCCTGGTATATTGAGTGGCTAAATCCTGGCATATTGAGTGACAAAATCCTGGCATATTGAGTGGCTAAATCCTGGCATATTGGGTGGCAAAATACTGGCATATTGGGTGGCAAAATACTGGCATATTGAGGGGCACAATCCTGGCTTATTAAATGGCTAAATCCTGGCATATTAAATGCTTAATCCTGGCATATTAAATGGCTAAATCCTGGCATATTGAGTTGCTAACTCCTGGCATATTAAATGGCTTAATCCTGGCATATGAAATGGCTAAATGTTGACATACTGAGTGGCAAAATACTGGCATATTGAATGGCAAAATACTGGCATATTGAGTAGCTAAATACTGGCATATTGACCAACTGCTCCTTAACACCCTCCATATTATACTAGACCTGGATAACATGCTTGTGATTGTAGGTGGGGCGAGTGGGAGATATTGTGCCAGGCCTCCAGCACAACATGGTCTGTGAGACCACTTTTAACATCTTCCTTCTGGCTGACTGTTTCTGTTAGTGTGTGATTGTGTTCAGGCTGTGTGTGTCTGTGAGTCAGTGTGTGCTGGCTGAGTGTGTCTATGAATGACTGTGTGATATGTGTTAGTGTTCACATTTAGGACACAGCAATAAGAATGTGAGTTGGTCAGCCACACACTGTTTATCTATACCAAATGTTTCTAGATATTTGTAGAATAATTATGAGAGAAAAAAATTCTAGGAGCTGTAAATTCCTAGAAGCTGGGAATTTAAGTCTAATCTTGAAGTATGCTATTTATACAGTTCATTTTTATTATCACTTGCATATATTTTATTTAATAATGCGACTCATGTTCGACTTTCGCCTAAGGTCTCACAAAGTCTAGAGCCACCTCTGTATATCATATTGGGGAAAATGATCTGTTATCTAAAATGATCCATTTTCCAAAATACTTCTGATTCCAAGCATTTTGGATAAGGGATATTCAACTTGCATTATTGCAGAAAAGCCAAACTAGAATTAGCAAGTACAGTTTAACCCCTTGATACAAACGTTGCTTGCATCCCAAATGACGCAAGCACCAAAACGTCATGGCCAGGAACACTATGGCAGAGACCAGATCAGGGTCTTAATAGACACTGTGGGTTCCTGGCAAAAAATCAAACCGAACTCAAGCGCCCTTTTGATAAATTAAAGGTCTGTGACGAAAACACACGAGAGTTGAAACGTTGCATGCGTCTGATCAATACATTTCTCACGTTTGTATCAAGTGCTGGGCGTCCATTGAGTTTGTATGTTTTGTGATTAAGACTTTTTTTTTCTCTAAAACTGTCCGGTCAGTGCCAAGTTGATGCTCTTCCTCAGTATTGTACAACTTTTTTAATGTTGAGGGCTCTGCACTATGGAAAAGCTTGGGGTGGGGGGGGGCAGACTTCTTTGAGACAATAATATAGAACCTATGCACTTGTGGCAGCACAAAAACCCTTGAGGGCCACATCCCAGACGTGAGCCTGAAGTAGTTTAATGCTTGGGGTGAGGGTTATTACTTTCATGAGATAACAAAATAGAACGTATGCACTTGTGACCTCACAAAAACCCTTGAGGGCCACATCTGACACATGGGCTGCCAGTAGCATATCGCCTCCATGCACTCCATTGTTTATCGATAGGTTTGCCACCCTATCAAAAAAAATAGCTAGAAGCCTTTGTTAAGTCTATGGGGGCAAGTATTTATTTTTATTTTTTGGAAACCTTATCTATTGACAATTGTTCAGGAGGTGTCAAATGGATAAATGACTAATTTTACTGTGTGAAATCCAGTTGAACGGTATGTTTAATGGCAGCTCACTATATAAAAGGACTCTACTTCCCACACATCAGAGGGAAAAAAGATAATGTGGAAGAGAAAATAATACTGTTAATTTTATTTTAGGTAGCAGAAATCTGTATACAGTTGTTCACTCTGTTTATTAAGACATTTGACATTAAAAAGTTGCAGTCACACAGTTCACTACAGGAAGAACTACAGGAAGTAAGAGCTGCCAAAATAGAAAGAGATGACAGGAAAAGCAAAATGACAGAAGAATATCATATTCTCACATATGTTTGCTAGGTCAGATTATAACATGTATGAACAAACCTCCCACTGAAGATTTCAAGAGAATTAAAATTGGGGTATTTTTATTGGTAAGTTATAGACATGTGCATTCATTTTCGGACGCATGCATTTTCGGTTTATTGAATGCATGTAATGCTATTGGTATTCTATAAACCGACTCTATTTCGGTTTATAGAATGCCAATTGGACGCATGATTTTCGTTTATTAACCATTCGTTCATTCGGCTTTCGTTAGTTTAGCATTTTCGTTATTCGTTTTTTTCGGACGAATGGACGAAAATGCTATTTTCGGACGAAAATGCATTTGTCCAAAAACTAATGCTATTTCGGTTTATAGAAAGCCAATAGCATTACATACATTCCATAAACCAAAAGAGAGGTTAAAATAGGTCAATTCATACGAATGAATAAAACAAAATGAAAATAATGAACGAATTTCATCTGAAACGAATGCAGTAATGAAAGAAAATTTGTTTTGGACGAAATAAATAACATTTTCGTCCAAATGGACAAAAACGAAACGAAAATTTTAGTTTTGCACATGTCTAGTAAGTTATGTAACGGTCTTTTAAAATGCAAAACTCTAGCTTCTGCTGGACTGCAACTCACAATAGGCTCAGCTGGTGTGAGATAGCCTAGAAGTGCTGTATTTTGTATGGTGCAATATTTAAAAAAAGGGTTAAATAAATACAGTTGATCCATGCAAGGTACTGGTTTGCCATAGAATCGAAATACATATGAATACATGTTTTTTGCTTTTACCAGCACGCTGGCAACCTAACATAGAAATGACAGATGTACTTTCTACTTCTATAGTTTGCCAATATATAGGCTGTGTTTGCTTTAGCATTTCTTGCATGTTGATATTTCCATTCCTTTACAGTTCATATGTCAGCAGGATTGTGTTTGTGGCAGGTGAGCAGATGTGAATGAGATGTTTGGATTGATATGTACACTTCTTTGCTCACAAGTGATGTTTCCATTACAGTGAGCGCATGCACACTTACAGAGATTCTTCAGTGTCGCAATGTCCTCACAGAGCTGACCCAGAGTCAAAATGTCCCCTGAGAAGCCTAGAGTGATAATGCTTCCATAGAGCTGCCTCGGTGTCACAATGTCACCCAGTCACAATGATCCAACCAAGGATTATAAATCCTCCACAAAGCCCCAGTGTCATCATTACCCATACAGCTTCCCTAATGTCACAATTTCTCCCCAAAGCTGCCTCGGTGTCACCATGCCCACATATAGCTCTCTTAATGCCACAGTGTCCCACAGAGTTGCCACAGTGTCCCCCAGACCTGTCCCAGTGTAACAGTATCCCCCAGACCTTCCTCAATATCACAATCCCCCCAAGGAGTGTGGGTCTGTGGTACAGATCTGCCCCAGAGTCATAATGCTGATAGAGAAAACAAAACACCAGAGCCGGTGTTCTGACATTTTAGAACACTGACCCTGCAGTGACGGCCTGTGGGTCAATTGATGCAGGTGGCATTTTAAGAGTGAGCGGCACACTAACACCATTATTTTTTTTACATTTATTTTAGTGCTCCCTGCCTAGGATGAATAATCCGAGCACTGGGTGTTACGTGAAGAGATGAGATTCCTCTCATCCTGATATTACACAGATTTCCACATTTAAAACAATACATACATATTTATATAAGTAAGTTGGGGTGAGAACATACAGGTATATATAAAGCTAAATATAAAAAAAATATATAATAATAAACATGTAAAACATATATGATTTGTTGTAATCTAATAACAGGTACATTTTATTAAGTTGAGAGAAACATTTTTATTTTAGGGATTCGCCCTTTTTAATATACCTTTCAACAGATGTGAGATCTTATACAGGTATTAGATTTCCACGCCTCTGTTATTCTTTGCTGGTAAGATTTTTAAAGGAGTTGAGCATTGAGATCTATTTTTTGTGTTGCATGATAGACTGTTATTCCTGCAGTGCAGTTTGGAGGAGGAAAGATGGCTTCAACATAGAAAGAGACTGGCTAGGAGCAAGCACCTTTAAGCTCATTGCCTGTAGGTTTTGGAGATAGCCTCAGGGTGTTTCATAGGGTTGCCACTTTTTTTGCAAAACAAAACCGGCCATACTACTGCCTCCATAGACTTAACATTGGCAGCAAGCAAGTTTTTTACCGGCCTGCCGGTAAAATACCGGCCGGCCGTCAACCCTAGTGTCTCAGGATATAGCCCAGAGACAATAGGACAATGGGCTATAGACTGAGACATCCTGGTAAATTGGGGATTAGCAGTAATTCAATTAAGGGAGGGGATCTTAATTGGGGTCAGGGAAGGTTTTCAGTAGGGGGAGTATAGGAGGAGAATAGTGGGGGGAGTTAGGGTAATCAGTTAGGGCTATTTTAACTGTAATTTGTGGGGTGAATCAGTCTAATACTTGTTCTCCTTTGTTTAAGGTACCGCTCAGTGATGGGTTTTAAGTGCCCCCACTTCGGAGGTCAACCTTCAACAGCGGACCCCCAGAAAAATCCAGATGCCTAAGCGGTACCACCAGGATCACCTGGCGGGTGGTAAATCGGTCCAGAGCTCCAGGCCGCAGCATGTACCCCCTGTCCATTCTATGACCGTCCGGTCGTCCAGGTCTTCTAGCTTATCTCAGGTCTCCCTCTCCTCTCCATTGTTCCTCCACGCTACTTCATCTTATATTTCTCTGCCCTGCCCTGTTGCTTCCTCTCAACCTGTCCCCGCATCCACTTCTTCCCTCTTTGCTTCTCTCCCCCCATGCTCTGCTCCCCAGGCCACATTTGTTCCCCCTGGGTGCTCTGGTTTTTCTCCTCCAGGTGCCGCTTCCAGTTCCTCAGAATCTTTATCTTTGGTTAGCGTTCCATCCCATCCTTCCTCCATCCCGTGCAACCTCCACCCAGCCAGTATGTTTTGCCCAACCAGTCTCCGGTTCCCCATGGCGGTTTTCAATACATTCTGCCCCCTCCAGGATGGGATCATTGCAACTCCATCAAAGGGTTTTCTACCTTTCCGATTCCTCCTGCTCCTGCTAGTTTTTCTCACCCCCTCCCTTCAATGACTAACGGCTTTCCTGGCTCTGTAATTCCTCTGGTCCCCCTCTTCTTTGCTGGTCCCTCAGCATCCTCCGTGTCCCGGTCCCAGTTATTTCCCCCCCCTGGTTTGGTTTTGGGGTGGTCCTACCACCTTTTATCCCCCCCCCCCCTTCGTTTCCACTCCAGCAGCCCCAGGAGCATCAGCAAATTAGTAGTATTGCTTTTTCTGAAAAAAAATAATACAGTCTACAGTCAAGGACTGCACCAGGGTGCAGGAGGGACGGGAGAGAACAAACAGCGCAGCCGGAGCATTGGAGAGTTGGGGGAGCATCATTTTCAGTTATCTTCGTCAGCTAGTGACTCAGATATTTCATATTGTCTTGATGATGATGATGTTGATGATAATGTCGATCAGAAAAGTAAAGGAGTTGTTAAATTGATAAAGTGCTATTTGAGGGGGCTGAATCGCAGGAGGAAGTCCAAGGGCGGGAAGAGAGAAAATAGGAGAGAAACGGTTTTAAAGTTGATGGGCGAGGGGGACACTTATGTATGCTCTATAACAACTGCCCACAGTCATATCAAGGAGAAAGTTAGAAAGAGAATTAGGGACAGGAAATATATCAACGTGTATGCACTGACTAAAGAGGTAGTACTTGAGGATGGGGAGGATAAGGAGGAGAAGCAAGCAAAAAAGACCCCTAAAGGTATACTTCAGTGGGTGAGAGGTTTCTTTGTGTATGCCAGTGCTTACATAGAGGAGTGGCCGCAGGAAGCACTAAATGTGGTGAAGTATGGAGATTTAATAGTTGACATGTTTCAGAGATTTGGGGCTACTTGTTGGTCAGATTATGACAAAGCATTTAGGAAGAAGATGTCTCACTCTAGAATTGTAACCTTTGGCAAGAAGGATGTGGATTTGTGGACAAACCTGGTTGGCTACAACAGAGGTGGCCAGTCCTCACTGGAGGGAAAGAGCATTATAGCAATGGCAGAGTAAAACAGGGCTGCTGGGATTACAATGAGAAGAAGTGTTCAAAAGGTTTTGCCTGCAGATTCAAGCATGCATGTAGAGGTTGTGGAAATGGGCATCCCGAGGTGGTATTTGTGGAAGAAACAGGGTTATGAAGGGAATAAGGGTTTCCATTCGTGCTGAAGCTAGAAAAGGCATCGTTGCCAGTGGTAGTAAATAGGCTAAAGCACTTGCTGAGAAATTATCCAGACAGGGCTAGAGCACGTTTGTTGTTGGCAGGTTTTCAATTTGGTTTTAAGATTCCAGTACCAGGCCTCGTTGGCCACGGTTGCAGGTTAAGAATATAAAATCAGCTGAAATGTACCCAGAAGTGGTATGGGCAAAGTTACAAAAGGGGATTGATTTAGGAAGGATAGCTGATCCTTTTAGTTTTTCTCCCCTGGACGAGCTCTGTATATCCCTGTTAGGCGTAGTGCCCAAAAGCGAGGAGGGGAAGTTTAGATTGATTCCTTAAGTATGTTACCCAGAGGGTGCGTCCGTGAATGATTGGACAAGGAGGTTTGTAGTGTACATTCCCAATCATTTGCTCTGGAGATTGTCAGGGGATTAGGACCTAATGCCTTGTTGGCAAAACCGGATATTGAGTCTACCTGTAGATTGCCATTACATACAGATAGCTTCAAGTATACAGGCTGTGTATTTGAGGGCAGGTTTTATGTGGATGAATGCCCATGGGGTGTTCAATATATTGTGCTTACTTTGAGGCATTCAGTACATTCTTGCACTCGCACTTGGAAAAGGACTGTGAGATTAGCATAGCATTGCCCATTACTTGCTGATAGGAGGGTCAGGAACTGTCACAAATTGTTATTTTCATTGGAAAGTTTGTTAAGCAAGCTAGGAGAGCCAGTCTCAGCAGACAAGACAGTGTTGCCATGTCACAGGTTGTCATTTTTGGGATTAGAAATAGATACACAGGATGGGGTATGTAGGCTTCCAAGAGATAAAGTGGGCAAGGCGAGGGATTGCATTGAGGGCCATGCAGAGTAGCAAGCTACCATTGAGAGAGGTACAGTCTATGCTGAGGGCTACTTAACTTTGCATGCAGGGTCATTCCAATGGGAAGCATATTTAACCGGCCACCGCAGGTTTGAGGCAGAAGCACTTCAAATTGAGGGTGTCAAAGCAGATGAGGGAGGACCTGGCAATATGGGTCTCCTTTTTGTCACAGTATAATGGGGTACAGCTGTCGAGAGGGAACGAGCAGGTTAATTCTGAGTTAGAACTCTATACAGATGCGGAAGTGGACATTTTTGGTGAATTCTTCAAGGTTGGTATGCGGAGCGATGGCCAGGAGATTGGTAGCAGGAGAGATTATCTATGACTATAACTTACCTGGAGCTTTTTTCCAATTGTGGTAGCCACTGAGCTATGGTGGATGGATTAGAGGAAAAGGAAAGTCCTATTCTGGACAGAAAACTTGAGTGTGGTGTTTGCAATTAACAAGTCCTTGCCAGTGGTAAGACTATTGCAGCATTTGGTGCTGTGCTGTATGGAGTATATCATTAAGTCCATGGCTAAGCATGTCCCAGGAGTGGTAAACACAATAGCAGATGCTCTTTCTAGAGGTGACATGGGAAGGTTCTGCAAGGCAGCTCCATTGGCTAAAGCTCAGGGCGTTCACTTTCCTATAAAACTTTGGCAGTTGGGGACAGCCGTCTAGATTTGTTGACAGAAAACTCTCTGGCTCCGAAAACCTGGGTTACCCATACAGGTGAATGGAACATATGGGTAGATTTTGTCAGGTCTTGGCGCAAGAGCCGCTCATACTCTAGGCAACTCCTGTTAAGGTAGGTCGAGCACCTGCATGGGGTAGGGGTTTCTAGGGTTAGAGTCAGCGCTGGAAGCTATCTCATTCTTTAACAAAATTCAGGGGTTGGTGGATCATACCAAATCATTGCAGGGACCCCTTTGAATTATACTTTTTTTATGCTGCTTTTGTCATGGCTTATAAAGGGGCTTTCAGAATAGGTGAGTTGGCAGCACAGTCCAAAAATCAGTTCAGGTCAGCTTTACAGGAGGCAAATGTTCAATGTGAAGGGAGCGACTGATCAGGAAGGGAAAGGGAAATGGCAGTCACTTCTAGAGGACGGGACAGCATTGTGCCCAGTGGCAGCTGTTAAGAGTTACTTGACAGCGAGGCCTAACATCAAGAACTCATTTTTAGTTCACAGTAACGTTTCCCCCCTTACACAGTTCCAATTTAAAGCAATATTGTACAAAGTATAAGTGGAAGTGGGGCTTGATCCTTCGTGTTTTGGAACACACTTATTCCATATATGTCCAGCTACCACGGCCGCAGTGGAGGACAAAAGCCAGAAGTACATAAAGAGGCTGGGCAGGTGGAGCCCTAACGCCTACAGGAAGTACATTAGGCTGAAGTCTGGCAAGAGTCAGTGAGGGTTGTTGTGAAATGTATTAATCATGGGCGCGAATTGGGTACGGACGGTGTGGTCAGGCCCATGTGGTGGAAGCATAGCCAGCCGGGTTTGACAAGTGGTTAAGCCAGGGAAGGTAGCTGGTGCAGGCAGGACCGGCTGTCATGTGCACTGCAGGCAGGTGGGGCTCAGCGCAGCTGTCTCCAGGTGGTAGGGGGTGATGCATTTGGTTTTGGGGACTCCTCCTTTTTCCTTTGTTATAAATAAATTACTTCAATTTGCCACCATATGCGAGTGTCCTGGTTTTATTCAAGTGTTGTATGGGGTAGCTAAAGATTGAATTTTCTCCATCGGTAAACCGGTAAGGCGTGGGAGTTTAATAGTTGTAGATCAAGCTGTTAAATGAGTTAACTGAAGGATAATCACTCATGTTTTTCTCACTCATCTGACATCATAAAGGGTTAAATGTGCAATGCCTTTTAAACAACACTGATGGTAGGGAACCAGACTCTGACTTGTTGAGCTGGGCAGTTTAGAAGGTATGCACTAAATATTTTGTTGCCTTCAAGATCTGATGGGATTTCTGTCTAAGCACGTGATGGTGAAACTCTGGAAGAGCTTGATGGCTTTTAAAAGCAGGGTGTTCCCTTTACTTTTGTTTGACAGGCATAAAGCTGTGCCCGTTGGATAAACAATATAAGTATACAAAGTCTTAGTAACTAAAGCTGATTACAACTGAATGCCAAGATTAGCGATGAATGGAAAGCTGTGCATTGGTTTTGGAAATGTAAAAAATATGTTGTCTTTAACTCATCATATGCTGGATCCAAAGAAAAGTCTGACCCCTGGACACTTTCCTGTTTAGACATTTAGCAGAAACATTTTTACTAGTGTCTCAACACCATATGGTGACAGAAAAAGGTGTATTTCTGGTTTATATGTCAGGCCAGAGCTGGGAAAGGTTTGGAACCACCCTGTGGTTTCAGAATGTAGTCACAGGCTGTATGAGCGGAGGGAATACATGCCAGGCTCTACTCTAAAGCTGTTAAGAAATCCAGATGCTCCCAAAAGGTGTTAAGCAGTTTTACCTTAGGCTACTTTCTTAAACATTACTTTAAAGTTGAAGTTTCTAGTCTCACAGTAATGCACCTGGCTGCAATTTTGTTTCAATTAAGTTGAGTTTTTTTTTTTTTAATTTAAGTGTACCGGGAAGATCTGTGGAGCCCACTTTCTTTCTTCCACGTTTATTTTTATTAAATGCACTGAAGGTTTTTCCTAGAGCTCACAATCTATTTTCTTCTTCACCCGAAGAGGTCAAATTTGGTTATATGGTTGTTTATTTATGTTAATGGAAAGATTAAAGTTTACTAATTATAAAAATGTATGGGTTAATTAAGATAGGAATACCTGCATTTTACATATGTTTGGTTTAAATATCTGGTTAGCACCTTCTACTGACCCCTCTCCCCCTTAACCTTTGGCTGGACACTTGAAAGAAAGTAATCGACAATGTATAGTGTTTCAAATAAGCAAATCCAAATTATCCCAAATATTAATTGTACTTGAAATCTGTACAGACCCGCTAGGGTTGCCAGTTTAGCAGATTTTTTTTCTGGACGTATAGAACTTTTACATGCTCCCCTGCCGAATGTAGAACGCACGTTTTGGAACAAGTTCATAGATCAAAGAGTGGATCCCATATGAACTCACTTAAGTATATAATTGATTTCTCTCACGAAATATCATTCTGCACAGAGTGAATGGAGGTAAAAAAGAATTGGTTTTAACCTGCTGAAGTTAGTTTGACAAGGGAGCTTAACAGCTGCGTTAAGCTCCCCTGTCAGATCAAAGACAACTAGGCAAGTTAGGCAGTTGCGAGGCCCCGTTAGCGCGAGGCCTTAGGCGACCGCCTAACTTGCCTAATTAGAGAGCCGTCTCTGCCTTGCACGTGGTTGCATGGTATTGGGGCCCTGTGAAAAAATTTAGCACCAGGGCACAATAAATTCTAGTTATGACTGTATAATGACCACAGGACTGTCTCCAAGGGGCAAAATTGTAATTTGTCCAAAGCTCAACCACTGAAAACCCCAAGTTGATTTTTTTTTAGCAGTAATGGTCATTCACTAAATGGATGAATGCAGAGGAGAAGGAGCAGAGTTGGGTACATTTAACAGACTTACAAAATGTTACATATGCCTTTTAGAGTAGACTGAACCAGAAATATTAAACAGAGCTTGATATTTGTTTGAATACCACAGTATTCTCTAGAGAGCGTTTGTAATGACAGAAACATTTAAACACTATACCACATTGGTTCATCCAGTATTACAGTAACTGCAGAGTGAAAACTCTTCAACTCCATTGAGATTCCCCATCCCCCGAAAATGTTACATAGTATTTTAAACATGTTTTAAAGAAATATACTACTGCAACCAGGAGAGACAGGCTATATTATGGACCCAAGTTCTTCTGTCGCTCGTCTTCCCCCTGAATCGTCTGTGATGTACGGTAATGTTCTCACTGCTCCCATACAGAAAAAAAATTGAGACAAAAATGGATGTGGGATTATAGTGGAGGTTATGTTTGTCAACCCTGTTGCTGTGGAAAACTGCAGACAGTAGTTTGTTTGGTTGATCACAAGTGGAAATGTAGATAACTGCTTTTGGGATTTTAGCCATACAATTCCAGCCATGTTGAGGCAATTATAACTTTAGGTTCCATAAAGCTAAACTACACTTCCTATCATGTTCAGGGAGCCATACAATTAACTAATCAGGAAGGGAACTGTTTGTAGCTGTTGTTGTGGCAATGGGTAGCCATCACAGACCCTTTCTTACACTAATCAATGATGGCTAACCTTTAGCACACCAGTTACCCTCAGATACCTCACTGCTCTGAGACACCAGGGAATAACAAATTCTGTGTATGTGGTTATTAACACATGCAGTGTGATTAATCTTGATAACCCAACTGTGTATGCATGATTGACACACTGATTGAAATGCAGCACTGACATGTTCCCTGTCAAGATATGAGCTCCCAAGGGGCCCAGCATTGCCGTCAGGTCAATGCGCGATGGTGTAACCCAAGGCTTGATACTCGTCCCCTAATATTCACATTATTCATAAATGATTTGCCTAATGTCTGCAAAGCATCAACTGTACACATGTACGCAAACAACACTATAATCTACACTAGCAAACCACATCTTCCACAGCTTGAGGCTGTTCTACAAGACCAGTTCACAGAGGTAGAAAAGTGTATAATAGATAACACACCTTTCCTAAACACTGACAAAACTGTCTCAATGCTCTTTGGAAAAGTACCTAAATTCCAAAATTCCAATATATTTATTAGAACAAAATCACATAGCACGCTGACTACAGTCAGTTCTTTCAAATATCTAGGTATGTGGCTAGATCCCAATCTATCATATGGTCCCCACATTAAAAAAGGCTCATCAAAACTTTATCCCAAACTAACTGCCCTGTACAGAAGCAAATCCTGCCTAATTCCTGCAGTAAGGAAACAGATTGTACAACAAATGCTAATGCCATTCATTGAATATGGGGGTGTAGTGCATGCACTTCAAACCCACTGTCATAAAATGACTACATTGTTTAACTCATTCTGTCGCTTTGTGTGTAGTTACATGACCCATCATTGTGATATGTTAAAAGAGCTAAACTGGCTGCCATGGAAATCCAGACGCACAACTTTCCAGCCTTATGTGTAAAAGCTTTTCTGGCAAGCTCGCACCCTACCTGAGTAGAATGCAATATGCGTGGACCCATTACATACTTGGAAAAGAGAGAAATGTCAATGTATCCTTCCTGGCAAAATACTTCAGAAATAAATAAATTGGGCTCACCTTCTAAAACTATGTTAACTAACATGTGTATGGTACAATGCATATACCATTTTAAATATGTTTTTATGAGGTAATAAAGGTAATTAGTTGTTGTCACACTAATTGCAGATTGATGAGCTCAGAAAATATGTGTAACCATTCACCCTTGTGCAGGCTCATCCAGGCTGTGTCTAGTCATTTCAGTATCCTTTTTGCTTAGCTTTCTTGTTTTTTTATATTTATGTTTATTCCTGCATTTCTGCCTTGTTCCTTGTATCCTTGTCTGGAGACAGACTGGCACCCTTCTCTTGTTCTTCCACAGAGCGGCACCTGACCAGTTAGCCTTAGTGTGGCACCTGCCCATTTGGCCCCAAAGCGGCACCTGCCTAATTCGGATACGGTCACATTCCAGCCCTGTCTAGTATTGCAGCCCTGTCTAGTTCAGCCATGTCTTAGAATCTGGTTGTATGTTTTCCTTGTTTCTGGCCTCTGTTGCTTTATTCTTCTGTTCAGGTTGAGTTCTGGTTTTATTGCTGTTTATTGTTCCATTCCATTCCAGGTTTTCGTTGTTTCTCTTTGCCTAGTTTCTCTGCTTTGTATAAATGTGTAACCTTGCCCGTTTGTGCTCTGTTCAGTTTCTCCAGCCTCCCAGTCTGTGCTGTTACAGGTAATCCCTGTGTGTATGTGCAATGTTAATCTTTTGATTCTGTAATAGTTAGGGACTTGCCTTATTGTGGGGTACCTTCAGATGGTTGGCAAGCTTAAACATATTGGCCAGTAGGTGAACTGAACCCCCACCATTCCATCTGTAGTGTTAGGCTACTTCCTGTATTTTTGTTTGTTCCTTTGTAACTTTCCTTAGCCCTGGCCTCTGTGTGTGTTGTATATGTGCTCTCTGTCTGTGTGCTGCATTATATCTAAATTATCTGTATCTCTCTGCCTGCAGCATTCTGCTAAGCCTATTAAAGTTTGTCTTCCATTCATGCTCCTGGAAGGCTGCAGGGTTTCTTCAGTTCTGGTTACTGTCTCTACATCTACTGAATACAATGGCTGCTCCTACAGGGTGTTCAAATGTGGCCAGAGGAACCTTGGGCCTCAAACCACAAGCGGAATGCAGTTACCAAGCATCAAGCCCTGTAAATCTGCTCTTTCCATTGAGCTCCTAATATCGGACGCTCAAGGTCTAATACCATCCTGGACCCTGTGCGTGACAATATGCACTTTTGAATAAACAGTTGAGGGGATTCAGGAAGTCCTTGTGCCCCAGTCTGCTATTCAAGCTCTGCTCTTTTGGCCTGATTTTTGCAATTCCCTTGTCAGTTCACCACAACAGACCTCCATGAAACAAACTCCTTCAAACAATATCCATTAGCTTGTTCAATTGGTACATAGTGTTTGCTTGCTATTTCACAAAGCCATATAAATCACTATTATTTACTTGGACGAATGCCATATGAAAAAATAAAAAACAGAAATGTGACAGATCCTCTTGAAACAAAATATTTTGAGTATGTTATGTTGAACCACATTGTAATGAAACACAATACATGTAACTCCGGAACAAGTTTAACCCCTTGACGACAAAGGACGTGCCAGGCACGTCCTGGGAGAAACTCCCTTAACGACAAAGGACGTGCCTGGCACGTCCTGCATTGAATGAAGCGGTTTTTGCGATCAACGACATCGAGGCAATAGCCAGCACCGAAATTTCTATTTCGGGACCCCCACGATCGCCCCACGGAGCGATCGCGGGGAGCCATATTGACGGAGCATGCTGCTCCGTCAATATGGCTAAGTCCTCTGCCGGTCTGAGCTTCGGAAGTGAAAGTAACTTCACTTCCGTCGCTCTGAATATGCTACTTGACTACCCCTAGTGGTAGTTTAGTAGCATTGCAATGGGAAATATTTAAAATAAATATTTAATTAATTAAAAACAGGTTATTTAGCTATATTAGCCTATAGGGTTAAAATTAAATATTTTTTAGCATAAGGGATAGGGTTAAAATTAAATTAAAGTTAAAAAATATTAAGGGATATAATAAGGATTAGAGTTGGGGTTAAATTTAGTGTTAGGGTTAAATTTTGGGTTCAGGTTGGGGTCAAAAGATCAATATAGGAAAAAAACAAAAAACACTATTTTTGGGTTTTGCCCCATAACTCGCAAAAAATACCGAAAAATATGGAAACATGCATATTTTTGAACTCGGGAGAACATTTAGAAACTATTTAGACGGGGTCTTTTTTAATGATTTTATTTGTGTAAATTATATTTTAGGTCAAAGTTAGAAAAAGTGTGTTTTTTTAAATTTTTCATCATATTTTATGATTTTTTTTGTAGTAAATTATAAGATATGATGAACATAATGGTATCTAATGAAAGCCCTTCTTATGACGATAAAAACAACATATAATTTGTGTGGGTACTGTATGTGAGAAAGAAAAAAATACAGCTAAACACAAACACCCTAGAAATGTCAAAACAGCCATTGTCACCAAGGGAAAGTCAAGGTGAAAATGTCTTGTCACTAAGGGATTAAACAACCTTTTAGCATCCCAGATGGTGCTGTCTGCCATTTTCATCATAAGATTCACAGACAACAGCACTTGGAGGACAAAAAGATGCCTAATCCGTCTTCTTAGATAAAGTGTTGCATATGTAGGGCCCAGTTACATTAGTCGTGGTGCTAAAAAGAAACTGGCAACAAGGTTTTTCTCCCAAACCACTCTAATATTACATAAGTCACCATGTCCAAAATGACAACAAAAAAAATCCTAATGAGTAGTTGCAATTGCTATTACATTGCATGTGATGTATAAGGATGCATGTGTAACCAGTATTTTGATACAGCACCTCCACCAAAATTGTATAAAAAATTACTTCTATTAAGACATATAAAAATCGCTATCTCATAGGGGAATACAGGTCTATTGTTAGCTACCACCTATATTTTCCTATGACCTATATTCTCTTCTTTTACATGTAATGTTTTCACACGCAATGCATATAGCTATTTCACACAAAGCGATCAGTAAGAAACATCATACCCACACACCCATATTGAAAAATCTGACAAAACATGCCAATGCTAGTAAGACACCATGTTATACTTACATTTACTTAGGGTGCACACCATTCGTCGCAATACCAAGCAGCATGTACCCCAATTCCTATGCCATATCCAGAAGCCATTGCAGCTGCTACATTAAAGAGAAGGCAACAGATTTCAAGAATATACAGGGACAGAGTCATTCCAGAATTGGTATTGTGTTAAATAGTTCTATTTTAGGAGAGGCATTCCAAATGTTAGGGGTGCCACTGACTGCACTTATGTGTGGACAGTGGCTCTCAGAGAGGATAAAGCTATACTAGACGGCTCACACATAGACGGCTTAAAACTGCAACATGAAAATCCTGGGTATTTGTATCTTTTCCCATAAGTTGCCATGATTCCTTCATCTTTAGGCAATCACCTGTATACAGAGATTTTTAGAGTGGTGCCCATCTCTTAGAGGGTCAACATTCTTTACATTAAGATTAAAATCTAGTACTTTTGGGATTATAGCAACATTGATATACCATGCTATCAAAAAAGATTACAATGGTAGCAGACATGCTAACATACCATATTTGCTCGAATATAAGATGACCCTGATTATAAGACGACCCCCCAAACTATGGATATTCCTTTAGGAAAAAAACTAAAAGCCTGAATATAAGACTACCCTATAGGAAAAAAGTTTAACTTGTATATATTCACATGTAAATTGCTTTTTCATATTTAATAAAAACTTATGATATAAAAAAAATGCATTTCTTGTTTTTATTTACCTTTTATGTGCCAATGCTGCCCCTACCCCCCAGGCTTACCCAATGCTCCCCCCAACGGTATCTGTCTCTCTCCCCCACCCTGCCACCAACGTTGTCTGTCTCTCTCCCCCACCCTCCCCACAAGTTGTCTGTCTCTCTCCCCCACCCTCCCCCCAACATTGTCTGTCTCTCTCCCCCACCCTCCCCCAATGTTGTCTGTCTCTCCACCCCTCCCTCCCCCCAGCGTTGTCTGTCTCTCTCCCCCACCCTCCCCAATATTGTCTGTCTCCCCCCCACCCTCCACCCAAGGGTGTCTGTCTCTCTCCCCCACCCTCCCCCCAATGTTGTCTGTCTCCCCCCACCCTCCCCCCAACGTAGCCTCCCTGGTGGCTAGTGGGGGCAGCCGGGGGATGTCTGCACGATATGTGGTATCCCTGGTGGCTATTGGGGGCAGCCAGGGGATGTCTGCATGATACGCGCAGACATCCTCCACTGCTGCCCGGTACTTCCGCCGGAACTTTTATGATGAAGCCGGAAGTACTCGGCTTCATCATAGAAGTCCCGGCGGTCATGCCAGGTGGCAGCGGAGGATGTCTGCACGCATTGCGCAGACATCAACCGGCTGTTATCGAGGGGGATCCAGGTCCCCTGCAGCTCTACGGGGGACCTTGATCCATGTCTTATAATCTTTGAGGTCAGACTATTAGACGACCTCGAATATAAGACGAGGGGTCTTTTTCAGAGCATTTGCTCTGAAAAAAAACTCGTCTTATATTCAAGCAAATACGGTAATTTATATTGATAACATGTATATGTTGGCCTTTCAAAAAGGAATGTGTGTGCCCTACAATATAACTTGTGTGCATTTATCATAGAATGTTATGTTCTCCATAACACTGCTGTGGAAACATGCTTATTGTGGTACATTGAACTATACCTTTTCAATTAATGCCTGTTGTTCTAAATTCCCTTGGTGGAGTATAGGCCTTAACTCATATCTCTGACCCTACAAACCATTGGTGACGTATAGGCAGGGCCGGCCCTATAATGGGGCAGAGTGGGTCAGCTGCCCCATGCGGCATCCTGGCAGAGGCGGCACTTTGCTCCTCCGTGCAGCTGTCTTTTTTTTTCTTTCTGTGTTCCTTGATTGAAGGAGATCTCAGCCAATCAGGTGAGACTTCTCAACTCTCCTGATTGTGTGAGTGAGTGTGTGTGTATGTATGTCAGTGTGAGTGAGAGTGTGTGTATGTCAGTGTGAGTGAGAGTGTGTGTATGTCAGTGTGAGTGAGTGTGTGTGTATGTATGTCAGTGTGAGTGAGAGTGTGTGTATGCCAGTGTGAGTGTGTGTATGCCAGTGTAAGTGAGAGAGTGTGTGTATGTCAGTGTAAATGAGAGCATCTGTGTATGTCAGTGTAAGTGAGAGCGTGTGTATGTCAGTGTAAGGGAGAGCGTGTGTATGTTAGTGTAAGTGAGAGCGTGTGTATGTCAGTGTAAGGGAGAGCGTGTGTATGGCAGTGTAAGTGAGAGCGTGTGTGTATGCCAGTGTGAGTGTGTGTATGCCAGTGTGAGAGAGTGTGTTTATGTCAGTGTAAGTGAGAGCATCTGTGTATGTCAGTGTAAGTGAGAGCGTGTGTATGTCAGTGTAAGGGAGAGCGTGTGTATGGCAGTGTAAGTGAGAGCGTGTGTGTATGTCAGTGAGAGTGAACATGTGTGTGCCTATTATCATAATAATGTTTTACCATGACTCTCTTTTCATCTTATGGGTGAGCTCTTTGAAAAATGTATTATTATGTATATAAGAAGTGCTTTAGTGGGCATATACAAATTTAAATGTTCTAAGAGCTCACGCATGAGGTGAAAAGTACATTTCTTTTTTCACCCCAAGCAGCACAATGTCTTTGGCCGGCCCTGCGTATAGGCCTCTGCACCTCTCTTTTCTGTTGCCCATTACCTCAGCCTGAAGAATTAGAGTGCTTCAAGAACTTTCTATCAATTACCGTATTTGCTCGATTATAAGACGAGGTTTTTTTCACAAAAAAATTTCATTCAAACAATCCAAACTTCCTATTTTGCAGCTAACAGAACTCTTGGATCAAGGCTCGTTCCATCAGGACAGTAGCCACTTCTTCCTAGTCAGAGATTTGGTCTTTTAGCATCTCCATTTGCAGAACTGCTACTTAGAACAGTTTACAGACCCGGGTGAGTAAAAGTGTTGAGAACTGTACAAGCGTTTTCTTCTCTAATAAAGTTTGTAATTTTATAAGGACTTCCACAGTTGGATGTTTTTATTATCTAAGGAAACAAGTTGTGCTGATCTGCACTCTACAATTTTTCAAATGCAAGATAGATAGAGAACAGTGCACGGCCGCCAGATAATGCAGATGGCCAGTCCTCTGTTCAGAACCAGGCATTCTCCAGTTTCTGTCCCATCACACCCATCCGCCTCCATGATCTGAAGGGGAAAACTGAACTCAGCATTCTTTAAAGATGCATTAAAAATGCGTTCTCTTAGCTGGTTTATTCTCAATGACCAGGTTCGGTGAGGAACCTGGGAGGCTCCACTAGTATTTATAACAACGTGGAATATGGAGTATATCGTGATTTCTTTCACAGATGTGTTTACTGCCCCTTTAAATAGATAAATAGGATAGTAATCATTAATAAACATATTTTTACAATGATGTTTTCCTACAGCTGCAAGGAAATGATAATATTAAAGTATTTAGCTGGAGAGTTTGTGTAGCGCTAAAAAAAATGAAGTTGAATTAAAAAATAGCACCTTATGGCTGAGCACTGTAGTTTAATTGAATTCATTTGATTTATAGCGTGTGAGAATAAGTACGTGGGAGTAAGAGAAGGAGGTTACATGCCTGCATTGTAACTCCACAGCATCTGCTGTAACAAATGGATCAACTGAAATAATTATCTTGACATTAACTCTATACCTTATCTGCATTGCCGCTATAAAACCCATAACTGGTCATAATTATGTTTTCTAAACTGAACCCTAAAATATGCTTTCTGAATTAACTCTTCGTCAGCTAAAGGGAAAAAATTACATTGCAATTCATTACATTCAAGCAGGCAGGGCCGGCTTTCGGTTGTGTGATCTGTGCAAGTGCCGCAATACCACAGGACTCAATACCCCAGGGGGCGTAATTACCAGCCCTCTGCATGGCCGCAGCACAGAATCGGGGGGGGGGCGTCTGCTTCACGGGGGAGCCGCAGGCAGCATAAGCTCTGTGTGTTAAACACACACAGAGCTCAGTAACTGCTGCTCATGCTCCCCGCGCTTAATGATGATCCAGGGCATTTCCGATGTTCAGAGGGGCACCTGCCCAGTTGTCCTCCAGAATGGCATCTGCCCATTCTGGTTATAGTCCAGTTCCTGTTCCTGTAAAGAACACCGCCGCTGGACTCTGGAACAATGGAAACGTGTTCTGTGGAGTGACAACTCACACTTTACTGTTTGGCAGTCTGACGGGCGAGTCCGGTTTTGGTGGATGCCAGGAGACTGTAACCTGCCAGACTGCATTGTGCAGTTCGGTTTCAACTTCTACAAAGGGATTTCAAGCTTAATTTCAACTTCTATAACAGGATCTTAAAAGGGCACTGCCACTTACATAGGATGTAACTAGATTACTTTTAAAATATGCATTTAAAACAAACATATACATAAGACAAATGAGCACTGAAAGCGATTTTTTTGCTTTCAGTACTTAAACAATATTGCTACTATGCTTCCATGTGGAATCATCGTGCAATACTAACAAAAACGCACGTCAGCGATTAAAATGCCGGTTTTAAAGGCACAGTGCCTTTAAAACGACGGGCATTTAAAACAAGCATAGGAAGAAAATTGAATTGCTTTCTATGGCTCTGTAAATGTTGCTGACTTGGCTTGCAAGTCGAGGCAATCAGCAAAACTAAAAAAAAAGCAAAAAAATGGTGCTGCCCTTTTAAGGGCAAGAGCACAGGAGGCAGGAAGTAGCTGCTTCCAGTGCTCTTCAAGCAGTCACACAATTGCCTCATCACAGAGGCAATCAATGACTGCCAGGCAGACTGTGAGGCAGTGGGGATGTTTAGATGAGCATCCCCACTGACTGGTCAGATCAATATTAAACCAATATTGATTTGACCACTTTGGATCTGCCTCCCTCTCCTAAAATTTTTTTTTAGTGAGGGAGAGAATAAAAAAAATAAATAAAATAAAACAATAATAAAAAATTGAGACCCAATGGCTTTTATAAAAGCCATTCCCTGCGATTGATCATGCGTAAGCAGTGATCTTGCACCTCAACGCATTTTTTGCTGTTTATGCATTTTTTAGGGGTTAATTTTTTTGTACTGTAATTTATTACAGTACTACAAAGGATCTTTAGAAGTAATTTTTATAAGTCTGCGTATTTTTTGATTTTTTTTTTACACCTTTAGGGAGTTACGTGTAAAAATATTTTGGATTTTGTTAAGCTGTCTGAGGGCATAGCGATCAGTAACAGTGAATTAGTGGCAAAGGCGGTTTGGTGCTTGCTCAGATGAGCATCACCATTCGCCTGGTAAGATCAATATTTGTGAATACTAATCTGACCTATTTGGATCTGCCTCCCACTCCTCATTTACATTTTTGTGAGGGAAAGAGACAGATCAGTATTAGTGTTAAAATAACATTTTATAAAATTGTCAGGTTTTATTAAAGCCATTCCCTTTTACTGATCACTGTATAAGCATTCCCTGCCACTGATCACAGGATAAGCAGTAATCTTGCACAGCAACACTTGTTTTTGCACTTTTTTATTGATTAATTTCTTTGTACTGTAATGTATTACAGTACTAGATAGGCTCTTCTAAGAGCTATTAACCCCTTCTATGCCGTAGATGCCGTAGATCACTGCTTAGGCACTGATTCTGAGGCCGGTGACTCAGGGTTCGATTTTGACCCTGGTCAGCTTACCGATACATCATCTAGTGATGTATCAGTGGCTGCTGAGCCCTTGCCACAAGGAGTCATGGGCATCTACTTTTAAAAAATATATGGTTTGGTGGGGTTAAATTACATTGGTCATTGTTCTGCTGATAACATAACTGAAGAGTTCCAGACTTCCCATGGCATTAATATCAGCACAAAAACTGCAGCGGGAGCTTCATGGAATGGGTTTCCATGGCCGAGCAGCTGCATGCATGCTCACATTACCAAGTACAAAGCTGGTTTCAAAGATATATCCCATATAGGACATGGACGCAGGTTGACTACATGTGTCAAAACACTGAGATGTGCACCTCAGAAATGTTGCCTTTTATCCCCCAAACAACCCAACAAACCTATACATGGAGGATATCGCTGTACTTGGGAGATGTTGCTGAACACATATTGGGGTGTTGTTTGGCAGTGACATATACCAGAATCTGTAAATTCATGCCTGAACTACAGTGAATGTGGAAACAAAACTCCAAAAATTTACTACCACAAACTTTGACAAAGGCTGGTGGTAGAATTAGTACACATACTGTATTAAATTACCACCATTTGAAATACCTTAGGATGTCTATTTTCCAAAAATATATGGTTTTATGGGGTAAAATACATTGGCTGGCTTCAAAAATGTTCCAAATGGAACATGGGTGCAGGCTGACTAAATGTCAAAATTCCAAGTTGTTAATGCGCACATCCCAAACGTTGCCTTTTAGCCCCAAAACAAACCAACAAACATATGCATGGGTGGTATCCCTGTACTCAGGAGATGTTGGTGAAAACATGCTGAGGTGTTGGTTGGCAGTGGCAAATACCAGAATCTGAAAATTCATGCCTGAACTACAATGTGTGTGGAAACAAAATTACATCCCAACACTTTGACATAGGCTGGTGGTAGAATTAGTACATGGAAAGTGTTAACATACCACAATTTTAAATACCCTAGGATGTCTGGTTTTCCAAAATATATGGTTTGATGAGGTACAATACATTGACAGGCTTCAAAAGTGTCCCAAATGGAACATGGGCCCAGGCTGACTACATGTCAAAATTCCAAGTTGGAAATGCGCACCTCCCAAATATGGCCTTTTAGCCCCCAAACAACCCAACAAACCTATGCATGGGTAGTATTTATGTACTCAGGAGATGTTGCTGAACACATATTGATATGTTGTTTGGCATTGATACATAACAGAATCTGTAAATTCATGCCCAAAATACAATGTATGTGGAAACAAAACATAAAAAAATTACCAAAACTTTGACAAAGGCTCTTGGTAGAATTAGTACATGTAAACTGTTAAAATACCACCATTTGAAATACCTTAGGATGTCTAGTTTTCAAAAATATATGATTTTGGGGGGTAAAATACACTGTCTGCATGTCAAAATTCCAAGTTGGAAAACCAAAAAGAGCACCTCCTAAATGTGGCCTTTTAACCCTCAAATAACCTAACCAACCTATGCATGGGTGGCATCCCTGTACTCAAGAGATGTTGCTGAACAAATATTGAGGTGTTTTTTTGGCAGTGACACATAACTGGATCTGTGAATTCATGCCTGAAGTACAATGTATGTGAAAAAATATTACTACCCAAAATTTTGACATAGGCTGGTGGTAGAATTAGTGCAGGGAAAGTGTTAAAATACTACCATTTGAAATACCCTAGGGTGTCTAGTGCTCAAAAATATATGGGTTTTGTGGGGGTAAAATACACTGGCTTCAAAAATGTCCCAAACGGAACATGGGCGCAGGTTTTCTGCATGTCAAAATTCCAAGTTGGAAAGCCAAAAAGCGCACCTCTCAAATGTGGCTTTTTAACCCCCAAATAACCTAACCAACCTTTGCATGGGTGGTATCCCTGTACTCAGAAGAACACATATTGAGGTGTCGTTTGGCATTGACACATAACAGAATCTGTAAATTCATGCCCGAAATACGATGTATGTGGAAACAAAACATAAAAAAATTACCAAAAATGTGATAAAGGCTGGTGGTAGAATTAGTACATGTAAAATGTTAAAATACCACCATTTGAAATACCTTAGGATGTCTATTTTCCAAAAATATATGGCTTGATGGGATTTGATCTCTTGTGAATGAGTATACAATTTTTTAAAATAAAATTCACATTTTTTACTTTTTTTTGCCATATTTCAAATTATATGCTATTATCAAAATAATGGTATCAAAAGAAAGCCCTTCTTTTGATGATAAAAACAAAATATAGTTTCTGTAGGTACACTAAATGAAAAAGAAATAAAGCAAAACACAAACACCGAAGAAATTTTAAAACAGTTACATTACCCTCCCATTCAATGCAATTCTATGATCAGAATTCTGATATATAGACTGCATTCTGTGTCCCCAGCCCCAAAGTGAGATACTACTGCTGTAAGGTCACTGGGGAGTGGCACCCAAAAACACTATATTTCACGAGCAGCACTTACTGAGCTCTGTCACACAGAGCTCATGCTGCTCGGCTCCCAGTGAAGCAGACGCTGCTCTGCTTTATGGGGAGGGGGCGACCTCTCACCCGGAGAGATCCGCCCCCTCCCAGTGTCTGTCTCGGGGGGGGGGGGAGAGAACAGGGGAGGGGAAAAAAAATAATTCAAAAGAATGCCTTGATTAATTCATGTATCCAATGTCCAGTAATCATCTGATTAAACAGTAGGTCAAAACCAATACTGAATCAAAATATAAAGCAATGCAAGAGGCACAGTTCCATATGTGGCAATAGTCTCACCAACAATGTAGCATCATCTGTAATAACTGTAGTCATCAAGTGTATAAAAATAGTAGTTGCAAACATACATGAATGGTCTCTCTTATAGGATGCAGGAAATCGTCCTCCAGGGCAGCAAGCAGAGGGCTTCGTGACAGGGGGGGGGGAAGAAAGAAACAGTGGTGCCCAAAATAGATAAAATTTGATAAAATAACAGAAATCTGGGGAATGGTATAGATAATGGTGAAAATCCAATCTACCCCAAGAAAGACATATAACCAATTGTTCAGGATTTCCATATAATGCCTCTAATAGAGGGGGAAACAGACCATAACTTTTTGTTTACATATGTTTGTATGTATAGCAGGGACAGAGGCGGCTCTCTAATTAGGCGAGATAGGCAGCTGCCTAAGGCCTCGCACTCACGGGGGCCTCGCGGCTGCCTAACTCACCTTATTGCCTTTGATGTAACAGGGAGCTTAACGCTGCCGTTAAGCTCCCGGTTACACTAACCTGGGACGTTTCCTCCGTGCATCTTCTCTCCTGCACGGAGGAAGGAAGCTCCGATCGCGTTTTTTTTTTATTTTTTTAAACTTTATTGAACTCGCGCAGCTTCAATAAAGTTTAAAAAAAAAAAAAAAACGCGACCGGAACTTCCTTCCTCCGTGCAGGAGAGAAGATGCACGGAGGAAACAACGGAGAGCAGCATGGAGGTAAGTACTAGGGAAGGGGGGAGGAGGGTGGTACAAACGAGCAAAGCCTGGCATAATGAGTGGCTAAATATTGGCACAGTGTGGGGCAAAATCCTGGCATAATGAGGTGAGGGTGCAAAATCCTAGCATTGTGAGGGGCAATATCCTGGCATATAGTGGCAAAATCCTGGCATATTGAGAGGCAAAATTCCGGCATTGTGAGGGGCAAAATTCTGGCATAATGAGGGGCAAAATCCTGGCACAGAGTGGCAAAATCCTGGCACAGAGTGGCAAAATTCTGGCATTGTGAGGGGCAAATTCTGGCACAGAGTGGCAAAATCCTGGCATAGTGAGAGGCTAAATCACAGTGCATCCGGTGCTGTGAGGAAGAACAAAGTGCCAATCTTCTAGCAAAACGTGGTCTGTGAGACCACTTTCAACATTGAGCACCTTTCCTTCTGGCTGAGTGTTTCTGTTAGTGTGTGATTGTGTGCTTTCTGAGTGTGTCTGTGAGTCAGTGTGTGCTGGCTGAGTGTATCTGTGAGTGTGTGCTGGCTGAGTGTGATTGTGTGCTTTCTGAGTGTGTCTGTGAGTCAGTGTGTGCTCACTGAGTGTGTCTATGAATGACTGTGTGATATGTGTTAGTGTTCACATTTAGGACACAGCAATAACAATGTGAGTTAGTCAGCCGCACACAATTTTATCTATACCAAATGTTTATAGATGTTTGTAGAATAATTATGAGACAAATAAAATTCTAGGAGCTGTTCATTTCTAGAAGCTGGGATTTGAGTCTGATCTTGAAATATGCTATTTCTACAGTTCATTTTTATTATCACTTGCATATATTTTATTTAATAATGTGTGTCCGTGAGGGCCTCATGTTCGACTTTCGCCTAAGGCCTCACAAAGTCTAGAGCCGCCTCTGAGCAGGGACATAACACAGGAGAAGTGTAAAACATTTTAGATAATATATTTAAAACGTTACTATAGTTTACTATCGACTTTTGGGGCCATTCAGTTGCAGTTGCAGTTCGGAAGCATTCGCATTGGGACATTTTCAACATGAAAACCATACATTTATGGCTGCCCAATATGTGCTGAGCACGCTCCTAATTTGGGAAACATATATGAGATTCGCACAATTTTATATTATTTTATGTTCATTTACTTTATTTATGTAATTAATGTATCATGTTGTTTTTAATGATTTTTATTTTATTAAACATTGGCCCATTTCAGGATTTCAGCTATAGCCAAAGACTTCCCATTGACTTCTATGGGAGGAATTCAGCTATATTCCCAATAGTCGAGTCCTCCCAAAAAAGACCCCAAATAAGGCGAAGTCCTCCCAACAGAAGTCTAAGGGGACTGCTGGGGCTACCACTTAATTTCGGTGTATTTCAGCTGCTTTTGGGAGATATCTATGTGAAAACGGCTATGATGTATGAATTGAGATCATATTTTACACTAACCTTGTATTAAATATGTATATATTAAGATAATGTGAAAATACACACAAGTCATATCCTTATTTAGAGCTCCAGAATTACCCATACATTCAAATATGAATAAACTACACCAAAAATTAGCTTTATGATTAATTACAGCACATATTGCAGTGTAAATTGTAGGTCTTTGTCCATCAGTAGAAAGAAGTGACATCTAAGCCAGTGTTCATTTAATAATACAAAGTAACATAGCTCCTCTCAGTGGGTGACGTTTGAAACTATCCACAGAAATAGTTTTATATAGAACTGAATCTTATAAAGTTTATTTATATGTGCCTTACTAACAGAGTTTACTTCCCCCAATCAGGATAGGCACATCTACTAACATGTCAAAACCTCAAAAGCCAGACTTTTTTGTAGGGTGAATGAATCTGAGAAAGGATGAGTCAACACGGCCAAAAATATCAGTTTGTGTTTTACATTACAACATAACATGGACACAATGTTTTCTATTTCTCATAACAAGGCTGGTAATAGAGAGGTTCACCACTTGGGATCAAAACTGTTTGGGGGGGGTCTAGTGTGGCAGAAAGAGAGTGTTTGGGAATAGGGTAGCATAAAGAGGCCTTATGGGACTGCTAGGGTGACAGAAAAAGGATGTTTGGGAGGGCTAGGGTGACATAGAGTGGCTGTTTGAGGGGCTAGGGTATAAGAAAGAGGCTGCTTAGGGAATAGGGTAGCATAAAGAGGCCTTATGGGAGTGCTAGGGTGACAGAAAAAGGATGTTTGGGAGGGCTAGGGTTACATAGAGTGGCTGTTTGAGGGGCTAGGGTATAAGAAAGAGGCTGCTTAGGGAATAGGGTAGCATAAAGAGGCCTTATGGGAGTGCTAGGGTGACAGAAAAAGGATGTTTGGGAGGGCTAGGGTGACAGAGGAAGACTGTTTGGGGGGCTAGAGTGGTAGAAAGAGACTGTTGGGGGCGCTGGTGTGGCAGAGAGAGGCTGTTTGGTAGGGCTAGGGTGACAGAGAGAGACTGGGGAGCTAGAGTGGCAGACAGCGACTATTTAGAGATAGCCGGCCATGATGGCATTCACTATGCTGAACTTCCACATTCTATATAGGAAAAACACTCAAAATGCCCACTGGAAACAACCATGGGATGGTAAAATAAACCTGCTAACACTACTAAAGACCAGGGGACTAAATCTGGCACCAAGTAACCTCCGGCAGGAGACTGTTTGGCCATGCATGGACCCCAGGGAAGCAGTCGGCCTGTCCAAGATGGCCACCGGCACCACAGAAAGCGCTAATTCGCAGCAACACTCACATGAGCCTTCCAGGTACACTGCATGCACTCAGCACTGGAAGGAGACATTCCACCTCCTGCTTCCAAAAAAACACTTGGCGGACAGTGTAGAAAGGGCCGTACAGCCTCTCCGCTATGACATCATGGAGCTCCGTCAAGATCTGAGGAGAATGGAAGAAAGAGTCAGAATTCTAAAGGAAAAGACACCACAAACCAGAGAAACAGTGGACACATTTAACCTTCACATCCAGACCCAGGTATATCAAATCTAAGTGCTGCAACGAAAATGGAAGAGATTTTTTAATACGAGCTGTAAGAATAATTTGCAGGTATGCGGAGTCGTTGAACCTATCAAAGGAATAGATTTTAGGGCAAATATACAGGAACTCTTTGGCTCTATACTGTACAGGTCACCGATCCCTCTGCTGAAATTGATAAAATCTCTGAGGATAAAATGACTACCGACTGTGTAGATCTGAAGGGTCACTAGGCTCTTTACACCAAGATATCTGTCTACACAGACTAGTTGTCTAAATCAGCACGGAAAGCCTGCAAAGCACTCAAGCCAATTACATCAGCACTAGGAGCAGCTAATAAAACCTACTCCTGGGGGTCCCTCTTTGCATTGCACGCCAGTTGTGGGTTGGTCCCATCACAGCATCAGTGTCTTCATGGCTTTAACAAACTCACACTCAGGGAGAAGGGTCCACATGGCAATTTTTGCTCCAGGTCACTGTGTTTTCTAGTTATGCCACTGGTTGCATGTCAATGAATGTGGAAGTTTACAGAAAATAAGCTTAGCCAAACTGCTACTTTAAAGGGACCCTCCCACCAAAATGTGAAACGTTTTTATTTTTATTATTTTGTATTGTTGATTTCAGATATGTCTTTTGTTTTTGTAATGTGACTGTATTTAATAAAATATGTAACTTAACATGTGCACCGCCATTTTGTGAAATATATAGCGTTTTTGGGTGCCACCCATAGTAGGGTTGCCACCTTTTCTTCAAAAAAAAAAAAATACTGGCCTTGGTACGGTCTCCATAGACTTAACATTGGCCTGATGCCTATTTTTTACCAGCCTGCCGGTAAAATACCAGCCAGGTGGCAACCCTAACCCCTAGTGACATTACAGCACAAATGTCTCACTTTGGGGCTGGGGACCCAGAATGCAGTCAGAATTCTGATCATAGATTTGCATAGAATAGGAGCGTAATGTAACTATTACATCACAAGGGGGCGGAGTTATGATCCAGTTTGATCAGGTTAATCTCCTCTCTTTGTGTTGGAAGGCAGATAAAAACAAGTTGTACGCAGCCACCTAGTACAGCCCACTATGATACACAGGAGCCAGTAAGAGAGCAGGGGAGTATCTTATGACATCATCATGCAGGC
The DNA here is from genome assembly GCA_036172795.1 of Pelodytes ibericus. Taxonomy (NCBI): domain Eukaryota; kingdom Metazoa; phylum Chordata; class Amphibia; order Anura; family Pelodytidae; genus Pelodytes; species Pelodytes ibericus. The sequence goes on along the minus strand of CM069859.1, from coordinate 184,538,073 downwards.
ATTAACTACAATTGTAAAGTGAGACTGGCTGGAAGATTTTGGACGATGTTGCATCATGGGAAATATTTACAAAATGGAGCCAGGAGATAAACACCTAATTTTTATTTTTTATTTTATATGCAATTAATTCACTCATATAAAAAAAAAAAAAAACAGTAGCATATGATTTATATATGTGTTTGTTTTAAATGACCAGGTTATCTAGTTCCATCTTCTTTAAGTGGTGGTGTCCCTTTAACAGTCTCTGTTACAAAAAACATTACTTTGCATATTTGTTTGGCAATATGATTTCGAATGCAATTTCTTGTTAATTTTTGCAATAATATCCGTTTATCCTGTATTTATTAAACACAATTGCATCATGTGAATGAATCTGTAATTAGTTTACTACCTGTATCAATGTCCTCATTAATAGCACACTGATAATGTCCTCATTAATAGCCACTGATAATTTCCTCATTAATAGCCACTGATAATGTCCTCATTAATAGCCACTGATAATGTCCTCATTAATAGCCACTGATAATGTCCTCACTAATAGCCACTGATAATGTCCTCATTAATAGCACACTGATAATGTCCTCATTAATAGCCACTGATAATGTCCTCATTAATAGCCACTGATAATGTCCTCATTAATAGCCACTGATAATGTCCTCACTAATAGCCACTGATAATGTCCTCATTAATAGCCACTGATAATGTCCTCATTAATAGCCACTGATAATGTCCTCACTAATAGCCACTGATAATGTCCTCATTAATAGCCACTGATAATTTCCTCATTAATAGCCACTGATAATGTCCTCATTAATAGCCCACTGATAATGTCCTCATTAATAGCCACTGATAATGTCCTCATTAATAGCCACTGATAATGTCCTCATTAATAGCCACTGATAATGTCCTCACTAATAGCCACTGATAATGTCCTCATTAATAGCCACTGATAATGTCCTCATTAATAGCCACTGATAATGTCCTCATTAATAGCCACTGATAATGTCCTCATTAATAGCCACTGATAATATCCTCACTAATAGCCACTGATAATGTCCTCATTAATAGCACACTGATAATGTCCTCACTAATAGCCACTGATAGTGTCCTCATTAATAGCCACTGATAATGTCCTCATTAATAGCCACTGATGTCCTCATTAATAGCCACTGATAATTTCCTCACTAATAGCCACTGATAATGTCCTCATTAATAGCACACTGATAATGTCCTCATTAATAGCCACTGATAATGTCCTCATTAATAGCCACTGATAATGTCCTCATTAATAGCCACTGATAATGTCCTCATTAATAGCCACTGATAATGTCCTCATTAATAGCCACTGATAATGTCCTCATTAATAGCACACTGATAATGTCCGCATTAATAGCCACTGATAATGTCCTCATTAATAGCCACTGATAATGTCCTCATTAATAGCCACTGATAATGTCCTCACTAATAGCCACTGATAATGTCCTCACTAATAGCCACTGATAATGTCCTCATTAATAGCCACTGATAATGTCCTCACTAATAGCCACTGATAATGTCCTCATTAATAGCCACTGATAATGTCCTCATTAATAGCCACTGATAATGTCCTCACTAATAGCCACTGATAATGTCCTCATTAATAGCCACTGATAATTTCCTCATTAATAGCCACTGATAATGTCCTCATTAATAGCCCACTGATAATGTCCTCATTAATAGCCACTGATAATGTCCTCATTAATAGCCACTGATAATGTCCTCATTAATAGCCACTGATAATGTCCTCACTAATAGCCACTGATAATGTCCTCATTAATAGCCACTGATAATGTCCTCATTAATAGCCACTGATAATGTCCTCATTAATAGCCACTGATAATGTCCTCATTAATAGCCACTGATAATGTCCTCATTAATAGCCACTGATAATGTCCTCATTAATAGCCACTGATAATGTCCTCATTAATAGCCACTGATAATGTCCTCATTAATAGCCACTGATAATATCCTCACTAATAGCCACTGATAATGTCCTCATTAATAGCACACTGATAATGTCCTCACTAATAGCCACTGATAGTGTCCTCATTAATAGCCACTGATAATGTCCTCATTAATAGCCACTGATGTCCTCATTAATAGCCACTGATAATTTCCTCACTAATAGCCACTGATAATGTCCTCACTAATAGCCACTGATAATGTCCTCATTAATAGCACACTGATAATTTCCTCATTAATAGCCACTGATAATGTCCTCACTAATAGCCACTGATAATGTCCTCATTAATAGCACACTGATAATGTCCTCATTAATAGCCACTGATAATGTCCTCATTAATAGCCACTGATAATGTCCTCATTAATAGCCACTGATAATATCCTCACTAATAGCCACTGATAATGTCCTCATTAATAGCCACTGATAATTTCCTCATTAATAGCCACTGATAATGTCCTCATTAATAGCCACTGATAATGTCCTCACTAATAGCCACTGATAATGTCCTCATTAATAGCCACTGATAGTGTCCTCATTAATAGCCACTGATAATGTCCTCATTAATAGCCACTGATAATGTCCTCATTAATAGCCACTGATAATGTCCTCATTAATAGCCACTGATAATTTCCTCATTAATAGCCACTGATAATGTCCTCACTAATAGCCACTGATAATGTCCTCATTAATAGCCACTGATAATGTCCTCATTAATAGCACACTGATAATGTCCTCATTAATAGCCACTGATAATGTCCTCATTAATAGCCACTGATAGTGTCCTCATTAATAGCCACTGATAATGTCCTCACTAATAGCCACTGATAATTTCCTCACTAATAGCCACTGATAATGTCCTCATTAATAGCCACTGATAATTTCCTCATTAATAGCCACTGATAATGTCCTCATTAATAGCACACTGATAATGTCCTCATTAATAGCCACTGATAATGTCCTCATTAATAGCCACTGATAATGTCCTCATTAATAGCCACTGATAATGTCCTCATTAATAGCCACTGATAATGTCCTCATTAATAGCCACTGATAATGTCCTCATTAATAGCCACTGATAATGTCCTCATTAATAGCCACTGATAATTTGCTCGTTAATATGTCAGAGCCAATCCACCCCTCCATCCCAGTACTTACCTGGATGCTGCTAGTCGGCCGTCTCCTCCACAGTGCTTCCTGCATGCATGCTACGTGTTCGAAAAACAGCCGCCGGAAATCACTTGCCGTCATTTCCGCTGGCTGTGACCGAAACCCGGGTCCACATCTGCTGGATGTGGACTGCCGGCTGCTGCTGCTGCTCCGTGTGAGACAGTCACGCGGGCAGCAGGGCCCACGGGGCAGCTGCTTTAGGCCCCCAGGAATGAATGGGCCCTGGGCAGCTGCACCGTTTGCCCACAATTTGTTTTTCTTTTACATTTTTTTTTTTTTTTTTTTTTAAAGGCCCAGGGTCCTGGACGGGTGTATTGCGCCCCCCTGATGGCGGCCCTGAATAAAGCAACTGGATTTTATTTTGATAATTGTGTGTTGAATAACGTTATATTATGATGTGATAAAGTATATTAAGAATAAAACAAGTGAAGTCTAAAGACCATTACATTTTTACAATTGTCTGACTGTGCCGAGCAATTAACTAGTGCTTTCTGCATCATCACTTGTTCCGGTGCTCAGGTGGTTGGGAGACTCATTTCCTCACTGTTAGTCCCTTTGGGAATGTTCTCCAGTAATCTGTGGTGTTGAGGGGGCTTTGTCTTTCTCACCAGAGGCCTAGACCTGTCCATGCAGCATCAAGTTGATGCATACTGGGGGTTGGGTGCAGCAATATGGCTTCATATCCTTGGTCTGAGTAGTCCTGCATAAAATATGATTGACACTCGAAGGGCAGAGACTTGCAGCTCCATCCAAGAGTGCACACCCTCAATTGAGTAGGCCTCAGGCTAGTGCCTCAGACCCCCACCCCCGTTACTGCTCTGTGACTGCAATACAGACACCAGTGGCAAAGATTTACCTACAGTGGGCTACATTTCCTACCAAAAAGGTAGGTTCTGAAAAGGAAAATTCAGGGCAATTACATTACTGCAAAACAGATTCAATGACTGTTGTGTGAAGCAGTGATTTCAAGTGTTTCAGAAAGACTACCGTATTACAAGAAATCCTGAAAGAACAAATCACATCAAATGCATCAAATCCCATACCTGGAGAGTTACCATGGCAACTTTAAACATTTACCAATCAGCTTCTCTCATTTTTTTAAATATGCTTTTTATGCCTCTTTACAATAGCACTTACAGGTTTTTTGGTTTTTTTTTTTAAACTACTCAGCTGGGCACAGATTATGATGATCTGTTTGGTAGGTGTAGACAAAGATGCAAGTTCACATAATGGAAAACTCACAAAAAATTCAATTTTCACATAACGTAGCTGATTTATTCTTGTGACAATTGAAGCAAAACATATATTTGAAAATACAGCAAAACTCTGGATTTAAGTGCAGCATTTTCAATAGAGCAAATTTAGAGAAGTTACAATGTATATATAAAAGTTATGCAACTTGTCTACTTTTATTATTCCTGTAAGACTACATTTTATAACAGACTGAAGATTTTCATTAGCTTCTATTCATTTGCATGGTTTTAGGTCTATGACAAGGATAGCACCTATCAGTATAATGTGGAATACGACACCAATTAACCCTTGGGTTGTGTGTTTCGTCTTCCTTCACCTTTTTTTTTTTTACAGGAAGGATGAAAAAAGTTGGTTATAAATCTGAGAAATCCATGTTTGGGGTTGCATGGGTGGGGAAGTTACATAAATTTGCCGTTATCTCATTTTTGTGATTTTAATAAAACATTTGCACATGATATTGTCTCTTTTATTTTTTATATGTAAAAATACGCCAGACTTTTTTTAAAAAAAGTGTGTTATTTACTGATTAGTCTTATTGAATGTAGAATTCAGAATTCATTTATTGCTACAGCTCTAAGACCTCTGAAAAGACGTAAAGGTTACAATGCGGCATTTATTATCACGACACTAGGGCTACGCCAATATTTTTGGTTCATTTGAACCGAATTTCATCCACTGATGCATTTGTTTTGTTGATTGCATATATACGTTTTTTCATTCAGCTTCACATTCACAATTCTGACAAATGGTTGAAAGTTTTTCAGAAAACAAATTAATCCATAAATGAATGCCCAAGTCTATTTATCACTAATTTGAATATATGATACTTTTTGTTTGTCTGAAGCAGAAAAAACTCTCGAATGAAGGTAGAATTATGAAACTGAAGAGCAAATTCATGCTAGAATTTCTTGGTCAACACTATTTTCAGCTGTCTACATTGTTCCTTTCCCAAGTTATAAGTTAATTCAGTTTTGAGGTGATTAGATACCACATAAACTGTGAAGTTGATGGGTCATTGTTCTACATCACCAGTGATGTTATAATCGACGGGGCATTCGCTAAACATCCCATTCTTTTGTTTTTTGTTTATAAGACGGAGCAATGAGAATATACACTGAATGTTATACAAAATGAAAGCACGCTGAAATGAATCAGAGCAGTGACATGAATCTAAATCCCGGGCGACGGGTGCATCACCAGTGATGTCATAATCTATATTTATAAACAGACGCAAGGATTTTCTGTTTTATAGTTGATTGTATCCAGTCAGGGAGCAGAAATGGATGGACTGGGTGTGGCATGAGACTGACTTGTCCCTGAAAATGAAGGCAAGTTCTTAACTGCTAGGTCATAAAATTCAGCCACATTAATAAACAAAGGGTACTATACAGATACGTTAAAATTTAAAACATTTAAGGGTCTACCTGGTAGTTCCAGGTCTGTCTTTAACGTGGGACAAATGGGGCAGCTGCCCCAGGCCCAGTTACTCCTAGGGGGCCCAAGGCAGCTGCCCCATGGGCCCCCTGCCCTTCTCTTCACAGCGCTCTCTTCACAGCGCCATTCTATCCAGTTGCTGTGTTTCCCTCCTCCGTGCTGGGCAAAATAACATGTACTATGGGGGAAAGTGACAATGTGGCTTGTTCTGCATGGGCAGTTCAGTGGGACCAAGTGACATTATGGTATGTTCTGTGGGGCCAAATTGTGTGGGTGCAATATGATTGTAAGCCAAGTGCTGTGGCTACTCTATGGGGCTGTGTTAAGTCCTTTAGGTGCAATGTGGGTGCAGAAAAAAGGGAATTAAAAAAAAGAAATGCAACTCTTCAATAACAATTTTATTACTTATGAAAATAGTTGAATATAATATTAACAAGTTCATATAAGTATAAATGCAACAAGTGAGAAAAAGAGAGAGAGATGTGTATAGTTATTTATTAATATATATTAAAATATGTAAATGCTCTCTAATATCCGCGTATACTTGTAATTTAGGTAATGAGTAGTTGTATTGAAGTGTTGCATAGTAAGAAGGTATACATATTGCAGCCATATATACACATTTTGATAATATATATAAAGTTTATACACTGCAATTATACACTTAATATACACATTTTATGCACTGCAATAAAAGTCCAATTGTGTGTGTGCTTATTTTTGTGTTTTGTTGTGTGCATGGGGGGGGGGGGGGGGGGGGGTAATATTGCAATGGAGGGCATGCTGGGGAGAGGGGCAGGGTGACGAACAAGGGCCGAACGTCAGATCGCCTATGAACTTCAGACTCTAGAGTTACTGAAAGCGGGTAGCAGCGACAAGAAGGGGTCATTTCACTGTGGACTCAAACCTGAGTACAAAGAAATATTAACTTCTTTTATTCGCCCGATGATGAACTACGCCATGGCTTCTGTGCAGGCACGTCATCAGGGTGCGACGTGTCACGCCAGGATTTAAAAAAAAAAATCCCTGTTTAAGCCGGTCCGTGGCTGTGAAAGAAGCGTTGTGCGTTCCCCTCCAGCCGCGCGGCTTCAATAAAGTTTGTTTAAAAAAAAAAAAAATGCGACAAGTTTTTTTTTTTTTTATAAAACTTTATTGAATCCGAGCAACTGGAGGGGAGCGCACAACGCTTCCCTCACAGCCGCGGACCTGTACCGGGAGACAGACAGAGCAGGAAGGAGGTACTGGGGAAGGGGGGAGGAGGGGCAAACGAGCATAACGCTGGCATACTGAGGGGAAAAATTCCGGCATATTAAATGGCAAAATCCTGGCATATAGAGGGGCAGAATCCTGGCATATTGAGGGTCAGAATCCTGGCATATTGAGGGCACACGAATGGCATATTAATTGGCAAAAGAATGGCATATTGAGGGGCAAAATCCTGGTATATTGAGGGACAAAATCCTGGCATATTGAGGGGCAAAGTCCTGGCATATTGAGGGCAAAAGAATGGCATATTGAAGGACAGAATCCTGGCATATTAAATGGCATATTGAGGGGAAAAATACTCACATATTAAATGGGGAAAGAATAGCATATTGAGGGGCAAAATAATGGCATATTAAATGGCAAAAGAATAGCATACTGAATGGCTAAAGAATGGCATATTGAGGGGCAAAATACTGGCATATTGAGGGACAAAAATACTGGCATATTAAATGGCAAAAAAATGGCATATTGAGGGGCAAAATACTGGCATATTGAGGGACAAAATACTGGCATATTAAATGGCAAAAGAATGGCATTTTGGGGGGCAAAAGAATGGCATATTAAATGGCAAAAGAATGGCATACTGAATGGCTAAAGGATGGCATACTGAGAGGCAAAATACTGGCATATTAAATGGCAAAAGAATGGCATATTGAATGGCTAAATACTGACCGGCATAACATGCTTGTGAGGGTAGGTGGGGCGAGTTGGGATACTGGTGGCGGCCCTGCTTCTGTGTCACATTCACACCAATTTCTCTGGCGTTCTTTGATTACCATTTATCATTTTACATTTTGTATTTTATGCATTTGTTCTTTTTTTCTATAAACATTGTGTAATTAAACCCCCTTTTTTTTTACCATTTACTATTCTGTATAATTTATCTTCCTGATATTGTGTACTTCTTCCTCTTTTCTCTTGAGCACTTTTGCCCATCCTGCTATCCTGTCATAGTTTTGTTTCATGCCTGATCCAGGATGTTTGCAGGAGTTCTCCAGTTTCTACCTTACTATACTGGATACAGCAGCTGCCTCCACAAGGCCCTGGAATGTGGCTGAACAAACCTGGACACTCAGAGGCCCATGCCACTTGGACCCCATTCGTGACATTGCATTATGACATCACCCATGACCCTTTAAGGACATAAGGTGCTTATTATATTATTTTCTTACAAATATTAAAAACAGATGAAGCCTTACTTGATTTATAATTCCCTAAATAAAAAGCTTTCATCAACTAATTTGCAGCATTCATATTTCCCTCCTGCAGAGCATGAAGCCATGTGAGCCACCATGTATTTGTCACTGAACTCAGTTAATACATTCATTAGTACCCTTAATTACTTTTTCTTATTGTCTATTTCAATGCGGTTAAACTTCTGTCTCTGGATGGGATGCTATTAATGAGCATAGATCTTTGTTCACTAATGCTTCTTGATATAAATAGGTCCAAGTACAAAATACCAAGTCTAATTGAATAAGTAAAGGTCTGCACTACAGGATATAAGCTAACAAAACGATGGAGGAAGCTCTAGCAGACGTCTACCTAACTCACTAGTGCAATACTTTGAACCATTAAAGTCCCTGATTAATAAATGTCATAGTCGCAAAGAGTCCTTGTGAGCAGTTTGTACGTATTGTCATGGAAGTGGACAGACCCTCTGTTTTCTCTGGAGCCAAAGAACCAACAAGCAAAAGGTCGTTCATATTGTGAATTATAGTGAACGCAAGCTGCATTTTCATAAAAAAACCTGCAGGACGGCATAGACCATCCTGACAGTAACAACTCATCACGGCTCCATGCCATGAGCTGTGATGTAGATCCCGCTGAAGAGACTTGCAGCAGGATCACCAGTGTCAGATGAGGCCACTTTGACATTTCACTGAAGCTGTGTGTGCCTGAACTTCCATGTCTTTTCGGCAGGGACCCACAGTTTGGGTTTCTGCCTTTGTCTTCCTGACATAGTGATCAGGGACAGGTAAACAAAGACGCTGGTTTGGCGCTTTGGTCGGTCCATAACGAGCCATTCAGGGTGAATGGGTTAATGATGTTCTATGGACTTTCACAGACCTTGCCTCTGACACTGGTGTCCTTGTACATACACTTTGCTTATCCCTGGACATGCTATAGTGCCTGCACAGTATAGTATATTAGACAACATACTCTGGCAGAAAGTAGGGTTGCCACCCGGCCGTTTTTTTTTACCAGTACAGCCAGTAATGAAGACTTAGGAGCCGGTGCAGGTATAACGAGCACACGGCAATGGAAAGACCGGCATTTTGTTTAGGGGGGGAGTAGATTATGTCATACTGTTGCATAGTATGACATAATCCTGAGTGCCAGGTCACCCACATGGCCCCCTCTCCGCATTTCTGCTTTGCGAGCGCAGCCTGCACAGACTGCAAGCTCTGCCTCCTCGGGCATTAGTTGCCGAGTGCTCGGTGTCCGAGACATCCCGACACTCAGCAGCACTGGGAGTGAAGCTGGTCTGTGCCTCTCCATGGGCCAAGTAGCAGCAGGAATGTCCCCTCGCCTGGAACAAGGTAATACAGCAGGGAAGGGGAACCGTTATAAAATAAAAGTGCTGGTGTGTGAGAGAGAGTGTTTGCGTGTGTGATTGTGAGAGAGAGAATGTGTGTTTGTATAAGAGAGAAAGTGTGTGTGAGAGAGTGTATGAGAGAGAGTGTGAGAGAGGGACAGTGTGTGTGAGAGAGAATGTGTGTGTGAGAGAGAGTGTGTGTCTGTGTGTGATAGAGAGAGAGACAGAGAGAGACTGTCTCAGTGTGTGTGTGACACCAAAAGAGACTAACAGGCAGCTGCAGGTGAGATTGTTGTCTACTTTTCTCAGACCTGTCTGCGCTGCCTTCCTGCGCATAGTGATAACTCTGAGTCTTCACTATGCGTGGCAGCACCAGGGCCGTCTGTAACGCGGGGCAAACGGGGCAGCTGTCCCGTGAGCCCCCAGCCCCTGCTTGCCCTGTTCACAGTGCATTGCGCTGTGAACGTTTTTTTCCTGCAAGCCGCATCCGCTGGATGCGACGACCGGAAAATAAATAAATAAATAACTGACACCGGATGTTACGTGATGTGCAGGAGGGAAGACTGCATGGAGGAGACGTACGGCCGGGGACACGGAGCAGAAGCCAGGCGGTAAGTAGGAGGGAAGTGACGAGGAGGGTGCAATATATTGAGCACGGTAATGGCACAATATTACAGGCATCTGAATGGCACAATATTACTGGGCTTTGTATGGCACAATATTACTGGCATCTGACTGGCACAATATTACTGGGCACTGAATGGTACAATATTACTGGCATCTGACTGGCACAATATTACTGGGCTTTGAATGGCACAATATTACTGGCATCTGACTGGCACAATATTACAGGCATCTGACTGGCACATTATTGCAGGCATCTGAATAGCACAATATTACTGGCATCTGACTGGCACAATATTACTGGCATCTGACTGGCACAATATTACTGGTATCTGAATTGCACAATATTACAGGCATCTGACTGGCACAATATTACAGGCATCTCACTGGCACAATATTACTTGGCTCTGAATGGCACAATATTACAGGCATCTGACTGGCACAATATTATAGGCATCTGAATGGCACAATATTACAGGCATCTGACTGGCACAATATTATAGGCATCTGAATGGCACAATATTACTGGGCTCTGAATAGCACAATATTACTGGCATCTGAATGGCACAATATTACAGGCATCTGACTGTCACAATATTACAGGCATCTGAATGGCACAATATTACTGGGCTCTGAAGGGCACAATATTACAGGCATCTGACTGGCACAATATTACAGGCATCTGACTGGCACAATATTACTGGTATCTGACTGGCCCAATATTACTGGCATCTGACTGGCACAATATTACAGGCATCTGACTGGCACATTATTACAGGCATCTGAATGGCACAATATTACTGGCATCTGAATGGCACAATATTACAGGCATCTGACTGGCACATTATTACAGGTATCTGAATGGCACAATATTACTGGCATCTGAATGGCACAATATTACTGGTATCTGAATGGCACAATATTACTGGCATATGAATGGCACAATATTACTGGCATATGAATGGCACAATATTACCGGCATCTGAATGGCACACTATTACTGGCATCTTAATGGCACAACAATTATGGCATCTTAATGGTACAACAATTATGGCATCTTAATGGTACAATAATACTGGTATCTTAATGGGCAAATTGGCTGGGGCATCTTAATTGTACAATATTACTGGTATCTGAATGGCCCAATAATACTGGCATATTAATGGGAAAAATGTTTGTGGCATATTAATGGCAAAATAATACTGGCATATTGATGGGCACATTGACTGTGGCTAGTGTTGAGCGAACCCGAACCGCTCTGTTCGTTTATGGAATACATGTAATGCTATTGGCTTTCTATAAACCGAAATAGTGTCCCCATTCATAAGAATAGGTCAATTGACCTGTTCGTATGAATGGGGACTCTATTTCGGTTTATAGAATAGCAATATAATTACATGTATTACATCTGAGAGTCAAATAGAACCGTCAAATACTGTGCTTACCGAGCACTTTGAAAAATTCTAATAGTTTTGGGTGGTAAATAGTACATTTGCGTCTTGCGGTGCACTTCATATCTGAGAGTCAAATAGAACCGTCAAATACTGTGCTTACAGCGCACTTTAAAAAAATCTGGCTACCTCCTCCTCCTCCTCCTCCTCCTCCAGCGCCGCTTCCACCTACACCGGCACGGTCACCGCCTTCTCAACCTATGGGTCACTTAGTATAAACTGAAAGAGAATACCCTGCACTCCAACCCTCTCTCAAATGGATAATTCTGTTGATCCTCCTGGCAGCCATGCTTTAGATTTAGATTTATGTTTTTCTCAGCTAAAATCAAAGATTCCATCTTGCAGCTGTATTTTTAATTTGTATGTATTTTATGTTATTTGAAGTTATTTCCCTATCCATATTTGTTTGCAGGGCACTTGTCCTACTCTTACCCACATTTTACTTCCTTTTGCAGCCCTCTAGCCCTTTCCAGGACTTTTTTAGAGGCATTTTAGTGCCCAAAAGTTTGGGGTTCGGGGTCAAGTTCGAGCCCGAACCCGGACTTTTTCCCGAAGTTCGGCAAATTTACACTGTAGCATGCAAAATTGCGTGGGTTCAATAGAGTGCAAGCCATGTGCTGTTGGTGCAATATAGGTGCATGACAAGTGCTGAAGGTGCAAAATAGGTGCATGACAAGTGCTGTGGGTGCAATATAGGTGTATGACAAGTGCTGTGGCTACTCTATGGGGCTGTGTTAAGTCCTTTAGGTGCAATGTGGGTGCAGAAAAAGGGGATAAAAACAAGAAATGCAACTCTTCAATAACATTTTTATTACATTGCGATGGATGGCGTGATTGCATGCATGGGAGGGGGCAGGGTCCAGGGGGCCCAAGCAAATGCTTGCCCAGGGTCCAATCACTATTAAAAACGGCCCTGGGCAGCACTGACAGGTCTGGGACAGGCAGACAAGATCTCACCTGCAGTTGCCTATTAGTCTCTTTGCAGACTGCACCCCCACCAATGACACCTCTCATATATTTTAACAGAGAGGAAAGGGGGGAAAGAGACAGACCAAAAGGGGAGAGAGGAGATATGGGAAAAAGAGACAGACTGAAAGGGGAGATGATGAGGAAAAAAGAGAAAGACCAAGAGGGGAGATGATAAGGGAAGGAGAGGCAGACCGAGAGGGGAGATGATGAGGGAAAGAGAGGCAGACCGAGAGGGGAGATGATGAGGGAAAGAGAGACAGACAGAGAGGGGAGATGATGAGGGAAAGAGAGGCAGACCGAGAGGGGAGATGATGAGGGAAAGAGAGGCAGACCGAGAGGGGAGATGATGAGGGAAAGAGAGGCAGACCGAGAGGGGAGATGATGAGGGAAAGAGAGGCAGACCGAGAGGGGAGATGATGAGGGAAAGAGAGGCAGACCGAGAGGGGAGATGATGAGGGAAAGAGACAGACCGAGAGGGGAGATGATGAGGGAAAGAGAGACAGACAGAGAGGCGAGATGATGGAGAGAGAGAGACAAAGGGATATCAGGGATTATCTGGGATAAGGGGCTCTGCAATTCAGGATATCCAAAACTACTTTATGAGAATTGACCTTTAAAGAGGAGCCTGGAGCTCAATCTGCAAGGGACATTGAGTTGATCCATTTGTGGCTCCGCCCCCATCTATGGCCAGTAAAAAAAAAAAATTACTAAAAGGTGGCAACCCCAGGAGAAAGATGGCATCAATCTACACCAAAACCATGACATTTAGGGGTATGGGAATCTGTTTCGAAAAAGGTGAACTGCTCTTCCAAAATGGGGATACCTGGTATAGTAACTGGCATTTTAACATTGTATGGAAAGAACCACAATTTCCTCACCACCAGTTTCTCTTTCAGTTCATCCCCATCTCAGATTTCTGTCACTTTTAAAGACATTTGGATTTCTAGTTTAAAAGTAGAAATCGGAATATGTTTAAAATGGTTTTAATAAATTACAATTAAATTATTTAATCCATTTGAAATTAAATATCAAAATGTCTTCGATTATTTTTAGAAATCCAATGAAGCTGATGAGTAGAAAGGAATAAACTACACTGTCTGCCACTATCAATATAATTTCATTAAATTATTTTATTTTTTTACATTTTTATGTTACTTCATTTTGTTGTCGCTAATTTTACATGAGATTAACATAATACCAGGATCTATAGTAGCATGTGCTGTCTGACACTCTCACAGACAATACAGTCACCCCAGTCCATGTGAAGCCTTGCTTGCAAGCACACACCTCCTTGCCCTCCTCTAGTGCAGTGTGGGCTCCTCCCCTCTGTGTGTCTGCCGCCCTGCCTCCCGCCTGCTATGCCCGGCATTGTGTGTGTGTTTGTGCATTGATGTCTTTGTGTCTCGCTGCAGAGGAGTGGAGCAGCCGGCGTGCTCTTTTGTTTTCTCCCCAGTGCAGGGCAACAGCCCCCGCCGGCTGCTCCCCAGATTGCCCACTACCCTCTTACCAGTGCCTATTGCCTGTGCTTTTTCCTGGTGATGCCCACTGTGCTCACTACTTCTCTCTAGACCCCAGAGGGCACTTCCAGGGCAGCTGAGAAGTCTCCTCCCTCCCTTGGCCCGGCAGGGGTAAAATGAAGGATCTGAAGAAGTATATGACAGAAGGTCTGCTGCAATTCACCATCCTCTTGAGCTTGGTTGGGGTGAGGGTAGATTTCGACTCTTACCTGCCCCCCATCCGGGAGATCATCCTGGGGACCAGCTCTGCCTATTCTCAGATTCCTTTTCACAATCTACGGGACACAGGGGAAGGGTCAAGCCTGCACCCAAAGAGCCCAGACCTGGACTCTTTCTTCACTGCCAGAAGGCTGCTGGAAGAGGTCAGGGCGCTGGGGGGCAAACACATCCCTAGGACTGAAGTGAGTGCCTGGCTGGTGCATGCAGTGACTGAGGATGCTGAGCCTGAATCACATGGTACAGCACAGACTCTACTCAGTACAAACTCCAATGAGGACAGCACTGGGACTTCCAACAACAGCCAGGAAGGCCTCAGCCAGCCACCTGCAAGGAGCAGCAACCTGCAGCAAAGCCATTCAACCCCTTCCCAGCCACACATTGTGACAGGGGCCACCCCAAGCACTGCAGATTATACCAAAGAGGTAAATGATTTCATCCAAGCAGTGCTTTTTTCATTCCAAGTCATTTATTTAGGGCACTTGGAGAACAATGTCATGCACAGTATTAAAATAGATCAAGTAATTTAGCATTTTATCTACCTGAGCATCATGGGAAATGTAGTTCACAGCAGGTGGAATGCCAAAGTTTAATCTTCAATGGTCTGGGTAATTAACTTATTGCAGTAGTGATAACCTATCTTTGGTGAATCAGTTATCTGTAGGCAGATAATGTTAATAAATACAAGTATAAACCTGCTGTACATGGTATTACCTAACATGTGTTTATATAATTTGCCATATTTATACAGTTCAAAAAATATTACATGTATTTGTGTTTAATGTGCAATTTTTAACAAAGCATATAGTATGTCTTTCTTTTGTGTACCACGCCCTGGCCATTTTTGTTAAACATTCTTGATTATAGATATACAAATAGACAACAGGCACTGCCCTAGAAAACTAACTTGTCTGTTAAAGATCCTCCCTTTCAAATACAATGTGTATTAAAACACACTATTATTTTTGAAATCACTGCCAGAATAAATAATGGAAGTATTGATTGCTACATATAAATTATATGTGTGGTTTCTAGGTCACATAGAACTGATTTGGTTAAAAAAAAAATGCTCCCAGCACATGTAAATGTAAATATATTGGGTGTGTATCAAATATGTGGACCTGTATATTCAGTTTTCCTAGGTGTTGCAATCAACCTGCATGTAAATGTTTAAAGCATCAATATTCATATTGATATTGGTATTGGAATTGTACAAATTAAAAATTGTATAGCAATTGAGAAGATAGGCCATGTAAATCCCTTGTTAGTTTTTATGTTTTTGTTTCAGTTCAGCTAATATAAGTCCTGGTGATGAGAATAACTGTGAGATTTGGCAGAAAGGTAAATCAAATCAGGAATACATGGCATCTGTCAGCAGTCTCGTAGTAGAAGTATAGGCCTCAATTCAGTCTACAAACGTGTTTTTGTTTTCTTAAGGAAGATAAAGGCCTAACAAAATGTTGTCATCTGTGGATTTAAAGTATCTGTGAGACAGGTGAAGGCAGTTTAAAAGTGTAATATTTACATTGTAGCTTCATCTAGGATTTGGGGTGCAATATCTAAATATTTAGTTAGGATCAGTGACTACTAATCCCAAACCTATAAGTGGATCTTGGTCACATATAGATCAAAAAACAATTGGTTAATGTTCTCCTATTGGCTGTGAACATTGCTATGACGTCACCACAGCCAGTAGGAAGTTGCCAATCATAGTCTCCATAGGGCAGCATTGTTGTTGGCATACCCTGGCTCTCTGAAGGTGCACATGGAGATGTGTTGAAGTCGGATTGTGAACTCTAAATATTTAACGATAAAAACAAAATACCAGGAAGGCAGGGCGTAGGAGAGGGAAATACTCTGCTGGAGTCCAGTGCTCCCCTTTGTCAGGCTGCAGATATCCTTGAAGATAAAATTCAAATTCTGGTTTCTCGCCTACAAACCTCTTCGTAACTGTCCCTGAAACTACATTTCTTTTCTCATTTACAAATATAGCCTTGCCTTCTTTACTGATGACCTTGTCTGCTGATCTCTGTTCAACTTAAACTGCTTACAGTATTTTCCAAGTATGTCCACCATGCTATAGAATGACCTCCTACGCCCTACTGGACTCTCGTACAAATCCCTAGAAACCCACTTCTTTTAAGGTAGCATATCAATTTTCTGACTAGCTTACCTCATTGTCATCTATCCTTGCCTCACCCCAACCAATTATCCACTGTCTAGTCACTCCCTATCACCCCCCTGCCCCCGCTGTTCAGTCATATAATTTGACTAACTAATGCTTACAACTAGATTGTAACATCTGGCACTGTATCCTCCCATCTTGTTCCTTCGGTGTGGCTAGACCACCTCTACCTACTCCATTTTTACCTTTTGTAATATTATATTCTTTTATTTCTTTCTTCTAAGCAACATGCAAAATTATTAGGTCACTTTACAAAATCATCTTTACTGCAAGTATTATGACTTTGGACTCCTGCACTCAATCTCTGCACACTCAGTGGACAGTGGTAGTATGCTAAACAAGAGCCAAGAATAATTTGGACAGATCTCTATGAATCACTCCAGGTGCCAACAATCATATTCACTGTCTAACCGCCTATTAAAACATGCATATTACATGTTGAGATGCAATATATTTGTGTTCATTTCAGAAGGTTGTTACAAATGACTAAAAGCAGTCACCTCCAACACCCATATAGGGGAAAGTTTTGTTTATGTCACAGTACATTGTTGTGAAGTGGGGAGCTTTCTGCTCTCCTGGGTATATAAATGTATCGTGTGTCCATGCTTGTTTGGGGGATGAAACCACTACTAAGCTGCCTCAACCTGCCACAATTGTATCTCATTGCGTGACAGATGTAGAGGGACTATATTTCTCAATTAGTGGGAAAACGATTAAAAAAAATAAATAAATAAATAAAAAAAAGAATTTGGAAAGTCAACCAGAACTAAATTTTGGGAATATTTGTAAAACATTTCACAAAGAAGCATAGTAGTTTTGATATTTCAATTAAGTTAAAGCTCTCAACAAAAATTCAGCAACGTAGATTGGGGGTCCAAACACTGCTTAATCCATAACTTAATGCTATAGAACTTATAGGCTTTTCTGCCATGATGCAATAAATTAATAAGTGGCATTCAGTGTTCCTAAATATCTTGGTATTGTTTTAAATGCAGGATAATCATTTGAAGATTTTTTTCTGTATAGATATGCCATTTTTGCCTTATCTAAAATTTAAATAAACTATAATGACTGCTCATACAGCATGGATTTAGCAGAGATATTAATATGGGTCTAACATGCATGGTGCACACAGCAGAAGCATAGGCAGATGTATCATTGCTGGCAGCAGACCTTGTTCTAAATGAAATCTAATGACCACCAAACCTTGCAACACACACATATTCTTCAGGGATAATATCTGGTACATAGTGCATAGCTTTACATCATTTTCAGTTTACTTATCTTAGGGGAATTCCAGAGGACAATGTCCTTGTACTTTTAGTTTTAATTTGTTGACCCTCACTCTTTTGTCAGTGGGAGGAACAAGGGAGAGGGGGGGATGGGTAAGTGGGAGCAAATTTTTTTTCTCTCTCTCCTTAACTGTACACCACAACCAATAGGTGATGTTCTTATTTAATTGGACCTGGGGTGGAGTGGGGTATAAAACTATGATTCTGAGACTTAAGCAAACGGATTACTGAACATCCTCCCCTCACTACCAAACCATCTTAGTCTCCAGCTGCTGTGCACTACTGGAGTCTAAGGATAAACTGACATGTAATGTACATGTCATTTTATCCTTTTATTGGGGCCTTTGGACATTTTACTTTTGATTCTAGTTAGTGACAAAAAATGTGAGTGTCCCTTTAAGGTGAAATCTAGCCTTATAAACATCATTTGCATCTATATCTTTAGTTAGAACAATTTACATGCAACAGCTTTTGCTGCCAGAAGGCCTCACAGAGTTTGCATACATGCCTGCAGCTTTTGGGTCTTTTATTTGTGTTTGTTCTTTGAACCACTATAACAGACACATATCAGTTGTGATATAATTATATATCCATATAGCATAATAAAGGATTTGAATAAGTATCAAACCATTCATCTTCTTTACTTCTAATGTAGTTTGTGCATAAGTACTTCCAAATCCAACCCCCCTCTAAGACTATTTGGCTTTGCTGTTCATACATGCAGATCTTGGTTGTCGCAATAACGTTACAGAGAAATGGAATGAATAAGTCCTGTCTGATTGGGTTTCTCTAGGGCATAAACGAAACCATTCTGGAATAAATGATATTTTTTTATTCTTGCATTGCAGAAGGAGACATTAGGTCACAAACACTGATTTCCTGGAAGGAAACAACCAGTCATATTTTACTTCTTCAAAATAAATAAATTAGAGTATTCCCAGAATGATTGTAGCAGGATATTTAATGTGTTTTCATCATTCACTTTAGCTCTTCCAGAATGAGATTTTGTGTATTAAATACTCTTGCATTCGTGCATTGATAGCTATAGACACATTCTTCCTGATAGCCTCCCTGGGCATTCTTGAATTCCAATACAGTGGTAGCCTTTACTATTTCCACTGGAATGTAATTCAATGTATAAACCATCACATTTTTCCACTCTTAAAAAATATCAGGATATCAGGGAATTACCTTATTTATTTAGAATTTGCTTTGTAGTAAAAGGAGATGGTTGTTAAATCATACTTTTCTTTGGGATGGTTTGCATAAATATTGCAACATAACTGCCAAAAGCTTTTGTTTTATTCTTGCTTTTAACCCATTGCATGTATTTACAGTGTAACTATATGTGGATTAGTTCTCTATGTCTATGTTAAAGTGGTATGCAAGCTTTTTTTAAAAAAAAAAAACTTCTGCCTTAGCACTGCTACATTAATGGCATTTCTCGAGTGTAAACCCATTGTGTTTATATACAATTTTGCCTCTTGAAAGAGCCAGAGCTGACAGTTCAGCGCTGCAGTTTGAACTCTGAACTGTCAGCGGTGAAGATCAACGTGGCAGCAATGAACTGTCAGCGCTTACAAACATACATCCCCCGTAAATTAACCCCCCTAATAAACGAACAGCCCCTAAAAGTGACCCCGAACCCCCATACTAACCCAGCCCAACCCAAACCCTAATACTAACACTACCCCTGAACCCAAATACTAAAATTAACCTCCCCGAACTCTAATACTAATACATATTACTAACATTGACCCTAATACTAATGCTACCCTCCCCGAACCCTAATACTAATACCTAACCCCCCTCCCGAACCCTAATACTAATACCTAACCCCCCCTCCCGAAACCTAATACTAAAATTAACCCCTATTAAACATTAATAATACTCACATTCAGTGATCCCGCAATGAACTGTCCTACGATGACCTCTCGCGATGAACTGGCCATCGTGTTCATGCAGCAGCGATGAACTGTCCCATCACTCTGTCAGGGGCCAAGAACTTTTTCTTTAGGAAAGTTGGGATCTAGGGTCTAACTAATGACAACTGAGCCAGCAGCGAGTGACTGGCACCTGATCGTGAAAATACTTTAAAATATACCTTTCTCAAGCTTTCTCCAGGGATCTAGCCCACCATGACATCACTAGATCAAGCAGTCAATCGTCTCCCATAGAAATGCATTAGGATGTCCACTGCACATGTGCTGTAACATCACCCTGTCCTGCCAGTCCAGTCTTTGCTGTCAAAAGCCGTCACAGCAAAACACACACTTAATAGCTTTTGAATAATGATGTGACTCTACATGCTCATGAACTGATGACATAGATGACCTAGGGCAGCAACTTTAGCAGGAGTACAGGTTAAACACTAGCAGGTGAATCAAAGTTACTTTGATGCTTTTGGTATCCCTTTAAATAACGAATGCAGGATAAATATAGTAGTTTTGAAGTTATATTATGGAGACTTCACCAGAGCCAAGTCTACGGTCTCTGACGCTTGGGAGCAGGAATCGCTTTCAACAGTGCCACATTGCCGCCACAGCACATGCCATGGGTAACATTGCCCCAAAAGCACTTGCTATTGTGTCACAATGCCCAACATCTGCCCCAAAAGCATTTGTTGCTACACTGCCCCACTGCACTTTCTACAGAAAATGACGAGGCTTTTTTTACAGTAAGAGTGCTCATCTGTTGCCTAACTACCAGATGTGTTTTAAATGCGTCTGTGGTGTCTCCTGTTTTATGACATCACTTGTGGTCTGATATGCAAATGAACTGCTTTTAAATGGGAAATGTGTAATTTGCATACCGTGCCACAGGAGGCGCCACAGACACATTTAAAACAAATTTGTCTCCTAATTTAGACATTTGCTTGCAGTTTTGCTCATACAATGTATAGATCATTTTCAATATTTTTTATGCTCTAAATGTACAGTAAAAACAATGTTCAGGTGATAGTCCCTGTAAACATTACGATACTGCACGATCTCGACTCTGCCGATAAGTATGAAGGCAAATTGAGTCACCAAATCTCGGATGACGAATTGAGCTGACGAATATAAGACGCCATTGATTCTCAGCACTGCTTTTCCTGAGGTTATAAAATCCTAAAATAAACGTGCGTCTTAGAATTGAGGAAATACGGGACATTATTTGTTGATGCTTTGCATCATTGTCAGTTTACTTATCTTAGGGGAATTCCAGAGGCTGATTTTCTTGTACTTTTGCTTTTACTGTGTTGACCCACGCTCTTTTCTCAGAGGGAGGAACAAGAAGCAGGGGAGAATACATGTACCCCAGCACCCAGATTGCAACCACAGCCATCATGAATTGTAAACCATAGTTTTGGAAATTGCAACTTGTATCACTGCACCAGTGAGTACCAATGGTCTAAGTAGAGCATCTCCAGATGAGATGACCCTATTTGTGAAGGCACTCGAAAGACATAAAAAAATCAAAAACTACACCACGTTGTGCAAAAATAAAAAACGTAATAATTTATTGAGGACCATAAAAGAAAGGCCGTAATCGAATATAAATACACTAAATATACACAAATAGTAAACTAACAATACACAATGGAGGCAGACTAAAACACACACAAAAAAATCTGAGAAGGGAAATAAACAGGCTATCTAGGAGCAAAGCTTCCAAAAAAATAGAGGGAGCTTGTGCACTTCCCCACACACCCAAATGACTGTATGTCCACAGTAATAACCCAGCAAAAGAAACAGAGGAACCAGAAAAAAATAAATAAAAAGACATAATCAGAATATAATGAAGAATAAACAGGAAAATAAAAAAAAACTGAAATAAGTAAGAAAAGAAAATTGCAAAAAGGAATTTAAAGCACAAATGCAAGCAAACATAAACAGACACACATGGCAAGCCAAAAAAAACAACTAAAATAAATAATAAAGTCCATGTAAAGTCCATGTAAGCAGGAGTGCACACCTGTAAAAAGCAATAGGCATAGTTGAAAAATAACCAAAATAATATGGTAACCAAAGAAAAACTGCTGGGAGATGCACTGTTATAGGTACGAGTAGACCTTCCTTGCTAGGGTAGCGAGTTAACTTCAGGTGTCCTTATAATAGCTGTCTGTAAGTCTCTTGGACAGGGAGAGGGTATAGTGTCATATAGTGGGTGGCTCACCAACTCTTGGCACTCGGCATAATCAAGGGGAGCCCGGTACCTGCTGCCAGCGGGCAGATGGATATACTCTTCCGGCTTCTTACATATAGGGCTTCTCCTGCGCCTGAAAGGCAGTCCCTCCCACAGGACAAGTTCGACACACCAATATCTAAATTGACAGACGATCGTTTCGCCTGGAGGCTTGACCCAGAAGAAGCCTCCAGGCGAAACGCTTGTCGGTCAATTTACATATTGGTGTGCGAATTAATGCTTTTGGGAATAAAAATAACCAGCAAAATCTCCATGTGAATCTCCACATGCATAAAGCGTCTATTGATCGGAAGTCCTTAGGCAACGCCCATGTGTGGCAAACCTGCTGGTATATCACTAAGGACATCCCGTAGTGCAGTGCATTAAGTACATTTTTAAGCCACACACAGGATAAAATATTGTCTGGATATTGTAGAAGGATGAGAGCATTGCAACTAAACCAGAAAGGGGGCAATTGAAGTGGAAGTAAAGCTTTCTATTATTAGAGATGATGTGAGAGGTAGGCCAAGGCTTTATAACTTTGACTGCATGCCAATAACAATTTAATAAAACCATGAGAGTGATAAAAAATAAATAATATTGGATTCCCCAGTCTAGGCCATGTATGTTTTATTGAATTGTTGAGGAAGTAATTTAAATACATCTTGCTCTGTACTTCAATCATCATAAATAATATAACAGGGCTTGACAAATCCTGGGTATTGCCATCCACATAGCACCTCTTGGCCCTGGCACCAGTTCATTTTTCTTTTCAAGTTTCGAGACTGCATGAAATCTATCTATAGTAGGGCAGCACACACTGAGGGGGTAAAGTCTGTGCCGGTTGCTGACTGCTTTGCCACCTCCCGCTCCTTACTTTAGCGTCAGAGAGCCATGTGTCATGTGCTCAGAGTAATAGTACAGCTTAAGGCGGTCTGTGTCTGGGTAACAGGCTAGACCAGAAGTGACTGCCTCCCTGCAATGAGGTAAAGCTACAGGAAAGCCGGACACACTGAAATATGTTCTTAAAAAGCATTCTGCTGGCTTGTATGTGTGACTGTTTGTACATATATGATTCCACATATATAACCGTGTGCATGACTGTCTATATGTAACTTTGTGTCCATGTATATGACACTGTATGTGTGCGTGTGTGTGTGTCAAGTTCTGTTGTGTGGCTCCACATTTTTTGTTGCTAGCTCCTAAAACTACGGTAAATATAACAATACTATTTAAAAGCCTTTTTTTCAAAGTTTCAGTACAAAAGCAAATCAGTGGGATGATTATTTCTGTAACTGGTGACTTCATTGCTGAAAACATTTTAGAAAATAAACTTTACTGCTGAAATTGGTGAATATTTGAAATGAGTTGTAGGAAAACCATGCAGCTGCAGGAAGTAGCATCTACGAGGGAGTTATTCTGACAGGATGTTTGGTCAAAGCATATTTGAAAATTGTCATGTAACAAGCCATCCAGGCCACTAATTAAATTGTGTAGTCTAGTGGCAAGCCTCATGTAACAGTGGTTGCGTGACCCCTTTCCATGTCCACCCAGTCCAGTGCCTAGCAGTGCCTGGGTGTGCCTATGCAAGGACAACTGTGCACAATATAACTTCAGCATATGTTTTGCAATACGATCAAGGTAGGTGAGTCTATTAAACAAACAATACAGTATACTGCGCCAATAACTGTGATGGAGTAAGCTAGCACTTGTGCACAGCTAGTGTCTCACTCCTAGCAAACCAGTGAAAACAAATACAATAAAGTGAACATGTGCGCTAGTGACCAACACTAGAAAAAAAGAGCATTACCCTTTTCTATGAGACGAAATGCTCAGATATTATGCAAAGGGAAAAAAAACAAAAACAATAATAGTGTAGTATATCAGTGCAATGGTATAATAGTGCAAAGTGCATAAATGGTACACTCACATCAGGTGAGTCTATGATCGATAAACTTTCTCTTTCCAGGGATACTAAACTTTATTTTTCACTTGTGCTTCTAATATAGAAATGTTAGTTGTCCCTAGTGTGAGGATAAACTGGCACGTACTTTTGGCAGAGCATGCCAGTATGTCCATTGACCGGCAGCTGCCATGCACCCTGGTATGGTCGGCAACTGTCTCTCTGCTACTGAAGATCAAGAGGCTTGTCTTTACATGAGATCAGCAGAGAGTACCTTAACTAGCAGAGAGAGAGACCCCCACACTCTGCAGACCTGGATCAGACGAACGGGGCTGTCAGCATGCGCCAGCTTCCAGACCTGCTGTGTCTCAGCAGAGAGGAAACTCACGTGTTTCTATGAAGATATACGTCGGGTTTACTCAGAATCTACACAACATTATTTTAAGGAAGCAAGGGTTAAAAAAAAACGTTTAGTTGTCCTTTTAAAGGGACTCTGTAACCCTAACACTACTTATACTATGAATGCAGAATAATAATCTATTCATTGTATTAGCAGAATAGAAAGCAAATGCATAATATAAGATAAATATATGTTTTAAATGTATCTATGATGTCTCATGTTTATGACATCACCTTGTGTCTTGATATGCAAGTTACACATTGTGTAAGTAAAAAAAGTATTAACTTTGGTACCTGGGCACAGTGCATACAATTACACAAAATTAATTGTATGTAAGTTCATAACAAAGCAGTGCTACACGACATAGAACAGGGCTTGACAAATTTAATTTAGTTTTAGGAGCCAGCCAAAAAATTTAGGAGCCAGACAACGGCACATCACAAAATCGCACGGACACAGTGGCATACACCCACCTCACATACACAGCCAGTTACATTCACACATACATACATACATACACACACACCACATACACAGCCAGTTACATACACACACACCACACACACAGCCAGTTACATTCACACACACCACACACACAGCCAGTTACATTCACACACACCACACACACAGCCAGTTACATTCACACACACCACACACACAGCCAGTTACATTCACACACACCACACACACAGCCAGTTACATTCACACACACCACACACACAGCCAGTTACATTCACACACACCACACACACAGCCAGTTACATTCACACACACCACACACACAGCCAGTTACATTCACACACACCACATACACAGCCAGTTACATTCACACACACCACATACACAGCCAGTTACATTCCCACACACCACATACACAGCCAGTTACATTCACACACACCACATACAGTCAGTTACATTCACACACACACCACATACAGTCAGTTACATTCACACACACACCACATACAGTCAGTTACATTCACACACACACCACATACAGTCAGTTACATTCACACACACACACCACATACAGTCAGTTACATTCACACACACCACATACAGTCAGTTACATTCACACACACCACATACAGTCAGTTACATTCACACACACACACACACACACACACACACACCACATACAGTCAGTTACATTCACACATACATACACAGCCAGTTACATTCACACATACATACACAGCCAGTTACATTCACATACATACACAGTCAGTTACATTCACACATACATACACAGCCAGTTACATTCACACATACATACATAGCCAGTTACATTCACACATACATACACAGCCAGTTACATTCACACACACACCACATACACAGCCAGTTATATACACACATACACACCTTTTTTTTTTTAAAGAACAAAAGAATATTTCTTACAGTGTCCTCCCTCCCTGCTGCTTACCTCATTGCAGGGGAGGGTGACATTTATGCTGGAGCCCGATCTTCTTTCGGTTCCTGTGCCGTGTTGTCACGTGACAATCGGCACTACAGCGTGTTGCGCGAGGGGGCGGAGCTTACAGTCTGTGTGATCCGCACAGACTTTCTCCCCTCGCGCTGAAAAAGAAAGTAAAAGAAAAACGGATGGCAGCCGGCAAGGGCTCCCTGTGACAAACAGCACCCGGGCGCCAGGTCTGATTTCCTGGTCGCCATGGCGACCTGGCGCCCGGGGTTTGTCGAGCCCTGACATAGAATATTGCTGAACCATAAACCACATCTATTCTATGTTGCTTGTATTATTGCCAAACCCTGGGACATGGAGTCACATAAAAAAAACAAATGTACATAAATAAGTATAATATTAGCTGCTTCATTTCTTGTATAAAACAAGCCCTGACACGATATTCTTTCTTAAGGACATACCTAGTATCAGGGAGGTAATATAATCTTAAATAAGCATGAACATTAAATATAAATAGTACATAATTAAAGACATCATTACAATATTATCTTGTAATTATTTAACTTTTATCATTTAAGTACAATGTATTTTGTTACTTGAGGAACCCTGAAACGTTCCAGGTCTTCCCAAGGTGACCATTAGCGCAGTTTTGAAAACCGCTATTAATGGGGGATATGTCCATCACTCAATATCATTAATATGTTCCCTAATGCTCTCTGTTGGGCTTACCCACGTACTGTATCATGCACTTAGTGCAGGTGATGACATACACCACGTGTAGGATTGCAATTTAGAAATGGGGGGATATATACAATTTAATAAGTTGCTTAAGATGTTACTGTTGGTCCCTTAAGGACATCAAACAACATTTACCTGTGTTGAAACTAAAGAGTGGTTATGAAGTCATCTTGCAAGGTGGAATTCAGTGTTTTGCAATAAGAGGGAGGTCCCTTAGCACATTACTGTCCCCAAGTCATTTAACTGCAATACAACATAAGCGGGGGTAGGTGCAAAAGCTGCAAATATGTCCTTAAGAGACCTACAGTATAATCTTAACATAGTGTGTTCGCACGTGTATTGTAGATCTTGCCAAAGCACCCAGATTGCACATGAAGGATTTGCCCAGAACCTAGGTGGCACCCATATATCTTGCAAGAGCATCCAGATTTCATCCACAGGTCATGCCAGAGCGCACCTAGCTTGCTTCCAAAGCTCTTGGCCCAATATCCAGGCTGCAAGCGTAGGGATTGCCTCAGCACCCAGGCTGCAAGCGTAGGGCTTGCGCTGCCCAGGCACACAGAAATCCTCTCATGCTGCCTCTTATACATCCCGCGCAAGTATGGAGTCTGAGCGTCGGAATGTCACATGACCCCAAACACTCTGGCATCCGATGCAAAGCGGAGAGTATTCCTGTGTTCCTAGGAAGTGCACAGATATCATGCTGCATGCTCTCTCGCCATCATTGACACGCGTGCCATAGGTTTTACACGATTGCCCTATAGGATCTATTTTAATCTCCTTACCATTGAGGAGCTGCACCCAGACAGTTAATTAGTAACTTATTTTTTTAAACATTGCCTTGCATTTCACGGCTTATTCATTGAACCCATAAAATGACAGATTTGATAGCCTGTTTATGAATATAATGTGACTTGGATAGCACTAACATTTTGCAGTTGATGTTACAGTGTAGGGTTACAAAACGTAATCCATCAGGGACCAATATCATTACAAGCGATCATCACAATTCTGGTACTTCATGACCCAATCATCATGAAATGTCCTTTTTTTTATATTTTACATCAGTGTATATCTGTTGTCAAATATGTAGGACATTCTGTTAGAGTTAGACACCTGGATGTTCGGGTTCGGCCGAACTTCGGGAAAAAGTCCGGTGTTCGGGCTCGAACTTAACCCCGAACCCTATTGAAGTCAATGGGGACCTGAACTTTTGGGCACTAAAATGCCTCTAAAAAAGTCCTGCAAAGGGCTAGAGGGCTGCAAAATGAAGTAAAATGTGGGTAAGAGTAGGACAAGTGCCCTGCAAGCAAATGTGGATAGGGAAATAACTTAAAATAATTATCCATTTGAGAGAGGGATGGATTGCAGGGTATTCTCTTTCAGTTTATACTAAGTGACCCATAGGTTGAGGAGGCGGTGACCGTGGCGGTGTAGGTGGAATAATTCTATTCTATAAAAAGAAAGTCTATAAACCGAATGTCTTTCGGTTTATAGACTTTCGGCTTATGGAATACATGTAATGCTATTGACTTTCTATAAACAGAAATAGAGTCCCCATTCATAAGAAATTCTTATGAATGGGGACTCTATTTCAGTTTATAGAAAGCCAGTAGCATTACATACAATGTAATCGCCGAACCCCGAACTCCAACACGAACATACAGTGGAATGTCCGTGTTCGGGGTCCAAAAACTGTAATATTCGGATTATTTTCCTTTTAACTCTACGGAAGTACCATTTCCCTGGCTCCTAAAAATTTAATTGGCTGGATCCTGGATAGATCTAGCTGGCTTTTAAAGTCAACAAATACAGTATTTGTCAAGCCCTGTATTAACTATTCTATAGCTAAGTGAAACAAACAATTCTGATTGATCTACACAGGTGTATTTATAACACAACAGAAAAACAATTACATTTTTGGAATATATTCTCAAATACCCGTGGCAAAATAATTATAATATATGAACCAAACTAGAATAAATAAATAAATCCATGCTCAACATATAAAGTAGAAAATCAAATTGTAATGTAAAACGTCCTCTGAGAATGATATGTACCATTCTATCAGATTGAACAGGAAATATCACAATATCTCCTCATTCTAGCACCTAAAAGTGTTAATGTTATGTGTTAAATACAAGACATTACATTATTGTTTGTTTAATTTTTTAAAAGAGAATTGGTTGCTGGTTCAGTAATACTGGTAGGGGATATTACAACCTTTAAATGTCTCAATGGGACTCAATATTTTTACTTAATGTTTTCCATCTTTCTGATAATTAGTTAGGGTTCGAGTACAGTTGGTCCACTTGCAGGAAATGTTGTGTTGACTTAGAAGAGTAGGGGGTCTTGCAATCACAAAATCTTTATGTGCATTGACGCTAATGGAATAAAGTGCTAAGACACTGTCAAAATCTGCAGTGCACAGTATTTAACTCTTTGTATACATTTGTGCAGTTGTTGACTGCTATTCTAGCTCTGATTTGTGGCAGGCCCATAGTAGTAAATGTTCAATATTAAACATTGTAAACAGTGATATTATTTTCTGTTCCAGTAATGATATAGATACTGGAATAGACACTGGCAAGATGTCAAACTTGCCCTTTAGTCTTTCTGAATATTTTTAAGGCTCATTTAGGACATTGACAGGGCTCAAAAGCTGGATGTGGTCTTCAAGGGTTTTGTGTGGCTCCTATAGCTTTGATGGTATTACCTCAAGACATTAATGATTTATCTTCCCCCCTCCCCCTTCCAAACTTTATCTTCTACATAAAAAGTGGAACAACACTGTTTTAGGAAATCTAATGCAGATGTTGTGTCCTGATAACATTTATGAACCTTTCTAAATATTCTCCATGTATAGCTATATGTTTTCCTTACAAATTGGGCTGATCAGAAAGCATTATACTTTTTTTGCACATAGATTACATTCAAAATATGTTCCTGCAGATCTCTTTGAATCTGGTGCTCACTTAAAATAAGTATTTTACACACTTGGCCTTTAAAAACAGCAATCTGGTCGAGAACGTTTATTTCCCTTTCTACTGGGAGACCCCCAATTACATTACACCATATTGTCCAATTATACATGTCACTTAAATCCTTAACGCAGGGCTGCAGCCTGCAATAAGGGTTTAAGGATTCAGGATGACAAGTGGGGAGAAAAACTATACCCCCGGTGCTCTGCCTAGTGTGTTCCTAGCAGTAGCATGATCTGTCTTGTAATGTGGTCCCCCAGTGCAGCACATTCATTCCTGGGGGGACTGCATTAGAAGACGGACTGCTCTATTGCTGGAACTCTGAGAGCTTAATTGGCTCACTGGTAGCGCTAACAGACTAAGCATAACATGCGGGGAATGTTAATAATCCCATCCTGAATTGTCCTGATTTTACAGGTTGCACCTTTTCTCTTAATTAATATTGTTGCTGGTTTTTGTGGGCATTGCGGGCATTCACCATCATGAAGAAGGTTCTACGGTGCTATACAGTGCTCTGCCTGCTAGATTACAGGGAGCAAATTAGCTGCTCCTGGTCTAGTTCCAGGATGATTAAATAACGAATAAGTGAAATATCTTCAAAGAGTCTGTCAACCTAAACATCGTTTATACTGTGAAAGTAAAGAATACAAATTTATTAAAATTATCTGTCCATTATTGCAGACAAATTAGGAGAAAAATATGTTTTACATTTGTCTTGTCATGTCTCCTGTTTATGACATCAGCTATGGATTGATCTGCAAATTTTCCACTGAAAGTCAGTTCATTTGCATACCAAGCCACAGGCGATGTAATAAAACACATTTTCAGGTGTAAGCCACACCTGGAAAGACCTGCTCTGTTATTGTAAATTATACTGTGACACTCAGGAAGGTAAATGGAACAGGTACTTCTAATATGTAATATTAATAAAACAAGCTATTTTGATCTTATCACAAAATGGCAATATGAAATATTTAATATAAATGGATGTCTATTCTATTTTTGATAATAACAGCAAAATAAATCAACTATATATAATTTCAAACATATGTTATTATTTTGCTTTTCTAAAGGGAGTTTCTTTAAGAATTATGACACACCTTGTACAAAACATTTTGGGAGTGATGAGGTTTCACTTTTTTCTTTTAGATTGCTGTATAATCTTCAAAACAACTTAAATGATTTAATGACTAAATTGGAATTCTAGTCTTTTGGAAATGGTTCAAGATAAATAACAAATTAATCATAAAAATACACCTACAGTTTTTCACAGTGACCAGGGCTCCAAAGCTTTGCAAAAACAATATCATTTTTTTTAATATTATACTGTTATTTGCATTTCAAAAGTACATAAAAAATTCACAGGGCCTGGGAAACATTAAAAATTGAATCAAATGCCTAAAGTAAGTAAAGTACTGTATTTGCTGGAATATAAGACGACCCCCGAAACTTTGGATATGTAAACTGTTTTTTCATATTTAATAAAAATTGTGATAGAAAAAAACTTAGACATTCAGACAAAGCCATCTGCCCCCAGACTTTGCCAGTAATGCCCCCCCCCCAGGCTTAGCCAAAGCTCCTCCCCCTCCTGGACTTGCTTTCCCCCCTCCTGTTCCCAGTATCCCTGGTGGCTAGGGGGACAGGCAGTGGATGTCTGCGTGATGCGTGCAGTCATCCTCCGATGTTGCCCGCCACTTCTGTCTTCTATGACGGACCGTCAGAAGGTCACATGACTTCCCCGGCTTCCGTCATAGAAGTCCCCGTGCAATGTCTATTCTCATATTGATAACCTTCATTGCACCTGTTTTATACATCACAGCAGGTTTTGCAACTAAAAATTAATCTTATTTAGTGCAATTTTAGAGCACTTCTGCACCATTTTTAATAGATGAGTAGTGCTGGCGCAACAGCGCCAGAGCAACCCAGAACGTCGGAATTAGCTAAAGTAGCACAAACTGACAACTTTTGTTGAGAGACAACATTGGAGGTTGTGCCAAAATGTAGGTATCCCCTCATAGTTTCTATTTAATTCAGGGGTGGGGAACCTGCAGCCCTCCAGATGGTGCAGGACTACATTTCCCATACTCCTCTGCCAGCCTTTTAGCTGTAAGAGCATTATGGGAGATGTAGTTCATCAGCAGCTGGAGGGGCACAGGTTCCCCACCCCTGATGTAATTGAATGTACCACAGGACCATAGCAAAAAATTAGACCTGTGGTCCATCATAGCATTTACTAACCTATATTTAAACAAGAACCTATCTGAAAACCGTAACAGCTCAATGTATTTTTTTTGACACAAGCACAATCGTCCATGATCACCACCTTTAGAAAAGAATACCCTTATGGAGGAAATAAAGCAGACTTCTGGTATCACAGGGCATCTTATTTCATGTGATTCCCTGCATCAGTTCTGTCAGAACAAAAATGCCAGTTGTGTGCACTAGAGATGAGATTGACAGAGAGTACACGCTCTGTCTGAACTATTGCTTTTAAAGAAAGAGAACTAATAACTTTTTATGATTGTTTTACAGGTAACTTTATGGAAGTTCCATTTCCCCGGCTCCTGAATTGGTCTGTCTGGCTATTAAAGTCTACAGAAATGTGTCACACTCTGTTGTAAGGCATTCCAAAAAAAGGACTCTATTGAGTTTTAAAGGATCTTTGTCAACCTAACATTAATTATTCTGTGAATGTAGAGAATAAAAAATTATGAAAAATTATTTATACACTGTGTTGGCAAAAATAAGAGAAAAATAGGTTGTCAAATTGTCTGTGATATCTCCTGCATAAGACTTCATCTGTGGTTTGATAAGCAAATGCACTAATGGTGAATGCAAAACGTGTAATTTGCATATCAAGACACAAGGTGATGTCATGCAGGAGACCCCACATACACATTTAAAACATATTATTGTATATGCATTTGCTACATACAGATCATTTGTCCTTTTTTTTTTTTTTTTCATTCTCTAGATTCACAGTGTATGCAGTATTTTTAGGTTGCATGTGCTCTATTTCTTTTGTAGGATGAAATTAAAAGTTAACCCAACACCCCTTTTCTTTTTGCAAGGTTTTTTTTTCCTTTTCTTTTTCCCTCCTATCACTTAACACCAGCCCCCCTCCCCTCATAAGAAAAGAAGCAGAGCATTTGGGTTAAAGATAAAGGGGCAGCTGTCTCCGTGACAAGGCAGCAGCTGCCACAAAATGCTTAGCTGAACAATAGGCTTAAAATGCATATTAACATCTGCTGTGTGGTAATCACTCAGGGCCGGTGTTTAACAAAATCTCTAGTCTCCTTTGGGAGCTTAAATTACCTGTGATAGGACTGTTAAGAATTTGTAATGATCTTCTGCCTGCGGCGTATCTCAGTCATATATCATAATGAAATGTCCTTACCTGCACTGTAATTCTCTAGAAATTATGCCTTAAAAAAAATAAAAAAATAAATCCATACACTTAACATTGAATAGACTAGTTACCCCTCCTCCACCCCCATTAATGAACCTAAGTGATATTGTGTCTGTGTATATAGTTCTACGACTAAGGAAGTTCATTTTTCACAAGCATTCCTGGATGTCCTTCTTCTTGAAAATAAATGCATTACTTTTTTTCTCAAAGTTCTCACTTTTCAGTACTAGCACCACTTTCAAATGGGAAATGTGTAATTTACATATCAGGCCACAAGGTGATGTCATAAGCAGGAGACTCCACTGATAATAGATCATATAGTAGTATCAGAATTTGTTATCATATGTAAGACAACTGAAGTGTACCTAGTAAATATTTTATTACCGTACTTTTTCACAATCCTGGAAAATCAGAACCACTGTCGGCTATGCACAATGTTAATGTTTAAAATAAAAATAA
This sequence comes from Pelodytes ibericus, assembly GCA_036172795.1. Lineage (NCBI taxonomy): Eukaryota > Metazoa > Chordata > Amphibia > Anura > Pelodytidae > Pelodytes > Pelodytes ibericus. The sequence goes on along the minus strand of CM069859.1, from coordinate 184,504,677 downwards.
AAGTATTTTGGGTATTTGCTCAAATTTATTAAAGAGGCAAATGTTTGTTTTTTACTTGTGCTTCTAATATAGAAGCACAAGTAAAAAGTTAGTTGTCCCTCGTATGAGGATGAACTGGCTTGTACTTTTGATAGTACACGCCAGTTTATCCCCTGACCGACAGCTGCCATGCTGCCATTGGAAGCAGACAGCCGTCTGGTCGGCGACTGGCTCTTTCTGCTAGTGCAGAGAGAGACCCTCGTTTTGCTAGTCCCATGCAAAAACGAGGGTCTCTCTCTCTCTGATTGGCTGTACAAATGTCAGCACACGACAACCAGGAACTGCTGTGTCTCGCATGTGAGACACAGCAGTTAGTAAACCCGCGTGTATCAATTAAGATACATGTCGTGTTTACTTAATTCTACCGTATTGTTTAACCCTTGATTTCTTCAAGAAAGGTTAAATAATGTTTAATGTTCCTTTAAACTGGAGGTTGGTAATATGTTCCTTGGACACCATCTTAAAGAGACAGTGCAACCTAAGCATTAATAATACTGTGTTTCTGTAATTTAAGTGATCTACAACCTGAGGAATATAAATAGAATGACACAAAACAAAAACAGTGACTGATGGATAATAAGCGAGTTTTAGGAGCATCAAATCTATGAAGCTTCTCAGATTTCATTTAGATCTTCCCTGAAGCTTACAGAGTTTACCCGTTGACAGAGGCTGGGGGAGGAGGACTGAACATTTCCCCCAGTGAGTGAGATAGACCTTTATCAACACTTGATCCATGACTCAGGGATACAATCTAAGGGTTGCTTCCCAATAGAGATGTTATATGAGACACATGATTATTAAAGTCTCATTTAGCAGATCTTTATAAATGGATGTTTAAATTCCTAAGATAAATAATATGCTAAAAAGGGCTGTCACTTTCCCCAGACCTATTTTACAGTTTAATATACTTCATAAATATTAGAGGGAACTCTCCACGTCTCACCTGGAGATTCTGAGTTTTATCACACATTGGCCATCTGTTCAGCATCGAGCTACTCCATTTAACGATGCTTTCTATTTTGTGTTAGCAAGACATGGCGGGTGTCACAATTCTCTAGTGGGAGATATGATTCCCACCTATGTTAATAGCATTGGAGGTTGAGGCAGGGATATAATTAGGTTATGTCTCCACATGCCACTAATGTAAGATCTGCTGGGGTTCAATAATCCCTCCACCAAACATCCCTGGAACAATTACTCTGATTGAAAAACAAAATTTCAAGCAGTTTTACTTTTAATAATGCTAAGGGCTGTGTAGGTGAAATATGTACATTAATCAATAGGTAATTTTTTTTAATGAAATCTGGGGACATTGTTTCTCTTTTACAGGCAAATATTAAAATTGATTTTATGAGCATATTTTCCCCAGATTGTGCAAAACTTTGGAGTATCCATTTTATTTATTAGTCCTGTCAGTTTAAGATACAGTGGGTTCACCAGATTTTCAGGGGAATAACTAACACTTGTTATCAAACTGGTTTCATTGACTGATAGGATGTTAGAGAAAATTCTGTCCGGTTAACGTTTATAAAGGACATAGTTGGACAGCAGTAATATATCGCACAGGCATATGTGATTATTGTGCTTAGCAACAGTTAACCTATTCATATTTTATGTGCCGTGTTCCTTCTGTGTTCATCAAGGTTTCATAAAACTGCAAGCATTAAATGGATATTGATGATTCATTGTTGATTTTCATGCTCTTGCGGGGCCTAGTTTTATTAGAAGCCTGGCCTTGAGTTCAGGGTTACCAACAAGAGCCTGAATACATGTATAAAAGCAGTAACGCTGCGCTAATGATTGAATGGTTTCAAAATGTCAAAAAGAACAAATAGTGACAAAAACACAGAACATTTCTTTACCCAACTTTTAACTTGTACAGAGTATAAAAGTGATTTCTCCCTTTGTTGATTACAACTGATATGGGAAGGTTACATTATGTGCTCATAAAAGGTACAGGAGTATTTGTGTTATTAAGCAGTACAGTTATCATATTGTATATTATTATGATCTCTTTACATATATGGATGTATGTACAGAAACAAAAGTGAAGGTGCAGATTACATTATTTTTATGATGTATTTCACTTGCCTAATAATATATGTTTGTTTTGTAATCTAGAAACAAGAAGAGACACTGGGATCCAATCCAGGTACATATAGCTACCTACAAAATGAACAAGTGAAAACAGAACTGGAGGAAGACCTTCCCCAGCAAAACAATGACGAGGAGAGGGTTAATACTGATGTGGAGCTGAGTGGCAACAACAATTTGAGAGCAGAGGTAAGCCCTTGGGATTTTTTTAATGTGAATTTAACAGTCATTTCTCTCTCTATCATGGAAGGGTCTACTCAGTTAGTTCTGATAATCTCAAGGAAAATGTAGAGCCCGGAGTCAGTGGCGTCCCGAGGGGGGTGCGGACCGCACCAGGTGACACCTCCAGCGGGGGTGACACCGGTGCTGCCGGCATCCCCCGCACCGCCCTGCTTACCGCTGGATTCGGCCGCCCGAAGAAAAAAAAAAATCACAGCGACCGGATGTGACGTTACGTCACACCCGGCGACTGTGTTTCCCTCCTCCGTGCAGTAGGGAAGACTGCACGGACTAGGCGTCCGTCCGGGGACATGGAGCAGCCATTCGGTAAGTGAGGGGGGAGGAGGGTGGTTGAAAACGAGCACTTTAATGCACACTATTACTGGGCTCTGACTGGCACACTATTACTGGGCTCTGACTGGCACACTATTACTGGGCTCTGACTGGCACACTATTACTGGGCTCTGACTGGCACACTATTACTGGGCTCTGGGTGGCACAATATTACTGGGCTCTGGGTGGCACAATATTACTGGGCTCTGGGTGGCACAATATTACTGGGCTCTGGGTGGCACAATATTACTGGGCTCTCACTGGCACACTATTACTGGGCTCTGACTGGCACAATATTACTGGGCTCTGACTGGCACACTATTACTGGGCTCTGACTGGCACACTATTACTGGGATCTGACTGGCACAATATTACTGGGCTCTGACTGGCACAATATTACTGGGCTCTGACTGGCACAATATTACTGGGCTCTGACTGGCACAATATTCCTGGGCTCTGAATGGCACAATATTCCTGGGCTCTGAATGGCACAATATTAGTGGGCTCTGAGAGGCACAATATTACTGGTATCTGGGTGGCACAATATTACTGGTATCTGGGTGGCACAATATTCCTGGTATCTATAACTGTACAATTGTCACCTCCTGGGGCTCCTGTGTGTTGCATAATTAATGGCGGTCCCATGTGTGCATAATTATGGGGCGCTTGTGTGTGGCATATTTATCGAGCCCCATGTGTGGCATAATTAAGGGACTCTTTTAAGGGACTCTTTTGTGTGGCATAATTATGGGGCACCTGTGTGTGTGGCATAATTATGGGGCACCTGTGTGTGTGGCATAATTATGGGGCACCTGTGTGTGTGGCATTGATTAATTGGGCAGAGGTGAGGCATAAATAGTGGGGCTCTAGTGTGGCATAATTTATGGGGCTCTGGTGTGGCATAATTTATGGGGCTCTGGTGTGGCATAGTTATGGGGCTCCTGTGTGTGGCATAGTTAATAGGCCATCTAACTGGCATTACTAAGGAATCTGTTTACCATTGTATTGGAGGAAATCCAGGGGGGTGACACCATGAGTTTCCGCACCGGGTGACACCAACCCTAGTGACGCCCCTGCCCGGAGTTTCAGACAACTTCTGTGATCTGAATAGTCCTTGAATTCGGGCTACTCAGAAAGCATCAAAGTGCTCTCAAATTGGCACGAAAATTAGCCATTGTGGATCACCAAATAAGTAGCCTCTATCCTCCCCATAGACTTTGATGAATAATTGTTCCAAAGATACTAAATAGTTGTTGCCTAAATTACTGCAGCATCACTACAGAGAGGCAGAGCGTGTGAAATGTCATTGTTGTAATTAGGATGTGCACAATATATTGGGACTCTAAAAAAATAAGTAGGACCATGAAGAGAGATTTAATGCAAAATAGGGTTTTAATTGGTCAGAAGGCCCTGTCTGCTTTATTAGTTTCAAAACATAAACTGCTCCTTGTTACATCCCTGGCTGCTACACCTGGAATGTTATAGTACAGGATTTCACCACTGTTCCTATCATTCTCTGCCAGCCACTTAGCTCATATTGACTAAAGAAGAGTAGCTCACTCTGGCTCCTTGCTTATTCTATGGGAATTATCTATAGAGGTCATTTCTGGGGCAAAGTTCCAAAAGTTATATAATGAGCAGGAATATTCCTTTTGGTTTCCATGGATATTGGACCACAACAAACCTTTTATACAGAACCTCCTCTGTCAGTGCTACTTCCATCACTCAGGAGCCTCTGAGGTGCCCCTTAGCATCTGACTGCAATTTTACCATCATACTATATGGAGGGATGTGGAGCATATGGAGACACTGAGATGGAAAAAGGAAACAAATATAGGTATAAGGAGAAACTGAAATGAAAATGGGAGATGGGTCATAATAAATTGGGAAATGGCACTTTGAGACCATTAACTTGGTTTATTGCATTAAAATTGGCACTTGGGCTCAAAGGCTTTTGCCATCACTGGACTAGGATTTTTTTTTTTACCCTTTGTTTGTTTTAATATATGAACAAATCCATTTTCACATTGAAAGTTTAGTTTAGCGAATGCCTTTGATTTACTACAGCTTATCTGATCATTTTGTAATTTTAGTAATGTTTCCATTTGCCAGTCTTAAATGTATTACTTTTTATTTCATAGATCAACAGAAACCCTTCAGAGCCTTCCCTCTTCTTTGAAGAATTTATTCAGCTGCTAGCACAAACAGAGAATGCACTAGAGGTTAGTAATTTTAGATGTATACCATGACATGGTTTTCACACGCATACATGCTGTACATGAATAACAATTTCCTGATATTTTCTGATAGAGTAATCTGATCTAGTTTTCCTACTGATATTACTTTAAATACAGCCCAATTTACTAATGCACACGGATAATATAAATAATATGCTTCAAGGAGAGACCATGCTACCTAAATTGTCAGTAATAATTTATTATAAATGACTTCCATATATCTGCGGACTGGTAGAAGATCACAGGCATATATAAAAGTAGTAGAAATTGTCTGCTCTATATTTTACAGCTGGACAAAGCCCAGAATTTAATCGATGATGAGAGCAAGACAGACTTGTTTTTGTTAAATCAAACCTAGATTTTGATTGGCTGGTGTTTAAGCCAATCAGAAAATAGATTCAATTCTACTTCTGATCAGTGAGCAGAAAAAGCACCATGAGGAATATACACTAATCTCAGGCCCTATCTGCTATATTAGGAAACTGCAGTGGTATAATAATAATAATGATGTTTTTTTTCATATATATATATATATATATATATTTGAATTTCTAATAAGCTGAACTAGCATTGCAGCATTACTGGGGTTTTTTTTAAATGTCGCGTATTACAACTTCACTAGGTTATCTTACATGGCTTTATATTAAAGAAAGCTAAGTGTCAGAGAGGGAAGCGAGTCATTGTACAGCTCTTTTGGGTATATTAATAAAAAATGCATTTATTAATAAAAATAGCAAAGATCGGCAGTCATGTATACCGTATTTATCGGCGTATAACACGCACCTCATTTTAAGAAAGAAATTTCAGGAAAAAAAACTTAAAATTCAAATAAAGAACTTTGAAGCCCAATATGCCATTTTAATATGCCAGGATATTGCCCCCAATATGCCATTTAATATGCCAGGATATTGCCCCCAATATGCCATTTAATATGCCAGGATTTTGCCCCCAATATGCCATTTAATATGCCAGGATATTGCCCCCAATATGCCAGGATATTGCCCCCAATATGCCATTTAATATGCCAGGATATTGCCCCCAATATGCCATTTTAATATGCCAGGATATTGCCCCCAATATGCCATTTAATATGCCAGGATTTTGCCCCCAATATGCCATTTTAATATGCCAGGATATTGCCCCCAATATGCCATTTAATATGCCAGGATTTTGCCCCCAATATGCCATTTTAATATGCCAGGATATTGCCCCCAATATGCCATTTAATATGCCAGGATATTGCCCCTTAGTATGCTCGTTATGCCACCCTCCTCCCCCAGACCCCAGTACTTACCTCGTTCCTGCTCCGTCCCCCGGTGCTCTGAAGGTGCGTGGCTGTGAGGGAAGCGTTGTGAGCTCGCCTCCAGCTGCGCGGAACAATAAAGTTTGTTTAAAAAAAACACCTTCAGAGCACCGGGGGACAGAGCAGGAACGAGGTAAGTTTTAGATTTTTTTTATTTTTGCCACCGATCGGCGTATAACACGCACACATCATTTCCCCCCTATTTTCAGGGAGAAGAAGTGCGTGTTATACGCCGATAAATACAGTAATTGCTTTAAATAGGTGTTGATCCAAAAGAAATCCGTTATCCCTTTTTTTTTTTTTAACTTTATTGAAGTTGCACGACTTCTATAAAGTTAACAAAATGAGACCGGGGTTTCCTTCTTCCGTGCAGGAGGTTAGACTGCACGGAGGAAACGACCGGAAAGCAGCAAGGAGGTAAGTACTGGTGAATGGGGGGAGGAGGGTGACACAAAACAAGCAAACCCTGGCATATTGAGGGGCAAAATCCTGGCATATTGAGGGGCAAAATCCTGGCATATTGAGTGGCTAAATCCTGGCATATTGAGTGGTTTTCTTGTTTTCCTCCTCTAAAAACTAGGTGGGTCTTATGGAGTGAAAAATACGTAAATATAAGTTACTGACAAATTTATAGTATAGATGAAATACTCACTGGAATTGCTCAGTCTCACAATACCTCAGATGTGGATGCTAAGCATTGTGGGAACATCTACATGTAAATTCCCCTCAATATATATACATATTAGTATTTGTCTGTGCACATGACATGCACATGACATTAATAGAAAAATCCACATGTGCATAGCATACATTTGAATGCTATAAATTTGCTAGCAAAGTGTGGATACACTGTGGTATTTGAAGAGATATGTATCTGTATTCATATTATTTCCTTTACTGGTAACATTATCTATTTCCTTATTTTTTCTAACACAGGGTACAAGTGAAAGCACTCTTTATCCTACCCAGCCAAATTTTAGAATGGCCCCTGGAAACTCTGTTGGGGAATTATGGCAGGACTTCCTCTCTCTGCCTGATTTAAATGTAAGTTCTCATTTGTGTATATTTTCTTAGGTGTTTAATAATCTTTCCAAAACATGTTCCATAAAAATGAATCCCCCATTCATGTATGGCTTGAAGTAGTTATTCATTCAGTTACTCATTTACAAGCTCTAGAGAGGTTCCTTTAAACTTATGTAGACTGTACTTGAACCCCATATCCATACATGGAGGTGTATTAAAACCCAACAAGTAACATACAAGCATACATGTTTTCTGTACAATTTAAATGAACTCTGTCAAGCTAACCAATGCACATACTATGAATGTAGAGAATAAAAAAATCATGAAAAATGTAACCCTTCATTTTGTTAGCAGAATTGCAATCAAAGCCATAAAATAATAGAAAATCAATTTTAATTGTCTGCAGTGTCTCCTGTTTATGATAACAGGGTGATGTCATAAACAGGAGACACCACAGACACATTTAAAACACATATTTATATTGTTTTATGGCTTTGCTGCAATTCTACTAATACAATATGTAGATCACTTTTCACATCTTAACCCCAACAAAATCTCAACAACAGCAGACAAAATTATGAAATGGACAATGGGTTATAGAGGTAACACGCTAAATTGGTGAAATGACATCTTCCTCTCACTTCAACTCACCAGCAATTCACCTTTTAGTGAATAGCGCCCACAGTATTTTGAAAAATACTTTATTATACAATACTTGTAGAAAAATGTACACCAGTATCAAAATATGCACTTAATCAATGTATTCTAAAAATATATTCAATAGTAAACAAGGTGCAATACTCAACCAAAGAGCAGACTATTGATGCAGGGTATCCTAAAAATGATGATTACTAGTCTTTTTCAAGAGGTTGCCTACAGGCCCTAAGTTGTTAAACCTAAATAAATTTTCATGTTCTTTCCTCCATGTTCTGCTCAAGTGCTAACATCTTGTGTAACTCCCCAGACGCTCTGACTCCTGTCCTTTCACTGTCCAACTGCTCCCTCCTTCAGAGTCAACTGGCCTTTCTTATTAAGATTCATCTCCGTTCTCATTCAGATTCCCCCTTACTGTATCCACTTCAGTACTCATTATGGGACACCAAGGGTTCTCCCCTTTTACTATATTTAGAGACACACGTCTTTACTCAAAGCTGTTATATTAAAAGCACACTTGAAAAAAAAGTTTGTTGTCCTTTAATTAATTGCCCATGTAGCAGTAAAACACTGACTTGCATACCTACATTGCCTGTTTACTTCATTTGGCTAAAATACATTGTGCTCTAAAGAAAGCACTGTGCGTTCTATTGTGGGAAATTGAAATTTAACGTAACATTTTTTTTCTTTTTTTATTTAGACAACACTTGAAGATATTCAATCTTCTCCCATCGCCAACAGCGGAATCAATCCCTCAGCACAGTACAATGTAGATTTTACGGAGGCCATTAGCCAAGATGTGAGTCTACAAGAAGCCATGTTGTCATCAAACCAGACTTCAAGGACAAATGGAGATTTAACTCAGACGCAACAACATTTTCTGCAATTAAATCCAGTCTCCAATCCTGAAACATCCCTGAACGTACCCAATCTGACTGCCTTATTTCCTCCTGTTGACAATAACACTAGAAACTTGACTCACCAAGATCTTCTTTCTGGTCTTGACGAGAATGTATTTGATGAGATTAATTTAATGTCATTAGCACTAGAGGAAGGCTTTGATCCACTTGAAGTTTCCCAATTATTTGATGAGCCAGATTCAGACTCTGGACTTTCTTTAAATTCAAGCCATAGCCCAACATCTGTGAGTATTTCGGACTCTTCATCAGTTTCTTTTTGTGAGGATGAAGGAGCAGCAGGCTATAGCAGCGATTCCGAGTCTGTGTCATATGATGGACTACAAGGAGCAGTGGGCGGAAATTGGTCAGAAATGAATAAATTCTGCCGTATGGATTATCAAGAAGATTCTAGATATTATGATGAAGTCACGCTACAAAACATACAACATAATCATACATACAATCAATTGCTAAACCAATCAGAAACTAGTCCAGAACATTACAGTTGGCCAGCAAAGTCTGGCAGGTTAAGAAGCCCTTGTGCCAGTGGTATGGATACAAATCTCAGCCGTGACCAACGTCGTGCTAAATCTTTGCGAATTCCGTTCACTGTGGATGAAATTGTTAGCATGCCTGTAGAAATGTTTAACAACATGATATCTAAGCACTACTTGACTGATATGCAGGTATCCGTAATACGAGACATCAGACGGAGGGGCAAAAACAAGGTGGCTGCTCAGAATTGCCGCAAACGGAAGCTTGATGTCATCTTAAACTTAGAAGATGACGTTTCTCAGCTGAAGGCCCACAAGGAAAAACTACTAAAAGAACGGGCTCAGTGCAGCAAATCAGTCAGTCACATGAAGCAGAAAGTAAATGAGCTGTACCGGGATGTCTTTAGCAGGCTGAGGGACGAGCAGGGCCGGTCGGTGAACCCAAGCCAATATGCACTGCACTGTAATAGCGATGGAAGTATCATGGTGGTTCCAAGAAGACTGTTCAAATCAGAACAAAAAAAAGAGACCCCAAAGGACAAGAAACATAAATAAGTTATAATGGATGCATAGTAGTGTATGCGTATTATTAAACAATAATAATAAAAATAAAAAAAAAAATGAAATCAGAAAAAATAATGGCAGAGTTGGTGGCAGTGGGATCTTTAAACATTATATTCTGTTAGAGGTTAAACACTGGATGTTTTAAATTGTGAGCATGAAAATCAAGGATCGCTGCTACAAATCGTACCTTTTTTTTTCAGGTGGCAGCTGTATGCTATGTTATTACTCGTCTATATAACAATCATGTGGTATAGCTGCTTTTCCTTCCAGATATGGCACTAACGTTAGTAAGTTATACTGACCTTTTGATATCTGTGCAATCATGTAATGGTATTGAGGCTTACTGAGTTCCTATGTCATGCAGCATAATTGTCCTTGAATACGAATTACTGTGGGATATGATAATAAATAGACCTAGGTTCTAGATTTCTCTGCTAAACAGCACAACACATAACAAAAAAAGGAAGCTGAGTAAAATAATTTTCAATGCTTACTTGTTAGCAGAATGGACATTTGATAATCCCAAGGAAAGCATTGCCACCTTGAAAGACTGCCGAAATACAAAGTGACCTTAGATTTAGTCTGTCGCACTGGAGCACATTTTTAAATGTAAAATCCTAGCTTTACATTGAATTTCATTTAGGAAAGATATGTTAAAGTGTACGTTGTTAATTTATACATGTGGTCTTTCTGAGGATATAAATTGTACTTTTTATTTTTTTTTTTATACTTTTTTTTTTTTTATTAGTTGTGTTCTATCCTGTTTTACTGAAAAGGTCCTGGTGGCTGTTCATGGTTTATCTCCTTATATTTAAAACTCTCTTTTTTTTTTTTTTTTTTAAAGCAAGCAGGAGTTGCTAATTTTTACCATTCATGTAATTTGTCCAGTGTGCAAGTCTGATGGCAGAATTTATTTTTGGGTTTTTCTTTTTCTTTGTTTTTTAAGTCATGAAAATATTTGTTATGGAGATATTAATTTTCAATTATTTTGTGCTTATGTAATGGGAAGATAATACATTTGTTTTCCAGAGATGCGGTTTCATTGTTTCATAAATATATGCTTTCAAATTTTGGATGGCTTTTGTTTAATTTTTAACCTGTTTGTGTAATTTTATACCAATAGGCATACCAATTCAGTGGAATGTCTGTTCATTATAAAACTCAATAAAGAGAGACATGCAGGGAATTGTGATGGGAATAATGTAGGCCAAAGTTGTCTCCAATTAAACTTAACCAGCTACTTTAGTCTTAAGTTTCAAATTATTGTTTCATTTTCCTGCAATTTTCTCTTTATTTAGCAGACCCTCAATTTGATCCTGTTTTAATTTGAGGCTGCAGCATATAATTTACTGCTAAAAACCAAAAACAAGAAACTTAACCAATTGTTATGTACTGGTTACACACCTCAAGACTTACATTTTTGAAAAGATGCTATGGTTCAGTGGAGATAATTATCCACCATGCAAATTAGCATAAAAATACTTACACTAATAAATTAAATCACTATATGTTTAAAGTGATATACACTCATTATAAGGAGTCCCCATTACTTACTATGAGTGCCTTTCCTTTTGTTGCACCATCTTCGTGTGACCCCGTGTACTTACTTCCATGTATGAAAACTCTGATGCTAAGTGATACCTAAGAGGCTTCGAGTGCCACCAGTGGCAGCTGTGCCAAAGATTTGCCATCACTGGTTTAGAGGGACAAATGTCCTTCTTGCATTATTCCAACCTTCAAAGCCATACTTTGTCAGTCTCTTTTTCCATCATCATTTTAACATCACAGGAGTAATCCACAACTTTTCTCCTATTTTATCTAAGGAGTAGGTATTCCTTGGACCCGTCAGTGCAACATGCAGTACAGGTCATTTATTCTTCTTGGCCTCCTCATGGCTGTGATAGCACAAGACTACAACAACTGCCATGTAGTTGGAATTACAGAGCCCACAAGGTAATGTCCATTAGAAGTCCAATGACTACTCTGGCAACAATGTACTTATGGAAGATATAGTGGACAACCGTCTATGACATATACTTCTGTATCATGATCTGTCTGGCTAACTATATCCAGATAGGTAGAATTCCATACATTCATTTCTGAACAGAAGTGCCAAACTGTAAGGTCTAATTTAGGTTGTAATACATTTAAGACTAAATCAATAAAAGTTTACAGTGCTAATAAATGAAAAAAATATATAATGAAAAAAACTTACTCAAGATATATAATTGTAATATTGAGATATACATACAAATAATATACTAACATAACAATGAAGTGTCAAAAATAAATTGTATGTATAGATTATACCAACTAAACTACAATTCTGTTAGGTAAGAGTCTAAATGATGGTTATATACTGTGTATATAAATATATATATGTATAATTTTATATATATATATATATATATATATATATATATATATAAAATGTCACCCTAAGAGATACTTACAGGAAATGGAAACAAATGTTTTTATTAATGACCCAGCTGGAAATGGCTCTAAAACCAAAACTTTTAGCACAATGCCTCAAGCAAGGCATAGTGAAGTAACTACAAGAGATTCTCTTTAGGTTAATAAGTAGCCACATGGAAATTACTGTCACCCCCAAATAGGGGTGATTACTCTGACCACTCATGTGGGCTCTGCTAGGAGCAATCAGTTTTGTTTTTGCTCTGCCTCAGACAAAAAGTTTTGTATACATAAAATAAAAAATTCTCTCAGCAACCAACCACATATCATGGATGATCTCTGGAGACCGGACTAAAGTGAAACATATTACTTCTCCAACTGAATGGCTGTAACACCTGTCCCCCCCAAAAAATGTATTTTACTTTATCATGTTTAAAGGGCAACTAAACTTTTTTTTTTCATTTATACAAGTGAAAAAGAAGTTGTCCCAGTTTGAGGATAAACTGGCATATACTACAGTTTATTCTCTAACCAGCAGCGGCCATCCTTCCTGCAAAGCAGACTGCACGATCTGGTTGCTAGTGCAGAGACAGTTTTTTTTGATTGGGATCAGCAGGGGGGGGCCTAGCTCTCACTCTGTATTGAACTGAAAAATGTTAGGTTTTAATAAAACATTTAAGTGTGTTTTTCTGTTCACAAGGATGCCATTGTCTCCCTTTCGACTGCTCTCATGCAGACTGTTTCACAGGCTGGTGTGAAAGAGCCTTAGGAGGTATGAGAAAAATGTCCTACATTTGTCTGTCTCCTGTGGGTTGATAAGCAAATTACTCTTTTTATTGAAAGTAGTTCATTTGCATATCAAGCAAATGTTTATGATGCTATATGTCAGTGATGGAAAACAGTGCGAGTACAAAGATCTGAGTGCCATCACTTAAGTCAATGTATGATGATGGTGACAATGCACCAGATACTAAGTGCCACAATATATGGAATAGTGCCATATATATTTTGTCTCTGTTCTTGTGCAAGACTGTCTTAATGGATTTTTATAAATGCAACAAAGGCACAAAATGGCTACATTTTTTCTTGATTTGTACAGTTAGTGCCAGAAAGGGATAAGATCTAAAACACGAGCCTCCACCCCCTCTACATAAAAGTCACCTGTAAACAGAAATGCTCAATTATTAGAAGACATTTCTACTTTGGAACAAATAACACCTTCAATTGTGGAATATCATTCTAAATACACATGCAAACTGTCATTTTAGAAATATTCTCACTGCACTACATGTGAACACAGTTCCCTGAAGAACACTAGACATGATTTAACTTGGCACAAGCATTTTATTCCTAGTTCACCAGGATCACATAGGAGATGCGGAGAGAATTTTGTGGCCAAGTCAATCTGATAAGCTCTAACTCATCTGCTAGAAGAGTTGACAGCAGCCTTGCCAGTATGTTAAGCACTGCAGAAGTTACTGGCGCCATGGCAACCTACCACCAAGACTTTAGCTAGCCCTGTGTTAATTGAACACTTCCATAGAGTATTAACAATCCTAATCTGTAGTCTTCAATAAAATCTTGTATATTAACCGACGCAAACTGGTAGGTATATGCAGCAGTTCTAGTTACATAGTTTAACTTGCGTCCATAAAGTTTAACCCTTGGTGACGGGACATACCAGGCAGCAAACTAACTTTGGCTCCTGTACTAGGAGTTTTTTGCACCAGATATATGTACCAGACTGGCTTGTAAACCTTAATGAATTGTAAAGCAGATTTACTAATAGATTTCATGATATTTGTTTTTCCACAAGAATGTGAAAAGTAGCTCACAGCAGATACCACTAGACAGAATGCCAGACAATGCGTCTCCTTGATGAACACTACAGACTAGAAACCATTTGACACAACCAACAGAAACAGGGTTATTTGCATGTATATTACGTGTGTCAAACTAGTTTAAATAATGAATAATAAACGTGTTTTAAGGCTTTGCTGACTAAGCACCAATGACCCTTAAAGGAACATTAAAACTTTTTTAACCCTTGGTTAAAACAAAACATATCCCGGGACTTAAGTAAACCCAACATGTATCTATCTGCTGTGTCTCACATGCGAGACCGAGCAGTTCCTGGTCGGCAGCACGTGCACAGCCAAATCAGAGCGGGGGCCAGCTGTTCCCATGCAAAAAATTAGTGGCTCTCTGCACTAGCAGAGAGTCGGTCGCCAACCAGACGGCTGCCTGCTTCCTATGGAAGCATGGCAGCTGTCTGTCAGAGGATAAGCTGGCATGTACTATCAAAAGTACACTCCAGTTTATCCTCACACTAGGAACAACTAACATTTCACTTGTGCTTTTATGTTAGAAGCACAAGTGAAAAATATAGTTTAGTGTTCCTTTAAACGAATTGCTTGGACACCATCTTGACATGGTATTAGAGAGTCAGAGTAGGCCCGGTCTGTTTAAGCCAGCCGAGTTCTTATCTCATTTGCCTTGTGCATTGAATTTTACATGCATTTTACACCTGGTGACCATACACATCTCACATATACTAACTAGAACTTGTATAGTATATGCCTGAGATCTAACCCCACAACACTAGAGTGTGTTAAAACATCAGAGCTTTCATCAAGCAAAGTAGAACAATTGTAGTCTTCTATAATTAAAAAGTCTTTATTCCATTGAATTAAAAAAAACAAACCTGCAACACAGTACCTGCCTGCATTGTACAACAAAAATCAAGATTATATACAGTTATTTAAAAAAATTATATGAGCTGCTGATTTGTCATTAGTGCAGTTTTAGTTCCAATCCCTTTGGTCAGGAGAAATTCACTGCGCCAGCAGATTTTCTTCAAGTTCATTTTGTTACCTGCCAGACAAAGAATAGATGTAAAAATCCAGCTTTATAAAATTTGAGCCAATGACCATAGTGCACGCATCAATTTGTATTGCTTTTCTGGTATGACTGAAAAAATGGGTGACTTGCTAAACATTTGTTCTGCACTTCCCCTCATTTAATCAAAAACTATTATTGTAGAAACTATGCCTTTTTTTCCTCCACCCAACTTCTTAGGAAGGTGCAACAATTGCCCAGCTCTGGAGTCAAAAGGTATAATTTGACCTGAGACAGAATGCACCATACCATTTCTATGCACAGTGAATGTCTGAACATAACCAGCAATTGCTGTGCAAGAATCATATATGCCCTGAGAAAGCAAACCCAGTTACTACATACATCCAAGAAACAGGCTCCCTCTATCTTCACATGAACACTTTTTGAATAACTACTTAATTTTGGGGGTTGACAACTTTTATTAGAGGGATTACTTTAACAGACAAATGAATGGAATGTGATGCTGCAATCAGAACACAAGGCATCAATTCCACTAAATTTATGTTGAAAGCGACACTGGGAAACTGTTTGGCAATAGACCCCAATCTATATTTATACATTTAAGTGTTAGCCAAAGGAAAAGCTACTGGGGTTTAATGGCTTCATCAATGAGCCAGACAAATCTAGACGGGCAGATGTGGAAATATATAATTAAAAGGTTACTTGTCTACACCCTCTAACTGCATCTTTAAAAAAAAAAAAAGAAAGAAATGGGAGAAAAAAACAACATGCCATTGTGTTTAATTTTTCTAAATAAAGCGGTTACAAAATTAAATTTCCATAGGTTACTATGAACCTATAAAACCTTACCCTCACTATAAAGCATTTATCAAGTTCTTTGGTTTGATCAAGTGCTAATTTGACAGAAAAGCAGAGAACAGTCATAATGGTGCACATTGGCATAAAAGCCACCAGTTAATGCACAAAAGGGGCTCAAATCACATTCTGTTTCAGACAATGTACACTATAAAGATATTAATTACCTTATTAGGATATGTCTACATCATTTATTTACCTTTAAGTTATCAGAAATAGGTATATGTCGTTTTCCCCACCACTGTTGCAATGATGTTTAGTCTCTGCTTGTCCATCGTCAAATCCAAAGCTATATCACAGCAAAAAGAAAAAGGTATATTGAGCACTTCAAAAGAAATCATGTTTGCTAGCAACACCTAACTTAAGATTAATTTTAGCAATTTAAAATTAAGTTATATAATAAATATTAATCTAGAAACAGCAACTACTGTACACTGACAAAGCATTATCTTTGTAAAGAAAGAAAATAAGTTCTTACCTACAGAAGTTTAACTGAAGCTTAGCACTATTTTGCTCTACCCCTCAGCTTTCGATGGCATCCTTAATCTAGAGTAGCAATAAGCTTTATCCAGAACTTTAGCTCAGTGTTTAAAAACTGAACTTAGAAGTCGTTTCAGGGGTGCTCTTGTACTAGACCTGTGTCTCTGGGAAGAGTACCTCGCTGGACAAATTTCCTTCCTTTCCTTGCCATTGAAGAAGCAGCTGCATCTAAAAGATCTAAACAGGCATTTCTCTTTGCAGAGATAGCCCTCCAAGTTATCTATATACCTTTACTCCTTATAAACTGCAAACAAACACAAACTTAATAATGTCACAAAATATAAAATAAAAAGCTTTGTATTGCTAGTCCTTGCCTTGTTACAACACACAGATAAATCTAGAGACAATGTTTCCTTTCGAATTATTTTATTAAATGAAAGTGTACAACAACTTAACTATACACACACTGAAAATTTAAAAGAAAAATAAAATGTCTCATATTACACCATGATCCTGGCTAGTTGCTTTTTAACTGTTCAGAAATCTTAAAAAAGGGTTTCACATGTTACCTGAAACTTAAAAAGTGAACATTATCAAAAGGAATGCTGCTGCACTCTTTACAAAGACCACTACAAATAAACAATTAAAAACCTAAGAAACTGTCTTAAAGGCATATTTTACAGTCCTTCCTCCATTGTAAGGTAATGTACTTTAAATATATTCCAATCCATTCACAAAATGGCTGTCTGCATCTGCTCTGGTGTCTTCTGTCATATCACTGCATGTTTTATGCATGACTGAGATAAAGTCTCCTTAACATTTTGTTATTTCGATAACCTGCAGCTGTGTTACCTCTGGGCTCTCATCCTCTCCTATTTATACAGTGAAGCCTGTTACAACAGAAGTAAAGAGTAAAAAGAATAGGTTATGATATTATCCAGCTAGCCAGTTTATAAACAATACTATCCTGAGAAACTTAAGCCTGTAGCTAAATAGCTGAATATCTGCAGATTAGAAATTAGCCATGTCTAGCAATAAACACATACCCAAGAGGAACATCTTTGAAATTAATAGCGATTCCTGCCTCCATATCCACCGCCACTTCCTCCACTACCACTTCCTGGACCATAGTTTCCTGTCAGAGAAGAAGACACAAAAAAAGTCATTAACAATAGACTTTATAATTTGCTCGGACGTGCAATAAATCATGACAAGAAAATTCATTTTCCAGGATTTTACACATCACATAAGTTATGGTGTATGACACATGCTACCAGATAAAATACGGTCTAGTTCTGGGGATCCATCCATAGCTATTTTAACAGTTATTTTATTCTAGCAAAGTCCACCTTCAATTTGCAGACCTATACTGCCTAATGTCCTCTTTTAACAAGGTTGGAGGAGAATGGTTAGGGGTCATGTAAACATGGCATAGAAGAAACATGCACTGAATTACACGACATGGAGAGCAGACATGACTGTGCTGGTAATATGTTAATGAGATTATGAAATTGTTCTATATCTACCTCCGCCATATGGTCCACCCATGCTTCTGCTTCCACCAAAGTTCCCACCACTCTTCATTGGGCCATAATTTGATGACTGTTGGTTGTAGTTGCCAAAGTCATTATAGTTTCCACCCCCATAGTTTCCTAAAACAAAATTGTGGTAGAAAATTAAACTACCAAGACTACAAGATAGTTATTTAAATGAAAACAATCACAGTGAAACTTACCTCCTCCATAGTTGTCATATCCGCCACCATAGCCACCACCTTGGTTACCATAGCCAGGTCCACCTCCATAACCACCTCTACCACCACCATAGCCAGGACCACCAAAGTTACCACCTACGAAGTAAGAGAATTTTGTTTTTAAAAACACACACCATTCCACATGGTTCTATTGACTTAATATCTAAAGTACAACCCACAGAGATTATGTATTTTAAGACCAAAATACATAAAAACATGCAAACTAAACCCCTTATGTAACTTCTAGTATCAGTGATGCATTCTAGCACAGTTGTAATAAGCAAATAACTAGGTCTGTTTTCCATCAATTTCACATTGCATCGAATGCTTACTTTGTTAAATGTTCTTTATTGTGAAATGCTAGCATTAAAATGGCTTTAAAACCAGATAGACCTTAATCTACAACTTGCATCCAAGTGAGTGGTTAGGTTAATAGGCCAGTGTAATACAAGGCATAAAAATGAGCAAGACTTACCTCCTTGACCACCGCCATATCCGTTGTATCCATCACCATATCCACGTCCACCTCCATATCCATCTAATTAAAAACATGTAGTGCATTTGTAACTAATGTGTTCTCAGAATAAATGGGTGGTTTCATTCAAAAAGGTTTAAAATATTCACTCCAATAAATAAGCTCAAGTCTAAGATTACCACAAAAAAGGGTAACGTTCAAAGAATAAATGTTAAGGCCATAAACCACACAGTATCTAATGGGATTTGTTTATTTACATTTATTTTAATTTGACACCAATATTGTAGGGTGGAAACAAGCACTGGAAAAATTATTTCTTTCAGTGTCTGCTTGGGGACATAGTCTATTGGCCTGTCATATTAACAGGCTTACTGAATAGCAACGGGTCACACACCTCAATGTACATATTCCAGAAGAAGAAAAAAATAAAAACAAGACTGCTATGTTCACCATTTGTGCTGAAACATATTTAATAAAGTGCCATGACTCCTTTAAGGCAGACTGTTGCGTAAGACTTCAACACTTCATTGGGCCATAATTTGATGACTGTTGGATGTAGTTGCCAAAGTCCTTATAGTTTCCACCCCATACAGGAGAACATACCTTACTTGCCAAGCAAACATAATTTTTATTATAAAAACCTTCAAGAAACAAAATATTTTTAAATAGCGCACCAGATCCGCCTCTGAAGTTACTTCCAGGTCCAGGCCCGAAGTTTCCTCCACCACGTGCTTCTCCAAAGCCAAAGTTACCTATATTTGTAAAATAAAAACAAAGTTATCCAGTATCCAACAACCAATGTTTCTTTTTTTGTTTTAAGACTGTGCTACACATACCTCCTCTACCGGGTCGGGTACTCTGAACTTCTTGCATTTCTTGCCTTGTTAAAGCTTTTCTTACTTCTGCATTGTGTCCGTTGATTGTGTGGTATTTTTGCACTAAAAAAAAAAAAATATATATATATTACATTAAAAACCAACATGCTACAAGATCTGATTTTACAAGTTAAGATAGATGTGAATTAATTTACTTGTGGTATTGTGGGAGGCTAAGCTAGGTTTTATTACAACTATTAATAGTAGGCAAAAAAAAAAACTAGTAGTACAATGATTGGGCATGTATTGAAAATGAGTACATTCTGTGTATGCCTACATCATTTTGGATACCCCTTTTCTTGAATTGCAGAGAACTAAGATGGGAATTTAAAACTAAATTCGCCAAATTATCCCAATCAGCTACATTGGAGAATTTTTCCCAACTCTGCTACTTTGGTCTACAGCTTGAAATTCCATCTCGATTCCCTGCAATTCTCACTGTATTGAGCAGACCCATAAGGATATTCCATACCAAACCAGAAGTTGGAATAGTCTAAAAGCCACTGCCCACAGGAGCACACCCACTGGAGGAAAATCATTCAGGCCAGATATCGAAGGGCTATCACATTACAGTACATACAATAAGACTAAGCTGCTTTAGTATGTTTATTTAGGGGACAAATTAAAAATAGCCACATTACTTACAGACAATTTTATCAACTGGATCGTGGTCATCAAATGTTACAAAGCCAAAGCCTCTCTTTTTGCCAGATTGCTTGTCAGTGATTATTTCTATGCTGTCAATTTTGCCATATTCTTCAAAGTAGTCGCGAAGGTGATGATCTTCAGTGTCTTCCTTAATGCCACCAACAAATAATTTCTTTACAGTAACATGGGCCCCGGGTTTAGCAGATTCCTGCAGAAACAAGAAAGGTCAGTCCACTGCATTTACTGGTTGATCATACAAAATATGTTACGTCCAATGTTATATATTTGTAAGACAGTTGGGATAAGGATTCTGTACTTAAACTGATTATTAATACAAATTACCCCTCCTATCCCAAAACAATAATCAAATCCAGCACTGCACATGATTGGTATATTATGTTGAATATTTTAGACCAATACAATTACATTAAACCTTGTCTAGTCGGAACACATCCCTTAAATATGTTTTTAAAATGAATCCATCAATTTCTCAAAGTTAAGTATTGGTCATTTCACAATATTATCTAAATGTGGTTAGTTACTAAAACAATATAAAGAGTTCCATGCACTGTAAGCATCTTTACAGAGTGCTTAAATGCTTATTGGGTTTTTAAAGCTGCCTTTATATATTTCTTCTTTCTTCGAACTGCGGCACATACCTTTACATTGTACATTTAAAATGCTGAAATCAAGAAACAAAATACTGTAAAAAAATGAAGTGTATTTACCTCTCTTGCTACAGCACGTTTGGGCTCCACTACTCTGCCATCAATTGAATGTGGACGTGCCGCCATTGCAGCATCAACTTCATTCATGGAAGAGAACGTTACAAAACCAAACCCCCTAGATCTTTTACTTGCTGGGTCTCTCATGACCTGGAGAGAAGAGAGAAAAAAAAGTTGGTCATTAAATTATTTACTTATTTTAAATTATACAGACAATGCTTACAAAAAGATGTCAAATCCAAGCATTATATAAAACAATACCATAACTACAGCCCACAAACAATTTTTTGGCATAGTTACACAAATGAATTTCAATGGAAATATAACTATTTGTAATCAAATTGTAGAAGCCCTAAAAGTATTAAAGCTGCAGTTTGAAACCGCTCCAAGACACACAGAGTGTGAAAAAGCAAATCTGAACAGGACAGTAATTGCCTGAAATTCCTTCCAGATAAGGAATTGTATGTATTTGTACATAAATCTAAACTAGAAATGAATGTAAAAAGATAATTTGTCTCATGTTGAACAAATTTAAGGTTGTCAAAAGCATTAGAAAAAAGTTCACACAAAGTATGCCACTTCACTCCCATTTTTTTTCCCACTTGCCCTTCATTGTCAGATCAAATCAGGAATGATTATGGCTACAGGTCCAAGTTATGCTCTTACCCCTTACCGATGGTACGACGTTCTATGCTGTCCTACTTTTTAGTGCCTATAAGCTTGTAGGATGGCATATAATGTCCTAAATTTAACAGCTCACCACAGCTTCCAGAGACGAGCTGTGTGTGGAATGCAATGCCTTGCAATGTCTGCAAGGACATTGCGAAGTATCGCATCTTTTTTCGGCAGGGACCCAAAGGGTTTGTAGGGACCCTAATTGCTTCTGTGCCTAGGTCTCCCTAACTCCCCCAATCACTATGCGGTCTGGACCAGAGCGCCACCCAGCGCTAAGGGATTAATACTTAGGTTTGATCACTTACCACACAGTCCGTAAGCTTCCCCCACTGTTCATAATATTTTCGCAAACTGTCTTCTGTGGTTTCAAAGCTGAGCCCTCCAATGAATAATTTACGGAACTGTTCTTTTTCCCTCTGAAAGAAAAGTAAACATAAATAAACGTGTCATACCATTCATATTTATTTCTTCAGAAATATCCACAAACACACACAAAACAAATCTACAGTCCAAAGGGCTACTGCGAGACAATGCTCTTCGTTTAAGAAACGGATACACAATTTACAATCACTGAATACCATTGGAATGTTTTCCTAAAACACTGTAAATTAGAAAAAGACACCAAGAACTAAGGAGTGTAAGATATATATATTTTTTATTAGTCTAAATGCCATAGAACAAGTACAAATTAATGTGAAAGACTAGATACTTGACGAGATTGTGCGCATGCGCAATACATAAGACTCCATCCAACACTATGACCTAGCGTTTCAATAGCGGTAGGGTTCATAATAGGGCACCATTTGTGTCAATAAACAGGTAAAAAAAAAAAAAAAACATTAGAACGTAACTACACAGGAATTATAAGACACCTACGTCCGCACACAGATTTAGCAATGATTATGCGGCCATCACAAAGTCTCCTGTATACCGGGCCGCGGAGACAAGATGGCGGCAGTAGCACTACAGAGCGATCATTAGTGATACATCTCTGCGCGGTGTATACACAAACCACACAGACTACAGAAAAAACCCATGAATGAGAACGTAAAGTGCTGTGCGCTGCAGCAAACGGAGCCCGGATCCTGAAATGAACTGAGGAACCAGCAGATCTCAACAACTTACAGGAAAATAAACCATCATTATTGGAATCGATCATTAGAAACTCACAACGAGCAGAAAGGATGGTCTAATCCCATCACCTCACAAATACTGCAATAGAGTGCCATAGGAATGATTCACCTTTGATAATATTATACCCAAAAGTAGAAATAGATAGATTCTGGACTAATTGTATCAGAACAAAGTATTTATCCCATACCCAAGTAAAACCTTTCCCCCTACCTCCATGATGACCAAATTCGCACGTAGGAAGGTTACAAAGGACTGATAATTTAAGAAGTGTGTGGAGGAGGGATGGACGTTACTCCAGGATGGAGAACTAGTAAATGGCGGAAGGGTAGTAGTCTCTTTGCGTTCTAGAACCTTCTTTCGCCAACGGTTTTTCCACGCCCCTCCTAGGCTACGCCATCGTTCACCAATGACAGCGGAGAGGTAGAACCAATGAAAAGAGACATTGTCGCAGCTCGAGAATGGTTACCATGGCAAACGACCGTTGCCTTTCCAAATGAGTGCAGTAAATCCCACACAAGACCACGCAATGTTCGTAAAGTGATCGCACATGAATGGAAGACTGGTTATCTTCCTGTGCACGATATTTCGTGAATTTGACTACGCCCTTTAGGTACCCGAGGATCATGAATGCGGAGAGCGGGGGAAGGGGAGATACAAAAAGGCTTATATTTTTTTCTTTAATCATATACATATTGTTTTGTTTTTTTGCTTCTATGTGATTTCCAGATTAAAAAAAATATATGAATCTTATGTGCTTATAGTGCAGTGTTTCAACGTATTTTCTAAAACACACACATATCTATAAATAAAGGTTTGCCAGATCCTTCGTTTTTTAATGGACACGTGTAACATAACGTGAGAAGGATGCATACTGTAAAGGTCCAAACAGGCCTGAGTTTGGCTCCATAAATCATAATAAATGTA
Organism: Pelodytes ibericus; assembly: GCA_036172795.1. Classification (NCBI taxonomy): domain Eukaryota; kingdom Metazoa; phylum Chordata; class Amphibia; order Anura; family Pelodytidae; genus Pelodytes; species Pelodytes ibericus. Next base: position 184,481,003 of record CM069859.1, on the reverse strand, counting down.
TGTAGTCTGGACAGAAACATTGATTTTGTTTACTTTTAACAATGTTTTTAATATTTCTTGTCACACCATTTCTCTTGCCCTCCTTTCATTATTACCCCCACATCATTTGCCATTGCACTCACAAACCTGCCACAGCACCACTTTAAGCACCACTTTAAGCGTTACCTAGCGTGCACCTTCTGGTCTTGCCAGAGCACCTTGATTGTAGGGTTGCCACCTGGCCAGTATTTTACTGGTAGGCCGGTAGAAAATTTTCATCAGGCCAATGTTAAGTCTATGGAGACAGTACCAAGGCCGGTATTTTTCTGAAGAAAAGGTGGCAACCCTACTTGATTGCATCCACTGGTCTTGCCAGAGCAACTTGATTGCACTCAGGTCTTGCAAGAGCACCCAGCTTTCATGTGGCCAACCCAACAACCAGATTGTATGTCCAGGAAAATACTCCCAGCACACATATTGCAAACCCAGGACATACCTTAGCCAAGATTGCACATCTGGGACATGCCACAGTCAGCTACTAGATTTCACACCTGGGTCATGCCACAGCCAGCACCTAGATTGCATACCCAGATCATATCACAACCAACACCCAGATTTCACACTCAGGTCATGCCACAGCCTGCACCCAGATTGCACACCCAGGACATAACCCTGCCAGCACCCAGATTTCATATCCAGGGCATGTCTCAGCACCTAGATTGCACACCCAGGTCATGCCACAGCCAGCACCCGGAATGACACTCAGGACCCACATAAAAATATTAACTCATATTTCCCCCATATAACTAGGCATCATAGGAGTTGTAAGAAGTGAGGGTAAATGCAGGAGAGGTAGTGTTGGCAGACCTTCAATAAAGATACTTGACAACCAGGGATAGCACTGTAAATAGGTTTATTTTACATGGCAAAGTTCTGAAAAAACAGCGGGCTGCCACCTCCCGACTAACGTGTTTCACGAGTTGTCTCTGCTGTGGAGACCGAGCAGAAGAGAGTAGACCGGATCACAATATAAAAATATTAACTCATATATTTCCCCCATATGACTAGGCAATCTGGGAAGTGTAGTCTACAAACAAAAGAGGCTCAGCTAGACATAATGCTTCCATGATGCTGGCTGTGCATCAAGGGAAGTGCAGTCATAGTAGATAAAGCTGCAGATGTTAGCTGGGAATTACAGTCCCCATGCTGCTCAACCAGGTGTCCACCATGACTAGGCATCATGGGAGTTGTAGTCTACAACTAACACCTGTCACCATCCGCTGTTAATTAAACTTCACATAATGCAGGGCTCGACAAACCCAGGCCATAGTGACCAGGAAATGAGACCTCCCACAAGGATATTACGATCTTCATTGCGCCCATCACAGATATTTTTTTACGAGTAGAGCAGCGGGTGGGCGATAGTCGCGCCTTAGTGTGGGAGAGCCGGGTGTCATGTGACATACCAGCACTCCGCAGGATAGTACGCGAAGATGGTCTGTGCCAAGCAGACCAGGCTGCAATGGAAGTGACCCCCCTCTTCTGCAATGAGGTAAAGCAGCAAGGATAAATAAATGGCTTGCTTGTGTGGTTGTCTGTGTGTCAATCTAGTTGAGTGGTTGTCTCTGTCTATGTAAGCAGCTGTCTGTTTATGTGACTCTGTATATTTGAGTGTAACGGTCTGTGTATGTATGTATGTACATGAGTGTGTGTGTGTATCCATGTTTGCATGATTGCATGTATGTGCTGTTGTCTGGCTCCTATATATTTTTTGCTGGTTTCTAAAACTAAATTCAATTTGTAACGCTCTGACATAATGCTCAGCCGAAGATACTTCTTGCATGATGCTAGCTTAGTATCATGGGAAGTGCCATTAATAGTAGATTCAGCTGCAGATGTTAACTGTGTACTATAATTCACATCATTCTCAGCCAGCCAAGTATCCACTATAATGCTGGCTGAGCATCACTGGAAGAGTAATCCACTGCAGCAGATTTTATTTTTATTTTTTTAATTAAAAAAAAAGCTAATACTACCCTCCCTCCCAGGATCCTACCTTTCTGGCCTGGGGGAGACTCATTTAGTCCCTGGTGGTCTGTGGGACCATCCTCCTGTGGAGGGAGCTGCTGGTCTCTGCTTTGCAGATACCTCCATGCAGGCTCTCTGTGGCCGTGGCTCTTGACTCATGTCTAAATGCCTCATGTCTAGGATTGGCCCTGTGATGATTGACAGCAGCAGGTCTGCTTGCCCCAGGACCCAGATTTCACTCACAGGACTTGCCACAGCGCCCAGGATTTAACCCAGCACACAGTGCACCCACGTGGTACTCCAGCACCCAGGACTTACCCCAGCATGCAGATTGCATCCAGGATCTACGCAGCCTGGCTCTTGCTTTGCACTCCCTGAGCCTCTGTGGTGTTGGGAGGTCAGGTGACACCAGACCCTCTGATGTGAGGGAAGCAAGAGATAGCCTTAGAGGATGTCTGTGAGCCTGGTCAGCGCCCACACATTGGCTGCTTGCCCTCCTCATATCCTTGCACAAAGAGAGATGGTGAGGGGAGATATTTTGATCTCCACAGACATCACCTCTGGTGACCACGTGTTGTGCCATGTATGATTGCACCGGTCGAACACCCCTAAGACCGGCCCTGGCTGTGCATTGTACAAATCTACTGAAGACATATTACAAGCTCTTGTATAAATGGTATATGACTCAAAGTATAATAAATAAAATATTCCCTATTAGAGACACTGTGTGTTGGAGATGCAGTACAGAGACAGGTACTTTCAAATATATTTGGTGGGAGTCTTGGGAGATACAAAAAAATATTGATAAAACTGTTTAATTTGATATTGAACATGACCGTTGAGATTTTATGGTGAAACGTGGAGCAGCACTCTTGGTTTAAAAGACTGTTCCTTGCGAAATCAATATGTTGTACCAATATTTTTGTTATTTAAATGTCTGATTGTAAGAAACTGGAAGTGTAAAGATCCAATTGATTTAATGAAATTAAATGCTCAAGCAGCATATCAGTTGAAAAAGGGATACTATTTGAATGACTGTGATACTTTAGATCTCTATGAAAAAGTGGATATGGGGGGGACTTTAAACTTTATTTGATCCCCAGCCCCTCCTACTTTCATTTCTGACCCCTTGGCTCAGTTGTGTCCAACAGAAGCACAGACAGTTTTTGTTTTTCACTGAGACAAATGAACCAAGGTACCGAATGTGGTATTTCTGACACAGTCTGTGTGAGAAGTACAATTCTGTATGATGCCCGAACTGTGCATGAGCTAAAGGAAGAAGCTAAAATCACGCATGTGCGATTAAGCACAATTCGGCCGTCAGGTAGCTTCCAAACTGCATTGACGATACAATTGTCAGCAATTCAATTCGCGTGTTACATTCATAGAGTCCCTAGCAGGGGCAGGGGACTCCATGAAATAAATAAAGTAAAATGTAAGTGTTGCATTACCCCCCCCCCCCCCCCCCCCCAAAAAAAATAAGGTCACTTAAGTTTAAAAAACAGTTTAGTTGTCCTATAACTCTGCCTGGCATGAAAGAATAATACCCTGCAAAGGGTATAAAAGTGTGAGTGTGTTGAATGCAAGTAGATGCTACTGTAGTGTTTGCTTTCACTTTATTTGTGTATTCTTCTTCTTTTCTCTTTTTGTATTTGTATATTGGGAAATACATAACAAATTATTATATACAGGTTGAGTAACCCTTATCCGAAGATCCAAAAACCGAAATTACCCAAAACCCAAAATATTTTTTCCGTATGCGGGTTAAGGCAGGGGCGTCCACTTTTTTTTCCTGTGGTTCACCAAAAAACTTCACCAAAAATGTATGCGAGCATGGGCTACATTAATTTTTTTCATTCAGAGAAAAATTATATGCATAATATATATTTATAAACAGTAATGTGCGGCATGTGAGTGTAGCACAGGCTCCACAGCAATAAAACTCACAGTAACACTTCACATTCACACAAATGTACACAAATACACACACAAATCCAAACACAATACAGACAGTCACACTTACACACACACACAGAGTCACACTTACACACACACACAGTAACACTTACACACTCTGAGAAGCTAAGTGCGGGGAATTTAATTTGCGGCCAACATTTGGAGTTGCGGCAACCGCTGCTGAGATAACGCGGGTTGCAACTCGATGTCTGGTAGGCTGCATGTTGGACTCCCCTGTGCGGGCCACCCCCCGTGGCACCCCCCTCCTCTCTACCCTCATGTCTGTCTCTCTCCTCTCCTTCCACATGCTTGTATCTTTCCTGTCACTCCATGTATGTCTCTCTCCCTTCCCATGTTTGTCTCTTTCCTCTTCCTTGCCATGACTGTCTTTCTCCAACCCCCCATTTAATGTATCTCTCCCTTCCCATGTATGTCTCTCCTCTCCCCACCCCCCATGTCTGTCTCTCACCCCCCATATCTGTTCTCTCTCTCATCCTCCCCAAACCTGTTATCTCTTTCCCCTTCCCATATGTTTTCACCATCCCCATATCTTTTATCTCTCCTCCCCATATGTCTTTGTCTCTCCTTCTCCTCCCCATATCTCTTCCCTTCTCCCCATATCTCTTTCCCTCTCACCATATGTGTTCTCTCTCACCCACCCCATATCTGTTCTCTCTCCTCCACCCCATATCTGTTCTCTCTCCTCCACCCCATATCTGTTCTCTCTCCCCCACCCCATATCTTTTCTCTCTCCACCTCCTCCCCATCTGTTCTCTTCCCCCCCCCCCATATCTGTTCTCTCTCCCCCCAAAATCTGTTCTGTCTCTCCCTCCTCCTCAACATTTCTGTTCTCTCTCCCCCTCCTCCCCATCTCTGTTCTCTCTCTCTCCCTAGTCCCCATCTCTGTTCGCTCACCCCCTCCTCTCCCCATCGCTGTTCTCTCTTCCCTATCTGTGTTCTCTCCTGCCTCCCCCATTTCTGCTCTCCCCCCTCCCCCCCACTTCTGTTCTCCCCTCCCATTGTTACTTGAAACACAGGTAGCATGAGGTCAGTAAGTGCTGCTCACGCTCCCTGTGTGTAGTGATAATGCAGGGCATCAGAAATGCAATGCCCAGCATTGCCACTGCACACAGCAAACACAAGCAGCAATTACTGAGCTCCGTGACCCTGCGTTTATCTTCTGATCTCCCCCAACCAGTGCCTAAACCGGAAAACTTTTTTTTTTTTTTAAATGGTGCCCCCTGGTGTGTTACACACTGTGTGCTCGCACAGGTTGCACACCCCAAAGGCCGGCCCTGACTAAACCCCCTTATTTTTCTTTACATGAAATTCCATTTCTCTCAGTTTTATATACTTTTGATTGTTACTTTTGAAAAATACAGTCTTTGTCCAAGAACTTGGGAGAAATATTTTTGTGAAGATCCCGCTCAGTCACTGCTAGTGGTGGACATGATTTGTGAATGGGAATGCAAATATCATTGCTAAAAAGAAAAGTTAGGAAGTAAAAAAAACCCCTCAGTGATTATTTTCTTTTCCTTTTGTTAACCTTTTAGTATGTTAACTTTCACAGGTTTCCTAACTTTCCTGCTGTATATAGATGAACAGTGTCTGGGTCTGTTATGCTGGATGTCTCTACCTATTGACCATATCTGTACTACACCTTCCTGCCTATAATCACTTCAGACACAATGTGTCAGTCAAAGTATTCAATTCACCAGGTAAACCAATTGAATGCTGATTTGATCATTTTCAGAACTTTGACCCAGAAATTACCTTTCTACATAATCCCCTATATTCAGGATTATGCAAAACAAATGGCTTCCTGTTTTTTTACACCCAATCTTTTCTTCTTTTTGTGTCTCATTTATACCCAGGGGGAAAAGCCACAGGTGGTGTGATAGCAATATGCAACATTACTATGTGCATAATCTGCTTAGCCCACCACTGCATCAAATTACTCCAACACTGGTCGGTTCTTTTCAACCCCCACAAAGTGACCCTAGTTAGGTTGTAAGAGGAAGGAATGTCTTTTCTATTTTTCCTCTCTAAGCACTCCCAAGCTTTGTCAGGTTTCAAATATTAATAGAAGTGAATGGGTAGCACAACCCTAAACAAGCATATTTAATACAGTGTCCTAGTGAAGATTAATATGTATACACAATAATAAGGGTCTACACAATTTAACCTGATCAATTCCGAAATGGATTTGAATCAGGAATAATAGCCAAATCAAAGGGATCCCCGAAATTCGGCTCCACAATATGCCCCAATTCGAATCCAAATTGACTGTTCAGGCCGTTCAGAAACTGATTCTTTGTAGCCCCTCAGTTCGGCAAACGTTTGCCATAAAACCTATGGGTTTTCGACTACACAATATGCAGCGATTAACCCCGAATACAATTTGTAATTGGGGATAATATCCACATTTTGACAATTTCAATTTGCCTTTTTTAAGAAGGTGAATTGAAATTAAAATAATAATAAAGAATGAAACAATAAAAAAACCTATCAATAAGAAAAACCCTGCTCCCCCCCAAAATTAGAAATCAAAATTTACTCAAACATACTAGTAATGAGACTGAACCGGGTTCTGGGCGACCTGATTCATCCGGATTAGGCCGGCTTTAGGGTAGATCAGGTGATGAAAATACCCACAGAGTCTTTAACATTATAGAAGAAATATCTTAAAGAGACTCCCTCTGTTCTTATGGCTTTAGATGCTGAAAATGCATTTGAAAGAGTCAGTTGGAATTTTCTGGCAGAGACTCTGAGGGTGTTTGGCATAACTGATCTTTTTTTCTCTTTGACTGTGGCCCTGTATGTTGGCCCAAGAGCAAAGATCAGAGGTCCTTCCCTTGTTGTATGCATTGACTGTCAAACCGTTATCAGCATTTCTAAGAAGGAGCCCAGAAATGAGAGGCATAAAGATTGGACAGCAGGAACATATAATAACTCTCTACGCAGACGACATTCTGTTGACTTTGTCTGCCCCAGAGTCCCTGTCCCTGCCTTGATAAGTGGAGTGGAGACATTAGGATCTTTCTCCAACTATAAATGAAAATTATAAAAAAACCACCCGTTAACTTTTTACCTGTCAAAGGCACAGTCACAAGACCTAGAAAGCCAGGGCTTCCCGGATAAACAGCACAAATATATTGACTTTCTAGGTATAAAGATCACCACAAATCTACATAGTGTAGTTGATATGAACTTTGTAGCCCTTCTAGCCGAGTTGAACATTAGTTTAACCCAATGGAGGAAACTTGAGGTCTCCTGGTTGGGGCGTATCAATGTCCTAAAGGCCTATGTTATCCCAAAGATATTATAATCTCTTTAGACCTATGCCATTTCAGATTCCTAGGAAAATAATTTAAATTCTTGACATTATATTCTACAAATTGTATGGGCGGCTAAAAAACTTTGAATCCCGAACAAGGTTCTAAATAGGAGTACAATGGCTTAGGCTACCCAGATCTGGATAAACTAGATGATGCCTGTCAGATATTTAATATGATGACTTGTGGTTTTAAAGGGAAAGTTATATAGGCTAGTACCACATTGAGAAACATAAATGTGGATATATAGAACCCTCCTTTCTCTCTTGGCTCCTACTCAATTCAAGAAGTTACTCATAATTTTTAGATATTATGACTTCATACCATAGGATTAGAAAACAACTGAAGCTTCCCTCTGATACCTAGAGGGAAAGTTAGCACCCTTCCCAACTTTGTGAAATATTCAATTATCTTATACTTAACTTATAATTAACATTTCCTGACATCCTTCCCCCCCTGCAGATGGAGACAAGTGGGACGAATTTATGATTTTGTCCTCTCCAAAAAATTTGATTCCGAAGATTGGTAAACGAACCACATTTAAGATTCAAGACATAACTGGATCGTGTCTGACATGGGAAACAGATATGGGTTTATACTTCCCCAAACAGACATGGTTCAAAGCTTGGCAGAAAATCAAAAAGGATGTCCATTGTATTAACAGTACTATAAACTTTCACAAAGATGGTACTTAGTACCCGCTCAATTAGCCAAAATCAAAAGAAACTTCACTAACACCTGCTGGTGCTGCCACCTTGAAAGGGGGTGCCACTTTCACATCTGGTGGGAATGTAAACTCCAAAAAAACATAAACTGTGTAGAAGGTCACATCATACAGGAGCCAGTAAATAAATGTACCTGACAATGCTTAGGGTGACGTGCAGCACAAACAGCGTCCTCGGCTGTGGACAAATAGTAAGGAATAGAGAGTTCAGCAAGCAAGTATGCGCACCTTTTCGACCCTTTTTCAGTAAATCCAAAAGAAATCCAAAACTGGAGTGTTGAATAAAGCCATAAAAAGCAAAGTTTATTGATAGAAGATTAAAATCATAGTTGGAGAGATGCAATCTCACGCGTTTCGCCACACGGCTTAATCATAGACATATACCTCAAACAGGGAGTCTGTTTAAAAAGGGTAGTGGAGGTACTTCCCACAACCTGGATTGGTTCAGGTTAGACCTAACCACATCCGTTAAAAACAGCAAAAAAACAATTATAGTAATGAACAGCCTTAAAGTGGCGAAATGTATATCAAAAAGGCAGTTGAACTAGTAGAAACAAAAATGTCAGACTTTATAGAGAATATTAGTTGAATATTAGAAAATATTAGTTGAATATTAGCCCAATAAGTTTCAATTTCCTAAGTCTTTATTTGATATCTGATCTGGGAGAGGGAAATCGCTCATGCACACAGTGCCAGGGGGAGCCCTCTCAAACACATCAGATATCTGCAAGTATTGCTGTGGAGAACTTAAAGGTACAGTGTGTGTAATCAATATTATCAAACATATGACATGACATGATCTCATAGTAGCAATCCATATATACATGAGGAAAAAAGCGACAAGCAGCATAATATAGTCTAGTTTAGTCAATATAACAATTGAGTTCCCATTCTTTATTCATACCTGTTGGGACCCTAGTACCCATTTTAAAGATCCAAAATGCCTCTCTCCTGGCTAACAGCACATTCAAGTCTCCTCCTCTGGGTCCCAATTTGCACCGTTCTATTGCCATGCAAGTAAAATATTTCAAGTCTCCATTGTTGCAGTTTCGAAAATGACAGTTAATTGTGGATTTTCAATTATCACACCTAATATCAGATGTATGTTCCCTCATACGTTCTCTTAATTTTCTGCTCGTGCGACCAATATACTGCATATCACATTTTCCACATGTTACAAGATATATCACCTTACTGGAATCACAATTGATATAATCCTTCATTGAGAAAGAGGCTTTATTTGACAAAGAACTAAAGGTTTTGGACTTAATTACGTATTTACAGCAAGCACACCTCCTGTTACCACATGGGTACATTCCTGTAACTTGCAACCAAGTGTTGGACTGATGGCTGACTCCATAAAGGGGTTGAGTTGAAACATAACTTGGGGCAAGGGCATTCTGTAAGGATTTGGCCTTACGGGAGACAAAATGAATATCCTTAAACTGTGAAAACGAAGTTTGTAATTTTTTGTCTGCTTTAAGCAGTGGAAGATTGTTTTTAATAATATCCTTGATTTTATTGAATTCTAGACTGAAGTTAGTGATGAAGGCTATAGGGCTATTATCTTTATTATCAGATTGTTCCTCATGTTTAACAACAGTATTGATATGATTATCTCTTTCAGTATAGGATGTTTTGGAGTTAGGGGTATTCCTTTTGGGGTTTAGAGTTCTTTTTATAGATTTTAATGATTGTTTAGATGTCTTATTGTCTCCTAACAGAGTGTCTCTTTTCCTATGTTTCGCTTTAATATAAGCTCTGTTAATGATTTCAGTAGGATAACCCCGCTTTAGGAATCTCTCTCTCACCTGTTTTGCTTGTAACTCAAAGTCTGTGTCTGAGCTGCAATTGCGTTTAATTCGCAAGAATTCACCTAGTGGTATATTGCAGGTTACATGACGAGGATGACAGCTGGAAAAATGTAGGAGAGTATTTCCTGCCGTAGGCTTTCTATAACTTATTGTTTTAACTTTATTCCCAACATGAGATAATTGTATATCTAAAAAGGAGATCGTTAGTGAATCCGTGTTGTAGGTAAACTTTAAGTTGACATTATTGTTGTTTAGACATCTAACATATTCTTCCAATTCCATAACACTCCCATTCCAAATCAATAATAGATCATCAATGTATCGGCCGTACCATACCACATAGGATCTAAACAAATTGTCATCCCCAAAGACTTGGAACCGCTCCCACCACCCCAAAAATAGGTTGGCGTATGAGGGGGCAAAAGATGTGCCCATCGCGGTTCCACGAATCTGGAGGAAAAATGTATTGTCAAATAAAAAGAAATTATGAGTAAGTAAAAAAGAGATAGCCTTCATCAGAAAGTCGATTAGGTCTAATGAGTATCCACTGAAGTTATTTAAAAAGTAATGGACAGCTTGTAGACCGAATTCATGTGGGATTGAAGAGTAAAGTGAAGCAACATCCAGAGTGGCCCACACATAGTTTGAGTGCCATGTTACTTCCTCCAATTTTATTAGGGCATGTTTCGTGTCTTGTATGTAGCCTTTAAGATTTTTTACCAATGGCTGAAGATGAAAGTCCACAAACTTGGACAGACCTTCTCCCAAAGAGCCAATGCCAGCCACAATGGGGCGGCCAGGAGGATTAATATCATCCTTATGGATCTTTGGGAGATGATGGAAAATGGGAGTGATGGGTTTATCATTAAACATGTAATCTCTTTCACTCTCAGATATAATCTGATCTGCAACTGCAGAGTTCAGAAGATTTAGAAGTTCTTTATTATATATTTTGGTAGGATTGGATTTAAGTTCTAAATAGGTTTGTCTATCCTCTAGTTGAGATTTAGCCTCTGACATGTAATAACTCTTATCCAGAACGACAACTGCTCCCCCCTTATCTGCATTTCGAATTACAATAGTGTCATCAATGATTAGAGTATTTAGGGCACATCTCTGTCCCTCTGTTAAGTTATCACATTTTGTCCTACTGCCTCTGTTATTAAGTTGTTTCTTCTTAATATTGTAGTCCAGGGCAGTAAGTTCCTGTTCTACCACATATTGGAACAGTTGTATACTTTCTCCTCTAAAGTGAATCGGATAGAATTTCGACTTGGTTTTGAAAAGGTTTTTTCTCTCCTGGGCAGTAATAAGCTGAGCCCTATCTGACTCCATAGAAAGCTATTCCAAAGTAGTTAGGTCACAATTGTCACAGAAGTCAGATAGAGCACCAGCCAAACAATCCATAGAAGGATCTACAGCTTCTGATCGTGTCTGGGAATCTACATTAGAATCATAATACTCGTGGGTATTGGCATTACTTCCCATCACTGGTGAATCAGTGGCACTCTTTGTGCCCATCAAAGTAGGATAATCACAGACAAAAACATCACTCCCGTCTGTCTCTACTTCCAAGTCAGAATGAGTTGAAAGCAGAGACAGGCTGATATCAGATCCATCATCTGCATTTGCATACGTTGATTCATTGACATTGTCACAGAAAAATTTGTTAAGAGTAACTTTACGGATAAATCTATTAACATCTAGTATGGTATTAAACAGATCAAAGTGTACAGTGGGGCAAAAAGAAAGGCCCCTAGATAATACCGTAATCTGATCTTCTGTCAGTTCTTTCCGTGACAAATTCACAACGTTATTGCCAGAGAGTCTGTCCAAAGTACTTAGTTTCTGTACTGGATCCTTTTCTCTCTCTTCCTGAGCTGGTAATTGCCCCTTTTTCCCTCCTCGTCGTGTTCTCTTGTATTTCTTTCGTAGCGTCGTTTGTAATCCCGGTGTTGACCATTTTTTGAGGGTTGTCCATTTTTAGGACGGGCACCGGATCTAATATTCAACTAATATTCTCTATAAAGTCTGACATTTTTGTTTCTACTAGTTCAACTGCCTTTTTGATATACATTTCGCCACTTTAAGGCTGTTCATTACTATAATTGTTTTTTGCTGTTTTTAACGGGTGTGGTTAGGTCTAACCTGAACCAATCCAGGTTGTGGGAAGTACCTCCACTACCCTTTTTAAACAGACTCCCTGTTTGAGGTATATGTCTATGATTAAGCCGTGTGGCGAAACGCGTGAGATTGCATCTCTCCAACTATGATTTTAATCTTCTATCAATAAACTTTGCTTTTTATGGCTTTATACAACACTCCAGTTTTGGATTTCTTTTGGATTTACTGAAAAAGGGTCGAAAAGGGAATGTAAACTCTTTGCACCTTTAATTATTATAATTTATTTAAAATATCAGAATTATTTCTGCAAATGTTCTGCTGCCAGTATGAAGTAAGACCGCAGTCTTTCCAGTTCCATATAGACTTACCGAACGAAGACAACTACAGGCAATTGTTATGTATCAATATTCTGATGGCTTTTACGTTATGCTTAGCTAAGCACTGGAGGAAAGACCACGTTCCATCTTGGCCCAAAATCAACTTTCAAATTACCTATCAAGCCCAATCAGAGAAACTCTTCTACACTAAGGATATATCCAGTTTCGAAAAATATAATAAAATCTGGTTTTGTTGGTCATTGATTCTAGACTAGATTAATCTAAACTAGCCCACTTCTGCCTTTTCCTTTCTCTTCTCTCCTTTCTATATTCCTTTCCTAATTATCCTTTTGATTGATTCATAATCTGCAGATAAACAAGAAGTTTTGCGAATATAAAAATATGTTATGGTTCATGATCTAGGGTCCCCACCCACTCCATTACTAATCATTTTCCTGCTAATATGTCTTATCGTGACACCACTTGCTTTTTTTTAGTATGGATGTTAGTTGTTTGTTATGTGTTTGTTTCTGTTTTATTTAGTTGCTATTTTCCTAATTTATAAAATGATATGTATCTAACTCGAGACTTCCAACTTATATTGGAGAGTCCCCCTATCGTTATATACATTTACTATATTCTATGTAGTAACTAATGCAATATTTATAATTTGACATGAGAATTATATGTACCGTATTTATATTTATTAAAGTTTCAATAAACAAATTGCAAATTTTTCTTAAAAAATTAGATAACAAAAGGAGTTGGCAATTTAATCATTTTAATCACACCATATCATATCATTTAGCCCACCACTGCATGAAAGTACTCCAATATTGATGCACCCTAACCATATAGTTTAATTTCATAAAACTCATGGAAAAAAATGAAAATGATACCCCCCTGGGGTATGAGACTGCCCTGGTCTTCCAATTTAACCCCAATTAAAATAATTAAATGCCCCCCTAGTGTCTGGGGCCGCCCGCTGGCCCCAGATTCCATGTTAAATAATAAAATGCTGCTTCTCTTGCCACCGGGCAGCCCCAGACCCCATATTAATTAAATGTTCCCCATCGTGGGGTCTGGGGCAGCAGCTGGCCCCAGACCCCGATAATAAGTTAATAAAATTAATACCTGCCCCCTCACCTCCCACAGTCAGCCAATCATATGCTGTTTTTTCTTAAAATGATATACCCGCTCTCAGAGTAGGGATTTCGTTATGCATCAGTACTCCCACGGACACAAATGCTTTAGAGCAGGGGCTCGCAAATTCTTTATTTTCTTTTTTGCAGCAGCGGTATTTATTTCTTTAATAGGTGGATTACGTTTTAGTTTTTTGGTGACCCTCTTCCCTTGGCTGGAACCAGGATTCACATAATAATTTTATTTACAGGGCACCAAACGGTGTTTGTTTAGCAAGTGAATCGTCCTCCCCAACCTTTTGGGGATCCAGTCGTTTTGGCTAATATGCCCATTCCGGATCCATATTATATATATTATGTAGATATGCTATATTGTGTAGAACCAATAGTCTTTGTGCTGCTTGCAGATAATCAACAAAACCTGGGTCCCTAACTGCATGTTATTCTTTCTGGAAAGAGCTGGCAACTTTTAGCCCAATGGGCAAAAACTATTTAGTGGCCCATAGTGCAATTTCACCAGCCCACTTTTTACAATCTGAGAAACAGGGTTTTTTTGACAAAGCACCAGTTGGTGCGAAACGCATCAAGCGTGTGTCGTATCCGTTTTGTTTCTGTCTCCCTGCTCGATGGTTTTATTATATTTTTTTTTGATTTAATAAAGTTACTTTTTTCTACAAACCAACTGTGGATTAATGCTGTTTACCTTCCGGATGACTTCAGCTGGCACTACCTCTGTTTGTTCCTGTTTACAAAGATGGATAGCAAGACAGACAGGACAAAGATAGTGGGATCTAATAATTATTAGCGGTAAAAGTAGGAGGTCCGTGTGGAAGACCAGAATATCTGGCCTCAGATCTTTCTTTTTAATCTTATTGATGCCATCCAGGCCCTTAAATGAGGATTGTCGCCTGGACAATGCACCTATTGCATTGTACATTTAGGCAACTGCCCCAGGGCCCTGACTAGTTTTCCCCTGGGGCTATTTACCAAAGGTAAACTGATAAGTAAAGTACAAAAATCATGCATCAATAGTGGAGAGGAAAAAACAAGCAAGCAGTTTTAACTCTGCTGTTAATGCATTATTTCTGCAGTTCACTTGTCTGTTGTAGTGAGCAACAGTTCTCAAGGAAATGGCATCCCACACTTTACACCTTTACTAAGCTTATTTTACAAATGAATGAAAGGTTATTTTCAGTTTATTTTCCCTATAAAACCAGTCCTTTTTCATCCCATTTTTTTTATATTATTGTGTATTTTCAGAGAACATGACAAAATCTTAGTTTAATATACATTTGTGAGCTGTAAGTAGGGTTGCCACCTGGCAGGTATTTTACCGGCAGGCCGGTAAAAAAATTGGCATCAGGCCAATGTTAAGTCTATGGCGACAGTACCAAGGCCGGTATTTCTTAGAGGAAAAGGTGACAACCCAAGCAGTAAGGCCTATGTAGTTATGTTAAAATTAAAGTTATTTACCTCTTTCCAGATCTGTGGAAGTGGATTGTGTGCTTGGGACCTGCTTATGACATCACCTGTGGCTTAAAGGGACTGTACCATCTAAACATTATTTTACTGTGAATGTAGAGCATACAAAATTATTGAAAATGATCTAAACATTGTTTTAGCAAATTTGCAAGCAAATGCCTAAATTAAGAGAAAAATGTTTTAAATGTGTCTGTGGAGTCTCCTGCTTATGACATCACCAGTGGCATGGTATGCAAACTACACATGTCCCATTGAAAAGCAGTTCATTTGCATACCATTCCACAGATGTCATAAGCAGACACATTTAAAACACCTTTTTCCTGTAATTTAGGAACTTACTTGCAATTTTGCTTTTTTTTTTTAAGAAAAGGTGGCAGGCAACCCCAACAGGTATCCATGTGACCCAACTACTGCTTCCCCGGTGGAGCATAGGATCTCAAGTGTCTGCTATAATACATGGGCTGTGGCGCTATCACTCACGCTGCCAGAGCTACTGTGCTTGATTATGCGCATGCGCAAGATATGCATTTTGCAGTGTCCTGGACATCACCATGGGATTGCGGTCCTAAACTGGGACTGTCCAGCATGAAGCGGACAAACCGGGACTGTCTACCTTTGCTCCTCAGCTGAGACAGTGGCTGTAGTCGCATATTGCTAATTTCGGGTCCCCTCTAATGATTACATATAAAAGTATTTAGTGCAGTGAGATACAGTTGGTAGAAGGATCATACAGCATGCTTCACAGTGAAACATGGTTTTTGCTGATCATAGGATGGGCAGGAAGTTTAAAAAGTGCATGCCAGTTTGACCTCATACATAGGTCATTGTAGGGTCAATATACACTGCTGGAGTTAAGTCTGGCACTTTAGAAACATGTATAATATATTCATATTTTATGTTATAATAGTATATTTACATTAATATAAGCCTAGAAATAAGCTGAAAATCCTCTGTCTATGGGGTGGACCGAGGTTACTAATATGTTTCGGTGCATTTTAGCTGCATTCGTTATTCGCATGTAATAGGCTATGAGGTCCACTGGAGTAGGCACGTCGGGGCTACCTGAGTTTAATTACACATACCTGATGTGCTACAAATCCATACACAATTTGGAGGCACCAATTCAGGCCAATTGTCAGAACATATTGGGTTGACCCTTGTGTTGTTTATTTTCTCTTCTATAAATGAAGTGAGAAATAAGTTTAATGGCTCTTTAACACACACATACATCACATTTGATGATTATATGTCAATGCAGAATTCATTTTTGGACAATCACAATGACGTTCTCTTTTTGAGAAAGATGAAATTGTGCGCCTCTCATGAACCGATAAACAAATTTAACAATTTCGTTTCTGGAAATCCTCATCTATGTGCAAAAACGATGATCTAGCTGTACATAGACGCTGAAAGGGTTAACATTGGCGCCAGTAAAACAAATCCCGCCAGAACGTTGCTAGGCCCATTGTTCTATCACGTCATTACGTCCCTCCTTCTCCTGTGCAGCGTGACGTTTCGAGAGGCGGCTCTTGCTGGTTCTCGGTGTGAGCGTACGGAGCAGCAGTACCGGCTCAATTGGAGAGCAGCGGGAAAAGGTGAATGCGAGTTTCCGGGGATGGGATAGATGAATAACCCGCTTGCTGGGGGGATTTGAGGCGGACTCTTAGAGTAGCAGTCCCCATCGTATGTGATGGAGGGACCTCGGTTAACGGCATAGGTGGGAGTGTTGTGAAGAGGCAAGATGGCGACGGAGGTGGATACAAAGGGGGTAATAGTCCGCGAGATGTGCTCTTTGGGTTAACATGCGTTTTGGTTAATGTGCATTTCACTGTAGGTTATATTTTTGTCGCTTTTGCCAGGCGGGAAAAGCTATCGGGAAACCTGTAGTGTAGTTAAGGACCGTCTGGGAGACCGCTTTTCTCTTTGCTAGTGGGGACCCTGTTTGCATGTTGAAAAGCTGCACAATCCCTGTCTATACAGGTATATCCCTGCCTGTGTTGGGTGTGCGAGGCACTGTGTACACTGTCCTGTATGTGTTTATTTTGCACACTCAAAAAACGCCTACAATGGCGGATGAGACATAACATTGCTGGGTTCTCGTTATCCCTATCGCCATGTGACTATGCTGAGAATGAGACTTATTAAACGTTTAACTTAATTATATAAGGTGGTTGGGGTTCTTAACATTGTAATCATGTGAGGCTGTTTTATTCCCATGTGTTCACCCATGAGGTAATATAACGGGCTGTGCACATCAAAGGAGACTGTACTTAATTTTTTTTGTCATGTTTTAGTTGTAAGTATCGCTCTATCTACACATGTACTAAAGGTTTATGTATTTCACACACAGGCCTACATAGTGCTGCAGTGCGATAAGGTGACCCTATAGGTATTAAATGCAGGACAGTCGGGAGCTGCAGGTAGTAAACTATATATTTATATTGTATTTCAGCTGTGTAAGTGTTCACGTTCATTCAGGAAAAGTGCTCATGAGACAGGGCGAGGGAGCCCCTCGATTTCATATAGAGAGTGCTGGATGTGGGAGGGAATTTGCAACGCGTTAATTTCCTGGCCCGGAGCGGTGTTTAGTGCATGTTGCTGTACACGCCCCCTAGTCCTGAAAGAGTTAATGGGGTGTAAGTGACTGGAAGGGGTTTTTTTTTTTTTGCAGGCCAGGTCGCCTGCCTGGTGGTGGATGGAGTGGGTGTAATTCTCACAATGAGTGATGATTAGAGCGCTGCTTGCCATCACCGGGCATGCGCCGACCTGCGCTGCGCCTGCTACGGCCTAGCTTTTAATAGCAAGAAGCACGAGCTTGAAACCCGTAATAGCGGGAGACTCCACAAGGAGTGCAGTCCGGTCTCGGTATGCGGGTTAGCCTTTGTTTCCTACCCCCTTTTTTGATACCAGTTGCTACTTTTAAAGAAGCCTCACTGATTAATGCATTAAAGCGCCCTACATAACGTGAGGCAGAGCCCAACCTTGCAAGGTTTACAATAGCTCGCAGCGCCCGGTAGTAGTTTGTGATCACTAATGCAAACCCCCATTACTACTCTTCTAAGTCTCCTATGACGCTATTCATCTAATTCATAGATGACTCTTATGTCCCATGGAAGTTGTGCACTACATTCTATAGCTATCTCTGCCCAGTGTTTACATTAAGAAGTCATTATGTGAGTCTCCGTTCTTTTCTTTTTTTTTTTTTTTTCTGTAATGAATGGGAACTTTGCACAGATCATTCTGCACTGGAAATTGTCCTGCTGACTGTACTGTCCGAAACCTATAAACCTTCATTTTGTTTTCTTCATATCTATGGAATAAGCAGATGTATTATGTCAAATAGTATTTTCTATGGCAATGAAAAAAAAATATTTAGTACCATTCTATGAATTTGATTGCAATTATGCAAAGTGTTTTTTTGTTGTTTTTTTAAATTTGTCTTTCTGCTGCTAAAATTACTGGCGCTTATTGTAAATCGTATCTTCTGTATTGTGGTTCACTGGCCAATAGTGCCACACGTTGATCTGTTTGCATTTACACACTTCTCCCATGACTGTAGAACAGAGATCCTAGGTGTACTTGTCACAAAAGCATTTTGTTTAATTACACATACTTGGTGTTAGTGTGGTAAATAACCTAACTATAACTAAAACATGTCTGTGTGCAAATTATCATTTTTTTTGTTTTGTTAATATAAACCTATAAAATGAAACTTGTGTAAAAGTCATTGGTATTTTTTGTGCTAATATTTTTAAAGTGCTTTTTTTAGACCAAAAGGTATGCAGACGTATAGTAACTTTACAAAATAAAAAACGTTTTAATAGCGTCGGTCCTGCATCAAAAGGATTACATTGAGGCTGATATAATTATTTTTTTTCCATTTGAGATTTAAAAGGTTACTCTTAGCCCTTAATATATATATTTCTTTTAATTCATGGCAGAAAATGGGGAAGAAGCAGAATGGCAAAGGCAAGAAGGTGGAGGAAGCCGAGCCTGAAGAATTTGTAGTAGAAAAAGTTTTGGACAGACGGGTGGTGAACGGGAAGGTCGAATATTACCTGAAGTGGAAAGGATTTACAGAGTATGTGCTGTGGAGTACTATAAGTGTATTACAATACGCAAAGTGTGCTAAAAACATTTTCCTTTTGTTCAGATTAAAATGCTTTGTTCAAATTATATTTTCATGTGAAGATAAAACCAAATAATCATGTCAATAAGGCACACTACAATAGTATTGGTGCTTTTTGTGTGTGGGAATCTCTCATTGATTTCAGTTATGCTATGTTTTGTTTTCTTCCCTAATATGACTTTAAAGTGTAAATCAATTTGTAGATTGGCTGTATATATTACATCACATGTATTTTCTTGTTCAGGGCATTTACAACCAAAGTGTTTCTTGGTTTTCCTCTTATTTTAAGTGATATACTTTTTTTTTTTATTTTTAATATATAAATATATATATATATATATATATATATAATTCATGTGGCCCATATAAAATGCCACACGTTTTTGCATGAAGCTAGATTTTTTTTTTTTGCACCTTCCTATCTGGCTCCTATAAAAGGCCCCATAATTGTACAAAGTATTTCAACTGTTCATCTAAATCAAATTTGTGGCTCAAATATGATCTATGGTTTTGCTTTACAGGCTTTTGTAGCACATGTTTGGTTTTTTACACACAAATTGCGTTCCCCTCCAAATATATACTTTTCCTGTGTACTGTTGTCAGATTAACTGGCTAATATGCAGAGTATTTATTGGTCATCTAGCCTGACGGGAACAAGTTTCAAAACTGTATTAAATATAATATTGAGTACATCAAGATCCTGTTTTTGTTTTTTTGCTTGCAGTGCAGACAATACATGGGAACCAGAAGAAAACCTGGACTGTCCAGAGTTAATTGAAGCCTTCCTTAATTCTCAGAAAGCTGGTAAAGAGAAACCAGACAGCAACAAAAGAAAATCTGTGTCTGACAGTGAGTCAGAAGAGAGTAAATCAAAGAAGAAACGTGAATCGGTATGTTTTTGTGATTTCCCATACCGTAGCTTGGCAGTTATAGAACTCATACTATTTTCAATGCGTTTGGTTTTTAAAAGGTCTTCATGCTCTGATTAAAATGCAACAATGATGTATTTCTTGCAATAAGGCTGTTTTTCTCTGCATTGCTTTTGTAGGTTTCTGGCTGGAGTTCTCCCATCACTTTCACCTTCATTTTATGCTTTTACATTTAATATAGATTTAGTTTTGAGAAATTAGTTTCTGTTAACTTTCTCTTGTGTTTATGCAGACACCTAACATCTCCTTGTACTACATATGCCGCAGATGTTAAATCTTGTTAAAAATGGCAACCTGTCTAATTCTTGCAGGCTGATAAACCTAGAGGGTTTGCTAGAGCGCTGGATCCAGAGAGAATAATTGGAGCTACTGATAGCAGTGGTGAACTGATGTTTCTTATGAAGTGGTGAGTAGGGCCTTTTGTTAATGTGATGTCTGTATTATGTGTTGTGGGAAAATATGCATCCAGTACTGATTTTTAAAACATTTGCTAATGTTCAACTTAAAGTAGAAATAATCTTTACTTTTGATATTCATATACACTCATATATACTTCTGTGCGACAATGGACGTACCAGGTTTGTCACACAATGTCATTACTTAGTGGCAGGACGAACCTGGTTTGTCCTGTGATGAAACCTGCTATGCTTAGCTGGTGTTGGCTATAATGCTATGATTTGTCCAACTAGAGCACTGCAATCGCAATGATTGTGGGTATCATAGTAATTATCATGTCCCTCCAATATGGGGCTGGCCTGTATCCCGTAAGAGCGATGGCAGTGATCAGAAATCAGTTCTGTTGGTCTGTTGCTTGACCATCCTGACCTATAGGCAGTCAGCAGCATTGGGGATAAAAACCCTAGATCTTGGGTTAGATTTAGGCTTGGGGTCTAAAGGTTGCTGTAGGAGAAAATGGTTAGAAAGCATACTGCCCTATAATATGTAAACATGCATATTTCAGGTCAAATATTAAACTGTTTAGATGCAGTCTTTTACTGTTTGTAGTTGTGCAAAAGATTTTTCAGGTCAGTTTGAAAGTTTTTTTTTTTTTTATTTTTTTTTTAGGGGGGGGGGTTGGTTCTCCAATTTTTCCATATTGGTTTTATGTATTAAATTATATGATGAAAATAATCTTGCCTAAAATACTTTTTTTTTTTTTTTTTTTTTTTTTTTTTTACAGTCCTAAAAACAGTATATAGTGGGTACATTAAATGGGGGGACCTTTACATCTAAACACAAACACCACAGAAATGTTTAAATGGCCATTATCACAAAGGGTTCAAAAATGTCAACAGTCCTGTCATTAAGGAGTTATGTCTGCATCATTTGGTAAAACATTTGAAGGGTTCATTTTAAAGATGTGTTTCGGTTACCAAACTTTGTCCACTTTCCCACGAGTAGAAAGCAAACTCATCTTTGATATAATTTCTTCATTTTAGTGAAAGGCACACTCTGCATTCACTTCAGTTGCTCTAATGCTGTTGCTTGACTGCCCCAGTCAAGCAACAGCATTGGAGCAACTGAAGTGAATTTTTTTCACGTCTGATGCTCTAGCCACGATGGCAGAGCCATATTTGAGGAGCATGCTGCTCTCCATTATAGCTCCCACGAATCGCTCCGTGGAGCTATCTAGGTACCCTGGGCACCCAAAATTGGTGATGCTTTATGCCTTAACCCCAAGGCATTAAAGAATCACCGCGGGTTTATTTTCTTGGTGTATTCATGATCAGAATTTTAAGTTCTTCAGCTTTGTGTCCTGTGGATGCATTGTGATGTGTCCTTCCTGTCCCAAGTATTGTCTAAGGTTTGAGGTAATTTTTATAATACATGGTTTTATTCAATTGCTTTGGACCTTGTGCTTAGCAGAATAGCTTCCGTACTAGATCTTAATAACCCGTCGGACTGTAGTGGTCTTGCACATAAGTCCCTACAGCTCATAGTAAAAATGTTGTTATTTTGACCTGTTCATCCATGTGTCATCCAAATTGGTAGCACAAAGATTTGTTTTAATTCTACTTTGCATCTGATGTCTGAGAACAGCCAATACATTAAGGGTTTGGATAATGGCAAGTAGTGCTATGCATTGTAGTGGCTTTGTGCTCTGATCAGAGAGCTATGAGATGAAAGTAAACTCCAGGTAACTGTATATGCCAGATGTAAATTTGACCGCAAAAATATGTAGATTGCATCCCGTTCCCTGACTAAACTTTGTCCATCAATGCCTACATGGAGCTACACAACCTATTTCTAGCTATGTATTTCATAAACTAATTATGTAAATACATTTTGTGTAATTGGATGCTTGCATTGGGTGAACCTGCAACTGCATTTAAAAGGGCAGTTCAACATTTATTTTCTGTTTAACGTATGACATGCATGTTATTTTGGAACAATTTACAGTTCTTGTAGTTTTACATTGAAACTCATTTCATCGGGATCTCTAAATTCAGTGACTTCAATAAGGAGTAGTTAGCAAGATGGGCAGAACTGCTATAGTAACAAATTAGTTTCACTTTACAGTTGCAGTTGCCCCTTCTGTGAACTTTGCCCGTCCTGTCCCTCCCCCCACAACAATGTCACCATTCACTAGCTTATGTACAAGACTACATGCACTCTGGAATATAAGCTTTAATTATTTTTTTTGCCTCAAAATCTTGCCATCTGTGTCTTGCACAGTATGCTGAAGTGACTAGGTTAGTGATTACTAAACTGGTTCGTGGGTTGAAGGATAAAACTTACCAGGAAAGGTTAAAGCATCTTAACATGTATAGCTCGGAGGAACGATGGGAGGGGGGAGAGGGGGTGATGATATGATAGAAACATTTAAATACATAAAGGGAATCGGTAAAGGAAGAGTATATTTAAAGGCTGAAAATCTACCACAACTAGAGGACATACTTTTAAAACTTTGCCCCTCTAATTTAAGACTAATATAAGTTAGAATTACTCTACTGAGAGGGCAGTGGATGTATGGAATAGCCTTCCAGTGGAAGTGGTAGAGGTTAACACAGTGAAGGAGTTTAAGCATGTGTTGGATAGGCACAAGGCTATCCTAGATATAAGAGGGCCAGGGACTAATAAAAGTATTTAGAAAATTGGGCAGACTAGGTGGAACGAATAGTTATCTGCTGACACATTCTATGTTTCCATTGTGGCATATTGTATGGCTAAACCTGTGTTTCAGAAGTCCTATTAATGACCCTGCGTGCAATTTCCCTCTCAAGTGCACGTGCTAAATGTGTTTTTGGAGACCTTTTTGCTTTACAAAGTGCTCTGTTCCTCTTAAAGGACAACCCCTTATAACAAGTTGTTTGTCCTTGCTGTATTGTGCCGTGCCTTTCAATGGAAATCCCTCCTGTGTAAAATCTCCTGCACAAGCTGCAATGTTATCCCCTTAATTTGGGGTGGATAAGTCTGACCCAAGCTTCAAAGATCAGATATCCTGCAGCCCTATTGGGCATATACAAGCTGAGTGATGCTCAGCCAAGTCTTTGATACTAAAATCTTGTGTGGTATCAGACGGGACCAGAAGCTTTGATCCGTTATCCAACCCAACCGAGGGGAGAAAATGGCAGCGCTTGCAGGAGACGCAGGCTTTGCCAAAATATGTAAACTTGAGAGATTTTACATAGAAAGGATTAAATTGTAAGGCGCCACACAGAGAAGGGTTTGAGTTATGATATATCTTATGGGGGGAAGTGATTGTTTAAATTAAACATGCCATAAAGCTGACAAGTGGCAGCAATGGTTCAGTACTGCCACTGTTGGGCGCATTCATAAGTGCTCTCTATGCACTGTATGTTCAGTGTGCTTTGCTGTCCTTTTATGGAAGCCTGTTAAGGTCTACTGCTTGGAGAACTAAATTTGTAGTGAGGCAGGTTGTGGTCTGTCACTGATACTAGAAGAACTGGGCCTTACTTTCTGGAGTTATGGGGAGCTGTGTATGCATGAAACATAATTTCCAAAAATGTTTGATCAGGGTAGTCTTATTCTAGGAAACTATACCACACATACATTTGTTCCAATACGATTCCAAAGGAACGCAAATGAGCTGCTGTGCGTTATGCTAGCAGTCCTATAAATATGGCCATTTTTTATCAACCGGATTACAATTTGAAATAGTTTTAACTGTTGGTGCAATCTTTCAATTAAACAACTTGTTGTTTTGCCAAGTGTATGTAAATTAAATGCTGTAATGAAAATATAAAGTACCTTATTGAGCCCTCTATGCTCTATCACTCTATGGCGGACATCTTGGGTCAGATCCACATCCATCTAACCCAAGATTCTAAACACAATGCTAATTCTATACAGACCAAAGAGGGGGCATTACGGTACTTTGCATTTTCATGAAAGCATTCTTGTGTAAAATGCCCACACTTGGTGCAATCTTTCAATTAAACTGAACTTATTTTTTTGGTTAAAGATGTAGAATAGGTTTTTTATATATATATATATATATATATAATTAATATATATATATATATTATATTTTGCTGCAGATATAATTTGTCAATGCTAATCGGGTTTTAAACTCTCTTACAGGAAAGATTCAGATGAAGCAGATTTGGTCCCAGCAAAAGAAGCAAATATGAAATGTCCTCAGGTTGTTATTGCATTTTATGAAGAGAGACTAACTTGGCATTCTTGTCCAGAAGATGAAGCACAATAAAATTTATCGTTATTTTCATGTAGATTTTTAATTTTTTTTTTATTGATTTATCGGCCATTTTGAGGAATCTCCCAAGGTTTTTGTTTTTAGTCCTTTTGGAGAAGAACCACACCAGTAACTGGCTTATTGTGGCCCCACGATGTACCTGGGTATAAAACCTCTGGTATGTAAATGTATTTGATCTGTCTGGGCTTTTTATAGAACCTTAATTGACAGACTTCTCAGTATCTTTAATGCAAACTTGCAAGTGTTTTTGTAGTCTTATCCTTGATGTGCATGTTAATGCTTTACTACTTAGACCTGTCTTTATTCTAGTTTCATTAGTTCCAGCCTTGCTTCAGTGAAAGGAGTCTGGAAATAACTGTAGTAAAAAATGTTACCTGACTGTATATTGTTTACTTCAATGTAAATACTGGTGAGCAGTGTTCAATAAATAGTTTTATATTCTCCTTTTGTGTTTCACTCGTGACTACAAATGAAAAGGAATCTTGGGTTTCAACTGCTTCAGTTTATGGGTTTCAATTTTTTTTTTTTTTTTTTTTACATTTGGTAAAGCCAAACAATGGATTACACTAGCTCTCTGCTGATGACTTCGGTTTATTCTAGATCAGGGGTGGCCAAACTTGCTTAAAGGGACACTACCACTTACATAAGATTAATTGCATATAAAAGTAAAAATAAAATTTAGATGTTGATCTCCAGCATCCATTTTGCGAATTTTACCCATGATGCAACATTCTCCAATCTTCCAGCAAGTCTCACTTTTAACTATGGCCAGAGTCTGCATGATGTCATAAGAAATGTATTATGCCCAACATAATCTACACTAGCAAACCAAATCTACCATGGTTCAAAGACCACTTCACAGAGGTAGAACAGGATATCTCAAATAAACTTTTCCTAAACACTGGAAAAGTTGTCACAATGCTCTTAGAACAGTACTTCAAATAAATGTTATAGAATTAAATCTAGGTATGTGGCTAGAACCTAGTGATCTTTTTGACCTTGACTATAATCAAAACTTTATCCACAACTAGGTGCCCTTTACAGAAACAATTCCTGCCTAAGCCCCACAGTAACAACAGATTGTACAAGTGCTAATGCCAATTAACCCCTTAAGGACAGAGCCTTTGAAACATTTTTGTCCTTTCTGGACAATGGCTATTTTAACATTTCTGTGCTGTTTGTGTTTAGCAGTAATTTTCTTCTTCATCATTTGCTGTACCCACACATATTATATATTGTTTTTATCGGGACAAAAAGGGCTTTCTATGGATGCCATATTTTTGATCATATCTTATCATATTAAAAAAAAAAAAATAAAATATGGTAAAAAAAAAAAAAAATACACAAATTTCTTTGTTTTTATTTGAAACAACTTCTCATCGACAATAGCGAACGAAAAAACATGCTAAATAGATTCTACTATTTCTCCTGAGTACAGGGATACCACCCATGCATAGGTTTGTTGGGTTGTTTGGGGGCTAAAATGCCAAATTTGTGAGGTGCAGTTTTTTGTTTTCCAACTTGAAATTTTTACATGCAGACAGCCTGCACCCATGTCCCATTTGGGACATATTTGAAACCAGCCAGTGTATTTTACCCCATCTACCCATATATTTTTTAAAAGTAGACACCCTAGGCTATCTCAAATGGTGGTATTTTAACACTTTCCATGCACTAATTCTACCACCAGCCTTTGTCAAAGTTTGTGGTAGTAATTTTTGTGTTTTTTTTTCACAAATATTGTATTTTAGACATAAATTCACAGATTTTGGTATGTGTCACTGCCAAACAATAACCCAATATGTGTTCAACAACATCTCCTGAGTACAGGGATACCACCCATGCATAGGTTTGTTGGGTTGTTTGGGGGCTAAAAGGGCCACATTGTGAAGGTGCGCATTTTCAACTTGGAATATTGACGTGTAGCCAGCCTGAGCCCATCTTTCATTTGGGACTTTTTTTTAAAGTAGGACAGTGTATTTTACCCCAAAAAGTATATATTTTGTAAAAGTAGACACCCTAGGCTATTTTAAATGGTGTTATTTTAACACTTTCCATGCACCAATTCTACCACCAGCCTTTGTCAAAGTTTGTGGTAGTCATTTTATTGTGTATTTTTTCCCACATACATTGTACTTTAGACACAAATTCACATATTTCGGTATGTGTCACTGACAAACAATACCACAATATATATTCAGCAACATCTCCCGAGCACAGGGATACCACCCATGCATAGCTTTGTCAGCTTTGTTGGGTGTTGAAAGGCTACATTTGAGAGGTGCGCTTTTTGATTTTCAAACTTGGAATTTGAACATGTAGAGCAAGGAAGGGGTTAATAGCTCTTATAAGAGCCTTTGTAGTACTGTACAAAAAAATTAACCCCTAAAAATGCACAGACAAGAAAAAAGGTTCTGCTGTGCAGTGATCAGTGGCAGGGAAGGGGTTAATACACTACACTATACAAAGAGTATGGCTTTTATAAAAGCCCTTGGGACTCACAATTTTTTTACATTTTATTTAATTTATTACAATTAAAAAATTATGTTATACAGATCTGTCTCTTTCCCTCACTAAAACTCAAGTGAGGAGAGGGAGGCAGATCCATATGGGTCAGAACAATATTTACGAACCAGACGAATGGTGATGCTCATCTGAGAAATCACCAAACCACCTTTGCTACTGATCGCTATACACGCGTTCAGACAGCTTCAAAAGGAATACACGTAATCCCCTAGTGGGTATAACTAACCCCTAGCGAGTCTGACAAAAAAAATGCTGATAGCAAAAAAATATCCTTCTGCGACTAGATTGCTCCATATGCGCTGCTTAGGCAGTGACCATATGCACTGCTTAGGCAGTGACCATATGTGCTGCTTAGGAAGTGATATACGGCAAGGAAGGGGTTAATAGCTCTTAAAAGAGCCTTTGATATACTGTAATAAATCAAAGTAAAAAAAAAAATGCACAGACAGCAAAAAATGTGCTGCTGTGTAAGATCACTGCGTACACAGCGATCAATTGCAGGGAAGGGGTTAAATACTGGAAACGGCTTTTATAAAAGCCTTTGGGTCTCAATTCTATTAAATATATTATAATTAAAAACTTACATTATACAGCTCTGTCTCCCTCCCTCACTAAAACTCAAGTGAGAGGGAGGCAGATCTACACGGGTCAGATCAAATATTTACAAATATTGATCTAACCAGACGAATGGTGATGCTCATCTAAGCAAACGCCAACCCGCCTTTGTCACTTATCAGCTGTTACTGATCGCTATACATGCGGTTAGACAGCTAAAAAAAATTTTTTTACGTTAAACGTAGTCCCCTAGCGGGTATAATTAACACGTGACGGGTGTAATAAAAAAGTAAAAAAAAATGTAAAAATGCTTCTGCAGCAAGATTGCTGCATTTGCGTCAGATCGCTGCTTAGGCAGTGATCTACAGCAAGAAAGGGGTTAATCTCTCTTAAAAGAGCTTTTTTTTTATACTGTAATGAATTACGGTAAAAAAAAAATGAACCCCTAAAAAATGCAGACAGCAAAAAATGTGCTGCTGTGTATGATCACTGCGTACACAGCGATCAATGGCAGGGAAGGGGTTAAATGGCTTTTATAAAAGCCCTTGGTGTTTAAAATTTTATTAAATATTTTTTTTATTATTTTATTTTATTTTTTTACTTTATCTGATCTGTCTCTCTCCCTTACTATAACTAGTAAGGTGAGGGAGGCAGATCAATACTTGTCAAAGGCAATATTTACTAATATTGCCTTTGACAGTATGGTAAGTGCTCATCAGAGCACTTACCATACATGCCTGCACACAGATCACATAGATCTGTTGTGCCGGCATCGATTGGCTCCCCCTAGAGGATCGGAAGTGAAATACTTTCACTTCCGATGCTCTTGCCATTAGAAGGGAAGCGCTGCCTGTATAGGCAGCGTTCCCTTCTACTGAGCCGATGGGGTCGCTCAGGAGAGCGACCACCATCGGCTCTGGGGCAGCTGAAGGTGTTGTTAAGTGCCTCGCTGGCGAGGCACTTTAACAACACCGGAGATGCTTAGAAAGCGAACGATCGTTCGCTTTCTAAGCACATGTGTGCAGTGGGCGCAGCCATTTTTAAATGGCTGCTACGATCACTCCGTGGAGTGATCGTAGCGCGCCCCTGCACATTTGGGGGGTGTTGCACAATGCCTCTACCTAGAGGCATTGTAGCAACACCGTTAGAGTAAAGAAAGCGACCGCTGGTCGCTTTCTTTACTCCATTTAGTGCATGACGTGCCAGGCACGTCACCTGTCGGCAAGTCCTCGATTTGCCGTGACGTGCCTGGCACGTCACCTGTCGTTAAGGGGTTAATGGAATATGGCGATGTAGCAAATGCACCTGTGCTGTAAACCCACCAACTTGCTACATTGTTTAACTCATTCTTCTGCTTTGTGCTACAATATAATTATGACCGACCACTGGGACATGGTAAAAGAGCTCATCTTGCTGCCCCTGGAATCCATACGCACCCTTCACCTTCCCAACCTTGTGTTTAAGAGCTTTTCTGGGAAGCTCCCACCCTACCTGAGCATAGGTGCCAACATTTGAAAAAAAATTTCCAGGGACACTTTGCAGCTTAGCTTCCAATTGACCAAACCTACTGTCATAAGCCCCACCCACTCCATATAATTAGCATAATGGAACTCCACCTTCTTGTCCGTGTAGATTATATCACCCACTAACATTACCATGCATGCTTGCTATACAAGAGATACTCGCAGCACAACGTCTACATCAGGCAGGTGCATTTTATCACGTTTACATGAAATCTAGTTGGACCTTGTGCAGATGTGCTTCAGTCAGAGAGGTGTCTCTACACCATAAAACGTACATTAATATGAAACTACCACTTCTGCTGGGAGGCCATTCCATGTATCCACTACCCTATCAGTAACTTAATACTTTCATTAGTGCCTGGACTTGCCTTATATCTAGGATAGCCTTAGACCTAATGCTTAAACTCCATCACTGTATTAATCTATACCACTTCTGCTGGAAGGCTATTTCATGCATCCACTTCCCTCTCGAAGTAATATTTTAATTAGTCCCTGGCCATATCCTATATCTAGGATAGCTGTATTCGTATACCATGCATGCTTAAAGTCCTTCACTGTGTTTACCTCTACAACTTATGCTGGAAGGCTATTCCATGCATCCAGCACCCTCCTTAAAGTAATACTAAGTTTCTGACCTCCACTGTATTAACCTATACCACTTCTGCTGGAAGGCTATTCCATGCATCCCCCTACCCTCTCCGTAAATTAATATATTTCTGACCACAAAATATTAAATATTTTCAAAAGCTTGAGGTGGACCCCAAATATATGTATATAACTTGTTGCATTTATACTTTTTAATCAACTATTTTCATATGTTATTGCTAAATTGTTAGTTTCTTGTTTTTATTACCTTCCTCTCCACCCACATTGCACCTAAAGTACTTAACAGAGCACTTGGCTTGTACACATATAGCACCCTACGGTGTCAATTTGCCCCACTGAAAATGCCCCTGCAGAACATGCCCCAGTGTCACTATCCTCCATAGTACATGTTATTTTGCCCCACAGAACATGCCACCGCATCACTTTGGACCACAGTCAATTTTATTATTTATATGCCGCTATTAGCCTGGCCATTAATTTGCTACAGCCGGATTGCCCAGTAATATGGCACAGCCTGATTGCCCTGTAATATTCCACAGCCTAACTGCCCAGTAATATGCCACAGCCTGACTGCCCAGTAATATGCCACAGCCTGACTGCCCTGTAATATTCCACAGCCTGACTGCCCAGTAATATGTCACAGCCTGACTGCCCAGTAATATGTCGCAGCCTGACTGCCCAGTAACATGCCACAGCCTGACTGCCCAGTAATATGCCGCAGCCTGACTGCCCAGTAACATGCCACAGCCTGACTGCCCAGTAACATGCCACAGCCTGACTGCCCAGTAATATGCCACAGCCTGACTGCCCAGTAACATGCCACAGCCTGACTGCCCAGTAACATGCCACAGCCTGACTGCCCAGTAACATGCCACAGCCTGACTGCCCAGTAACATGCCACAGCCTGACTGCCCAGTAACATGCCACAGCCTGACTGCCCAGTAACATGCCACAGCCTGACTGCCCAGTAACATGCCACAGCCTGACTGCCCAGTAACATGCCACAGCCTGACTGCCCAGTAATATGCCACAGCCTGACTGCCTAGTAATAATCCAGTAGACACATGTGACAGGGTATGCTAATGCAGGCTGTTGTGAGCTCAGCTCATACAGACAAACTTGCGCAGGTTACGTGATCTCGTGCTAAAACTGCGCAAATTGATGGTACTGTCCAGGGGATGAGAATTCCCTGTGACAATCTTGGGTTTGAACTGACTGTCCCGGCAAAAACTGGACAGTTTGCAACTATGCTTGAGTAGAATGCTCTCCCCAGCTGGTCACACCTCCTCTGATTCTGTACCAGCACTTTATTTACTATATTTACTATACCATAATACAAAAATAAAGTGGCTTGATCCTCATTTTCTTACAGAGCACCACAATGATGAGATAACCTCACCGACACCAATAAAACATCCCCCAATTTAAAATCCCTTAATGTCAATGCACCTCAATACAGAATGCACCTGAAGTTATGATATATTTCTTACCTGTTTGTGTTCTGTGTTAAATATGTGTATTTGTATGTTAATGTTAACCCCTTGGCGACACAGGATGGACTAGGTCCTTCCTGTGTGCCGAGGCGTTAGTGACACAGGACGGACCTAGTCCGTCCTGTGTCAAAACGAGCACTGAAAGCGGAGTTTTTCCGCTTTCAGTGCTCAAGCCGCATTGTAACGATGCTTCCGTGTGGAAGCATCGTACAATGCTAAAAAAAAATGCCCGTCGGCATTTCGATCGGATCGAAATGCCGGTTTTAAAGGCACAGAGCCTTTAAAACGCGGGCATTTCAAAAATGAGCATAGGAAGCGAATCTTTCGCTTCCTATGCTCAGAAAGTGTTTCTGATTGCCTCGCAAGTCGAGGCAATCAGAAACACAAAAAAAAAAATGCACGATCTTGGTCACTGAGTGACCAAGATGGCGCTGCCCTTCTAAGGGCAAGAGCACAGGAGGCAGGCAGTACCTGCTTCCTGTGCTCTCTGGCTGTCACACGATTGCCTCTTCACAGAGGCAATCAGTGACTGCCAGGCACACTGACAGGCAGTGGGGATGCTCTGCTGAACATCCCCACTGACTGGTCAGATCAATATTAACTCTATATTGATCTGACCAGTTATGATCTGCCTCCCTCTCCTCACATTTTTTTTTTAGTGAGGGAGAGAGACAGATCAAAGTTCTAAAAGTAAGTAAAAGTTAAAAAAAAACAATAAATACACAACACACAAATAATAAAACAATAAAAAAATTTTTATTAAAGCAATTCTCTGCGTTTAACCCCTTCCCTGCCACTGATCTTGCATAAGCAGTGATCGTGCACATCAGCGCATTTATTTTTGCTGTTTGTGCATTTTTTAGGGGTTAATTTTTTTGTACTGTAATTTATTACAGTACTAAAATGGCTCTTCTAAGAGTTATTAACCCCTTATTTGTCGTCGATCACTGCTTACGCAATGATATTGACGCCAAAGCAATTTTTATCTGTCTGCATATTTTTATTTATTTTTTTTTTTTTTACACATACTACCCAAAACATTGACATAGGCTGGTAGTATAATTAGTGCATGGAAAGTGTTAAAATACTACCATTTGAAATACCCTAGGGTGTCTAGTTTAAAAAAATATATGGTTTTGTGGGGTAGAATACACTTTCTGGCTTCAAAAATGTCCCAAATGGGACATGGGCACAAGTTTTCTGCATGTCAGAATTCCAAGTTGGAAAACCAAAATGCGCACCCCCTAAATGTGGCCTTTTAGCCCCAAAACAAACCAACAAACCTATGCATGGGTGGTATCCCTGTACTCAGGAGATGTTGCTGAACACATATTGAGGTGTTATTTGGAAATACCCCTTCACATTTTAAGGTAATGTTTACCTAAATTGCAATCTATGTGAAAAATTTAAAAAAAAAGATTTTTTGCTGCAAACTTTGGCATAGATTGGTGGTAAAATGGCTACATGAAATGTGTCAAAATACCCCAAGTTAAATGCCCTGAGTTGTCTAGTTTTCAAAAATATGTACATGTTGGGGGTCATTCATGGATTTAGTACAGAAATCAGTGTTACAATGTCACTATCGCTAATTTTGAAAGAAAGGATTTTAAAATAGCTTTGCACCACTTATAGTTCTGGCCCTGTAACATGAATAAAAAAGCACAAAAACATAAAAACATGGGCTATTTCTGAACTCAGGACATATATTAGAAACTTTTTAGCAGTGTTTTTTTGTTGTCTCTTGTACATGAGTATACGATTTTTCAAATAAAAGTGATAAAAAAAAGTATTTTTTCAATTTTTTTGCCATATTTTATTATTTTTTTTACATCAAATTATATGCTATTATCAAAATAATGGTATCAAAAGAAATCCCTTCTTATAACGATAAAAACAATATATAGTTTGTGCGGGTACACTAAATGAGACAGAAATAAATTACAGCAAAACACAAACACCTCAGAAATGTTAAAACAGCCCATGTCACCAAGCGTCGGACAAGCCAAAAAAGTCATGTCACTAAGGGGTTAAACTACTTCAGGCTCACGTCTGGGATGTGGCCCTCAAGGGTTTTTGTGCTGCCACAAGTGCATAGGTTCTATATTATTGTCTCAAAGAAGTCTGCCCCCCCCCCACCCCAAGCTTTTCCATAGTGCAGAGCCCTCAACATTAAAAAAGTTGTACAATACTGAGGAAGAGCATCAACTTGGCACTGACCGGACAGTTTTAGAGAAAAAAAAAGTCTTAATCACAAAACATACAAACTCAATGGACGCCCAGCACTTGATACAAACGTGAGAAATGTATTGATCAGACGCATGCAACGTTTCAACTCTCGTGTGTTTTCGTCAGACCTTTAATTTATCAAAAGGGCGCTTGAGTTGGGTTTGATTTTTTGCCAGGAACCCACAGTGTCTATTAAGACCCTGATCTGGTCTCTGCCATAGTGTTCCTGGCCATATCAAGGGGTTAAACTGTACTTGCTAATTCTAGTTTGGCTTTTCTGCAATAATGCAAGTTGAATATCCCTTATCCAAAATGCTTGGAATCAGAAGTATTTTGGAAAATGGATCATTTTAGATAACAGATCATTTTCCCCAATATGATATACAGAGGTGGCTCTAGACTTTGTGAGACCTTAGGCGAAAGTCGAACATGAGTCGCATTATTAAATAAAATATATGCAAGTGATAATAAAA
Source organism: Pelodytes ibericus (assembly GCA_036172795.1). Classification (NCBI taxonomy): domain Eukaryota; kingdom Metazoa; phylum Chordata; class Amphibia; order Anura; family Pelodytidae; genus Pelodytes; species Pelodytes ibericus. Next base: position 184,446,964 of record CM069859.1, on the reverse strand, counting down.
ATGAACTGTATAAATAGCATACTTCAAGATTAGACTTAAATTCCCAGTTTCTAGGAATTTACAGCTCCTAGAATTTTTTTCTCTCATAATTATTCTACAAATATCTAGAAACATTTGGTATAGATAAACAGTGTGTGGCTGACCAACTCACATTCTTATTGCTGTGTCCTAAATGTGAACACTAACACATATCACACAGTCATTCATAGACACACTCAGCCAGCACACACTGACTCACAGACACACACAGCCAGAACACAATCACACACTAACAGAAACAGTCAGCCAGAAGGAAGATGTTAAAAGTGGTCTCACAGACCATGTTGTGCTGGAGGCCTGGCACAATATCTCCCACTCGCCCCACCTACCATCACAAGCATGTTATCCAGGTCTAGTATAATATGGAGGGTGTTAAGGAGCAGTTGGTCAATATGCCAGTATTTAGCTACTCAATATGCCAGTATTTTGCCATTCAATATGCCAGTATTTTGCCACTCAGTATGTCAACATTTAGCCATTTCATATGCCAGGATTAAGCCATTTAATATGCCAGGAGTTAGCAACTCAATATGCCAGGATTTAGCCATTTAATATGCCAGGATTAAGCATTTAATATGCCAGGATTTAGCCATTTAATAAGCCAGGATTGTGCCCCTCAATATGCCAGTATTGTGCCCCTCAATATGCCAGTATTTTGCCACTCAATATGCCAGTATTTTGCCACCCAATATGCCAGGATTTAGCCACTCAATATGCCAGGATTTTGTCACTCAATATGCCAGGATTTAGCCACTCAATATACCAGGATTTTGCCATTCAGTATGCCACTCGCCCCACCTACCATCACAAGCATGTTATCCATGTCTAGTATAATATGGAGGGTGGTAAGGAGCAGTTGGTCAATATGCCAGTATTTTGCCACTCAGTATGCCAGTATTTTGCCACTCAGTATGCCAGGATTTTGCCACTCAGTATGCCAGGATTTAGCCACTCAGTATGCCAGGATTTAGCCACTCAGTATTCCAGGATTTAGCCATTCAATATGCCAGAATTTAGCCACTCAGTGTGCCAGTATTTTGCCACTCAATATCCCAGGATTTAGCCACTCAGTATGCCAGAATTTAGCCATTCAATATGCCAGTATTTTGCCATTCAATATGCCAGTATTTTGCCACTCAATATGCCAGGATTTAGACACTCAATATGCCAGAATTTAGCCATTCAATATATCAGAATTCTGCCACTCAATATACCAGGATTTTGCCACTAAATATACTAGTAATGCTAGTATTGTGCCACCCAATATGCTAGTATTTATCCACTTAATATGCCAGGATTTAGCCATTCAGTATGTCAGGATTTTACCATTCATTCAACGTGCCAGGATTCTGCCCCTCAATATGCCAGGATTTTGCCCTTTAATATGCCAGAATTTTGCCCCTCAATATGCCAGTATTTTGCCACTCAATATGCCAGGATTTAGCCACTCAATATGCCAGGATTTTGCCATTCAGTATGCCAGTATTTAGCCACTCAATATGCCAGTATTTTGCCATTCAATATGCCAGTATTTTGCCACTCAATATACTAGTAATGCTAGTATTGTGCCACCCAATATGCTAGTATTCAGCCATTCAATATGCCAGGATTTAGCCATTCAATATGCCAGGATTTTACCATTCAATATGCTAGTATTTAGCCACTTAATATGCCAGGATTTAGCCATTTAATAAGCCAGGATTGTGCCCCTCAATATGCCAGTACTGTACCCCTCAATATGCCAGGATTTAGCCCCTCAATATGCCAGGATTTTGATTGTTTAATGCCACCCTCCTCCCCCCATTACCCGTACTTACCTCCTTGTTGCTCTGGAGGTAACTCCGGTAGTGTTTTTTTTTTTTTAACTTGAAGTTGCGCGACTTCAATAAAGTTAGAAAACAAAAAACGCGACCAGAGTTTCCTTCCTCCGTGCAGGAGGGAAGATGCACGGAGGAGACGACCAAGCTTAGTGTAACAGGGAGCTTAACGGCAGCGTTAAGCTCCCGTTACATCAAAGGCTATAAGGCAGTGATGGCGAACGTTTTTGGTCCCGAGTGCCCAATTTTTGACCGACACAAATTTGCAGACCACAAAGTGCCAACACCGCATACTCACACACGGTTATACTCATACACACACTTATACTTATGCGCACGCACACTTATACTCAAACTCACACACACATTTATACTCACACACTCATACTTATACTCACACATACACACACACACACATATACTCATACACACACACTTATACTCATACACACACACACACACTTATACTCATACACGCACACTTATACTCATACAGACACTCATACTCATACACACACACACTTATACTTGCACACACTTATACCCAAACACCCACACTTATACTCACACACACACACACACACTTATCATATTCATACTCATACTCGCACACACACACACTTATACTCACAAACGCACACACACATGCAGGTTCAGCTCTCACCGCTTATCTGCTCCGTTGTCCTGGAGGTCCGTGGAGTGATCGTAGCGCGCCCCTGCACATTTGGGGGGTGTTGCACAATGCCTCTACCTCTGGTCCGCTGGTCGCTTTCTTTACTCCATTTAGTGCATGACGTGCCAGGCACGTCACCTGTCGGCAAGTCCTCGATTTGCCGTGACGTGCCTGGCACGTCACCTGTCGTTAAGGGGTTAATGGAATATGGCGATGTAGCAAATGCACCTGTGCTGTAAACCCACCAACTTGCTACATTGTTTAACTCATTCTTCTGCTTTGTGCTACAATATAATTATGACCGACCACTGGGACATGGTAAAAGAGCTCATCTTGCTGCCACTGGAATCCATACGCACCCTTCACCTTCCCAACCTTGTGTTTAAGAGCTTTTCTGGGAAGCTCCCACCCTACCTGAGCATAGGTGCCAACATTTGAAAAAAAATTTCCAGGGACACTTTGCAGCTTAGCTTCCAATTGACCAAACCTACTGTCATAAGCCCCACCCACTCCATATAATTAGCATAATGGAACTCCACCTTCTTGTCCGTGTAGATTATATCACCCACTAACATTACCATGCATGCTTGCTATACAAGAGATACTCGCAGCACAACGTCTACATCAGGCAGGTGCATTTTATCACGTTTACATGAAATCTAGTTGGACCTTGTGCAGATGTGCTTCAGTCAGAGAGGTGTCTCTACACCATAAAACGTACATTAATATGAAACTACCACTTCTGCTGGGAGGCCATTCCATGTATCCACTACCCTATCAGTAACTTAATACTTTCATTAGTGCCTGGACTTGCCTTATATCTAGGATAGCCTTAGACCTATCCCATGCATGCTTAAACTCCATCACTGTATTAATCTATACCACTTCTGCTGGAAGGCTATTTCATGCATCCACTTCCCTCTCGAAGTAATATTTTAATTAGTCCCTGGCCTTATCCTATATCTAGGATAGCTGTATTCGTATACCATGCATGCTTAAAGTCCTTCACTGTGTTTACCTCTACAACTTATGCTGGAAGGCTATTCCATGCATCCAGCACCCTCCTTAAAGTAATACTAAGTTTCTGACCTCCACTGTATTAACCTATACCACTTCTGCTGGAAGGCTATTCCATGCATCCCCCTACCCTCTCCGTAAATTAATATATTTCTGACCACAAAATATTAAATATTTTCAAAAGCTTGAGGTGGACCCCAAATATATGTATATAACTTGTTGCATTTATACTTTTTAATCAACTATTTTCATATGTTATTGCTAAACATTGCTTGTTTTTATTACCTTCCTCTCCACCCACATTGCACCTAAAGTACTTAACAGAGCACTTGGCTTGTACACATATAGCACCCTACGGTGTCAATTTGCCCCACTGAAAATGCCCCTGCAGAACATGCCCCAGTGTCACTATCCTCCATAGTACATGTTATTTTGCCCCACAGAACATGCCACAGCATCACTTTGGACCACAGTCAATTTTATTATTTATATGCCGCTATTAGCCTGGCCATTAATTTGCTACAGCCGGATTGCCCAGTAATATGGCACAGCCTGATTGCCCTGTAATATTCCACAGCCTAACTGCCCAGTAATATGCCACAGCCTGACTGCCCAGTAATATGCCACAGCCTGACTGCCCTGTAATATTCCACAGCCTGACTGCCCAGTAATATGTCACAGCCTGACTGCCCAGTAATATGTCGCAGCCTGACTGCCCAGTAATATGTCACAGCCTGACTGCCCAGTAATATGCCGCAGCCTGACTGCCCAGTAACATGCCACAGCCTGACTGCCCAGTAACATGCCACAGCCTGACTGCCCAGTAACATGCCACAGCCTGACTGCCCAGTAACATGCCACAGCCTGACTGCCCAGTAACATGCCACAGCCTGACTGCCCAGTAACATGCCACAGCCTGACTGCCCAGTAACATGCCACAGCCTGACTGCCCAGTAACATGCCACAGCCTGACTGCCCAGTAACATGCCACAGCCTGACTGCCCAGTAACATGCCACAGCCTGACTGCCCAGTAATATGCCACAGCCTGACTGCCTAGTAATAATCCAGTAGACACATGTGACAGGGTATGCTAATGCAGGCTGTTGTGAGCTCAGCTCATACAGACAAACTTGCGCAGGTTACGTGATCTCGTGCTAAAACTGCGCAAATTGATGGTACTGTCCAGGGGATGAGAATTCCCTGTGACAATCTTGGGTTTGAACTGACTGTCCCGGCAAAAACTGGACAGTTTGCAACTATGCTTGAGTAGAATGCTCTCCCCAGCTGGTCACACCTCCTCTGATTCTGTACCAGCACTTTATTTACTATATTTACTATACCATAATACAAAAATAAAGTGGCTTGATCCTCATTTTCTTACAGAGCACCACAATGATGAGATAACCTCACCGACACCAATAAAACATCCCCCAATTTAAAATCCCTTAATGTCAATGCACCTCAATACAGAATGCACCTGAAGTTATGATATATTTCTTACCTGTTTGTGTTCTGTGTTAAATATGTGTATTTGTATGTTAATGTTAAGTTAATGTATGTTAATGTTAAGTTTTTCCGCTTTCAGTGCTCAAGCCGCATTGTAACGATGCTTCCGTGTGGAAGCATCATACAATGCTAAAATAAAATGCCCGTCGGCATTTCGATCGGATCGAAATGCCGGTTTTAAAGGCACAGAGCCTTTAAAACGCGGGCATTTCAAAAATGAGCATAGGAAGCGAATCTTTCGCTTCCTATGCTCAGAAAGTGTTTCTGATTGCCTCGCAAGTCGAGGCAATCAGAAACACAAAAAAAAAAATGCACGATCTTGGTCACTGAGTGACCAAGATGGCGCTGCCCTTCTAAGGGCAAGAGCACAGGAGGCAGGCAGTACCTGCTTCCTGTGCTCTCTGGCTGTCACACGATTGCCTCTTCACAGAGGCAATCAGTGACTGCCAGGCACACTGACAGGCAGTGGGGATGCTCTGCTGAACATCCCCACTGACTGGTCAGATCAATATTAACTCTATATTGATCTGACCAGTTATGATCTGCCTCCCTCTCCTCACATTTTTTTTTTAGTGAGGGAGAGAGACAGATCAAAGTTCTAAAAGTAAGTAAAAGTTAAAAAAAAACAATAAATACACAACACACAAATAATAAAACAATAAAAAAATTTTTATTAAAGCAATTCTCTGCGTTTAACCCCTTCCCTGCCACTGATCTTGCATAAGCAGTGATCGTGCACATCAGCGCATTTATTTTTGCTGTTTGTGCATTTTTTAGGGGTTAATTTTTTTGTACTGTAATTTATTACAGTACTAAAATGGCTCTTCTAAGAGTTATTAACCCCTTATTTGTCGTCGATCACTGCTTACGCAATGATATTGACGCCAAAGCAATTTTTATCTGTCTGCATATTTTTTTTTTTTTTTTTTTTTTTTACACATACTACCCAAAACATTGACATAGGCTGGTAGTATAATTAGTGCATGGAAAGTGTTAAAATACTACCATTTGAAATACCCTAGGGTGTCTAGTTTAAAAAAATATATGGTTTTGTGGGGTAGAATACACTTTCTGGCTTCAAAAATGTCCCAAATGGGACATGGGCACAAGTTTTCTGCATGTCAGAATTCCAAGTTGGAAAACCAAAATGCGCACCCCCTAAATGTGGCCTTTTAGCCCCAAAACAAACCAACAAACCTATGCATGGGTGGTATCCCTGTACTCAGGAGATGTTGCTGAACACATATTGAGGTGTTATTTGGAAATACCCCTTCACATTTTAAGGTAATGTTTACCTAAATTGCAATCTATGTGAAAAATTTAAAAAAAAAGATTTTTTGCTGCAAACTTTGGCATAGATTGGTGGTAAAATGGCTACATGAAATGTGTCAAAATACCCCAAGTTAAATGCCCTGAGTTGTCTAGTTTTCAAAAATATGTACATGTTGGGGGTCATTCATGGATTTAGTACAGAAATCAGTGTTACAATGTCACTATCGCTAATTTTGAAAGAAAGGATTTTAAAATAGCTTTGCACCACTTATAGTTCTGGCCCTGTAACATGAATAAAAAAGCACAAAAACATAAAAACATGGGCCATTTCTGAACTCAGAACATATATTAGAAACTTTTTAGCAGTGTTTTTTTGTTGTCTCTTGTACATGAGTATACGATTTTTCAATAAAAGTCATAAAAAAAATATTTTTTACATTTTTTTGCCATGTTTTATTATTTTTTTTACATTAAATTATATGCTATTATCAAAATAATGGTATCAAAAGAAAGCCCTTCTTATAACGATAAAAACGATATATAGTTTGTGCGGGTACACTAAATGAGACAGAAATAAATTACAGCAAAACACAAACACCTCAGAAATGTTAAAACAGCCCATGTCACCAAGCGTCAGACAAGCCAAAAAAGTCATGTCACTAAGGGGTTAATGATACCCTAATGTAACAATGCAATGTTTGTGGATCCAGGACATACTTGGGAAAAAAAGAGAAATCTCAAATATATCTTTTCCGGTAAATTTTATTAATAAATAAAATACAGTAGGGTGACAGATCATGGCTTGAATCAGGGACCCCTATAATAAATGTTGCAGTAAAATGACAAATAAACACAAACATCTCTGAAGTGTTAAAACTGCTAGATAAGCAGGAACCAATGGGATAATGGAGTGTGTCTCACAATCTCATACTGTCACTCAACAGCTAGGCTCTGCCCCCTGAACAGCCGCAGTGAGACCTGGTGGTTAAATTTGGTAATTACAGCATTATGGCAAACAAGCAACAAAATATCTGGAAGTTAAAAGCACGTAACTTTCTTCTGATTTTTATCTTGGATACATTTAAATAAAACACCAAAACATATGGACATGCATGGTATATATGCTTTGAAAAAAAAAAATGCCCAGCAAATTAAATAAAAGCTTGTATTGGTGGTAGTGTCCATTTAAAGGAACACTAAACGCTATTTTTCACTTGCCCTTCTAACATAGAAACGCCAGATCGCCATAACATACTAATCCCACCACTGCATGAAAGTATTCCAATCTGACCAGACTGGGGTACATACAGTTTCCAAGAGAGTGTGTTGTGGGGGAGGCTGTCATGTATTTTGTTAATATTCTCCATGTAGAGAAACTACACAGGAGAAATTGTTACTTGCATATCAAGGTGTTATAAATGGGCATCACAGATCGACCTCAGCATCTCTCTCCATTCGCTGTTTACATTTTATGTTCTCTGCAGTGTTGAATGATGGGAGCAAGGTATCAATTTAGAAAATGTTTTATATAGGATTAAATCTTGACATCTAAGATGTGATGGACAATCTTGTGTACCTTCAGCTTAGCCCCAAGCTAGCAATGGTAATGTACTGATGCCCAATACAACACCATTCTCTCTCTCTCCCTATAGCGTTTCTATAACTTTTTTTTTACAATAATCTGTGAATCCCCTTAAACCATAACACCCCCCCCATGCTAGAATATTAAATATGAAGTAGACAATTATACATTTTCTGTACACATTTAAAAGCAACACTTAATTTAATATGGTTTTAGGTGTCAGGGCAGGTGTTTGTTGCTTGCAGCTACATTTAAAATATTTATGTAAAACGCGTCTCTCTGCATTGCACATGTACTACAGTCTGTGGCTAACTATATAGTGAGTGGATCTGTACTGTACAAACTATTATGATTTATACTAGTGCTAGCAAATTATGCAAATACATTTTTCAGTAGCTTTCAGGATGTTTAACCCTTTTTTCATCATGTATGCAAACTACTTGATTACTGTAGTTTCCTGCTCTGGTAAATTAAGTTCTTCATTTCCTATAGAGGGAGTGTTGCGACCAGTTTGGGAAACACATGGAACAGTTGCAAAGTAGAACATATTGAATTATTATTCAGTAATTAAATCGCCCATCTCCAAAGCAGCTAAACAAATATGTCCAGCCGTATGTGGAGAACGAGGCAAACTGTTAATTAATTTTGTGCGGCTATTTTTGCAACAAAACAAGGTTTACATTAAAATGACTTCAATCAAATAGCAATGAATAAGAAATATTTGTATTGGGTTCAAATTTGCAGCAAAATTGTGTTTCTTTCTCGAACTCCCCCATATCTCTCTCCCTACCCATTTATGTTTTCTCCTCCCCCCACTCCCATGTCTGTCTGTCTCTCATCCTCCCCCAATATCTGTTCTCTCCCCTCCTTGCCCATCTCTGTTCTCTCTCCCCCTACTCCATCTCTATTCTCTCTCTCCCATTTCTGTTCTCTCTCCCCATCTCTGTTCTCTATCCCGCTTCTCCATAAGTGTGGGGAACGTGAGCAGCACTTACTGAGCTCCGTGTGTGTGTTTAACACACAGAGTTTAAGCTGCCTGCAGCTCGCCCATGAAGTAGACACCGCTCTGCTTCACAGGGTGTGGGTGGACCTTCATCTCTCATCTGGTGCGGTCTACCCCCTCCCCGAATCTTCCTGTGTGGCCGTGCAAAGGCCGGTGAGGGGAGATCTTCTGATCTCCCCAGCCAGTGCCCTTTACCGGCAATTTTTTTTTAAAAAAAGTTGCGCCCCCTGGGTTGTTGTGCCCTGTGCTCTCGCACAGGTTGCACACCCTAAAGGCCGGCCCTGACTTGATTCATATAGAAGGGAATTGCAATTGTGCAGGTGTGTCACTACGGGTGGGCTACAGGGGGTTATGGCCCGAATCTCTGCTGTATAGCCCCAAATGGAGACTCTGGCTGTTGTAGTTTTTGTCTCCCCCGTGCACACTGAACTTCCTTCCTTCTGGGACATGGTGTGAGGCTGGGAGTCAGGAGTGTAGCGCAGGGGAGCTCCAGCAGTAGGTAAGTCCGAAGGCAAAAGTCCAAAGGGATTAGGCAAAGGCAAGGTCAAAGGCAGTCCAGAGGGTTGAGGCAGGCAGATTAGTAGCAAAAACAAGTTTGGGAAGCCGGGGTCAGGAGAGGAGAGATCAGCAGTATCCAAGAGGGGAGCCAAAGGGTCAATAGTCGGTGGTTCAAAATGCAATGCTGAATAGCAATGAAGGGTAACAGGAACTGCACAAGGAGAGAACCTAGCTTGGGAATAAACAAGCACAGAATGGCAGGTGAGCAGGGTTTAGCCATCTCTGGAGGTGAGTGAAGGAGACAGGGGACCCTGATACCTGTGGGTAGTGGGACCTGAAGCCTGACACATGGTCCCGGAATTAAGCTCTCGCAGGGGTGAGAGCAGAACCGGCACTTTAAGGGGCATCATGCCACCCTCACTACCACGGCACAATTAGGAAAATACCTGACTGCCAAGTTATGCGTGATTGCGCACAGAATCATGGAAAATATATGTTGCGATTTAAATCACGCATGTGATTCAGAGAAGCATGTGAGTTCAGAGAAGGGCTACTAAACTGGTCCATGGGTTGAAGGATAAAACTTACCAGGAAAGGTTAAAGCATCTTAACATGTATAGCTTGGAGGAAAGACGTAACAGGGGGGATATGATAGAAACCTTTAAATACATAAAGGGAATCAACACAGTAAAGGAAGAGAGTATATTTAAAAGAAGACAAACTACCACAACTAGAGGATATAGTCTTAAATTAGAGGGGCAACGATTTAAAAGTAATATCAGGAAGTATTACTTTACTGAGAGGGTAGTGGATGTATGGAATAGCCTTCCAGCAGAAGTGGTAGAGGTAAACACAGTCAAGGATTTTAAGCATGCGTGGGATAGACACAAGGCTATCCTAGCTATAAGACCGGGAACAGGGGACTAATAAAACTACTAAAAAAAAAATTGGGGCAGACTAGATAGACCGAATGGTTCTTATCTGCCGACACATGTTTCTATGTGTGCAATTCGAGTGTGCGCAATAGGCCATCATACAGAATTGGATTCCCAACACTGGCTGTGTCAGAAATGCAATTCAGATGCCACATTCGGCCCCTTGGTTCATTTCTGTTGGCGACACAACTGATCCAAGGGGTCAGAAATGAAATTAGGAGGGGCTTGGGCCTTTATTAATCAAAAAAAACTTTGTTGTCTTTTAATGTTATGCTCCTTGTGTGTGGTCCTGCGTTACTGCACGCAAGTTACTGAACACTGCCGTTCCACCTCCTCTGCTTTACTTCCAATCAGAGCTCCAGAAGTCATGTGACATCCTGGCTCACAGAAGAGCCAACGGACATCAACAGTTCAACATAGTATGTGCCTATGTAACAGCCACAGACCACTCTGGGACCTCAAGAGACCACCTCCCAGCCGGTGCCCTGAAAGGTAAAGAAGCAAGGAAGGGGGCAAATAGAAAAAATGTAGGCATGACAGTGTGTGTATCTGTGAGAGACACAGTGTGTGTGTATGTGTGAGAGAGACACTGTGCATGTGTGTGTGTATGAGAGAGCCCATCTGTCTAGATCATTTGGACTCCTAGCAATGCCCCTGCTGCTGTGTGTCACAGCTGAGACATCATGGGAAAATTATCTTGTTTCAGGGAACATTGACTCTCCCTTATTCAAAAAGGATCTTGTCGCAAGGTACAATTACTTCTTCAAAAATATTTGAATAACACAAATGAGTTGAATTTTAAGCACTTCATTTCATATCTTCTCCTACACTCAGGGTCACACCCTGCCTCAAAACACTGACAAGCAAGTGCACAGCCAATCAGAGCGTGGTTTGTCCCGCCCTGACTGCCGAATGCGGTTAGGCCCGTCCCCCGCTGATGCCATACAAAAACAAAGGTCTCTCTCTGCGCTATCCAAAGTACATGAGATTTTATCCTCACAATAGGAACAACGGATATTTCACTTGTGCTTCTATATTAGTGTCCCTTTAAAGTTAACTTTCACTCAGGTGACCTTGGAATATCTAGCAGGGATTAATTTCATACTCAAACTGACTTATTGTTAAGGTGGTATCCTATCACAGTACCACACCTGAATTTACTGAGCTCGTCAGAACGACTCATTTTTTCACAAATGTTTGTACATGCAGACTGCGTATCTAGGTGCCACACACCCGTGGCAATGATTGCAACACTTGAATTTAAAAATTAAGTGTTGTGTCCAACTTTTGTCTACATAGTATATATTTTATAACAGAAGCAATTTTAATAAAATCTGTAAAAATAATCACAGTTTATCTAGGAGAGGGGCATCCATGTGTTGTCTGCAAACTACTGGTAACTATCCACTGCTTTTCATTTGTTTGTGCCACATGTTTCAAACACATGAATTCTATGTACTGCAGAGCTGCAAGTAATCATGTTATTTATAGATAACCGGTCCAGTAACCCTAGGGCCATTACTGTCACAGAGGCCTCTAAAGTGGAACTGTCTAGAGTACAGAGTTTCCATTGTTGGATGCCCAATTCAACGATGTGTGTAAGTGTGCTTGATACATTGAGACACTGGGGCTATTCACAAAATACAGTGAGACACCAAATAATATAATAAAAATACTATAAATACCCACAAATAAATACAATTGCTGCCTTCCTAGCACTGCTCACCGTGGTCAATATGGCATGTACACAAAATGTAGAGCGCAGGATGTTATGTGAGAAAAACAATAAAAATGTTTGGCTATTTAGAAGGAAAATAAGGAAATATGGAGTATAATTTCTACATAAATAAATATTCTCAAGAATCAGAGAGACATTTTAAAGAGTAATTAAAAATAGAAATTTATTCAAGGGCATGTCCGGCTGGCCAAGAAGGCATATGGTCACTTCAGTTCCGCTTCTAGCCAGACCTCATGAACAAATGTCCCAAAAGAGAAAAGGACTAAAGCGCCAACTCATCAGTTTTTTTGATTACTTTTTCTGGAGATCTCAAAGTCCTGGAAGTTCCTCAGGCCTTCCCAAGATGGCAGACAGCCACACAAGGGATAAAATCCAGCCTCCGTCTCCTCACCCACCTGCTAAATCAACCCCTCAGGGTAACTTAAGGGAAGCTTGCATCTTTCACCCCTTAAAGGCTGATATTAGAGCGATCAAGGAGGAAGTGGTCTCGTCAGGTATAAGCTGAACTGGACAAGCGTGTTCTCTCGTTAGAGGCAAGCACCCCATAATGCATGACACTGACGATAGCTAAATATGCAACACAAGAGAAGCAAAGCGAATTAAAATTGTGGGATCTGACATTTGCCCTACTCAGGGTTATATTGTTGAACCTTCTATTTATTGCTTATGATGATTTCAATTACACATTAGTATTATTGTATTTCTATTTACCATTCCAATTGGAATGCCTCCGAATCTTCGGTTTCTGAACAGCTCGGATAGCTGAATCAGACCCACAATATGGCATATTGTGTAGCCGAATTTTGGGTATCCGTTCAATTTAGCTATTATACGTATCGGGCTATAATTGTGTAGACCCTCTTTTCTTATAATCAGTTATATGCCTCTTTCAAGAAATTACCGTATTTATCGGCGTATAACACGCACTTTTTCTCCCTGAAAATAGGGAGCAAATGATGGGTGCGTGTTATAAGCCGATCGGTGGCTGGGAAAAAAAAAATAAAAATCTAAAACTTACCTCGTTTCTGCTGTCCCCCGGTGCTCTGAAGCTGCGTGGCTGTGAGGGAAGCGTTGTGAGCTCCCCTCCAGCCGCGCGGTCAATAAAGTGTGTTTTTTTTAAACAAACTTTATTGTTCCGTGCGGCTGGAGGGAAGCTCACAATGCTTCCCTCACAGCCACGCAGCTTCAAAGCACCGGGAGACGGAGCAGGAACGAGGTAAGTACTGGGGTCTGGGGAAGGGGGGGGGCATACTAAGGGGCAATATCCTGGCATATTACATGGCATATTGGGGACAATATCCTGGCATATTGGGGGAAATATCCTGGCATATTAAAATGGCATATTGGGGGCAATATCCTGTCATATAGGGGGCAATATCCTGGCATATTGGGGGCAATATCCTGGCATATTGGGGGCAATATCATGGCATATTAAATGGCATATTGGGGACAATATCCTGGCATATTAAAATGACATATTGGGGGCAATATCCTGGCATATTAAAATGGCATATTGGGGGCAATATCCTGGCATATTGGGGGCAATATCCTGGCATATTAAAATGGCATATTGAGGGCAATATCCTGGCATATTAAAATGGCATATTGGGGGCAATATCCTGGCATATTAAATGGCATATTGGGCTTCAAAGTTCTTTATTTGAAATGTAAGTTTTTTTTCCTTTAATTTCCTTCTTAAAATGAGGTGCGTGTTATACGCCGGCGGGTGTTATACGCCGATAAATACGGTAGTTTTGAAGGAATTTTGAGAGGGTGGGGGTTAGAAATGAATTCCTGAGACTTGGGAGAGCTCGAGAGAAGTCTTCCAGGCGTGCGTGTGAAGTGATGAGCAGGAGGAGAGCATTTGGACACATGAGGAGCATGTATATGTTTAATTTATCAGTCACAAAGCTGCTGGGGTGCTGTGCATCCATTTGGGGATGCCTGGGGTCTTACAGGCAAAGTGTGTAATTTATACATTCTATACAATGACTGGCATTGTAGTGAATGCCTGGCAGCCTCTCGCAAAGTGTTTCACACATGAAAAGTAGACATAATTTTATGTCACCAATGTTTCCTTTGTACTTACTTTATAATGTAGCCTTGTTATACAAAAACCGCCTTAGATACCAAAATGTGACCTTATATAAGTAATTGTTTGGTGTGTCCCAATGCTCCTTCTCTATGTAGTGGCACAACAATTTAAGAAATGATTGGGGCAGACACAGTAATTGTTGCAAAATTAAAATAATTTTAATGTATGCACAACATTGGCTAATATCCCTTAATTGACAGCTGTGTAAAAAAAAAAAAATGTTCGCCAAAAAGTGATTTATATTCTACAATGCAAGTTAGGCTCTTTCTTGTAGTTATGCAAAAAAAAAAAAAAAAAATCTTGAAGAGACAGAGGGTTCTGTCTGCTTGGTGCATGAAAAAAGTACACTTTGGTGGGTGAAAAAGGAAATAACAAAAGAGAAAATGCATAATTGGCATGTACAGAAATATATATTTCCATACAAATATTAAAACATCCATTGTCCACCAGCACGTCCTGAAGGAGGCTTAACCATGCTACTTGGCATCTGACTTTCCCAGTCCAGCCATCCAGTGTCGTCTCATACACACTCTGGACACCATGCTCCTCCTGAAAATGCAAATGAACCGGGAGCTCGCATTGTGAGAGGGAGGGCAGCTGCTGCTTCCTTGTATGTAATGCTGCTGATGAATACTCGTTAACAGTCACATGACTGCATAGTGAAAGGAATTCCCGGCACATCGGTCAATTCGGATTCTACTGCTGTGTTCTAATCTCGTGAGTACCGCATGCTTTGCTAAAAGATACTTATCCACTTTCCTAGTCAACGCAGGAGATTGCCTGTACATATCAATGAGTCCAATGATTATGATGGCTTCTTTCATGAGTCTCTTCTCTTAGTTTCTCTGTCCTCGTTGTGAATTCTGGTTACTCCTCACTAGGATCGTGTGGGGTCTCTCCTTACAGGCATGATAACAACGTCTGTCTCAAGTAAATGTAGGATATCTAAGGAACCTCCTTTCCGTCCAGCTATTGTTAGACTTCATCACTGTAAAGCAGAGCCTGTGAGTTAAATTAAATCCAAAACAAACTATGCAGTCTCCTATACATACACTGTAAACTGCATGCTGTGTCATATACATTCCCAAGAGAGAGAGAAATGCGCAAATGTAATGTATATGTGAACTCTATAGTACAGCACGGTGACTGGTTTAAGTCTTTACTACTAGTACAGCTTCTGTAACCCAGGTTAATTGACAGGGGGTTTGGGTTTTCTGCATTTCCTCTTCCTCAGTTTCGAAACGGATTGAACTTGTGTAATAATGGGGATCATACTTACATTAACATAACTTCTGTTCAGTTCTCATACCCACATGTGATGTCACTACATTTATTTGGTTAACAACCTGTCTCTGTGAATTCATTACCTGAACAGTTACCTGGGGCACATGATGTCCCCAAATATGTATATCATGAAACCTATGTAAAAATGTTGAGTGCAGACAAAGTGGCTTGTGGTCCAGAGTGTTGTTATATGTTGAGGGCAATGTTCTATAACCAGAAACATGCCAATAGGCTTTCACAATGCTCTCAACTTTTGGCACTTTATTCCACGTCATGATCTTTGATTTGCATGTCAATGAGTGAAATAAGTATTTGATTCCCTATCAATCAGCAAGATTTCTGTCTCCCAGGTGTCTTTTATACAGGTAACGAGCTGAGATTAGGAGCACTCTCTTAAAGAGTTTTGTGAAATAAATCTCTGATTCTTCATGATATCTAGTCCCCTGAGTGCTCTTTACTTCAAACTACAATATATTAAAAAAAATTTTTTTAATTTGATATACAAGTATTAATAGGTAGTATTATATTTAATAGAACAACGTATTGCACATTTAATGTAAATATAGGAGAATGTATTCCCATACTTCTTTGTGACTATATTAGGACTAACTGATGTGTAGTTTGATGCTCTATTTGTTTGACAATAAGAACAAATGGGATAATCAGCGTAATTTCATGTTTGTTTTTTTACAAATGGTTTTCTACTACTGTATTCCTGGATGGGTCAAGCTGAATGGATTTTATACATATGAAAAGGGGCAAAAAAGTGACTGTTTATTCTCACTTTGAAGTTTTGTACTGTTGGATAACGCCAACATAGTCTGACCTAGAACTCTTATGCAATAAAGTGGGACACAACTCATGAATCTGTGTGATCTCCAGATAATACAGACCTCTCCTCCTGCTGCTTCACAGTGCCCCGTATGCCCCTGACTGTTTGAGTGTCAGGATGGCATGTGACCTGGCACAGTATGACCGATGCACACTAGGTAGTGTGAGACATCAAGTTGAGGAGTGTGCGGTGCCTGAAGATCACACAGACCATCGACTACCTTTACAGCCATGAAACTCCTTTAACCAGATACAACTCTGACTCACACCGTGCCCAAGTGTATTCCAGATTAAACCCTTGCTTTTCAAAGTGGATAAATAGAGGTACCCTTTGTGTATGTGTGTGTATTTTTATATAAATTTATACACACACATACAAGGGTGCAAAGGTAGGTATACATTTGGTAATATAAGGGCAGTGTGAAAATATTAAAACTATTCCAGTTTTATCACTTAAGACAGGGGTCTCCAAAACTACGGCCCATGGGCTTGATCCGGCTGCAGCTATTTCATCTCCCTATACCTGGTTGCTGGAGCAAAGTTCTGTACAATGTGGCCCTATTATTGAAAAGTTTGAAGACCCCTGACTTAAGAGAGATTGAAGGATCTTAGTTATGAAATGAGACTAAAATTACATTTATATAGGTTAGAAAAAAGGCGTCTCAGAGGTGATAAGATGACATTATATAAAAATGCAGGGCCACTCTCCAGTGACCTGTTCCTTAACAGGAATATACAAAAGAACAAGAGGTCACCCTTGTTTGAGATTGGAAGAGCAAAGATTTCATGGACAGCAAAGGAACTCACTGCCAAGAGAGGTAGTGCTATCAATTACAATAGATGCTTTTAAAACGGTCTGGATGTTTTTTTTTTGTTAGAAAAGTAGAAGATACAGGTCTATTAATAATAGAGCTTACTGATCCAAGGAGAAATCTGATTGCCCTTTGGAGTCAAGAAGGAAATTTCCCTCTACGAGGCAAAATTCGAAATAGCTTCCTTAGGGTTTTTCTTTTGCCTTCTTTTCGATCAAACGCTGGAATGATAGGTAGAAGGGTTGAGCTTGATGGACTTGTGTCCTTCTTTTTTTTTTTTCCAATCTAAATGACTATGTTACTTAATTGCTGTGTGTATGTCAATCTTATTGTGACTTAACAACGCTATTGTAATGCCATTGCTATTTGTAATTATCTGCATGCTTTTCCCCAAAATAAACTGCAATATCTACCGTGTACCTAATTTTGTGCCCCCCACCCATATGTGCATATATCTCTATATAAATACATATACATGTATAATTATTTTCATATTCTTTTATTTTTATTTTTTTGTAAGAATAGTTTTTATTCAAGTTTTTACATATACATAGATAACAGACTTTATCTAAATTGTTTATCCACAAAATATATCTTGCAGGATTGTAACAGTACCGTACAATAAAACTTTTATATATAGAACACAGTCCTATTTGAGATCTGTAAAAAACTGTTTGTATTCATTTCACAATATTAAACACAAAAAGAAGAGGGAAAAAAAAAAAAAAAAAGAGAAGAAGAAGATAAGAGAAAGAGTAGACATTAGGATAATAAAGGTGGGTGGGATGATAAAAAAGAGATTTTAAGGAAGGCTGGGAGAGGGAGTGTTCCTCGTTCACGTATTCTTTGTGTCTTTTCTTTTACTTTGTTTGTGGTTAGCAGTGTCAGTTTGTTCAAAACATGTTTCTTTTTTTTTTTTCAGTTAGTCATCCTCCAGATTGCTATCTTCTTGAGAGAAATATTGTATCCATGGTTGTATCATGTGCTCATATTTTTAAGATTCCCTGTATTAGAATAATGTAATTTCTCCATGTGCAGATTTGAATTGATGAGGTTACGTAGTTCTTGAGATGTTGTGACTTTATTCGATTTACAGTTCCTGGCTATAGTGGTTTTTGTTGCTAGTAGAATATGGCTTGCAATCAGCCTTGTTGGCCAAGGGGTTTTATTCGGGAACACATGCAATAGAGCAATTTCCGGGTTTTGTTGTATGTTATAGTTCGTAACTGTTTGGATCATTTTAAAAGTATCTTTCCAAAGTATTTGTAAATATGAGCATGTCCACCATGTGTGTATCATGGTCCCTGGAGATTTGCATCCTCTCCAACAGAAATTGGATGCTGAAGGGTACATTTTCGCCAGTCTAGTAGGTACCAAGTACCATCTATATAATATTTTCTTGGCCAGTTCTGAGTGGTTTGCACAGTGAGAGAGTTTCTTGGGGAACCAGAAAGCTTGATTCCATTCTGTGGGTGTAAGATTCTTTCCTAGATCCTGTTCCCATGCTTTAATAAAAGGGAAATTTGTGTATACTATGGCTTGCCAAGAGGCTGAATAGCATAGTGTTAGGGTTTTTTTTGTTTTTAAAATATTTCCGCATGCTGCCGTTATTTTATGGGGTTTATATAATGGGTCTTTGAGAGTATTTGGAATAGATTGCATTGCATGGTGTATTCGCATATATTTGTAAAAGTCTGTTTGCGGTATACAATATTGGGTAGAGAGAGTATTGAATGATTTCAATGTAGAGTTAAAATACAGGTCGCCCAATGTGGAAATCCCTTTCTCTTTCCAAGATGATAGATCTATGTTTGGTATACAGAGTTCCAGACACTTAGTGGGAGTAACTGGAGTAAGTTTGTTAAGTTCACTGATGTTCAGTGCAAAATTTGTCCACATGATTTTGGATAATTTAATACTTGGCAGGGAGTGTTCTGTATTCCACTTCAATGGAGTATTTGTCCATAGAAAATCACATGCTCTGTGTGGAGCTACCAGTGAATCTTCAATGTCCACCCATGCTGTCACCCCTGGAGGAGCGTGGTGTTGTAGAGTTTGTGCCATCCTGGCTGCATAGTAGTATTTGGGAAAGGATGGAATACCCAGGCCTCCCTGTGTGGTATTTATTATTAGCCACTTATTAGCAATTCTGGTTGGTTTATTGGCGTGGATAAATTTTTGTATGTAAGATTGGATTTCATTTAGTACCACCAGTGGTATTTGAAACGGTATGGTTCTGAATAGGTATAGAAATTTGGGTAGTATTGTCATTTTTATTGCCGCTATTCGTCCTAGCCATGTAAGGAATAGTTTGGACCAGTCGTGTAACTCTTGTTTTATGGTTTTCCATAGAGGTTTTATATTATGGTCTAGTAAGTCTTTCGGATGTTTAGTTAATTTGATACCTAGATAAGATACATGATCGGTTCTCCAATCAAACGAGTATGCTGTTTTGAGATTGTCTACTACGGATGTCTTTAGGCCAATCGGTAAAGCTTGCGTTTTTGATTTGTTCACTTTATGGTATGACACATCGCTGAACTCTTTTAAAATGGTTTGAAGGTTTATAAGTGACTGGCTTGGCTCAGTTAGTGCGATTAGTATGTCATCTGCAAAAATAGCAAGTTTCGACTCTTGCTGTGGTGCAAAGGGGACACCCCGGATGCCCGGGTGGGCTCTAATAGCAGCCTCTAGCGGTGCCAATGCCAATACATACAATAATGGGGATAAAGGACATCCCTGTCTAGATCCATTAGAAATCTTGAATGAATTGGATTGAAACCCTGCATATGTAACTATAGCTGTTGGTGATGAGTAAAGCGCGAGTGCAGCTTTGATAAATATTTCTGGGAACTGAAACTTCTGTAGCACTTTTTCTAGGTACCCCCAATGTAATCTATCAAAAGCCTTTTCTGCATCTATGGCTAATAATAGGCTAGGAATATTTTTGTTTCGTACCCATGATATCATGTTTATCACTTTCCTTGTGTTATCTGATGCTTGACGGCCACTCACAAACCCCACTTGATCATAATGTAATATTGTAGGTAGAATATCTTTAATTCTGTTTGCTAGTATCTTGGCGTAAATTTTCATGTCAGTGTTTAATAACGATATCGGCCTAAAATTTAGGCAGGATGTCGGCGGTTTACCTGGTTTGGGAATTGTGGATATAAAGGCAGACAACATGGAAGAGGGGAATTTTCCTTTCGTACTGCAGGTATGAAAAACTTTAAGAAGATATGGCGCTAACGTCTCGGAGAATTTTTTGTAATATAAATTGGTGAACCCATCTGGCCCTGGTGCTTTATTGAGCGGGAGTTGGGTAATACATTTTGTTACCTCTTCAAGTGCTATGGGTGCTAGTAGAGTGGTGTATTGTTGTGTACTGAGAGTAGGTAATGATAGTTTGTGGAGGAATTTATCAATGATCTCCATTGTGGGTTGCTTTGTAGATGTGTCTTCAGATAGATTATATAATTTGGAGTAATATTGTGCAAATGTGTTGGGTATGTTTGCTGGATTCAGTATTTTTTCTCCCGTATGTGAGTATATGAAGGAGATGGCTGATTTTGCCTCTTGTTTACGGAGGCGTTTGGCTAGTAGTTTACCTGCTCTGTTTCCATGGACGTAATATTTTTGTTTTAATTTTCTGAGCATCATTTGTGTTTTTATAAAGTTGCAAGTTGCCTAATTCTGTGTTTATTGATTGAATCTTTTTTGTTCTTTGACGTGTAACCTTATTTTTATTTAGCTGTTCTAAGATACTTAGTTCTTCTTTAAGCGCTATTATTGTTTTTTCTCTTTTTTTTTTTTTTCATATGAGGCTTGTGATATAAAATGGCCTCTCAGAACCGCCTTATGGGCCTCCCAGATCATTTCTGGACTAACATCGGGGGAGTCGTTTATTTTAAAATACTTGTTAAGAGTCTTCAAGGTTGGGGTCTGGTAAGCTTCTTGTGATAGAACAAAATCGTTCAGTTTCCAAGAGCCTTTACCCCTATATGGAAATTGCTCAGTTAGTGTAAGAGTAATTGGTGCGTGATCTGACCACTGGATATCCCCTATTGAGCATTTTGTTACCCGTTGTAAAGTGTCCTTATCCAATAGAAAATAATCTAATCTAGAATAGGATGAATGTACTGATGAGAAAAAAGAGTAGTCTCTGTCTAAGCCATGTAGTATCCGCCAGGCATCATGTATTCGAGCTTCTGAACATGTTGTCTGCATTATCCTACTCTGAGATTGCTTATTTTTAAGGTGTTGAGCAGTCATTTTAGTAGATGTGTCCAGTTGTGAGTCTGCTAATGTATTAAAGTCTCCGCACACTATCAGTGATCCCACCCTTACATCCAGAGCCTTACCCACCGTGCTTCGCAAAAACTGAGCCGAGCTTGAGTTTGGTGCATACACGTTAACAATTGTGTATTGGGTAATACTTATAATACTTAATACTTATTTTCAAGATTAGAAAGCGTCCCTTTGGATCTTTCTTTATACTTTGCACCGATGTCGCAAGGGAGGTATGTATCCATATTGATACTCCTGCTGTCTTTTTTTTGTTGGCTGCATGGTAGGCTATAGGGAATTGCTTAGAAGTTACCTGAGGGATTTTATTGAATGCAAAATGTGTTTCCTGCGCACACAGTATTTGCGCCTTTACTGCCTGCGCTTCCTTAAAAAGTAGGCGGCGTTTATGTGGAGTGTTTAACCCCTTTACATTCATTGATAAAAAGGTGATACTCATTTGTGGGTCTTATTGGGATTTACTATATGGCTACCAATATTATTTATTGATTGATTTTGTTTTTGTTGTTGAATGTGTGCAATGTTAAATGGATAAGTATAACTTTGGAACCTGTTCTCCTGAAGTACTGTTACCGGTTCATCCAGTGGATCCAATTCTAGGTCAATCTGGTTTTCTTTTGATTGGGGTTCGCATTTCATGTATTGTGTTTGTGGAATCTTTACTGGAACGGGGGAAAAACACAAGAAGAGTGAAATAAGGAAAAAAGAAAATAGGAGAAATAAGAGAGAGAAACATAGAAACAAAAATACAATCGCCATCTTGTGGCGTGACAACCTATGTGCAGTCAATATATCAATATTCTTCATTATGTTTGAAAATCTTAGTGGCACATTCCCCGTCTCCAGACGAGGGGGTTGTAAACGAGAAGGAAACATAATGAGCATCATTACTTCTTGTTAAAGAAGCTAGCTAGGACCGGGGAATCGTCCTCTGCTATGGTAGTAGATTAGAACTTAACTTAATTTTCAACTGTGTCAAAACTTTTTTTTTTGAGCTCGCCAAACTCCAGGGGTAGGTCTTAACATTGGTGCTTGGGTAGGTATAGCCTATTATGAACTTCACCAGGATCATATAGATCCGTATTAGCTATCAGCTATTAATAAAGTGCTTTCCCTGAGTCATATAGGGGTATATGGGCCACTCATACATACAAAAAACTTAAACTCGTAAACTTTTACAACATCTAGTATAAATGTTCATATCTTTGGAAGGGTTAAGTCCCTTTCTCTGGTTCAAGATTGTTCAGTAGTGCAATAGTAATTAGCGTTCTTCGTGGGTCCGCATATGCATCACTCAGTCTTCCAATTCCAACGGTGATGGTATGCTGATTGGTGTTTTCTTTCCACTCACGGGGACCATAGCCCACTCCTTCTCCATTCTTGGCTTCTTGCTCTGGCCCGGTTCTTCCATATCCTGGAATGGGATATCCCACATCCTCAAGTATCGTAGGCCTTCTTTAGATGAGATTGTTGTGTTCACTCCGTTTCTTGTTAGAATAATTTTCACTGGAAAGCCCCATTTGTATTTTATATTGGCATCTCGCAGGGCAGAGGTGATGGTTTTTAGTGCTTTCCGCTGCATTAGCGTTGAGGCTGAGATGTCAGCAAATATCTGCACTTTGTGAAACGGTTCTGGAAAGGAGACAGATCTCCTACTGACTCCAAGTAAGTTTTCCTTTACATGGAAGTAGTGTAACTTTAGGATAACATCCCTTGGCAATTCTGGTGGTAGATTGCGTGGTTTCGGGATCCTGTGTATCCTATCAATCAGTAGATCGGCAGTGGGGGCCTCTGGTATCATGGTAGAAAACATGGCTACTGCCCACTCTTGTAGACGGGTTGGGTGCACGTCTTCTGGAACACCCCTGAGTCTCAGGTTATTCCTTCGTGATCTATTTTCAAGGTCCCCGATTTTGTCTCTCATCCATTTTACCTCTTTCTGCAGTTCATTTTGGCGGTCCGTTATGGAGTTCTGTGACATCACCATGTCATCCATTTTCACCTCCACTCTGTTTGTTCGTTCACCTAGTTCCTTCAGTTCTGCTGTGAATAGATGTGTAAACGCCTGTATATCATCTTTTATTTGCGTTCTCAGTGTTGACAGCATTTTCTTCATATTCCCCACAGGAACCATCATAGGTGCTGAACTTATTTTCATATTCTAAAAGACAAACCAGGTGTCATTCAAATTGTCAAGTTCTAGTTTTCCGCCCATAATACTTCTGATTTAACCTCATGTACAAGTGGTATGTGTTTGGGGCCTAGTATCCTCTTCTTGTAAAAGTCCCTTTTCATGTCCACTTTGTATAGTTCACAGAGGGGTTAAAGGTTGACTCTATGCAGTGTGTATATGGTGGTGCATGCTGCATTAAGCTTTCATACTTTACGTGGTAGGATGTGTATTTACTGTTTAAAACCTATTGCTGTCTATTCCGCAACCTATTGCTGTCTATTCCGCAGACATTTAAAACCTGCTTTTCCTTTATCCTATACATTTGTTTGTAATTGTGCTGACACAACAGATTTATTATTTACAATTGCTACTAACACAATCTCTCAAGCAATGTTTATTTAACAGAGTCCTTCAATAACCTTTGGGGAGTTTAGAGGGATTTTCCCATCTAATCCCAGTTAGGAAACTACAGACTCATGTAAATGTCTACAAATACCTTGGCAATAAGTCAGCACAAAATCTTTCCAGCTATTCAGTGTCTGTGATATTATTTGGGGAACTTGCAGTGACTAGGTTGCACCTTAACTCCTTTGGTGATTAATGGATGACTTACTTTTGATTGTTTTAAATAGAATTTCACAGAAAGTTTGCCACCCTTTTCTTGCTCCTAAAAATAATGTGTTAGGGTTCTATTGTCTAAATATATTATTGCCCTGTCCTAAATATTTAAAATGCATAATAAACATCATATTCAAGTTCGAGTAGTTCTTTAAAGTTCACAAACTATAAAGATGCATGTGTTCATTAGATTTGCATATCTGTATTTTTGTATGTTTCATTTAAATATTAGATATGTAGTCCCTATTAGGGTAGTTGCCAACATTGTTCATTTGCTGGCCTTTTGTGGCAGACAATAATGAAGCTCTTTGCCACTTCACAGACTTTGCCACAAACAATGGTGTTTTTAGTATGGATGCTTTGCCATTTACTGGTCCTTGGCTAATTCTGCTCTTTTCTCTTAAAGGGACTATATCAACTGAATATTGTTTTACTGTGCATGTAGACAATTCAAAATGATCTATACATTGTATTCGCCAAACTGCAAGAAAATGACTAAATAAGCAGACAAATGGGTTTTAAATGTGTCTGTGGAGTCTCCTGCTTATGACATCACCTGTGGCACGGTATGCAAATTGCACATTTCCCATTTGAAAAGCAGCAGACTCAGACACATTTAATACACATTTGTCTCCATTTTTTAGCAGTTTTCCTAATACAATGTATAGATTATTTATCATTTTTTATGCTCTACATTTACAGTAAAATCAATGTCCATTTTAGCTCATCTTGTCTTGAAATTGAATTA
This sequence comes from Pelodytes ibericus, assembly GCA_036172795.1. Classification (NCBI taxonomy): domain Eukaryota; kingdom Metazoa; phylum Chordata; class Amphibia; order Anura; family Pelodytidae; genus Pelodytes; species Pelodytes ibericus. The sequence goes on along the minus strand of CM069859.1, from coordinate 184,422,014 downwards.
ACTTGTTTGGCTTCCAATAACCTTTTATATGCAGTTGCAGCCCCCTAGTCTAACAATTATCCATCTACCTAATATATTGTGTTAACATTTATTAATTTGTAGTATTGTTACCCTAAAACCTTGGTCCAGCTAAAAATACATGATGCAAACCTATTTTGTCAGTACATTAAAATTAAGTTTAAAACATTGTTGCCAATAACCAATTATTAGTGCTTTATCAATGCAGCAGATGAGTATTTCCTGGGGGTAAAAGGAGGATTTGTGCCTTTAATTGAGCAGAATTACATTTCATATAGCATACAAGTAACTGCTGCTTTGTTAAGTTTTTTTTATATACCTGTTTATATACCTTTTTGATTGTTATCTATCCACAAAAAGATACTAATTGGCAAAACTATTTTGTAATGTCCTGCTGGTGGTGTGTGTGTGTGTTATGATTTCAGGTGATTTATCACTGCTATACTTGCACATGTGTGGCTCTAAGGACCATGTCCACTGTGTACACGAAAGCTTGTAGTAGACACCATCTTTAGTGTCTGCATGGGCTGTCTGCATTCAGGGATATATTTAATAATAGTGCTGGCAAATTGTGGTCTTGTTTAAATGCTAATTACTAGCTATGTGTCACAGCTGGCATCTTTTGGCAGGCAGACTAAAATGTAACTTGGGGCTACATATAAGTATATACAGTACATTAGCAACAGCTTGTCCAGAAAATGGTAGAATATCCAGTTGTCATGAGATTGAAGGAACTGTCTGGTGCCCAAAGTGCATCTTCTAAATGTTTATGCCTATTAATGTGCTTTCAAATGCATGTTTTACATTTTGTATTAAAATATAAAATATTTACAGCTAGAGGAAATTATAAAATGACAGCAGTTTGCAAGAAACCAGGACTGCCCACACTAGCTGAGTAAAAGTCAATTTCCTTTTTGTTTTGTTGCAAGAACCAATTAAAATAATTTCATTCAAATTAATGGAATTTCCTGTCTCTCTCTAGTGATGTCATCAGACAATGTGTTGCACTCTTAAGATATCCTAATGCAGGGGTCCTCAAACTACGGCCCGCGGGCCACATGCGGCCCGCCGAGCACATTTGTCCGGCCCGCGGGGGGTGCTGCCGGCACCCCCCGCTCCCCGCTGATTACCTTTTTTTTTTCCTTGCAGCCGCAGAAGATGCGGCTGCAGGAAAACGAAAAAAAAAAAAATAAAATCACCGCGACCGGATGTGACGTTTCGTCACATCCGGACCCGGTAACTGTTTCCCTCCTCCGTGCAGGGAGGAGGGAACACTGCGCGAGACGTCCGGCCCGGGGACACAGCAGCTGGAGGTAAGTGATGGGGAAGGAGGGGGAGGAGGGAGGTATAACGAGCACTGTACTATTCCTGGGCATCTGACTGGCATAATTTTCTTGGGCTGTGACTGGCATAATAATCCTGGGCATCTGACTGGCATAATATTCCTGGGCATCTGACTGGCATAATATTCCTGGTCATCTGAATGGCATAATATTACTGGGCTCTGACTGGCATAATATTACTGGGCTCTGACTGGCATAATTTTCTTGGGCATCTGACAGGCATAATAATCCTGGGCATCTGACTGGCATAATATTCCTGGGCATCTGACTGGGATAATAATCCTGGGCATCTGACTGGCATAATATTCCTGGGCATCTGACTGGGATAATAATCCTGGGCATCTGACTGGGATAATAATCCTGGGCATCTGACTGGCATAATATTACTGGGCTCTTACTGGCACTCTATTCCTGGGCATCTGACTGGGATAATATTCCTGGTCATCTGAATGGCATAATATTACTGGGCTCTGACTGGCATAATATTACTGGGCTCTGACTGGCATAATTTTCTTGGGCATCTGACAGGCATAATAATCCTGGGCATCTGACTGGCATAATATTCCTGGGCATCTGACTGGGATAATAATCCTGGGCATCTGACTGGCATAATATTCCTGGGCATCTGACTGGGATAATAATCCTGGGCATCTGACTGGGATAATAATCCTGGGCATCTGACTGGGATAATAATCCTGGGCATCTGACTGGGATAATAATCCTGGGCATCTGACTGGCATAATATTACTGGGCTCTTACTGGCACTCTATTCCTGGGCATCTGACTGGGATAATATTCCTGGGCTCTTACTGGCATAATATTCCTGGTCATCTGACTGGCATACTATTACTGGGCATCTGACTGGCACACTATTCCTGGGCATCTGAATGGCATAATATTCCTGGACATATGAATGGCATAATATTCCTGGGCATATGACTGGGATAATATTCCTGGGCATCTGAATGGCATAATATTCCTGGACATATGAATGGCATAATATTCCTGGGCATATGACTGGGATAATATTCCTGGGCATCTGAATGGCATAATATTCCTGGACATATGAATGGCATAATATTCCTGGACATATGAATGGCATAATATTCCTGGGCATCTGAATGGCATAATATTCCTGGACATATGAATGGCATAATATTCCTGGGCATCTGACTGGGATAATATTCCTGGGCTCTTACTGGCATAATATTCCTGGTCATCTGACTGGCATACTATTACTGGGCATCTGACTGGCACACTATTCCTGGGCATCTGAATGGCATAATATTCCTGGACATATGAATGGCATAATATTCCTGGGCATCTGACTGGGATAATTTTCTTGGGCTGTGACTGGCATAATAATCCTGGGCATCTGACTGGCATAATATTACTGGGCTCTTACTGGCACTCTATTCCTGGGCATCTGACTGGGATAATACTCCTGGGCTCTTACTGGCATAATATTCCTGGTCATCTGACTGGCATACTATTACTGGGCATCTGACTGGCATACTATTACTGGGCATCTGACTGGCACACTATTCCTGGGCATCTGAATGGCATAATATTCCTGGACATATGAATGGCATAATATTCCTGGGCATCTGAGAGGCACACTATTCCTGGGCATCTGACTGGCATAATATTCCTGGGCTCTTACTGGCACTCTATTCCTTGGCATCTGAATGGCATAATATTCCTTGGCATCTGACTGGCACACTATACCTGGGCATCTGAATGGCATAATATTCCTGGGCATCTGACAGGCACACTATTCCTGGGCATCTGACTGGCACAATATTCCTGGGCATCTGACTGGCACACTATTCCTGGGCATCTGACTGGCACACTATTCCTGGGCATCTGAATGGCATAATATTCCTGGGCATCTGAATGGCATAATATTCCTGGGCATCTGACTGGCACACTATTCCTGGGCATCTGAATGGCATAATATTTCTGGGCATCTGAATGGCATAATATTCCTGGGCATCTGACAGGCACACTATTCCTGAGCATCTGACTGGCATAATATTCCTGGGCATCTGACTGGCACACTATTCCTGGGCTCTGACTGGCACACTATTCCTGGGCATCTGAATGGCATAATATTCCTGGGCATCTGACTGGCACACTATTCCTGGGCATCTGACTGGCACACTATTCCTGGGCATCTGACTGGCATAATTTTCTTGGGCTCTGACTGGCATAATTTTCTTGGGCTCTGACTGGCATAATATTCCTGGGCATCTGACTGGCATAATATTCCTGGGCTCTTACTGGCACTCTATTCCTGGGCATCTGAATGGCATAATATTCCTGGGCATCTGAATGGCATAATATTCCTGGGCATCTGAATGGCACAATATTCCTGGGCATCTGAATGGCACAATATTCCTGGGCATCTGAATGGCACACTATTCCTGGGCATCTGAATGGCATAATATTCCTGGGCATCTGAATGGCATAATATTCCTGGGCATCTGAATGGCATAATATTCCTGGGCATCTGACTGGCATAATATTCCTGGGCATCTGACTGGCATAATATTCCTGGGCATCTGACTGGCACAATATTACTGGGCTCTGACTGGCATAATATTACTGGGCTCTGAATGGCATAATATTACTGGACTCTGACTGGCATAATATTGATTTAATTTTACTTCATTTTAAATATTGTATTTGTTCCCGTTTTGTTTCTTCACTTCAAAATAAGATATATGCAGTGTGCATAGGAATTTGTTCATAGTTTTTGTTTTTACTATAGTCCGGCCCTCCAACGGTCTGAGGGACAGTGAACTGGCCCACCGTTTAAATAGTTTGAGGACCCCTGTCCTAATGTGTATAAGAGCAAGGTCACTTAGAGTCCACACAATGTATTTTATTGCAGCAGCACAGGAAGTGACTAAATGAGACAAACCTTTATATGCTCAGTGTCTGTACAATCAGTGTGGCCGCACCTGTAGTATACATGCAGAGTGATCACTAGTGGTTGAGAAAAATATAAAAAATGTGATTTATACAGAATGCCTGCATCAAACTAGAATGTCCCTTTTAAGCTTGCAAATTAAAACGGGTAATCCTCCGTACAGAATTCCCATAAATCTGCGGTGAAATCATGAATGCCTAGTTTCAATTTTGTGACCCGATGAGAATGACCTACTAACAGGTTCTTTTAATTTAATGCAGGGGGTGAGGTGGTTATTTCCCATGTCGGTTTGTTATTCTCTATTTTTAAATCTGTTTCCCCTCCCATTTTCTCCACTTCTGCAAAATGTGTATATGCTTAGTGTTCTATTGTTTTGAAGGCGAAAAGATGCATTAAAGGGTCTCGACTTAGGCAAGACAACTGTTTGGTTTTCTATACATTTAACTTTTTATTTTTTATTTTTTTTTAAACCAGGTTCAATACTGGCATGTGTACATGTCTTCTGTAGTAAACCTAAAAAATCCAGTATTAATGGCGAAGTTCAAAAACTTGGTATTGGGGAATATAAAATAGGACCTAAAAGGAAAAGAATGACCACTTTAAACGATAAACAGCAATTCTCTTGCATAGATTAGATGCAAAATGTAACTATTGGAGCATGTGCTAGACCAGCTCTCTCCACTGCCAGTCCTGCTCTCTCCACTGCCAGTCCTGCTCCATCAAATGCTATCCATTTTGAAGCTATTATGCATTTAAAATAATTAAATGCATTTTTCCACATTTTTGACAATTGTTTATTTCCTTTTTCACCTGCTTTGTATTTTTAATTTATTTTTACTTATAGTCAGGGGATTTTTGAATTCTGAAACCTCGGACTTTTTATCGTTTCTATATACAAGGAAGTGAAATTTATTGTTTGTTGTGTGATAATGCCATGTGTTTTTTTTTTTTTTTTAACCTTTTCCTGTTAAAGGTACAGAATACCTGTTAGACTTTGTCAGGTTTTTTTTTCATGGGTGTCATATGATCACTGTGAAGCCGGGTGTGGCTTCATCAGGTGCATGAAGCCACACTCCCTGAGCATCTACTCACTATGCCAGCCAGAGATCAAATGCGAAGAAGTTGCGGAGAGGAGGGGGCGTGTCCTACGCGTTTCGCCGGGTGTGGCTTCATGCACCTGATGAAGCCACACCCGGCGAAACGCGTAGGACACGCCCCCTCCTCTCCGCAACTTCTTCGCATTTGATCTCTGGCTGGCATAGTGAGTAGATGCTCAGGGACTCCGCTCTCCAAACGCTCTCTGGACACTGCTCCTTCACATACAGCTATTTGATCCTTTCGCCTGGCTTCTCCGTGCAGTATACAAGCGCTTTTAGTGAGTCAATTCTTGTACTCACATCGTTTTTAAGTAAGCCTCTTCATTGTTTTATTAAAATTTATACTGTTTTATATACTATACCATGAGAGTTCTTTTTTTCTTGTCGTATGTAATTCGGGAAGTTCACCTAAATACCCTACCTGGACATACAGTGGAGTACAAAGAGGCTGGTGTTCCCTACATATGCCCAGGGATCTTCCCTACTGCACATACATAGAGCAGTAAATCTGCTCCAACCTTGTGAATACTACTCCTATTACCCTCATCCCCATTGTTATTGCCCAACCGGAAAGCACTATTTTTTCTCTTTTTGTCTCCATTTTTTATGAATATTTCACGAGATCTACAATCAAGTTATCTGAATATAAGTATCATAATTTTTGCTCACTGATATTCACATATTATACTATCATTACACGGTATCAATTTGTATTGCGCTCCTTTTCTCACTTTTCTTCACTTTATAATGCATAGTTACATCTTTAAATATTAATGATCTGTCCATCTCACCTGCTCTTCCATTTTAGTGAATGTTTCTCTATGACTTTTTAGAAATAACCTTTTAAAATTTAGTGTCCCTTACTAATATCTCCGGCATGTAGTGTACATATGCTGGATGTTTGAATATATGTACACCAGATGCGGAGCAGCATTCAAGTTAGACAGGGCGCTGAGCGACTGCACTCCCTTCCATAAAACCAGTAGTGTATTTACCGCGAGGCAAACAAGGCGCTCGCCTTGGGCGGCGCCTTGTTTAGGGCGGCACTTTCCCAGAGGTTGTTAAAGCACACTGGTGCTTTAAACACTTCTGGTGCGGCGAAGATTTTAACTTTGTTCTTCATTGTGTGAAAAGTTGTTCCCTTCCCACCCCCACCGCTCCTTTCAGTCTTCCACTTACCCGGTGCTGTGATGTGAGGCTGTGTATGACTGAGTGTGATGGGAGTCAGTGTGTGATGTGAGGCTGTGTGTGACTGAGTGTGATAAAATGTACAAAAGACTGATTGCAGTTTTCTACATATAGCAGCCAGCCATCACATAGGTTCTAATAATACCAGTCATTATAAAAACTGCAGTGTCATAATTCAGAAATATAAACGCTATAGTTCTAGTAAATATACATATGTTGGGAATCTCAAATAAGATTAAATTATTGTAGAACAGTGATGGCTAACCATTCCACTCCTGATGTTTATGACTGTATTTCCCATGATGCACGGCCAGTGGATTGAGAGATTCAGTAGTGTATCTACCGCGAGGCAGTGTGTTACTGAGTGTGATGGGAGGCTGTGTGTGATGGGAGGCTGTGTGTGATGGGAGGCTGTGTGTGACTGAGTGTGATGGGAGACAGTGTGTGTGACTGAGTGTGATGGGAGTATGAGCTTGATGTGAGTCTGAATGTTATGTGTGATGTGGGGTCATGTAATGGAGGTGATGGGGCATGTCATAGGTGTGTAACGTGGGTGTGCAGCTTGGGTAGGGGGGTGCCCGGATTTTGTCTGCCTAGGGCAGCACAAAATCAAGATACACCACTGCATAAAACCATATTAAAGACTGTATGCTCAGGCTTAGGGCCATTTTAGGTTCTGAAGTAGTAATACCTGCATAACTGCTAAATCCACATCTTCACATACAGGTTTGAGCAAGTGGTGACATGGGACAGCTAAGCTAAACATTTTTTAAATTGGTTTAAAGTGGACCTATGAAGCAAATTTTTGAAATAACACAAGTTTAGCTCTAACTAAAATTTGGTAGAGAGTGGGGCTTAGGAGGAATTTAATTGAAAATACTAATGCTATTGGTGTTCGTCTCTGCTTAGACAGTTCAGAAAATGTGTTATTTATATAAATTCAAATATGGAGTTCTTATTTTACTGTACTATCTAATGCTCAGGCTAGAGGCGGGAACATGCGATAGACTTGAAGGCACTTTTATCAGACTTATACTAAAGACTAAAATTAATGCCCATCTCTGCAGCAGTAGCATGTGGTGTTGTGATATTGCAACCTACAAAATGGGCAGCAGATATCGTACTGATATCAAGAACCAGATTTCTGCAGGTCAACTGATGAGAGCGTGAGTGCTTCTTGCCAGACTCATGCAATGCAATGGGGTACAGATTAGTTTCATGTAAAGGACTGTGTCACTAAAGGCCCTTAATGTTAGCACTGTTTTATTGATTGCCCCTACGGCCCAAGGTGCAATTGGCCAGTGGTGGTGGTGTAATGACAACAAATCTTATTTCAGTGGCACAACTTCTCTTCACGTATTGTTTTGTGTGTGAGATCTAGCTTTTAGTTTTGCTTTTGCTCTGAACCAGCGTAGAACCTGTTAAGCTGAGATAACTAAAGATTGATGCTGGCAGTAGAACTTTCCACATCGCTAGGTGACACATGGCTTATCTCATTCTGCCCATGCTGAGTGGAAGAAGTTTGGACATTAACCCTCTTCTCTTTCTCCTTTTGAGGATTCAGTCACACTCATGTGATGCTGTGTGTTCGCTAAAGGGATGCTTTGTGTCATTTTTTTTCTTCTTCCAATATTTGAAGTGTAAAGAATGTCTGATGTGACTGGAAATGCTCGAACTGTTTTTTGTCCATCAAAATAAATAAATCAATGTGCCTACATGAAAACTGTGCATTCAAATAGAGCCCAGTATTCCCAGTAATGGAAGAATGCCCTAATTTTACTATACTATACCGCAAACGTTTGTTGGCAGCTTATGTGATTATCCACCCAGGGCTACAGAGGAAAGTAATGTATGAAGGACTGGTAAATTACCAACAACAAGCGTGAGGTTGATATTAAAGGTCACTGTACTTCCTGATGCTCAGCCTTATGGGAAGTCTTACTTATGGCAGCAATTAAAAACTTGGCACAATCACTGGCGATATAGAAAGATGTGCAAATGTTAAGCTAATATACGCTATGAACTATTGTGCTAATTAATCCATCTTCACATGTAAAATTTCAACTTTTTAAATAGGTTCCCAAAATACTTGTCCTGATGTTGTATGTCCGTGGGCACAAAGTTCTCAACTTTTTCAAAAAGTATGTCCGATAAACCAATTTTTCTTAACCGCTGCCCTTGAAGGCAGATGTTCTTGATTTGATACCATTAACTTCTCAGAAAACTGTACTGAAATACAAAAACCTGTCACAATTAATTCTTTGGTAGAAATCTCACACATTGTGTGAAACCTTGGTTTTTATAAGGCTTACTGGAACAGAGGCAAAGTATATAAACACATTAAAGGACAAGTTCGGTTTCATTGAAAGTTTTCATGAAGCGAAGGCATGTTAAATAGAAATGGTTTACTAATGAAAGAATACAAATAAAGGACCTTATTGAGCCCTCTAAGCTCCATCTAGCTATGTCTGGGGCAGATACATTCACCTTGGAAGGAAGATCTGATCAAAGATTCTAAACAACATGTCCGCCTCCTGACTCAGTTAGTCACTTTATTTATATTCTTTTTATAAAGAAATGTTTCTATAAAAAAAAGTTATCCCCTCAACAAAAAGTGCAAACACCTGATCAAACCGATCTGTTTCTTTCTTTACTTTACATGATGCAGTACGTATCTCAAAATATTTTTGGGAAACTTTAGGTGGGACTGTCCTTTTTTTAAAATCCCCATATACTGAACAGTTTTTATTTATTTTATTGTTTTTATCCTGCCCATATTCTCATGATTGAGTCAGTGCAGTTTATGCAAAGTGAATCAAACCTATAAGTCTCTTTTATCTAAAGATAATAAAAAAACACCATTGTTTCATATTGGTGTCTTTGCCAGTGATGGCCATTTTATAGGCAATTCTCTTACAGATTACAGTCCTATCCCATAAGCAGCAATCTGACGGTAGGTTTGGCAACCAGCCCAATGTTAAGTCTATGGAGACAGTAGCATGGCAGTTTTTTTTTCCTGGTGAAAAGGGGGCATCCCTACCTAGGAAAGACCCCCCCCCCCCCCCCTTGTGTAGCCATCTAGTTGATAATCTCTATAGAAGTTGCAAATATGCCACTTTATTTTTACATTTAACAACTTGAAAGCCAGCTAATATGTCTTTAAATCTGTAGGCAGTCTAAAAAGCCTTTTTGTTTGAGTTTTACTTGAGGGTTTATAAAGGTCATTGCATCATTTTAAAAACTCGCTTTGCCAGTAAGACAACTTTATTAAATGATGTCCTCTGTTGAGATAACAGGGTTAGGAATTTCTAGTCATGAGGAAAAGTCATGAATCAATGCATTGTTTTATAGCTAGGGGGAAGATGCATGCAAACCTTCATTTAAACATATTCTAGGAATATTGAACATTTCAAATGAATGCTATCTCTTATGCATAGCTGTAAGACTTTCTATTATAATGAAAATGTTTCTTTGTGTGTGTCTATATAAAATGTGTACTGTGAAACACATTTGTATTCATATTCCTGGTAGGGGATACACTTGTATTTATGAGAGCTGACTACATATTTTATTTGATCCTGGTCACTGGTTTATAGCACAAGTCCAACTTTTAGCCACTTGTTTTACATTGCTGTATATATATATATTTTTTTTTGTATTTTGTTTTGGAATGTTTCTGTGTTATATATATTGCATATGATGGTGTGGTGATTTTTATAACTTATTTTTGTTCATTTTGGATGTAGACCTTCAAAGAAATGGATGTAAATAAAACTGACACAAAAGAAGGGTCTAGGACACTTCTTCGCCGCATTTTCATCGCTGACAGTTCAGCGCGGCAGTTAGAACGCTGAACTGTCAGCAATGAAGTATAACGCGGCCGTTTCACCGCGGCTGCAGCTATGTAAGAGCTGACAGTTCAGCGCTGAACTGTCAGCTCTTACAAATCTAAAAGTAAAACGAAAATAACCCCCCCCCCCTAATAAATGATTCCCCCCCCAATAGTAACACTAAACCCCAATACTAACACTAAAATTAACCCCAATACTAAAATTAACCCCCTAAACCCTAATACTAACCCCCGACCCCTAATACTAACCCCCGACCCCTAATACTAACCCCCGACCCCTAATACTAACCCCCGACCCCTAATACTAACCCCCGACCCCTAATACTAACCCCCGACCCCTAATACTAACCCCGACCCCTAATACTAACCCCGACCCCTAATACTAACCCTAATACTAATCCCCGACCCCTAATACTAACCCTAATACTAATCCCCGACCCCTAATACTAAAGTTAACCCCCTAAACCCCAATACTAACCCTAATACTAAAGTTAACCCCCTAAACCCCAATACTAACCCTAATACTAAAGTTAACCCCCTAAACCCCGATACTAACCCTAATACTAAAGTTAACCCCCTAAACCCCGATACTAACCCTAATACTAAAGTTAACCCCCTAAACCCCAATACTAACCCTAATACTAAAGTTAACCCCCTAAACCCCAATACTAACCCTAATACTAAAGTTAACCCCCTAAACCCCAATACTAACCCTAATACTAAAGTTAACCCCCTAAACCCCAATACTAACCCTAATACTAAAGTTAACCCCCTAAACCCCAATACTAACCCTAATACTAACCCTAATACTAACCCTAATACTAACCCCCGACCCTTAATACTAACCCCGACCCCTAATTCTAACTCTAATACTAACCCCGACCTCTAATACTAACCCCGACCCCTAATTCTAACTCTAATACTAACCCGACCTCTAATACTAAAATGAACCCCCTAAACCCCAATACTAACCCTAATACTAACCCCCGACCCCTAACACTGAACACTAAACCTAATTGTAACCCCCTAAACCCTAATTCTAAACCAACTAAAATCGGTAAAATACTTACCTTTAGCGATGAAATCTCCAGCGACGATCTGTCTTGTGCTGTACTGTCGGCGGTGAAGCGGCTGCGCGGAAGCAGCCGCGATGAAGTGTCCCATCCCCCAAAAGAACACCACAAATCAAAAAAGCCCTTCTCAAGCTAATGATAATAAATGTATAAAACATGGTGCTATTGCCCCTTTTAAATCTTGAAATGGAAATGTTATGGAGTAATCCAGCAACCTATAAATAGGAATAAAATAACCATAGTGTGCACCATACAAATTGCTACAACACGCACTTCAATAGTAAAACTTCATAAAAAAAAAAAAAAAATTACATTGTATAAGATACAGTGACTTGATTGAAAGAAAAGAAGCCGACAGCATTATGTGTGTTAAATGCAGGTGCTCAACTGAAAGTGACCAAACAGCTTGCACATTGCTGTATGACGGGCAAACTAAACGTGTCAAATAGCAGGTAACCTCACACGTTTATATACATGGGACCAAAAGGTGATAAGGTCCCTGCATAACTGTGATCATGAAGGTTTTTGAACCCAACTCTTGGGCGCTGCTTTATCTAAGATGTCTAATTCAGCAAACCCTGATCAAGCTATCTATTTCTGATTTGCTATGCGAGTACTTAAAGTAATGCTGCCCCTTCCCTTTCTGTCCATTTTTAATGATGTCATCATTACAAACATATGCCATGCAGCACTAAACTGTCTAACGTTTTTCTTTTTGTAAATCAAAGTACAAGAGGTTTTGTACAGATTATTATTGTTTGCCCTGTTTGATATATTTTTAAGTTAGCTGGGTTGTTGAATTTAACACTGCTTCTATAACGTATTTGATAAAAATCCAGCATGAGTTATATCATTTTGGCATACAGTGCGTGCTGTTACCCAAGTCTATAGTTTCGTATCTTACTGGAAATAACTAACCAGTAATAATGATGGATTAAATATGTTTCTAATAGTCCATTGCCGTGTGCAGGTAGGGGAATGGGTTGTGGATATAAATCTTACATCCCTTGCAAAATGGTTGCTTATGGGAAACCTTGCACAATGCAAGATATTTTTCTCATTGCAATGTGAATTTTTTTACTAATTCCAGGGACGGTAAACCACTTCCTTCCCTATTCTGTGTGAATGGAAAAGATAAGATAAGAATGTGAGCTGCAGAGGGATTTTAGTATGTCTGGGAAAAAAAAAAAAATCTACAAACCAATTTGTTGTATTTATATTGTTTTATATAGCACCAACAGTTTACTCAGTGCTTGGTTCAGAGCCAGTTAGACAAACAAAACAACTGACTGGTACAAGCAAGATTACAATGTAAGTTGGTAGCAGAATGTGCTTTGGTGGGAATATTGGCTATGTAAGTAGGAAGAGTAAGGATACTTATAGTTCATTTGTTGTTGAATGAGTTGTAAACCTCTTTGAAGAGGTGACTGAGACAGCTTGACATTCTAGGAGCCAGGTCTCCTAAAATCTCTATTGCTGACTCCTACTTTTTTAATTTACTTTACAGAGAACTCCTATGGAAGTTAGATTTCCCTGGCTCCTGAATTGGTCTGTATATCTACAGAAATTTGTTGAGCCCAGGTTTGAGACATGAGGCAGCTCAAGATTAGCCTTGCAGGCATGAGTGGAAAATGATAATGAAGGAGGAGGAGAGATTTGGGTCATGTGAGGACCATATGAGTGTGTAGTAGGGAAGACCTGAATTGCCTGTATTTTACATTTCATTCTTGAAGCCATGGGAAGCCTTTGGAGGGCTTCACAAAACAGAGCAGTAGATGAGGAGCGGTAAGTAATAAAGCTGGGCCAAGCAGCAACATTTCAACCAGGAGAAGGGTTACAGTAGTTGAGCCACATATAAGAGAGAAGTCAAAAGATAAAGTGAGGTGTTTAATCCCCCAGTGACAATGTTTCGGAATAAACACCTCACGTTTTCTGTGATGTGCTGAGCTTTGTGTGTTTTTATTATCTGGGACCTGGTGAAGCCTGGTTCGTGCACCTGGTCAAATTGAGTGCCGTTTCTGCCACTTTTAGACTGGTATATTGAGAGAGAGAGAGCACTTTTTTCAGAATTTTGTTTTTTCCAAAGTTTTTTTGTGGTTATTTTTTGGAGCCAGGGAAATGGAACTTTGTAATTTCCATAGCGTTCATTGTACAACATTCACAAAACTTAGGAGCTTGGATTTGATAAGCCCTGAATTTGGCCATATTTAAAGATTGATGATACAATTTCCAAGGACAGAGGGAGATAGTGATGTCTGTTTTGTGTGCCAGTTTATTCTTGGTGAGAGTAGGCACACTATTTTTAATATTTTTTTTTTTTAAAGCAACAATTAAACTTGTATATATTTTATGACTCCCTGATTCAAAACGAGATTTTACTTCATGCTCTAAGGTACTATTTAGCATAGCGTGAAACTCCACGCACAGCCTGCCCATGTTGTGCATAAAAAATAAAATAAACAAGTTCATATTTTGTACTTTGGTGGTGTGTTTTGAGCTAAAGTCTTCTCTTTTGATGTAACACCTCTACTGCTTTGTTTATTTATATTATAAAGCATCTGCACAGTTGGGGGTGGACTCCCCCCCCCCGCCCCACACTCCCAAATGTGCAGCTGCTTTATAATATTCGGACCTCTGTATTTTGTTCAGGAAATATAAATATAAAACTTGTTGATTTTTTGCTTTTGATGATATAGAAGTTGGAATCAGTGATCTGTGTGTATAAATAATAATAATTACTGTGAGAATGGATGAGTTAGTACAGGATGCAGTATTTAAAAAAAAAAAAAAATATTAATCATCGTTCACACAAGGTAACTTACTTGAAAATCTCTGCATTAGTCTGTAAACCAGGTCAAAGGTTACCACCTGCCACCAGTTAGAGAATAGTTACAAGGATAGCATCGGTTATATGTACTTTAACACCTACACCTACATTTCCAGGAAAAAAAACTATTGTAATAAATACCAGGTTTCAATAGGACTTGCTCTATTTGTCATGATAGAAACATTTCATTCTCTTCAGTCACCCTGGTAGTACTAAACTTCTACATTGTCTGTCTGGAGAATATTTTCTAGTGTGTTTTTGTAATTTTTTGTTATTTTTTTACAGGTGTTTGGTAACCATTAATTGTGTTTTAAATATGCAGCCAAAGAACAAAAAAGGGGTAAGTAGAGACTGAATTCCAGACTGCCTACATCCCCCCCCCCCTCCCCCCACCGTTTATTTGTGTAGATATGTAATTTGCTATTCTTGGAACCCCAAAACCTCCAATAAAAATGTAACAAAAGCAGCTGAATAGAAACCTAATCAATTGTTTCGAATCCAGGACCCAGATTGTAGATTTTTTTTCTTCTTCTATTTTTGGTTTATTATTTAAGAGGCAGTCTTGGCGCAAAAAGGGGGAATGACAGAATGACATTTGCCTCCCCAAATCACTGTAACTGGGTTTTAAGAAGATGAGAAAAAGAATTGGGAGCCTTGCTGAGCAGAGCGATTTTGTTTTTTTCTTTTTCTTTTTCAATTTTTCGTATGCGATTTGTTTAAACGTAATTTTCCAATCTGTCACCCATACAAGTTATGTTGTTTTTTAAAGGACAGTTAGAGCTTTCTTTGGTATCCTATATATAAAAATAATGTACAAGTTAGCATTAAAAAAAACACATATACAATAAAAATATAGGTTCACAGACCATGCAGTGCCATCAGAACCACAGCACAGCAATGCAGGTGTTAACTGTAGTTAAATTAAAATATGACAATATAATTTATTTAGGGGACCAAAACAAAATGAGGGCCATAAAGTAGGAAGAATAACAAGGGAAGCAAGAAAAACAAGGGAAAGGTTATTTTTTTTCTTTCTCTCCCTAAACTTTCCTGTCACTCTCTGTGCTTCACAGTAAGTACATGGGTGTAAATTAAAGAAGTCAATGTATGAACACAGTTTCTTTGCCATCTAATTTGCATGTTATCGCCATCTAATTTGCATGTTATCGTGGTCAGGTTGAGGCAGTGTCCTGGAACCGTTACACACCAGTTAGCTCACCATAATGTCTGGAATGCTGCAGCTCTTATGAGTTTTCTAGTTATAAGGACACGAAGGGTTTATTATGTGACCTATAATCTGACTCCTTCCTATATAACCTGCATTTACTGAGCGTGGTTTCCCATCCCATCTATGTTCAGCAGTTCCCCACAATACTTTAGCCCAGGGCTCGACAAACCCCGGGCGCCGAAATTAAGCCTGGCGCCCGGGTGCCGTTCCCTACTTGGCCCCGTTGCCGTTCGTGTGTTGGATTTTTACAGCACGAGGGGGGAAGTCTGTGCGAATCGCACAGACAGCAAGCTCCGCCCCCTCGCGCAACGCGTGTCTGAGTGCTGGGTGTCGTCACTTGACAACCCAGCACTCATCCGAAATAGCAAGGAAGAACGGCTGCAGCACGAATGTTCCCCCTCCCCTGCAATGAGGTAAAGCAGCAGGGAAGGAACATTCGTGCTGCAGCCGTTCTTCCTTGCTATTTCGGATGAGTGCTGGGTTGTCAAGTGATGACACCCAGCACTCACAACTTAAGAAAGGGGGAAAAAAACAACTTTTGTGTGTGTGTGTGTGAGGTGTGTATGTGTGAGGTGTGTATGTGTGAGGTGTTTATGTGAAGTGGGGGGGGGGGGTGTATATGTGATGGGGGGGTGTATATGTGAAGTGGGTTGGGGTGTGTGTGTATATGTGAAGTGGGTTGGGGTGTGTGTGTATATGTGAAGTGGGTTGGTGTGTGTGTGTGTGTGTGTGTGGTGTATATGTGAAGTGGGTTGGTGTGTGTGTGTGTGTGTGTTTATGAATTGCGTGTATGTTTGCGTGATTGTCTGGCTCCTAAATTTTTTTGCTGGCTCCTAGAATCAAATTAAATTTGTCAAGCCCTGCTTTAGCCAAGTAAGCTTACTTAACATGTGACATCAGATCTGCAGTAATGCAGCACCATCTTTGATGTCCTGCTTTTCTCTGGTATAAACACGAGACAAGCAAGACATCAAATATAAATATTTACGGTTTGCAGTTGACTGAGAAATAGGCTTATATCTGTCCACAACAGCTGGGTTGACACATGTTTGACTCTTGTTTCTCGTCCTAATCTAAGTAGGTGCAGGGAACTGAAAAGGGAAATCTAAACCATTATTTAGATATCCATCCTGATTACCTAGTCAATATGGCAGTTTACACATTTATAGTAGAGAGAAAGCTGTAGTATTGTCAGTTGTCACATGGCTCAGAAATACTGGATTCCACTTAAACATCCCAGCATCCTCCCATAGAGAGCAAATGTCCTGCATTGCATTCATTTATTTTATAAATGGACAAATTCCTTGCCCATGACTCATTATTTTTTTGTGATTGTGAAACCCTACAACTGAGAAGTGTCCCTGCTATCTCAGGAATTCTGCTTAATGGCATATTCCACAAATAGCCATGTATCTTAGGTTACGTTAAGTTCAATGTCTCCCTGTTAAGTGGCAATTGTTAGGTAGCAAATGAATCATTTACTTTGTGGTTGTTAAACTAATTTTAACCGGGGCGTGTCCAGCCACCGAGGAAAATGGCCGCATAACTCGTGAGCTCCTGCTTCCTCGAGTAAATAACGGTGTACTTACCAGCTTCAACGCGCAATGGGGAGAAGCAAAAAGTCAGCACCTGATGCAGTAACCCCCAGGGGCACGGACAGACCCGTCACAGCCTCCCTACGGGAATATTTTCGGACCCCGGGCCCGTTAGCGTCTCAGACGCCAGAGGAAAATGGCGCGAGATCCCCCGCCAGCTCAGCCTCAACCGACGACACAGACTCGGATATGCTGGGCGAACCTCCCCAAGATCTTGCTGCTTCGGTGGAAATCCAAAAATTGTTCTCCTCGGCCCCGTGGAGGAAGGATTTCAGTATGTTGATTACCGAGATGAAGCAGACAGTGCAAGATGCGGTCACAACTATACGGGCGGATCTGACTACGCTAGAACGCCGAGTGGCCACCCAGGAACAGAACTCGGAGGCCGCAGCACAGAAAGCTGTCCAACTCGCGGAGGTGACTAACCAACACACAGCACTTCTGGTCGACTACAGGCGACGCATTGAAGATCTGGACAACAGGGGACGGAGAAACAATATCAGAATCCGTGGGGTCCCGGAATCCTCTGATCAGACAGACGAAAACGCCATGTCGCTCTTGCAGAAAATATTCAATTCGCTCCTGGAGCAACCACACTCCACAAGGATACATATGGATAGAGCCCATAGAGCGCTCAGACCCAGAGGACCGCCAAATGGCCCCCCCCGAGACCTCATTTGCAGGTTGGTGGATTTTCAGGTCAAGGAATCCATCATGCGAAAGGCCAGAGAGCACAGAGAATGGGTATTTGAAGGGGCCCAAGTCACCTTTTATCAGGACCTGTCAGACCTCACACTGCAGACCAGAAGAGCCCTGCGCCCACTTACCCAAGAGCTGCGGAGGAAAGGCCTACTCTATTACTGGGGCCACCCGTTCTGTTTAAATGTTCGCGCCCGTGGAGGAGTGCGTACACTACGCTACTTCAACGAATTACCAGATTTTATAGCGGATCTGGATCTTCCGACCTTAGAGATCCCAGACTGGAGCCTCCCGGACCTGTCGAGACCACCAGGCCGCAATCAACTTCCCCGCCGAAACCAACACCAATACCGGCCCCCAACAGGCCGACAACGCCCAACCACCCACCCGACTCTGACTCCACGCTCCCCCGGTGCTCGCACACCACGAAGAGGGACCGAGAGGGAAGAATAAGCTCTATCGAGAGGGCACAGTGAGTACTATCCTACTCAACAGTTGACTGGAGGGCTACCCATCTTATATTCCAACCTGATATCAAGCAGGAAGACCCCGCTCGAAACACCCCAACCCTAGGCCGTTCATCATGAGCTGCAGGCATTTAGGCTTCACCGGAGGAGGTCGCCCCTTATCTGGTATTCCTTACCACCCCAAGATACGCTGATAAACCCGTCTGCTACCAGGCCACCTCACCTCATATTACGTTACTAAAATAAGTAACAACCCTGGTGCCACAGACACCCGGCCCCGGAGTCCGTTACTCCGTCTTTCAGTGACTGTGACCCATCTTATCTCGACGGGCGGACCAAGACCTCAGACAATCACCTGTGAAGGGGGCTTAGCAATTTTCCTAAGCTCTTTCCCAGATAGTTAGCCGTTTGTCCACTCTTCCAAACGCTAAACTCTCATCGACATCGAGACTCAGACCTGAACGTTGCCCGCTAACTCAGATACAGAGTGGACAATATGAAACCATCAAGAAGGCTAACTCCTGGGCTTCCGATCCCTGTCTTACGGACACATCTACCCGAACAGTTTGTATAATCACACTAAATTGCACACAATATTTCATATGTATGAAAGTGGAACCGCAGATAGACTTAATGATAAGGGATTGGGAGATAGAAGGGAATGAGACCCAGCTCCATACACCATAGTACGGCCATACTAACAAAGGGCCTCCTAAACCCACATACATGTATAGATGCAGCAGGGGTAAGGAGACAAACTTCATTCCATCCCACTAATGACTGGTAGCCTAATGTGTAATTTCTATCACCCTCCAGACACCTAGCAGTCGGCCTTATTCCACGAGGCCTAAACTCACTCACCAGTACATTAGCCCACACATAGAGGGACTAACTACCAGCGACATTGCGGATTGCTTGATATACAACCACAGTATTTATTTCCAGCTGATGACCCGGGAGAGGGCCTTTAACCTAACCCTAATAACCGAGCCCACCCAGGCGATATTTCTCTAATTATTTCTTTAATTACCTCCACTCACTGTGCCCAGGTTCTGAAGTTTTTCTCCATTGTTGTTATTATATTGGTATGGGACGCCGTTGTCATCTGGTTGGTTTTCCCTGACCGGGAGGGAACGGCGTCCTCATTGTTACAAGTACACCGTACTACATGTTTCATGATTTATATTGCTGTTTAGAGCAAGGATCGCTCGGGGAAGCGGGCGAGATTCTCACAGTATTTTGTATTGTTATTGTTTACTGTACTATTTGGTTGGTAGTTTATGACTGCCTCTATATAGGGCAGTTGGCCACAACCCCGGTTGACTACTAATCCCCCCCAGCCTAGACGATTAACCTGTTCGAATTGGTCGGGCTCCCGTTCGGACAGATAGGGGACCCACCCAATTCTGAACTACCGTCCTTGGCCTTTCCGATTCAATTTTCCTTCCCACACTCCCCTCCATATCCTATCCTCCCCCAACCACCCAAACTCTCCCCCACAGGTACTAGATATTCCTAAACGTTTTTCCCAATATCCCCCCCACTCCGTCTGCTTCTTTTCCCTTCTCTGTTTTGAGTTGTCCTTTTCTTATTTCCTGTTCTTTTTATATTTGTTTATCCCCCGAGCGGGCCCACACCTGACAGAATGTCCACCTCACCTTCCCTGCCAGTGGAACTAGTCGTAGTTACCTTAAACACCAAGGGACTCAATATCCCCGAGAAACGCTCTCATTTGTTTAGGGAGCTCAAACATCTCAGAGCATCTGTCGCGTTTCTCCAAGAAACACATTTCCGAGCAGATGCCCAACCTAAGCTTACGAACCCGGCCTATCCGTTAGGGTATTTTAGCAATAACTCCACGGCGAAATCAAAAGGCACCGCTATCTTATTTTCTAAACATGTCCCCTACACGGAAATTAACAAACTCATAGACACGAACGGTCGATTCATTTTCACGAAAGGTACCATAGCAGAGCAGGTTTACACCTTTGCCAATATCTACCTCCCCAATCAAAGACAACAAGCGACACTGGCCAAAATTCTGAAGGAACTAAACTCTTTTTCAGAAGGGATCCTAATCTTAGGGGGTGATTTTAACATAGCTCTGGAACCCAATATAGACACATCAAACGGGCTCTCCCATACCCCTCTGCATATTTCACGTAAAATCAAACAATTACTGACAACTATGCAGTTGGTAGACTGCTGGAGAGCACTACACCCGACGGTTAAAGATTTTAGTTTTTACTCTGCCCCGCATGCACGTTATACACGAATTGATTATATTTTCACCCCCCACTACCATCTTCCCCTTCTTCATTCAGCAACTTACGGCCCTATCACCTGGACAGACCACGCCCCATTGACTGTTTTATTCCACGCACCCATGACACGACCGAATGAGAGGACCTGGCGGCTCAACGAAGCTATCCTATCGGACCCTGACACAGTCGCAAAAATAAACACATATCTCACACAATATTTCCAGGAAAACGAGACCCCAGATATTTCCGCGCTTACGATTTGGGAAGCACATAAATGCGTAATCCGGGGCCAATTGATTAATATATGCTCAGAGCGGAAAAAAACCCAAGCAGCCAGACTCCAACAATTATATTCAGAGATAACTAGACTAGAGAATATTCACAAACAAACTCTGTCAGATGCAGATTTCCAACACCTTACAGCAGTCAGGAAAGATCTAGCATCTTTACTCAATACACAGGCACACAGAAATTTTGCCAAGTACCGGGCTGTGTTCTACGAACACGGAAACAAACCTGGGAAATATCTAGCCAGGGCACTGCGGGCTAAACGTAACCAAAATTATATAGCTAAAATACGCGACGCCTCAGGGACTCAGAGAAGACTCCCTACAGACATAGCTAAAGCGTTTGTAACATATTATACTCAATTATATAATATCACTCCAGTCAGGGACCCTGAACAATTGACAAAGTTCAAAGGAAAGATCACGGATTACTTGACAAAAAATATAAAACGTACACTACAAAAACAAGACGCAGAGCTCTTAGATCGGCCGATATCCCTTACCGAACTTGCCTATGCGATAAAAGTATCAAAAACCGGAAAATGCCCCGGCCCTGATGGCCTGCCCCTGTCCTACCACAAAAAATTCCATGAGGTACTAGGCCCCCACTTTGTTTCCTCATTCAATACTGCATTGCAAGGAGGGGAGCTCCACCCACACACTCTATCCGCAACAATAACTCTCATACCCAAGGAAGGTAGGGACCCAGAGCTCTGTAGCAACTTCAGGCCTATTTCGCTGATCAATGCGGACGTGAAATTGTTTTCAAAAATATTAGCTTTGCGTATAGGTAGGTTCCTACCAGCACTAGTCCTGTCAGATCAAACAGGTTTTGTCCCGGGGCGGGAGTCTAGGGACAGCACGATCAGGGCCATCAATCTTGTACATTCTGCGAAAGGTTCGAATAAGCACACAGTTTTTCTTTCAACCGATGCCGAAAAGGCTTTTGATAGATTAGATTGGACCTTTATGCTTGAGACTCTGCGATGCATGGGGTTTGGCCCCGGAGTCATGAACTGGGTTTCGTCCCTATACTCCCGCCCCTCGGCTAGAATAAGGATAAACGGTGCCCTTTCTGTGCCGTTCCCAATCAGCAATGGAACCAGGCAGGGTTGCCCCTTGTCCCCATTGTTGTTTGTTCTGGCACTGGAACCCTTTATGGAGGCTATCCGAGGCAACACTGATATCTCGGGAATCCAACTGGGCACGAAAACTCATAAGATACTAGGATACGCTGATGATCTTTTATTTGTGCTCACGAACCCATGTATATCTATCCCTATACTACTCCAAGAATTCCGCACATACGGCGCTATTGCCAATTTAAAGATCAATTTTTCTAAATCCGAAATTTTAAATATTAACATGCCCCAGCAGGAGGTGAAAGTGCTTTCATCCTCCCTACCATTCCGATGGTGCGGTACACGCATTAAGTACTTAGGGATATGGCTGACCAACAACACCGCAGACCTATATGCCCAAAATTTTCCACCCCTACTGACAGCTATCCAAAAAGATCTTCTCAAATGGTCCCCTTTACACATATCTTGGACAGGCAGAATAAATGCTCTAAAGATGAATGTCCTCCCCAGGATACTGTATTTATTACAAACTATACCGATTAAAATACCAAGAGCTTTTTTTGCCTCTTTACGTCACATTTTTATCAAATTTACCTGGGCAGGTAAACAACCCCGCATAAAACTAGATTTGCTTACTCAAAGGAAGGACAAAGGGGGATTGGGTATGCCAGACATACGTATGTACTATCATGCCTGCCATTTGCAACGTCTCCTTGACTGGACTTTTCGACAGTCAGATAAACCTTGGGTGGCAGCGGAAGGTGCAATACTGGGATTCCCTCCACGACACCTCCCTTGGATCTCACCCCTACATGCGAAACGGCTCGCTAGCACCCACCCTTTGATCTCGACATCTCTAGCGGTTTTTCACTCGCTTCATAGAACGCACAAACTGACCACTTACCCATCTCCCCTCACCCCCTTCCGACATAATCCAGACTTCACGCCAGGTACACACTCTGGTCCCATTCTGGACACGACCTTGCAGAACCCTGGCAGACTAGCAGATCTCACAACTGAAGGACGAGCAAAAGCCCTACGTGACATAATACCGGACCGACCATTGACACTGATGGACCATTTTCACTACAAACAACTCAACAGTTTTATTAACCATCTCCCGTTGTCCCATCAGCTTCACAGACCCATAACCGATTTTGAGAATTTTATGCACAGGAAACGATATACCTCCACACAGCATATCTACTCTCTATAATTTACTACTCACACCAACCATGCCCACCCTTCCGAGGTTTGTTGGGAACTGGGAAAATCTTCTCCAAATCTCACTAAGCAAACCCCAATGGGAAAAAATTTTCACCCTCACACATAAATCCTCTACAGACAATAAGATGCAAGAAATGTCATATAAACTGTTATCGGGATGGTATAGAACTCCCATTTTGCTCCATAGAATTTTTCCCGACAAATCTGATATTTGTTGGAGATGTGGCACAGCACAGGGGTCATTATTACACATCTGGTGGGAATGCCCCACAATAATTCCTTTCTGGAAGCAAATTCAAGCATGTCTTCCACAATTCACTGATGACCCCCCGTGCTTCACCCCAGCTGCATATTTACTTCACCACACAAAACAACCTATACCCACATACAAGAAATCAGTTCTGAAACATTTACTGAATGCCGCTAAAGCATTAATCCCTCTTCATTGGGGCCAACCTACCCCCCCATCCTTCCAAGAATGGATCCAAGCAGTAGAAAAGATACGAACAATGGAGGAATTGTCATCCTCGGTGGACGATAAATCCGACAAATATATCAACATGTGGTTTTATTGGCTCCAGTTCTTGGAACAACACAAGACCACCTCGCCCGTTCCACTTAACTGAGGGCGCATGTCGACAGGTGTGGGCTCGCTCCAGATTTTTTCTATTAAATTTCTTATGCATGTTTCCTTCGTCCCCACCCTGATCCCAAATCCCACATATTTTCACCTCCCCACCCAAATTTTATGTAATCCCCTAATTAAATTTTTTCTAGTATTTTAAAAGGTTTTTCCTGATGACACTATACCACATGTTCTATGTTATGTCTGCAAAGGTCAAGATATCTTGCCCAAATGCTTATATATGAGATATTATATTGTACGTGAGATATCACTCAGAACCCTGTCAAACTGTTATTTATTGAACTAATCCATTGGTGGTAATACTCGCCTGCTGCGTCAGGAGGAACCCACATTCCCCTACCCCCCCCCCCCCCCCTCCCACCCTCCCCATATTTTCTTACTGTATCCCATTCTCCCCCCCCCCCCCCACAACACCCATGAATATTCAATAAACATTGATTTATAAAAAAAAAAAAAACTAATTTTAACCAAGTGTTAAAAAGACTGTGCCCTTTTTTTAAATTGAAAAAGCTGCATTTTCTAAAATCATGAAACTAGAAATCGAAACACCCTTCAGTGTTCCATCTGGTTTCAAAGTTTATATATTGATCAACTGAAATGGTGGCCAGTGTAATTGCTTACCAATAGTTTATGGGATACACTGCTGAGTCTAAAGGTGAACTAATTCCCATTGCACTTTTTATGTGCCATCAGAATCATTTTGTATACATTAAAATGTGTAGGAACATGGAAAGTTTCAACACAAACTAACTCATAATTGGTGTCCAATAGGCTATTCCATCAGTGTGTTAGACCTGTAATCAGTCAGATTTCAAAGCTTTGTAGGCTGCAGGTCAAGATAAGGCCTAATACAGGGGACTTTCACTTCCTGAATGCAAATGTGTATTAGCTTGAAATTACGTATGTTATTAAAGTACATTATTTATTTGTTTGTTTTAACTTTGACCTTTTGAAATAACGTCATCAGTGGTTGCTCTAGCAGCTGAACCAGACCTTGTTTAGAAATATTAAAATATTTTAGATCTCTGAACTAAACGTGACTTATTTTTAACAGTTTCTTTTTTTGATGGTCTTCTGTTTGGTTTTCCCTTATGCATAAATGACTGGTTTTCATCCATTTAATGTAACGGCAGTAAATAACGAAACCAATAATTATCTACATATCCAGGCAGGTTTTCTTCTACCTTTTGCTCAATCAGTGGGGCTTTCTGTGCAGAGAAAATATGCAATCTAGGAATTGCCTATTGAGAATTTTTGACTGCACCCATGTTGCATCACATGTGTTACACTAATGGGGGAGGAGAAATACATCTTTCTTTTTGAGCCTGAAGTAATAAGGAAGAAAAAATCCCAGGGATTGTTTAGTCTGACGTATACTTTATTTAGTAGACTCTACTTCTGCTTTAGCACAGCACTTGAAGCAGTCCGTTTAGAGAGACGCACGTTCAGAGTGTCTAACACTGCCAATATGCGCTTTCAGGAAACAATTAGCGTGTGGGTGCGAGATCCTCAAATACAAAAAGATGAATGGCAGCCATATCTGGACTATGAAATTTGTATTCACGTAAGTAATTGGACATTTTATTTCTTCCCCTCACTAGCAAAATTGAAATTGTTAAAATTAACAAGTAGCATTCAGTGTTACTAACTTGGTCGCAGGATTAGTCCGTTAAGTTGATTTTTTTTCATAATAGTTGGATATTTTTTTGTCAATGTAAATATATTTTTCGCTATTTCTATACTCCAAGTTTTGCTGCTAGTTAAAGCTTTAATGCAGGGCTTGATAAATATTTGAAGACTTTTCCCTGTTAAGCAGACCAGTAGCCTGCCTTGTTATCTCGGACCCAGGGTAAATATTTCTTCCATAGGGTTTTTTTTGTTTGTTTGTAAAACAGTCACAAATGTTAAAAGTTGACTAGTGGGAGTTTTAGCAGCCATGACTATTCCAGTTTGTCAAGCTGTTTGTCATGGCTATTCCAGTTTGTCAAGCTCGGTGTTGGCTCTTAGTCCTTTGACCATATTTTCCACAATGATATGCCAACCTGAGAAGCGGATTGTATAGTATCTTTGGTGCAGCAAATTGAGTCAACATTTGGATGTCTTGACCTTAGTTTGTCTGAAGAGAATTTGATTTAGGAAGTTGTGTGGTATAGTCCCCATGATACTCTGAGCACTGTATTTTGGAATTGGCTACAGTTTAATTTCGTGTAATGTACTGGTTTGAGACCTAAAAATGTCTTGTCTTTACAGACAAACAGTATGTGTTTCACACTGAAGACTTCTTGTGTCAGAAGACGATTTCGAGAATTTGTATGGCTGCGACAAAAACTTCAAGACAATGCTGTATTATTGTAAGTATCCGGTGTGTGTGTTAATGAAGACATGATGCATACTGTACCATTAATGCATATATTATGGATTTACATTATGGCCTATGCATAACAGGAAGAACTTCAACTTTCAGCACAGAACACAGATACAATCTATACAGGGACGCCTTTTATCTTCAGGGAGTTGAAACATGTTTTTTAATTTTATTCGGAATCGATGACTCTGAGCTATTTTCCATCTCAAACATTATTAGTCCATGGTAACCCTTTTCTTTTTCACCACCAGTGCTCAACATCCAGACTGTCATTACCACATGTCAGCATTTTGTCTTTGTTTCTTTTTTTTAGGCAACAGTTAGTATTCCATTAAAATGTATTTGTACAGAGGAAACAAGCACAACCTAGCATCCACAACCCCGCATTTCGCACCCATTGCATGCCGCGTCCCCCGCGCTGCACACCCCGGTCGTGCCGCGTCCCCCGCGCTGCACACCCCGGTCGTGCCGCGTCCCCCGCGCTGCACACCCTGGACGTGACGCGTCCCCCGCGCTGCACACCCTGAACGTGCCGCGACGCACACCAACATGGCCGACCCAGGACTTACCCCTGGACCTGCCCCACCACCCTAATATGTGCCCCATCACCAACATGGCCGACCCAGGACTTACCCCTCGACCTGCCCCACCACACTTTTGAGCCAGCACCTTTGCCGAGCTTTTTGAAAAATAATTATTTATGTCTAAGTGGGATCTGAGTATGACCCCCATGATCACCATGACAGTTGTATTGCCCATCACCCCCTAATGGCGGCCATGTCCATATAAATTAGTGTTATTTATCTTTGCTAGGAGCAACAAACTGCACAGGGCATGGCAGGCTCACATGGTTTTTCACTTCAACAAGGAACTCACATTGCACCCAATACTTACACCATCATGCTACTCTCACTTGAAGCGCCACCTGAGCAAATTGACTTACCTGGTAAAATTGCTGTCATCTGAGCAGCCGTATGGTGAAGAATAGCTTATTAGCCATGGAAAAATGTATGTGTATTTAGCAGTAATAAAGAATCCATCCAAAAACTATTTTTAAATCATCTTTATTTGGATAAACTTCACAGTTATAGGTCTAATATGATCTATGCAGTTAAGTCAGTTGAGCTAAAACTTGCTTTGTGAAGGTACACATTTGGCCCAGGGGCTGCAGATTGGATTCCCCTGGATTAACCTTTTATGGTTAAATATAACATTGGTAGATGTATGTTTTTGTTTTTTTATTAATTTGTATATATATTTTTTTTTAAGTGACCTACCAGAACTCCCACCCAAAATTCCATTTTTTAACATTAGCAATGCTCAGAATGTGGAACAGCGTGTTCGTGGCTTGCAAGAATTTTTAAATAAGTGAGTATTTTTTTATTATTATTATTTGGTATTGTCTGATAGCCTTTGTTTGAAATTATTTGTGTGCTGTGTTACAGAGCCATCTTGTGGCTGTCAATATATTGAACCAGATACATCTGTGCCCATCCCCCTCATTCATTCTCTTCGGTCATCGGTGTGTTTGAGTGTGTACTACAGGAAAACTCATTTAGCTTCCTAAAGATCATGTAAATATTGACAGTTATCCAATTGTCAATATATAATTGATATATAATAAAACATAATAT
Source organism: Pelodytes ibericus (assembly GCA_036172795.1). NCBI lineage: Eukaryota > Metazoa > Chordata > Amphibia > Anura > Pelodytidae > Pelodytes > Pelodytes ibericus. The sequence continues at coordinate 184,394,189 of CM069859.1, read as the reverse complement.
AGTGCTCGCACATGACTGGACAGCTATCATTTAAAGAAAAAAAAACTTTTGTATTGCTTGTGATGTTAAATCCATTTTATACAAGTGCTAACAAATGTATGGTAGTACACTACATTAAAAAAGGTAGCTGCTGGCACCACAATATTTTTTAATAAGTTTATTAAATGGAATTCCTTCACATTCACATTTTGTAGACCTATGCTTTTACACCCCAAAATGAATATCTATTTGCAGGGCCGGACTGGGATAAAAAGCAGCCTTGGAAATAATTGTATTCCCGCCCCATGGCATGACATCATTATTCCAGCCCCATGGCATGACATCATTATTCCAGCCCCATGGCATGACATCATTATTCCAGCCCCATGGCATGATGACATTATTCTTGTTCCTAAAAGAGAAAACCATGCATTTCAAAGCACATTTGAAGAGTGTATTATTTATAGATAAACTGATATATAACCCTGCCTAGGGCAATATATGCCCCCAGTATGTACACAAGGTTATATAAAACACAATGCCCTAATATAATCCCCATGCACAGGGCTGGGTGGATATATTGATATACCCCAGCACCCAGACTGCCCTCACAGAATGTGCCCAGCACCCATGACCTATCCCAACACTCGTATTGCATTTACAGGACTTGCCCCAGCACTCAGTACTTACACTAGCATGCAGATTGCACTTACAGGACTTGCCCTAGCTCCCAGGACTTACCCCAGCATGCTGATTGCATTCACAAAACTTACCCCAACACTCAGATTGCACTTTCAATACTTTCCCCAACACATAGGACTTACTTAACTTGTCTCAGCACCCAGCCAAGACTTAGCCCAGCATTAGATTGCACTTAGGACTTGCCCCAGGCAGAACTTACCCTAGCACATAGATTGCACTAACAGGACTTGCCCCAGGCAGGACTTACCCCAGCCCGCAGACTGCACACACAAAACTTGCCCCACCACCTCAGAAAGCTGATTGCACTTACATGACATGCTCTGGCACTTAGAATGCACTGACAGGACTTGCCCCAGCACTCAGGACTTACCCCATCATTTAGATTGCACTCACAGATCTTGCCCGAGCACAGAAGACTTCTATCAGGCTCCAGCACCGTGTAGGAGTGTCATAACTTACCTCGCAGCAGATCCCCAGAGTATCCTCTCCTAATCGCGCACCCGGCTGTACCTGATTACACACAGCCGGGGACGCGCGTTTCTCCACTATCGGAGCTCAGGCGCGCCCCCGATGACGTCAGCACGCGACTAGCGGGAACATTTAAAAGTGCTCCTCACAGTAATACCTGTGCTTGGTGATTCTCGTGTTTTCCCTGAACTCCTGGCGTTTTCCTATACTTGATTACTTGTTGCCGATTTGGATTGTTCCCTGGATTATTCTGATCTTCTGGTTTCCCTACTCCTGGTCTGTTATCCGTTTTGCTGCTTTTCTGTGTATGACCCTGGATTGTTTAAACGTTTATGAAGATTGCTGATTCCCCTGATTCTGGATTGTTTACGAAAATAAAGTTTGCCGATTCCCCTGATCTTGGATTTGTACCCGACTATTCTATTTTCGCATACCCTGGTTTATCCTGCATAGCGGTCTTTCACTCCTCCTTATATCTGATTATCACATAATCACCAAGCCATCAATATGGAGGCCGCAGGATTAGCAGAAGCACTTACCGCTCTAACTCAACAACTGGCGACTATGACTCAATCCATCCAAGAGTTACAAGCCGGACAGACCCAATTACAGCAACAAGTGCAACATCTGCAAACTGCTCGTGCTAATGCACCTGAACCTGCCGCTGCATTCCCGGTACCTCCCCCAACCCCAGTATTACTGGACGGGGCCACTGCATCAGAACCCCAAGTGGTACTCCCTGATAAATTTACAGGTGACAGAAAGAAATATCGCACTTTTATTACTTCCTGCCAGATCCTCTTTGCTCTACGACCACGTACATATGCTTCAGACTACGTACGTATCCACACCGTTATATCCCTACTTACAGAAGAACCCCAGTTATGGGCTCATCATCTGTTACATATTAATAGCCCATTATTGGAATCTTGGTCTTCATTTCGACAAGCACTGGACTCCTTATATGAAGACCCTTTCCGAGTTGCATCTGCCACCAACACCCTTCGTACCCTTAGACAAGGACGCAGACCTGTGGAGGAATATATAACGGAATTCCGTAGGATAGCACTGGAGACTACGTGGAACGAATCGGCCTTGCTGGACCAATTTCGACTAGGGTTATCAGACTCATTAAAAGATGAACTAGCTCGAGTTGGTATTCCCGCTGCCCTGGATGATCTCACCAGACTGGTGACACAGATTGACAGAAGATTAAGAGAGAGAAGAGCGGAAAGGAGCACTTCACCTCAAACTCATGTTCCTGTGTACAATTACCCTCACTCAGAAAACAACACTACGGTCCCCACCTCCACAGAGGAACCAATGCAAATTGGACTAGTGCGGGGTCCTCTTACTCAGGAGGAGAAGAATAGAAGGAGGAGTCTTAATTTATGCCTATATTGTGGTAAACCTGGACACATGTATAAAGAGTGTCGTTCCCGACGACCACGCATGGACGGTAAGCCTTCCTCCACCTTTTTTGAACCCAATACCATATTCCCTTCTTCTAGTTCACACCACTTATCCATCCCTCTCTCCATACAGGGAACTAAAGGATCCATCTCTCTGACCGCAATGATTGACTCAGGAGCCAGCGGATGTTTTTTGGATACAAAATTGGCCAAAACTATGGACATTCCTACTCGGTTAAAATCCGCCCCAATGCATATCCAACTTGTTGATGGCAGTTCCCTAAAGACCGGACCCATCACACATGAGACCCCACCAATCATTGTCACCATCGGCGAGGGGCATCAAGAGACACTACAATTTAATATTGTACCAGCTCCTGTCTTTTCTATTATACTGGGACTCCCTTGGTTACGCAAACACAATCCTGTGATTAACTGGGAGACCGGCACCCTATCTTTTACCTCTCCCCAATGTGTGAACCACTGTCTCACATCATCCTCAGTATGCCTCACCTCTGATTCAAGCACGATAATCAAGGTCCCTGATCCCTATCGGGATTTCCATGATGTATTTGAAAAGAAGAAGGCTGATACACTTCCACCTCACAGGCATTATGATTGCCCTATTGACCTGCTCCCAGGGGCTCCTATACCTTTTGGAAGAATATACCCATTGGCTGAACCCGAACTGAAGGTTCTGAAAGAGTATATTGAAGAAAACCTAGCCAAAGGATTTATACAACCTTCCACATCACCAGCAGGTGCAGGAATATTCTTTGTTAAAAAGAAGGATGGAGGATTAAGACCCTGTATCGACTACAGAGAATTGAACAACATCACTACTAAGAATCGTTATCCATTACCCTTGATCTCAGAATTATTAGATCATCTACGTACAGCCAGTATATTTACTAAAATTGACCTCCGAGGAGCATATAATCTTGTCAGAATTCGGAAAGGAGATGAATGGAAGACAGCCTTCAGGTCCCGCTATGGACACTTTGAATACAAGGTAATGCCTTTTGGGTTATGCAATGCCCCAGCCACGTTCCAACATTTTGTAAACGATATTTTCCGCGATGTTTTGGATCAGTTTGTAATCATTTACCTCGACGACATCTTGATATATTCTCCTTCCTTAACATTACACCGTGAACACGTCAAAACCGTCCTTACTCGTCTAAGACAACATCAGTTGTACGCCAAGTTGGAGAAATGTGTGTTTGAGACACAATCCGTGGAATTCTTGGGATTCATTTTATCTCCTTGTAATATCCAAATGGACCCCAAGAAAGTGGATGCAATCCTACGTTGGCCTACACCCACAGATAAGAAAGACATACAACGGTTCATAGGATTCGCAAACTTTTACAGAAAGTTTATCCGTAACTTCTCTAAAGTGATCCAACCCATTTCCTCCCTAACCTCTAAGGATAAAGCATTCGTCTGGACAACTGCAGCTCAACATGCATTTGACTTACTAAAGACTCGATTTACCACGGCCCCGATATTGATTCTCCCTGAACCTTCCAATTCATTTACCCTGGAGGTGGATGCCTCAGACACGGCTGTAGGAGCAATTTTGTCACAACGACACCTGAAAGACGAACAATTGCATCCGGTGGCCTTCTTCTCTCGAACCCTATCCTCGGCAGAAAGAAACTACGATGTGGGTGAACGTGAATTGTTGGCAATCAAGCTGGCCTTAGAAGAATGGAGACACCTATTAGAAGGGGCTAAGTATCCAGTGACCGTCTTCACGGATCATAAAAACTTGGAATACTTACGTAAGGCTAAAAGACTACAACCAAGACAGGCTAGATGGGCATTATTTTTTACACGATTCCAGTTACACATAACCTATCGACCAGGTTCCCGCAACCTCAAGGCCGATGCTCTCTCTCGTATGGCAGAAAAAGAAGACCAATCTCTCAACACCCCGGGTAATATTCTACCTGCTGGAAACTTTTTGGCTGTCACACAAACCATTTGGGAAAACATACGGACACATTCTTCTCCCTCCTGTCTACCAAACCAATATCCCGTAACCCCAAGTCAAGGTCTTTTTTATTATAACAATAGAGTTTTTGTTCCACCTGAAGCACGCTTACAGGTTCTCCAGTTCTATCACGACTCTCCAGCAGCCGGCCACGGGGGGGTACAGCAAACCAAAGACCTCATCTCACGCATGTTCTGGTGGCCTAAACTACAGGATGAGGTATATCGATTTGTCAAATCCTGTGCCGTCTGTGCCCGAGCAAAAGAAGATCACCACAAACCATCAGGTCTTCTTCAACCTCTACCAGTACCTACCAACCCTTGGACAGATATATCCATGGATTTCATCACAGATTTACCAAGCTCCGGACATCATACTACCTTAATGATTGTTGTAGATCGATTCTCTAAAATGGCCCATTTCATACCACATACCAATCTTCCTTCTGCCAAAGAGACCGCCGAACTTTTTATACGAGAGATCTTCCGTCTGCATGGACTTCCTGAAAATATAGTTTCCGATCGAGGTTCTCAATTCACATCTCGATTTTGGAGATCCTTTTGTACAGAATTACATATACAGCGTGCTCTCTCCACAGCTTTTCACCCCCAGAGTAATGGTCAAACAGAACGTACCAACCAGACCTTAGAACAATACCTACGCTGTTTCACGACCTATCTCCAGGATGATTGGTTCAGATATTTACCCTTGGCGGAGTTTGCTTACAACAATCACATCCATAGTTCTATTAAGATGTCACCTTTCTTTGTCAACTATGGGTTTCATCCGTCTATGCTCCCGGGAGCCCCTATTCCCAGTGTTGTTCCATCAGTCACGACCCATGTCAAAGACCTCACACATACTTACTCCCTACTTCGAAACACCCTAACTCAGTCACAACTACGATACAAAACGTTTGCGGATCGTCATAGGCTTATTGCACCATCTTACAAAGTGGGTGACAAGGTCTGGCTATCAACTAAACACTTGAAATTGACATGTCCTACCAAAAAGTTTGGTCCAAGATTCATAGGTCCTTTCGTAATTACACAAGTAATATCACCATCTGCCATGAAACTCGACCTACCCTCTTCTATGAGGATACATCCCGTGTTCCATGTGTCCCTACTCAAAATCTGGATAGAAAATACCTTTCCCGGTAGATTCGTGTCACCCCCTAAACCTATAGTCATAGATGGCGTGGAGGAATATGAGGTGGAACAGATCCTGGATTCCAGGTTGTATCGTGGACAGTTACAATATCTTGTTCATTGGAAAGGGTATGGTGCTGAAGACAGATCCTGGGAACCAGCTAGAATGATTCACGCTGATACTTTGATTCACGACTTTCATGAACTCCATCCCGATCGACCAGGTCATTGGCGAGCCCGGAGGTCTCGTCCTCGGAGGGGGAACTGTCATAACTTACCTCGCAGCAGATCCCCAGAGTATCCTCTCCTAATCGCGCACCCGGCTGTACCTGATTACACACAGCCGGGGACGCGCGTTTCTCCACTATCGGAGCTCAGGCGCGCCCCCGATGACGTCAGCACGCGACTAGCGGGAACATTTAAAAGTGCTCCTCACAGTAATACCTGTGCTTGGTGATTCTCGTGTTTTCCCTGAACTCCTGGCGTTTTCCTATACTTGATTACTTGTTGCCGATTTGGATTGTTCCCTGGATTATTCTGATCTTCTGGTTTCCCTACTCCTGGTCTGTTATCCGTTTTGCTGCTTTTCTGTGTATGACCCTGGATTGTTTAAACGTTTATGAAGATTGCTGATTCCCCTGATTCTGGATTGTTTACGAAAATAAAGTTTGCCGATTCCCCTGATCTTGGATTTGTACCCGACTATTCTATTTTCGCATACCCTGGTTTATCCTGCATAGCGGTCTCTCACTCCTCCTTATATCTGATTATCACAAGGAGGGAAAAGGTGGCCATATTGCATTGGCCGCGACAGTGGTCTGGCACACAGCGGACACTGCACTGCTACTTTTCCTGATATTGTTTGCTATTTGATACACACAAACATAAACCCTTACAGACAGTCACACTTACACACACAGTCACACAAACATACAGAAATACACACACACGTCCGGAAGTACACACCCACACACTTAATTACACACCTAAAGTCACACTTGCAGACACACACACAGTCACACTTACAGACACACTTAAACACAGTAACATGTACACTGTCACACACACATACACGCAGATTTTTTTTTTAAATGCTATTTGCAGAGAGGTCGCTGGTTCAGACCAGGCAGTGCACACACATGCATAAATACACACAGTCACACTTAGACAAAAAGTTACACATTCACACTTACAGATACACTTACACACAGTAACACATGCACACTGTCATACATGCAGGCACACTTACATATATACACATTTTTTTTTTAAATGCTGTTTGCAGGGAGGTGGATGTACACACATGCAGAAATACACACACTTACAGGCATTGCAGGCACACTTGCACACAGTCACACTTACACAGGCACACTTACATACAGACACACTTACACACATTTACACTTATACAGTCACATGTGTGGAGGTTGCACACCAAATAGAAGCTGAGGTTAAAAAACCAGCCATTATTGATTTCATGAGATAATACAAACATATTTATGTTTTTTTTTATTTTTTTTAGCCAGAATAATGACCGCACAAAAACTCTTGGGGTCATCAACGATGTTTATACCATGCAAAATATATAAATACAGAATCCAAATTAGGCTTTTAATAAAAAAAACAGAGTGCATCTGTCTCTCGGATTGAAAAATTAAAAAAAATTTTCTCAGTTTTATATCATTTTTGAATGATACATCTGCAAAGTACCATTCAAAAGTAATCCCGTGGTCTTTGTGGAGAAAAAAAAGGGAGAGATCTAATGCTTCACTGAGACGGCCTTGCAATGGTTGGTCACTCCTTGTGGTGTGTATGTGTTTTAAGGATGTAAGATTGGCGGGAGGGAAGTTTTTATGAATGTGAACAGTTAGGAAGGATGTCTGTGGAGCAGGAGTGAATGTGAACGCTAACATGAACAACTAAAAAGTGTAACCCTGTACTAGGCAGACATGTCAGTAGTATATGAACATAGTGTAAGCCGCTTGTCACAGCACAGCAGACCAGGATATAACTGAAGTATAAGATAAAGCCTTTTGTATGACATATTTTTAATTCCTCGTTAAGCATGTGGTGAAAATTTAAAATACGCAAGTAACAAACTAAACCATCTTCTACAGACCCAAATCTACCATATTAAAGTCAGCAATGCTGAGCTTCCTGCAGCTCCAACCAGTGGTTATTCACACACTTACACATTTGAGGTAACATTTTAAGTGAATAAAATTACAGTGTTAAGTGGGCCAGCCATTTATTTCAGTTCCACTGATAGTAGGCTGGCAAGCGTTACATAGTGACCTGAGAGTATTGCTCACTTAAACACTTCTGACGCTCCTACTATCCCTACGTAACCTGACTGGCTGAATACACGCTGATCAGTATAAATCAGTAAAAGGTGTTTGCTTCGGCAACGTACTTGTTTATACATCTCTAGCAATTGACGAGTTTTAGATGCCCCCAGTGGCCACATGGTGTAATACAGCTTTTAAAAAAACACCTGACAATTCTTCAAATAAGTCATAGAAACATAGAATGTGTCGGCAGATAAGAACCATTCGGTCAATCTAGTCTGCCCAATTTTTTTTTTTTGAGTACTTTTATTAGTTACCCTCGTTCCTGGTAAGGTCTTTGTCTGGAGCATCTCTGAGATTTTATTTTTCAGAAAGTACTGTATATTACAAAATATACTTTGATATACAATTGAATGGACAACACGGTGTCCATAATAATATACAGTTTTTGCTGGAAAATAAGACGACCCTGATTATAAGACGACCTCCCCAAACTTTGGATATTCCTTTAGGAAAAAAACTAAAAGCCTGAATATAAGACTACCCCACACTTCACCTTGTCTCTCCCTGGTGGCAAGTGGGGGCAGCCGGGGCATGTGATGCCCGACACTTCTGTCTATTATGACGGACAGCCGGTCCGTCATAATAGACGGAAGTGGATGCAGCCGGAGGATGTCTGCACGATATGCGCAGACATCCTTCGCTTCTGCCCGGCACTTCTGCCGGGTCCTTCCGGCTTCATCATAGCATAGAAATCCCGGCGGTCGTGCCGGGCGGCAGCAGAGGATGTCTGCGCGCACTGTGCAGACATCCACCGGCTGTTAGCGAGGGGGATCCAGCTCCCCTGCAGCTCTGCGTGGGACCTGGATCCCTGTCTTATAGTCTGACCTCGATTTGAGGTCCGATTATAAGATGACCTCGAATATAAGACAAGGGGTGTTTTTCAGAGCATTTGCTCTGAAAAAAACCTAGGATCTTTAATTCGAACAAATACGGTACTCTGGGGTCTATACACTAAAAGGGGAGATGAACATATCATCCCCCCAATTTATCTATACAATACAATCCCCCACTAAACAAACTCACTAGGTTTATCCCGGCACACTATATATATATATATTCATTGGTGAGCTTCCCTTACCTCACCTTTTAGTGAATATCTGTGTATGGCATACGGTGCTCAGATGCTCAAAACTGTTTTTGTTTTCTGGTCAGATACTTTTTTTTTTTTCACTTACACAATGTGTGTGGTGGTTACTTTATAACAGAGATTTGCTTCCTACTTCATTTTGCTTTGAAAACTATAGTTAATTTTTGTCCTGACACAAAATGTTTCATTAACACTAAATCTGAATACTTATTACAAGTGCAGGTTAAATGCTACAAATTTATGCCAAAGCAGCCATCATTTGCCAATAGAAAGTACTGGCTGCTGGTCATGAGAGTGGTCATTTAATGCTCTAGTGCAAACGTATGGCTTTGTTCTGTTTTGATGTTTATTTTGACACTATTTTGTACGTTGACAATCACTATAATATTCAGCATCTTTGCCACTATTAATATTGTTGGTTGGATCTGGTGTTTAGTGTAACACCAGCTCCAGTATATTTATTTGAATTGAACCACTTTTTAATTTTATTTTATTAGCATTCATTAAGAGCAAAAACCTACTCCTTGCTTCTAGTTGGTTTTATTTTTTAACAATTGCTGTTCTTTACGACATAATCCATAGTAAATTTTTACATCCTACATGACTAAACGGATACATTGTACTAAAAATGAATTATAGGATCATGGGCGGGGTCATCCTTTGTTTTTTTGCTTTAAGGGTTAGGGTTACTACAGTCTTGATAATTGAATTTTAAATCTACACAGCTGTGCGTTATGTTTGGTAAATGATTTATACAAAGGTTTAGAACAGTTTATGGGTAACCTTGGCAGGGCAGATGTTTGGGAACTACATATCCCATGATGTTCAGTCCTTCTTATGACTCTCTGAACATGGGACATGTAGTTTTTACATGGGTTAGCTGTCACTGGTTTATAGTTTTATGGTAACCTATAAATAATCTGCAGATTGGTGGAGGGTGACTATTAACAGTCCAATTTCAAATTCCCACCATCCAATGAAATATATGCTAAGTGACTACTGGATGTGACCATGTGTTACTTCAGGAAAATCTGTCTTTGTGTGTTCTGTGCATTAGTATTCACTGTGACTGTTCAATAGAGGGCACCAAAGCTCTAACAGTGCTCTGTCTCTGTTATGTTTAAAGCCAGCTCTATGGATACATTTAACCCCCATTTTTGTTCACATTCCACAATTACATTACTTTCTGCTTTGAGCCTGGCTCCTCTCCATCAAGAAAGGGAAGGGTATGCGGCATCACACATTTTAAAATAATGTTTAATTAATATTATTTAGTGTGCTATATATGTGGGGGTTTTGGCTATTGTTTCCCCTTTTCATCTATTCGGTTTCATGTTTGCTGTTGTTTACTGGCATTGCAATCCTTTTCAGACCAAAAATTTCATTTTTTTCAGTCTAACTTTTTTTTTAAAGTGACCGTACTACAGGCCACGTACCATGCAGTTGCTTGCGTTGAAGGGGGAGTGGACATTAATAATTTTATGAGGTAAAAATTCTATCTTTTGGCCAGGATAGAAGGCACAACAATATAATTTTGAGGGCCGACAATTGTATATCAATATTAAATTGTTCTTAAACTCTTTTTTTTTTTTTTTAAATAATCACATTAATAAATAAGTCATCTGTAGACTGCTAGAAAAGAAAGACTGCTGCTCCCATCAAAGCTATGCGGCACCTTTCAAAAATGGTACTATTATCGGAGTATTTGTCAGCTCCCCTTTCCTATTTGCATATTCCATATTCAAGGAATTGATTTTTATATTTTTCTCTCTATTTTGGTTTAACAATAGGATTCAGTGAGCTGGAAGGAGCCTGTGTATTTAGCTTATTTTCCTCTCGTAGCCCTTCAGTTTTTTTTAATTTGGAGGCACCTTTCCTGCAATCACACCTCTGGTCTTCATTCTGTTCTGAGATGGATCAGCCAGGGAAGCAGCTCTCCCACTGTCCTGCAGAGAAGGATGTGGAAGTCTGTTGTCTCTATGTTATCTCTCCCATGCTTGTCATTTTGTTCAGGCCTTTATATCTGAGGGTGCTGAGTTATATCTTTACACCCTGGTGTAGTCTTGATCACCATGAAGTAGGTTGTTAACATTGGGATCTGTGTCTGTGCCACTTAATTAGAGAATTTATCTTTTGTTGATGTTGTTACCTTCTTCTTTGGACAATAAATCATTCTACCCCCGGTGGGGTACATAGCCGTACCAGACCTGTTTAACAGGTAAATGGGCACAAATCTATATCAGTCACAGTCTAGATCAGTGTGTGTGTGTATATATATATTTATGTATATATATATATATATATATATATATATATTATTTGTCAAAGTTTTATAAGAGTACAACATTACAAAGGGAATAAGGGAACAATAAAAAAGAAATGGAAAATAATATACATATAGGCACACACGGTAGTCTCATAATGTACAGTACAAATCTATCCAAGACATTCCAACATTTCCAAAAACCGGGAATACAACAAAATAAGGGGGAAAGAGAGAGAGAGAGAAAAGAAAAATGGAAAAAAAAAAAAAAGACAGGAAAGATGAAATTGGAGCGGTAAATGTATTCCTGTTTATGCAAGCAATTGAGATCCCACTTTCCAGCACAGTGTATTTATATATTTTTTTTATGTGTCGCCATTAGTGTCTCCAAAATGAATTAAAAATGAATAGGCCAACCAACCTTCATATTTTATGTAAGGCATGGTAAACTCTCACCTGTGTCATGCAATGTTTACTAGGCCGCACTGTAAGCCCACTATGGTTTTACAGCTTTGTGGAATGTGTTAGTGCTTCATAAGTAGTGTTTAGAAATTAGCCATTAATATTTATATTCTATTAAATGGTCCACTTGGTGTCTGTTTATATCTTGAAGTAATTAGGCTATATACCAGAGTATGGAAAGCCTCCTTATGTGCACCTGCAAAATAACTGTATGTGGCACGTTATGCCAAATTAGATGTCACCTAGGAAAATTACTAGTAAATTATAGCTGAAATTGTACTTCTTAAAGAGGAAGGGTTTCTCTATCTAGATCTCTTTGGCCTGTAAACTACAACTATTCCAGTGAATTATAATGCATTTGTACATTCCAACCACATGCAATGCACTGTGAAAGTGCATTCTACCTGATGCCCAAACAAATAAACCATTTCAGGATCCTAATGTATAGCTTAAATGAAATGTTTAACCACATATAGATTACACTGTATTCCAGTCCCAGCTAATGCAGGCTCTATGATTTAAAGCTGCCAGGATGCCACAACTCTGAATTCACTACTCACTAGGAGTATTGATAGAGACCAGTAAAAGTAAAAAGTAAACATAAAAAATGTAAGATCTTTTTCCAAATACCGAATTTTATATATATTTGTGTATTCGCACTTTGAAATACTGTAAGAGGCGAGCACCTGCTCTGATTGGCTGAGCGCACAGTGATACTTCCAGCACGTATCAAGTGCCAGACCATTTCTGTCTCTGCTGAGAAGTAGAGCTGAATGCAAAAGTTTAAAAAAAAGTTTATTACAAATCAAATTTTTTTAAATAAATGAATAGTACAATATCATACAGACCAGTGGCATTAAATAAATAGTATGACTAGAATATTAAAAATCAGTCAGATTGATGGGTAAATACTCTTTGGAACAGAAATATTTAAGTCAATGCTTGACAAATATATTTGTAGACGTTATGAGAATAGAATTCTATGTAAAACTATTACCAATGTTAAGAGTAAGCAGTTGGGCATTTGGGAGCCATAATTGCCTGGGGTTTGTCAAGCTCTGATGTAAGTTGACTGAGCCCTTAATTTTTCATGTTCCCTTTCCTCCTCATTTTAAGCAGGAACATTTTGAAACTGTATTGCATAATTCCTAATTTCCACAAGGAAATAAGTTGGTTCACAGTGGGACTGTCCAGCTCCATGATGTAACTTCACGTTCCAGTGTTACTTGTCTTCACATGCTAGAAGTGTGTGTCTAGTTAGGGCATTAACATCGCAGAACTTGCATTTCAGTTTAATTAGCAGCGGTTGTCAATGTGGAGTCAGACCCTGTGCGTTTTGCACAATGTCATAATGACCTTCCTGCAGGTATAGCCATAACCTTTTCAGTAAATGGAGAACCAGCTGTACAGCAGATTTTTAATGGCCGGAAGACGGAAAACAAACTTGACATTTTCCATTTTCGCCCCCCTGTGTATAATTTACCAGTTTGTTTATTTCAAATTGCAGCAGGAAAATAATTTTTCTGTTTTCTGCTGGGAGTTGGGCCTCCTTTGCTAAAATATAACCCGTCTGCTAATTTTGACACTTCATCAACATTTTTACTTGGGCTTTTATGCCAACTTAGGGTCATGAATTGTGTTTCTTGCATTCTGCTAAGAGCTGGGTTGTATATTCTAGTCTGTTACGCTTACCTTGGGTATTCGTGCCAAAAGCCTTTGGTGGCTAGTAAATGTCATCCTTTTCATTCTTGTGTAGCATTCCTGCTGCCAACTCTCTAGACTCCAAATTCTTTCTGTCCTCTCCCTGATTCATCGCCACACTTGGCTGTTACAATGATTTAACACAGACTTTGCCCATACTTGTTTTTAAAGAGACTGTTTGTTATTATGTGGCACAGTAGATATTTATTTGAAGGATATATAGATTACATTGTAGTTAAGATGACAGAAGTATTATTCTTCAGGAACCACTATGGCTGTGATAATTTGCTTCTGTATAAATTTGCATGATAGATATGGTGCTCAGTGTCTTAAGAGAACCATTACAGTGCAAGCATCTTTTACCGTCATTTGTAACCGTATTGACCATATCTACAGTTAGATCGTGAAGCAGCAGTTCTAGACACAGTGCAGAATAGGAAATGCTTGGAATCATTATAGCAAATCAATTGTTGCGAAATATTATTATATAGCTGTCCATTGGCAACCTGGATGTTAGTTGGGACTCATCACATTAAGATATAGCACAGCAGGAGATTGTGTATACTAGAGAACTACCAAAGAAAAGACCATCCTAGGTCACCCGTTCTCTATCTCCCCTTTGATTTCGAAAAAGAAAACGCTGCCTTTTTTTGCTGACTTTGAAAGAAATGCCTCACTCCTGAATAAACAGATGCAAAATTCAGCTTTGGAGTTTTTCCAACTATATTGGTTCTTTTTAGACAATTTAATAGTGCTAAGCAGAGGGTTTTTTGAGTTATGTGTAATGAATGTACACATTCATATATCTGTCTTTTGACAAGGTGTGTGATAAATAGCATTTGGTGTTAATATTTTTGTTTGCTGTTTAGTGAGAAGCTTCCACATTCAAATACCTGGTGACATTACAAGATTAGGTAAAACCAGAGCTAGAGGTGATAAGTGCTACTGGGATCCTGGAGATAGACTTATTAAGCATCAAATGGTATTGGATAATGTTTGAACTTGTTTCATCAGTTTGTTCTGTCATGATTGTAAATTGCTGATAAAATGAGGAAATTTAATGCTGTGTATAACATGGCAGCCCCATTTTAATATGTGCCTAATGCCATCTATATATTTACAAGCTTTATGGCTAGCAAATTAATAGTTAGGTGTGTATATTGAAAGGAATTGTATCTTCCTTCTTCCGGATCCAGTGATTCTTTGGCATGGCCCGTGCGGGGGGAGTGGATGGTGCGCCTGCACACTCACCCAGAATGCTGTGCGATTTGCTCCTCTGCAAAGCGTACAGAGATAGTTTGCACAGCATGCACAATGAGTGTTCATGTGCAGCATTGGATCCGGGAGAAGGTAAACTATTTAATTTGTTATCTACAAGGGTAGCAAAAGTATATAGATGATGCTAGAGAACATTGTCATTTAAACTTGGCACAGTCCCATAACCGATATAAACACATTGTATATTGATAAAACAAATTCTGTATTTAATCATAAAATATTGAGTGTGATACAAATAAGCTAGACTCTCTCACTCCCCCCCCCCCCCCCCCCAACAAGACTGTTCGATTTAATGAGGCATTTTGATGTTTTACATGTGAAGACCTCATCCTGTTTGAGATAGGTGTGCACAACCTATTTTGTTACTGAGCTATGGAGGGCTGACGTCTATTGCCATGTCTTCATGGCCTCAAACCAACCATATCCAGATGAATTTTTCTGCTTCAGTGCATTGGTAATGGATTGGTCCATTAGGGACCATGATGTTGGATTTCAAATGTCATGGTAAAGCAGATTTATGCACATTACAAATTATTGTGGTGGTTTATTTTTTTAATTAATGCTTTTAGGTTAGCTTTAACCCTGTCTTATTAAAAAAAAAAAAGTACATAAAATATATAATAATAAGATAAAATATTCCCATGTTGGAATGAAAGGTGAGGTTATGTTTTTGCTCAACTATATTTATTTTATTTTTCATTGACCACTGTCCATTCAGTACTTTCATTGCTCTCTGGTCCTGTATATTACACTGCAAATGCTTAATCTGTAAAGAGATGGTACGTTCCTGCTTCAGTCACCACTTTATGCGTTGTCACATTTCTGATGTCAGCATTTCACTTTGCACCGTGATAAGTAATTACATCCGTTTTTGTGTTCTGCAGGGTCATGAAGTGTCCAGTGCTGCTCTCAGACAGCCGTCTACATCTTTTCTTGCAAACTCAGCTAAGTTCAGAAGAAATTGAAGCCTGTGCATCTGGCTTAACCACATATTCTGTTTTTGAAGCAATCCGTAAGTTTGCCACCTCGAACCGCCGGTTTCCTGTGGAAGAAGAAGAGAAAACAAGTCATTACTTGGATCCTGAAAGGTACTTTCATGTGTGGTAGCCTCTCTTATTTTGTGTTGTTGGTGTAATACTCGGATAATGAAAAAATTAATTGACTGAGATTTTATTGAGCTGTGACAGCTTCTCATAAGAGTCTTAGCACACCTCCACACTGAATTAATGGATGCAGTAGAAATTCAATTATCTGCATTCTGATTATGTGAATTTCATTTAGTCAGACTTGAATTATTCGCGTTTAAATTATCTAGCTAAGAAGAAAAAAAAAATCTAACCACAGTCCAAATGGCTAATTAAAAGTCCAAATTTCCTGTGTCTCTTTCTGACTGGAGATAATTAAAGTTCTCCTCTGCTACTCAGGCCTTGAGTGTGTTTTGAAAACCAATTTCCTCATTTTGTAACCCCCTCCCTCCTACCTCTCACTAGTCTATCTCCCCCATCCCCCTTCTGCTTTACCTCCTTTTAATACCCACATGTTGGTTTTTTTTCCCCCCACAGTTCATCATCAAAACTTGAACACACAAGTGACGCCTGTTTCCTGCGTGGATGTAAACTAGGACAACCCCATGGAGAGACATGGGCAACTATTTTGGCACCGTCACCTCCGAAATAGATTGCTTATTTACTGCCACAAATTCATAAGTGCAATTCTGCCCTATGCAGATTCAGTGTCTAGGATTATATCCCCAATGGAAATTACTATTAATTTCACACTGATGATAGAATATAATCTTTTCCTAAATCGTTTCAAAGTGCTGCAATTTGAAAGTGCGAAGAGGAAACCTCAATTTTTAAATGTGGTTTGCTAAATCTGCAAGCCTGTCAGTGTGTACATGTGTGTGCATATATTGTGAAAGGTGATTTTCTCAAATCATAAATAAAGCTATGTATTAAAGCTTTGAGAGCTTGGAATGTATTCTCTGATTTGTCACCTGAATGGCTTTTACAATGAACTTACTGTCTTAATAATTCTATATTTATTATAAATATTCTTCCCATTTGTGTGATTTCCCACTCTTGCGTGAGACCACCAAACATTTAATATGTTTTGAGTGTTGCTTTTATAAATCCAGGTATCTAAAGCTATGTTCAGTGCAACGTTGTTTAACTTGGCTCTATCCCACATTCTGTTCAATACGTGTGTATGTTATATTGCATAATAATAAAAAAATCCTATTTAAACCTGTTTCCCATTTAAAACTATAAAACACTTTTTTGGCATAGTTTGGTTTTTTTGCTCAAGATTTTTTTTTAAATTTTCTGTTGAGTTTATATATGGTCAAGTCATCCTGCTAGAATGTGAAAGTGTGTAGTAGAGAAATTTACTTATTATTGCCATTACTTTATCTGATAGTCCGTTACATTTAATTCTGTTTTATATAAACTGTATTGCAATTCGTAGTGTCATAGCTGGTGCCGGCATATCTTACATCACTGTTACTTTGTTGTGTAAATGTAGTTTGTTTTTTCATATTGTAAATGTGTGTTTATATGAATAAAGGCATAAACAACTAATTTGTCTGGAGGTCGTGTAAACTTTTGCTTGGTACACTTATTTGTAATAAAAAAACTCTGTATAAAATTCTGTATTAATAACGGTACAAGTATTATTTTATGATATAAAATAATTTCATCATCAGATTGCATTGTTGGAGTTTGCTAGAATTGTTTGTAACTTTTAATTATGTGGATGATTTATTCTGTTAGGAACACCAAGGTCCGTTTTATTAAAGGAGAATTGTAAAAAGAAAATTACATTATTTTTGATTGGTATTTCAGTTTTGGTATTGCAATTAAACCTACAGAAAACGTTTCCTCAAAGCTAAAAAAGTTGTTTTAACAGGGGTAAATGGCAGTTAAGATTCTAGCATTTAAGATAACACAATACGGGGCCCTTAAAACTTGTTAGTGCTCAAAATACTTGCTATGAGGATTATTTGAATTCCTATTAGGATCAATATAGCGAGAGAAAAATAAAATCACTGAAATGTGCTAAATTTTGTGTTATTTCAATTTATGAAATGTTTTTTGGATATACACATCCAGACAATTTTTTTAAAATATAGTTTAGTACTGTAAAATACAATATCCCATACAGAAAGCAAGGCTCTACTATTACTGTTAAATGGTTTCCTTTTTTATGTGCAATTAACACTCATTCACTAAATAACTTATAGTACATCATTGTGTGACCTAATCTCACTGGTAATATGTAATACACATGGCAATAAAAGCAGCTACCAAGAAACCTTAACTTATCAAGCAAGTGCTACAACTTGAGAGAACATACAATACTAGCAACAATTTGTTTAGAAAGCTTTATATAACCGATTTCATAATGTTACAAAATGCATCTGCAAATGCTTTTATATCTACATTTTTTTTTAAAGCACATTGGTATTGATTCTATGGCTGAAAACAGCTTGAAAGGCGTTTAATATCGTAATGTAAAGGATCTGGGACAAATATTCTTGAAAGCAACTTGTATTTGAGTTTTATTTATTATTCATCAAAACAGTGAGATTGCTTCAAGTGCAGAAGACTATTATTAAAACTCCCAGTAATGCCAGGTGATTCCCGATCGCTGTGCTTCTTACCTCTGTAGTTGTGCAGTTCTTCCGCATCAGCCGGTGAGCTTGTCGTGTACCAGCAGCCAGTGGTAGCACCTCTTCCCTGCACGCAGGCGCCCACGCCTGATCCAGCAGCTCGATTGATGAACAGATGGGATGGAACGCTGGTCGCGAAACGGTAACCCATAGCAACCAATGCTTCCCATGGTAACGGTAGCAATACAATGGAGCAGACAGTGAGGCTGCCAGCAGATGTGCAGATGGATGGAAGTGTGCAAACACAATTTGCAATGTGCTGTAAATCTACCCATGTGCTGATTGACGAGCGTCAGCCATTCGTATAAAGTACCTTAAAGGGACTCTGTCACACCTTGTTAGCATTGGGAGTGCAGAACATAACCCACGGTTTATTCACTGCCATAGCAGAATTATAGTAAATGCACGGGTTTAAGACCAAAATTATTTTTAAAGTAATCTGTGTTGTCTTCTATTTACAAGCTTAGCTTGTGGCCACTTATGCATACCATTACAAGGGGAATCATTTTTGCACATGGTGAGACGAGTCGATGCAGAAGCATTTTAAACAATGCATTTAAGGTTTAAAGGACAACTGAAAAAGTTTTGTTTACTTGAAAGATTGCATCAAGTGTAGGCAGTTTAAATAAAAATCCATTAATGAAAGAATACAATAGTACCTTATTAAGCTCTTTGTGCTCCTTATATCTGTATCAGGAGACCGATATATGTGTAGAATCAAGTGATTATCAGGAGGGGAGAGGAAATGAAGGTGCGATTTTTCTACGTATTGGGGGATCTGAGTGAGGTCCTTGCTGGGCACCCGGTGAAATTGTCTGCGGTATCATTATTGGATTAAAAAATTACTTGTGAACAATTTATACAGGAATTTAAAAAGTCAGTGGCCTCAGCCTGACATGGAAAATGTAGCCGATGCTCAAAGCGAACACCGGCTACATGTGATTTTTGGTAGAGATCCGCAGGTCTATTAAGATCATGATCGGGTCTCTGCAATTGTGGAACAAAAAGAGGTGTTTTGTCAATTTAACACTGTTCACTTTTTCTTTGACTGTTCTGTCATATAGATTTTGTTTGGGAAGGTTTAAACTCATCACACCTATATTGGATCTACATGATCTCCTAATTGCAGTTCTCTTTTTTTTTTTTTTTTATTCATAGTGATTAAAAACATCTCTGTGGGTGTTTGTGCCCCCTTCTGATCTCCATCTGAAGGGGCAGCTGCTTCTTTGGCTTTTGTCTTCATTAATTCTTTTCTTATTAGTTTGTTATTAAATTTATACACACTTCTGTAGTTTCTTTTCTTCAGTGCAGTTAATATTTGTCTTGTAACATGGAAATCAGTTTGCATTAAAATTCTAGCTAACTGATTGTTGTATTACCTACAGACAACATACTGTTATGTAAACATTACTTATTACTCATCTATTCTTCCAACTAGTCATATTTGAACTTAATTTGAAAATGTGTATTGTTATATTTCTTATAACTTTAACCTATTTATATCTTTACATACCTTATTGTATAGAGGTGTACATTTCTGGTCACGGCCATTTTGAATGCAAACAAAGCTTCAGCAACTGCAGATAGTGCAAGGAACAAGTTACTAAGAAATTTGGCTTAAATTATGTTCTGTAGAAATCCAATCTTTATATCCAATCCATGGATACCAGAAAACTGCTTTCCTCAGGAGGGAATAAGACTTATGATTAAGCACGGGTTACCGTGCGAAAAGCGTTAAGTGTTTCTGCTATTTCCCACTTTATCTGCTTGAATATGTTTTGTATTCCTATCACGTTTGAAGCTTAAAACCACTACCTTTTTTACCTGGAAAATGTGAGTGCGCTCTTCTGTGTTCCTGTTTTTGATTTTGGCTGTTTGCCGGGCGCTGGGTTGGCGCCTTTGGAGTAGCACCTCACCAGAAGCCGCAGAGGGATTACCGGTATTTCTACTCGGTTGATACGGTGGAGCCCGGTACCTCATTCTGTTCTTCTAAGTGGTAAATAGAAGTGTAAAATAGATAAAAGACCCATTCTTATTTTCAAAGTACCATTGTTTTTCTTAAAATATAAATTTTGTGTATATGTCTAATACCAGAAATATAGACTTGTTAGTAAATGGACGGTCAATGGAAGTAATGACTGGAAACTTTACAGCTCAGTTAACAATGCGTAAAAATGACATTATATGACAGTCTTTAGGAGAGATGTAATAATATTATTTTTACATGTGAAAGGATCTAAATCATTGTAGGCCAGAGAGGACTGCAATATATGGCTGATAAATCATTATGTGACCCTTTGAAAATATCTTTCAGGTCAGTTTTTCATGACACCAGGAGATGAGAGATCTCCACATCTCTCTGTTTTCTGAAGTGAAACATATTGTAGGTTATTCATAAAGCACAATTGAGGGGCAACGTACTAAAAGTTGAATGACCAGCAGTACAGTCCATTGGTTTCCGTGGTGATTGCTGTACAGCATTTTCCATAACCCCAGTCGTCCTTTCTTCATGTGATAATGGATGTACTCTTCCGAGTTTATTTTTTGCTGGAGACTGCTCTCTTATAAAGCTAAACAAATCTCGACTAGGCCTTAAAAATGTAACAATGTCCTGAAATGATTAATATTTCCTTTCAAGAATTTGATTGTGACTGAAAGTGCACATTAAACAAATATCAATAATACTCTTGCTGCACATACAGATCTTTAGGATCCAGTTTACAGATCTCTGCCATAAATCTAGTGGGTAAAGTCCATAAGCTTCTTAGAAGATCCACTCCTTCACACCTGATTCCTACAACACAATGACCGATGCGGCACACAGACTCAGAAGAGAATGGAATAGTAGTTGGTCTAATGAAGCTTATTTTCTGTATGTCGTACATGTTTTTATTGTAAGGGGAATGCATTTATTTTTTACTGTAAAATAAATTCCACTTTTTATGTAGTTTTATATTGGAAATAAATTAACAGGGGCCTCTAAATTCAGTGACATTAGTGGGAGGGAGTTTGCGCCCTCTGCAGGCTACAATGTGTTATTAACCTTTACTGTGAAATCAGATGTCAAGTGCTTGGACTGCACATATCTAAAAAAACACATTTTGGACATTGTAGGTAGAACTTTAACAAGGCAGTTCCACCAACAGTGTCTGTGATTAGTTTTTTTTTTTCCAGATAAGGACTAATGGTAAACTACAGGAGAACTGTACATTCTTTTAAAGTAAAATTAAATGCATGCACAATAAACAGAATATAAGCTTCTGATGAATGATACTGAATTGAAAATGCTTCATTTTTTAGGGGCTTCTCTATGCTCTTAAATAATTTGTTTAGTGAAAAAAAGTATATATAAATATATAGATAGATAGATATTTATATATGTGTTTTGGCTCTTGTTTTATTATTCACCAACACAGGGGTTTTCTATCACTTGTCCATGTACCACTGATGCTTGTCAGGATGATGTGGATGTTTCTAATTCTCTGTTGGAAGACTAGAATCTTGATGACAGGACTGCAGATTGTCAGACCTCCTGCAGGGGTGGGTTTAATTGGTTGGACCATTCTGTGAAGGGATGTGTCATGTTCACACTACATCTGGTAGGCTGTCGTATTTACTGACTCTCTGCATTACAGGGGTAAATCCAGAGTGAGTTATAAATCCTTTCTTTGCAGAGTAAAAAAAATATAAACAAATAGAAATAATTGTACGAGAATACGTGTAATTTTCAGGGGTAGGCACCATCATTGTTCATGATGTACATTTACTGATCATGGACAATTTAATGATGCTCCATAGACCTTTACTGATCTTGCTACAGTCACTTTTGTCTCTTACCTTCTGCCTATCTTTATGTGGTTCCACTTTGCTTCTCACAGTCCATCCATCCTGCTTACTGGAGCTTGACATATCATGTGATGCAATGTGGATAGATGGACTGCCATACCCAGAAAGTACTGCATGGGGTAAAATAAATGGTGCATAAGACTTTAACACTGTATTTTTGATCCATATAAATCATTTATGATTCTATGTGATTAATAAAGATATAAATTAAAAAAAAAAAGACATTTAAAAACCTGAAAAATATATAATAATAGCTTATTCAACAGTAAGTAAAAATGATTTAGAAAATAAGTGAATAGCAATGATATGCTTACATATATACCAATGTACAAACAACCAATTTGACCCTTTATTACTTGATAATAATATTTACTTACAAAGAGTTTTATATTGAAAAGTGAGATGATGGGAGTCTACCCTAAGGTGGTATTCTAAAGCTAAAAATGAAAAGCGATCAATGAATTTATGTAAAGATTGTTGAGATGAGTATACTATGTAGATTTAATTAGTAATCAGTCGATATAGTAATTAAGCCCAAAATAGGGTTAATTCCCTGTATTCACAAATGCCATTCAACAGAAGCAATCTGCAAAATATTACATTGGTTATATATTATACATAATTATTAAATGTATTAGTAATAACTGTGCCCAAGTAAAAAAATAACGCTAACATAAATTCGTTGTTGGCTTATTGTTTATGCTAGGAGTTTGGTGTTACAGTTTCAGTACTCCAGGGGTGTGCAGTGTGGAACCTGAATGGTCCAGATTACTTTGGTACGTACAGGCCATACTGCATTAATGGCAGCCTTGCACTTTGCTTTGATGTTTCTATATTTAATAATTCAGATAGTGGGAGTACCGGTAAGTCACAATTGATTTAGAAACTTCAAGTGGTATAAGGGAACAGGAAATCTCAGTACAAGAGTATTGGGTGGTCTTATAGGAAACAAGGTGTAAAAGGAAGAGATCGAGTGAGAAAAGACTCAAACTTGCATTTTTATTAGTGTTGAGCGAACCCAAACCGTACTGTTTGGGTTCGTACCGAATATTACGGTGTTCGGACCCCGAACCCGAACACTCCACTGTATGTTCGTGTTGGAGTTCGGGGTTCGGCTATAAACCGAAAGTCTATAAACCGAAAGACATTCGGTTTATAGACTTTCTTTTTATAGAATAGCAATAGCATTACATGTATTCTATAAAACGAAAGTCTATAAACCGAATGTCTTTCGGTTTATAGACTTTCGGTTTATGGAATACATGTAATGCTATTGCTATTCTATAAACCGAAATAGAGTCCCCATTCATAAGAATAGGTCAATTGACCTATTTTTATGATTGGGGACTCTATTTCGGTTTATAGAATAGCAATAGCATTACATATATTACATCTGAGAGTCAAATAGAACCGTCAACTACTGTGCTTACAGCGCACTTTGAAAAATTCTAATAGTTTTGGGTGGTAAATAGTACATTTGCATCTTGCGGTGCACTTCATATCTGAGAGTCAAATAGAACCGTCAAATACTGTGCTTACAGCGCACTTTGAAAAATTCTAATAGTTTTGGGTGCTAAATAGTACATTTGCGTCTTGCGGGTCACTTCATATCTGAGAGTCAAATAGAACCGTCAAATACTGTGCTTACAGCGCACTTTGAAAAATTCTAATAGTTTTGGGTGCTAAATAGTACATATGCGTCTTGCGGTGCACTTCATATCTGAGAGTCAAATCGTACCTTCAAATACTGTGCTTACAGCGCACTTTGAAAAATTCTGGCTACCTCCTCCTCCTCCTCCAGCGCCGCTTCCACCTACACCGCCACCTCAACCTATGGGTCACTTAGTATAAACTGAAAGAGAATACCCTGCACTCCAACCCTCTCTCAAATGGATAATTCTGTTGATCCTCCTGGCAGCCATACTTTAGATTTAGATTTATGTTCTTCCAAAGCTAAATTCAAAGATTCCATCTAGTGCTATTTTATGGCTCAGCTGTATTTTTAATTTGTATGTATTTTATGTTTTTTGAAGTTATTTCCCTATCCATATTTGTTTGCAGGACTACTTGTCCTACTCTTACCCACATTTTAATTCCTTTTGCAGCCCTCTAGCCCTTTCCAGGACTTTTTTAGAGGAATTTTAGTTCCCAAAAGTTCGTGTCCCCATTGACTTCAATGGGGTTCGTGTTCGGGGTCAAGTTCGAGCCCGAACCAGGAATTTTTTCCGAAGTTCGGCCGAACCCGCCGAACCCGAACATCCAGGTGTTCACTCAACTCTAATTTTTATACAAATTCCTCTCTGTTCAGCTCTCCTTTTAGTTGCTGATTTCAATCTATGATATATTATTTTTATTAAATGAATCAGCATAAAGTAGTAAGTAGTCCAGTATGTTAGGATCTACCATTTTAATTGATTTATATAGGATAATGTATGTGATTTGTATAGGAAGATTTGGTTATTATTAATAGGTGTTTCTGTTAATGATTGTATGTACCCTTACAAGATGTATTTCTTACCAACCTTAATCCACATAAGGATAAAAGTAGCGGTCATGAAAGCTAGTATCAATTACTAGTATCAACCAAACTGTTAGAATATAACGAATCATTAACATTATTGTCATTCGTAGTGGTTCAAACGCCGATCAGGCACTGTTTCTTATGTTTAATACGTATTACAAGTAATTGAAGATTTATTCAGTATTATGTAATTATATTTCTCACTGTTGTATTACACTAATCATTCCATGTTTTAAGTTCATTATCATCCCAATAGTATATATTGCTGTGTTCACATAATGTTTCAGCCTCCCATCCCGCACTCCACGTTTTATTTATTCCACACTCCAATCTTATGTATATTTATGTTTTGTGTTTTCATTTTTTTGTCCAGACTATCACTTATAATATGAGCTCTGATGAATCCTACATATAGGTGAAATGCGTCAGGTCCAAGAAGATTTTTGTTACCATCTGATTATTCAAGTGTTAACTTCATTCATTCATTATTGATACCTGTTCTTGTTATATGTTAATAGTACCATTTATCTGGACTACGTGTAATATTAATGAAACATATTTATCTATGATATTTGTATGTATACTGTGTATGTGTACGCCACCAGTGCTCACTTCAGTTCTTCTCCAGTTCTATCACCTTTCTTTTAGGGCTTTGGAGTTAATAGTAGCTTGTTTTTGTTGTGTCTGGTTCTTTCTCCCACTCCTCTTTGAGCCTATTTTTCTTTCTTTGTTTCTTTCTTTGTTTCTTTCTTCACTTTCCTTCATTGACGCAGACTTATACTTACCTTCGCATTTTATATATGCCTATCACATTAGATGGGCCCTAATGCTCAATCATGTAATCAATCATGGATTAAATTGTTAACATGCAACACACATGTGAATAAAGAAAAATCTGTCTTTTTAACTAATTGATGAAAGGAAAGCATAGCAATTTTAATAATATTTTCTACTGCTTATTTCAATGTATGTTATTGTTGTAAGTCAAGATCTTCATATTATGGCCGTTTGGACATTATATATCTTTAAGGAGGAAACAGATGTTCCAATACTGTCAAGGCAAATGCTAGTATTTGGTACTCTAATTTTAAAAGTATACTCAGTACTACCACCTCCCAGCCCTTCCCATGACCTGGATATTACTATCAGATTTTACTTACTCTTGTAAACCTTGAGAGAGTTGAAGTGGGTCAGAGAAAGAGAGCAGCTCGGGTAAAGTTTTACATACTCAAATGGGAAGAGGTGACAAGGCTGGAGGAGAACCTTAATCCACATAAGGATAAAAGTAGCGGTCACGAAAGCTAGTATCAATTAATGAAGGAAGCAATATAGGGAGGGGCCAACGAGTGAAGGGCTTCGTAGGGTGAAGTCTGGCATCCGCATTTTGTATAGATTGCAGGGGGAAAAAGACCAACCAGAGGTGAGCCATACATACTGAGAGAGGCAAAAATGGATAGAGTGTGGGAGAATGTTGGTTTAGGTTGATAGGTTGACCAAAGTGGGTAGGGTTTCTGCTATCGGACCGCTTCTCTCCTATATTACCCTTTAAAAATGCTGGACAATGATAAGAACAAAATGATAAAAGAGATTTTAAGCAGGGCTCTTCAGCTAGTTGATCAGTCTGTTCTTGTTCATCTAAATTAATATGTAGTCCGCCCTCTATGCTCTGTACCTAGAGCTTCATAAATTGTTGGCGCTATATAAATACAATTCTGAATATGTTCCTATTAAGAAGCTGTTATTTATTTTCAATTCACTTATGCTATGAACGTGCAATCATGCTAGGCAGTTACAACAACTGTCGAATGTGTACCTCAGAGGAATATCCTTCCGCTGAAGAGATTTGTTTATTTGTACCGTAGTTTCTCTTTTTTTAATTTAAAGTTGTTCGTTTTCTAAGTTCTTTATCTGAGTCATACAGAACTCGGTAAAATCGCTGAGGACTTTAATTTGATTTTTTTTTTTTTCACAAAAGCAATTACAGAAAAGTGCAAATTTAACATCTGACATTTAACACCTCACAATGGCAGGGACCCTCTGTTTAAATGGGGCCTTTCCACAGAACAACAAGAGTCAAAAGGCCCTGTGTCATGAAGTAATGTAAGACACAATCTCAGCTGAAAATGCACAATGAATCGGGAAGGATTTATGTAATTAATTGACCAGTCTTAACCTGTTATCGTGATGTAAGGAATTTGGAACTCATTAATTTGGGCTCTGACAGATTTCATATTAGGCCTGGCAAATATGGATTGAACCTCTTATTCATTGTAGCAGCTAGAATTTTCATGACAGTGAGGATTAGTGAGGAAGACCTATTGCAGGAGTCAAAATGCCTCCCTTTGTAATCAACAGCACTGCTTTGAGTTAAAGGATAATGAAAAAAAAAGAAAGAAAAGAATGAAGAGCACATCATTGCATTGTATGAAAGGCTAGTGATAATAACGAAATATGCAGAAATTTACATTGAACACTAACATTCTTCAATAGATGAAAGAAACTTCTAGCTATCTGGAGCCCTGCTAATAGAGTCTCCTATCAGATTTTGAGGATTAAAGCCAAATGTGTGTTTTGTCTAATAAGCCTGAAAGAACAAGAACATGCTATAGTTTCTAAGATGAAAAACAGCCTTTTCAGTTCCTAAATGTATGTAAACATGCTTGGATATTAGACAATTAGATATAAGCCAATTGCATTAGGCAATTATAACACACACTAAACATTCCCGCCAAAATATTTTATATGTATGTAGGAGACTCTTTTATGTTCCCAAATCCTTAGTAAGACAGGGAAATTGTGGCCATCCAGCTCACGTTATTACAGTTTGCTTAAACCACAGCGTTAGTTGGCTGAGCATGGCTAGAAAGCCATGTACATTCTTTTATGGAAATAATGAGTTCAAAGAGTTGACACGGCCTCCAAATCCCCCAGATCTCAATCCAATCGAGCATCTGTGGGATGTGCTGGACAAACATGTCCGATCCATCAAGGCCACCTATCAAATTACAGGACTTAAAGGATCTACTTCTAACGTCTTGGTGCCAGATACCACAGCACACCTTCAGATTTTGGTGTCAAAAGGGACCAACACAGTATTTGGCAGGTGGTCATAATGTTATGGCTGATCGGGTTATGTCTCAGTTGTTTTGCCGTATGCTGTACATTGTGCTTCAGTTTACTCTGCATTTGTTCACACATTTGTCAGCTAGACAGTGAAGATGCTGTAAATTATACTATTTTTATGGCAATTACCTTCCAGGATATGTAGCAAATTTGTCAAATACACAATTAAAATAAGAATGTTTGTTATACCTGCCTTCATTACTGCACCAATACTCCTCCTCTTTATTCTAGAGATGGCTATACACTTTGGTGTATGAGCAGTGCGATTGGGAGTAAAGTCCCACTCCAGATTAAATTTGGAATCATTTAGTTCTGTATTTATATATAATATGTGTGTCTTTGTGTACAATAATTGCACTTTGTGCCCTTCCTGTTAAAGACTGCCTATGTAATATTTAGTTTATTATTCATTTATTTTTGCAGGCATTCTGCTGGGTGACATAGTATTACATAATGAGTACAAAGCAGAAATCAATGTCAAAGCTAGGTTTCTAACTTCCAGAGTCACCCTTTGAAGGTTATTATTGCAATCTGTCTAAATGTTCTTGCTGTAGATTGAATCTCAGCTGAGACTGCCAATTAGCACATTCTGAAATGAGATATGGTCACCTGACTCATGTCAAATGAGCTGAGATCACCAACTCATTTCACACTTTATGCTCGTGAGATGGTAATGATGACTCTCAGTCACTCTCCCCATTACCCAAAAAGATATCCTTTAGTCTAAAAAATCTGCTTGGAAAATTAACTCACTTGAAGCTTGAGGAAAATGTTATAAACTGAATAACACATTGTAACCTATGCGTAAAACAATATTATGGTACCATGGTGGGAGACTTATTTCTCCCCCTCCTCGTGTAACACAGAAGAAGAGTGGTGAAGGCAAAGATTGTCTTTATGTCCGTATTCAGGTCATATTTCAACTGCTTGTCATGAGTGATGGAGATTAAAATTTTAAACCTTTTTCACCTGAATTTTTTTGTATTCATGATAAACCAAGAGAGGAAAGACATTGGAGATGCCAATAATGTCTCACAAATCTCATTCAGTAACATGCGAAAGGGCATGAGGTGGAAGGGCCGACTGCCTTCTATTATTGTTCCATGTATAAGTCACTAAACCGAAACTGCTTTTTTGCAGCTAAGAATTAATATTGTTTGGCCTTGCTATTGCCTACACAGACTTAATATTGGCCTAAAGCCACATTTTTACCAGCCTGCAAGTAAAATACCATCTGAATGGCAACTCTACCTCCAGATACACTCACTCTATCCCGCTTTCACTTTAAATTAATCATTATCTAGAAACTGTGGCCTACAAAAGATAAAAAAGTGAAGAGTTACCGTACATTTTTCCCCACATAAAATGTGTCCAAAAAGTGGACACTGCAAGGTTTGTTGGGCCCATACAGCCTTATGTGTTTTGTCTAAAAGGCTTCAGCAGAGGTAAGTAAACAACATTAACTGTAGGGAACAATTAGTCTACGCCGCAAGGAGCCTCTTTTCATACAACTGGTTTGACTGAAAACTATGAACATATACAAGGTATATTTTGGTCATAAAGCATCACATATCATTCACAATGTATAATGTTATAGCTATTCATTTACTGGCTAACTGAAAGTTTGATTGCAAGCTTTCAAGAACAAATTTGCTAATAACCAAACATAGTTAACAGTTTTAAAAAAGGCAAGAAAAACACAGGGGTTTTGAAGAATGTTCTCAGCAGTAAATCAGCCAGTTTTACAGAGATCCAACAGATAAAATCATTAGACACATGATTTTATGACCCCTATAACCAGGGAGTGGAGTGACCATAGATGCTCTGACCAAACTAATTTATCTGAGAAGATTCTTCAATACCCTGTGCTTTTCCTGCCTTTTTCTTAAAGCTGTTATCTATGTTTTGTTATCAGGAATTTAGTTTTAGTCTCATTAAAGCCTGAGGAAGGGACCTAGCAACTTGGTCTTCAAAGCTTCCAATCAAACTTTCAGTTAGCCGATATATGGTATCATTTTAACAGTAATTTAAACATTCTGAATGCAGATCTGTGAGGGTGCAATGGAACATGCTCATCCTTGCACAAGAGCATTTTGAATAGTGCATGTGTAAGCACTTTCTAAGCAGGTTGGCACTATTCTGCACCAGCACACCCACGACACAAGCCATGCCCCACACATTTACCTGTACTTCCACATCCTATTCACCCCCTTACGAGTCGACTGGTATGTATTCTGTCCAGCACATAATGGTTAATCTTCTTTGCATGTCTAATCCACCTACCTGGTTCATTCTAGTCTTTCTATTCAGATTTCTCTTGCATTTACTCAGTAGTTGGGCACTACTAGGAGGTAGGACAGAACGTAAAAGAAAAAAACATTTCCCACAGCCTGCTGAAAATAGCTCATGCGGTTTAAATTTATGTCTTTTCAAGACGTTAATATTTGTAATTGTAAATGTTAGAAAAGGGGACCTAGGTATTTTTCATCTTACTTTGGAAACTGTAGGTTTTTGCATTAATTCATGGGGCTGTGGAATTTGATGTGCCAAGAATATTAAAATGTAATTGCCCATGGCAAAAAGGTCACATCTGTAGGTTTCTGTTAAACCATTAGTCTTACAGAACATTATCCATGCATTCACTTTCAATTCATTTTTACTTTTCAGTTAAAGAAGGTTATCACTATTCATTTTTATAATTTATTCAACTGCTAAATCTTTAAACCTCGGTGTCTGTTATCAAATTTAAAATGATTAGCTAAATATCTAATGTTAGTTAAAATGTATTCGCAAATGCATTGTATATGGTTTTTTTAAAAACCCCCAAAAACAAATGTATATATATTGTGTGATACCTACATGGAAAATCTTTAATTAGCATTTTTTTTTTTTAAATGATTTTGATTTCACACATTTTATATGTTTAGTATATATTTACTAATGTTTGCTTTTCATTTGGTGTGGTTTTATCAACTTGTTTATTTCTGCAGTGTACTGCATTACTTTTTGATGCTTTCATCCCACTTTGTAAGCCCTATACCTACTTTAAAAAAAAAAAAATCTATATCTACTATACATTAATGTGTGGTATATTATACTTAATGAGAGGGTAACACTAAAAACCTGAAATCAAATTATGTACATGTCTCTGGCTGCATAAAATGAAGTTACTACCACCTTAGAGAGAAGACCTTATTATAAATATATTAACCTTTAAATCCCTCTACTCTTGGAGATGCTTATGCAGAGACTTTAGTTTCATTAGTACATTAGTTTCTCCTACTGGTTAAGATGATGTCAAGGCATCCTAATTATCCAATAGTATAACCATAGGCAAATCTGGAGTAGCATGATATATATATGTATATATATATATATATATATATATATATATATATATATATATATATATATAAATATATATATAAATCATTATATTGTGGAATACATTCCACCCACGGTAGTAGCAGAGAGTCACACAGGTAATGGAGGTTCTACTGTTTAATTATTATTGTTTTATTGCTATCAACTAGAATGCTGTGATAGTATCAAAGTTCCCACATTATTAAAAAGAATTCAACACAAACCATAGGTACACAACACATTGACTAATATTATTAACATGTTTTTATGCATACAATACAAGTAACATGAAATACAAGTATTTATGACCACTCATTGTAAAGCAAACTATCTGACTTTCAATTAGTATTCAGATACTATGGTAAAATCTACTTACGTGTCTACATAGTGTCAGAGGGATAACATCACACATCCAACAGGAAGCCACGGAATTCTCCAAATCTTTGATCTGAAGAGTTCCTTATCAATGAACTCCAGAACTGAAATGGGATGAAATATCAAAGAAACATTCCCTTGTCAGTTCACCAATGTTCACTGATTAGTGAAAAGACCCCTTGCCCTTATTATTAGAAAGAGGATATATACATTTTCTGAAGAAACAAAAAAGTTTGTTCAAAGGTGTTAGAAGTATCAATCATTTGTGATCTACTTCCAGCACCAAGGAGATCTCACATGATTATGGCAGAATTTAAATATAAGTTATATATGAAAACCTAATCCAGTTATTGCTTTTGACAAGATGTGTCAATCATTTATTGAGCAAGCCTTTTGGCGCCATTTTCTGTGTGTCTCTGACTACTATGCATACTATTTGCACAGACACAACAATCTTTTATTAAAATTAGGCTATTTAATCACCTATAATGGTCTCTAAACGTCAAAAGAAGGTATGTACAGAGCATTTTTTTGTACTTAATCATTTTGGCTTATGTGACTCACTTTATTACAGAATTTGACTTACTGTGGTGGTCCAGAACTGAAGCCACAATAACTCTGAGGTATACCTCAGATATAGTATAGTCAAATTCCACAGTATGACTTGATTTTAAAATCATCGACATTACAAACTACATTTTTTTCCAATATTACATTTCATATTAGTAGGTGGTTCATTAGACATAGCTGTCTTCTCTAGAGAATCCTGTTGCTAGTTAACACCTTTTGTAAAAGAATGTGTGTACGTTTGTGCCATAGTGGAACTGTCACAATGAAATATTTGTTTAATGATATCATGGTGCAGTAATGCCAGAGCGCTAATATGAAATTACTCTCATTTTAACCAATTGATAGATAAACTTTACATTGAAGGGTCCTGACAGAGAACCAATAACTTTGCTCCAAAACATAAAATAAAAAAAATATACAAGTTAATAACATAAATCCAGAACTTGAGACCATTAGTATAATTTATTACTTCATTTAGTATTATGTCACTTAGAAATGTCAAAAGGTAACATTTGAAAACTATTTCTAGACCTCCAAAGTGTGGTGAAAATTGAAATGGCTGCAGTATGGTCTGAAGTCACAACTCTTAACAGTAAGGTAACAGCCTTGGAGACCGCTGCAGCATCGGCAGTGAAGGAACACGCAGACATCTCATCGCAGGTCAGCCATCGCAGGTCTGCGTCTCCACACTAAAGCCAGACAGGCTTTCAAATCTACGAATTCGGGGGGGCACAGGAGGCGGTTGGGCCCGTGCCTTCCTAGAAGGACTGCTAAAGCAGATTCGCACAGATCTGGATGTCAGAGACCACACTATTATAGACTGCCCTACAACATGCCCCTCGAGATGTAATTCTGCGGCTGTGGAATATCACAGACAAACTGGCATTTCTCCAAGCCACTCGAAATATGTCACAAATATCATATGTGGGAAGCTCACTACAAATATTTGAAGATCTACCCCCTGAGGTGGTTACTTGGCGATGATCTATGACTCACCTCATGAGGCACGAGGTTAAGTATCGCTGGAGCTCCCCCACTTCACTGACTGTCACTAAGGACAATAAACAACTGTCCATCGAAGAGCCTTCTGGCGCTGCCACCCTACTATCAAGTCTTGGTTTGCCACCTATGGAGCCACCTGCAGTGGAGTGAGGCGCCACCTGCTCAGTTCGAAGAGACGCATTGTCCTGTTTTTAAAATGGTCTTAGAGATTGTGGAGCAGCGCGACACCCGGGCAGAGTTTGGAATTGGAATTCATTTAAGCTGAGTGCACTCTCTGATTAAAAATCAACCGTTTCCAGCTACAATAGTCAATGTTAACACTGTATTTCTGATCCATTTGATGGTACTTTTTTGGACAACATTAACTTTTCTAAAAACCAAACTTTTGAATGGTAGCGTATGTGTATATATTTAGCTGAAATAAAACAGCCTTCTTCAGAATCTAAATCAGTATTTCGAAACTTGTCAATGTCTTGACTGTATTTTCTATTTATTTTCCAACTCATTTGATGTATGTTTTCATGGAAAACAAGGACTTTTCACATTTCAAAGTGACTCAAACTTTTGATCAGTAGTGTAGATATAATTAAAACAAATCCTTGGATCTTGTGTTAATCAAACTTTGCACCAAGAGTCTAAACATAATATTTTGCACAATTTGTGGTATTTATTTATGTCAGAGAAAACTTACTGTGAAAGTGTTAACTCTTGGCCAACCCAACATAACTATTATTAATGATAATAATGAAAACTGTGTTAGAGGTTTTCCCAGGGAGGGTCTTGATACCAATGTACACTACCTTCTATCTACTGTTTTCTACATTAATAATAAGGTTACAAGCATTTTAAATCTGCTTGTTCCAATAAAATATTTTGCCTGGTTGGAAATGATTGTTGGTACCAATAAAATTAAAGTATGACGTTGATCCATGTAATCCTCTCTATAGCAATAAGAATACATTTTTAAATTGATTGACCACATGAGCCTGTTGCTTTGTAGTTCTTTATTAATAGTCAAGAAAAACTATTTTTGCAACCTTTCATAACAGACTTGAAAATAATGGATAAAAATATAGGACTACATGGAATGGTTTAACCAGTATGGACCCAGAGCTGTAAGAACTTTATTATGTAGTTTGACATTACAGATTATTGGACTCTATGCATCAAAATGTCAGTGATTATTTGTTGGTTTTTGGAAATTTTGGTTGTGATTAACTTGTACAATCTATTATAAAATATATTCATTTTCTGTCAATAACTTTTGATCCATTCCATTTCTTTTGTGATGTTACTATGTTTCCTTACTTTGATACTCCATCCCATTTCAGTTCTTGAGTTCAGTGGTTTCCAATCTATTTTGTCCCAATGTGTTTTGTTTAACCAGTTGTGTCTGGCTGTCAGTGTCACAACATGTACCCTTGTCATTACAGATCCTTCTACAGAGGCTTTTTCATTGTTTGTTTTTATTTTGTTAATTTCACTGCTGGTACAGAGTGTTACTGAGTCATTGACCTTGTGAACAAATGAATTACACTTTTGTCTCAGGACCTTTAATGGGAAAATTTCTTACATTTCTGTGTAGTTATATTTGCTGTCTGTATGTAATATATATACTTTATACGCTTGCATCTAATCATAAGGAAGAGGCATGTACTAGGGGCATCTACAATAATAGGTTGGCACCTGGTGTGCCACTGTCCCCCAGTATGGCATGCCTCCTACAACTAGGGGGCAGTGGACTTTGTGCCTTCCAGGTGCAGTGGAAGTGTTATCAGTCTTACCCAGGGTCTTTTGCAAATGACAGCCAGAAATGCAAAGTGAGTTGCTTAAACATGCATCAGAAGCACCCACGACTACCTGTCACCCAGGGAGCTCCCTCACCCCATTTGCATGCATCCTTACTAAGAGACCTGCAAGGTTTTTAAGTTATCTGTCACCAGGCAAATAATATATATATATATAAGTGGAAATATGGACGCTTAAAATAACTATAGGTTGTTATGGATTTGATAATTAAATATCTTAGATGGCAGATAAAATGAGAGAGGCTACCAATCATTATTCCCCCATTTCCTATGCACCCAGCTGCAGCATATCTGTTCTGTTTCAGTGGTGCAGGAAGCTGGAAGCCATACTTGGTGGTATAGAGAGGATAGAGCTGTGCTCCTTGTGTACTCATGTAAGTACTCCAATGATAGTAAGGAGTCATATATTTCCACTTCTTCTCACAGAGAAGTTCATTTATATTTCCGATATGGTAGGTGGCTCTTTTCATTTATTGTTATGAGCTCTCTCTACAGCACCAGTGCATAGCATCAGCTCAGTGTAAATTGTTCTCTTTTTACTATTTAAATGTTAATTTTCCCATTTAAAAGCTCAGCTCTTCCACCCCCTTGAGCACTGCGAAGATACTGGTAAGTGTTTTGGATAAAACTGCCCTGAACACTGCCAATGAATATGCACCACTTAGTGGATCTCTCGGATAACTCTGTTAATTATAATAATACATATTTTTTTCTTTTTTGTTTCCTTTATTTATGAAAATAGAAACGGATTACATTCTTATCAATCAACATTAAGACCATAATAACAACAGCACCCCTATGTTTATTTTGGCTGTGAACTGTGCTTTGTAATTAGGACATTTTGGATTGGCTTCATTATTGCCTGTGTCCGGAACCTAGCAAGTTGGTTTTGAAGGTGATGGGACTCTTCATCGCGGCAGCTTCCGCGCAGCCGCTTCACCGCCGACTCTACAGCACAAGACAGATCGTCGCTGGAGATTTCATCGCGGGACATTTCATCGCTAAAGGTAAGTATTTTACCGATTTTAGTTTGTTTAGAATTAGGGTTTAGGGGGTTAGAATTAGGTTTAGTGTTTAGTGTTAGGGGTTAATTTTACTATTAGGGGTCGGGGGTTAGTATTAGGGTTAGTATTAGGGTTTAGGGGGTTAATTTTAGTATTAGGGGTCGGGGAATAGTATTAGGGTTAGTATTAGGGTTAGTATTCGGGTTTAGGGGGTTAATTTTAGTATTAGGGGTCGGGGAATAGTATTAGGGTTAGTATTAGGGTTAGTATTAGGGTTTAGGGGGTTAACTTTAGTATTAGGGGTCGGGGGAATAGTATTAGGGTTAGTATTAGGGTTTAGGGGGTTACTTTTAGTATTAGGGGTCGGGGGTTAGTATTGGGGTTTAGGGGGTTAATTTTAATATTAGGGGTCGGGAAATAGTATTAGGGTTAGTATTAGGGTTAGTATTAGGGTTTAGGGGTTAACTTTAGTATTAGGGGTCGGGGAATAGTATTAAGGTTAGTATTAGGGTTAGTATTAGGGTTTAGGGGGTTAATTTTAGTATTAGGGGTCGGGGGCTAGTATTGGGGTTTAGGGGGTTAATTTTAGTATTGGGGTTAATTTTAGTGTTAGTATTGGGGTTTAGTGTTTAGTGTTACTATTGGGGGGGGAATCATTTATTAGGGGGGGTTATTATAGTTTTACTTTTAGATTTGTAAGAGCGGACAGTTCAGCGCTGAACTGTCAGCTCTTACATAGCTGCAGCCGGTGTGAAACAGCCGCGTTATCCTTCATTGCTGACAGTTCAGCGTTCTAACTGCCGCGCTGAACTGTCAGCGATGAAGATGCGGCGAACAAGTGTCCTAGACCCGGTTTTGAAAGCTTACTCTCAGTTAGCCAATAAACAGTATCATTTTAACTCTACTTACTGGGAAGAAATGGTTAACAATAAAGCTGAACATCTAACATAGATTCATAAGTAGCGTCAGTGAACACGTTTATGTGCAGATTGCTTGAGGAAACGGAGCTCGTTTAATGTTTTTCATTATTAATAAATTCCACACGACAACTAGAAAGTTGCCACTTACAGTTTACGCTCCCATTCTAATTATACGTACTGTGCATGCAAGCATTTCATTATTTACTTGACACATCCATTTCTTTATGTTCTAAATAATTAACTTATCTCCAGATTCTGGGTTTATAGGCATGCAATATTGTTTCTGTGCATTACCACAAAGAAAAGGTTACATATATTACAGTAGAAAGTTCTGCTGGCCTGGTAGTTTTTGGTATATCAAATTGTTATAGTTATAAAAAAACAAATGCATTACACTTTCTATAATGTTCTACCTGTTTTTTGGATTTATTTGATGTCTTTAAATAGGCTAATACAAAAGATTTCATCACTACATTACATCATTTATAGAGCTCCAACAAATTACGTAGCGCTTGGTATCAGTGACAGATTCAGAGTCTAGTCTCGGGAGAGGCACTGCCAGATTGTTTTGTCCTGAGTAAGCCACACATGCACAGTCACACTTGCACACAAGCAACCATACACAAAGTCACACTTGCACACAAGCAATAATACACACAGTCACACTTGCACAGTCACAAATACACACACACATTCAAAAGTACAAACACGCTTATAATCTGGAGATAGTGGGGGACAGCTATACCACTTTATATAACACAGCATTGTGTATATGAATATGTACATAGACCATAGCATTATGACCATCTGCCTAATATTGTGTAGGTTCCCTTTAGACGCCAAAACAGCCCTGACAAGTTGAGGCATGGACTCCTCTCAAGGTGTGCTTTAGTATCTGGCACCAAGATGTTAACAGCAGATCCTGTAAGTTGCGAGGTGGGGCCTCCACACCACCCGGCACTCCAACTTTATTGTTGGTGCAGAGCTTTCTCCCCTCACACTGCAATGCTGACATCCAGAGCCTCCGGGCAGTTCTGTGTGCTGCCTTGGCAAAACCAGGACATGCTCCCAGAGGATAGAATGGAACTACATACTAAGTTAGATGAACAGATACAGACTGATACATAAGGTAGAGAGCCATGCTTGTAAGCTTATGGTCTGGAGGGTGTGGGTGACAGGAGACATAAAATCTGAGTGAAGAGGTCCAAAGGAAGGTAGTGGTGGTAGAAGTACTTGGGATGGTTGAAACTAGTTGGGTTTGGCTATAAAACAATTAAGAACATGAATGAAAAGGAAATGGGAATGGCACTCTGAATGAGTGTGAAAAACTAATTTAATGGCAGAAAAAATAATATAAAGTAAATACAGCAAAGTAGTGGGAAAAAGACTTGATGCGTTTCACGTGACTAGCACGCTTAATCATAAGTCTTATGATTAAGCGTGCTAGTCACGTGAAACGCGTCAAGTCTTTTTCCCACTACTTTGCTGTATTTACTTTATATTATTTTTTCTGCCATTAAATTAGTTTTTCACACTCATTCAGAGTGCCATTCCCATTTCCTTTTCATTCATGTTCCTATTTGTGCTGTGCTGGGTCGGCATATTTGGGAGGCACCTGTTTGGAAGTACTACCTGGACAACACCCCTTCAGAGCTGGATTATTTTGCTCTGGTCTCAGTTGAAGCCTGGTGGATTCTCCTGTGAACACAGTGTTTTCCTCTTTCCATATAAAACAATTAATGTGTGTTCTAGCTGGACGAGTGATAAGCTTCCTTATTCCTAACATTGTTTGGGGACAGTGAGAGCTAGGAGGGTTTAGCTAATTGTTTATTTATGGATGTTTTAGCAGGATGGGTAGTAAGATTCCTTATAGAGGTGAGTTTTGAAGATTGAGAACTATCATGTGGGAATCCATCTATGTATTGTTATTTTTTTTATTTATGCATTTTTTATTGGTTGTCGAGGTATCTTAATATGAATAATAACTAAAAATTATTATGGATTAACCCCTTAGTGACATGACCTTTTGACCAGTCTTTCCCTTGGTGAGATGGGCTGGGGAACTGTAATTTTCTTCTTTCTCACATACTGTACCCACACAAATTATATATTGTTTTTATCGCCGTAAGAACGACTTTTGTTAGGTACCATTATATTAATCTTATCTTATAATTTACTTAAATATGATGACATTTTTTTTTCTTCTAACTTTGACCAAAAAAATGATTTACACAAATACAATCATTAAAAAGATCCCGTCTAAATAGTTTCTAAATTATAACCCTAACCATTATTCTAACCCCAACCCTATATTTTTAGCTAATTCATTCTTCTTTTTTTTCCATTGCAATGTTGCTGCCTGTCTCTAGGGGCAGTCTAGCAATAGCATCAGGGCAACGAAAGAAAAAAAAATATTTTTCACTTCTGACGTTCGCATGTGAGGGAAAAAGCCATATTGGAGGAGCATGTTGCTCTCCAAAATGGTGCCAGTGATTCATTGAGCGATTGAGGGTGCCCTAGGCACCAGATTTTGGTGATGCTTTAATGCCTCGACCTCGAGGCATTAAAGCATAACCGTTTGAGCTGCGTTTGAGTCGATTGTTTAACTGTAGGACGGATTTGGTCCATCCAATGTCGGCAACACTTTGACAGACAAGACGGATCTAGTACGTCACATGTCGGCAAGGGCTTAACGATCCAATGCAATGAAAATATACCTTATGAGAAGTATTTTGTTTTGAGAACCAGTGCTATAGCACATATAGGTATGATTATAGCTAATATTTGAAGTATTCTATTACATGGTCACCTGGTAAAGGTCACCAGTCATAATGTCAATGAGAAATGTGGTGTAAGCAGAACAATGAATAAGAGTGCTCAAGCCTGAGGTTCCACTGATCCTCCACAATATGGAAATGAACACAGATTAGATGAAAAGTCGTTTAATCCAAACAGGTGGCAAAGTTTCGACCCACTGGTTCTTTATCAAGCCATAACACACAATACCACACAATAATCAAATGGGCGTGTATCAATCAAGGTGAAATCACAATATTTAATGTGACAGTGTGCTTCATACAAAGTGACAAAGTATTTTATACAATGTATACCCCTGTTGCATGTATTAAAATATAAACAACAATATAATTAAATTAAGTGACAATCTTAAGGATATTAATAACAAAAAGTGTTACATTATGCAAATACTGAGTAATATATTAAAAACAGCAACAATTTCCTATATAGGATCAAGTAGAAATATTTGTAAGTGTAAATAAACATAATATAGTATATTTTCACAATTTCAATATACATATTTATGACAAGATACTGTAAATGCACCTGTTTCAGTAAAAAAGGAGGAAATAATGAAATAGTACTGAAAAACACTCATATACATTTCTATATATATATATAGGAGCAGATGCGTCCAAAGATGGTACAATCTACCACATCCCCAGATTTTCATCCAATCTGGAATACAAAGAAAAGGAAAACATCAGATCATGACTGAATAATTAGCAGTAAATTATACTAATTTATATTATTTTTACATTTTTAATTTTATTTAAACTTTAAGAACTTTTAATTTAAATTGCCAGAGATGACATCTGATGTGCTACAGGGAGTTTGGAAGGTCCTGCTGGTCCCGAATCATTCATGCGATTTCTTAATGCTCAGGCATGGTCACCAAACTTTCTCTGTATGGTTTTGTTAGTTTTGGGGATGCAGCTGGTGGCTCTTTTTGTGGTGTGAGTGCCACAAGGTCCAGTTCCAGCTTTGACTCAAGGATATTGATGGACTGGATAGCAGCCTGCCAACACACAGGCGCTGA
The DNA here is from genome assembly GCA_036172795.1 of Pelodytes ibericus. Taxonomy (NCBI): domain Eukaryota; kingdom Metazoa; phylum Chordata; class Amphibia; order Anura; family Pelodytidae; genus Pelodytes; species Pelodytes ibericus. The sequence goes on along the minus strand of CM069859.1, from coordinate 184,353,299 downwards.
TGATATTTCATAGCCATCATGTCTTCTCTGAGCTCTAGGAAATCCACCTGTTTCTTCATTTCTTCCAGCCTTACTGTCTCCATAATTTCAATCAGATAACATATTTGTTTGGTCACCGCACTCAGCTCCATCCCATGATGCATAAGACGCGCAGATGCAATCAGTACATACTCTGCCAGCTTTGCGTGATGTTGGACCAAAGCTCTGAATATGTACGTGAGCTGTCTGTTATCCCACTGGCCCAGGTCTTGTCCTTGGACCAGATTTCTTATATTTTTACATCCCAAGATGGTAAAACTCATGTAAATGGTGTACATGCCAGCCGAGATTATTTTGATGTTCCTGCTCTGTAATTTTAAGAATAGGGTCGGGATGCAGCTCCTAAATGCCATTCGACTCTCTTTCCCCATCCTGCTGTTTATCCCACACTGGGCGAGCGTACCTAACAGGAGTGTGGCCGCCACCTGGATCCTCTGCCTCTTATCATTCAGAAATTTCTCAGACATAGAGAGCATTTGGCTGAAACTCTGGCCCATCTCCTTCTTCTTCAAGATCTTTACAATCCTGGCCGATGTGTTCAAAGCCTCCTCGAGAACAGCCTGGGACATCTGCTCTCGACACATGCAGGAGAGACTGCAGTATCGTAGGGAAAACCTTTCCCAGCATAGATGGCTCTTTAATAGATGTGATCATTTCTCTCATATCAGATATGACAATCACAGATGGTGGGAGTCCAGTGCCGAGCCATCTTCATGCTTGTGGTTTAGATGGCTGGTGAGGATACTCAAAGCTTTTTCTGTGTTGGTGGCTGGGATTGTTGACATGCTGCTCCATAGATAGAATATAAACCATTATAGGGCTGGTGTATATAAAGCAGGGCAATCATGACCTCATCTGCATGCTGCAAAACAAGCAGGGACACCATGCGGAAAACTGATTTTACAATTTCCTGTCTTAAAGTGGTGAGCTGTGTGCAGGTGACATGAAGGATCTCATAAACCTTCTCAGCCAGCGAACCTTGTGCCTTTGATATGAGCTGATGCAGCCAGAGTCATGCAGTATTGGCTGCTGATTCGTCCAGGTAATTAAATGAACTGAGAAGAGCGAATATTAACTTTGCCACTTCGTGTGTTGGCATATACCTGCAGATTTTCTTTGTCACGGCTGCTCACTAACTGCCCTCTCTACACTCTCCTTTCTGGGCTTCTTCTTTTTGCCTTTTACTGCTGATGTTTCCTTTTTATCTTTTGGAATGCTGCCAAATATTCAATTTATTATCAAACAAATGAGGTGTAAATAAGGCCAGGCTCTCTCCAATGTGACTCAGGGGTGAGGAGCACACAGTCTTCATGTAGATCCCCAGTAAATAAGATGACATACTAATGGCTCGCTCACTGTGACACTGAACCTCTGATTTCATCAATAATAATAAATTCATTCATCCAGCTTGCTAGCAGGGTGTTCATATTCTGTGTGCATCTGACACACAGACACTTGGTAAGCACTTTTTCCGGCTGCCCTCTTTTCATCCCATCCAGGTCTGGCAGGGTGATCACACTTTGGATGCACAGGTGGATGAGTGTGTCTGTCTGTTTTCACCACAAATCTATTTTCCTTGGCTTGGTGGTCCATTGGCATCTCCTTGAGGAACGAATCATTAAGCAAGGATGGTAAATTGCTGCTAAATGATTGCAGAGCCTTGATAAAATCTTTCAGGAACTTGGGCAGTAGGTGCTCCCACAAAATGGAATCAAAGCCATAACGTATCACCTGATCGAGCAGATAATTAATACGGTTGTCCATCTTGCAGGTCAAATGATTTTGCAACATCGGACAGAGGGATTCTCTGAGCCTTGCAAGGAGCCCCAATAAAAATGAACCCTTTCTAGTCCCATCGACTGGACGAACAGCCATCACCAGTATCCGAGTCCTCCTTATCTTGCAACTTCTTCAGGCCAATTCATATAACATTATTGCCCCCAATTTAGGTATGGGTGTGTGTTCGACATTCACCATGCTGTTCAGACAAGTCACTGTCATGATCTTCCTGGCCGTATATATCAGCGTAGTCATGAAACTGTGACAGGCATTCCTGAATTCTCTTTCCTGCATTATATTCTCCTCTCTATCCATAGACTGCTCCATTATAGCACTGGAGGTGGAGTACTGATTGAAAATGAGCTGCAGGATCGTCTCTCCTCCACGCTCGACAAAGAGCTTGTTCATAGTTCATGTGGTCCAAGCTGGAAATTCCCATCTTTACTGTCATCTGCAGAATAAATCTCAGGGCCATTGTGATGTAGACTGGCTCTGAATTCTTCTCATAATCCACTAGTAGATGTTGGATGAGGTCAGCGGTGTCCTTCTGTACTTGCTTTTGATCCAGGAGCAGAGCGGCAGGTCACATGGCGTAAATTGCAGCTCCTTTTAACTCTGTACTGTGGTCTTCCTGCCAGCTTGTCTTCAACGGGGTGTAATATTTTTGCATTCACTCGGTATATGAATGCACCTCCTCAGGCAGGTTAGAAATGGACTGGCCAATATCCTGCATCACATAGAAAATCATCTTCTTAGAATAGCTGTCCTGGGTGCAATGTGCCATTCCATACACCAGGGGCAGCACAGACGCAAACTGAGCGACACTAACAGCTCCATGCTGCAGAGTCACAGTTTCTAGGGAGCGTTCGATGACATAAGATGGAGTCTAGGAGAACTTTAGATGGATCAGGAGTTTGTCGAAGATCACTTGGAATTAGCGACTGCTTAAGCAGATGAGAAATTCCTGGGCAGTGGTCTGGAGGTTCTCATGCTCATTCTGCTTAGCTTCCTGCAAGTCATTGAGGGTCAGGTTAATAAATTCCTCAGGCAGGAGGTCGGCAGCATCACGTCTCTGCATAATGATGGTAATCAGATTTTCATAAATATCGACACGCCGCTCCTCGGACATCTCCTTGTTCTCCAGGTCACATTTCAGCGATTCCATCTTTGCCAGGAGTTCGGCCACGGTCATTTCCATCTCAACTGGCTGCTTCGACATCCAATCCATTGTGTCACAAAACTGGATCCACAAACTGAATCGTGTTCACCTGGTACACCGCCATCAGTGGACCAGATGAAGATTTTATTGCAAGAACTGAGGAATGATTTTAAGGCTGACATGATTGCTGAACTTGCATCTGTCAAAATTTAAATAACTGACATTGTAGCTCGAGCTGATCGTTCTGATGCTTAAATGTAAGGAACGCCTTGCTGTATTGGCAAATCAATTGGCAATTGGCACTTGGAATATAGAAGTAGACGAACAAATGTGCTAACTAGGTGGATTCATTAATAGCTTTGTTCGTACTTTTCTACCGAACGCTGACCGTTCAGTAGTTTTGTTTGACAGACTACACAGATTGAATGAATCTAAAAATGCACCAAAAGATGCTCCTAGAGAAGTGATAATGTCATTATTATCACATCAAAATGGAATTTATGTCAAATGTCTACAAGGGAAATATCTCTCAAACATACAACCACCTGAAAGTATTTCAAGAATTTTCTCTAAAGACAATGAAACAAAGAAAGGAATTTCATCCTTTTAGAAGTGAACTGCTATGCAGGAAATTGAAATATAAATTGGGATTCCCAACAAAAGTAATTCTGTACCACAATGGACATAATATTGTGATTAATACTGTTGAAGAAGGAGTACAATTATTAAAAACATTTTCATTTGAAAGTCCAAGAACCCCTCCAGAGCAGTTACCACCAAAGCCTCCACATAAGATCAGAAGAAAAGATTCACCCTCTGCGAATTAATTTAGGAGGAAAATTAATTTAAGAAAAAGAAAATAGTCAGTTATATATAAGCATCAACTAAACAAATTACATTTATAACATGTTCTATTCATCAAATAATTTGAGGTGATTATATATTTCTATTAAGTATTTTTGCCTTTTGCTCATTGTCGTTGATGTTATTATCTTTTGTTTCTTGCTTTTTTTTTCCTTATTTTTTTAATTTTTAATTTTTTTATTACTTTTTGTCTTTTATTTTCATTCATATTTTCTCACGCTCATAATTAGTTTAATTAGTTAAGAAAAAATACTCTTTTAGTTTTTTTCATTGAAAAACCCAGTGTCCTCAACTACACCGCTAATGTCTATCCTAGAAGAATTCGGCAATATCTCCCTTTACAAATTAAACACTACCAAATCACAAGCTCTTTCTTTTTTCGTCCCAAGACTTGAATTGGATACTCTAAAATATAAATTTGATTTTTATTGGAGAGATTCTTATATTTAATATTTAGGCATAAACTTATGTAAGAATCTATCAAGGATGCATGATTGCAACTTGAGAAAAATTTGGCCAAAAATTAGAAGCATAGACAATTGGTGTGATCTCGAAATCTCTTGGTTAGGAAAAATTAACTTGATTAAGATGAATGTCCTCCCAAAAATACTATATTTCATTAGAGCCATCCTCCTAAAAAAAAAACATATATTATTTTTTTAAATATCTTTATTCTTTATTATTATCAAAAAGGAAAAACATATACAAATACATATATAGAAGAAAACAGTTGGCAGGGAGCAAGGTGGCTCTTGTTGCAGTAGTTACCTATCAACCCTTTCTGGGTCTATGCTACCTCCCAATCTATTGCAAATTATAGTATTGTGTTTTTGCCTACCTGTTTTAAGACTCTGGTTATGCTTCCCTGCCACCTAAACTGGCTCTTACCGTGCAATCTCATACAGTCACCATTCATACCACCATTCATCTCACATTCGCTGGGGGTATTTATATTTGCTATTTATGGGTTAGGGCGAAGTGGCAGGGGGAGCAGCAAGTTATCATTAAATAAGTCTATGGGTAGTGCTCTTCATCTGCTTTTATAATAGTCTTATCACTCACGCAGGGAATGCCAAGTTCAGGAATCAACGCGGAACAAGACAGGAAGACCCGTCCATCGGAGGGGGACAGGGAGATAGCTCTACCCATTTTGCCCAGGTTTTCTCATATTTATATAAGCCCACCTTATCTTTAGCCCTTAAAAAAAAGTATTTCTCTGGCCTCAGCCTGAAAATTTATCTGCGCTTTAATCTCAGGCCAGGTCGGTGTCTCTGGTCTCCTCCAATATCGCGACATACAAATCTTAAAGGCTGAAAGAATATTAATACAAAGAGCTTTTCGGTATCTGTCAGTCTCCATCAAATCTAAGTGGAATAGAAAGGCTTGTGGAGTTAGTTGTCCCTGATTGGGGGTTACCCATTACAGTACGTGGATGCTTTCTGTCTGATCGCATATAATTCATCACAGTCCCACCATATGTGGCGTTGAAATCCAATTGCCTGTTGGCACTGCCAACACAAGTCATTAACATGTACATCAAATTTAGCCTATCTTTTTGGAACTAAATACCACCTATGGGAGAGTTTGTAATACTGTTCTTAAAAGTTAATACAATGGTTTGCTCCCCTAATCTCTTGCCATGCCTTAGACCACTCTAGAAAGGGGGAATGTCTTTTCTATGTCAGTTTCCCATTGTGTAGTTGCTAGGGGCTTCTCAACCGTCACCCCCCTGTCGAGAAATTTTCGAGACCTTGCTATAAAATTCCTACTTCCAACTGTGGTCAAAAAAAGTCCCAATCAGTAGTGTCCATAGGTGGACTTACCCCAAGGAAAGATCTAAGTCTCAAGCAATTATACAGTTTGGTACCTGGGAGATTATAATTCCTTATTAGTGCCTCAAAGGAGATTATGTTGTTATTTATGTATAGATCGCCAAGTGTATCAATCCCTGCATCAATCCATCTCTGTAGCTTAATGTTAGTTATGCATGTTGAAACAATCTGCAGGGGGGCAGCCTTTGATAGAGTGTCTTTTATATTTAATACTTTCTTTAGTTTATATAGTGAGGTCATCACATCTGTCACTATCTTAAGAGAGAGACCCAGATTCCGGTAGAACACACGAGGTAGCAAAACCAATAATGCTAGGTCCTTGTTGTCACAAACCGTCTTCTCTAAATTATACCAGCATGAATGATGGGTTTGATTTTTCCAAGCTAATACGTGTGACAGTTGGCAAGCCTCATATATTCTACGCAGATCTGGGTATCCCAGTCCATCATGTTGCAAGCTACGTTTACGTATCCGGCTAGGGATGCGTGGCCAAACAAACTTTGAGAACATTAAGTCGTAGACTCTGAGGATCTTAGTCGGCACTCTATACGGAATAGTCTGAAATAAGTATGTAAGCTTCGGGAGGATGTAAGTTTTCAAAATATTAATACGACCCAGCCATGATGTTTCGAGCTTTGCCCATTGGGCGGTCAATTTTTGCAGATTTATAAATAGGATCCTTTGTGCCCACACTCAGGGCCGGCCTTAAGTGTTCCGGCGCCCTGTGCGGGCTTCCCACGTTGCGCCCCCCCCCCGTCTCTTTCACCCCCCTATGTTTGTGTATCTCTCCCTTCCCATGTTTGTCCCTTTCCTCTTCCTTGCCATGTCTGTCTCTCTCTCTCTCCCTGTGTTCTGTCTCTTTCCCCCCGTCCCCTGTTCTGTCTCTCTCCCCCCCGTCCCCTGTTCTGTCTCTCTCCCCCCCCCCGTCCCCTGTTCTGTCTCTCTCCCCCCCCCCGTCCCCTGTTCTGTCTCTCTTCCCCCCGTCCCCTGTTCTGTCTCTCCCCCCCCCGTCCCCTGTTCTGTCTCTCTCCCCCCCCGTCCCCTGTTCTGTCTCTCTCCCCCCCCCGTCCCCTGTTCTGTCTCTCTCCCCCCCCCGTCCCCTGTTCTGTCTCTCTCCCCCGTCCCCTGTTCTGTCTCTCTCTCTCCCCCAGTTCTGTCTCTACCCCCTGCCCCTTTTCTGTCTGTCTCTCTCCCACCGCTCCCCTGTTCTGTCTGTCTCTCCCCCCTAACCCCTGTTCTGTCTGTCTCTCTCTCCCCTCCCCCTGTTCTGTCTGTCTCTCCCCCCTAACCCCTTTTCTGTCTGTCTCTCTCTCCCCTCCCCCTGTTCTGTCTGTCTCTCTCTCCCCCCCTAACCCCTGTTCTGTCTGTCCCCCCTAACCCCTGTTCTGTCTGTCTCTCTCCCCCCCTAAACCCTGTTCTGTCTCTCCCCCCTAACCCCTGTTGTCAGTCTCTCTCTCCCCTCCCCCTGTTCTGTCTGTCTCTCTCCCCTCCCCCTGTTCTGTCTGTCTCTCTCTCCCCCCCTAACCCCTGTTCTGTCTGTCCCCCCTAACCCCTGTTCTGTCTGTCTCTCTCCCCCCCTAAACCCTGTTCTGTCTCTCCCCCCTAACCCCTGTTGTCAGTCTCTCTCTCCCCTCCCCCTGTTCTGTCTGTCTCTCTCCCCTCCCCCTGTTCTGTCTGTCTCTCTCCCCTCCCCCTGTTCTGTCTGTCTCTCTCTCCCCCCCTAACCCCTGTTCTGTCTGTCCCCCCTAACCCCTGTTCTGTCTGTCTCTCTCCCCCCCCTAAACTCTGTTCTGTCTGTCTCTCTCCCCCCCCCTAAACTCTGTTCTGTCTCTCTCCCCCCCTTCCTTACCTTTGCCTTTTCAGGTGGATCCAGGGAGGGGGCGGAGCTAACCGGCACAGCGGTGTAGCTCCGCCCCCACCCAGGAAGCAGAGCACAGTCTGCATTATGGGGAGCCATGGGCAGCAAGAGAAGGTGCTGCTCGGGCTCCCCTCATGCTGCCCGGGGCTCCCCGTGAAGCAGACTCTGCTCTGCTTCCCGGAGTGGGGGCGGAGCTACAACGCTGAGCCGGTTAGCTCCGCCCCCTCCCCGGACCAAGCAGAGAATGCCGAGCAGAGGGCTGGTGAGGGGGGATCTTTTGATCTCCCCCAGCCAGTGCCTCTACCGGCATTTTTTTTTCTTTTTTACCGGGCGGGCGGGCGCCCCCTGGGGTGTTGCGCCCTGTGCGCTCGCACAGTTCGCACACCCCTAAGGCCGGCCCTGCCCACACTAAATTAAAGACATTCTATAGATTCCCACAAATTTGAGACCAAAATGATATTAATTTTTTCCAACCACAAAAACAACTATTAAAGCATGGAATTTAATTTTCAAATTGATCAGTCCAAAAACAAATTTATCAAGAGCAACTCCCTTATCAATTTTAATCAAAGATATACCCGATTTTGACTCTGCATATTGGTCCCCTCATTCAAACATTATGATAATCTCATAAAAAAACCCAAATTCATACCCTTTAACCAATTAAACAAAGTAATCATTTAAATAATTCGGACACCCCAATTCACGAAAAATTGATTGATTGGATTTGTTTAAAATTTGTTGTTTTCAACCTGGATCTGAATAAGAGATCAGAACAGAACATATGGAATATAAACAAAGAGAGGCATGGTGGATCTTTGAATTGGATACCATGTCACCTAAGGGGCTGAATAAGGAAATATATATAACACTGTTTTTGTAACTTCTTTCCCATTACCTAGATTTAATAATGTTTCTTATATAAAAATGACTATAATTTCTCAACAATATTATGAAATGTCTAATTACCCATATATTCATGGCCAGTAAAATGGTTATTGCCAGGAATTGGAGAAATAGCGGTCCTTTGAATTGGTCCGTGATTCAAAGTTAATTTACAACTCAGTATAAAATCGATGCAGGTTTCTATATGAAATGAGGCTCCATGGAGAAATACCAAAGTATCTGGTCTCTTTGGATCAAACAATATGGACAATTCTTAACTAACTGTGCAGAAATTAATTTCTGTATTTATTCTGGAATAGTGAAACATTTTTCTATATGCGAGAAGAAGATCCACCATGCCTCTCTTTGTTTGTATTCCATATGTTCTGTCCATTGTCTTTACTTTATTCACTGTGTAATTTAGAAGGTTTAACCCCTTAGTGACATTTTTTGCAGGGCTGGCCCTGTAATGGGGCAGAGTTGGGCAGCTGCCCCAGGCGGCACTTTCATGCTCAGTGCAGCGGTCTTTTTCTTTTGCTTGATTGAAGGAGGTCTCAGCCAATCAGGTGAGACCTCTCAACTCTTCTGATTGGCTGAGAGTACAGAAGTCTCCTGTGATTGGCTAAGTCCCTCCTTCAAACGAAGAGCTCAAAGCACAGAGATGCAGAGAGGTAAGTTATACAGTTAGACAGTGTGAGTGTGTATGTCGGTGTGAGTGAGTGTGTGTGTATGTCAGTGTGAGTGAGAGTGTGTATGTCAGTGTCACTGAGAGTGTGTGTATGTCAGTGTGAGTGTGTGTGTGTATGTCAGTGTAAGTGAGTGTGTGTGTATGTCAGTGTGAGTGAATGTGTGAATGTGAGTGTGTGTATATATCAGTGTAAGTGAGTGTGTATGTCAGTGTGAGTGAGAGTGTGTGTATTTCAGGGTGAGTGTGTGTGTATGTCAGTGTGAGTGAGTATGTCAGTGTGAGTGAGAGTGTGTGTATGTAAGTGTGAGTGAGTGTGTGTGTCAGTGTGAGTGAGTGTATGTGCATGTCAGTGTGAGTGAGAGTGTGTGTATGTAAGTGTGAGTGAGTGTGTGTGTGTCAGTGTAAGTGTGTGTGTGTGTATGTCAGTGTGAGTGAGTGTGTGTGTATGTCAGTGTAAATACTGGGAAAGGGGGAGGGTGGCATAAATAGAGCAAAATCCTGGAATATTAAATGGCAAAATTCTGCTATATTGAGGGGTTAAATGATGGAATATTGAATGGCAAAATTCTGTCATATTGAATGGCAAAATTCTGTCATATTGAATGGCAAAATTCTGTCATATTGAATGGCAAAATTCTGTCATATTGAGGGGTTAAATGCTGGAATATTGAATGGCAAAGTTCTGGCACATTGAGGGGTTAAATACTGGCATATTGAATGGCAAAATTCTGGTATATTGAGGGGTTAAATGATGGAATATTGAATGACAAAATTCTGCTATATTGAGGGGTTAAATGATGGAATATTGAATGGCAAAATTCTGTCATATTGAGGGGTTAAATGCTGGACTATTGAATTGCAAAGTTCTGGCATATTGAGAGGTTAAATACTGGCATATTGAATGGCAAAATTCTGGCATATTGAGGGGTTAAATGCTGGAATATTGAATAGCAAAATTGTGGCATATTGAGGGGTTAAATGCTGGAATATTCAATGGCAAAATAATACTGGCATATTGAGGGGTTAAATACTTGAATATTGAATGGCAAAATTCTGGCATATTGAGGGTTTAAATACTGGCATATTGAATGGCAAAATAATACTGACATATTGAGGGGTTAAATATTGGAATATTGAATGGCAAAATTCTGGTATATTGAGGGGTTAAATGCTGGAATATTGAATGGCAAAATTGTGGCATATTGAGGGGTTAAATGCTGGAATATTGAATGGCAAAATTGTGGCATATTGAGGGGTTAAATGCTGGAATATTGAATGGCAAAATTGTGGCATATTGAGGGTTTAAATGCTGGAATATTGAATGGCAAAATTCTGTCATATTGAGGGGTTAAATGCTGGAATATTGAATGGCAAAGTTCTAGCATATTGAGGGGTTAAATACTGGCATATTGAATGGCAAAATTCTGGTATATTGAGGGGTTCAATGATGGAATATTGAATGGCAAAATTCTTCTATATTGAGTGGTTAAATGATGGAATATTGAATGGCAAAATTCTGTCATATTGAGGGGTTAAATGCTGGAATATTGAATGGCAAAGTTCTGGCATATTGAGAGGTTAAATACTGGCATATTGAATGGCAAAATTCTGGTATATTGAGGGGTTAAATGCTGGAATATTGAATGGCAAAATTGTGGCATATTGAGGGGTTAAATACTGGCAAAATTGAGTGGCAAAATAATACTGGAATCTATTAAATGGCATAATACTGGCATATTATTGGGCAAATTGGCTGGGGCATATTAAATGGCAAAATAGTACTGGCATATAATTGGGCAAATTGACTGTCATATAAAATGGCAAAATAAAATTGGCATATTATTAGGCAAATTGTCTGGCTTATTAACGGCAAAATAATACTGGCATATTATTGGGCAAATTGTCTGGCTTATTAACGGCAAAATAATACTGGCATATTATTGGGCAAATTGGCTGTGCCATATTTATGGGCAAACACTGGCATATTAATGGGAAAACTGGTTTATTTTAATTGGCAAAGTGAGGCTGTGGCATGGTCTTTGGGTCAAAATAACATGTACTATGAGGAAAGTGACACTGGCTAGTTCAGTGGGGCAAAGTGACATTGTGGCATGCCAAATCGTGTAGGTGCAATATGAGTGCAAGTCAAGTGCTGTGGGTGCAATATAGGTGCATGTCAAGTTCTGTGGGTACTGTATGGTGCTGTGTTAAGTCCTTTAGGTGCAATGTGGGTGCAGAGGAAGGGAATAAAAAATAGGAATGCAATTTTTCAATAACATTTTTATTACATATGAAAATAGTTTAACATAATTCAAATAAGTATAAATGCAACTAGTTATAGAGAGATGTCTGTGTGTATAGATATGTATTGTTTTCGAATTGTACAATTGTCACCTTGTGGGGCTCCTGTGTGTTGCATAATTAATGGCGGTCCCATGTGTGGCATATTTATTGGGCCCCATGTGTGGCATAATTATGGGGCGCTTGTTTGTGGCATAATTAAGGGGTGCCTGTGTGTGTGGCATAATTTAGGGGCGCCTGTGTGTGTGGCATAATTTGGCTCCAAATTGAGGCATAAATAATGGGGCTCTGGTGTGGCATAATTTATGGGGCTCTTGTGTATCATAGTTATGGGGCTCCTGTGTGTGGCATAGTTAATGGGCTCCTGTGTGTGACATAATTTGTGGGACTACTGTATGTGGCATATTTAATGGAAAAAAGATAAGGCACAGCGCTAGTGAATAGTAAATGAATAATAATGTGTGTGTAAAGTGACCCCCACTCCAAAAAAAGAAATATACAAATAATGGAACCAGTACTAACCACTGGAGGCAGGGAGGGCACGAGATGACAATAGGGAGATAAAAGAATCCCAGACAGCGTATGGAGTAACAAATGACTGAAATACAGTGAGTCTTATAATGGAATGCAATGGAAAAATCCACTGCAAAAAAGGAGAAACAGTGTAAAAGTGAGAAAGCGCTATACATATTTACAAGGGTAATACAATATAGTAGACTACACAAACGAATAGATATAAAAATATATACATTTATTACAAAGAAATATAAATATACAAATAAATATGGCCAGGTCTAGTGGACAGTTAGGATATTACACTATAAAAAAACACAGCTACACCCCACAGGACGCGTTTCGAATTATCTTCATCAGCTGGTGGGCGGTAGTGCAATCTGACTGGCATTACTAAGGAATCTGTTTCGCATGGTATTGGAGGAAAATCCAGGGGGGTGACACAATGAGTTACCGCACCAGGTGACACCAACCCAAGTGACGCCTCTGCTGCCTAGATCTGTCTAGCTACCAAGGGGTTAACTCCTCTGACACTGCCTAGCTCTGTCTAATGTTAACTAATATGACACTGGCTATATATGTCAAGCAATCCAGGGGTTAACTCCTCTGACACTTCCTATATACGTCAAGCAATCCAGGGGTTAACTCCTCTGACACTGACTAGATCTGTCTGGATTTTGTTATAGGTCACTAGTCGCATTAGGTTTTAAGGAATTTCACAGGGTATTATCATAATAATGTTTTACCATGACTCTCTTTTCACATTATGGGTGAGCTCTTTGAAAAAATTATTTTATTATGTATATAAGAAGGGCTTTAGAGGGCATCTAAAAATAACATATTGTTTTCTAAGAGCTCACGCATGAGGTGAAAAGAAAGAAATGGTAAAACAAACATTATTATGAAAATACACTGTGCAATTCCCCTAAACATTATATGTGACCCCTGACCTATAACATGACTAAAACATTGTACATTAAGTTTAAATGCTCAACCATTTAGGGTACACATTTTAATCATGGCCTGCCAACACTAGCACCATATCATTTTGCATACAGAAAGGTGCTCTTGCATTAAATGATCACTTCCTGATCAGTTTCATTTTACTTAAAATGATCATGACTGTGGGCTTTTTTTTAGGGGGGGGGGGGGGGGGATGGCAACATGGCAGCATTTAGTTATTCGCCCCAGGCAGCACAGTGTCTTGGGCCAGCCCTGCTTTTTTGGCTTGTCTGACACTTGGTGACATGGGCTGTTTTAATATTTCTTCGGTGTTCGTGTGTTGCTGTAATTTCTTTCTTTCTCATTTAGTGTACCCACACAAACTATATATTGTTTTTATCGTCATAAGAAGGGGTTTTATTTTGATACCAATAATTTGATAACAGCATATAATTTGATATAAAAAAGAATTAAATAATACAAATCGTATACTCATCTATAAGAGACAACAAAAAACACCGCTAAATAGTTTCTAATATTTGTCCTGAGTTCAGAAATAGCCAATGTTTTATGCTTTTTTATTCATGTTACAGTACCAGAACTAAAAGTAGTGCAAAGCTATTTCAAAATCCTTTTTTTTTTTTTTTTCAAAACAGTGACATTGTAACACTGATATCTGTACTAAATCCACATGTACATATTATTCAAAACTAGACACCTCAGGGCATTTAACTTGGGGTATTTTGACACTTTTCATGTAGCCATTTTACCACCAACTTTTGCCAAAATGTACAGCAAAAAATAAATAAATTGTGAGTTTTCACACAGATTGCAATTCAGGTAAACATTTCCTGAAAATGTGAAGGTGTATTGCCAAATAACACCTCAAAATGTGTTCAGCAACATCTCCTGAGTACAGGGATACCACCCATGCATAGGTTGGTTAGGTTTTTTGGGGGTTAAAAGGCCACATTTGAGAGGTGCGCTTTTTGGTTTTCGAACTTGGAATTTTGACATGCAGAAAACCGGCGCCCATGTCCCATTTGGGACATTTTTGAAGCCAGACAGTGTATTTTACCACACAAAACCATATATTTTTTAAAACTAGGCATCCTAAGGTATTTCAAATGGTGGTATCTATACACTTTACATGTACTAATTCTACCACTAGCCTTTGTCAGAATTTTGGTTAGTAATTTTTTAATGTTTTGTTTCCACATACATTGTACCTCGGGCATGAATTTACTGATCGTGTTATGTGTCAATGCCAAACAACACCTCAATATGTGTTCAGCAACATCTCATGAGTACAGGGATTCTACCTATGCATATATTTGTTGGGTTGTTTGGGTGCTAAAAGGCCACATTGGGGAGGTGCTCATTTCCAACTTGGAATTTTGACATGTAGTCAGCCTGGGCCAATGTTCCATTTGGAACATTTATGAAGCCGGCCAATGTATTTTACCCCATCAAACCATATATTTTTGGAAAATAGACATCCTAAGGTATTTCAAATGGTGGCATTTTAATACTGTATATGTACTAATTCTACCACCAGCCTTTGTCAAAGTTTGTGATAGTAAATATTTGGAGTTTTGTTTTACATACATTGTACTTCAGGTATGAACAGATTCTGGTATCTGTCACTTCCAAACAATACCCCAATATGTGTTCTGCAACATCTCCCAAGTACAGCGATCCATGTATAGGTTTGTTGGGTTGTTTGAGGGTAAAAGGCAACATTTGTGAGGTGCACGTCTCAGTGTTTCAACTTGGAAAACTAATTTTTTGTAGTCAATCTGCGTCCATGTCCTATATGGGATATATCTTTGAATCCAGCCAATGTAATTTACCCCCACCAAACCATATATTTTCTAAAAGTAGACATCCATGACTTGTGGCAATGGCTCAGCAGCCACTGATACAACACTAGATGATGTATCAGAAAGCTGACCAGGGTAAAAATCGAACCCTGTGTGAGCGGCCTCAGAATCTGTCCTAAGCAGTGATCTACGGCAAAAATATTTTTACTTTACACGTACCCCTTAGTGGGTGTAAAAAAAATAAAATAAAAAAAAATATATACAGACGATCTACATCAAGGAAGGGGTTAATAGTTCTTAGAAGAGCCTTTGTAGTACTGTAATAAAGTACAAAAAAATTAACCCCTAAAAAATGCGCAAACAGCAAAAAATGAGCTGATGTGCAAGATCACTGCTTACGCATGATCAATGGCAGGGAAGGGGTTAAATGCAGGGAATGGCTTTTATAAAAGTAAAATGACTTTTACTACTTTTATCTGTCTCTGTCCCTCACTAAAAAAAATTTGAGGTGAGGGAGGCAGATCCAAAGTGGTCAGATCAATATTGGTTTAATATTGATCGGACCAAGCAGTGGGGATGCTCATCTGAGCTTCCCCACTGCCTGACAGTCTGCCTGGGGGTCACTGATTGCCTCTGTGATGAGGTAACCATGTGACTGCTTGAAGAGCACAGGAAGCAGCTACTTTCTGCCTCCTGTGCTCTTGCCCTTAGAAGGGCAGTCACACAGTGACCACCATTGTGCTTCTGCAGAGCGATCGAAATGCTGACGGCACTTTTTTTTAGTATTGCATGATGCTTCCACATGGAAGCATCGTGGCAATACAGTAAGAGCACCGAAAGCGGAAAAAAAATTGCTTTCAGTGCTCGTTTTGTCCTTCCTGTGTCATAAGCGCCTCGCCGCACTGGATGGACCTAGCAGGTCCTGTGTTGGCAAGGGGTTAAGGAATACCCTCTATCAGAAAATCTAGTTGCCATCTCTTTAAGTCTTAATTCTTGTTTCTCCCCATCAGGGACAATTCCTTTTACCCTAATAAACTGACTTTTCGGTAATGATTTCAGTAGTCTCTCTGGGTGTGCAGAGTCATACCTCAAGAGGTTATTCTTGCCTGTCGGTTTAATAAACAAATCTGTAGACAAACTTTGATTAACTTTATAGATCATAGTGTCTAGGAAATTGATCTTCTGTGTGTCAGTGGTCATTTCAAACGTAATATGATCAGAGAAAGAGTTTAGACTTGTAAAGAAAATGTGTAAGTACTCAAATGGGCCCTCACACACAACAAATATGTCATCTATGTGCCGAGATTTATTTCTGGTTACTTAGAGTAAAAAAAAAAAAAAGCAAATATAATGACATTTTTAGAGAAAATAATACATAAGAAATTATAAAAAAAAAACAGGAAACGTATGGGTCTATTCACAAAATGTGACTTTGGATGTCAACTTTAATTTTGAGATTAAATCAAATTTGGCACCCAAGTTTGACTTTGAGAACCCCCCTACGTTCAATCTTCCCCATTAAAAGTAATGAGATGCAAAATGATCAATGCTATTCTTAAGACTTAGTCAACCTGGGGTCCTGAATTTGACTTAGTCTCAAAAATGACTTCGATCTCCCATTACTTCCAATGGGGAAGATTTAAACCTGTGTTTTTTTCTTAGTTAAACTTGGGTGCCGAAGTATTTTCATTTCTCAAAATGAAAATTGACCCCCAATGTCGAATTTTAGTGAATAGACCCATTAGTGTATTTAACCATAGGTAGAATTATATGTCGGAGCTAAAAGCTGTTGCACTTCTTATTTTCAAAGATAGTTACACAGTTTTAATGATAATATTCCATTCAGTTGACTTGTGTTTTGCACAGCTAATATTACTATGCCACTTTTAGATATTTGCCCTAGAAACTACCTTGATATATAATCACCACTGATTCCTTCATAATTTTAATTGAAAAAAACGGTTGAATTTCAAGTCAATTTTGTATCACTTTATCTATGCTTATAAAAAATTTAAAATTATTTTTAATAACAAAACATGTTTAATAAATAAAATTCACAAAGCTGGTTAGTAAAGTTAGAAAATATTAAATTACATGTTGAAAAAGAATTTGGAGAGCACATGGGGAACTGTATTTTATAAAGGGGGTATTATGCTTTTTGGATTAGTGAAATAAAATGCACTGTATGACTAATGTTGCTATGTTGCTAAGTGCTAACATCTTTCTGGTTTAAGAAACCTTTTTATTTGTGGGCAAATTGTTTGATTTTGGCTTAAACCAATTAGGTGCTTAGATCTCATTAACTGACTCATATGTGATAATGGGATTCATTTATTTTTGGATCTCTGTCTGTCACATTGACATCATTTTGTCTGGCTAATGATCTATGGGAAATATAAAGAGTGAGTAATCTGCTTCTTACCAGGGCCATCGCCACAAGCAATACATTTAGGGGAAAATAACTGCAATATAACATTTAGCTAATTTTGCTATGAAAGTCATTTATATTTCAGAAGATGCGGAGATCAATTTACAGATGATTCAATAGAATCCCAGACAGAAAAGCCTTCATCCAGAACGACATACAAAAGACATGGACATGTTTGCTATTGTTCCGTGACATTAGTATGGGATGGCATTGATTCCTCTCAGTGGGACTCTGGGTTGATACAGTCCTAATGCCACAGCAATGCTTTTGTCTTTCCACCTTTAAGACACAGAATCCTACTGACATGCCTTCATCTTTTCAACATCAAGGCACTGAATCCCACTGAGGTCTTATTAAAATAAGACCCTTGTAACATGTGCTTGTGTGGACATAATGACACTGATCTGATGGAGCACTACAGAAGGTTGTAGAGTGCTGTGTAGCCTTTACTTGTCATTCATAGCATGTCAGTCATTACAAAGCACAAGGAATATTTGGAAATGTCTTAGGCTGCCACTGCTGTAGCAGCTAAAACCAGTGTTTGAGTAAATATATAACAGGGACACACATCAAATGGGGCAATAATGGATTACAGCAGTAGTTTTAACAGTTGAAAGAATACGTTGTTTTGATTGTGTGTGTATTTGTAAAGTCAGGATTGGGTGACTTAGCATCAAATAATGGTTTTAACAAAGATAATGGGATGTATGTATTTATCATCTCAAGATTTCTGGATCTAACATCAACACTTTGTATCTAAGAGTGAAGTGTATTCATGAAAGCACTTAATCAGGTAGACATCATCTCTCTAAATGTTTTAATATCTAGAATGGGTTTAGTAGGATTTACTAAGTGGGTTCATTTTCCTGAGACTATACAGAATAGAATGGAACACGTGTAATTGTTAATCTAAAATATGCAGAATAGACAGACTAAAATGTACTGAACAGGTTTAATAGAATGGGTACAATAAAATGATTAAAAAGTACTGGATACAGGATCATGAGCATATAATGATACAGGGACTAGAATGTACTTAACAGGTTTAATACAATTTGTACAATACAATGACTAAAGTATTGAATATATGATCATTAGGATATAAGGATACGTTGACTATAATGTACTGGACAGGGTTAAAGAAGAGGCACTTTGAGGTCTGCAACTTGGTTTGATGCAGCTAATTGGGCCCTTGAGCCCAAAAACATTCGCCATCACTGCTCTAGGGTCTACCTAGTATACACTCATTTTTCCTGAAATGGATTTGGATCGGGCACGTTAGTCAAAATTAAAACATCTCTGAAATGCGGCCACCCAATATACCTGAATTATCGGCATTTTGGGCCATTTGGAAATCAAAGCATCGGAGGTGTTTGGATAGGGACATTTTTGCAATATGCATCATACCCCTGAACACGCTCTGCATTTACATTACTATAACGAGGCTACCACTGTTTCGTGAGACATCGTCGTAGAATCAGTTATGATTTCCAACTTGTGGACGTATTCAGAGGCACATCAGAGCTACCTGGGTCGCTCGAGTTTTGGGTTCCCATGTTGTGCCCCAATGTAGATTGATGGATTAAACAGAATTTTATAGTAAAATGATATTTATTATTATCAGTAAGTATGTAATATTCATTATGTGAATGTGCCTGTTGATTTTTAATAATGCCCTTTAGTTTTCTATGAGATATAAATTATACCTTTTAATGTGCTACAAATTGCTTGGACAAATACACATAAGCTTTGGAATCTCACAGATCTATTCATCAGGTGTGGAATATGGATGTTGAAGGCGTCTGTGACATCCTGAAACTGTATTTGAAATTTCAATGCAACCATTGGCCCATTAAAAGGTATCACTTTCTACTAAAAGACTTTATCTTCTCCGGGACCAATATGGCGATGTTCCACTTCTGAGTTCTATGAGGTGGTGACTACAATTCTATGAGATGGTGACTAGATTCTAGTCTTGTTTAAAAATAAATGATGTACTAGTAAAGCACATATAGTTGAAGTGTTTCAACTATAGCGAGTCAGACACTGACAGTGATATATCATAACTCCCATTATTATATAGTGAGTCAGACACTGATAGTGATATATCATAACTCCCATTATTATATAGTGAGTCAGACACTGACAGTGATATATCATAACTCCCATTATTATATAGTGAGTCAGACACTGACAGTGGTACATCATAACTCCCATTATTAAATAGAGAGCCAGACACTGACAGTGGTACATCATAACTCACATTATTATATAGCAAGTCAGACATTGACAGCAGTACTCATAAATCCCATCATTATTTTGAGATCCATACATTGACTGTGGTACATCATAACTCCCATTATTATATAGTGAGTCAGACACTGACAGTGGTACATCATAACTCCCATTATTATACAGGGAGTCAGACACTGACAGTGGTACATCATAACTCACATTACTTTATAACGAGTCAGACACTGACAGTGGTACATCATAACTCCCATTATTAAATAGAGAGCCAGACAATGACAGTGGTACATCATAACTCCCATTATTGTATAGAGAGTCAGACAATCACAGTGGCCCAGAATAAGTCCCATTGTTATATAGCGAGTCAGACACTGACAGTGGTACATCATAACTCCCATTATTATATAGCGAGTCAGACACTAACAGTGGTACAGTATAACTCCCATTATTATATAGCAAGTCAGACACTGACAGTGGTACATCATAACTCCCATTATTATATAGCGAGTCAGACACTGACAGTGGTATATCATAACTCCCATTATTAAATAGCGAATCAGACATTGACAGCAGTACTCATAAATCCCATAATTATTTTGTGATCCATACATTGACTATGGTACATCATATCTCCCATTATTACATAGTGAGTCAGACACTGACAGTGGTACATCATAACTCCCATTAATAAATAGAGAGCCAGACACTGACAGTGGTACATCATAACTCCCATTATTATATAGAGAGTCAGACACTGACTGTGGTACATCATAACTCCCATTTTTATATAGCAAGTCAGACATTGACAGCAGTAGAGGTACATCATAACTCACATTACTTTATAGGGAGTCAGACACTGACAGTGGTACAGCATAACTCCCATTATTATATAGCGAGTCAGACATTGACAGCGGTACTCATAAATCCCATCATTATTTCGTGATCCATACATTGACTGTGGTACATCATAACTCCCATTATTATATAGTGAGTCAGACACTGACAGTGGTACATCATAACTCCCATTACTTTATAGCGAGTCAGACACTGACAGTGGTACATCATAACTCCCATTATTATATAGCGAGTCAGAGAGAACTCTGGGGATGCAGATTTAGAGTGATTATTTATCCACGACTCATAACTTGCAGTCATGATTATATACAGTGTCACTAACAATCACACATATGTCACAAATTCATTAAAAAACAGTTGCACATATTGTGTGTCACATATACACAACACAATGTTACATGTCACGGGACACCTGGCGCTCTGACTCACTTAGAAGTGCGAGGTGGTACGGCTCTGATAGATATCACAAATGTATAACTAATACATCATCCGCCTGATAAACGCTACACAGACAAATCAAAGTCATTCAAATTTAGTTAAAATGTGTCAAACTTTATATGTAATACTGCAAACTATACTTTAATATAAGAGCAACTTTTATTTCAATCTTTTTCAAAATGTTCTTTCCACATCATCTATTTCTTTCATAACTTTAAATGTTTTTTGTTATCCTTGTTATATGCTGTACAATATGTCAGTGCTTCACAGAGAAATGGCTATGGCTTCTTTTCAGCGTTCAATGCGTTCCATACCTCTTCGATGCTCAAACTGTTAAGTCTGGAAATTCAGTTTCCTTTCAAAAATCTGCCCATATTTTGACATTGTATATACATCATTAGCACCAAATAGCACTGTAAGTTTCAATTACTTATATTCAAAATACAATTTAGAAATGATAAGTTACTGTATAGCTATGCCTAAACCATGTCATTCTTGAATTAGGCTATTTGCGCTCAAATTAATCAGTTGTTGAAGGGTTTGTTTAGACTTGTTTATTGACAGTGAACTGAGATCTAAAACCAAGTGAATTTATTTATTTTTTATTCAATTCTTTAAATAGCTGAGAAGTAACAGTGAGAATTTCTGAATCCCTGATGGGTAACACATATTGATGCTTATGTCTAATTTAATCATTGTCAGGGGTATGGCCGATCAGTAATACAACGTTTCAAGGTGATAAATCCAATCTGCAGAATGATATTCTGTTGGCATTTCTATAATATTAATTAGATCACCTTGTCAAGTAATGTGAAATTTCCCCAACATTCATTAAGAATTCCTCACAGATAGGCAACAGCCTCCTGTCTATTTTCTCTTACGTGACTGACAGCTGAGGTCAAGATGGCAGACATCACCCCCTTCAAATTTCTGAAAGGGTAGGTCACTGGACTCCGTAACAAATGCAGAGTGGGCGGACTATTGCTTGAAGATATCTTATTAAATTGGACAAAAGCTGTCTCTCTCACAACAATGTGTAAGAATGCCCTCTGCCTGAATGCAGAATGCAAAAGTGTGACGGGAAGCCATTTGCATTACCCTGCAGTCATTTTATATGCGGAGGTAATGAAGTTGTCAGCAGAGTGTAGAGTGTGGCAGAGGCTGATATTCAAATAGCTCCATGGTTTCTGTTCCTTGTAGCTCTGCCCCCCCCTCTTTTCACACGCCAGCTGACGGGTGCATTGCATTCCGGATAACTTTTTTTTTCATGCGTATTGATGTATGCAATTTCCAGGCGCTTTGTGTTTGATATTAAATACACTGTGTGTGCTATGATCTGATATCCAATCCACACCAACATATGAAGAATCCCCTATTATCAGCAAAAAAAAAAAATCCCTTTACTGGTAAAACACAGTGCAAATAGCTTTATATGTATTTTACAACAGATTATAAATTACTTTTATACATAAAGAGGATGCACAATGCTCCTTGACCCCATCAAGGTACCTGTATTTGTATATTCTGATACATACATACATATATATATATATCTATTGCCATTTTCTGTCTGCTCAGAGTAGTCACCCTATTTGGGCCAAGGGCATAATCGATCCTGTGACTTTAGGTGTTGGCAAGGTACTTATTCTGTGAAAGCAAGACTGATTGGATGAACTGTAACTATACACAGCAATGAGGAATGTTTGTGCATGTTATCCACCCAAGTATTTGCAGAAAGTCATGAACTCGTAAAAAAATTAATTCTTTATTGAAGGTTCCCATGGGGAGAATACTAAATCAGGAAGTGTCGGAAACCATGCTGTAAGGTGCACACTTGATTACTCAGGAGAGTTGTCAAGGTCTTGGCAGATAAGACAGAATGCCAAATACATGATGGAATCATGGTAGAGGTGAGTGTCCAGATGTCTACCTTCTGTACTGTTTTCTTCTGCAATACTCTCTGTCAGAGACCAAACCTCTCTTTCGTTTGTAGAGGTGGCATTAGAGCCAGTCACTTTCAGCAGAGCTGAAGGTACAATGAGCCATTACCATGTTCGTTATATTCAGGTCTGGGTATGCATGATATACACATCAGTTCCAGTGATCAAGATGATGACAGTCAGACTGAAAAGTGAGTTAAACCCCTATTAATAGACAGCACCTCTCTCTATAGGTCTTTATAAAGAAGCAAGTTATTGATTAGAATTTGTATAACGCAGCAGGGATTTCAAAAAGGTACAAGTTCAACTTGCCTATCCATGGTTACGTAAGATAACCTCAGGGGTCAATTTCCAAAGGAGTGAACACTAGTGAACTGGCAAGAGGAATAGAAAAATTCAAATATTAATACTGAGTTGGAAAGATATGAAAGTTGGAAAAGTTTTCCTTCAGCCTAATTTTTTAACATTTTTTATATAAATAGGTCACGAGGACCTGGAAAATGTTCAAATAAGCATTAATAAAATGACCTTTATTATTAACGCTCATTTAAAAATGCTAAACAAGGGAGGGAAGACTCCATTTTCAATCTTTACTCCATACATAACATACATTTGTTTACAGTGCTATTAATTATAATAATAGGCCCTGCCGTCTTAATCGTTTCGTGTTCGTCCGTTGACGCATTAGTTTCAAATGAAAGTTGTCTGAATTTTCTCCTTGATTATTTTTTTGTCATTTTATTTTACCCTGGCATTAATTAGTGAGGTAGCTTGATAGGCAACTGCACCATCAAACAGAAAAAAATAAATGAAGATAAAATATCTATACACTGTGTTAGCAAAATTGCACTTGCATAAAATAAAATAAATAAATCTTTGAAATGTGTGTGGTATCTCTTGGTTATGACTTCAACTTGTGCCCCGATTAGCAAAATATACATTTCTCATTATAAAGTATATCAAGCCACAGGTGATGTTATAAACAGAAGACATCCCAGCACATTTAAAAGCATTTTTTTTCTTTATGCATTTGAATGCTATCTTGCAAACACTATGTATTTTTTTAGTCTCTAGATACACAGTATAAGCAATGTTTACAGATTTCCTTTAACCCTTTAGTGACAATTGGGTTGTTTTAACATTTCTGTGGTGTTTGTGTTTAGCTGTAATTTTCTTTTTACTCATTTACTGTATTTACACCAGTTATATATTGTTTTTATCGACATAAGAAGGGTTTTCTTTAGATACCATTATTTTCATAATATCATATAATTTATTACATAAAAATCATAACTACATTGACAAAAAAAAAAAAGAAAAACCTTTTACACAATTACAAATGGTAAAAAGGAACCTGTCTAAATAGTTTCTAAATTCTGTCCTGAGTTTAGAAATATGTTACTAACTCTAATGTAACTCTAACCCTAATGCTAGCCTTAATCTTAATGTAACTTTAACCCTCTAGATCTAGGCTAATTTAGCCTTTCTTTTGTATTGCAAGGTTGCTGATTATTGATCATTAAAACTGCTCATTCGGCTGCAGAACGTGCCTGACACGTCCAATGTCTCTAAGGGGTTAATCTTAAGCAGTGTGTGTTCAATCCTTTCATCCTTCTCTGGATGTTGAGCAAAGGTAACACCCCCAGGACATAAGTTAAAACAAGAGAATATTTCAATGAAGCCTTCCTGGTTAAAGCTCTGTTTTCTGAAGGAGTATTTTGTTAAAAATCTTTTCATTGCCAAATAATAGAATTAAGAATGAAATGTTGATGTAATCAAGCCTTCAATAATTGATTAGGTTTCCTACCATGGTGGGATAGTTGATGTTAGCTCTCAAATTGACCTGTGGAGGTTTCTTTCTTAATTGGAAGGTTTGAGTTATTAAAGGATGAAAAATGCTGTTAATGTGCCTCTGGCAATATAGTCTGTGAGTTTTATATATTTGTATGTATTGATTTTATTGCTTTTGTGCCAGCTAAATACTGTTTTATATGACATGAGCATGGATCCCCATGGTTAATAGATGTATACCTGATCTACATTATTGGTGCTATTTGTAGCACAGGTTAGACACAT
Source organism: Pelodytes ibericus (assembly GCA_036172795.1). Lineage (NCBI taxonomy): Eukaryota > Metazoa > Chordata > Amphibia > Anura > Pelodytidae > Pelodytes > Pelodytes ibericus. The sequence continues at coordinate 184,328,629 of CM069859.1, read as the reverse complement.
GTATTGGTTCAATGTGTCTGAGTAATGAGATTCTGAATAGGTTTCCAGGCAACAAACATCCTTTTGAGTGTTGTAGACTAGGTGATAGTGGAAGAACAGTGCTGTATTTAGTATCTTTTATTATATTTTCACTAAATTTCCATCTTTTGTTCCAGCATATAAAACTTGTGTTGTTTCCATGCTATTTCTATGTTTTGTTTGCCTATCATACAGCACAAATAATATGTTGGTGCTTTGTAAATGAATAAATATATATTATTCTCAATGTATTGTAGGAAGTTAAAGTGAAAGTTCCAGTGTTTCCTGTTGTTACTCTGATCAGCCATAACATTATGACCACTGACAGGTGGTAAGCTGAGGCAGTGTGATGCTTTGGGCAATGTTCTACTGGGAAAACTAGGGTCCTGCCATTCATGTGGATGTAACTTTGACGCGTGCCACCAGGGCCGGCCCAAGACATTAAAATGTGTACCCTAAATGTTTGAGCATTTAAACTTAAAGGGACAGTCTAGTCCCCAAACTCACTTTGGTGCAAGATGAAGATCACTGCTTGTATAATGCACAGGCTTTTATCCCAGTGTGATTTGATGCAGGAATTCTGTATAAATCACATTTTTAATATCTGACTCAAGCTCTCCCCAGTGATTACTCTGGATGTTTACTGCAGGTGCGGCAGCACTGATTCTATAGACACTGAGGATATAAAGTTTTGTTTCATATTGTCACTTCCTGTCCTCCTCAAATTGAGTCTATTGAGTGGCCTATGAGTGACCTTGCTCTTGTACACAGTAGGGTTTCTTAACAGAGCAACACATTGTCTGATGACATCACTAGAGAGAGGGTATTCCATTCAGTTGAATGGCATTATTCTCATTGGTTCCTGCAGCAAAAAAAGGAAATTACTTTTACTCATCTGTCAGTGGTCACATATTATGTTTTGTGGAATTGCACAGCCTATTTTCATAATAATGTTTGTTTTACCATTTCTTTCTTTTCACCTCGTGGATGAGCTCTTAGAAAAAATATTTAATTTTTATATGCCCACTAAAGCACTTCTTATATACATAATAAAATAATTGAGTGCTCACCCACAAGGTGAAAAGAGAGTCATGGTAAAACATTTTTATGATAATAGGCTGTGCAATTACCTAAAACATAATGTGACCCGTGACCTATAACAAAATCCACATAGGAGGATCCACATAAGTCAGTGTCAGAGGAGTTAACCCCTGGATGGCTAGACAGATATAGGTAGTATCAGAGGAGTTAACCTCTTGGGTGGCTAGAAAGATAGAGGCAGTGTAGAGGAGTTAACCCCTTTATCCACACACTCATTAACACACATACACAGACAGTCTGTTACTCACACATACACACACACATTGACTGAGCCAATCAAGGGAGGCTTATGAACTCTCAGTTGAGAGGTCTCCCCTGATTGGCTGAGACCTCCTTCTATCAAGCTCCCCCTGACACATAAAAAAAGAAAGAAAAAGACAGCTGCATGGAGCTTCAAAGTGCCGCCTTGGGAAGATGCCCCATTAAAGGGCCAGCCCTGCGTGCCACCTATCTAAGCATTGTTGCCAACCATGTACATGGAATGTTCATGGAAACGTAATTCTCTGATGGCATTGGCCTCTTTAAGCAGGATAATGCTCCCTGCCACAAAAATGATTCAGGGATGGTTTGAGGAACACAACAACGAGTTCAACATGTTGACTTGGCCTCCAAATTCCCCAGATCTCAGTTCAATTGAGCATCTGTGGGATGTGCTGGACAAACAAGTCCAATCCATGGAGGCCCCACCTGGCAGCTTACAGAGCTTAAAGGATCTGTTGTGTCTTGATGCCAGATACCAAATTAAACCTTCAGAGGTCTAGTGGAATCCATGGCTTAACAAGAAAGGGCTGTTTTGGCATCAAAAGGGGGCCTACACAATATTAGGCATGTGGTCATAATATTATGACTGATCGGTGTACATCATCAGTGTATTTATAAATAAATAATCATATTGGCAAAACAGCTGTATGTTTATAGATTTTGTCATGTTGTCATTTCTAGGGTGAAAATACAGGTTCAGGTGGTTTACCAATAAATGGCGACAGTCAGATGATATTGTTCAAGTGTATAATTAGAGTTTATTCACTAAAAGTGAATTAACAAGTGAATTGCAAACGTCAGGCATCAATAGCTAAATTGGAAAAAAAGTAATCTTATCTTTCTAACTCAGCTATTAATGCCTGATGATTGCAGGTCACTTGTAGCTAGGGTAACCGCCCAACGCGGCTGGTAAATAAAATTGGCTTGGGAGCATTGTTAATGGGCAAAAAAACTTTACTTTTAATATTCATATGTATTAATTTATCTTCTTGAGTTAAATCATTTAGAGGAAACATTTTAAACATAATTTGTGTGGTTTGCTGAATTCTAGCTCTTCCTTCAAACTCGGGGACTGCAAACACAGGAACCATCTTGGATCTTTCTTTCTTCACTACTGTAAGGTGCTCTAAGATCTTTGAGCATACTCCCGTATTTTCTTTTTTTATTGCTCGTCGCCTAGCAGTACAACACGCGCTTCCTCTGTTGTCAAAGAAGAAACATAGGAAATTATAGATTACAAGATAAATTAATTTTGTATTTGTGTGTACAATAAAATAAATTTTGTATTTGTGTGTTCTGACTCTTGTTTATGGCACTCAAGGAACACTCCTCTCCATTATGCAGGGGGGTGTTTCATATGATTTCAAGCCCTTGTGATTATGATTAGGAAGTCTTGGCAGAACTCCTTGTGCGCAAGCACCGATTGGCTCAATTAGTTGCTGGAAGTATATTGAACACAGTTCCTGATTGGCTGTACAGCACTGCTACTTGTGATATATTATCTTCACTCCTGGTTTGAAGCCCTGATTTGCTATAACATTATGGAGTATACAACATATAAAGGGTTAAAGATGGATTCATTCTATAGTGTTGATTGCTTATTAGGTGAACTATGCTTTTATATACTTGTGTTATTCTCATTAATACTTGTTGCCCAAATTTTCTCCTTGGGTCTTTTTCTTTTGTAATTTTATTTCTTGCTGCGATTAATTAGTGGGGTAGTTCAGTCAGTCAGCTGCCCATTCATTGATGAGTTGGAAACAAATAACAGCTGGGACTAGATTTAAACTAGATTTAAGGGAGGTTCCAACATGTGAACAATTAATTTAATGAACTGGCCCCATAATGGATTTTAATGTGTCACATTAAATTGTCACCTTTAAGCCACAATGGTGGGGGTATGGGAAACCCAGTCAGCAGCAGAACTACAACCTGGTCAACTGTAACAAATCCCTGCACTAATATATAAACAACAAACAAACAAAAAGACAGTGTTACAAACTCTATTCACAATAAATGAAACTGCTTAACTAAGTAAATTTCTCTCTCTTTTCCAGTAGTATGGAAGGCCGATGTCAATAAATGCCAGACAGGTATCCCAGTGGTAGGCACAAAGGGAAGTGGAGAACCGGATATTAAACACAATTGCGCAATTTAATTGTGCAAAGAGAAACTATAGTGCTTTCATGATAGTATAGCTGCTCACACACAGAGGTAGAGTAGTACAGGCCACAATAAAAGGTTGTTAGGAGTAGGGTGGTTGGCATCAGAAGTGCTTCCGATACCAGTTCCCTGATCAAACCCTCAGCCAGCCTCCATGTCAAGCCCCTCCTCCTTTTTTTTTACGTCGCAGCCAATCTATGCATTTCGCTGTTGGTTTCGTCGGGCGTGTAGTCTCCACCTTCCTCATTATACATTCACTTACATGTCTTGTATTTATTGGCATCTGCCTTCCATACTACTGAGGGAAACTATTACAACTTACCCCCTTCACTCCATTTTTCCTGCACTCCTTTCATTATTGCCCCCACATCACTTGCCATTGCACCCAGAGTACCAGAATGCATCCACATAATTTGCTACAGCACCACTTTTCACCGATGGCATTTTAAACATCACTGAGCTTGCACTCACAGGTCTTGCCATAACACCTAGATTGCACTCACAGTTCCTGCAGAGCACATAGATTGCACTCAGAGGCATGTCAGAACACCTAGATTACACACACAGGCAGTGGCGTCACTAGGGGGAGGGCTACTGGGGCTATAACCCCGGATCCCTGTTCACTTCCCAGGCACTCAGACAATCAACCATGTTGCCTCTTTCACTACCCGCATGATCTGAAGTATGAGTGCATAGTATGAGTAACCTGGGAGGCGCACAGACACCATGCTGCCTGCTTGCCAAGCAGAGGGCTGTAGAAAGGAGATCTTCTGATCTCCCCAGCAAGCCCCACTGGTAGCAAGGAGCGGGTGCCTCTTCTCGCTCCCCCCTGGGTGTTGCGGCCTGTGCAGTCGCACAGGTTGCACATCCCACAGGCCAGCCCTGAGCCTTGATGATATCTATTGAAAGCAAATGTGCCAACTCTACTTGCTGGTCACATGTTTATTCATACTAGTGAGTAAGTACCCCCATTATTGCAATATATATCTGTGTGTATTAATGAATGTATGTGGAGATACATGCATAAAGGACGATACAGATAGTGTGCAGCATGTTCATTCATAATGCAAGATTGCATAAAATGATAATGCACAGAATGGATAGATACCTCTGGATTTAATGCTTTACACCAACAGGTACATGAGAATGTGAAAGAATTTTACTCTCTGTAGCTATAAAAGAAGACTTTGGTTTGATTCTCTTCAGTAAATACTCATGTTAGGAATAAATTAAACTTGTGAGGTTAGCTGCACATTCATTTATGAGATGGATAATATAATAGTTGTTTTTACTTTACTATCCCTTAAAAGGACAACTATCAGCAAATGAAAAAGTCAAATAAAGTACCTTATTGAGCCAATTTGCTAGTATAGTTCTATCAGAGGTTGACATTTTGTTTACAATCTAGGGTTAGCTAAAGGAATATCTGATCCATCTGACCAAAAATGTCTGCCTCCCTGATGGTGTTATGCAAGCAAAGAGGGCTCAATAAGGTAGTTTATTTGTATTCTTTCATTAAAGCAATTTTACTTAAAATACTTACACTTGATGCAATCTTTCAATTAAACTTACTTTATTTTTTAGCCAAAAGTTGTACTTTAAATACAATAATCCAATAAATAAATGTATTGTAAAATTAAAGTTTAGTTTGTACTTAATATCTTTTTTTGTTATGAAACCTGGCTCTTTATGGTTTTACCTTTTTAGTTTTACATAGAGGGGCATGTACTATTTTTGCGCTTTGCTCCTATTGCAATGTACTAAACATTTAACACATTTAAAAGCTGGTGTAATTTTCACACGCAAAATTTATTTTCGCAACCGGAAAAATGCACGCTAAATAAATATAAATGGGAAAACAAGTGCAAAATGTTAAAAATAGTCGCAAATTGCTCCTTAACAATGTTTTACCTACTTTTTCCCCACTGCACTTGTTTACTACATGACCCCCTTAGTAAGTGCAACTCGTCAATCATGTCCTATATACTTGCATGTATTAGCCCATGTGGCAGATTTCTGGTTATGATTCTGGCTACACTGCTCCAAGTGCTCCAAAATATGGTTACAGTCTCACCTTAAACCTTCAACACTTGAGGAGTCACATACACTAAGCCAGCACTTTATTGCAGTGGCGTCCCGAGGGGGGTGCGGGGGGTGCGGACAGCACCGGGTGACACCTCCAGCGGGGGCGAAGTTAAGTTAAGCATTGCTTAATTATTTTTTTTTTCTGGCAGCCGCATCCGCTGGATTCGGCCGCCGGAAATAAGAAAAGGAAAAAAAAAAAATCACCGCGACCGGATGTGACGTTACGTTTTGGGGCACCTGTGTGTGTGTGGCATACTTAATTGTGTAACCGCTTAGTACCCTATTTCTGTCTATCTTAATTGCTTAGAATTTAGCAGGGCTAACCATACAGGTATCTTTTAACAACAATATTATATAGATCAGCAGGTTTCTCTATTTAAATTAATAAATAATTGAGAATACAATAAAAAATAGGGAGTTGGAAGCAATAACCTTTTGTCTTTTTAAATATTTTATTGAATATAAATAAATATAGACAATGTATAAAAACAGCTTAAAAATCCATAATAAAAGCAGAGTAAATAAAGTTAAATGTTTATGCTTGCAATAAGTAAAATAAAATCACATACCCTCCTGGTTGTTTACAGGTTAATCTCCCATTCTTGTGTTAATGCTGTCGCATCAACATAGTCTCCTCATTCTGTGTCAACTAACTGATAATCAGTGTTTATATAGAGTTTAGATAACCTTACTTCCGGTCATTTATGGGCAGGAAAAATACCATTTGATACATTAAAACAGGTAACTATGGTTTACTTTGGGGTAAATCTCGGTCAATCAAGAAAATATTAATTAACCGTTAGTCTTGATTTCTTGGCAAACAGACAAGGCCATGAGAAAATAATGAGGTACATGTCCTGGCCTCGTAGGTCAAAATGGCGTCTATGGTCTAAACATCTTACTTGCGAAGCTGGGCGTGAAGCCAGTTTGATAACAGAAAGAACACAGTTGAAGCAACAAAACTTTCCACTGTAAGTAACAAGGTGGAAGAAGGGGGGTAACGAAACCTGTCATTTCTGCAAGTGCCCATAACAATTGGGCAGAGGTGAGGCATAAATAGTGGTAGCTCTGGTGTGGCATAATTTATGGGGCTCTGGTGATACTCAAAAAATTAGAATATTGTGCTTTGGTGCTTTTGGCAGTGTGGACAGGTGCCAAGTCCTGCTGGAAAATGAAGTCAGCATCCCCATAAAGCTCGTCTGCGAAAGGAAGCATGAAGTGCTCCAAAATCTCCTGGTAGCCGGCTGCGTTGACCCTGGACTTAATGAAGCACAGTGGACCAACACCAGCAGATGACATGGCTCCCCAAATCAAGACAGACTGTGGAAACTTCACACTGGACTTCAAGCATCTTGCAGTGTGTGCCTCTCCATTCTTCCTCCAGACTCTGGGAGCCTTGGTTTCCAAATAAGATGGAAAGTTGCTCTCATCAGAAAAGAGAACTTTGGACCACTGAGCAACAGAACAGGTCTGTTTTTCTTTAGACCAGGTAAGACGCTTCTGATGTTGTTTGTTGTTCAGGAGCGGCTTGACAAGGGGAATACGACATCTGAAGCCCATGTCCAGGATCCATCTGTGTCTGGTGGCTCTTGATGCACTGACTCCAGCCTCAGTCCCCAACACATTTGAATGGCCTTTTCTAGACAATCCTCTCCAGGCTGCGGTCATCCCTGCTGCTTGTGCACCTTTTTCTTCCACGCTTTTCCCTTCCACGTAACTTTCTATTAATGTGCTTTGATACAGCACTTTGGGAACATCCATCTTCCTTCGCAATTACCTTTTGAGGCTTTCCCTCCTTATGTAGGGTGTCAATGATGGTTTTCTGCACAACTGTCAGGTCAGCAGTCTTCCCCATGATTGTGATTTCTACTGAACCAGACTGAGAGACCATTTAAAGGTTCAGAAACCATTTGCAGGTGTTATGGCTTACTTAGCTGATTAGAGTGGGACACTGTGAGCCTAGAATATTGCACTTTTTCACTATATTCTAATTTACTGAGATTGTGGATTTGGGGTTTTCATGAGCTGTAAGCCATAATCATCGCACTTATGACAAATCACGGCTTGAGCTATCTTGCTTTGTATGTAATGCATCTATCTCATATATTAGTTTCCCCTTTTAAGTTGCATTACTGAAATAAATGAACTTTTGCACAATATTCTAATTTTTCGAGTATCACCTGTAAGTACATCTGTGGAGAGATTTACCAGCTAACCTTGCAGGTGAGGTCTTGCTTTCATGTTAAGCTAAGTTAAACAAGCCCATAATGTAGCTAGTAACATGACTCGGTGGGCTAATATACAAATTGTAAAATCATTTCTTACACCAGGCCGTCATTCTTGTGAGACTAATAAACTGAGAACCATTAAGGTGGCTATTAGTGACACCCCTGGATTTTGGAAAGTGATCAGATCCACAGTATTTATTTTAGACGAAAACTTTCTACAAAAAATAGGTAATAATTGAAAAATTGCATCATTTTAAAACTAAAGAACACAGAGCAGAATAGTAACAAAGAATACTTTACTGAGCCATTTTTGAGTTGTATAACTCCATCTGGGGCAACCATGTTTTGGTCAAATCTAACAAACATTGCTTCTTTTGACCCATGTTAAAGGAACCTAAGCAGACCTAAGCTTCTAAACAACATGTCTGCCCTGAGACAGAGCTATAAAGAGTATAGAGGGATCAATAAAGTACTTTATTTATATTTTTTTATTAAAATACTTCTATTTAAAATGCCTGCACTTCATGCAATCTTCAATTAAACATAACTTTTTTTTTTTTTTAAACAAGAGAATATTTCTGTGAACCATTCCTGGAAAGATACTTTGATGTTACTAATCTGGTCTATGTAAGGGAATCTGAAAAAAATGACTACTTAGCTCTATTTGAAACTGGAAGAATAAATACACCAAAATGCAGTTACAAAATTTATTTTCATTGCGCCTTTTTAATTTTTTTTGTATTTTTAAAAAGAATAATAATCATTTCTTAAATATAAATATAACCAATAACTTATTCATGGCTAAAGGCATTGGCATTGATATTAATTTTAATGATGGATATTGTTTAGTATATTTTGTCACAAGAGTAAAAACAATTTATTATATGTTGTATTACTATTTCTTATTAATACCTTATACCTAATGCAAATAGGGAGGTATATGCTAATTTACTAATAATAGTAACACCTGCTGGGGTTGTCTCTACAATTGGTGTCATGGATCTCATGAATAACGCTGATACGTCTATGCAGATAAATAATGTATTGATGTCCTACTGTGGATACAATATTGTGCTTAAGCAAAGAGACGGATGTCGACCTGGAGATGTTTCTCCTCAGTAATGGTAACCTTATTGAATCTCACCCATCATGTACCATTTGTATGATGAATACTATCTTCCATGTGTTGGACTATTGTACTCTGGAGATTACGTTTTAACCCTTTGTTAAAAGATTTGGAAGAGACTAAAGGTGTCTCTTAAGATCAGGATAGGCATCAGCATTGACAATTCAATGATGGTTAATGGACCTTCAAAGGTTTTGGCACAGACAGTGGTGTTCCTGTATGCCAATGAAAGGCTGGCAATGGGTAACCTGGGGGCAATCTTTTTTTACTTGGCTTGGTGCCACTTGATCAGCCCACCCGATATTATCATATATAGACACACATAGACATGAAATACATATTTGCTGACAGAAAAGATACAGAGATTAATAGGCAGACAACATTTTGGATAGATTGAAAGTGTTACCAACAGGGGCATTTAAAAGGTAAAAGTGATGTCACCCCCAGCCCATTGAGAAACACAGAGAGATTAGACAGCAGACAATTGCCCTTCTACCCCCCTTGCCAGTACACTTTCCCTACCCCATGTGTGATTCATCCCAATATTCTCTATGAATGAGCAACCAATTCCTCCAAGAGAGTTCATAACATTACCTCCCCCTTGCCATCCCAGGAACATATTATTAAATCATATGTACTGATTTGTACCAATAGTGTTGTGGTTCAGGCAGAGGGCAATTCCTGTCCTTTTAAGGAACCGTATCACGTTGCAGCTCATTTGAATAGTAATAAGGCCATTGAGGGTGAACTGGCACTGCAGTATTCAGTGCACATTCACAGGGAGATTAATAGAGAGCTTTCCTAACAGAGCAAATATAGAATAACAAATAAATGCTTTAAAAGCTGAATATAGTATGGTAGCGTAGTGAGTGATTGCCAATGGAATTCTCAAGGTGGAGGAGTTAGTCTCAAATGGATATATATAGAATGAAGTTGCAGAGGACTGCATTGACCCATGGCAGTGCCCTTTAAATGGCACATAAACGTATGATCCACGGTGGTGATAGGAATTCTATTAGTGGTGTAGTTTACCCTTTGAACTCTGGGTTTCTGAAAGATGTAGGAGTAGTGTAATGTACAGATATCGGAATACACCAGAGACAACTCTTAAGTGCTGTGTAAGCTTTTTATGCAAAATGCCAACAGACTAATAATGACAAAGACTCAAGACTGTATGAAGATGGAAAGTCTTCCCGATTAGGACTGAGCTTGCTAAAGTACACCTTTTAATAAATTTAGACAAAATTGAAAAATGTTGTTGACCAGATCCTTGGCTTGATTGCTGAAGCATTCGATTTTTGTAGAGTGTCAATTCATCACTGTCCACCTGGTTATATTTAACACTTTCTCCTGCTTCCAGCATGTCATAGTGAGAGACGGCTGCTTCTGTCACATGATATCTGCTTTACAAAGGGGTCAACTGAGCATTGTGTAGGTTCAGTGGATCCTGCCTCACAGCTGCTCTTTACTTCCACATAAAGACCTACAAAAAAGTGTGCCCACTCAGCAGGCAGAAATAGTATATATATCATAGGTATTGATCGAGCACTATGATTTTATGTCACAGTTATTACTCATGTTGTTTTTAGATTACAGCCATTATTTGGGTAGACATTTTTCCATACCTACTCAAAAATGATGCAGTCAAAAACAAGTAACCCCCTTAACTCTCAGCTCCCTTAAACAAACCCTTGCACACATGGTTTAATTAGTTCTTCTTAAAGTAAGATATTGTGCACCAAATGTATAGACATCGGGGCAAATATAAAAAAAAGTCCAATTCACAAAAATCAGGATGTCACTGCCTCTAAAATAATTGCATAGTTGCTAATAGTCCTGAATTTGCCAGGATAGTCCCTTTTTTGGGGGTCAGTCCCAGTATAAATACTGCCTATGTCCAATGTGCTATATGTATAACATAGATATTTTGAAGGGTTTGAGGGCGCAGGATGTCACATAGGGAACATAAAATGAAATAAAAATAGAAAACACATATAGTGCAATAAGGTTTAAAACAACCGTGTATTGAGTGGTAAATATGGGAAGCGCACTCACAAACATCCGGAATTATAAGCCTTTAGGAGCAGATGGGTTCCAAAAAATGTTCTTATTTAATTCTCACGTTCGATCTCTCTTCGATTGATGTTATCAGTGGACAGATTAAGCTTCTCAAGTTCACCCAGATCCAGCGTAATGATGAGATCTGCAGTAGTATGATATCCAGAGCTTGTCCTAGTTTATGATAAGAATCAGACACACCTCCTCCCTCACAGACTGGGCTACCGAGTCTAACCTTGCCAATGTGCCCCAAACCGCGGACCGTTTGACTTGAGACGTCAGTCCACTGATGACATCAATCGAAGAGAGATCGAACTTGAGTATTAAATAAGAACATTTTTTGGAACCCATCTGCTCCTAAAGGCTTATAATTCCGGATGTTTGTGAGTGTGCTTCCCATATATACCACTCAATACACGGTTGTTTTAAACCTTATTGCACTATCTGTGTTTTCTATTTTTATTTCATTTTATGTTCCCTATGTGACATCAAATTGAGGTCAGATTATAAAACAGGGATCCATTTCCCCAGCAGAGCTGCAGGGGACCTGGATCCCCCCCTCTAACAGCAGGGGATGTCTGCGCGATTAGCGCAGACTCCTCCTGCTGGCCCGGCACGACCGCCTGGACTTCTATGATGAAGCCGGGTACTTCCGGCTTCGTCATAGAAGTCCCGGCGGTCGTGCCGGGCGGTAGCAGGGGAGGTCTGCGCTCATCACGCAGACATCCTCCGCTGCCCCGCTAGCCACCAGGGAGAATCGGGCAGCTGTCCGTCATAATAGACTGCCGTGTCAGGCAGCATGGAGGATGTCTGCACGTATCGTGCAGACATCCCCCGGCTTCCCCCACTAGCCACCAGGGATCGAGTTACAGGTGAGGGGAGGGAGGGGTCAGAGAGACAAGGGGAGGGAGGGGCTAAGAGAGACAAGGGGAGTGAGGGGGGGGACAGAGCAATAAGGGGAGGGAGGGGGGAAGAGACAGAGACAAGGGGAGGGGGGAAGAGACAGAGCAACAATGGGAGGGAGGGGGAAAGAGACAGAGACAGGGGGAGGGAGGGGGGCAGAGAGACAGGGGGAGGGGGGGGGGACAGAGCAACAAGGGGAGGGAGGGGGGAAGAGACAGAGCAACAGAGGGAGGGAGGGGGCAGAGAGACAAGGGGAGGGAGGAGGGCACAGAGTAACAAGGGGAGGGGGGAGAGACAGAGGCGAGGGAGGAGTCAAAGGGAGGGGGAGAGAGAGACAACACTAAGGGGGGGAGAGAGACAAAGCTGGGGGCAAGGGAAAGAGAGAGGCAGCATTGGCACATAAAAGGAAATAAAAACAAGAAATGCATTTTTTTAATATAATTTTTTATTAAAAAAAATATTTACATGTGAATATATACAAGTTGAACTTTTTTCCTATAGGGTAGTCTTATATTCAGGCTTTTAGTTTTTTTTCCTAAAGGAATATCCAAAGTTTGGGGGGTCGTCTTATAATCAGGGTCGTCTTATAATCGAGCAAATACGGTAATAGATGGATTTTAGTTTACACCATTTTTTTATTAAACGCAGAACATATGTTCATTACAATGATGTTACACAATTACAATAATCTCTCAATGCAATGGTGTTATTCATTGAAAATGACACATTTATAAGACTAATGAGAACATGGGCCGATAAATAAGGTGGCATACACCTTGCTGTCAGATGGATCGCGGGCCTATGTCTTTGTCAGGGCCATAGCTATGGGTCTGGCACACAAGTGGCCTCATCTGACAGAGGGAATCCTTTCTGAGGGTGGCACTTTGCAGGTGAGCCATCGTGTGTCTCACCTGAAAAGTGCCAGCCAAGACGGACCACGGCCTCTGTCTCCCTCCCCCCCTTCCCCAGCTACGCTACTTCTCTTAGTACCTTCTAAATACCATAACTACACTGCATGACAGCTCCAGGGCTAACTTTGTAATTTACAAAAATACAAGTGTTTTGGGTAAATTCCACTTTTTAGTGACATAAATTTAGATGTAAGCAAAATATGTCATATGTCACAATCTACACATGGTTAATAGGATGTATGGGTAAGCATTTTAAAAAGCATGGCAGTAAAAATTATCTCTAGGCCACTGTTAAACCTATGGAAACAATATCATGGCCAGTATTTTTTTGAGGAAAAGTTTACAACCCTTTGTGTCTGTATAGTGTATATAAAAGGTAGCAGTACCATTTGGGTGAATCGATCTAGCAATACTTTTATATCCAGAAGAGAACTTAAACTATAATCAACTATTTACTTGATTATATATAATTATATGGCTAGTTATCTTTGAAGAAAATGGAAAAGCAGATTGGATGTGGTACACGGCTTAAGAGAGGAGCAATAAGTTGATATACTTTTCTAAGAAAGTGGGCTTTTAGTGCACATTATAGAAAAGTCGAATAGTGCACTATAAGACATAGCATGAAATGGGGAAAGCCATAGTGAACTGAGAAATAAGTGCAGTCAGAGGTTGTGAGTGTGAAGAAAAGGAACTGGATGGACTCAGGAAGTCTCATGAAAGTGTTGAACATTCAATATTCACAATATTCTCAACCAAATCTCATTTCAGGCAGTAAACCTTCACTCCTGCCCCTCAGATTAAATATGTTGACACCAAATCTTATTATAGCCAAAAAGTAATCTTATTTTCATTGTAGTATAAAAAAAGAGTGATTTTATTTTGCCAGTTTTCAGTTTTAGGGAATTTGTGGCGTGCACTTGATTGAACAGAATTGCCACTTTACGCTCTTTTTTTTTTACATATCTTTTTAAGTAAAAAAAACAAAAAAACAAGAAAATCAAATTCATCAATCCAGAAATGCCTATAATCCCCAGTCTCAGGTTTTGCCATAGACAAATGGCTGCAAAAATTTAAAATCAATCATTAACAGATTAGCTGTTGGTGCAAAGTAAATAGCAATCAGCTTATTAGGCATCAGGCGGAGTGAGATAAAGGAGCAGCGTTATTGAAAATGAGGATGTTTGCTATGCTGTGCTGATGGAGCAGAACAGCTGAAGCTGTTCTATTGTTTCTGCTGCTGCTGCTATAAACCACACACTATCTAGCCAAGTCAAATGGCTGCAAGGCACATGTTTCCTATCTGTATATATTTTAATTATAAAGTCATTTGGGTGACACTTTATTTCATTAATTCACTCCTGAATCATTGGTGTCCTTACTGAAGTTGAGGAGCGACGTGTTTTATGACGGTACAAAGCTTCGGGCCAGCAATATAATACAATGTCATGTGGTGGAGGGTTCATTTTCTGTAACAGGATCACACACTTACTCAAGCTAATTAACTAAATTAACTTAGACATTGCAGGTCTGCACCCTGTTGCCTTTAGAGGCAAAATGGCACTTAAACTCTGAGAGGTGGTGGTAAAGGTCTTTGTTAAATACCAACCTAAAATACAGTGGGTAGAAGAGGTATTATTAAACACATAGATGCTATCACCAGACAAGTAAGCAGATCTATTTTTCCCACAGAAATCCCACCATTTACGGAGCTATCTGTACTTAGGATTGCCATGCAGCCGGTAATTTACCGGTAGGCCAGTAAAAAATTAGCTTGAGGCTAGTGTAAACTCTTTGGAGCCAATATCATGGCTGGTATTTCTTCAAAGAAAAGGTGGCAACTCTATTACCACTGCTAAGAATTCTGGGTAGGCATGGTATACATGCAACAACCTGGGAATAGGAAACCTCTGTTAGTGCATCTGCAGTGGTGAGTCAGAAGCAGCTAAGGCATGCTGAGAGTCATGGTAATTGTCCTGATTCCACAACAGATAGAGAGGTATCTGTTCATTAAACATGATCTTTGCACCTGATGTCTGTGGTAGGTTTGAGCATTTTTACCCAATGCAGTTCACTAGGTTTGCTGAGACCCCAGAACAGCATAGCACTGTTTACCAGATAACTTAGTGGGCTGATGAACCATATGGAGAATCTGTTCAACACTAAGGGTTGCAGGTTCAATTTCCGGTGGGGTCGACTCAGTCCTTCATCCTTCTGCGGTAGCACTATTCTCTGGATGTTAGGAAATAGTAACATCCCAGTGATATACTTAAAAACCCAGAGCATATTTGAATTAACCTTTCCTGGTTAAAAACTGGTATTATTATAAACTATGTTATATTTATAATATGAATGACGGTGCCTGATAACTGTCGTAATGATAAGAGTTTTGAGGAAAAACTATAGGATTTTAACATGATAGAGAGAGAGGAGATATGATAGAAACAGTGAAATGCATCTACGGATCTACTCAATAAAGAGAATTGCAGGGAACTGGCCAATGTAGTCAAGTTGAAAAAATTCTCCAATGCAGCAGAAGGGGGGAATTTTTCCAACTTGGCCTTAAATTTGAAAATCCTGTTGCAATTCCCTGTAATTCTTTCTTTATTGATTAGACGATTTATACTAAAATTGAGTGCCATATTGAATTTGAAGACTAATTGATGGAAATGGGTTTGTGATAACCTTTTACTCCTTTACACATAGTTTCCAACTGTCCCGGATTCGCCGGGACAGTCCCGGCAACTATGCAAATGTCTCGCGTATACTGCGATCGCGGGACAGTCCCGGGAAACTGGGCTGTCACACGATGACGTCACGTGATCCGGTGACCTGCCGCGATAGCGAGACAGCCCAGTTTCTTGGGACTGTCTCGCGATCGCAGTATACACGGGACAAATGAGCTATGCTCTCTGCAGTAATTTTTAAAATTATTTTCTTCAGCCGGATATGACAGCTAGTCATATCCGGCTAATGTACTTCCCTCCTCCGTGCAGGAGGGAAGCTTGCAGCACGGAGGGCGCGACGGGGACATGGAGGTGAGTACTGGGGAAGTTTGGGTGGACTGTGACATTATGGGCAAAATAACACTGAGAAATGAGTTGACATGATAAGACTCACAGATGATGATGGGCATGATAAGACTCACAGATGATGATGGGCATGATAAGACTCACAGAGAGATGATAGGCATGATAAGACTCACAGATGATGATGGGCATGATAAGACTCACAGAGGATGATTGGCATGATAAGACTCACAGATGATGATGGGCATTATAAGACTCACAGAGAGATGATGGGCATGATAAGACTCACAGATGATGATGGGCATGAAAAGACTCACAGATGATGATGGGCATGATAAGACTCACAGAGAGATGATGGGCATGATAAGACTCACAGATGATGATGGGCATGAAAAGACTCACAGATGATGATGGGCATGATAAGACTTACAAATGATGGGCATGGTAAGACTTACAAATGATGGGCATAATAAGACTCACAAATAATGGGCATGAAAAGACTTACAAATGATGGGCATGGTAATACTTACAAATGATGGGCATAATAAGACTGACAAATGATGGGCATGATAAGACTGACAAATGAATGGGTGCAAGGAATATAGGGTGACTTTAATTTCTTACATGGGCAAAATAATGTAATTAATAAGTAATGATGGTCTGTGCCTTTTGTAAGAGGCACAGACAAACCTGGAACGCAAATGCTGGGGGGCATCCTTGCAATGAGAAATAGCAGCAGGGAAGGGGGACATATTGATCTACATTTTTTTTGTTTTGTTTTTAAGATAAAAATAAACGCTCACTTGTATGTGTGTATGTATGAGTGTATGTGACAGACTGTATGCATGTGTGTATGTATGTATGAGTGTATGTGACAGACTATATGTATGAGTGTGTGTGTGTGACTGACTGTGTGTATGTATAAGTGTATGTGGCAGAATATGTATGAGTGTGTGTGTCTATGTGACTGACTCTATGACTGACTGTGTGTCTATGTGACTTTGTGTGTCTATGTGACTCACTCTATGAGACTGGATGTATGTATGTATGAGTGTATGGTAAAGACTATGTATGTGTATGTGTCTGTGACAGATGGTATGTATCTGTGTGACAGACTGTATGGGTGTATGCGACAGACTGTATGTATAAGTGTATGTGACAGACTATGTATGAGTGTGTGTGTCTATGTGACTGACTCAATGAGTCTGTGTCTATGTGACAGACTGTATGTATGTATGAGTGTGTGTCTATGTGTGTCTGTGTGACAGACTGTATGTATGTATAAGTTTATGTGACAGACTATGTATGAGTGTATGTGTCTATGTGGCTGACTGTATGTATGAGTGTGTATGTGACGTATGTGTGTCTGTATATGCCTGCATGTGATTGTGTGTATGTGCTGTTGTCTGGCTCCTAGATTTTTTTTGCTGGCTCCTAAAAATCAGTTAAGTTTGTCAAGCCCTGGTGCAACTAGCTGGAAATATTTAATATTTTACAGTTTTTTTTGTGGTCAGAGACTTAATATTTGTTTGAGAGGGTGGTGGGTACATGGAATAGTCTTCCAGTAGAAGTGGTAGAGGTTAATACAAAGAAGGAGTATAAGCATAAGGCTATTTTAGATATAAGATGAAGCCAGGGATTAATGGAGGTATTACTTTCTGAGAGGGTAGTGGATGCATGGAATAGCCTTCCAGCAGAAATGGTAGAGGTTAATACAGTGGAGGTCAGAAACTTTGGATTACTTTACTGAGAGGGTAGTGGGTGCATGGAATAACCTTCCAGCAGTAGTGGTAAACACAGTGAAGGACTTTAAGCATGCATGGGATAAGCATAAGACTACTAAGTGATAGAGGTTAATACAGTAAATGAGTTTAAGCATGCATGGGATAGGCATAAAGCTGCCCTAGATATAAGACAAGGCCAGGGACTAATGAAAGTATTACTTTACTGAGAGGGTAGTGGATGCATGGAATAGTCTTCCAGCAGAAGTGGAAGAGGTTAATACAGTGAAGGAGTTTAAGCATGCATTTAAATGTGCATTTAATGCATCATTTGGGTAGGTATAAGGCTATCCTAGATATAAAATAAGGCCAGGGACTAATGAAAGTAATACTTTACTGAGAGGGTAGTGGATGCATGGAATAGTCTTCCAGTAGAAGTGGTATAGGTTAATACAGTGAAGGAGTTTAAGCATGCATGGGACAGGTATAAGACTATCCTAGATATAAGATAAGGCCAGGGACTAATTAAAGTATTACTTTACTGAGAGGGTAGTGGATACGTGGAATGGCCTTGCAGCAGAAGTGGTAGGTTTATACTAAAGTATGTTTTAGGGTGTACACACAGCTCTTTCACTATATTTCATGTAAAAGTGATAAAATGCACCTGCCTGATGTAGATGTTGTGCTGTGAATGTATCTGATGTATACGAGGATGCATGGTAATGCTGGTGGGAACTTGGTGACAGGGCCAGCATTAAGTGTTTCGGCGCCCTGTGCGGACCTCCCCCGTGGCGCATCCCCCCCGTGGCGCATCCCCCCCGTGACGCCCCCCGTCTCTTTCCTCTCCCTCCATGTATGTGTCTCTCCCTTCCCATGTTTGTCCCTTTGGACTTCCTTGCTATGTCTGTCTCTCCCCCTTCTCCCCATATCTGTTCTCTCTCTCCCCCTCCTCCCCATATCTGTTCTCTCTCTCCCCCTCCTCCTCCTATCTGTTCTCTCTCTCCCCCTATCTGTTCTCTCTCTCTCCCCCTCCTCACCATATCTGTTCTCTCTCTCCCGCTCCTCTCCATATCTGTTCTCTCTCTCCCTCTACTTTTTCTTTACTCCCCCCCTTTTCTCCCTCCCCCTTTCTCTGTTCTTTCTCCCCCTTTCTCTGTTCTCTCTCCCCATTTGTTCTGTCTCTCCCTCTTCCCTCATTCTGTCTCCCCCTCCCCTGTTCTGTCTCTTCCCCCCTCCCCTGTACTGTCTCTTCCCCCCTCCCCTGTACTGTATCTTCCCCCCTCCCCTGTACTGTCTCTTCCCCCTCCCCTGTACTGTCTCTTTCCCGCTCCCCTGTACTGGCAGTTCCCCCTCCCCTGTGCTGTCTGTTCCCCCCTCCCCTGTACTGTCTCTTCCCCCCTCCCCTGTTCTGTCTCTTCCCCCTCCCCTTGTTCTTTTCTTTCCAAGAGGGGGCGGAGCTCACCAGTTGGAGGTGTAGCTCCGCCCCCACCCTGCTTCACGCGGAGCTGCGGGCAGCATGAGAATGTGCTGCTCGCGCTCCCCACACACAGTGATTGTGCAGGGTATTGGCTCCGCCCCCTCCACCGGCAAACCTTTTTTTTTGTTAGTCGGTCGGGCGCCCCCTGGGGTGTTGCGCCCTGTGCGATTGCACAGGTCGCACACCCCTAAGGCCGGCCCTGCTTGCTGAAATAATCTACACTGTGACAATAAGGTGGAGTTACATTATGCTAATTATGTGGAGAAGGCGGAGCTTTGGACAGTAGGTGTGGTCAGTGTTAAAGTAAGTAATTGTAAGCTGAGCTGCAAAGTGTCCCTGGAATTTTTTTTCCAATGTTGGCAACTATGCTTTACATAGACATGATGGGCCCCATATAAAAACCGCCCAAATAACTCCCTTCCACATAACTAGTTTTAGGTTCAGACTAGCCCTCTCATACATCATTATGGTAATATTTATCAAGCAGAAAACATGCAAAAGATGAATATTTAGCACAAACAGCAAACATCTGAGATTGGCTTCCATGGTGATTGTACCAAATGTAGCACTCTACCCCACAAATGTCTGGCTAGATATTGCTCATATGAGTACAGTGTGAACCACACAACACCCCTGCTATATATTATATATTTACCCTTTTTAAAAGGTCTTTACTGTGGGGAATACATTGAGGTTTCTCTTGTTTAATGCTGGACATCATTTTGATTAAAGAATTTCACATTTAAACAGAAATAGGTACAATAAAATGTAACTAAATTAATAAATCAATTCATATTAATCAAGACATCTTCACACGTATCACATAAAGGAACTAAAGATTAAGTACCAGCTAAAAGTATTTTTAATTACCGTATTTGCTCGATTATAAGACGACCCCCCAAACTTTGGATATTCCTTTAGGAAAAAAACTAAAAGCCTGAATATAAGACTACCCTATAGGAAAAAAGTTAAACTTGTATATATTCACATGTAAATTGCTTTTTTAATAAAAAAATTATGATATCAAAAAATGTATTTCTAGTTTTTATTTCTTTTATGTGCCAATGCTGCCTTTCTCTTTCCCTTGCCCCCATTTTTCTCTCTCTCCCCCCTCCCCTTGCCTGTCTCTTAACCCCCTCACTCCCCTTGTCTCTGTCTCTTAACCCCTTCCCTCTGTCTCTTAACCCCTTCCCTCCCCTTGTCTGTCTCTTAACCCCTTCCCTCCCCTTGTCTCTGTCTCTTAACCCCCTCCCTCCCCTTGACTCTGTCTCTGCCCCCCTCCCTCCCCCGGTCTCTCTGTCCCCCCTGTCTCTCTGTCCCCCTCCCTCCCCCTGTCTCTCTGTTCCCCCTGTCTCTCTGTCCCCCCTGTCTCTCTGTCCCCCTCCCTCCCTCCCCCTGTCTCTCTGTCCCCCTCCCTCCCTCCCCCTGTCTCTCTGCCCCCCTCCCTCCCTTCCCCTTACCTTGATCCCTGGTGGCTAGTGGGGGCAGCCGGGGGATGTCTGCACGATACTTGCAGATATCCTCCATGCTGCCCGACACGGCAGTCTATTATGACGGACAGCTGTCCGTCATAATAGTCTGCCGTGTCGGGCAGCATGGAGGATATCTGCACGTATCGTGCAGACATCCCCCAGCTGCCCGATTTACCCTGGTGGCTAGTGGGGCAGCAGAGGAAGTCTGCGCGATGAGCGCAGACCTCCCCTGCTGCCGCCCGGCACGCTCGCCGGGACTTCTGTGACGAAAGCGGAAGTACCGGCTTCTTCACAGAAGCCCCGGTGGTCGTGCCGGGCGGAAGCAGGGGAGTCTGCGCTCGTTGCGCAGTCATCCCCTGCTGCTAGAGAGGGGGATCCAGGTCCCCTGCAGCTCTGCTGGGGACCTGGATCCATGTCTTATAATCTGACCTCAATTTGAGGTCAGATTATAAGAGACCTCGATTATAAGACGAGGGGGATTTTTCAGAGCATTTGCTCTGAAAAAAACCTCGTCTTATAATCGAGCAAATACGGTAAATTGAAGCCCCCTACAACTCCAAAACCCTAACACTCACACTGTGTTCGAACTAAACTATATCCAATCATTAAACTAATAATTAGCCTATTAAATGAATCCTGCAAGCATCAAACTCTATAAAAAGACTCTGCCAGACTCTGCACTGCACATGTTGTGACTGATACCATAGCAACAAATCAACGGTGATCCCACTTTAAAAAAGATTGTCATTATATTGCTCTATAACAGCTTTCTCCTTTATTAACAAATGACACCATGTAAAAGTGAGATGTCTGATGTCCATGATCCTCCAAAGCACAAGTTAAAAATGCAGAAGTTATTTTTGCTGGACAAGTTCATAAATCTCCAATTTTATGCCAAGAAGATAATTGTTTTATTTGCATTACCTTGTCTTTGATGAATATTAAAAAATCTAAAAGGACATATCATTTGACTAAGGAAAACTGGGAATAAGTGCTTTGAAGTTTAGGTTCAATTGTTCAGAATTCTAGAATTTGTCTTACACAGACCACTTTGACTACTACTTTTTGGGACACTACCACTTACATAATATGTAACTAGATTACCTGTGCATTTAAAACAAACACATACATGAGACATATGCCACTGTTTTTTTTATATGTTTAAATTAATTGCATGTAAAAGTAAAAATAAAATTAGGTGTCTAGCTCCTGCATCCATTTTGAGAATTTTACCTATGATGTGACATTCTCCAAAATCTCCTAGCAAGTCTCACTTAACAACTGTGGGCAGAACCTGCATGATGATGTCATAAGATACACCCCTGCTCTCTTACTGGCTCCTATATCACTAGTGGACAGGACTAGGTGGCTGTGTGTACCTTTTTTACCTGCCTTCCAACACAGTAGAGAGGAGATTGACCTGATCAAACAGGATCATAACTCCACCCCCTTGTCAAGTAATAGTTACATTACCCTCTCAATGCAAGTCTATATTCAACATTCTGTGTCCACCGCCCCATAGTAAGATACTAGTGCTGTAAAGTCATTGTGGGGTGGCACCCAAAAACACTATATTTCACAAAATGGTGGTCCCCAGTCACACTTGTTTAGTAAAATATTTTTTTAAATAAACTCACATAAAACAAAAGACATATATGAAATCAACAATGCAAAAAAAACAACCTTTTCATTTTTTGGTGTAAGTGTCCCTTTAAAAAGTGAGAAGCACCAGTAGCACACTCTATATAAAAAAGCATGTCTTCAATCATTAAATTCCAAGGACAAAAGGAATTCAGCATGTCCACTCGATGCTTCCATTGGATATAAAACAAAACTTGTGTCAAACGTATAGGATCGCCTCTGGTCTTTAAAATTATATGCAGAACGCATTAGCTTGTATTAAGAAATATTAATTTATTGTGCAACCGTCCTTTCCTGAGGACACAGACCTGCTGTATGCGTTTTGCGCCATAACAGGGCGCTTAGTTATAGTCAACTTTATCCATGTTCCATTTTAGTTCAGCTGATTGAAAATATATTCCTCAGTATCTCCATATCCTTAGGTTGGATAAACAAATCATTTACATATTGAAGGATTTTAGATCCATTCCCTAATGCGAAGTCTGACATAATTCATTTCTAGGAGGCAGCCCAAAAATGTAGGTGCAAGACTCTGAAGTCTGTCCTTCAACTCTTGTACCAGTAGGTAGTTTTAGCAGCTCCCTCAATCTCATGAAATCATATACTGGTGCTCTGCATTCAAACACTACGATGGAGCAAGGTTATGCTCCATAATCCCCACAGTTACTAATAACCGGCTAATTATTCAGTAATACCTGGGCCTGCGTGATCAAGTTGAGTTTAACGAGCTTTATCCCAATGGTTCATCAACCTGCGTCAGTGCTGTACGAAAGTACATTTAAGAGAAAGATCTAGTTGTAACGAGCTGCCTACCGGACGTAGTAGGCCGCCTGCTTGTTATGGGAAAATACTCTGCTTGGAACCGCTGGAACAGATACATACCTCTGGAACCTCTGCTATAAGTTCAGGAAACTGATCAGTTAAACAGCAGAAAGAGAACATTTATTTGTGGTTTACACAGCACATATATACCAAACTGGGATCAGATAACACTTGATTAAACAATAGAAAACTTAAACACATCACCAGTAAAGCAGTATCTAGCCACTTTAATCTGGAGCCAGAAGCAAGATAGTCAGATTGGGTGCCTGACATAATTAAAGAATGGAAGGCTTAAACACATTACACGAAAACCAGTTATCTAGCCACTTGAATTTGGAGCCAGATGTGAGATAGTCAGGCTGGGTGCATGACACTAGTTCTGTGTCTAAATGCAAACACAAATCCGTACTGGCTCTCCGAGGCTCGCGGAACAGAGTCTAATCTCAGGAGCGGCACTGCCAGATTGTTTTGTGGCGCCATACTAGAGCTGTCAGCAGGGCCAGACTGGCCTATCTTTGATACCGGGAAAAATCCTGCTTTAAGATTTCAGCTGCTGCAACCGCTTTACATACTGCAGCTGAATGGATGCTCCCCCACGTTAGATGACATCCTGCGCTCTTAAGAACTTGAATGGTGCCTGCACTGTCCTCCTCCTTGCAAATGAAGGTAAATGAGCAGGGAGGGGGACAAATAGTATACTGTTTTTTTGTGTGTGTCAGTGTCTGTAAGTGTAACTGTGTGCCTGCAAGAGTGTCTGTAAGTGCTTGGTCAGGTTCTATGAGTGCAATCTTTGTGCTGGTGCAAGTCATGTGAGTGCAATCTGTGAGCTGGGGTAAGTCCTAGGTGCTGGAGTAAGTCCTGTGAGTGTAATCTAGGTACTCAGATACGTTCTTAGTGCTGGGGCAAGTCCTGTGAGTGAAATCTATGTACTGGCACAAGTGCTGTGAGTGCAATCTGTAAGCTGGGGTAAGTCCCAGGTGCTGGGGCAAGTCCTGTGAGTGCAATCTAGGTACTCAGATACATTCTTAGTGCTGGGGCAAGTCCTGTGAGTGCATTCTTAGCATTGGGGCATGTCATGTGAGTTTAATATGCATTCTGGGGTAAGTGCTGGGGCACATTCTGTGAGGGCAATCTATGTGCTGGTGCAAGTAATGTGAGTGCATTCTGTGAGCTGGGGTAAGTCCTAGGTGCTGGGGCAAGTCCTGTGAGTGCAACCTAAGTTCTCAGATAAGTCCTGGGTGCTTGGACAAAAAAGTGTGAGTGCAATCTATGTGCTGGGGCAAGTTATGGGAGTTCAGTCTGTGAGCTGGGTAAGTCCTGGGTGATGGGACAAGTCCTGTGAGTGCAATTTGCATGCTGGGGTAAGTCATGAGTGCTAGGGCAAGTCCTGTGCTTGCAATCTATGTGCTGTGGTACATCCTGGCTGGCGCAATACCCTCACATCACTTGCCATTGCATCCACAGCACCCATATAACTTACCAACTTGCAGCACCCAGCTTGAAAAACACTGAGCTGCCTGCCTGCACCTAGTGTTCAGACACAGGGTCACAATCAGAGGGTGATGGACGATACACTCATCATGCCCAGGCCTTTAAAAAAATGACGGGCAGTTGCCTAAGGCCCATCCATTCCTGGGGGCTCAAATCAGTTATCCCGTGGACCCCCACTGCCCGCGTGACTGTCTCACACAGAGAGAGTCACAGTCGGGCAGCAGCCGGCATATCCACATCCTGTGGACCCGGCTTTCTGTCACAGCTGCCAGAAATGACCGCAAGTCATTTCCGGTGGCTGTAATTCTTCCTGCAGCGTTTTTTTTATTGAACAGATTATCAGTGACATATAATGAGCAAATTATCAGTGGCATATTAACTAGCAAATTATCAGTGGCATATGAATGGATAAATTAACACTGGCTGTGGCATATTAAGTCTTGGATGTGCAATGCGGCTAATGGGGTAGCAGCAAATCCTGGATGTGCAATACAGGTGATGGGGCATGTCCTGGGGTGTATTTAAATCATTGGCATGATATACAAAAACTGTACAAAATGGCTTTGGGAGGGTAGGGGGGCTAGAGGGAGATATTTGGGGTGGGCCCAGAATTTTTTTCAGTAAGGGGCCCTATAATGTTTGATGGCGGCCCTGTTCAGACATATTGAATTGAGGTATTTAATTAACTCTGCAATTAGAGCTTTGAACTGGGGCAAGTGGTCTAAATGTTGATACAAACTGACATATTGACATAAACTGATAACAAAGTTACCCACAACTCAGACCACGCTTGTGTACCACAGAAGCCTGACCTTTGATGGTGTTTTGCAAAAAGATATTGAATGACTCTTTTAAATGAAAACTATCAATTACAGTTGTGCATACACACAGCTATACCCAGAAATCACAGAAAATACTATCAGACCTTAAACCTAAATGCTGGTTTTCTGATCAACACAACCCCTCCTGTCATCGCTTTTATTTATGTTGAAAGTGTCTTTATTGCATATGCTCCATTGGGGTAACACTATGTAGTGCTATCATTATTGAATCTTATCCGGAAATAATGTGTGGAATTCTTTCAATTCAAAGCAAATCAGTACTGAATAATATTACCCATTGGTTTATTTCATACCTATTAACTGACTAGGACCACAGTAAAATCAACATTTTTTCACTTCACTCAAAAACATTGTAGACAATTTGAGTAAAAATATATGTAATTTTATAAACATTGATATCAATCAAGCTGAAAATGTTATACTTCAACTTTAAGTGTTCTGTTGTGTACAAACAGAATTATTTTGTACTCACATTTTGTTATGATCTGGAAATAATGAAAAAGAATAAAATGCAAAAAACAACAACAACAAAATAAAAACATTGTAGTGATTTTCATTATAAGTAGGTCAATCTGTGATCATTTCTAATTAAACTTTAGAAGCCTCTTGGTCTTTGTATCATTGTGCAGTCTCAGTATTGCCATTGTCCTATCCCTTTTTGACACTCTGGTTAGCTCTAGTTCAATTCGCTGATGTCCATAAAATGTCTGTGGCTTCGTTTCACTGGTCCATCTCTTCGGAAATTTTACAAACATTCTCCTGATCTTGCAGCTTTTAGCAGCTTCTGACAATTGTGATAAAAACATTCATGAGCTATGACAATCTTTGCACCAGCAATAAACACACAATAGGTAATATGATGCTCAAAATAACAAATGTTCAGTTATGGTGGTTGCATATTTCAAGATGCTTTATTAATGTTATGTTTGAGGTTTAATGTTCATTTAATGATCTCCCTATTGAGTTCAAGGCAAATTGTCAAAATGATTAAATTGACAAGTAAGTTTGAAATTCCCAGATTTCTAAAAACACAGTGGAACCAAGAAAGACATTGGAGTCTATTCAATGACTACAGAGTTAATTTATCTCATGCCATTGAATCCTATAGATTGCAATAGAAACATTTGAGTTAAAAACTAGTGATAAGTTATATTTTGTGTCTTTGAATCAGGCCCATTGACTGAAAAATAAAATGGTGTTAAAAGGTTCCTGTGTTGTTAAAGGGATAGTAACACCCAAACATTGTTTTTACTGTGAATGTAGAGCATAAAAAAAGATAGAAAATTATCTACACATTGTATGAGCAAAACTGCAAGCAAATGCCTAAATTAGGAGAAGAATATGTTTTAAATGTGTCTGCGGAGTCTGCAAATTACACATTTCCATTGAAAAGCAATTTGTTTGCATACTGTGCCACAGGTGATGTGATAAACAGACACATTTAAAACATATATTTCTCCTAATTTCGGCAATTGCTTGCAGTTTTGATATAATTTTTAAGCTCTACGTGCACAGTAAATATAATGTTCAGGTGGTGTAGTCCCTTTAAGCTTGGCCTTAGGAAACAGACTGTAGTTGAATGACATTGCCTAATTGAGGGGTTTTCCAAATATGGTGACTTTTGGATGTGTCGAAAATTAAAATTAGAAACAACTACATTTCTTATATCTGGACTGATTTTTTGAAGTTGCAGCTAGGTAAAAATGGTTAGGTTTGGCTGTGATTCTGTGCATTGCAGCCAGTTATTAACCCTTTACGTTTGATGATGCTTGTGTGTTTAGGGAAGATTTTGTGATCATGGGAACAGAGGCAGAGACCCGATCAGGATAGTTGAAGACCTTGGGGGTCCCTACTAAAAGATTGTGTGACCTTAACATAGCGGAGGTGTGCCTGAACCCGGGGATGCCGTGATTTAATTCATTGTAACTGGCGCTCACTTTGAACATCGGTAACATTGAATCTGTCAGACTGTGGCCATGCTACTGTGCTGTAGAACTTACATGTATAGATATCTTCTTATAATGGTAGACGTTTTTAGGTGTTTCTGCTCAGCATAGCAGTCAAAAAGTATAAAGATGGTGGTAGATGGCACATCTACCTTCCCCAATTGCTGACGTTGGTATACCAAAGTACTTAGCATCCGAGCTACACTCTGGGATTCTGATGTCAGATTTTGGAGGTGAGTGAATACACAGGCATCTGTATCTGACAAAGCGGGAATGGACATGTTGCAGGAGGTGGCAGTTTCCTTTGGGCAAATATATCACATGTTCTTTAACTTTTTCTATAACTTTTGGGGACTAAATTCACTTTAAGTTCCGTTTTATAAAATTGTAGTATGAAGAATATATGAGAAGACTGTGCAAAAGCACTATAAACAGATATATGTATAAAAAGAGTTTAAAACAGCTCACTTTAGGCCATGAGCCTCCTACATACTCCTTCATAAACATAAATGTGAGATAAGGAGCTCCTTGTCTCACATATACACACTATAACAGAGGAAACAATGTCATACAATGTCAGCTTTTTAAAACAATAATTGAGAATAATGTGAGTGCAAAACATTGGCAGGTCATGTTCTGAAAAAGGGGCTTGCTCTGTTTGAGATCATTTTGACTGCACCCAAGTATAAAGCTAAAAGTGATCATGGAAAATCAGTGGTATTACTTTCAGTGGTAGATTTACCACTAAGACCCACCCCTTTGTCAGGATGGTGGCCCTAACAAAATTGGACCCAAAGAACAACATATGACCTTTTCATCATGTAAGACCTACAGAATGTGTAGCACTATAGTGTTTGGATTTGATCTCTATAAAAGGTCGGATCCAACATATTTGGTTGATGATAAGAATCTAAATTGATTTAGATCAAGAAGATAACAAGTTCTTGAACTATTCTTGATCTAGAACTCTATGTTCTCCATTGTCCCTACCCTGAGCCAAGTGATAGGTTGAGGATACAGATCAATAACAACTGCAGAACCACATGTTGGCCACCTCTAATTCCACAAATAACAATATGATTGGCATAGAGCTACAAGAAATGTCTGTTCATAAGTGACTTTTCACTCTTTGCAGTTTTAAAACATTTAATACCAAGGTGAATTATATCCAGAACATCTTAGGTTCCAGGCCGATAATTATGTAGAGCAAGACAAGAATATCAGTTCAGAGGATAGAAATATCTTTTTAATTAGGCTTCAGCATTGCAGAGGTCAGAGTTAACTATTCTCAGCTACTTCTTTTAAACAACAATGCCAGAGAAGTGGGTAACATTTTGTTAAATGTTAAAGGCTTTAGTCACTGAAGAGGAACATGTGTAAATGTCATATTTTTTTTTACTTTGCATCACAAATCTTTTAACTTTTTGAAGGTCAAGGGTACAAACAATATACACAGCCTCTATGGTGTAATACAATCTCCACTCACACATCAATATGTTTATTTGTCAGTCCATAACAGGTGATAAAGTAATTACAGTTTCATAGTCAGCAACTAATAAAAAGTGTCAGAAATTGTGAAATCTGTGTCCATAAAGTTTTCTATATTATTATGTTTTTTATTATGTTTGACTAGTGGGAAGGAGAAGGGTATCTGTGCATTTGGTGCCTTGGATATAGATGCTGCACTCTCTGGCATAATACCAGCCTGGCTCCTTTGGGGGCCCTCATGACCGCTTTTCCCGACTTGAATATTACTCAGTGGTCACTTTCAGGTCTGCTGGTCATCTCTGATTTAATGTTGGACGGGAGAATTGCCCCCTTTGACACCCTGCGGGAGGCTTCGAATTTACCGAGCTCATAGCTGTTTAACTACATTAGAATTAAAACTGGAGATTAATCCTCTGGTGGAGACATCTCCTTTGGACGAGTCCCTTCACCTCTGTAAGAAGTCGGGGGCGATATCCAGATTGCTGTCCCTTCTGGAGGATTCATTGTTAAATGATAAACCTAAACCTATAAACTATTGGGAACTAGACCTGGGGGTCTCTTTCCCTATGGAAACTTGGAATCAGTTATGTCATAATACCAGAGGTGCCTTACATGGTATTAATCTACAGGAATCATTTTATAAGGTACTCTTCCGATGGTATTTTGTTCCATCCCGTCTTAATAAACTTTTCCCGGATTCTTCAAATCTCTGCTGGAGGTGTGGTAGAGGGGAGGGTACTCACCTTCATATTTGGTGGGCGTGTCATCTTCTGACCCCTATTAAACTTCAAGTCTCACAGATATTAAATGCAGTGTTTCAAAGAGATATCTCATTAACACCTGAAACCTTTTTATTCCATATCAATTTGGGAGTAAGTAGATTACCAAAACAGATCTTTGCAATACATTTACTTATGGCAGTAAAGCTCTCATTAGCTCGACTTTGGAGGAGTCAAGACCTTCCCAAATGGGCGGACATTAGTAAACAGGTTGATTTCCAGCTTATGGCCGAGAGGGCCTTTTATCTCTCGAGGGGACTTGAGATTAAATTTCAAAAGATCTGGGCTCTGTGGGAGGCCATGAGGCCAACTCTCTCAGACTAGCGGGATGTGATGGCAGCAGGGAAGGCGGGGCCGGCATGGTGGCAAGGGGAGCAGTTTGTGTTTTGGTGTTATGTGTCTCTTGTGTGTTTTAAGATTATCTGTTTTAAATGTTAAATAAAGCATGAATAATATTTAAAATTACAAACAATGGATATAATAGACACAAGGATGACCCATTAAACTGTTATATTACTCAAGTACAAACGTTTGTAGGTGTCTGAGTGTCAAGGGGAAAAAAAAGGAAGAAAAAAAAAAAATAAAATAAAGAATTCCACTTTTATTGTGCTCAATAGAATAAAAGTCTGTCTCAAGCAGCTCATTCTAGTTTATCCAGCTACTTGAATATGTTGAATCGCAAGTTGCAAAATCTACTATTCCATTGGTCAATAAGGTTATGATTGCATAAACCAATATCAGTGACTGCAGAAATAAGCCTAGATCTGTAACACTTATCATTTGACGTGCTTTACCATGTGCCAATGTGCATGCAAACTCACAATAATTATCCATATAAAGAATCAGGCTCTGAGAGGGTAAGTGTTTGGAAGAGGTTCCATTGCTACATAAAAAACTCAAACTGTGCATTTATTTATTTAGCTTCCGAAACACTACTCATATTGTACTGATAGGAGTACTCTAAGCTAGGCTTTCCGATACCCTGCATAATCACTGAGTATGGAAAGCGCGAGCAGCACATTCTCACGCTGCCCGCGGCTCCCAGTGAAACAGGGTGGGGGCAGAGCTACACCTCTCACCCGGTGAGCTCCGCCCCCTCACAGAAAGAACAGAACAAGGGGAGGGAGACACAGAACAAGGGGAGCGGAGGAGAGACAGAACAGTGGAAAGGGGAAGACAGAACAGTGGGGGGAGGAGAGAGAAAAGTGGAAGAGGGGGAGACAGAACAGTGGAAGGGGGGAGAGAGAAAAGTGGAAAAGGGGGAGACAGAACAGTGGAAGGGGGAGAGAGAACAGGGGAAGGGGGTAGGGAGAGAGAACAGGGGAAGGGGGGAGAAGAGAACAGAGGGGGGAGAGAACAGGGGGGTTAAGAAAACGGAGGGGGAGAGAGAGAGAACAAATATGGGTGAGAAACTGGGGAGAGAGAACAGATATGGGGAGGAGGGGGAGAGAGAACAGGTATGGGGAGGAGGGGGAGAGAGAACAGGTATGGGGAGGAGGGGGAGAGAGAACAGGTATGGGGAGGAGGGGGAGAAAGAACAGATATGGGGGAGGAGGGGGAGAGAGAACAGGTATGGGGGTGTTGGAGAGAGACAGACATGGCAAGGAAGAGGAAAGGGACAAACATGGGAAGGGAGAGACACATACATGGAGGGAGAGGAAAGAGACAGGCATGGGGGAGGGGGTGCACCATGGGGGAGGCCCATGCAGGGCGCCGGAACACATAAGGGCGGCCGTGATTACCGTATTTGCTTGAATATAAGACCAGCAAATACCTATTATATTCGAGGTTCGTCTTATAATCAGACCTCAAATCTGACTATAAGACTGGGATCCAGGTCCCCCGCAGAGCTGCAGGAGACCTGGATCCCCCTTCCAAGCAGCTAGGGGATATCTGTGCAATCTCCACGCCTCTCCTGCTGGGGGGGCCAGTTTTTTGGTAATTTATTGCTTTTCACTAAAGTGTGCATTGTTATCTTCTTTTGGTATTATTTGTCTCCTTTCTCTATAACATATACTGTGTTGCACTACTTTTGGGCAGTGTTAATTACAGACTAGAGAAGGAATGAGGTATGAGGAAGTTTGACTGGAGGTTTGCACTATTATTATGAAACTATGTTGCTGGAGGACAAGTGAGCGGTTTCCAAGTATCCAAGAAGGTTTGGCCTGTGATCTTCTTGCACAGAAAGGATAATGTGTTTACCTCTTTGTGAGTGATTTACATAGTGAAGTTGAGTTGTTGTATGAATGATAGTCATGTACTGATGAAGTGTATTACTGGTGAATGGTTAATTAGGCTGCCTGCCATTCACAGAGCCGTTATCACATGGCAGTGTGGAACATGGAAAGGTAGGAAGATGTCACCTAAGGACTGGTAACTTTCTGTCCTCAATGCAGTGAATCTTTATCACTCATTTGCAACATAGTTGATTTTCTTTTCTCCTGGATATTTGGGCACCACAGATTTGCTTCAAAATTACTGCTATTTGCTATGATGTCTGTCTCTGTTGTCTGTTATACCGTATTTGCTCGATTATAAGACGACCCTGATTATAAGACGACCCCCCAAACTTTGGATATTCCATTAGGAAAAAAACTAAAAGCCTGAATATAAGACTACCCTATAGGAAAAATGTTCAACTTCAAAGTTCTTTTTATGTGCCAATGCTGCCTTTCTCTTTCCCTTGCCCCATTTTTCTCTCTCTCCCCCCTCCCCTTGTCTGTCTCTTAACCCCCTCACTCCCCTTGTCTCTGTCTCTTAACCCCTTCCCTCCCCTTGTCTCTGTCTCTTAACCCCCTCACTCCCCTTGTCTCTGTCTCTTAACCCCTTCCCTCCCCTTGTCTCTGTCTCTTAACCCCTCACTCCCCTTGTCTCTGTCTCTTAACCCCTTCCCTCCTCTTGACTCTGTCTCTTAACCCCCTCCCTCCCCTTGACTCTGTCTCTGCCCCCCTCACTCCCCCCTGTCTCTCTGTCCCCCCTGTCTCTCTGTCCCACTCCCTCCCCCTGTCTCTCTGCCCCCTCCCTCCCTCCCCCTGTCTCTCTGCTCCCACTCCCTCCCTTCCCCTTACCTTGATCCCTGGTGGCTAGTGGGGGCAGCCGGGGGATGTCTGCACGATACTTGCAGACATCCTCCATGCTGCCCGACACGGCAGTCTATTATGACGGACAGCTGTCCGTCATAATAGTCTGCCGTGTCGGGCAGCATGGAGGATATCTGCACGTATAGTGCAGACATCCCCCAGCTGCCCGATTGTCCCTGGTGCCTAGTGGGGCAGCACTAGTGGGGCCTCCCCTGCTGCCGCCCGGCACGCTCGCTGGGACTTCTGTGACGAAAGCGGAAGTACCCGGCTTCTTCACAGAAGCCCCGGCGGTTGTGCCGGGCGGAAGCAGGGGAGTCTGCGCTCGTTGCGCAGACATCCCCTGCTGCTAGAGAGGGGGATCCAGGTCCCCTGCAGCTCTGCTGGGGACCTGGATCCATGTCTTATAATCTGACCTCAATTTGAGTTCAGATTATAAGAAGACCTCGATTATAAGGTAGTTTTCAGATTTTTTTTTCTGAAAAAAACCTCGTCTTATAATCGAGCAAATACGGTAATTATGAGTGGTATTTGGGATATAACCAGTGAGTTTATTTTATTTTAAGTGAGGAGACATCCGTCATTTTGCAGCACTAATACTCACTGCATAGGAGTGTTTTTTTTGTATTTGCTACAAATCCTTGTGTGGGTGTTGTTATGTATTTAATATGTTTATCACTTGTCATTCTTGCTGGTGAGTAATGCATTACTTTTTCTTTATGTTGAGTGACAGTTTTTCCTGAGTGTTGCTATTTGGCCTGATTTTTTTCTCCTTTTTATTTTTGACTATATTTTTGATATATTATCTATATGTGGTATAAGAATAATTTACTCCCCTAATTATAAGAGAGGTAAGATCCTCTGTATCTGTGGTATCCTCTGAACTATGCCTCCCAGAGGCACATCGAGTCTGCAGCACAATGTGAGGGGTGAAGTTTGTGTTGGCTGAATCTGTAGAAATTTCAGTATAAAGCTGTTTGGGATGGCAAAGATGTCACCAACAAGTTTGTTGGACATAAAGATAGCACTGACAAGTTGGGCATGATGATAGTTCATTTATTTGGGATTGCAAGATTGTTTTGCTTTTTTTCTGTCTTGCTCTTTCTTTCCTCACTTATACATGATGTTTATGCTATCATTGAGGCAGTCTATTTTAACTAGAAACTTGAATATATGGTCTAGAAAAATTCAATGGGAAAACTTGCCTTTCTGACTCCAAGTTGTCTAGCCACCATGCTGCACCTAAACAAAGGCTGATAAGAGCCACCACTACCATTGGGTTAGGATGACATGCGCGTTTCACGTCTTTCTTAACTTAGTAATAGGCATACAGAGTATACAAAACTTCTGGTTAAATAGAACCCACAATACTTTGCCACTATCAATTTTAGAGTATTGAATAATTAATTATTATGGGGTACTCACAGTGAGATTAGCAAATGTATTCTCATTATCAAGTTCATATTAATAGTTGTCTACAATATGTACACATGTGACATTGCTAAATACCATTACTTGCAAACATAACCACTTATACAGCATATATTTGAAAGTCTTATGGCTCATGTTATTTCTAAATATTACCAATCTAGTGCATATACCACATTATATAACCTCTTTGAACACTGAAAAATATTTCTTACCTGCACTGAATGGAAGCTAAATAATTTACTGTTGCTAGTATTTATAAGTACATAAAGAGGGGGTGGAAGTAATTAATTTTTTTCTGACCAATAATCAACATGGATTTGCAGGAGTTTATAATTGAAACCATTGAATATATACTTAGCCACAATTATTTCTATCACCAAAGGCATGGATCAGCAATGGGTACTATATTTGCACCTTGATATGCAAACATATTTATGGGTTACTGGGAGTGGTGCCATGTCTTTGGAGATAGCAACCCATTTAGAAGGTGTATCTACTGGTACACTAGATACATTGATGACTTGCTTTTCATATGGTCAGGGATATCACAATAGATGGAATCATTTGTGAATTATGTAAATATCAAGACCCTTAACTTACAATGTATGGCAGATCATCAACCAGTGGACATTCATTTTCTGGATTTGACGATAAGAGGAGACATACAATCCAGATTAATCATACCAGAAAAAAACAATAGTCATTTTCAATTCAGTTGCTCAACAAATGCAAACTATAGTGGATTTTTAAGCTAAAGACCCAATCGTTGACCACCAGTAGAAAATACTAGCACTAATAAATTATATAGTTCCCATTCAGTGCAGAGAACAAATATTTTTCAGTGTTCAATCATGTTTTTACGGTACTATCGTCACTAGTTTAGAGACAGTAGTTTTCAAATTTTTTTACATTTTTTATTTTATCTATCTGTTTGTTTAATACATTTATCTGGCAATGATCCTTTCTATCCTTTTATTTTTTACATTGCTGTCCTTGTGGTTAGTTTCCTCCTTTTCAATAAAATGCATATATATATATAGACACAGTAGGACGTCATAACCATTATACTACTACATATCAAATCCCTCAGCACTCACAAGTTAATAACTGTCACCTTAGGTTTCACAAATGGCTTGGTAAATTATTTGCTACAAACAGCATTGGAATTGTCAGTAATCTCCATGACGCTATTTTACAGCTTGTCGATTTTAGGTATATTGACACTTGTTTAGATTTTAGTATAATATAGTACACAATCCCCGTTTGCTTTCATTATGTTGCCAAGAAGAGATCTGTTTTATCCCATTTTCACTATGAATAGGGAAAATAATGACCATTTTAAACCACTGAAGGACCCTTTTTACAAAAAAAACAAAGCTGAAATTGGAAAACGTGAAGGTGTGCGTTTGTGAAGTTGCAGTGGTCTCATTCACTTATCAAATATATTTGCTTCTAAAATATTTCCCTAACTGGAATTGACTGTACTATAATTGCAAATTTCTTTGGTCCATTGGTTGTTAACCTTGAAGTGAATAGGGTAAAACTGGCGAGGCCTTCCCTGTCAGGCCTGACCTCTCACTGTGCAGGAAACTGGCTGCCATGACAACCACGACAGATGTCAGCAAAGCAATATGTACCACAGAAAGACTTCTGTATTGAGAAAATCGATCTTGCAGTGGTACTACCGAGCACATTCAGTGAACTGCCAAACGTTTAGGTTTAATCATTTATTTCATCTAACAGAGGGAAGAAAACATAAAAGAAATGAAATGAATTTGACCTCTGTTCTAGGTTGAGTATAGTACCAAGCTGAATACAAGTTAGTGCCTCACACAAATTAAAAAAAAAAAAAATTACATTAAGAAAAACATTTTGAAGTGAAATGGCTCTTATAATGCCAAGCCGGCAGAACATGTCCCTGCAAATGTCAGGTATACAATAGGTATTTGCTATTTTTCTCCCGGAGGCTATCTCTACAGCATCCAATGCAAACCACTTGAATAAAACAGGGCATGGAAAAATAAATGCTATGCACTATGTTATCATTTACAATTAGGTGTATGCTAGTATACATATTCACTTCAATTAGTGATATCCCTTTATGCACATTGCTACAAAGGCTGAGTGAGGCACCAGGGTTTTGGTAATTGGATTTTGCCTTTCACAATGGACAAAAACAGCAGACTTTAGAGGTCTTTCAAGAAATGCTTCATTTTTATGTTGCCTTTGAAAAAATACTTATGTTGGAAGGAGCTGATGGTATCTGAACTGAACACTGTTTATTAAGAAGAGTCCCATCCTATAAATTATTGCATGCCTAGTTAACTACTAACAAACGGGTATTCCCAGGATTCACTGCTCTGCTGACCCTTTTGAAGGAGTCAGTGCATCAGAGAAAAATAAGATTCTAAACATAGCAGTAAGATAACCTTGTCCGCACAAATAAATAGAGGCTGCAAGTGATAGGGGTGAGAAAGGGATCTCTACAGATTTTCAGTGCGATATGTCTGCCTCACATGCTGCAGGATATTTTATTGCATTTTTGCCCTCAAGTGAAGCTGATGGGAGTCAGCCTTGTAATTTAAATCAATAAGAGCCCTTTACTGTGGCCATAAAGTACTTGGATAAACCTTTGAAGTGGCCACAGTTGAATGCACAGTGCACACAGTGTAAATGTTCCCTGAGATATATGGAACAAAGAACAGTGCTGAAATATCACTGAAAAGGAACCAGTGATTTTAGCACCTTTTGTGAATAATGGCAGAGTGTCCCAGCCTGTTTTGATCATTTTCATTCACTGTTCACTGTTGGCATGTAAAGCTGTTCTAAACAAGCACTCATAATTGGCACATTACCCTAGCGGCAGCTGTCAGGTTCCCCCACTGAACATTCTCTGTGTCTCTTTGACAGCTTTCTTGGGATCTGGATCAAGTTCTAAACCAATAATCCACATCTGATATCTTTTTATGTCAATTAGCTTTTTATATTTCAGTGATGGCTTGGGGAGTATAAGAAGGATATTTTGTTCATAGCAGTTCAGCTGTCTGCACCAACTCACAAGTCTACTGTAGTTAATGCTTATTTTCTTCACAATTCACTTGGAAAGTTTCACTCTATAAATGATAGAATATTGTAGTACATATTTTTTAGTTGTTTTCCACACCATCGGAGTGAGTAACTAGAAGATGAAATTAAAGATTACATGACGGGTATGAATTCTGTTTTTTGAAGTAAAACACTCTTTCTACCATTTTGGCACTGAATCGAGGAATAGCCAATCATTTGTGAGTCATTACCTAGGATAATCTATAATGCAAATAATGCAATTCTTGAGAGTACTATTTCTTTAGGGATGAGGGAAATTACCCAAGACACTTCTCTGGTTTGAAGAGTTTGGGTTATTTCATTTCATTTCTCGGACACAAAGTATGTTAGCTTGTGATTAACCACCCATAGGTACAACACATGCAGCCTCCATACAACCACCATATCATCACAATAAATCAAAAGTTAGGTTTGAACTATATCACCCAACTGTGCCACAGAAACAAACACTGCTCCATGCCCCATGTTCCCTAATTCAATGTGCCACTTACACATTGCTCCATAGCCAAAGTTCCACACAAACTTTCTATTTCTATTTCAACATTTGTAATTCAACATGCAGTGTAAAAATTTGACCTCAAACTATTCAGATCCAGGACAGCCTCTGATTAAGTATTAGGATGACCACATGTCCCGGATTGCCTCGGACAGTCCTGCAATATGACGTTAGGTTTTGGGTCCCTGGCAGCCTCAATCTAGGACAATGCACGATCCTGGATTGATAGCTCTGGGAGAAGGAGGTCTAAGCCAATCAGGTGAGACCTCTTAAGTCTCCTGATTGGATCAGTGTATCCTTCTCACAGAGCTCAGTGTAACCTGGAGCAGACTGCTTGCACCATGTAAGGAAAGAACTCCACAATCTGACAGTGTGTGTGTGTAATAGTAATAAAGGGGATAAAATATCGGAAACTGCCCATCATCTAGTAATATAGGGGTTACATTCCCAGAAACTGTCACCCTATTAAGGAGCTGCTCTCTGTTTGAATGTTAAACATTTGACCTCACCATAAAATGTCACAATCTCAACTATATGATGCACCAACTTTCCAATCACCAGGTAACTTGCAAATCCTTTACATCAAAATCCCAGCTACAAAGTCCGTTCATTAGCCAGAAATGTCAGCCCTGACTCATTATGCATTGAACTCTGCCACTGGCACACCACACTCAGTGGTGTATCTTGATTTTGTGCTGCCCTAGGCAGACAAAATCCGGGCACCCCCCTACCCAAGCTGCACACCCACGTTACACACCTAAGACATGCCCCATCACCTCCATTACATGACCCCACATCACACATAACATTCAGACTCACATCAAGCTCATACTTCCATCACACACACACTCCCATCACACTCAGTCACACACTCCTACTACCATCATACTCAGTCACACACACTGACTCCCATCACACACACTCTGACTCCCATCACACTCAGTCACACACAGCCTCACATCACACTCAGCCTCCCATCACACTCAGCCTCCCATCACACACAGACTCCCATCACACACAGACTCCCATCACACACAGACTCCCATCACACTCAGCCTCCCATCACACACAGCCTCACATCACACACAGCCTCACATCACACTCTGCCTCGCGGCAGAGATACACTACTGCATCTCTCATTCCACTGGCCGTGCATCATGGGAAATACAGTCATAAACATCAGGAGTGGAATGGTTAGCCATCACTGTTCTACAATAATTTAATCTTATTTGAGATTCCCAACATATGTATATTTACTAGAACTATAGCGTTTATATTTCTGAATTATGACACTGCAGTTTTTATAATGACTGGTATTATTAGAACCTATGTGATGGCTGGCTGCTATATGTAGAAAACTGCAATCAGTCTCTGGTACATTTTATCACACTCAGTCACACACAGCCTCACATCACACACAGACTCCCATCACACTCAGTCACACACAGCCTCACATCACACACAGACTCCCATCACACTCAGTCACACACAGCCTCACATCACACACAGACTCCCATCACACTCAGCCATACACAGCCTCACATCACACACACTCTTCCATCACACTCAGTCACACACAGCCTCACATCACACACAGACTCCCATCACACTCAGCCATACACAGCCTCACATCACACACACTCTTCCATCACACTCAGTCACACACAGCCTCACATCACACACAGACTCCCATCACACTCAGTCATACACAGCCTCACATCACACACACTCTTCCATCACACTCAGTCACACACAGCCTCACATCACACACTGACTCCCATCACACTCAGTCACACACAGCCTCACATCACACACACTCTTCCATCACACTCAGTCACACACACTGACTCCCATCACACACACTCTGACACCCATCACACTCAGTCAAACACTAACTCCCACCACACTGTCACACACTGACTCCCATCACACTCAGCCTCACATCACACACAGACTCCCATCACACTCAGTCACACACAGCCTCACATCACACACAGACTCCCATCACACTCAGTCACACACACTGACTCCCATCACACACAGACTCCCATCACACTCATACTCACAACCACCGTTTTCCATTTGAACCAGCTTACCTTCTGCTGTACTCTGACAGGCAGGGGGGCGGAGACTTTACACTGGCACGTGTGACGGGGAACGAAGGGAGGGGAAGTGAGGGAGCCCGATCAGGACAAACGGCAACGGGTGAGGGGAAGACTGAAAGGAGCGGTGGGGGTGGGAAGGGGAGGGGGTAGGAAGGTAAGAGAGAGGGAGGGGAGGGGGTAGGAAGGTAAGAGAGAGGGAGGGGAGGGGGTGGTAAGAGAGAGGGATGGGGAGGGAACAACTTTTAACAAAACGGAGAAGAAAGTTAAAATCTTCGCCGCACCAGAAGTGTTTAAAGCACCAGTGTGCTTTAACAACCTCTGGGAAAGTGCCGCCCTAAACAAGGCGCCGCCCTAGGCGAGCGCCTTGTTTGCCTCGCGGTAGATACACTACTGACCACACTGCTATGAGAAAAGGAAATTCAGGAAACTGAGAAGTGAATTCCAAACTTAAGGCCCAAGAAGCAAAGTTGACAAAACCCTCCAATTCAGCTATACTTAACATTTTACTATTTTGGCCTTCATTTTTTAAATTCCCTTCTTAATTTCCAGCAAGTCCTCTTTCATGAATAAGGCCTCCACTCCACTGCCCCTTTCGCCCCGTGTTTAAGTTGGTCCATTATTTATGTACAGACACTTTGTTAACAACTTAACACATACAAAAGAAGGTGATAAAAAATAAATAAAATGCTTTCTATTGTAGGTAATCACAAGTAGAGGAATAAAATTCACTGTTGCAAAATGTTCAGAAATACTACAAATACAATCTTGACAAGCACCCAAGGGAACTTTCACTAATATGTGGAGAGGGGTGATCAGGTTTGCCAAGGGATTCGTCAGTTACTCACCCCTCATAATCACCTCCAGTAGTTGGAGTTGGATGCTGATGCTATTATAGACTTTGCAGGAGTTCACACATCCTGTTTGCTGAAAGCCTGCAGGTTAAAAAAAAAAGAACTACTTATCTAACTACAGCTTAATGTATCCTCTCTTACTCTATTCCATGAGTGCTTTATTTTTCTATATTTAACCTTTTTCCTGACCTCCATCTTTCAGACATTATACCCATTTATTTCCTACCTTCTTTCTACAGTAAAGATCTTATATTATGTGCCATAAATCTTCATCCCCCAGGCCAGGGTTGACAAATGTCATAAGAATAATTGTTGTCAAGTAATAAATGAATCTTCTGAATGCCAGAGGCATCAGCAAAGCATAGCAGTGCAATGCACAGCATAGCCTCTGACACTCAAAGGGTTTATGGCAAAGTCTAAATAAACCAACGCATTTGAAGTGATCCTGTGTGGGTCAACTAACATGACTTTTAGTATTCAGTAATGATAATAAGAGGATGAGCAATGGAATTAACATATCTATGTTTAGCTCTTCTCCAATATATTTTGTTTTGTACAACATTTTTCTTTTCTTTAAAAAAAACCAACTTTGTTATAATAGGTTTATTAATATGTAATTTACACATTTTAAAACATACATTTCAAAATTCTTCATCATCACAATAACCAGTAAGTAAGAAGACTTTTCCAATGTTGGCCAAGGAAGTGGCTTGGCCATCTGGGTTTAATTAACACCTACTTGATGGACTTTGCATATCTCAAACAACACCTCTAAATCTCTGGCCCTGGATTAGTATAATGTGATCTAATTAGTAAACTATAAAGTCTTATTTTAAATTGTGTCTGTCAGCATCTCCCTTGCCTGCAAGATTAGATATAGTTCCACAGGCTACTGTCAATTATCTTGCCATTTGTAGTGATGAGAAGTCTAAGCCTGATGGGACACGGGAAGCCTAAAAAGCTATTTGTACAACTATTTCCTCAAACAGTGTACACACCACTCAGTCGGGGACTGCAGTAACAGTCTAATTACTAGGCAATCCACTGAACAGATGTGCAGGGAATTTAACTTTAAAATGTCTTCTTTTGGCTAAATTTCATTATTAGTTTTATTAATGTTGTAAAATGGATTAATTAAGTAGGCTTCACAAATCTACGAGGAAATCATTGGACATATGTTGTCTCTTCTTTATAGCTATGAAGGTGATGGACAAAATAACAAAGATATTAAAATCAAGAATCTAATAAGGAGTAGGGTCACTCTTTTGTCTTCAAAACACCTTAAGTTCTTCTTGGAATATTGTTAGGGGAGGGCTGTTGACTTTTGGCCTGTGGGGGTAAAAAGAATTTAGTGGTCCATGGTGCATCTTCATCAGCCTACTAATTATCATCAGTGATCTAAATAAACAGGAAAACCTGATATGTTGACAGATAAGTTACATAAATAGAACAGACAAGATACCTGAATAAAAAGATAAAAAGTACTACAAACTTGGGCATTTGGGAGTGAAAAGTGGTAAAACCCCAGCCCACTGAGTCAGATTAAAGAGCACCTGTGGTGGGGGAGTATTGCCCTCTTGCCCCCCTAAGGGGTCCTCTTCTGAACATTGTTATACATGTCCTGTGCTGTGTGTAGTGGGATAGTGCACCATTGTCCAAGCAGAAAAACCTCCTGTCCTTTGAGAGTTGAATAAAGATGTTAAGATCTGGTGATATGACTTCACAAAACCTCTCTTGAATTGTTTAGCACAAT
Source organism: Pelodytes ibericus (assembly GCA_036172795.1). Taxonomy (NCBI): domain Eukaryota; kingdom Metazoa; phylum Chordata; class Amphibia; order Anura; family Pelodytidae; genus Pelodytes; species Pelodytes ibericus. The sequence continues at coordinate 184,286,249 of CM069859.1, read as the reverse complement.
GTATGGGTCATAATCATTCTGAAATACGGGAGCATCAGGAAACAGTGTTTAAACCACTGGATGAATCTGATACTGTAAAAAGTCCAAATTTTTTATTTTAGGCCATTTTATGACCATGCAGAACAATTATCAGACTTAAGGGATAATCTGAACAGGGAACAGTTGGCAGACTACCAGGAACCCAAGTAGTAGTGGTATTCACCTTAACAAGCAAATACCGTTGGTTGAACTTGAGACACTAGCTGTTGAGTACTTGTGGGGCAGTGAATCAAATCTGGTCATCGAGCCAAGATGGGTCAAGTTGAGGCATACGCAGAAAGCCTGGAACCCACTGATAACAGGTAACACAAGGTTGAAGCAGAAGTATACATCAGACATGGTCAGATAACAGATGTATAGAGCAACTGAGAGGAGACAAAGAATAAACCATTTTGCACAGGCAACAGCCTAGTGCAAACTATGGTTTTAACTCTCCTATGCTGAAATAGTGATGCCTCTCAGGAAATTAGAGGGCGTGTGCAAGGAGGGTGGAGTGACAACCAAACATGGATTCTCCAGTAGGCCATGTTGCAGCCTTCAGTCTCAATGAGAATGTGGCAGGAAAGAAGGTGCCATGACCTGATGAGCTTGGTGAGGACACCACACCCAAAGTAACAGATCAATTACCATTACTTGATCCCCATATATGTTTAACAGTTGGAAGCAGATATTGTGGATTGAAGGATGTAAATCCACCAAGATGTAGGAACTACCATGGACGGTGACTCATCAGACCATATTTATTTTTTATATTTCTCAGGGGTTCAGATTTTGTGCTCGTCAGATCAAGCTATTAGTCTTTGTGCGTTGACTGTGGATAAAAGTGTTTTTTTTTAAATGACAGCCTTGCAATAAATCTCAGTTTCATGAAATTTGTTCGTTGAGGTGCTCGTTTAATTGGGTGTTATTTTTGAGGTTGTGCCTATGGAACATTTAGCAACTACTCTGATAAGTGTTCATCTGTCCCTGAGCTTCAGCTTTTAACCCACTGTTCCTCTTTGCCCATAATTTTTTGTCTCTTTTTGGCATATGCTCTCGTGATTTTTAAGACATTTTACAAATTTAATAATTTTGCAGTATGACTAACATACTTATAATCTGGCACTGAAAACTTGGCTTCGTTGAAAAATCTTAGTGTCCTCATATTTCTTTAAAAACTCCCATGTCAAAGTGCAAGACCTTTAAGTAAGAATTGTTTCTGCACAGAGTATCACTTCTAGAATACAGTTTGGATGATACATATAAATATGGCAATCAAAAGAGGCACAAGAAAGGCCCCTTGGGTGACTGTACATATAACATAAGGAAAACATTGTCAGTGACTGCAGGGCCGATCCGATGAGCGCCTTTCTCCCTCATTCTGGAGGTGCGGCCCGCAGGTGAGCGCCTGCGGTCACCGCACCTTCTAATCTCATTACAGCGCGACGGGTGCAAGCTCCGCCCCATCGCGTTGTCTGATTGCCGGATGTCTCTGGTGACATCCGGCAGAAGATCTGAATGACGGTGTTCTGCCTCCTCTGCAGACACCGTCCGGAAATGTCCTCCTCCCTCCAGGGAGGGGGACCGATAGTAAAAACGAGTTTTTTTTTTTTTTTTTTAATTAAAAGAAGTGTGTGTGTGTTTCAATGTGTATGTCTGTGTGTGTGAATGTATGTAAGTGTGTGTGTTTCAGTGTGAATGTGTGTTTCAGTGTGAATGTGTGTTTCACTGTGTGTGTGTGTGTGTGTGTGTGTGAATGTAGTAAGTGTGTGTGTGTGAATGTGTGTTTCACTGTGTGTGTGTGTGAATGTGTTTCAGTGTGTGTGAATGTGTGTTTCACTGTGTGTGTGTGAATGTGTTTCAGTGTGTGTGAATGTGTGTTTCACTGTGTGTGTGTGTGAATGTATGTAAGTGTGCGTGTGTGAATGTGTGTTTCACTGTGTGTGTGAATGTATGTGTGTGTGTTTCAGTGTGTTTCACTGTGTGTGTGTGAATGTATGTAAGTGTGTGTGTGAATGTGTGTTTCACTGTCTGTGTGAATGTATGTAAGTGTGTGTGTGAATGTATGTGAATGTGTGTTTCACTGTGTGTGTGTGTGTGTGAATGTGTGTTTCACTGTGTGTGAATGTATGTGTGTGTGTTTCACTGTATGTGTGTGTGTGAATGTATGTAAGTGTGTGTGTGAATGTGTGTTTCACTGTGTGTGTGAATGTATGTGTGTGTGTGTTTCACTGTGTGTATGAATGTATGTAAGTGTGTGTGTGTGAATGTGTGTTTCACTGTGTGTGTGTGTGTGTGTGAGAATGTTTTTCTCTGTGTGAGTCAATGTGTGTTACTGTCTGTGTAAGTGTGTGTACATAAGTGTGACTGTGTGTATTGCTCTGTGTGTGTATAAGGGTGTCTGTGTGTAATGGTGACTAAATGTGTTCAGTAAAATGTGTTCAGTAAGGGGCCCTGAAATTCCTAGTGGCGGCCCTGACTAAGTGTGTCTGTGTAAGTGTGACTGTGTGTATTTATGCATGACCCTGTGCGTAAGTGTGGGTGTGTATGTATGCAGGGCAACTTTTAACTGGTTAAAGGGGCCACCGCTGCCCACTTGACAGTCCCCATCCAGTCGGCAGCTATTTCCCGCCTCCTGCACTGCACTCTGAGTGTGCATAGAGGGAAGACTGTGCGGAGGAGACACGAAACAGCAGCAGCAAGGTTAGTACTGGGGAATGGGGGGAGGGGGTAATGCTTTTCTTGGGAAAACTGGTGGTGGCATATTAATGGACAAACTGACACTGGCATATTAGTGGCCAAACTGACACTGGCATATTAATGGGCAAACTAACTGCTATATTATTGGATAAACTAACTGTGGTATGTTAATGGGCAAGCTATCTGTGGCATATTAATGGGAAAACTATCTGTGGCATATTAATGGGCAAACTGGCAGTGGCATATAAATGGGCAAACTGGCTGTGGCATATTAATAGGCAAATACACAGGATTATGAGGAGGGAGAGACATACATGTGAGTTATGAAGAGAAAGAGACAGCAGACATGGGTGTATAGAAGGAGAGACAGACATGCAGAAAAAAAGACCACCATGGGGAGCATGAGTAACAGAAAGATAGACATATATATATACAAATATATGGGGTATGAAGGGAGAGATATACATGAGGGTATGAGTGGAGAGAGATATACATGAAGGTATGAGTGGAGAGAGAGAGTTATACATGAGGGTATGAGGGAAGAGAGAGTTATATATGAGGGTATGAGTTGAGAGAGAGAGAGTTATATATGAGGGTATGAGTGGAGAGAGAGTTATATATGAGGGTATGAGTGGAGAGAGAGAGATACATGAGGGTATGAGTGGTGAGAGTTATACATGAGGGTATGAGTGGAGAGAGAGAGATACATGAGGGTATGAGTGGAGAGAGAGAGATACATGAGGGTATGAGTGGAGAGTGAGAGATACACAAGGGTATGAGTGGAGAGAGAGAGCCACATGAGGGTATGAATGGAGAGATACATGAGGGTATGAGTGGAGAGAGAGTTATACATGAGGGTATGAGTTGAGAGAGAGTTATACATGAGGGTATGAGTGGAGAGAGAGAGAGTTATATATGAGGGTATGAGTGGAAAGAGTTATATATGAGGGTATGAGTGGAGAGAGAGAGATACATGAGGGTATGAGTGGAGAGAGAGAGATACATGAGGGTATGAGTTGAGAGAGAGTTATACATGAGGGTATGAGTGGAGAGAGAGAGAGTTATATATGAGGGTATGAGTGGAGAGAGAGAGATACATGAGGGCATGAGTGGAGAGAGAGAGATACATGAGGGAATGAGTGGAGAGAGAGAGATACATGAGGGTATGAGTGGAGAGAGAGAGATACATGAGGGTATGAGTGGAGAGGGAGAAAGACATGGCGGTATGGGAAGAGAGAGACAAGTGAGTGACTGACTTGGTGGAATATTATTTATTGCTCCTTGTGTACTTCTTTTCCAATGATGCTCAGCCAGACTAATGGGAGACTTTGGCTGGTTGGACATCATGGGAACTGTAGTTAAAACTGCTAGCCAGCAAAAAGTCTCCCATGTTGATGGCTGAGCATCATAGACATAAATAAAACCACTACACTGTTTTACTTCCAAATAAATATCTTTATTTAAAATAAGAGCTCTTGTTGGTCCTTCATCTAAAAATAAAGTTTGTGCTCTCCACAAGAATCCCCCCACCCCAATAATGAAAAATTGGTATGCCTGGAACATACATGTGTAAAGGGGAGGGGTTTATCATATAGCCACGCCCACCTGGGGGCGCCAAAAAAAATCCTGCACCCAGGCGCCCGTGACCCTAGGATCGGCCCTGAGTGACTGACACATTTTGAGTTTTGTCAACTAACTAGGAACAAAACCAATTTAACAGTCAATGCCTATAATAGAGTATTTAAGATTTATTGTCTGAATATCATGGTATCGCAGTCAGCTGTATCAAAGGCCTTTACAAAATGTTGGAAAACATAATTTGTTCCATGCTAATCTGGATATCATTGCATATATTTAAGAAGACAGTAATTCCGTAAGTGAGCTGGATGAAAGCCAGATTGAAGTGGAAATTATTTAGCACTGTCCATTATTTACTATACAACAGATTGAAGTGAAATTCAAAGGTTGGACAAGATAGACACACAATACCACTATAGTTCTGGATGTGCAAGAGCAAAACAACACATAGAGAAGGTAACAGTCTCTGATTCCAATCCTTTCATTCTAAGGCTGGTAGTACCCAAGTTAAAAGGCCTTTTATTCAACAGCCATAAGGCCACTGACAAATTAACGGTTACCTGGACTATTTTTTTTTTAAAACACTTTGATTAATGGTTACCTTGATAATTTTTAAAACATGTTGATTTTCTACAAATCAGTTCCATTTTCTAGATTTTCTAGCAATGTGTAAATATTTGTGTAAGAATTTGACACATATTGCAAAATGCAGACATGGATATATTGCAAAAGGTGAAAAAAATGTTGCCAACTGCAGTCCAGACAGTGAAAAACAGTGAGAGGTGATTTTCAAAACTACTTAGATAATTTAGATAGATCTTAATGGATGTTTTGTCTATTGCCAGAGGGTAATTTAGCTCTTCGCAAAGCCATATGTACAGAAGGTTGTAGTGTAGATGCATTCACATCCATTCTGCTGCTACATTATCATCTTCAAGCCTGTGTGTTGTTTGTGCTAAACTTTCCCTTTAAAAGTACTTTAAAAAAATATTTTGCATAAAAAGGTAGCGAGAATTTCTGCCCATTTGAATTTTCCAACTTTGCATCTTAGCATTGGAGTCTGTGTAATTTATAGAAATGAGAACAAGTACGGAATGATTCCTCTAATAGACTCTAAAGATTCCAATTTCCATTCTGCCACACAAGAGTGAAAATCCACTTGTGTTCAGTTATCTGTATCGGTACCTCATCTTTACACCGCATGACAATTCAAGTTCAGGTGCAGGTTAAGAACATGCATTTACCTCCCGACCATATTAAGTATCTTTTTCACAATTAGTATCACCATATCAATAAGAATTATCATTATATGCTGTCAATCATACGCTCAATTTTGCTTGAGGGAAACAAAACAATTTAAATTATAGCAAATGCCCCTTTCCTTTTTTTTTTTTTTTTTTTTTTTTACAGGCTTCCCTTTAAATTGGATAATTATGTGGCTTTTCATTAGGCTTCTCTCTGCATAATAGATCACGGTTTTCACCCCTTGACCTTGGTGATGAATGTTTCCACTGAGAACATGTGACAAGCACAGTCTTGTAATGAGGATAGAAAACGCGATATCAGAAAAAATTTGTGTAATGGAAGCAGAGAGCGAAAAAATAATCTAGAAAGATTTATAATAATAAGAACAAAGGGAGCCCACATGTTAAGCATCTCAAAATACCTTTTACATTGAGTGAAATGATTTCCTCTACTTAGTTTGTAATTAATAAACAGCATATAATTGAATCTCTTTTTTTTTTTTTTACATACAAAACCTTTTTTATTATTGATATAGGCTGCAGTGAATTAAAGATAAATGGATTTTTAATGTTAAGCATTTGAAATATTGATTCGGTCTTTTAGTATTCTAAATTATTTCAAGAGCATCAGACTCTTTCCATATGTTACAGTATGTGTTATATTGATTATATCATGATCTATATTTAATTAGGAATTTTGCTTACTTTCAACACCTGCTTGTATTTTCTCCAGTGTAAGCGATGTTTAGCTTATGTTACCATTATTTATAGATAAAGCATGTTTTTGTCCATTATTTTGAACATGAGACTCAATATCTATAGACTCGCCAATTAAGAAGTGCTAGACCTGTGTATGTAAATGTGATATATTAATGGAAAATATATTTTCTGTTTGGAGTTACATAAATATAGCAAGCTAATTTAAACATGTATGTGCCATGTATGGATCTGTGTAAATGTAAGCTTATGGGGATATTCACAAGTCAACAAACCACAACAAACCAATATTATTGGGGGAGATATAGAAATAAAGCTTTGTCACTCCACTCCAATAAACCCCATATATACTGCATTGGCTGCTCAAAGCTGTTTGAAGTTAGTTTTTGTGAATATAGTGGGGTAACAGTGTTTGCCCCGGTGTATATAGAATTTAGAGGAACTTGTGTTTTGAATATGTGAACACAAATAAATAGTGTGGCCCTATGACTTTATGCTCAGATTATGTTGGACACATGGGCCAACTTCCCCTTTGTAGGACAGAATCATATTCCTAAAAATGAAAGCTAAATTAAAGTTATTTTAAGAGGTCTATTCATTGAAAAATGAACCACATTGGGCCAGTGATCAGCTTCTAACACAGCCTCCCCTGGGTGCCTTAAACCAACTATCACCTAAACATTGTTTTTACTGTGAATGTAGAGAATACAAAATTATTGAAAATGATCTATACATTGTGTTAGGAAAATTGCAAGCAAATGCCTAAGTTAGGAGAAAATGTAACTTAAATATGCCTGTGGGGTCTCCAGTTTATGACATCACCTTTGACGTGATATGCAACTGAACTGGTATTCAATATGAAACGTGTAATGTGCATAGCAAGCCACAGGTTTTGTCATAAACGAATGACCGTGGATAAGTTGGTTTAAACTGTATCTTAAGTCCCGTGAGTGCGTTCATTCGTATTGGAGGTATACAGTTAATTGTACTCTGACATCTACAATTTATTCACAAATAAAGATGACAAAAGTTCTATAGAACAACTTGCATTAAAAGGTGTGAAAACTAAATCCTCAGATATCCTTTAAGAAGTCTAGTGAGATGAAAGATGTAGGGACGGGAGGTTACCCACAGCTAACATGTATAGCTTGGAGGAAAGGGGGGATATGATAGAAACATTTAAATACATAAAGGGAATTAACACAGTAAAGGAAGAGAGTATATTTAAAAGAATAAAAACTACCACAACTAGAGAACATAGTCTAAAATTAGAGGGGCAACGATTTAAAAGTAATATCAGGAAGTATTACTTTACTGAGAGGGTAGTGGATGTATGGAATAGCCTTCCAGCAGAAGTGTTAGAGGTAAACACAGTCAAGGATTTTAAGCATGGGTGGGATAGGCACAAGGCTATCCTAGCTATAAGACCGGGAACTGGGGACTAATAAAAGTATTCAAAAAAATAGTGCAGACTAGATGGACCCAATGGTTCTTATCTGCCGACACATTCTATGTTTCTATCTGTTCAGAACCCTGGCTTGGTCCTTTTTGGCCAACTTCTGGAGTTTCTTCTGCAGATGTTTGCATCTTATGACCCATTTCCCTGGTATCTTGCTTAAAACCTTGGTCAACCTTCAGGACTCCATTATCAGTGACTTGGTAATAATTCTCTATAATAAAAAAGGCCTAAGGCAAGAGTTAAATAAAATAGCATTTTTTTGTTTTAGCAAATTGTAATGAAGCCATGACAATTATGTTACTGGAAATTAAATGTAATACCCAATTTCAATTTACTGCTTGAAAATCAACTTTGCTGAAGTTATGGTTGACATGAATGGGTCTATTTTTGATAGACAACAGTACAAGACAGATCAGCAAATACAAAGAGACATCTTGCACAGTATTTGACTGCATTATGAAAGCTGGAAGCTGCCTGTAGTGAAATTAGCATAAGGAGACTGATGACAACAAATGTCAATTTCCCTTTAGATTATTTCCATTGTAACGTCTGTGATCCAGCTCAAAGGAGGAGCTAGGAACACATTGATCAAAGCTTTTATTGCTGTCTTTATTCATTTTCATTAAAAATATTTGAGGAAATCCTAACATCATTTTGGAATTTTGTGGCAAATTCCACAGGATCGCTAATTGCTCAAACTATTTCCAAAAAAGGGGGTGGGGGAGCTATTTTATTTGTCGTGAAAGACATATATATATATTATAATTCACAATGAGTAAGATTATGTTCATTAACGATACAGCAATGCACCAAGTTGCATACCGAATCTAATATTGGTGGCTCATAGTTGCTTCTAAAAGGCAGCCACAAATATGATGAAGTATTTAATGGCACACAGGTGACTGTTATGTTTGAAACATGTGTGTTTCAGATTAGCAGGGTCCCAAAGTTGATTCTCATGTATATTCTCATTGATCAATCTGTGACAATCAAGCACACTTGCTTTCACACTTTCTTGTACTCCCAGTAGATCCTATTGTCATACCGACTTTATGACTTAATATTAAAGTATGTTATCAAAAACTATTGTCAAAGCAAGTGCTATACATTAGCTGTAAATAGGGCAAACTGCATGGGGCCATACTCAAATTATGGAGGCTGATCAAGGAAAAATCTTCCAGAGGTGTCCTGACCCCAGTAAACATGTGGAGCACAACATAACAGAAACCGAGTGGAGTAAACGCCTTACATGTTTAGTGCCTGCACTGTTGACAAACATAGGCCTACGATATCATGCTCCCTCACAAGTGGAGCACAATAAAAATACGTTTGGCGAAGGTTAGGCTTATGATTAACGTAAGGCGTTTACTCCGCTGGGTTTCTGTTTAGCACTATGTCCACTAAGGTAGTAAGTGTTAAAAATCTTTTTGTTGTTGTCCTTTAACCCCTTCCCGTCCTTATGACGAGTTAACTCGTCATAAGAGCCGCCGCGTTAGCGACCTTATGACGAGTTAACTCGTCATGCAGTCTAGCCGGCGGTGCGCTCCGTGGGCACCGCCAGCTAGTCTGCAACGGGTCCAGGACTAAGCCTCGCACCCGAGGCAAAGCTCCTGGACCCGATCGGTCGATTTCCGGGCATGTGATCGCGGTGATTGAGTGATCACCGCGATAACATGCAAATTAGATGCAAAGTCAGTGTGTTCACACACTGACTTTGCCTCTAATTCACTCTCTGTGCTTCACAATCTTATAGTGAAGCACAGAGAGTGACCTGTAAGTAAAAATAAATTAATTAAATACAAAGGTAAAAAAAAAAAAAAAAAAAAAAAATTAACCCTTTCATTGCTGATCACAGTTTTTAACTGTGATCAGTTTCCTTCCACTTTATGGCCCTCATTTAGTTTTTTTTTAACAGATTTTTTTATTTTTACAATTTATAAAGTTTTTTTTAATAAATAAAGGTAATTTTAATATATTTATTTAATAAAATTTAACCCCTGCATGCCTGTTGCATGATTTTTACTGATCTGACATTGCACTCTTCAGAGTTTTTTTCTGTCTTTTTTGTTATGGGGGGTTTGGGAACCAATATTTTTCTTTTTTATTAGTTAGTTAATTAGGGGGGATAAGTGGGTTAGTGTTGCACTAGTTATGTAGGTTATTACTGGGAAAATAATGGGGAAAAACTTTTTTTTCCTCAAAAATTTCCTCTTTTATATTAATTTTTTAATACTAAAATGTAAATCATTTTTTTGTATAGGGTATCAAAAGAAAGCTCTAACTGTCCTTTAAAAAACAACATATAACTTGTATGTGTACGTTAAATGAGAGAGAGGAAAATTATGTTTCAAAAACCGCGTATTAAAAATTGAAAAACGCTCTGGTCCTTGGCCCAGGAAAATCCCTGGTCCTTAAAGGGTTAAGAAAACATAATTGTCAAGAATCTGGATAGAAAATGGTATATGCACGGTCATTAAAGGGAAACACCACCCAATCCAAACTACACATTATTTAAGTCAATGTTGTCAATTCACTCTGCCTTTCCTTCCAAGTGGATAAAAGGAGTACCATTAAATTAAAAATACTAACATCACCTGGATGATGGGCAAAAGTAAAATCCAAGGAGAATATCTCAACGTTTAACATTTTATTATTATTATTATTATTATTATTATACACTGCATTTTTTTGTTCTGTGGTGAATGTGTCTGTGTTATTTTAATTTTAAAAACAGACACTGAATCAGCCTTTTTATATAAGAAACATACAATAGATCACCAGCATTTGAGAAATAAATGAAAGGTCTGAGTTTCTCAGCTTTATATGCTCTATATGTACATTTTTATGATAGTTCTCCAAATTCAGAGCATTTCAAAGCGGCTGACATCCTTTCAAGTGAGTTGCCACAAAACCAAATACAAACAGCACATGTTTTAGAAAAGCTCTGTCAGTCATCTCTCATTCAGCATGTTCTCTGCCACACTTCTTTCTCTGCTTGATTTATTTCATATTAAAAAGCCTGTCAATCCAGTTCAAAAATGACACTTCTTATGTTTTGCTTTTCAATAAGTCCAATGAATTTAAATCTAAATACTTTGTCGTCGTTTCCCATCTTCTGTCGGGCAAGACAACGATTAGATTGTATTTGCTTCAGTATCTGTGAAACGCTTAAAATTTTTACTTAAGCAGGAGCAAAAAAACAAAATTACTAATAATTTTATAATAAAGACATTGTTAGTTTGCCATAACTTGCTGTATAATCTATGCAAATTAATTTTAAAAAAAAAGTATTTAAATCAGGACTTTTTGGTGCACCAGGCAAATACATTATCATCTGTCCAAGTGCCCCCCTCCCCCCAAGTGATGTAGTTGGCAGAAGCTCCACACCTCTCATTGTATCACAGTCAGGAAGGCTACTCTGAATTCTGCCCAAGTATGGCTCATTATGTTTTAAATAAATTCCCAGGGCAGATCATATTTGTGAAACAATTTGTAAATTGACACTGTTTTTAAAATAAATATATATTTCATTCAGCTTGCAATGTAATATACATGATACTGTGTTTTTGTTGTTAACCTCAACAAATCTTACCTTAACTTCAACTGCAATCTGTTTGCAAGCATACAGCTGTATAAGCTGCCATTGTTTGAGGGACATCTTTTACTTTTTACACATTGACCTGCGGAAGGTATAATTCACATATGAACAAAGTAAAAACGAATCAAGGCTATTCCTATAGGATTCCCTCCTTGATTAACGAATCGGTTGGACACATATGCAGTCTACATTCTGTCAAACATGTATGTCCACACATTTCAAATATAGTAACAGTTTGGGATAGACTATTTACTGACTAATTATTTGGACGTATGTCTGGGGTTTCAACTATAGCACTGGAATAAACATGGGACCAGCTGGACAAAGACCTCATTAAAGCTTATGAAATTTCTCCAAAAAATACAAAACCTACAGGATATGCAAATATTATTGTTTTTTATTAGTTAAATATCAAATAATGTAGAGGTCTACACATTATGCCCCAATCTAGTTCAAAATTTCTTGGCAATGCACCATTGTCCATGAAGGGACATTGAATGGTACTGGGATGGCAAGAGGGCACATATATTAAATCAACAGCTGTTGATGGTGAACAATAGCCAATGATGTGATGCCAACCTATAGATGGCATGACATCACCGGTATTGTTGTACCACAAGAACGGTTATGGAGATGTTTAAAATAATATATGTTAATGTATGTACATATGTATACGTGGCCATTCCATACATGCCATACATTTACCTACTCTATTAAGGCATATAAATACAATTGCCATGGTAACGAACAATTCAATGTTTAATGTTTTTATACTATTATTATGTTAAACATAATATTAGCATGGGCATGGCATGTGGAAACCAGCAATTTATTGAAGAAAATTGGTGAGGCAAATCCATGGAATCAAGAACAATCAAAGTGATATGCTTAAAGCATTTCATGCGGTTACCACAAAATATCCTCCCCCACTACCCCCAATACCTCCTACCTCCTCCTCCCCAGAGTTGGCTCAGGATAGGGGTTTCCGGGTGGGAGGAAACTGTAACAAACATTACCCATTTATAGGACAATTAAATGACCATGGTAGTAGTAGCTAACAGACCAGCACATACCTGAGCATCGTGGGAAGTTTACAATAGCTGGGGTGGTAAAGATTAGCCACTATTACCCCAGTCTATAATCTCTATGGCATTCAGCCAGTGAAGGGCTGGCTCTATGTCATGGGAGCTGTGGTCAACAACAATGTGTAACAATCCCAGTCTGTAACTACAAATCCAATAAAGTTAAGCTAGTAATATGGCTGGTTGAATATTATTGTAGATGCAGTCAACAAAAGTTAGGGTTTGTAATGTAGACTGACTGTAACCCCATTGCCCCCTCCACCTCACACAGCCCCATCTACAGTTAGCAACTAGCATTGCTACTTTCTCAAAATAAAGTGACTTAGTGTGCTTAACCTTACACTTAGCACACTGACAATTACTCCTTTCAGTGAGGTAGTCTCTTGTAAGTGTTGTATAAAGGAAAAAAAAAAAACATATAAAGATAGATAGTGTTGTATATTTGAACATCATACACACCCACACTAAAAAAGTGTATAAAGTGTGAATAGTAGCATCTGCTGACCCACACTAGGTACATAGATATAACACCCGGTATTTTCAGTTTAAGACAGCTCCAGAGGCTCCGCTCAAGCAGAACAGAAACTGACAGGGTTTACAGGGTCACACTGACCAAAACTCGGAGGAGACTCAGCTGTTAGTCATCTAACATCATGGGTCAGAAATCCAAGAAAGATGGATTTATTCCAAGGCCGTCTACCTCAGATATTACTTTCTAGGCCATCAAGGCCTACCTTGACTTCGGCCGAGGCAGCACAGTCTGACACTGATGACTCGTCGGATGAACTTGCAGCAGTTAAAAGATTGGATTTCCCCAAACTGACACCAGATCCGTTTCGTGATAAAACTCCGGCTACAAAAGGAGATATTCAGAGATTATTCCTGGACCTTCAAACAATGTTACTTACAGAAATGGAAGCACTTTGATCAGAAATGTCTATATTGGATAATAGAGTGAAAACTCTGGAGATGGAGGACACAACCTCCAATAAAGAAAGAACTGACACTACTTAAAGGGTGAGTGACTTAACCATGCATGGGAGAGACATAAACCGCCTGGTACTCTTGCAAGACCAAGAGAGGCCGCATAGCCAATGTGCGAGTACGGGGGGTGCCGGAGGTGATAAGGCCTGTCGCCCTATGGACCTACCTACTCAGCTTCCTGAAACAATTGAGAAGGGAGGCCACCCCAGAAGAACTTGGGATAGTGGATTGTTTCCGTGTGCATAAATCACGGAAGGCTCCACAGGGAGGTGATCATAAAACTCTGCAGTGCATCTGACAGAACAGCCCTCCTACAGGCAGTCAGAAATTCACCACTAACGGAGTACGCTGGAAATAACCTCTCAATATATGATATTGCCGATGGAGGTAATTCTATGGCGCCAATCTATGGCAAGTTTGACATCTCTCCTGCGTGGTCTAGACGTTAAATATAGATGGAGCTCCTCAACATCACTTTCAGTCTCCAGAGACAATACGTTTTTGACAATCGAAGACCCCCTGGATATCGGGACTTTTTTGAGAAAACTGGGACTACCTCCTTTGGAAACTCAGAGAGATGTTATTTATTTATATTCTATTTCTTTTTCAATGTATTTATTTTGTTTCAATCTATAATTTTGTTGTTTTTAGTTTCTTTTAGTTCATTTTGGGGCATTCAGTGAAATTTTGGGAGGAATCTGGTTATTTCTGCAATAGCCAAAGTCTTCCCATTCATGTATATGGAATAATTTCAACTATTTCTGCTTAGAAGTCTATGGGGCTCGCGATTTAGGCTATCATTACGGTTTGGGCTCACTTTGGTGATCACTGAATGATCCGAATTTAAGGGTCATTATTATCACCAAAGTGATCCAAAATACAGAAAAGTTTAGCACTCCATTAATAAAACCCTTAAGTTCAAGTTAATTGTGTCTTTTCCCTAAAATTCAGGTCTAAAAATGATGGTTGAGATGGGAGGTCGAGTTCAATTCACTTTTGATAATGAATGGAACCTATCATCTTGACCACCTTGAACTATTGACTCCATCTCAACCTCAGCTTCTTTCCCCTTATTTTATCTCTACCTCTCAATTTGACCTCCCTTAGATGTGGTGATGTATCAAGAATATAAAATATTTTCAGTGTTTTTGAAAGCTGATCTCATGCTGTACCACATGTGTATTATATTATGTTAATGAGGTCACACCTCCAGTGACCTCACAAAATTGATAGGTAAGTTTGAATAATCAAATCAGCTCCTCTGAGAGTTCAAAGAACAATTATTTCCAATGGGGCGAAGATATGACACTTTGGATGGACACTATGTCAATCTCAACCTCATAACCCAACTTGAACCTATCTACCTCTCAATCGTTACATTATCGCTTTAGCTCAACCTCCCTCCTCGTCTCATCCTCGTAGTCATATGTTCTGAGAATTTGTTTGGTGTATAGCATTGTTAAATACAAGTTAGTATGCGTCCTATCATAGAAAATATTATTTAATAAATGTATGGGTACAAAAAAAGGATGTTTTACATATAATATGCACTCTTCCCCAAATGTTCCAGCGGTAAATCCTTTACCTTAACTTCCTTTTTTATGTTAACATTCCTCTCCTAACCAGTATGCAGCTCATGGTAAACATCCACCTTTCATGTTTTCTCTGAAATCAGGGGTGTCAAGCAGTGGTTCTCCAAATGTTGGTGGTCTAAATCTCCTGTAATGTTTTGTCATCTAGGCATGGGAGTTGCAGGCCACAAATAACTTGAGAGTTGTGGTTTCACACCCCTGTCCTATATTTACAGTAAGTACACAGTGTATATACAAAAATGCCCATGAAAATATATGTTACATAATTTGATAATTAATCTCCTGATATACATTACACACATGCAAAGATTTATGCTATTTTCCCCTATTTATTACATTCTTGGAAGAACCATAGCGCGCACAGCGTGACAGCACTTTACAATTCACAATAAATAATTACTCAAATTGTTCCTCTGGTATTTGTAGTAATAACATTTATCACAGCAAACTCATTTGGTATTAATGGGATTATAATTTGTGTGCAGGAAATCTATAGCCATTTAGCACTAGGAAATGTACACTTGTAAAACGATACTGAATAATCTTTACTGTCCTATAATTGCAAAGCTGCAATTTTTCATATTTATATGTCTTAAGGAAAATTTTAGAATGATAAACCTTTATTAAATCTGTGCAATATAAATTTTATAGTAACCTTATGTCTCCAGACAGGATTATTGTATTTTAGAAAAGTGTGCAGGTGTTTCATTCATCTCTGCCTCCGATATTAATTATCAATGTACCATAACACGTGGAAATTATTTCTCAGTTGTGCTATTGCTATGGGCCTCAGAGCTCCTTCTGCACTTGGGCAAGAATATAATATTGCTCCCCCCTTCGATATAATTTCCAAGCAGTTATTTTGTAGAACAAGTAACTCATGTAGACCCATTTTGGGCTGCTCAGGTGGTTGGGAGGCTCATTGCTGGCCCCTGTGGGTTCTTACTCTCCATGCTGCCGTAAGTTGTACATTCGGGGATAGTGTACCACGATATGTCTCTTGTTGGAGTGATGATACTCAGCATTCTATTAATTGTGAATGTTTTTTCTTTTCACCAAGCTAGCGACATTTCAACCTTATATGTCTTTGTCGAAACGTCACTAGCTTGGTGAAATAAAAACCATGATAAACAAAGAGGAGCAGGGACAAGGGGACTCCCCTGCCCAATTCCTACTCCTCTCCAATTTAATACATTTGGGTAGTTCTGTCCTTGTCTGGCTATTGCAGCAACCTTTGTATGGGAAATAAAAAACAGTCACAATTGTTGGAGTGCTGAGTACTTTCATTATTTGCATTGCTATACTGGGATTATGGTACTGGGGTACTCTTTGCACCTAATAATAAATGCTGGGTGTTGGCTTTACTAGATTCATACAAATCTATTTTTTTCCAGCACCTCACATACCACTTGGGCCTAACTAATGTTGTATGATTGTATTTTGATATATCAGGAAGAAGATATCTGGAGCAATGTGTTAGTTATCTGAAGTTAAGAAACTGCACAACATTTTGTTCCACCCCCCACTCTATGAGTAAATTAGAATGAGAGGATAACGCTATGTTCTTTGAGTCATCTCCCAGTCTTTGAGACATCCAACAGTCATGGAGTTGAGAATTCAATTGTCACGGTACCCACCGTGACTCTTACCCCTGGCGGGCACAAGGGGCTAGCCGGCTGCCGAAAGACTATGGACCTTGTCTGTTGCCGAAGGCAGAAGCTCCTAGGAAAGGTATAATCACTGGCCCCAGCACAGACTGTGCTTTCCCCCGCTACTGCTTTCTCCGGTCTAACCGGAGTACTGCAGGAATCCGCCTGGACCTATACAGCCCATTGCAGGTGTGCCCCTGCCCGCTGTGTTCATTTCTCCCCTCAGAATGGTCCCTGTTTTGCCCTGTGCTAACTGTGTGTTTTAAATGTATGGCGCCCTGTTAAATAGCCTAATCTCTTGTACCCTTTCCCCAGGAATGTAGCCTCAGCAGCTGCTTCACAATAAAGGTTTATCCCGGCTGCTGAGCTTATTTTCTTGTTCAAAATGTAGGCGCTTTTACTATTGGTTGCTCAGACCAAGCCCCCAGTGCAGACACTGTTTTGATTGGTTACTTGATTTGAAGGGATTTACTGATCTGTGAGCACGCCCCCTGCTGGGGATTGGTCGCTAATCCTACCTTTCATTTGATTGGTTGCCAGATACTCTGGCACCAAATTCAATTGTCCTTTTGTGTAACTGTGAAGAAGTTCTTTTGTTCAAGTTATGTTATCAAGATATGTTCCTGGATATATGTCCTATGTTTTGAGTCAATAAACAGTTCTTCTTGTTTTACCCAACACGACCAGTCTCGTCTGCTATGTTGGGGGAATTGCTTGCAGGGAAGCAGTGATCATAGCCCCGTTTGGCTATTTGATATTTACCGGACCTGAGGAGTGATTTTGTGGAACTGATTCCGGTAGGAGCTACCCATCTAGTAGCCCTCCCTTGACATCCATTTCCACACATGATAGTGTTAGTATGTATCAAAGAGACACAATCATCATTACTTATAGCAACTGGCGATTGCGCCTCTTTTTTTAATTCCATGACCAAGGGAGGGCTGGCAACTTCTAGGCCGTTGGGAAAAAACTATTTAATTGCCCTCAGTGCCACTTCATCAGAATGCCTGATATCATCAGAAACATATATATAGACATGCAAGGCAGATTTGCTGGCAGATAACATGGAGGTTGTTAAGAAGACAAGACAATTACATAGAAAGATTGAAAGTGTTACTGACTAGGACATATAAAAGTGAAAAGTGGAGCAGCCCCAGCACGCCGAGAGAGATTAGAGAGCAGCCTGGGGGAGAATTGCCCTCCTGCCCCCAGGCTGCACTCTGACCCCTATGGGTAAGTTAAAAGGGATGTCCAACTATCAGGCTCAAAGGTCTTCTACCGCTCTTTTGCAGGTACCTGCTCCTCAGTTGTGGTCTTGGCGGGCAGGATTGTCACCAAGGGCAGAATTGTCGACAAGGGCTTGAGTAGCTCACCCCTCTGGGTGTCTGGAGAACATGAGACTGTTTATTTTTACATAAAAACAAAACATTTAATAAAATAAATACAAATACATTGTGACATGTTAGGACTGTCAGTGGTCTTCTAGTGATTTTTTTTAAAGGCTTCTAGTAGGACTAGTGCTACTGAATAAGACAGTTTTGTCTCTAGGTAATTCCAAGAGATCAATGTCGATTTGAATGTCCACAATGTGTCGCTTAGTTCACACCGGTTGCTGTGTGTTTACCACTTTTTCAATAGACACCTTACTCATTTCAAGCAAAATCATAGCCCTATTCATTATATGATTATAGGCCTATGATTAAGAGCTTGTCTCCTGTCTCTGTCTGCACCACTGCTATGATAATGTGATTTATACAATAAATTTGGATTTTGTTACAGAGCTTGTCCTGTGCCCGCACATTACATGGACTTATATACCTGCTAGTTGGCACAACCATTTTTTCTTCTGCCTTGATATCTTGGATTTATCACAAGTTTGAGATGCTGTCGGCTTGGAGTGCAATGAGAGGGTAGGACCACCCAGTTACTTTCATTTATCAATAGCTTATGTGCAGGAGGGGGGGCGGCAATTTTTTTCTCTCAGGCACGGTAGTCTGTTGGTTTCACAGCTGAAATATGTTCATGTTTGATAAAGTAACAGTAATCATAGCTTTACCATTACTCTCGTCTTTGGAACAGAACATAAACCTATAGTGAATGCATTTTATTGAACAGACTGCAGAGTAACAGTATGGTTTCCAATCTCTGTGAAAAAAATAAAATATAAATAAATAAAATGTATTCATATTTAATTCAAATACATGCCTATGCCTTAAGACATTATTCCTGATTCCTTTTAGATATTTTTGTACTACTTACATTATTTCACCATAACTTTGAATAGATTACTAATCATTAATAAGATAAAATTGTCACAGGCCTAGCTGGATATGGTGTTTGTAATGTACATGTTATGCATTTGAGCTCATTCTTTATTTATTCATTGACAAAATATATGAGCTAAGTGGAGCTCAGGGCAAGTTAAGTACATTAGCTGTTCATGGTTCATTTGAACAGACACAGGGGGTTGCCCTGGGATAGGTCAGTCACAGCAGAGGGGAAGATGATCACTATGTGTAGTATTGTAAAGTTCTGTTTTTAAAAGCATTATGCCTTCAATACTTCCTTTGTTCAAACTCATCTTAACAGAAACTTTATTTATAACCTGCCAAACATTTGACTCATTAAACATGACTTGCAATATCTATGCACTTTTGGAGTTAGGTTTCCCAGGGGCCATACCACTGGGGTTGGTTGCTGCTTTGGAATGGAACACACTGAGGGCCTATGAATGTTCCTTTAGTAATAGCAATGCTAAATACTAACCCTAATACTCACTCTAGTACTAGAACTAACCTTAAATGTGACCCCTAATACTAATCATAAAATTTACTCCAAACCCAGAACTAACCCCTAACCCCAACAGAACTAACCATTATTAGTAGTACTAAGCCTAAAAGTGACCCCTAATACTAACCCTAGTACTAACCCTAAAAGTGACGCATAATACTAACCCTAAAACTAACTCCTAACCCAGATCTAACCCCTAACCCTTAAACTTAAAAGTAACTCTAAAACTAACTCTAATTCTAACCCTAGTACTAACTTGAAAAATGACTCCTAATAGTAACCCTAGTAATAACCCTAAAAGTGACCCATAAAACGGGAGCTAAAGAGGCAGCTGGCAACATTGTGGGACATAGACAACATAAGCTTTGGGTTATACCGGACATTATGGTGTCCGTGCCACGAACCCGAACCCGAAATTTCACTGTATGTCCGTGTTGGAGTTCGAGGTTTGGCTATAAACCGAAAGTCTTTAAACTTCATTTAAGGTTACATGTAATGCTATTGCTATTCTATAAACCGAAATAGAGTCCCCATTCATAAGAATAGGTCAATTGACCTATTCTTATGAATGCGGACTCTATTTCGGTTTATAGAATAGCAATAGCATTACATGTATTACATCTGAGAGTCAAATAGAACCGTCAAATACTGTGGTTACAGCGCACTTTGAAAAATTCTGGCTACCTCCTCCTCCTCCAGCGCCGCTTCCACCTACACCGCCACGGTCACCGCCTCCTCAACCTATGGGTCACTTAGTATAAACTGAAAGAGAATACCCTGCAATCCAACCCTCTCTCAAATGGATAATTCTGTTGATCCTCCTGGCAGCCATGCTTTAGATTTAGATTTATGTTCTTCCAAAGCTAAAATCAAAGATTCCATCTAGTGCTATTTTATGGCTCAGCTGTATTTTTAATTTGTATGTATTTTATGTTATTTTAAGTTATTTCCCTATCCACATTTGCTTGCAGGGCACTTGTCCTACTCTTACCCACATTTTACTTCCTTTTGCAGCCCTCTAGCCCTTTCCATTACTTTTTTAGAGGCATTTTAGTGGCCAAAAGTCTGTGTCCCCATTGACTTCAATAGGGTTCGGGGTCAAGTTCAAGCACGTACCCGGACTTTTTTCCGAAGTTCGGTCGAACTTCTCGAACCCGAACATCCAGGTGTCCGCTCAACTCTACTTATAATATATATCAACTTACTAATAATAAGATAATGTAAGTTTACTGTTTACGAAGCACAGAGGCCAGTGTATATGAGGGTGGAGAAGGAAAGGAAAGAAGAGGTTTCTAGGGCAGAGAGTTGGTTTAGTTGTGCAAGGGGCAATAGTTGTAAGGGGAAGGGAGAGATGTAAGCTTGTTCTGGGTTAGCTCACCCTGATATGCTTGCCAGTTTGTGTGAGTATGCATCAGTGTTTTATCGCAGATTGAAAAGGCTGCAAATCTAGGTAAAGTTTTAATCATGGGAGATTTTAATTATCCAGCTTTAAATTGGAATTGTGGAACATCTAGTAGGGTAGTATGTTTTTGAACCTGTTAAATTACAATTTTATGTAATAGATATTAGACACCACCAACTAGATTGGATGTCAGTCTGGAATTGGTAATAATTAACAACGAGGAGCTTATTTCAAACATCCAAGTAGAGAACACTTGGGAAATAGTGACAATAACATTTTGACATTTGATATTCATTTAAAAAAGCTAATTGGTATCTACTCCACAAGGCATCCGTTAAGCACATTTCTGGGATGGATTGATTTCTGGAAAAAAAACACTGAATACCTTTAAACAAATGTTACAATGTTACACATATCAACAAATACCCTTGGGAAAGAGGTACAAAAGAAGTAAATTCAAACCAATATGACTTATAGTAATGGAAGACATGAAATAAAAAAAAAACAGTGGCAATTCAAACATTATAAAAGCTTCAACAAAGCCCACAAAAATGTAAATTAGCTAAATAGTAAAATGAGAAGTCTTCCCATCTAAAAGATACAGAGGTACAATTGCTATCTTAAACATCCTCGGTTCCAGTTCTTAGTTACTTCCTTCTTTTTGTGTTTTTGTTGGATTTTTTTTTAAAGAAAGTCAGATAAATGTGGATTTGTTGCATTGATTGAGTTCTTAAACAAGTTAAAGACAACGCTAATGATTAAAAGGAGAGTAAAACGAATCCCATTTTTTTAATAATGAAAATAAACTGAAAGCGACCGATGTTTTTTGTTTGTTATCCAAAATGGGAATTTTGATTAGTGAGCACAAAGTGATAGATTTGAAACAACATATTAACTTCTGTTTATTCCCAGGATAAAATGATGGCTGAGCACCAGCAAGCTGATTTTAAGGTAAGGAGACAATGCTAGTGCTTAAGGGAAAGCGAAAGATAGGGGTACAAATGTAGAAAGATAGATGGGTAGTGTGAAAATGAACAATAGTTGTCACAAAGTGAATCATGAAAGTCTCCTTGACTGGTGTTCTTGGAGGGCCCTGAACTCCAAAACACCTCCCTGTAGACTATGGACCCTGTCTGTGGATGTGCTAGGTTTGTGGCATCAGTGACACCTTCTTCAATACAGCTAGTCTTCAACACAGGCTCACTCAGGATGTCAGCCAAGATGTGTACCTTGGGATCCAAGCCTTTGCTCTTTTCATTGTGTTTTCCCCAGGTTAAGTAATGTTATTATTTGTTATTAACCCCTTAACCCTTTAAGGACCAGGGATTTTCCTGGGCCAAGGACATGAGCGTTTTTCAATTTTTAATACGCTGTTTTTGAAACATAATTTTCCTCTCTCTCATTTAACGAACACATACAAGTTATATGTTGTTTTTTAAAGGACAGTTAGAGCTTTCTTTTGATACCCTATACATAAAAATGATTTACATTTTAGTATTAAAAAATAAATATAAAAGAGGAAATTTTTGAGGGAAAAAAAAGTTTTTCCCCATTATTTTCCCAGTAATAACCTACATAACTAGTGCAACACTAACCCACTTATCCTCCCTAATTAACTAACTAATAAAAAAGAAAAATATTGGTTCCCAAACCCCCCATAACAAAAAAGACAGAAAAAAACTCTGAAGAGTGCGATGTCAGATCAGTAAAAATCATGCAACAGGCATGCAGGGGTTAAATTTTTATTAAATAAATATAGTAAAATTACCTTTATTTATTAAAAAAAACTTTATAAATTGTAAAAATAAAAAAATCTTTTAAAAAAAAACTAAATGAGGGCCATAAAGTGGAAGGAAACTGATCACAGTTAAAAACTGTGATCAGCAATGAAAGAGTTAATTTTTTTAATTTTTTTTTTTAACCTCTGTATTTAATTAATTTATTTATACTTGCAGGTCACTCTCTGTGCTTCACTATAAGAACGTGAAGCACAGAGAGTGAATTAGAGGCAAAGTCAGTGTGTGAACACACTGACTTTGCCATCTAATTTGCATGTTATCGCGGTGATGACTCAATCACCGCGATCACATGCCCGGAAATCGACCGATCGGGCTTTGCCTCGGGTGCGAGGCTTAGTCCTGGACCCGTTGCAGACTGGCTGGCGGTGCCCACGGAGAGCACCGCCGGCTAGACTGCATGACGAGTTAACTCGTCATAAGGTCGCTAATGCGGCGGCTCTTATGACGAGTTAACTCGTCATAAGGACAGGAAGGGGTTAAGGACAGAGCCTTTGAAACATTTTTGTCCATTCTGGACAATGGCTATTTTAACATTTCTGTGCTGTTTGTGTTTAGCAGTAATTTTCTTCTTTGTCATTTGCTGTACCCACACATATTATATATTGTTTTTATCGGGACAAGAAGGGCTTTCTATGGATGCCATCTTTTTGATCATATCTTATCATATTATTAAAAAAAATAATAAAATATGGGAAAAAACATGCTAAATAGATTCTACTATTTCTCCTGAGTACAGGGATACCACCCATGCATAGGTTTGTTGGGTTGTTTGGGGGCTAAAATGCCAAATTTGTGCGGTGCAGTTTTTTGTTTTTTGTTTTCCAACTTGAAATTTTTACATGCAGACAGCCTGCACCCATGTCCCATTTGGGACATATGTGAAGCCAGCTGGTGTATTTTACCCCATCAACCCATATATTTTTTAAAAGAAGACACCTTAGGCTATCTCAAATGGTGGTATTTTTACACTTTCCATGCACTAATTCTACCACCAGCCTTTGTCAAACTTTGTAGTAGTAATTTTTTTGTGTTTTTTTTTCACAAACCTTGTACTTCAGACATGAATTCACAGATTTTGGTATGTGTCACTGCCAAATAACACCCTAATAAGTGTTCAGCAACATCTCTTGAGTACAGGGATACCACCCATGCATATTTGGTAGGTGCAGTTTTTGGTTTTCCAAATTAAAATTTTGACATGCAGACCGCCTGCACCCATGTCCCATGTGTATTTTACCCCATCAACCCATATATTTTTTAAAAGTAGACACCCTACGCTATTTCAAATGGTGGTATTTTAACACTTTCCATGCACTAATTCTACCACCAGCCTTTGTCAAAGTTTGTGGTAGTAATTTTTGTGTGGTTTTTTTTCACAAATATTGTATTTTAGACATAAATTCACAGATTTTGGTATGTGTCACTGACAAACAATAACCCAATATGTGTTCAACAACATATCCTGAGTACAGGGATACCACCCATGCATAGGTTTGTTGGGTTGTTTGGGGGCTAAAGGGCCACATTGTGAAGGTGCGCATTTTCAACTTGGAATATTGACGTGTAGTCAGCCTGAGCCCATCTTTCATTTGGGACTTTTTTTTAAGTAGGACAGTGTATTTTACCCCAAAAAGTATATATTTTGTAAAAGTAGACATCCTAGGCTATTTTAAATGGTGTTATTTTAACACTTTCCATGCACCAATTCTACCACCAGCCTTTGTCAAAGTTTGTGGTAGTCATTTTATTGTGTATTTTTTCCCACATACATTGCACTTTAGACACAAATTCACATATTTCGGTATGTGTCACTGACAAACAATCTCCCGAGCACAGGGATACCACCCATGCATAGCTTAGTCAGCTTTGTTAGGGGTTGAAAGGCTACATTTGAGAGGTGCGCTTTTTGATTTTCAAACTTGGAATTTGAACATGTAGAGCAAGGAAGGGGTTAATAGCTCTTATAAGAGCCTTTGTAGTACTGTACAAAAAAATTAACCCCTAAAAATGCACAGACAAGAAAAAATGTTCTGCTGTGCAGTGATCAGTGGCAGGGAAGGGGTTAATACACTACACTATACAAAAGGTATGGCTTTTATAAAAGCCCTTGGGACTCACAATTTATTAACATTTTATTTAATTTATTACAATTTAAAAATTATGTTATACAGATCTGTCTCTTTCCCTCACTAAAACTCAAGTGAGGAGAGGGAGGCAGATCCATGTGGGTCAGAACAATATTTACGAACCAGACGAATGGTGATGCTCATCTGAGAAATCACCAAACCACCTTTGCCACTGATCGTCTGTTACTGATCGCTATACACGCGTTCAGACAGCTTCAAAAGGAATACACGTAATCCCCTAGTGGGTATAATTAGCCCCTAGTGAGTCTGACAAAAAAAATGCTGATAGCAAAAAAAAATCCTTTGTCGACTAGATTGCTCCATATGCGCTGCTTAGGCAGTGACCATATGCACTGCTTAGGCAGTGACCATATGTGCTGCTTAGGAAGTGATATACGGCAAGGAAGGGGTTAATAGCTCTTAAAAGAGCCTTTGATATACTGTAATAAATCAAAGTAAAAAAAAATAACCCCTAAAAAAATGCACAGACAGCAAAAAATGTGCTGCTGTGTAAGATCACTGCGTACACAGCGATCAATTGCAGGGAAGGGGTTAAATACTGGAAACGGCTTTTATAAAAGCCTTTGGGTCTCAATTCTATTAAATATATTATAATTAAAAACGTACATTATACAGCTCTGTCTCCCTCCCTCACTAAAACTCAAGTGAGAGGGAGGCAGATCTACACGGGTCAGATCAAATATTTACACAAATTGATCTAACCAGACGAATGTGATGCTCATCTGAGCAAACGCCAACCCGCCATTGTCACTTATCAGCTGTTAGTGATCGCTATACATGCGCTCAGACAGCTAAAAATTTTTTTTACGTTAAACGTAGTCCACTAGCGGGTATAATTAACACGTGACGGGTGTAATAAAAAAGTTTTAAAAAAATTAAAAATGCTTCTGCAGCAAGATTGCTGCATTTGCGTCAGATCGCTGATTAGGCAGTGATCTACGGCAAGAAAGGGGTTAATCTCTCTTAAAAGAGCACTTACCATACATGCCTGCACACAGATCACATAGATCTGCTGTGCCGGCATCGATTGGCTCCCCCTAGAGCATCGGAAGTGAAATACTTTCACTTCCGATGCTCTTGCCATTAGAAGGGAAGCGCTGCTTGTACAGGCAGCGTTCCCTTCTACTGAGCCGATGGGGTCGCTCAGGAGAGCGACCACCATCGGCTCTGGGGAGCAGCATGGTGTTGTTAAGTGCCTCGCTGGCGAGGCACTTTAACAACACCGGAGATGCTTAGAAAGCGAACGATCGTTCGCTTTCTAAGCACATGTGTGCAGCGGGCGCAGCCATTTTTAAATGGCTGCTACGATCACTCCGTGGAGTGATCGTAGCGCGCCCCTGCACATTTGGGGGGTGTTGCACAATGCCTCTACCTCTACCGCTGGTCGCTTTCTTTACTCCATTTAGTGCATGACGTGCCAGGCACGTCAGCTGTCGGCAAGTCCTCGATTTGCCGTGACGTGCCTGGCACGTCATCTGTCGTTAAGGGGTTAATTGGATAAGTACACAATTCAACACTGTGTTTACTGTCCTGTGAGCCATATATTGTCTCTTGTATTCTGGATGTTTGGATCTAAAGATGGCATGTTTATTTTATGTAAAGTTGTACTGTAGTTAATTACCTGTTTTAAGTTAGGTTTTCTATTTTTTGAGGCTTACATGTTATAATTAGTTCATATGCCTCCCCCAGTTGATGTAACATTTGTGTGTATATAGTCTGTGCTGTTTTCAAAAATAAAGGTTTTTAATTTTTGCTGTACCTAACTGCTAGTGGTCCTGTCTGCTATTTGGGTACAAAGAGCAAGGTTCCAGAAAGACTTGCTGGGTGGATGCTGAGCTTTAATCGGGTGCTAAGGAGGGGATTTCCTACAACGGGCAGAGGTGCTACCAGATTTGGGTAGCCGTTCCGTTACAATAGTAAATTCAGTAAATACAATAAAATACAGAACATAAAATCAAGTGTAAAAAATGCATAATAAATAATGGTCTTAAAAACGCTTGATGGGAGCCCTGAAGCGTTTCGCCCGCTTGTGAGTTGGTTACTATTCAACAATTGTAGAATAGAGTAATTTGCAAGGTGAAGTATTTTTCAAGGTAAAGTTTTTCTCACATGTGAGGCAAGTTGGAACAGAGGTTTTAGTCAGCTTTTTTGTTGTTTAAAATAGAATAGTTCAGAAAATCTTTGTTGTATGATTTCACATTGAAGCAATGGAGGGATAAACTGGTAAAGTTGCGAATGGAGCTGGCAGGCTTCCTGAGAAAGGACAGAGACCTGTCAGAGTTTTGTAGAAGGGTCTTGCCTAAAAAAATGGTCTGTTGTCGGTTCTTGGGCTGCTTGAATAAAATGACCGACCCAGCTGTTTTTAAGGAACCATTACAGCAAACATAAGATTGTCTGACACAGAAAAAAATGCTTAAGCAATTAAAGACTATAGACAAGGCCCCAGGGTCACCCATGGGTTCTTGAGGAGCAAAGTCTAATTCTGGTCTAACCTTTTTTTTTTTTTAATTATCTTTAGAGGAGTTTTCAGTTCAGGAATAGTGCCAAAAGATTGCCATAAGGAAAATGTGGTGCTCACTTTTAAAATGGGATTCAAATCTCAGCTGGGCAATTACAGGCCAGTAATATTGACATCTGTAGTGGGGAAGTTATTTGAAGCGTTGCTAATGAATACATTCAAGAATACTCTTAATTCAGAATTTAAATAGTAGGCGTTAGCATAGTTTTGTGAGAGACATATCTTGTGAAACTAACTTGATAGCATTTTATGAAGTCAGTAAAAATATAGATCTGGGTGTGGTGGTGGATGTGATCTATTTAGACTTGTACCACTACCACTACAAAATGATACATTAAGTTATATATCTTTGAGAGTGGCCTCAAAGAGAGACCCCTTGGTGTGGAATTATTGGATCCAGATAAGACATGTTTCATTTGGTTCAGCCTGTAATATTATATAGTGAGTTTTGTCCTGTATTTCCAACTAAAAATATATAGCAACGAACCTCCGTGACCCTAATGGGAACCATTTTATTTCACCACAAGACTTTATTACACCTGATGGAGTAAATGGCCTCTTTCGTGTTCTGATGGTTTTGGTTTTTCAGGTTTGGATTCAGCCCCTTTATAAATGGGACATTTTGAAAATTCTGAATATTAAGAGAAAACAGACTGGTAATACAGTATCTGATAAGGCTGGGACATTACATTCTGTGCAGGAGCACTTATGTGATGAATGGATTATTTTATTATTTCCTAGTAGCTGTGAATTGGAAACATTTATTACAATATATTACATATCTTAGAACTTCTCCACTCTTATCTTCGTGACAGATATTTGTTTTATCAGGAAGGAGCCTCCCATAGCAATAAAACAGTTTCCCACAAGAATACTTGTAGAAATTACTGAAGGGCCTGTTGATGAGCAGCCAGTACTCTCTACATAAATCTGACCAACAAATCTACTCTGAGTAGATTCAATTTCCAGCTAAAGATGCATCCCAAGTGTGACTTGCTAATGCATATGTAGGTTTTCTTTTTTGGGATGCATTCAAACAATTATTTCAACAAGCTTTATTCATTTGTGCTCCCCTGAAAGTGTTACTGCCATGCAAAGCAAAGGGTCAAAATGGCACTAACCTGATTCTTTCTTAGTCAGAAACGTGTCAGGTTTTAGACTGTCATACTTTGGGATCCTTGAATAATTTGAATTTGTCAAAACTAACATTCTTTGGGATCAGCCCATCCTCCAAAAATAATGAATGCATGATTAAGCTGAAATTTTTACATTTTTGTTTTATCAATTAATTTTTTTTTTGCAATATGTACTTTGAAAACATACTTTTTGCAGGCTTTCTCCCACAAATTGGGTACTTTCCGTTAGGATAACTGTGGGTATGTACAATACTGTACTGCTGTATGTACATTTCCTAATTAATATATAGGGATCTAAATTAAAAAAAAAATAATATAAAATGTAAGTTGCATACAAAAAAGTGATTAGGTTTGACATTAATAATAAATATTCTTAGAGTTATAATATTTTCAAACTTGGGTTGATTATTGCTGCCAGAACAATTGTGTAAGCTATGCCATGATCTGCAGCCCTAAATGAACATTACTAAAACAAATAAAATAATAGACAATGCTGTGGCTGTTATCCAACATATAACAAAATGTGACTTAACTTGCCAAAGAATCCTCTTAGAACATCATGGAAGAGAAGCCTCTTCTCACCTCTTATGGAAGAATAAACAGCTTAACAGCTGACACATTCCTCTCAATTTATACTGGGTCTCCCCCTCTAAAAGTCACTAAGGTGTAATTGCAACTTACCCATCCTTGGTTCCAGTACTCCAGTTACTTCCATCCTTTATGTTGTGTATTTTAAATGTGCTTGTGGTGTCTCCTGTTTATGACATCATCTGTAGATTGATATGCAAATGAGCTATTTTTAATGCGAAATGTGTAATTTCCATACCAAGGCACAATATGAAGTCATAAAGACTCATTAAAATGTGTTTTTTTTTATCATTTTTTGTTATAATCACAAAATAAACAATTTCATTTATTTTTATTTTCTTGTCAGTTCACCACTGTTCACTGTTTATTGAAGAGACCTCACAATAGCTTGTGAAAAGCATAATAGACATTTACTACAACATAAATAAGAGGCCAATACTATACAATGAACAGTAGGCCTTTATACTCTCACTGTAAGCTGTGCTAAGACTAGCAGACCCTCTTTTCTGATAAGCGAACAAATTTCTATGGCGGTCCTTTTTCAAGTAGATTTAAGAGCAAAGCCAATAGTAAAAATCAGTGTGGTGATACAGTGTATTAATCTACACTGTCATTCCCACCTGACTTTAATCTACTGCTTCATCAATGGTAGGTCATGTGTACATATAAGATGATGGAGGACATACTTCCCTTCCAAGCAAAGAAACTGCTGCATTTTATTCAGGGATTGCTACATCAAACTTAAACAACCTTATCTTTGTCCATATACTTTGGTTTTTTTCCAGTGTGATGTAACTGAGTGATTTTTGCACCAGAAAGCTTTAAAAATTAAACTTGAACTTTGCAAATAGCTTCCTAATAACCGTTGCCCAAATCAATGGAGCTCCATGAATATTTTGACACTGTTTAAATGGGTTTGTATCCTCACCAGTGGGATCTGGTGATTTAGTCTGTCAGGCTGCAAATGTGGAAATATCACCTCTCACTGAGCAAAGTCCAATATCTCATTAGAAAATGAAAATAGAAGAGAAGGGGAGCACAAATGCTGTCAGTGGCAGTGAGAAAAGAAATTAAACCTCCGGAGGCTTGTATATCTTATACAAAAGATTATGCACTGCCAGGCTTTATAAATCATGCCAAGGCGTAGAGACTGCAATGGACTAGA
This sequence comes from Pelodytes ibericus, assembly GCA_036172795.1. Taxonomy (NCBI): domain Eukaryota; kingdom Metazoa; phylum Chordata; class Amphibia; order Anura; family Pelodytidae; genus Pelodytes; species Pelodytes ibericus. Next base: position 184,256,083 of record CM069859.1, on the reverse strand, counting down.
AAATAAAGAACCATTAAAGTGTCATATTGAAATACAGTCACTGAGAATTCTTTTATGATGAATCTAAATTTGCCTGACAGTCTCTCAAATTCAGGGGTGTGCTGAAATTGTTTATACCCGGCCTTTTGCCGTCCGTATCAGAGACCCAGTCTCCACTGCAAATTATTCCAAACAGGGCTTATTAGATAGGCATTCAAAAAAAAAAAGTTAAAACACAGGTAGCCGGAGAGTTCTTGTTTAATTTAAATGCCCTGTGTCCCCCGTCAGTGCATGTCTCTGTGATCCCAGATTTACTATCAATAAATTGGCTGCACTTATTAGATTGTACAGTTGTATGATGGTTGAGAGTATTTTAAATGGAATTTAGCATGGAGAAATGTGTAACGGGTCACTACTGCCTGTGAAATATGTCTTTGTTTGTCATACACAAGGCCTAATGTTTTATGGACTTGCCCAGCTGTAGCAAATCTGTGGTCTGGACATGGTCACTGGCTGGGTTTCGCTGGGAGACTGCTGACAAATAAAATATTAATGTGCAGAATATATTATTCCTTTACTTATTAGCATCAGCTGATTGTGTAACTAAATAAGTTAGTACAAGAAACATACGGTTAGCACTGAAATTCAGTAAGGCTATATTAGTAAGCTTAGTAAATATAAAATACGTGCTACAGTCATCCATTAATATATTGGTACTTTTAAGTACCAGACTGCTCTGTCAAATTAAAGGGACAGCCCATCCTATTTTCTTTTTTTAAATGTAATTTTTTATTACATTTTCAATCAAAAATGGGATACAGAAAAAAGAAGAGGGTATTTTAGGGTTGCAATGAGGTTGTTATGGATGACGAAGAATGTCAGTATGCACAATTCTCAATGATAAGGAAAAGATTAGGAGCAAGAGGTTAAGGATAAATTTAGGGTATAGAGGGAGGGGGGGGGGGGGGTGAGTCCACGCTCACAGGGAATATATCACTGGATCCAGGGCGGCATTGCTCTGTGTGGTGATGCATGGTTCCCATATTTTATTATGGATCGTCATTCTATACTGTAGATGATGTATGATGTAGATGGCAAAGATATGCCATATGTATCTTGCCATGTGTATGTTAAGTTTATCAGAATGGATGGAGGTGGACCTGTCCAATTATTAGCTATTGCCCTGGTTGTAGAATATCATATGGATTAAGAGTTGATTATGCCTATTTAACTGCCTAGCAGGGCAGTTATGTGGAGAAACGCTTCCTTTGGGTCTACTGTGATTTTTGTTCTAAGGGCTTGTGAAAGCAATGCACATATTTTGATCCATATTTGGGTCAGCTGGGGGGGCAGGACCACCAGGCATGAAGCAGCACAGACTGTCAGCTCCACCCCTCACACATTGTGCATTGATGTCAGGGTGCCGGGCAGGGCCGGACTGGGAGAAAAATTCGGCCCGGGCATTTTTTTATCACAGCGGCCCACTAAGAAGGGGGCGGGGCAGAGGAGGTGTGTTTTCTCATCACCAATGACAAACACACTCCCTCTCAAAGTGAGCATGTTGGTTCAATGCTCTTCCTGGGCAGACCACGCGCAGAGCTCTGCTGAAGAGCTCTAGCATGAGAAAAAAGCCCTGTATTTGTTCTGCACAGTGCAAGCAAAATTAATAACATGCTTGCACTGTGTTTCCTTGCAACTTGTCTCTGGTGTCTCTATAAATGGATACCAGGAGACAAAAATGGCAGGAAAGAGTATTGAGCATGTGTTTGGAGCCTGCTTGTGGGATTGCGTGTGTGTAGAGTGAGCTGATTGTGGTGTGGTATTGTGTAATAAGGTCGGTTTTAGTTGTGTTGTGTTTGTGGTGTAATGTGATGCATATGTGGCTAGGGGCTGTAGAGAATGTGTGTATAGGGGATATAGCAAGTGTGTGCATACAGGCTATAGTGTGTGTGTGTGTGTATATATAGATGTAGTGTGTGTTTAGGGGTGTAGTATGTGTTTGCTTACAAGGAATCTAGTGTGTGGATATATACATATATATATGAGTCTAGTGTGTGTTTGAAGGACCCAGAATGTGTATGAGATCTAGTGAGTGTGTGTTTATAACGGTTTCAGAGTGTATATAGGGATCTAGTGTGTGTATGTGTGTAGATGATCCAGAGTTGGGTAAGGGATCTAGTGTGTGTCTGGAATGTAATGTGTTAAGGGGTGCAGTATGTGTGTGAGGGGTGCTGTGTGTGTGTGTGAGATATATATATATATATATGGAAGTATTGTGTATGTCTGTTGTGCAGTGTGTTGGGGGGTTCTGTGTGTATGTAAGGGGTGCAGTATGTGTGTGCAGGGCCGGCCTTAGGGGTGTGCAACCTGTGCGAGCGCACAGGGCGCAACACCCCAGGGGGCGCCCGCCCGCCCGCCCGGTAAAAAAGAAAAAAAAAAGTTAAAAAAAAAAAAAAAAAATGCCGGTAGAGACACTGGCTGGGGGAGATCAAAAGATCCCCCCTCACCAGCCCTCTGCTCGGCATGCTCTGCTTCGTCCGGGGAGGGGGCGGAGCTAACCGGCTCAGTGTTGTAGCTCCGCCCCCACTCCGGGAAGCAGAGCAGAGTCTGCTTCACGGGGAGCCCCGGGCAGCATGAGATAGTGCTGCTCGGCTCCCCATGCCTGCATTAAGCATGGGGAGCCCGAGCAGCACCTTCTCTTGCTGCCCATGGCTCCCCATAATGCAGACTGTGCTCTGCTTCCCGGGGTGGGGGCGGAGCTACACCGCTGTGCCGGTTAGCTCCGCCCCCTCACTGGATCCACCTGAAAAGGTAAGGAAGGGGGGTGGGGGGAGAGAGACAGAACAGAGTTTAGGGGGGGAGAGAGACAGACAGAACAGGGGTTAGGGGGGACAGACAGAACAGGGGTTAGGGGGGGAGAGAGAGACAGACAGAACAGGGGGAGGGGAGAGAGACAGACAGAACAGGGGGAGGGGAGAGAGAGACTGACAACAGGGGTTAGGGGGGAGAGACAGAACAGGGTTTAGGGGGGGAGAGAGACAGACAGAACAGGGGTTAGGGGGCACAGACAGAACAGGGGTTAGGGGGGGAGAGAGAGACAGACAGAACAGGGGGAGGGGAGAGAGACAGACAGAACAGGGGGAGGGGAGAGAGAGACTGACAACAGGGGTTAGGGGGGAGAGAGACAGACAGAACAGGGGTTAGGGGGGAGAGACAGAACAGGGGGAGGGGAGAGAGAGACAGACAGAACAGGGGTTAGGGGGGAGAGACAGACAGAACAGGGGGAGGGGAGAGAGAGACAGACAGAACAGGGGTTAGGGGGGAGAGACAGACAGAACAGGGGGAGGGGAGAGAGAGACAGACAGAACAGGGGGAGGGGAGAGAGAGACAGACAGAACAGGGGCAGGGGGGAGAGACAGAACAGGGGGAGGGGGAGAGAGAACAGGGGGAGGGGGAGAGAGAACAGGGGGAGGGGGAGAGAGAGAGAACAGGGGGAGGGGGAGAGAGAGAAAACAGGGGGAGGGGGGAGAGAGAGAGAACAGGGCTAGAGAGAGAGAACAGGGGGAGGGGGGAGAGACAGAACAGGGGAGCGGTGGGAGAGAGACAGACAGAAAAGGGGCAGGGGGTAGAGACAGAACTGGGGGAGAGAGAGAGACAGAACAGGGGACGGGGGAGAGAGACAGAACAGGGGACGGGGGGGAGAGAGACAGAACAGGGGACGGGGGGGGAGAGACAGAACAGGGGACGGGGGGGAGAGAGACAGAACAGGGGACGGGGGGGGGGAGAGAGAGACAGAACAGGGGACGGGGGGGAGAGAGACAGAACAGGGGACGGGGGGAAAGAGACAGAACACAGGGAGAGAGAGAGAGACAGACATGGCAAGGAAGAGGAAAGGGACAAACATGGGAAGGGAGAGATACACAAACATAGGGGGGTGAAAGAGACGGGGGGGGGGGGGCGCCACGTGGGAAGCCCGCACAGGGCGCCGGAACACTTAAGGCCGGCCCTGTGTGTGTGTGAGGGGTGCGGTGTGTGAGGGGGGCGGTGTGTGAGGGGGGCGGTGTGTGAGAGTGATGTGTGTGAGTGCTGTGTATGATGTGTGTGAGAGTGATGTGTGTGAGTGCTGTGTATGATGTGTGTGAGAGTTCTGTGTGTGAGAGTGCTGTGTATGATGTGTGTGAGAGTTCTGTGTGTGAGAGTGCTGTCTATGATGTGTGTGAGAGTTCTGTGTGTGAGAGTGCTGTCTATGATGTGTGTGAGAGTTCTGTGTGTGAGAGTGCTGTGTGTGAGAGTGCTGTGTGTGAGAGTGCTGTGTGTGAGAGTGCTGTGTGTGAGAATGCTGTGTGTGAGAATGCTGTGTGTGAGAGTGCTGTGTGTGAGAGTGCTGTGTGTGAGAGTGCTGTGTGTGATGGGTGTGAGAATGCTGTGTGTGAGAATGCTGTGTGTGATGGGTGTGAGAGTGCTGTGTGTGAGAGTGCTGTGTGTGAGAGTGCTGTGTGTGTGAGTGCTGTGTGTGATGGGTGTGAGAATGCTGTGTGTGAGAATGCTGTGTGTGAGAGTGCTGTGTGTGAGAGTGCTGTGTGTGAGAGTGCTGTGTGTGATGGGTGTGAGAGTGCTGTGTGTGAGAATGCTGTGTGTGATGGGTGTGAGAGTGCTGTGTGTGAGAGTGCTGTGTGTGTGAGTGCTGTGTGTGTGAGTGCTGTGTGTGATGGGTGTGAGAATGCTGTGTGTGAGAATGCTGTGTGTGAGAATGCTGTGTGTGATGGGTGTGAGAGTGCTGTGTGTGAGAGTGCTGTGTGTGAGAGTGCTGTGTGTGATGGGTGTGAGAGTGCTGTGTGTGAGAATGCTGTGTGTGATGGGTGTGAGAGTGCTGTGTGTGAGAGTGCTGTGTGTGTGAGTGCTGTGTGTGTGAGTGCTGTGTGTGATGGGTGTGAGAATGCTGTGTGTGAGAGTGCTGTGTGTGAGAGTGCTGTGTGTGATGGGTGTGAGAGTGCTGTGTGTGAGAATGCTGTGTGTGATGGGTGTGAGAGTGCTGTGTGTGAGAGTGCTGTGTGTGTGAGTGCTGTGTGTGAGAGTGCTGTGTGTGAGAGTGCTGTGTGTGAGAGTGCTGTGTGAGTGCCGTATAAATGTTAGAATGGATTGTGTGTGTGTGTGTGTGTGTAGGGGGGGGGGGGGGTAAATAAACAAATAAAATAACAGGCATTATGTCCCCCCCTCCCTTCTTACCTTTAGCCTGGGAGGGGGGGACCGGCACGCTGGTACCTGGGACTGGGAGGCGGGGTGGCGGTGTTCCCTGGTGGTCCTCGTGGTGAGTGAAGTCTAGCCTGCGGGCTAGAGTTCACTCTCGCGAGATCCGGTCGTTGCCATGGCAATGCTCCGGATCTCGCGAGAGGAACCCGGTGGAGCTGCAAGTTAGAGCTCCGCCGGGTCCTCTCTCCAGGCTGGCTGTCTCCCTCCCTCTCTCCCCGCCGGCGGCCGCATTTGACAGCATGTGGGCCGGTGAGGGAGATCTTTGATGTCCTCACCGGCCCTTCATGGAAAACAGCGGGGCCGGCGCTCGGATAGTGCCGGCCCTGCATAGACCGGCAGGGGAGATCCTGGGACCCAGAGGCCACTGCTGGGACCTCCCCTGCCGGCCTCGGCCCATGGCCACCGCGGCCCACCGGGCATTTGCCCGGTGTGCCCGATGGCCAGTCCGGGCCTGGTGCCGGGTGTCACATGATGACGTCCCAGTGCTCAGCAGCACAACACTTGAAGATGGTCTGTGTGTGCTAGGCAAGAAGTGCCCTCCTTCCCTACAATGATGTAAAGCAGCATAGAGGGAGGACATGTTAAATGATACCCCCTTTTTTTGTTTAAAAAAATAAATAAACAGCTGGCTTGTGACTGTCTGTCTGTATGTCTATGTCGTTATGTCTCCATCTGTGTCTGTCTCTGTCCGTATGTGACTCTCTGTATGTATGCATCTGTCTGTATGTGTCTTTATGTGTGTGTGTGTGTGTATGTATGTATGTGTCTGTATCTGTCTGTATATCTCTGTATGTGTCTGTCTCATACAGAGACATACAGACAGAGACAGACACATACATACACACACATAAATACACATACAGACAGATGTATACAAACAGAGGGTTTGTGTTTGTTTCTGTGTCTTTGTCTCTGTGTCTTTCTGTATGTGTTTGTCTCTGTGTCTGTGTCCCTCTGTGAGTCTCTATGATTCTCTGTGTGTATACCCGACTGTCTGCGTGATTATATGTATGTGCTGTTTTCTGCCTCCTAGATATTTTAGTTGGCTCTCGAAAACAAAATTATATTTGTCAAGCCCTGTATTATAGTCAATTAAAAGATGCAAAAAAGCAACTAAAAATAGGACTATGTAAATATTGAATCTGAATTTTTTCCGCACCATGTTCAAAAAGTTGCTATATTGCACACTTCTTGCGGGTATTTTCAATTCTTCAGGTGTTGAAAGAGAAGAGCTGGGTAAGAAGCTTGAGATGATTCACACAAATGTGTTTCATTGTAAGTTGAGTACTTATATAAGCCATTTTATATGTGTTAACAAAACTGATAGTTTGTGAGTTAAAGTAATTTGTTTTATTCTGTTACACTGTAAATTCAATTGTAAAATAGTTTTAGGTTACTTTTTTTTTTTTTTTTATAAAAACTAATTATAATAAACAAAAGCTATAATTCAGTCAACAACATAATAATGCGTATTTGATATAGATACCAGATGTGAAATATTTGTCTGGTGAAGATTTGACATAGCTATGCCATAGAAATGGTGAAGAGCACTGAAAACTATTAACCTAGGGCAATTGAGGAAATACATCAGGGCTCTGACACGATCAGAATACATCAAGTTCTGGAACACGGAGAAAACACCTTTAGCAAAGTCATTGGCTATAATGTTTGTTGACTGTCCAAAAAGCAATAAGAAAGATAGATTGGGAGAGACAAGGTATACCATGTTGAAAGCATTGCAGATTAGCAATGTCACTGTTGTTTGGTGGCAACTACTAAACTTTCTTGTAACATTTTCTGCCTTTTTAGGACACACATGACCATGTAAGAGAGCAAGTGCTAGAATAAAAACACTCAAAAATGGCACACAATGCATAGAAATATCAGCACTTAACACCCAAATGGCCGTATCGTGCTTAGCCCATCACTGCATACAAGTACTCCAATATTGGTGTGACTGAATCTCTGATTTACTTATCTTTAGAAACTTATCTTTAGAAGCACCCTGTATATACGCTGTTTAGGGTTGTGCTCCCCATTCTATTGTATTTGTATACTCTTTAAAATTGTACATTGTCAATAAAAATTGAGTAGGTTGTAATGTATTGCTAGATACCAATAATGAATAATCTACTATAGTTAAGTGTTTCAGTAGTTAGCAATAGTCTTTGTACAAAACTATTACTGTACTTAAATTAAAAAAACAAATCCTTCAAAAAGCCTACTATCACCCCACACCAGAGAATACTTGTGTTATTGGAAACTAAAACGTTTAAAGTAATCTTATATAACTTTCACAAAGTGGTAATTGTATACATGGTTTTCAATATACTTTCCATTGGCAGGAAGCATAAGGTAGCAGGAAGTATTGCAATTAAATTTAGATTATTAGAAGGCCATATACAATACAGAAGCTTAGATTAGAAATCAGACATTTTCATGAGGTAATATATTAGAATCTATGGGCTTTTCAGCCAGGGTAGCTGACACACAAAACCGATCATGTCCATATCTGGCCTGTAGCCCACCAGTGGAACATCAGTGTCTTAGACCATACTGGTGAATGATGCAAAATACTTTTTCAAGATAAGCTTGTATTGAAGCTACAGGTCCTCTATAATTAGTCTTCCTAATTACATTTGTTTTAGATTTGAGTACAACAAAAATAAACTTAACTTAGTTTTCGCTAAATTGATGTATCCAATATTGTCTTTTTCAAAGCACACACATCTCCTGCTCTAGGCACTATCTTTATACATTTGTTTGCAGTACATGCAGAAGGCTTTAAATGCTATAATGCTACTGTATAAAAGTAAACTTATATTTTGTATAATTAACATTCCCTAAGGGTTTATTGTAAGTGGCCTTCTAGTTTTATGTGTGCATTGTGCAAAAACAAAACAATAACACTAGCAAATAAACGAATCACATGGTATCATAATTAGTAATCAATTTTACTTTGGCTCCCATATTGAATTTTGGACAGATATTGTAAAAGAAAATTACATACACCAATTACATATATGTTTAATAATGACACAGAATTGGTTAATTACATTTAACAAGGGAACCTGTCCATCATATTCAATACTTTTAATCACATGTATGTTGCTGCTGTAGATGAGGGATAAGGCAAAAACAAGAAATAATTTGCAAATGATTGCATGTTTTCTGTCAGTTTTGTTTTCTTTTTTTATATATTTAAAATTTATATGTACAATTATCTTACGTGGCAATTTACTGGAATAAATACAAGAAACAAGAAATCACATGTATTCTTGTTGAGCGAGTATGAGCGAGGTGGGAGAAGTACTAAATCTGCAAGACCAAGTTAACTTAAGAAATAATAAGAATTTTAATAATCACAACTATTTTTTAGGTAGTGCTTGTCTTCCCAAGAGGGAATGCATGTTTAGCGCATGCACTTGGACTTGAGATGTGGATAGATGTTATTATTAACCAAAGTAAAGGTAATTATTTTATCAACTTTGGAAGGAAGAAGGGTTACTTTAGAAAATATGACCCTGAGGTTTGAATAGATAAAACACCGGTTAAAGTAAAGAAACTTCTAACATACCGTATTTGCTTGAATATAAGACAAGGTTTTTTTCAGAGCAAATGCTCCGAAAAAGACCTCTCGTCTTACATTCGAGGTCGTCTTATAATCTGACCTCAAATCGAGGTCATATTATAAGACTGGGATCCAGGTCCCCCGCAGAGCTGCAGGGGACCTGGATCCCCCTCGCTAACAGCCGGTCAGCACAACCGCCGGGACTTCTATGATGAAGCCGGGTCCTTCCGACTTCATCATAAAAGTCCCGGCGGAAGTGCCGGGCAGCAGCAGGGGATGTCTGCGCGTATCGTGTAGACATCTTCCGGCTGCCCCGCTAGCCACCAGGGAAATATGGGCAGCTGGGGGATGTGACCAGCTGTCCGTCATAATAGACGGAGGTGTTGGGCAGCATGGAGGATACAAATACGGAAAGAAAAGTCCTGCGCTCACTCCCATCACTGGGCGGCTGCAATGACTACAGTACACATCAGCCCCAATATATAGTAAAAACAAAAGAAAAACAAGTTACCTGCGCTCTCTCCTTTATCCCTATGTATTTAAAACAAATGGAGGTTTTTAGTTACCTCCAATGGCCATGAGAGGATGAGCCCACCTGCCAACGTCAAGGCAGACCACCCTAGGTGGGTCCTAACTCTAACCATTCACCTTGCTTCTTTGAGCCTCTGGCAAAAATCTCTAATGAGACAGAAAAGGGTGTTTTTTATTTACACCCCTATACATTATTAACCCTTAATAGGGAACACATGGGATGGGCGGCTGCATTGTAACAAGGCTGAGTAATACAAAAATTGGATACAAATACGGAAAGAAAAGTCCTGCGCTCACTCCCATCACTGGGCGGCTGCAATGACTACATCATGCAGGCATCCCCCAGCTGCCCCCACTAGCCACCAGGCAAAGTGAGACAAGGTGAGGGGGAGACATAGACAAGGTGAGGGAGCGAGGGAGGGAGTGGGGAGACATAGACAAGGGGAGGGGGGACAGAGAGACAAGGGGAGGGGGGATAGAGAGAGACAAGGGGAGGGGGGATAGAGAGAGACAAGGGGGGGATAGAGAGAGACAAGGGGAGGGGGGAGAGATAGACAAGGGGAGGGAGAAGAGACGAGGGGGAGGGAGGTGGAGAGAGAGAGAGAATTTTGGGGGGAGGGAGAGAGAGACTGCTGGGGGGAGAGAGACAGCTGGGGGAGGGGGAGAGAGGCAGCATTGGCACATAAATGGAAATAAAAACGAAATGCATTTGTTTAATATCAATTTTTTATTAAATATTAAAAAGCAATTTACATATATACAAGTTAAACTTTTTCCCCCTATAGGGTAGTCTTATATTCAGGCTTTTAGTTTTTTTCCTAAAGGAATATCCAAAGTTTGGGGGGTCGTCTTATAATCAGGGTCGTCTTATAATCAGGGTCGTCTTATATTCAAGCAAATACGGTACTTCAGAGCCACTTTAAGGGTCAAAACATGACTAGTTTTAGGTAGCAGTGCCCATATGGTGTGGACCTGGCTGCATGACAAAGTGTTTGTAATGGCTTCATAATCAGTGTGATGAGTTTGGCATTCTACACAGACTGGAGAGGCACAAGAGGTGAAAACCTGGGGAAATGTAATGGATGCAGAAAAGGTGATGAAGAACATGTCACTGCTGCCTGGAGTCCACAAGTAAAAGAACCAGAATAAATCACATCCTGAGTGACCACATAGCCTTCTAAGAGAATGGATGTTGTTTCATTTAAGACAATAAAATACGTGCCAGCCACTCAGTGTTGTCTGCTGACACATATGGCCACTTTTTTGCAAGCTATAGCAATCAAACACATAGCAATCAACAACATAGATATTTTTACCATACTTGGAGAAAAAAATATAAATAACGCTGTTTAAATCAGTATTTGAAATAATTACTGATGCTATGAAGTTATTTAATTTTAATAATCTAAGTCTTTTCAAAACCAATTTATTTAAATACTATAGCACTAAAAGTTAAATATTCCGTGTATAAAAGCATCACAAACCACATCATCATGCCATCATATTTTATAACATTCATTCTGATACGCATCATCTTTTTTTTTTTGCAGTCATCAGATTTCACATGTTAAGCCTTTGGTGATCTCATGTGGTCTCTAATTGTTGGAAAATAGCTAATTTGAGGGCATGGTTTCAAAACGATTTAGCTTGTGTTCAAGGCTAGTCCCTGACATGAGACAACCCAGAACATGCCTCGGGTGAATATCACAGAATATCTGCTGGCTTCAGCAGAGCCACACTTTTAGCTGAATTGAAAAGCACTTACTTTATGAAAGAACATTTATTTGGCAGCACCTACCAATTAATTAGTCTCTAATGTGAGCATAGTATGGGATTTTTTTCACATTTGGAAACTGAATACTGGAAAATTACAGAAATAAATTATGCATGTATACATACAGAAACAAAGACATATGTAGGATACAATAAGTTAAAATCGATCAGCACCATCCTTTATAAAATCCAATTCTAGAAAAAATGATAATTTTTGCTAAAAGAGAAACGTAAAACCTGCAATATTATTTCATTCTTTGAAAAATGTAGTTAATTTTAATTTGAAATCCATTAAATGTGCTTCATTGCATTTTATAAGCGCATTAGACACGTGATACACTTATAAGTGTCCACTGTTGATATGACTACGCACTATGCTATCACTTTAACGGACACATCCCCCAGGTAACACATTTTTATATTACCTGTTTAAACATTGTATTCATTCTAATGATGGGAGGACAAGTGGAATAGCACTAAAAACATGGTATACATGGTAAACACAGCATATTTATTCTCGCCGTTCTCTTTCTATTGACATTATCTGAAACAGTTCCTATGGGTATAAACAAGCCACTTTAAAATATTAGAGCTATAAATGCCCTTGAAAGTATCAAAGTATACATTATAGAACAGAAATACTAAAAATGGGCTGCTGAATTACTACAGTAATAAACCAGCGGTAATTACTATCATTTAACATGCACATTGAATCCTATGTGCTCCTGGATACATTAAAATATTTATGATTAAACAATTATCATTCTTTAAAATGTTAGATATTATCTCATTAAGTCGTTTTTTTGGCTTCTATAAAGCAATCTTAAGCACTGGCCTGTGGTTAAAACACTTTGATTATACAAGAAAAATAAACATTGTAAAATGAATGAACACATATCAAAAAAATAGATTCTACCTACTTTGTATCACATAAAGCATGTAAAAATGATTGAAATACAAACAATTCTCATTCATTTAATTAGGCATCTTTCCCTAATTGCATCAACGACCACCATATTATTTTAAGGTTTTATTTATTTATTTTTAGAAGGCATTTTGGGAGGTTTGGAAAGCTGTATCATGGTTAGGCACCAATGTTATTCATAGTGGAATTTTACTTGACTGTGTGATGCATAATTTAATAATTCTATGGAAATTCACAGACATGGACACTTGTGTTCTTTTATGGACAATTAGCCTATCTCTGAACTGGATTGTGGTTTTGTTTCCTATGTTACAAGACACTGGTTATGACCTGATCTGCATGTGTTCCAATTCTCCATAGACACACACACACTACTAGTTACCAAACACATAAAGAAGCAGAGATTGAAGACATGTCTGCACTCATTCTGATCTTCTGTCTAAGGGAACAAAATGATCCAAACCTTTGGTTTAGATGCAATAAGACCTAAACATTGGCTTTGCATGATGGCTTATATTGATTGTATCCACCCTTTTACAGATTCATGTCTTCCTTTTCAACTACATAGCCTTGGCAGCCACATCGCTACATATGCAAAGCAGCCTTAATGAGTATATTACATATGCATACACATGTTGAGACTATATTAATGCCTCAGTAGCGCATAATCCTGATGAAGTAAAAACGAGCTTGCAAACAAGCCAGGTTGTCCCGCACAGAGCCCACATTTCCCATGGAGTCTGATGTTCTCACTGTGTGCTGACAAGACACTACATTTGAAAGCCATTAATTTAGCTGATAGGTGTACTGTTTCTTTCATGGAGTCGACATTATCATCTAAGCAGGAAATCCCTGACTATACATTGGATTTTGGATGCACTATTGCTGAATGGATTAACTCATCTGGTATTCTAGAAAATTTCATGTTGAGAAAAGAATTCCGACATGTGCTAGTTTTAGAATGAATGGGTTAGTATAAAATATGTATAAATTTGCATCACTTTTCGATTTTATGATGCCAGTGATTAGTATGGACATTGACCCTTTTCAATCATTTTATATATAATAATCGCTGTTCGCCGTGTGTGACACATGCAGTATGTCTGACCTCGCATTCCTTAAAAGTGCTGTCGTAGTCACTGATAGATCTAGTCACCACTACTGCTTTTTCACCTCTATCTTCATTATTACATACCCAAATGTGGGGATGGCAGATAAGAAACAGGAGAGCAGTAATATAAGTGCAAGCCCACCGGTAACCATATTTTAAAATAATATTTAGCATTTATTTATAAAACAGCACCATTATACAATGCTTTATAATATGACATGGAGACAGTTCAGACATATTGAAACAGATGGAGAAACATGACACTTTTACTACATTTCTATTGTTCCCAATTGGCGCATTGGAATGTTATACTGACTGATGCAATTCAGCCAAACAGGACAGCTTAAAGGACAGTTTTAATCCTTTTGTCAGTTTATCTAAGAACAGTCTCCCAAGCACATTGACTTTAATCTCCAAACTAGAGAACATCTCCTCAATGGCTGTTACTAAGACGGTGTGATATTTATTACTGTGTGTTCTTACAAATGCTTGCATTCATTTTTAAACTCTGTATATCCACCAACTACCGTGACTCCCTCAGTAACATTAATCGATCTATACTTTCCATGGTCCAACACAAACACTTGCTCATCGTGTGTTTATCATAGTGGATATGGCATATACAAACTATTCTTTATGTTTTACAAACAATACTTTTGATCAAGGATTATTTATAAAGTAAAAAGGTTAAAAAACATATATTAAAACAAGTGTTTTGCTCTCTTATGAAATAGTTTAATGTATAAAATGTATAGGTTGTTAAAGGCAGTAGCTAAGGCATAAATGTATGCATATTAAACTTTGTGGTTTGAAAAGGTATACTTTTTCTAAAAATAAATCTCCAATACTTGGCAATGTAGGCCTCACCAGCTGTGTCATCTAAGACACTTCAATGGTTCCCTTCAAGATGAATACACATATGCATTTAAATAGCTATTCACAAGAGCAGGGCTACCACTATTATATTCAATAGGAAACACAACATCCGTGTTCAAAATGTCCATGTAAGAATTCTCAATTTTAGAAATACTGTTTGCTAGTGCTGGGGGGAAGGGGGTGCTGACGTTGAAGAAGTAGAATTTACTGGCATACTAAGGGCTTTATTCATAAAAGCGAGAAGTCGAGGGTGTTGACAAGGGAATTTCAAACTTAAGGCAAAAGTAGCCAAGAGTGCATTCTTCAATGCTGCAGCCGCTGAGGTTTCTCTCTTTGGGCTTTCACAGGAGCTTGCGGAGTTGTCTTCCTGTCTGCTACCTCACACATACACATTTTGATTTCATATAAAAATAAGATGAAAGTGGCATAAAATAAACTGAGGTCTGCAATTTTCCATAGTGTAACACATTTATTTGTTTTTTGAGAAGTATTCTCTCCTGTGTGTATGATATGTGTATTATATGAGTAAAACTCCTGCTTTATATGCTATAAAAAAGAGCCAATACCCATTGGTGGTCATAAATAATGTTATATATATTTTATTAAAAATATATTTTTGTGTGTGTATGTATATTTATATTAAAAATTGTAATTTTATACTAGATGTTGTCTGAAGGATTTAATTAATTATTTATTCGGAATTTTATGTAATTTTGTATCAAATATTAATACTAAAATTAACACCCCCCCGAACCCTAATACAAAACTACCCCCCGAACCCTAATACTAAACTTAACCCTAATACTAATGATACCCCCGAACCCTAGTACCTAACCCCCTGAACACTAATACTAAAATGAACCCGGTGGGGACGATGAAGCAGCTGAGTTAATGCAGCCGCAATGAACAGTCCCATCCCCATATTAATTAGCATAAGTAAAATACTTTTTTCTTAATCTATACGAGTTGCCAAATTACATAGTTATCAGTTTGCCATAACATCATGAACACCCACCCACAGCCTCACTTTAAGCCACTCCCACAAAAAATGAAAGTGTTGGGAGGTATGACACTGCTAATATAGTTAAATAGTGTGTAGACTTGAGACTGACAATCCAGTAAGAAGGAGCTGATGACCATATACTGCAATTGATGAGCTTTATCCTATCAACAGCTTTGTGAGTGCAATAGCATACATTTTCTGCACTTTACTTCATATCAAAACTGTGCTGTACTATGTTTTTGTGTGTTTTTTTCTCCTACATATTTGTACTGAGATCATCTAGACCACCTTCGTTTGTGTTCAATCTTGACCATCTTTTCAGGCAATTATATAATTTCCTTTTGGTGTTTGTTTGGTGGGGATTATAGAGCGTACCTACCATTTTTTTGCTGTTTGAAATCCACTCTTGTATTTTTAAGCGCTAGAATCTATCCCCCCTTTTTTGCCACAAACGACATGTGTGTAGATCTCTTCCTGCATCAATTTGGTTTTCATTTAAATCAATTAGTGACCTCAACAAACTATGAAGTGAATTGCATTTTAATTTTGGGTACTAAATTACTAATACTGGAGTATTAACCCCTTTCCAACACAAGGACGTCGGGTTCCCCCACAAAAAAATTAATGGGTCCAGGATCTTCCGCAGGGCCTCTGGCAGTTAAAAAAACCGTTACTGGATTCTTAACAAAAATAAGGAGAAAATCTTTGTTTTAAAATAAATTACTTTTTAACTAAAGGGACACTACCACTTACATAAGATGTAACTAGATAACCTGGTCATTTAAAACAAACACATATATAAATCATATGCTTCTATTTTTTTTATATGATTGAATTAATTTCATATAAAAGAAAAAATAAAATTAGGTCCTGGCTCCATGTGAATATTTCCCATGATGCCACATTGTCCAGATCCTTCCAGCCCATCTCACTTTACAACTGTGGCCAAAGCCTGCATGATGATGTCATAAGATACTCCCCTGCTCTCTTACTTGCTCCTGTGTATCATAGTGGGCAGGGCTAGGTGGCTGTGTACATTTTTTTTTTTAACTGCCCTCCAACACAAAGAGAGTCCCTACATTCTGTGTCCCCAGCCCCAAAGTGAGAAATTTGTGCTGTAAAGTCACTAGGGGGTGGACCCAAAAACACTATGTTTCACAAAATGGTGGTGCCCAGTCACACTTGTTTAGTTACATAGTTTATTAAATACAGTCACATAAGAAAAACAAAAGACATATCTGAAATCAACAATACAAAATAAAAAAAAGTAAAACCTTTACATTTTTTGGTGGGAGCGTCCCTTTAAGCAGGGGAAACAGCTTTCAAAAACCCTGTGGTGCCTTAGGCTTTAAACCATCATTCAACAACTCCTCTTGTGGCATATCTAGTGTGATATCTGATATGTGTTCATATGCTATGAAAACACATATTTTCTTGAAATCAGGAGTTAGCTGAACTGTGAGATATGCAGATTTCCACATTGTCTGTGCTGTTGTTCTGTCACCTCTCTGGTACATCTCCAGCATAAAAACAAGTGATATTATGCTGTCATCGCAGCTAAAGGTTAGTCATCTTCACTGGTGCCATCTGTACCTTTTATAGCTGCACCTGTTTGGATCTAGTACTTTGCATATGCAGCTGCCCCTATTTACTGTCAGAATAAATAATGAATAGGCTGTTGCTGGAAATGAATACCTTGTGCAAAATATAGCTGACTTCTGTAATCAAAATAAGGTTTATTCACCATATTGGATCTGCATTTTGTAGCAATTCTTGCATTTAATCCCGTACTCTATTCCCACATTATTTAAGGAGGTTTAGGATCAACACACAATCTCCTAACATTTAATTGGATCATGTCTAAATCATTTATCAATAAGGAGATGTATTTATGTACTACCCATGTGTTCCATTTGTAATTTTTATATCTATAAAACCACTGATGATCAGCTGCAGCATGCATACTTTTTGTGCTGGTTGAATTGACAACCGAGTGAGTGACAGTCGTATCTGCCGACTGTCTCCCGGATGTATTTTGTGTATTTCTGGGGTTTGTGTGCTGTCTTTTTGGAGCACACGAGCCCCGGAAATATATAGCTCGGCGCACACCTAGCTAGCCCCCAGAATATTACTACACAGTGTATGGGGGGTAACCATATAGCCCTGTTATAATATTGTTTTTTTTTAACTGGCCAGAGGCCCTGGGGAAGATCCTGGACCCATTCATTTTTTTGGTTGGAGCCTGACATCCTTGTGTTGGAAAGGGGTTAATACTCCAGTATTAGTAATTTAGTACCCAAAATTAAAATGCAATTCACTTCATAGTTTGTTGAGGTCACTAATTGATTTAAATGAAAACCAAATTGATGCAGGAAGAGATCTACACACGTCATTTGTGGCAAAAAAAGGGGCGATAGATTGTAGTGCTTAATCTCTAATGGAGCATCACCAGCCTGTGTGGTTCTCTGCAAACACATGTGAAAAAATACAAGAGTGGATTGCAAACAGCAAAAAATTGGTAGGTGCGCTCTATAATCCCCACCAAACAAACACCAAAAGGAAATTATATAATTGCCTGAAAAGATGGTCAAGATTGAACACAAACGAAGGTGGTCCAGATGATCTCAGTACAAATATGTAGGAGAAAAAACACAAAAAAACATAGTACAGCACAGTTTTGATATGAATGTATGCTATTGCACTCACAAAGCTGTTGATAGGATAAAGCTCATCAATTGCAGTATATGGTCATCAGCTCCTTCTCATCCAGTGTTTCATAGAATGTGATAAAGGAGAGAATACGAAGTATTCTATATATCACAAAGTATAAATTTTAATAAAAAACGTAGGTAGCTTAGATATGGTATCCAAAGATAGCCGCACAGCAGAATCCCAAGATACAAGCAAGATTGCAGGGATCAAGCGGTAGTACAAACGGGAACACCATATACATATAAAACCAATACAAATCGAAAAATCTGTGAATGTCCAAGGAGAAGCTTTCAATAGCCTTTGTAGCAAAATAACTACAAAAAAGACATCATAAATGTACAATAAACTAAAGAACACTTAATGTTTAAATAGAATAATAACACGTTTCTGTGGTAGTGTACCTTTAAATACAACCAAGTTACCTGTTCAAATCCATATTTTATAATTGAAAGAAAAGCTTTTTCTATTTCTGTAATGAGATTCACGTTAACAAAAGGGAGACAAAAACCATCACGAAATTATAAATACTTTACATTCCTGTTTCCTGAATGTTTGATACTAGGCCTCAACAAATTTTGTGCTACAATTTGAATCACTCTACTCGTTGCAAGGATCTAATTGTGGCCTGACCACTGGGGTATGGAATGGAAACAGTAAAACATATTATATAAAGCGAGTCACAGGCATCGTGGAAGATCTAGAAGCTATTCAAGGCATGTACTTCATTACAGACGTTGCAAATTAAAACACAAATAGGATTAGAAAAGAATAATGTAACAATCTCACAGTATGCTCCCTGGAGCATTAAGTCATAAATTGGGATTGCATTAAATTGCCCCTGCAGTATTGAATTGAGGGGAAGTGCTGGGGGCCATAGATAAACACACTGGCAATTCACCAAACCCAGCAAGCTCATGGACATGTATAAAATTTGTTCAACACGACACAAAATCTACAAGTTCCCATCTTAATGCAAAATGTTGGTATTGCATGTCAAGCAGCGTCATCCACAGAAGGATGTTGTGAATCTAAAACAGAAAGCTTGCTTAGTGTATAATATTGCATATTTTATCTAGCAAGGCATAGCAACTATTATACTGTGTACAGTAGTGATACAGTCAGGAGATGGAATGCCATAATAACCAGGTTTTAGGATTATATATAATCATATAGGTTTTTAAAGATTTTTATGGATCAGAAAATAGCAAAACAGTGGGAAAAAGGTAATCTAAAAAATGAATGCAAACAAACTAGATATACTTGACAATTATTTGTTTACCTCACAAAGTAAGGTCTAAAAAAAATTCAAATAAACGTACATGAAAGTTTTTTTTTTAACCCTATTGAAGACCTGCCCTTTGTAGCTAAGGCAAATCATTTCCGCGTGATTTACCATAATTCCCTGAAACCTTTACCACTGGGATTTACTTACAAATACGTGTTCACTTCCGGAGAATTCACAATACAATAATTCTAGATGCGATTATCATCATGGTTACATTAATAATGTTACCAGCTTTGTAATTTTATATACCGTATTTATCGGCGTATAACACGCACTTTTTCTCCCTGAAAATAGGGGGAAAATGGTGTGTGCGTGTTATACGCCGAAAAAAAAAATAATCTAAAACTTACCTCGTTCCTGCTCTGTCCCCCTGTGCTCTGAAGCTGCGTGGCTGTGAGGGAAGCGTTGCGAGCTCACTCCAGCCGCGCGGTCAATAAAGTGTGTTTTTTTTTAAAACAAACTTTATTGTTCCGCGCGGCTGGAGGGAAGCTCACAAAGCTTCCCTCACAGCCACGCAGCTTCAGAGCACCGGGGGACAGAGCAGGAACGAGGTAAGTGCTGGGGTCTGGGGAAGGGGGGGAAAGAGGGTGGCATAACGAGCATGCTAAGGGGCAATATCCTGGCATATTGGGGGCAATATCATGGCATATTAAATGGCATATTGGGGGCAATATCATGGCATATTGGGGGCAATATCATGGCATATTAAATGGCATATTGGGGGCAATATCCTGGCATATTAAAATGGCATATTGGGGGCAATATCCTGCATATTAAAATGGCATATTGGGGGCAATATCCTGGCATATTAAAATGGCATATTGGGGGCAATATCCTGGCATATTAAAATGGCATATTGGGGGCAATATCCTGCATATTAAATGGCATATTGGGGGCAATATCCTGCATATTAAATGGCATATTGGGGGCAATATCTGGCATATTAAAATGGCATATTGGGGGCAATATCCTGCATATTAAATGGCATATTGGGGCAATATCCTGCATATTAAATGGCATACTGGGGGCAATATCCTGGCATATTAAAATGGCATATTGGGGGCAATATCCTGGCATATTAAAATGGCATATTGGGGGCAATATCCTGCATATTAAATGGCATATTGGGGGCAATATCCTGCATATTAAATGGCATATTGGGGGCAATATCCTGCATATTAAATGGCATATTGGGGGCAATATCCTGGCATATTAAAATGGCATATTGGGCTTCAAAGTTCTTTATTTGAAATTTAATTTTTTTTTCCTGAAATTTCCTTCTTAAAATGAGGTGCGTGTTATACGCCGGCGCGTGTTATACGCCGGCGCGTGTTATACGCCGGCGCGTGTTATACGCCGATAAATACGGTATATAGAGAGAGCTCCCATTGCTATACAGGAGTTCAATGTGCCGAAATAGAGTATCAGTGCCTGATGCAGGGTAACTGCACTCCTCTGAAAGCTTGAGATCCCAGGTTGGTTCAGCCACATACCTGGGCCCTGTGGTAGCAACTGCTGTATCCAATAAGGCAAAGCAAAAACTGAAGACACCATGCAGACATCATGGAGCAGACATGGAGCACTGAAGAGTAGTATGCAAGATACTATAGGCTAAGACAGGCAGGCTAAACAGAGTGATAGCAGAAGGGCTAGCTGAGATAGAACAGAACAGAATACATAGTGCAGGGCTAAGGAGAAACTTGACATAACTGGGACAGGGACCAAAACAAAGCAGGACTGAAATATACATGAGCAACATGGGTGTCCACAGGATTTTTTCCAGGCTGGGGGGGGGGGGGGGGGGGGGGGAGATGGCGGGGGGATGGGGGGGGGGGGTAAAGGAAAACCAACCAAATGCATAGATGAGAATTATGAGATGTGTATTCCACAGCAGCATTGTAGCTGATAGTAATATTAATATATGTATTTGTTATTGGACTTCTTATGACATAACTAAGACTTTGTTCAGAAAAAAGGTGTTTTGTATATTTTAATCTTTAGATGTCTACTGTTCTGTCATTTTTTTTCTAGGGTGTCTTAAAAACTGCTCCAATCTTTTTCACATGTGAATAGCTGACCCAAACTCTTTCAGGGATTAGCGACAGAATGACTCACAGAAAGTAGAGCTCTTTTTTAAAGTGAGATAGGAAAGAAATGGGAGAAATAGGAGTTTGGCTCACTTGATGTATTTCAAGTCTTTAAATTTCTTTTCAGTCTTTGAAACATTGATAACATTCATGCAAATGATTATTTCTCAAGAGCTGCTGAGGTAGTAAATTACAAAAGACCCTCAAATGCTGTATATAGATGGTTATCAGGATAAACAAACCTGGTACTCGGACAAATGACATAAACTATGGATTTTAGAATGTGGATAATATCCTAAAATAGAACAGTGTTTTCAGAATGGTTAACCAATCAATTAAAAAATGCAGGAAATAAGCAACCTCTGATGAATATCCAAGCCAGTGTTATCTAAACCAAAGAGTGTTGGCTACATTTTAGTTACATATAATTTTAGGTTTATCTTTTAAGTGTATTTTGGATTAAATAGCTAAAATGCAATGATAATCATGTTATCATTTAAAGAGTAAAAAAAGCAGCAGGGACAGTGTATAAATACATCCAACACTGGTCCCTGGCACTCTGATGTCAAACACGTACCGGGATCACGTGACCTGTCGGCACACACCCTTCAAACTGCGTGGGGAGCACAGCAGGTGGAATGGTAACTTCTCTCTTCCTTGGGTAAGTTCTGGGGTGATGGGCCATTTAATGTGTGTGTAATGTGGGTGATGGGGCATATAATGGGGTAATGGGATGATGTGGCATGTAATAGGGTGATGGGGCATGTAATACGGTGATGGGGCATTTAATGGGGTGATGGGGAATGTAATAGTGTTATGGGGCATGTAATGGGTGTGCAATATGTGTGATGGGGCATGACCTGAGATGATGGGGCATGGAACAGGTGTGCAATGTGGGTGATCGGGCATGTCCTGGGAAGATGGGGTATGTAATGGGTGTGCAATGGGGGTGATGGGGCATGTAATAGTAATTTGTACCTGCTCTTCAAAGTGAGAGGGTATGTTTCCCAGTCCCAGTTGTAACAATTTATTTTTTTACATATTTGTGGCATGACTAGTCACTCATATTGTCAGACAAAATCATCCACTCTCATGGGGGACCACAACTAACACAGAGTTATAAAGAGCCACGAGGAACACACTCACATTGCAGTAAGGAGGGCCCATCAGTTTGCTCTTAGAGAAAGCAATAAGGTGGTCTCAATGCACTGCTTAAATAAGTATGTGGTGAGTATAAGAGCCTTTACACTTGTCAACACTATAAAACTCATACCACAAAGCTGTAGGCCGAATCCAGCACTGGCCTAATAAATCCATACTGGCACTCATAAAGGGTTAGTAATGACACAGGTAATTGGAGAAACTACTTCATAAAAAAATCGCCTGTTGTCCAGCGTTGTTATAGTTTAAGAAACCCCAACAGTCTAATTCAAACAGGATTTTTATACCGTAAGCAAGTTCATGGTAAAAAAAAATCTGTAAACAACTGTAACTGTTTGGTGGGTTAATAGAGCAATTCACTTCCCGTTTGCAGTCTCTCGTCCTCAACATCTCTGATATTTCTTGAAAAACGAAAATGGTATGTAATTATATTTCTGGGCCGTGCCTGTTAGATTACACAAAATTTTACGCAGGCCAAGGTGACACAAGCAGTAATAGAAAAATGATTGTATCTAAGATTGCTTGTGGGCACATCAGCAGACATGTCTGAGGAGGGCTGTGAGAGTTCAGTTGTGAAAGCTGTAATTTGCTGTTTTTTTAATCTATTATTTATGACTTTTCTGACATTAGCATAGTGAATTACTGCTTTTTCTGAAAAGTTATAATTAACTGCCTCGCCATATATTTAACCATGTTTACTTCCCACATCATTATTCATTCAAATATTGAACTTACTCTATCAGAAAACTAAAGATTTTTGCTGGGCCTAAAAAACAAACAAGCTATATGTAACTTAATGGTAACATTCATATCATCTGTTTGGAAGATTTGAATTCTTGCCGGTAACAGTCAAAAGCTGAAATTATGACATGACGCCTATACAGGCATATCTAACTGAACCTCTACTGGTCGCGGCAAAGATACTTATTGCGCGTAACTGGAAGTCTCCGTGTGTTTCAGTATGGGAGATTCTCAGGAACCAGATAGTGTTCCAAGTCCAGATGGAGAGAGGCTTAATTGCTGAGCAATGGTCTAAACTGCCTGAATAGGCCTATCATTTTTGGAAGTCTGGTGTACACTAGGAGTAATCATATGCGCCTCTCACCCTTAAGATATTAACAACACTCTATATATTAACTTATGTTTTGTACACTGACCCCTGAGTGAACAATCTTTCAGATGCTCTTTTTTTCTGTGTTCCCTCCCTTCCCTCTGACATCTGATGACAAGATTAAATAATTAACTTTTTAATATAGATAACACAGCACCGAGACAGTTTGTATGTGTAACTGTCTAATGGTAGTAAGCATTGTGAAATGTATTGTGTTTTTTTATATATATTTTTTTGTTTTTCTCTTTTTGTTTATTGTTGATGTTTTGTCTATTGTCGAGATGTCTTTGTGACAAATTTTCTGTATTTTGTAAACAATTATAAAAAAAATAATAATGAATAAAAAAAGCTGAAATTATTCATGCAATTCTGTCAGCTTGAGACATTGAGATCTTCAAAGTAAGAACCAGTTTTTTACCACTTCCTGGGCTCAACGGTTGTTGCTGCAATGCCTCGGTATCAAGGCATCCAGCAACACCCAAATTTGCCCCAGGGCGCAATGCAGTTGCTCCACAGAGCAATCGCATGTGCCAAATTGAGAGGCACCATGACATTCTAATGCTAGTGTTGCTAGACTGTGACCAACATTTCAGTTTTAATTTTTAATGTTAACTAAGATCTAGGGTTAGGGTCACAATTAGAGTTATGGTTACATTAGGGCCTGCTTGGCAGCAGTAATAATTCTACTACACTTTATTTTCAGTTTTTAGGAGATAGGAAGTTTTGAGAAGAAAACTTATGCAACAGGTTTGTTTACATGATGCAGCACCTATCTAAAGATATTTTTTAGACCCTGTAAGTGATCTTACTTGCTTGGGGGTACTTGAAGTTCAATATTTCACACATGATCACTAACTCGAATAAATGTACACTACGGTGGCAAACCTCCTAACATTACCACCCCGGGGCGAATCGTGACACAGGGGGGCAGATTTTGGGAGGTTAAGTGTCAGTGCTACTGCAGATACGCATCCTGTCATCCTGACAGCTCTACTCACCTTCGCTGGTGTCTCAGACACCAGCGAATGCGATTAGGACCAAAAAGTAGGACAGAAGTATAACTCGGCGGGAGAGTAGGACAGACCCTCCCCACGTTGGAGTGGGATATTTTAAAAGTGTAAGAAGCACTCACTGATAACTAAAAGGGCTTGACAGCCTTACCGTGCCTGAATGGAATACCAGCTGTATTTCACTGATGAGTCCTATCTCAGGCTGAAACATAAAGTATGAGTTGCTGAATAGTTAGGGCATTTTTCAAATGTTATGGCACAGGTGAGCTACAACTAGTTGATGCTCTTGAGTGGGCATTATAACATAGAGCAGGCTATTGAACCTTGGCCATTCTCAATGACTTCACTTTGTTTTGTGAGCGTATTTGAAGTTGTTTCATTTCTATTTTGATACTTGAAATATGAAAGGTGAATTTCATCTATCTACCTTTGATTAATGATCTGCTCCCAAAGCCTCTACCGGCACATGTCATTCTTCATTTTTATGGCTACTGATCATGGCTTCTACTGTCCACTTCACCCTACTGAACTGGTCTTTCAGGTCCTGTCATTTCATTTCAATAAGTCTGCCACCGTTTTATGTTGGAAAACCTATATGTACAACATACAGCAATTTAGGAGAAGAAAAGTAATAGGCCATATTCATAAAAGTAAATATGCCTGCATATACATTGACATAGATTCACAGTGCTAAAAAAAGTCGCTTTGGTAAGTCTGAACTAAGTGTCAAGCTGAGCATCATGGGAATTGTAGTTCACAACACAAGTGCATCATGTCAAGAAACCGAAAAGCCAGGAGTAACTGACCACTGTTATATGTAGTTTTGTTTAGTGCTCTGTTAATTAGTGATATTTATGTTTTTTCGAATCAAGCATACTCAATCAAGGGTAGCAAAAAAATTAAATAAGGGTATGGAGGGATTTTGCACAGGATTTATTACCACTTTGAAATATAGTAAATCAAAGTGATCTGAAATATAGACACACAGCAGAATTCTAAGCAGCATGCGCGGTGACACAAAATGATGTGTTTCAATGTCACCACGAGCTGCAGTCTCTGTTACCTGACATACATGGCACATCTAAATGGATTTATACGCAGGGGGATTTTCATTATGTTTATCTGAGAACACTGGAGAGGAAAAATGCGGTTAGTGTAGCTGGTAGATTAAGTAAATGAGTCGGTGGATAGAAGAGTTCCTGGCAGGTGGTACATTTGTCTGAAATGTAAATCCTTCTACTAATGGGAAAATACACTATATGGACAAAAATATTGGGACCCAAAATGTAATTATTGAATTCAGGTGTTTCAAACAACAAATCAAGAACCTAGCCTTGCAGTCGGCATTTACAAACATTTGTGGGGGGAAATGGGTTGTTCTGAAGTGCTCAGTGAATTCAAGCGTGTCACTGTGATAGGATGCCAACTTTGCAATAAGTCAGTTTGTGAAATTCCATCCCAGCTAGATATTCCGTGGCCGACTGTAAGTGATTTTATTGGAAAGTAAAAGCGTGTAGGAACAGCAGCTACAAACTAGAAGAAGACCATGTAAAGCAACAGATCGGTGCCAAGTGATGAGGCACAAGGTGTGTAAAAGTCACTCTGCTGATTCCATAGAGTTCTAAACTTCCACTGGAATTAATATCAGCACAAAAAGTGCAGCGAGAGCTTCATGGAATGGGTTTGCTTTGTTTGACAGGCAGCATGTCTTGCATTGAGACAAGGCCCTCCTTATCTCACCATCACTAAGATGCCTCAGGAAAGCGTCTAGGACAGTTCGTCACAGACGTTTCACCAGTGACAGTTCAGCGCGGTGGAACGCTCAACTGTCAGTTTCACTGCGGCAATGTAAGTGCTGACAGTTCAGTGCTTACAATCAGAATAACCCCCCATATGAATTAACCCCCCATATAAATGAAACTCCCCCTAAAAGTTAAACCTCCCTGAATACTAATACTAACCCTCCCCAAACTCTAATACTAATACCCCTAATACTAACACTAACCCCTAATACTAACACTAACCTCTAATACTAACACTAAGCCCTAATAATAACAATAACCCCTAATACTAACACTAACCTATAATACTAACATTAACCCCTAATACTAACACTAACCTCTAATACTAACACTAAGCCCTAATAATAACAATAACCCCTAATACTAACACTAACCTATAATACTAACATTAACCCCTAATACTAACAATAACCCCTAATACTAACACTAACCCCTAATACTAACACTAATTCTTAAGCCCTAATCCTAACACTAACCGATAATACTAATAATACTCACCTTGTATGCGATCCAGCGATGAACTGTCCCACAATGAAGTCTATGCGAAGAACTGTCCCATGCCCTCAAGAGGAAGGCCATTGAGCCAAAACATCAGTGTCATCCTAGTGACTTTATGCCTGTGTCTCTTCCCAAGTGTTTGGTCTTTATGGATTACTCTTGTTATTTCTATCATTATGCTATTACAATACATTGATTATTATTTGGTGTGCAGATCCTTGTTTATAAGAGAGACTCCAGAGGCCACAAAACAGCACAGGTTTTTATACACATAAACCCATAATATGTACAAACATATGTTTTGGGTTCATCTCTATATATATATTATTCTCTTACTACAGCAACCCCATGTCTTGTTCTATAATTTCCTTTTTTATGTGACTTTTTCCCTCCCTTTCGCGAAAGCTCCTCTTGTGTTTTGCTTGTTAAAATATTAAACCATATGGCAACTGTCACAGCAGTAATTTTTCATCTGGTTA
This sequence comes from Pelodytes ibericus, assembly GCA_036172795.1. NCBI lineage: Eukaryota > Metazoa > Chordata > Amphibia > Anura > Pelodytidae > Pelodytes > Pelodytes ibericus. The sequence goes on along the minus strand of CM069859.1, from coordinate 184,228,919 downwards.
AATTATCGGCTCCAGAAAGGACATTGGGTACAATATTTGATTTGACAGTACTTAGTTCATAGTGTTAGAAAATTAATGCAGCGTTACATTTCTTTTGTATAGAGGTTATATAATCGCATATTGATTCCGTACCTCGTTTATCTTCGAAAATGGAGTTTGAACTTTTCGGATATATCTATTTGCATGAGCTGAATCCAGAGGCAAATTTGAAGAAGCCTACATTGAATGTAATTGAGTGCTATATTTTCAAATATGAGTTTCATAAAAAAAAATATGGATTCAGGGACACATCGAAATAAAACTGTTATAGATAAATTAAAAAAAAATCTACCAGGTGTTTGATATTCATAGTTATTTCGGTTATAGCTGTGCTTCATTGCTTTATTATAGAATAAGATACAATTGTTTTCTTACATGAATATTATTATCTTTCATTGAAATGTGTATTGTCAAGATATAAAACTGCATTGAAAGTTGTTTGTTATAAACATACAGGAATGGTGTTTTGTTGCTTCTACTCTCTCAATGTAAACCACTATCCTACTGATTATATTAGGACGTAGAGGTGTGGTAGCCTTGTACACTACCGAGTGTGCCATTAGCCTCAGAATGATCTTCTTAGCATCTTTAAAGGGCAAACAATGGCCAAAAATGTACTTAATTATGAGTTCATCAGAATTTCTGCATTTATGGCTTCCTTCACGATGGCATACCGTCATGACGTCACAATGTATTGGTGTCTTGTCTTGTGTGGTTGCCACTTTTAGTTGGACTTTCTTCTCCATATAGGTCCATAAGTCCATAACAATACATAAGTGACAAGTTTGATTTTAGTGCTTTCCTTAATCTTCAGTGCTGGGCATGGAAAGAAAATGCAAATAATAGAATTATATAGCTTCTTTCAGAAAGATGATTGGATTCTTTTATATGAGAGACATAACACAATAAAAATATACTTAAAATCCATACACAAATGGTTTTATTATAAAAATATATCACTATACAATACATTATCTCTATAATTATCTCTTTAGATAGAGATAATGTACTGTATAGTGATATATTTTTATAATAAAACCATTTGTGTATGGATTTTAGAGATATAGAGAGATCATTTTCCCAGGACACATATCTGTAAGGGGAATACATTCTTAACAATACATAAGGTTCTTGAGAAAAAAATTAAAATTGGCTGTGCCTCCTGGAAACAAATCATTTCTCACATCCATTTCCAAGGAAAGAGGTAAAAAAAAAAAAAACAAGACTTTGACAAGAATTACAAAAGTAAAAAATCTTTATTAAAAAATGATCTGAAAATGTTAATCCCATATGAACTGTCACTGCAATTTGACTGAACAATTAGGGTTTTATGGAACTAGGAAGTAAAAAAATATAATTCATAAAGCATGTTTCAATAGTAGTGATCCTCGAGACTCACCAGAAGAGAAAAGCTCAGCAAAAATACTATATTCCAGGAACAACCTAAAAAACAAAAAAAGAACACCAATGGCACAGTACACGGTGTTCTTTAGTAAGTCACAATAATCTTAAAAGCTCCATGTCGAAGGCACAATGCATCTGCAAAAGTAGATGACCAAGACAAAGCTGATCAGCATTGTCATATGAGGCATGTGATCACTGTGAATAGTGATCCCAGTGATCATATCCTCAGTAGAGGAAAAAGCTGGTTCCTGGAGGATTGCCTTCATCAGGATTAAAACAATAAGTCACTATCTAACTTGATAGTGTTCTTCCTGATAAAGCATGGAATCTGGTAACTGATTAAATACAAACGTAATCAGCAGATCCCATTGTACTTTTACCTCTTGTGTATTTATCCCCACTTCCTTCTCGATTATTTCAACAGGTGCCATCTTTTATTTCTTGCATTTCCAAACTACTTAAGTTACCACATATTTGACAGATTTATTTGACCATTGTACAGATATGTGGAATATACTGAAAATGAGACAATTTGAAAAAGCCCCTGTTAAAGCCTGTCCATTAGTATGTACACAATCACGGTCTAACTTTGACGTTAATCTCACCATCCACAGAAGAGGGAAAGTGAAAATAATATGCTTGATCTGGCACAAAGCTAAGCAATGGATATACACGTCAATGAGTATGGCCTTCCTTTCTACGTGCCTGGAAATGCATGTGTTCTATCAAAGGACTAGGTATGCGTGAGAAGAAAACTAATGGCAGGAAACAATAGCACAAAGCCAGGTTTTGAAAATACAGTGTGTATAAGAGGTGAACAGGTCATTCCAAGAATAGATACTCGATGGAAAGCTTGAGAAACTGAAATGAAACTTTTCAATGCATTGCTCATCCGCTGGTACTCAAACAGTTAACCAGTAGCCGCTTGTATGTATCCTATTCAATCCAGCATTGTATAATCAGGGGGTGAAGGCAACTTGGTTTTATTCTACCATTTGCTCAATGTTTATGGCTCATTAAAGGAACTGGAATAGGTGTCAAACTGTCTTATTTATCATCCAACATGTGGCCTACTGGCAAAATCCAGCAATTTGACGTGATGAACATATGGAGTTAATTTCACATGTCAGTTGTGAAGTACAGTTCTTTCAGCAACATTCAGTTGGCTTATATGGAGACTGCCCCACTTTTAGCTGTTTGTCCATTAACTGACCTAAAACATATATCCTGCAATGTTCCCAAAAATTACTTTTTTTCAAACATACTCTGCTCAATCAATAATGACCTGTAACATTATTTTAAAGCACAAAAAACATCTAAAGCATTTGCTCACTGAAATCACTGTGATCATGTGGCCATGTAAAGTCACTGGTACAAATACAAGCGCATGTAGCTTTAACTAGAACAGACAGGATAGTCTGCCCACTTGGGATCAAAGCACATTTTTCTGCTCACTTGCACCACTACAGAGAGAAAATATCCTGGAACATATTGGACAAGTCCCCCCGCCATAAAAAAAAGTCCAGATCCAAAATGTGAGGCAATCTCTCTCTGCATGAATGACATATGTTTTGGTGTATCATAGGCCTTGCCTGTGAGGTATGGTGGTATCTATATAAGTAAGCTTACAAAGTCTAAATCTCTATAAGGAGACCCTAGTTTAGATTAAAAGAATAGTATGAGACCCAGCACTCGGTGAAAAAGAGAGTTTTAATAAGACAAAGGCAACGTTTCAACCCGCTCAGGGTTTTTTTTCAAGCCCCGAGCGGGTTGAAACGTCGCCTTTGTCTTATTAAAACTCTCTTTGACACCAAGTGCTGGGTCTCATACTATTCTTTTATGAGTAAAGGACTTGGGAGACTTCCTGTGACTTCGGCACCAACGAATAAATAGAGTGCGGTCCGTATCTATTACTTTTTACCTAGTTTAGATTAGTCTGGTCAGGAAAACATTTGCCCTTTTGTTTCACTTGTAATCTGTCTTGTACATAATTATTAATTATTCAGTGCAATATTTTAGTCATTTAAATGTAAGTCCTAAAACTAACCACAGGATGTAAGAATGGGAGATAGGAAAGGGTTGCCAGGTAAAAGGAGGAAGGACCAGGAGGATTGGGTAGACTGTTCGATGGATGAGAGATCATGTGTGTGTGAGAGGGAGACAAAATGGAAGGAGAAAAAAAGAAGGAAACACCAAACTAGTAAGAGAGTGTGGATAGTTCACATTCATAATAGGTTGAAGTAGAGTGAAAAATGATAGGGCAGGCTAATAAGAGGACAAAAAGAGGATGGGGAAAAAGCGGATCTGTGTATACTGAGGGGAAAATGGAGCAGCACATGGAAGGAAAGAGATGTATGGTCAGAAAACAAAGGAGAACCGAGATGAAAGAATAGGTAGAAGGGCCAGAATGAGGTAAAACAGAATTTAAATCTTCTACACACAAAAAAAGTAAGAACAAACATGGTTTAAAAGTCAAAAGTCAAAATTCTCTCCTGCAAAACCAAACTTTTTTTCAAACTAGTCATAACAATAAACAACAAACGTTTAAAAAAAATATGAGAAGATAAACAAGTTTATAACTTGTTTATGACAATTCCGTGAATCATTTCCTTGGGTGAGTTCTTCTGTGAGCACGGAAAACTAACAGTCTAAGAATAGACTAATCTAAAACAGATTGTCCAGCACATGCTATCTAATGTAATTATGTTAAGATTGGCAATAGCATAGCCTTTGGATAACCTGTGACCTGCCTTTTGCCTTTTACCACACAAAAGGTTAAAAGTCTGCATATGGACAAATGGCTATAAAAAAGTCAGATGGAGAATAACATAATTATATAGTCAGTTAACAACACACATAAATATATATCAATGTCAAATGTTACGCAGTCTGGAATACTTCAAGATGAAACCATAGATGATAAAATAATGAAACCAAATGTAACCTTATGCTGTTTATCTACCAACAGGTATACAAACATTTATCAATTTGTAATATAAATATTATTCATTAATAGGTGAGTTAAGGTAGATGACTATGCCATATCACTGACTTAACTATACATTATACATTGGCAAACTTGGGCTGGCCATGGATACTGCATAATTCACGCCAGTGAGTTAAGGTGGTCTAAATGGCAAATGTACATAATTAGCGTAACTGAGGAAATTGGTAGGTCACAGATCCGGAGTTCCTCTTTTCCATAACAAAATAGTTAGTGTGTTGACAATTAAATGTAATGAGCCCCAGAGAGGACAGTGAGGGGCCATACTGAGGGAGAATATTAATTGCACTATAGATAGTTCCTGGAAACAGATGTTCACTGTTCAGGTAGAACTATTTGATATATTAGGAGGGGTCTAATGTACACTGAATCGAAAAAAAAAGTCAGAACTAATACCTGAAAAATCTTAAATGAATAGTTTGTTAAAAAAATATTTCCCATAATTCTCAAACTAAAATGTAATTTACTATAACCGTATTGTAGATCCCCATCAAGCTCTTTGTTTTTAATTGCAGGTGACAATAATATTCTCCTCATCTGTGCCAATTTTCAATTTACTAAATAACTATATTTATGAAAATCTGTTTTACTAATCTGTCTAACATATTTCATCCCTTTAATCCCTTCACAGTACAAGAACATCTTTTCTCTGTTATGGTGTCCAAAACTAAACTGTATATTAAACACAAAGGGTTATAAAGAGGTTACATTCTATTTTAATCCTATCTTTAATTGCTTTTCATAAACTTTTATAACCTTTGCACTTAACACCAGGGATGATATAAAACTCAAATTTATGTATACTTTTATACAAATGATTGCCTTAATAAACAATACCTTCATCTGCTCATTATTTTTTCCTAAATGCATAACCTTATGTTTTCTAAGTTAGATTTATTTGCCTCTAACTGCACATTCCCCTGTATTTTCCATATCTCAATATCTCAGTATAATATTACTTGATATATAAACAAATTGCATTTCAAATGGTTTATTCAATGCAATTAGGTGTTTAACAGTTTTTAACAAGTTTTATGTGTATTTTTAGTCATTTGATGAACCCCAGAGGTTCACTCTTTGGTATACTTTGATATACTTATGTTATTTCTCAGCAGGTTGATTAGATTGTATCCATAGTCTATTTGCCACTAAAGAGGTATTTATTCCAGGGCAAAGGCATTATAGCAATATTTAATTTTGCGACATGGAGCTATTGATTCCCTGAATATCAATAAATAAATTACAGTTTAATGCAAATTGGAACCAATATAAAAACAGTACTACACTTGAGTACACTAATTAAGGTTGTGTTTAAATGTAAACAGGATTATATATTTTAATGATACATTACCTTCGATTGCACAGTTTGTAAAACTCATTAACTAATACTTTATTGTTCTGAATTTAGGGTAATATGGTAAATGGTAGGAAAGTAAATTTCAGTGTGTGAAGAACTATTGTTACAAACCTAGTGCTAAATCTAATTCCCATTTATGGGACTCCATCACTTAATTATTGAGTTTTACTGTAAATGTAGATAATAAAAAAGGGTCAGAAATGATTTATATATTGTGTTAGCAAAATTATATGCAAATTAACAAATTAATAGAAAAATGTGTTTAACTTTATGTCTGTGTTGTGTCCAGTTTATGACAGCACACTAGCATATAAATCCAGAAGCTGATGTCATAAGCAGGAGCCACCACAGACACATGTATCTCATTTTTGTCTAAATTCATGTCATTGCTTTCAATTCTGCTTATGCAGGGCTTTATGCATGAAAGAGGAAAAATTGAGAAGGGAATTTCAAAATTAAGGCCTAGCAGAGTTTGAAGTACAGCTGAATGGGATTTTTTCCAACTCAGCACTTTTTGCTTTAAGTTTGCTCTTCCCTTCTCAATTCCATGCAATTCCCTCTGCCATTAATAAAGAGCACAATGTATAGATCCTTTTTTCAGCAAATAATTTCCTCTGCATTCACAGAATGAACTAGGGTTGCCACCCAGCCGGTAAAACAATGGCTTTCTGCCAATGTTAAGTCTATGGAGGCATCAGCAAGGCCGGTATTTTTTTGTGTGGAAAAGGTGGAAGTATTTTCCTGAAGCATATGATTTATATAACAACCAGCTTGCAAAAGTTCAAATAAAAGTCTAAGGCAAAGGTAATTCTTGAGACAAGATTTAAGTTACTCTTGAGAAATGGGAAGATATATGTGTGGGGAAAAAAATAGATCTTTCTGCATTATTATTTTTCTCATTTTGACACAAATGAGATAAACTAAGGAAGACTGGAGGTTAGGGAGTTCTTCACACACTGAAAGTCAGATGCATGTAAGGCTGAATGTCTTATTAGGTAATGAAGGCATTAACTGCATTTAGGGGGCATCTGACCACCGTCATCAGAATGAAATGCAAGTGAGTCTTTGGCAGATTTTCAAATGCCTACCCAGAATCCCTTGCAGCGATGGTATCATTGTGTATGTGGTATTTCTGTGGGAAAAGCAGGTGTATGTAGATGTGTGTTTGATAATGCCTCCGCTATCCACTGAATTTCAGGTGGAGGGGTTTTTCCATCACCTTTATCCCACCATTATTTACATGGTTTGTTTTTCTGCAAGAGAAAACAATGTTGCACAGTGATGCTAGCGTGACTTTCCCGCACATTAAATGTCCACTCTGACTTGAAAATAGGGTTGCCACCTTTTTCTACAAAAAAATACCGGCCATGCTACTGCCTCCATAGACTTAACATTGGCTTTAAGCCAATTTTTTTTTTTACCAGCCTACCGGTAAAATAGCGATCAGATGGCAACCCTACATCCAAATGATATATCCTTTTAATATATATTAATTATAAAAATATAAATGTATTCAATAAAAGTTGAATATCTGGATCCTAAATATGATTAATTTACTTACACATATCAGGGTAGTAGCCTCTACTGACCCTCCAACTACCTCACAAAATGTTTCTAGTGTCTGGAAGGGAAAAAGGAAGATTTCAAGTTTAAAAAAAAAAAGTATCCAAAATCATAACTATCCATAGTATAGCACACAAGATATGCGTTACACATAAAATGATACATAAAATAAAAATAAATAAAAAAGAGGTTGTCTGAATTTTTGGGGACAGTTTAAAATTAGCTTTTGTCAATAAATAATACCATAAAACCTGAAATGTTTTAATTGTTGCTAATATGGAGAAACATTGATATGTGTTACACATTGTAAATACTAGAAAATTCCCATTGTAGCAGTAAATGAAATGCTTGCTTTACCACACATTAAACAGCAGCATACATCTGCTATAGAAATGATTTTGTGGTGTTGATAAGAAAACTGCTTTATCCAGACAAGAGAACTATTCAAGAATAACTGTCTGTCTTGGCCCTTGTCAAGGAGTTGACAAGAAATCTGTAACTGGGTGGCACTTAACCCAAACCTACTTACTGACTCCAAGATAACGTCTTGTAAAAAACCCTGACAGCATCCAGGCAATCCAATAATTGTTTTTTTTTTCCCTGAAAGCTTTTCCAAGGGAGATTCTAAATCCTGTCAACTAATGGCAGATAATAAACAGTAACCCTTGAGGTTAAAATAGAAAATTGCTTGAAATTAAAAGGTGAGGTGCATGTTATCTGGTATACATACATGTGTGTAACCAGATTAGTTCACAAGCTCTTGCAAGCATAATTGATATGTTTTTTTCTTCGTGTCTCAAATGTGCCTTTTGTGAATACAACAATTTCCATATTCTTTTAAGACATTTAGTTTCTATGTAACAGTGAAAGCTACAAACACAGGGGTGCACATATATTTCAGCTGTTGTGGCATTGAGTGCCATTTTGAATGCATCTATTTCGTTTTCCATAATGGTGGATATGGTGGCATGCTGGATGCAGCAGAATAACCCTTCAGGTAAATACATCTTTTAATCATTTTATATACTAGAGACTTTGATTATCAGAACAATCCTGACCTCCCAACAGCCCGATGAAGCGCCATCATGCAAATGTCCTGCAAATGTGCTTTTGCATGACCCTGGGAGGTGGGGGGCACACATAATGTCCCCATGCTTTCTGCCCCTTATTCACCTTAGGTGAACTTGAGCCACTGTCTTTGATATTGCACCTAAACTATAAGTGGTATGTGAAGCCCAATAAATCCTGTTGGTTGGCAACACCCTGATACTGCTAACGCCAAGATAAGGGTCTTCATTGGACTGCCATTGTGCAACAACACAGCTGGCGACAACATACTTTCCTGCCTAAACTCAACATCGTTTCAGCTAAGTAGGTAGAGAGAAATAAATGCTGCATACCTTGTATTTGCCTGGAGATTAATACGAGATTGTTATGGAAATAAACATTAGGGATTAGGGATAAGCATTATGGGGGCATTAAGGTTAGGGTTAGGCATTTAGATTTTGAGGGAAATCATGGTTATGAGTGAAGGTCTATGATACGACATTTTATGGATTCCTGTGGTATTTCGGATGTGTAATTGCAAGATGATGACTACCTCTGTTTTACTATTAGTAATCTTTATCTGCTATGTCAGGTGATTTTGATCGGTTAACTGAGCTTAATGGGGACTGCAGTCCACAGTAACTGGAATGCCATGGATGACCAATCCATGGTGTTTTTTTCCCAGATTTTCATATGTACAGGCACTACTGCCTCAGAGATATCTTTTAAACAATGGTGGGATACAGGTTGTGAGGCTACTGTAGTGTAGCAATAGAAACAAGATTTGAAAAAACAGTAAAGAGTTAATTTAAATCCCCAAATGAAAAAGTAGACATGGTGATGTATAAGATAAATGCCTATATTGTTATTTACACCCCAAGAATGGATGCAGAGGCTGCGAGCTGACAGATAGTGAGAGGAATGATAAACATTGAAAATGGTTAAAAGGTCTCTTTTTGTTTCACAGCAAGGTAGGTGTGCAGTGCTTTTGTGGAGCGTGCAGTAGAAGTGAGGCTGACAGACTGCTTGCATGTGGGTGGCTGTCTGATTTCCAGCTGCGACCATTTAAATTATATCACCTGTCCTGCTTGATATATTAGGATATGCCCAAACTCATGATGCATGTTGCGGCGATGGGGAAATTACTGTCCACCAATGGAGACAATTAATAATGATTAGAAACAAAACAGCAGGGTTAGGACTGAACATTTACCAAAGTATTTTATATTTATATACGTTACAATCCTTAATTTAGTGCATCATTATATGTTTAGCAAGTAATATTTATACAGGCATAACTGTTATAATAATACATTAAATGCTCCATTAATCAAAAAGTAAATCATTCTTACAGTATTTTATATATATTTAAAGGGACACTACCACTTACATAAGATGTAACTAGATTACCTATGCATTTAAAACAAACACATATATAAGACATATGCCACTTTTTTTCTCTATATTTGAATCAATTGAATATAAATGTAAAAATAAAATGAGGTGTTTGTCTTTAGCATCCATTTTGATAATTTTACCCATGATGCAACAGTCTCCAAAATCTTCCAGCAATTCTCACTTTAAAACTGTGGCCAAAGGCTTTATGATGATGTCAAAAGATACACCCCTTCTTTCTGTGTACAACCTTTTTTTTTTTTTACCTGCCTTCGAACACAAAGTGAGATATTAGTGCTGTAAAGTCTCTGGGGGGTGGCAACCAAAAACACTATATTTCACAAAATGGTGGCACCCAGTCACACTTGTTTAGTAAAATATTTAAATACATAAACTCATTTAACAAAAACAAAAGACATATCTGAACTCAACCATGCAAAATAAACATTTTTGGTGGTAGTGTCCCTTTAAGTGTATTGGAAAAATTCTCCCATGCAGCTGCAGAGATTCCCATCTCAGTTAACTGTAATTATCTTGTTATTGAGTTGATCCTTATTATATAATGCAGTCTGAAGATACCAGAAATTTAAATATGTATTTTTTTTATTATACAAAAAATGCTGCATAAATAATCAGGGAAATCCTGCGTAATCTGTATTACAAAGAGATCTCTAGTAAAACAAATTTTATCCGGTTTCTATTAAGAATACACTTTTATATAAATAAATACAATCATTTTATTGTTTATTCTCACCACCAAAAAACACATGCAATGAAGAAAAGAAAACCCCCAGCGCAAGCAGCATAAGTAAGCATGTTGTGCTAATCAGCATCATTTGGGAACTTGCTGGGTACATAAAAAAATCAAGGCTTTCATTTATCACCTCTCAAGAAAGAAAATATCAGAGGAGAGTCGAACCATAGACATAGTCAAAAATATAGCAGCCCTACTTATGCCTTCATAGTTGCCATGTGTATGACATTCTATTGAGCACCATACCATTCAAATGTCCTCATATCAACAGGTATGGCCGGTGATCCGCTTTCCTAGATTGATTAGCCAGTTTCAGCCATCCTTTATATGCACATCAACCAACAGGCTGCTATAATGTATCCATGCAATATATTATCACTAATATACTGACAATCTGGGTCCCAAATTGCTTTAAAGAGAGAGTGAACCCCATATGCTGCAACCCAACTGGTATTTTATAGCTGATAAATATTGCACGGGCCAATGTTAATTATACAGATACAGTAGCATGGCTGGTATATATATTTTTTTTTAAAGAAAAGTTGGCAAGCCTATTTCTCTTCACATATTTTTTTAATGTTACATCTGTAAATGGTATCTCAAAAGATATCCCATAATCTTTGTCAAAAAACTTGGGAGAAACCAATTCATGAATCTTCTGCTCCTAGTGGTGTGTCTGGGTGTCACCATGCAAGACGGGATGGAAAAAGGAATTTGTGAATGGAAAACTTGTATCTGAATTCTAATGCAAAGAGTTAGAAAGGGTAAACATGAAGTATGAGCGAATGCAATTGAATGCAATTGCGAATTCTAATGCTATTGCGAACAGCTTGGAAGCATGCTTCTGCTAATAAAAACAACCAGAAAGTATAACACTATATTAGGAAGGAGCAGGCAGACATAAAGGGACACAAGGTGTCGGCACTGTAGTATTAGGAGGATCACAAAAAAGGCTGAGGATTTATTAGACCAGGATAAAAAGTAAACCTTTTATATGGGATTTTTCAATGTGTTTTTTTAAACATGTTTTTACTGGGTTTTTTTTTTTTTTTTTTACCTCTTTATTATATCTTATATGCTAACTACAATTCACATTTAAGAGTAAACATAAAAAAATACAATGGTTATTGAAACTGACAGTAATCACACCAGTATATGTCATATGCCCATATAACCCTGCCATATTTCCTTTTTATCACAGGTTCAATAAATTATAAATGTTTTTACTCATTCTCTCCCCCTTGGGAGTGATGGCAAATTAACACTCCTCTCCTTATCTCCATCCAATAACCAGACTTACAACATCAACAACCAACATACTACCGTCATAGAGAGAGATCAGGACCACTCTCAATCCAGATTTTCCACGGGTTCCATATTTTACCAAGTTTATGTAGCTTATTCAAGCTTCCATAAAACCCTCTTTCCATCTAGAATTGCACCTGGATCTCAATATATCTTTATATCTTGTCTCCATCTTCTTGCAATAACCAGTTTAGTAGCGATAAACATATGCATATTCAGTTTTCCCAATTCTTTCCAAACTTAAATATAGGTTAACAGAGATTTTTTTTGTTGATGTTTGGGCGTCCCAGCTTCAAGCAGGAACTTGGCTACCCCAATCCAGGTATTTGTTCCATTCTCATGTATGTTCATTCCCTGACTTATAAAGCCTTATACGTGTCTTAAGCCTCATTCTCTGCCATCAGATACTGCTGATAAACTGTGGATATTTGTAAATTGTGCATACAATTGATGATCCATATAAATGATTACAGGATACCTGATCTGATTTATTGTATACTTTAACATGATTACTTTTATTGAGAAACATAATGTTTGGGACACGTTCGTCATGCTTGGTGTAAACAAAAAATGTCTAAAATTAGACACGTACACTTAAAACCACTCAGGGTTTGCAGCATGAAGTGCTGAAAAGCACATTTCACATTTGCGCAGGTCTTGCACTAGCCACTGTTATTTCCCATGATGAAATACCGAACTCTTTTTGTTGTTTCAGGTTTAATAAACGCAAACCCTTCCTAATTTAAAATCCAATTTAAATAGTATTGTTGTTTGTATTTGTTCTGAGAAATTTACTTTGCACCATCTTGTAGCAATTTAAAAATGCATTTACCCAGTGTTGATAACCTGCTCAGCAGTTTTTTTTATTTATAACATTGAGTTATAGGTGAATAACAAACCTGCACTTCCTGTAATTCTTCTCTGGGTACAGTGGGCACTTTGCATCATTCACCTCTTTTAAACGATAACTAAACTGGTTTTTTTTCATTGTCCCCAGCATGAGAATAAACTGGCATGTAGGCAGCCCAGACAGGTCAGCGACTGTCTCTCTGTTGATTCCCTTTGAAAACAAGGTCTGTCACTGCGCACCCACCTCCAGACTGGTTCCGCCTCAGCACTGAGGAAGATATACATCAGGCTTACTTTGGAGAATATAATCTTGCTAGCTGAAGTCACACCTTATAGAGCATAGCCTTGTTTTTACATGTAAGGATTGATGTTTTTATGTTATAAGAAACTGTGATCGTAATTTAATTCTTGGATGTGCTTTGTGCAAGCTCCAGTAGATTACTACATCTGTTGTTCCACGAGGACCTCCATTTGTGAATAGTGGTGAACAACCAATTTGCCCATACTACAAGTGAGTGCCATACTTGGGGTGAGTGCACTAATATACCATGGTTTGCACAATATTGCACTATATGATCTTTTTTATCTTTACATGTACATATGCAATTTTTCACCCAACGGACCAAACACTGCATTGCTATTATATACAACTTTTGTTTGATATCACCAAAAATTGATGTTTTATTATTATTATTATTATTATATTTTGTTTGATGCTCGGCATACTTGGGGTGATGGCACTGATATACCCATGTTTGCACAATATTGCACTACAAAATCTTTTTTGTATTTTCATGTATACATCCAATTTTTAACCCAATGTTTTATTATTATTATATTTTACTTCATTCATCTCACTCTTGTATTATTTTATTGCTCATAATTATTTGCACAATTTTTTTGTGGATAGTGTGCTCATGCACACTTTTGTTATTTTTCAGTGCTGGCATCACTTACTTTTTTCCTTTCTGTTACCATTAATCTATATAGCGCCAACAATGTACATAGTGCTTGTTACAGAGCATAGAGGGGATTTCATACTACGTTAGATGGACAGTGACAGACTGATACATGAGGTAGAGAACTCTAGCTTAGAAGCTTACAATATGGAGGGACTGGGGGACAGGAGACACATAAGGTGAGTGAATAACAGTATTTGGGATGGTTAGAGCTAGGTGGGTTTGGTCAGAGATTAATTAGTGTGTGTTCTATTGGAATGAGTTATAAGCGTCCTCATTCCTAACAGTGTTTGGGGACAGGGAAAACTAGGTGGGGATTGGCCAAAGGTTAATTAATGGGTGGTGGCAGGAGGTTTCCTTAAAGAGGTAAGTTTTTAAAAGATTGGGAATGAAGATTAGGAATGGGGGAGAAAGCTAGATAGTCTGTGGAAGTGAGTTCAGTTAAAGGGATGAGTGGGAAGAGGTATCAGTTATGAGGGAGGCAATGTAGGAAGGAGTAGAGGGATTTGTATGTTAAAGATGACTTTAACTAATATTTATATAGCACCAACTAGGATACAGAGCATAGACAGGGACTCCATATTAAGTTAGACAAACTTAAAACAGGCTGATAGAGAGAGCCCTGCTTGCATTCATACAATCTAAAGAGAGAATATTAAATCTTATCCTAGAGCAGACGGAAAGCTTATGGAGGGCTTTGCAGAGTGGAGCAATAGTCAAGAAAAATGGTGAGTGAGAAAAATAAACGTGGCAGGTTAGAAAGATGAACAACAGATAGGCTAGTCAGTAGTGTATTACAGTTGTTAAAATGAGAGCTCACAAGTGAGTGTACTAGGATTTTGGTAGCCTCTTCAATGAGGAAAGGACAAATGTGCACAATACTCCTTAGTAGGTGCAAACTACAGGATTTGGTCAGGGACTGAACATGGGGACAAAGGAGAGAACTGAGTCAAAGGGCTCGGTCAGAGGGTACAATCGTAGAATTTTCAATGATAACAGTGAAGTCAGGTACAGGGACAAAACCCAAGGTAGGGAAGATTATAATCTCCCTTTTAGATATGTTACATTTTAGGCAGAGGTGTCACTATGGTTGGTGTCACCCGGTGCGGTAACTCATGGTGTCACCCTCCTGGATTTCCTCCAATACCATGCCAAACAGATTCCTTAGTAATGCCAGTCAGATGGCCCATTAAAAATGCCACAAACAGGAGCCCATTCACTATGACACACACAGGAGCCCATTATCTATGCCACACACAAGAGCCCCATAAATTATTCCACACCAGACCCAAATAAATGATGTCACACCAGAACCCCATTAATTATGCCTCACCTTGGAGCCCAATTAATTATGCCACACACACAGGAGCCCCTTAATTATGACACACATAAGCACCCCATAGTTATGCCACACACAAGCCAATTCGCCCAATAATATGCCAGTATTATTTTGTCATTAATAAGCCACAGCCAATAATATGCTAGTATTATTTTGTCATTAATAAGCCACAGCCAATTTGAACAATAATATGCCAGTATTATTTTGAAATTAATAAGCCACAGCCAATTTGTCCAATAATATGCCAGTATTATTCTGCCATTTAATAGATGCTAGTATTTTGCCATTCAATATGACAGTATTTTGCCATTCATTATGCCAGTATTTTGCCATTCAATATGCCAGTATTTTGCAATTTAATATATGCCAGTATTTTTCCATTCAATGTGCCAGTATTATTTTGCCATTCAGTATTCCAGTATTTTGCCATTCAATATGCCAGTATTATTTTGCCATGCAATATGCCAGTATTAATTTGCCATTCAATATTCCAGTATTTAGCCATTCAATATGCCAGTATTTTGACATTCAATATGCCAGTATTTTGCCACTCAATATGCCAGTAGTATTTTGCCATTCATTATGCCAGTATTTTGTCATTCAATATGCCAGTATTTTGCCATTCAATATGCCAGTATTTTGCCATTAAATATGCCAGTATTTTGCCACTCAATATGCCAGTTTTTTGCCATTCAATATGCCAGTATTATTTTCAATCCTTGACACAAATCTAAGAGTTGAAAGGCCACCTTTCTAATCACACACCAAATATTAAAAATATCTACTACACTAGTTTAGTTTCTCTCCGTGCCTTTTCATCACGTCTGTGCCCATAAAGTGTAATTTATTTGGTTAAGGACAATTTTTTTCCTTATCAGTCTAAGCAGAGAAAAATGCTTTTATACAAGGGATGCTATGGTATGAGGTGTCATTCTTGTGGCTGCTTGGATTGTAAAGCATGTTTCTTTTGACAATGTTTTTATGAAAGCTGGAAATGAGATGCTTATAAAAGCAAATCACAGATATAGATTTAACAAGCCATATATCTTCCACAGGACATTTGAATTTGTTACAGCATGGCCCTAATATCTCTCTCTCTTCACTGAGTTTTAAATCTATTTTAGTTTTATTAATGACACAATGCTGGACAGCAGTTTGTAAATCAAAAAGTCCTTTGTGATATTGTATTTTTAATTTCTATTTCCTTCTTCAGCTGAATATGTCCATTCTGATTAAAACTCTTTCATGTTATTTTGATGATTAACGTATGCACACAAATTAGATTCTCAAATGATACACAGAGGCCAAAATGAACTATTTGAATGTCAGATGGAGGAAGAGAGTGTATTTCTCACCTCGACTGCGGCAGCACTGATGAAGGCCTCTATGTGTAAAACTTTTGTACTTACGGATCTTCATAGTTTGGATTTGACAGGGCAGTCCCATATTTTGGGGATCCTTTCCTGCCAAATTTGGGACTGTCCTGGCCTAAACACTAAAAAAGTGAATGCCTAATTCCTGGAACGTGGAGCTCAATATTGTGGGATCTTCCAACGTCACATTACCATACCCCTTTTGGCTTCACTCCGCCTTGTCCTTGTACCTGATCTCATGAACTTGGCGGGTATGGATTTAGCAGTTTCATGTTGCACAATATTATGGGTTGTACGCTCACATGATATCAGTTTTGCTCATATATTTAAAGACTTTTCACTGAAGGTCAGTCACTGCCTGACCTGTTATTCCACATCAGTTGTTTTGATGTGGAATTACATGAAGTGAAAGTGGAATGTGAGCATTTTACTCTTTAGATACAGAGCCACGGCTTAAAGAGGACTATCTTACACCCCTGCCACTTTTTTAATATTAAGGAGCAACCCTCACTTATTAATAGGTAGGTTCTAGAGTGAGAAGCACATCTGCACAAGATAATTGTATTGCTTACCACAAAATGGGCAACAACTTCTTTCGGCTGTGGATTCTCTAGCAGACATTGAAAAAATGTTGCCACAAAACACCTAAACCAATTAATCAAGGATATCTGGCCTGCCAAAAATTAGAATTTTGTGCTAATATGGATGAAAATCTCCCAGTGAGGATACAACCTCCAGGTTCCATGACATCTATGAGCATGTTGGTAGTATTATGAAAGTAAAGAAAAGTCACATCCATAACTGATTACTTTGGCTGCTAACCTTGCTAGAAAGAATCCTTAAGATTCAGGACCCTTTTCACCTTTAATTCTATGATGTATAAATTGATGTCAATTGCCATTTATATAATTTTCTTTGCCCATTCTAGAGCACTGTGGAATAAGATGAAGCTTAATTATTATGAAGAAACTGCAATGGGCATAGCACAAGTCAATGTGGCTATGTGTCACAGGATTAATAATTATGGAGATTTAAAAGAAATAATTTTGCTGGGCATAGCACAAGTCAATGTGGCTATGTGTCACAGGATTAATAATTATGGAGATTTAAAAGAAATAATTTTGCTAAACATTCACATAGTCGAGCATTGAAACATGTCAGGAATCATTTGCAAAATATATGAAAAAGAAATATATTTGCACTTTAATTTGTGGAACATTCATAAATAACTTCCACTGTGTTGTGTTATGCGTTACATGGCATGTTAGAACTGTGTTATGATATGTCCTTGATTTATAAGTTAAAAGATGTGACCCTTTATTTGTAACCCATTTGGCACACAAAAACGTTGACTTGGTTGATGTTATATTTCCAATGTCATTCCAGCTACAGAGCCATTCTTCCTGGGTACCGACATTCTTAGCAACAAGCTATGCTATGCACTTGCATTTTCTTCTAGGCTCTTGTCCATTTTAATAAAGGGAAAAATCTTCCACTGCTTGTCACATAAATAATACAGATGCAATGCAGAAGGACTATCTACCATAGAGCAATCCTATAACTTTAATCAGTTTCTAGATAATTTGTCAATGAATATGCACACTGTGATTTGCAGACCCACCGCACTGTGATTAGCTGTTTGTGAAGAATTGGGATGCATTTTAAAGTAGAGTACATTTTTAATTTATTGGCTTATTATTTATATACCATCCCCTTTTCAGCTGATTTTACATTTAATGAAAGTTATTGATTGGATACTTGTTTTTAGTTTATATACATGGCAACGGAATAAATTTTCCTCTACTA
Source organism: Pelodytes ibericus (assembly GCA_036172795.1). NCBI lineage: Eukaryota > Metazoa > Chordata > Amphibia > Anura > Pelodytidae > Pelodytes > Pelodytes ibericus. The sequence goes on along the minus strand of CM069859.1, from coordinate 184,210,725 downwards.
AACAACTTAACAATTCGTCAGATAAATTCAGTACTGCTTCAAAAATTGTATTGGATTTGTCATAATAGTGCACAATATGACTTATTACTTTTAAAATCGATAATGCTAAACTCCGAAAAAAAGAATGCTTTGTTCTTCACAATGTTTGTAAATAAAAGCAGACTGAGTTTGGTTGTCCTTCTCTTAATGTGATTTAAAACATATTATTTTAAAATAGGAAAATATTTGGGACCCCAACAAGCATTTACTCCAATTGTGTTGAAATACCTTACTTATGAGGGTTAGCACATATTATTTTTGTTGTGCATTATAAGGCTGGTACTTCACTACTGTTTTTGTACTCTATATGTACTTTATCTGAGTTAGATATGTCACTTAGATATGAGTTAGATATGTCACAAATGTAATCTAAAACAGTTGGATTTACTGCTTAACTTTGGCTGTGGCTGCCACATGCTCAGAGAAAGGGGTCTGATGGTGGGACAAGTGGGACGATTGGTAGTGAGGGCAATGGAATGTTTGGTGGTGTCGATATACATGTTCTTTAATGCTACTGAAGTTGTATTTAATTGAACGATTGGACCAGTGTAGGCATTTTAATAGAAATTGAAAGAATACAAATAAAGTGCATAATTGTACTCTCTCTCTTTACTCCGTTGGGCTCTATCAAGGGGCTTTCAGGAGCTGGGGTTCCCCATTCAGGAAAGCTCTATTTAGTCCACATGGCACAATCCCAAAACAATATTGAAAGGGGTTGTGTTCAAAATTAGCATATCATGCCACACTCTCCATTGGTGGCCACAATTATACAAATGTATGACATAATCTCATTAATATTTTTTCCTGAAAATTGCTTACTTACAGCATTTGTTGAGTATTCCTTATCCTAAATGTTTGAGTCCATTTGGGACCATTTTTGATCATTTCGGATAACGGATCATTTTCACCAATATTAAAGCCTCTCAGCGCTCATGAAATATAGTAGTATAAATGTAAATACTGTATACAGCAAATAAATCACTTTTACTGTGATGTAGCTGGTTGTGCATAATCATTAGGAACCTGCACATGTGCCATTGCTTTACCCTTTGTGGGGGAAGCTGAGCATGCATGTAAAGTAATATCGCAGCTTAAGGGGTCTGGACACTGAATAAACTATTCTGCGCTTGCAATCTGACAAGTGGGTGTGGATTTTGCAACCTGTGTCAAAATCCGAAAAAAAACAATGGATAACTGATCATTTTGGGTAGTGGATATCTAGATAAGGGATACTCAACCTATATTGTTGTTGGTATCTTGTGTTTGTTGACAAAATCCATGATACTAATCAATCTTTTAATATGATTCATTGAAGATCTCCCTGAAATTAACCCTATCTGATTTCTGTTGATCTGCTCAGGCAATATCTTCCTTAGACTTTCAACCAAAATTGCAGAAATAATTTTGTGTCAGTATTTATTAAGGAGATACAGTAGGTCTGTAATTACCAATAGATGAGGGATCTTTATTTTACTTTAGTATGGGGTCTACATTGGCCTGCAGCATCTTTGCTGCAGGCCGAATGGGGACCCTAAATTCAGGAGCTATGGTGCAGACACGGGGCTTTGTGCAGGGTAACTGCATTCCCCTGATTGATTGGGGTCCCAGGTTCATGCAGCCACATACCAAGGCCCTGTGGAAGCGGCTGCTTTATCTACAAAACCAAAGGCAGAACCTATAGAAACCCTGAAGACATTCTGGAGCAAGTATGAAACACAACTTGACAGGATAGCAGGATGTACAGGCTAGGACAGACAAACTAAAAGGCAGACTAAGCAGAGCAATACCAGAAATGGAACTGAGGAAGAACAGAACTGAATACAGAGTACAGGGCTACAGGACATAATAGAGGAGGAGAGAGGCAAACATAAGCAAGATAAAGCAGAGATCCAACTAAGGATAAACAATACAGGGCACAGAGTTACAAATAATAACAGTGAGACATACAGGACACAGACAAAAGGCATTGCTACAGAATTTAAAGGGACATACATAGGCAAATATATAACTACAAGACTACATACAGAGGAGAGGGCTAAGCAGCAGGAACACAAGGGAACGTATAAATAAAAATTGAAGATAGTAAATAGTAGTGTTTTGGTTACACCAAATGGCCAAATAATGATACGCTTGCCAGCCACATAAAGATATTTGGCAAGTTCCTAACTCTAATGACTAACTAATAACGTTATAACAAACTAACAAATAAACAACAGGATCCAAAGACTTACACTGCACAGACACAAAGCAAACATGAAGACTGCAGACTGGAAGCTAACCCACTGAACAGAAAAGTTTGTGGGGGGGGGGGTTAAATACTTTAACTGAAAGCAAATCAAGAGGAAACAAAGAAAATTCGGAATCAAAGAGATAAAGGAACAGACAGCTAAGAAGCAGAGAGCAATGGCACACTATAACAGGACTGGACTCTAAGACAGGGCTGCACTCTAAGAGAGGGCTTTACTGTGACAGGGCGATACTGTGACAGGGCGATACTGTGACAGGGCATCCCATTAATTTAATTGGGATTCTAAGAAAGACATGGTTATATTGTGACAGGGCTTTCCCATGATGTGGCTTGAAGACAGGCATTCCCCAAACAAGGCTCCATTTGACAGTACAATAGTGTCAAAAAGAGCCTGGAGGGAATACTTATGCAATAATTAAGGATACATAAAGACCCTATACAAACAAATGGGTCAAAAAAATAAAAATAAAAAAAAGGCAATGACAATTAAGGCTATATAATAAAGTGGAAGAAATCATACATATATACATGTGTGCATTGGTGTAAAAGATAACAATTAAGGCTATATAATGAGGTGGAAGAAATCATACATATATACATAAGTGTATTGGTGTAAAAAATTACAATTAGTCAATCAGTATAACAGTTAAGCTCCCACTCCTTATTCATGCCTGAGGGGGTCCTGGTACCCATCCTAAAAATCCAATAAGCTTCCCTCCTGGCTAGCAGAGCATCAGGGTCTCCACCTCTGGGACCCAATCTGCAACGTTCTATGGCCATACAAGAAAAAAGCTTAAGGTCCCCATTATTACAATTTTGGAAATGGCAATTAACTGTGGACTTCTGATTGTTACACCTAATGTCAGAGGAGTGTTCCCTGATACGTTCCCTTAGTTTTCTTCCCGTACGGCCAATATATTGCATATTGCACCCTCCACATGTAATGAGGTATATCACTCTTCTAGATTCACAATTAAGATAATCCTTTAAATGAAAGGAAAAGGAATTTGAGGAAGAACAAAAGGATTTGGATTTTATGACAAACTTACAGCATGCACATCTTCTGACCCCACAGGGGTACATGCCTATGACTTTAAGCCATGTGTTGGTTTGATTAGCTACCCCCAATGAAGACTGGGTTGGTACATAGCTCGTGAAAGCATACTTTGCAAGGAGTTAGCCCTGCGGGAGACAAATCGAATGTTAGTTGGGTGTGCAAGAGCCGTTTGCAATTTTTTATCTGCTTTAAGTATGGGCAAGTTACTTTTAACAATATTCTTAATTTTCTCAAATTCTAAACAAAAGTTAGTGATAAAGGAAATGGAAGTGTCAGCTTCTTCTTTCAGCCTTCCCTTTTTGTCTGCACCAGTTCTCTTGGTCCCCTCCTGTCTCTCATTTCCCAAAAGAGTACACCTTTTTCTATGTCTTGCCCTAACTAGGGCCTTGTGTATGATGTGCTCAGGATAGCCTCGATCCAAAAATTTTTGTCTGGCTTTTTCGGCCTGAAGCTCAAAATCCACATTAGAACTACAATTGCGTTTAATGCGCAAAAATTCCCCCAATGGAATGTTACCTGTAACATGACGGGGGTGACAGCTGGTAAAATGCAGAGTAGTGTTGCCAGCTGTGGGCTTCCTATAACTGGCCGTATTGACCCTATTATGGGCGTAAATAACAAACAGGAAAGCAAAGCAAAAAGGATACCTAAATTCTTGGATACAGCTTGGACGAGCATACGGGTTGACTCGTAACACTACAGTGGGAAACCATTGTTTCTATATTCTCCAAGTAAGATTTTTTTTTTTTTTTAAAAGGTTTGTATACCTGTCCGGATTTATTATTTTTCAATTTGTTTATAACTGTTCCAACTTACTGAATGAAAAAAGGAAAGTTCAAGATATTAATCTGATCTTCTGTTGATCTATGCAAATTAGAATCTTAATATAAATATTCTTCTAGAATTTATTATTGTCTGGGGAGTAAAACTCCTCCATAGTTTATAGGGCATTAGGCGATCCATTCTATTTACTTTATAATAGAATGAATGAGATAATCATTAAATCTGTTCAGCAACTTGATGTGTAAGATTTTGTTTGTTTAAATTAGTCAGCTTATTTAAACTAATATACAGATTGGATATGTTAATCACCTGTTTCTTTAGTTTAGCCTCTTTTATTAGATAACCTCAACAGACACACTTAAATGCGCACCACACTTTTGACACTGGTACCTTCATACAAATGGGAAAGTGCAAGAGAACATGTGGGAATGAAAATATAGAAAACACAATAGTGTAATATGTAAGCTATATTAGAATATACCAAATATATTATTAAGCCAGTCTGATACTGATTCTGTGATATCACATATCCCCCTGAAACCAACATAGTTCACAATCAAGTAATCATCATTATTGAAAAACCTTACATATATTTGATTCCTTGATCTCGCAATGTGGAAACCATGTGTTGACATTTCTTTCTAGTTTGTCTGGTGTGGAAATATAAAAGTGTGTACATTTTTTGTCTTTAAATTTTTATTCTTGTTGGATTCCAATAGTTGCTTTTGATCATATAGATTTAATTTGAAATGACAGTAAACAAGGATCTATGTCAATTATATAACTTTATTGAATAGTGTCTTGTATTGAGGTTATTCATTTGAGATCTCTTTCTAATCTCAGGGTTATTCCTCCACAGCTAATATAGCTGCCCGGCAAGAGATGGTGCCTCAATAGTGAGCCGTTCCTCACACCTCTGACACATCATGTCACTTGCTTTGACTTCCTCTCTGTCTCTGACTCTTGAAAACTGGTCGATTCTGGGGGTTTTAGTGGGTAATGATTGATCCATCAGTGGCTCTGTGGCTCTCTCTGCATTGGAAGCTGTATAAAATAATATGTTTTAATATCACATAATGTTGTGATTATACTGCATTTCACTGACACTTGCATTTCACATCAAAATATAACATTTTTGCAGATGTTTTAATAAATAAATGTTTTTTAAAAAAAATTATTTTTGCGATTAGTGTCAACTGTACCAGGACTTACTTCATTTCAAAAGAACAACAATTAGGCATTGTACATTTCAATGTTCTACAAATGTTTAAGTGGTATACATCTTTTCTCCCTGTTGTATTTTTCAAACATGAAATTCCATTTTAAAACAAAATCATAAAAATGTTACTTTTCCTCCATGGATCTATTAGCAATAAAAGAGCCCACTGAGAGTTTCACAGTCATGGAAATTGTACGGTGATAATGGGATGTCCTGCTGTTACAGGCTTCTGTAAACTTTACATTCATCATGACAGAACCATCTACCCGCAGGGGGAGAAAACAGGAAACAACCCCCAAAAAATACAAGATAAAAGGCAGCTTCATAAATCTTTGTGTGTGTGCACTCCATTAATCAGAGCCAATGATTTTTAATTTATGCAATTTATGTAATGTGCAAAATAGCACCACACTACAAACACATTGTTATTCTGATCAGACTAATGTATTTGAGGTTCCATTGATTATGACACCAAGATGTATATTATTTATTTCATTTTAAAAATTAAATATAACTCAATTATTAAGAAGTCCATACAACATTTAGAATGTAAACAGGGCACCGCATCTACTGAATATGCCAGAATACGTGACAGTCCTGGAGATTGGAGAAGCAACCTTACACTAGAACGCAATATATAGAGTAACTGTGGGTGGCTGGTGAGCTACACCCAAAAGCTGGTCAGGCTTAATTAATTATGGTGGCACTATATCTCGCAGCTTTTAGCAGTTTTTGGTTCTGCACTGATATTTTTATATTATGTATAAACTTTAATAACTTCAGCATACTGTATGAAATATGCTGTTTTAGGGTTGTGGGCCCCATTTCCTTGTATTTGTCCAGATAAATACACTGATCTCTGCAGATATTAGGATAGCACAGTGGAACTCTTGGAAATGAGCCACAAGACTGGCCTTATCTGAACTTGCAATGTTCACCTTGGGTTAGCCCATGGCTTCAGGAGCTTGTTGGACAAAGTTCTTGGTAGTGAAGTACAAACCAGGCTTATAAGAAAGCTAGCTAAGAGAAAAGAGAGAGAGCTAAACGGAAATTCTAGAACTTACAAAATCAGAAGCGGGTCTTTCAGGGCAAGTAAACAACATCACAGTATAGACCACACCCCAGTCACAGTCTAGAACACTTTACCCAGACAACTAGATGTTTTGTTACCCTTTAAGAGCTAAAAGGGTAACAAATTGTCAATCCAACTGGAATCACGGCAGTAGAGTTAATGATAAATATATTAACAGCTCAATAGGAAGTATTGAAATGTTCCTATTTTGTTTCCCAATTTCAGTATAATTACCCGGATTTGCCCTAGATTTCCTCTTATAAATATGGTCCAAAGTTCAAGTAACAGACTTGAAAATAAGAGAAATCTCAATGAACATACTAGAAAATGAAATAAAGGTTAATGTATTATTTTATGTAAATACTTTGTAAAAAAATAAAAAAAACAACAACTGAAAATAGAACCAAAACATTACTGGATGTATTTGAAAATCAAAAAAATAAATATGTTGGCAAAGACCAAAATGGCATACAAACACAAATCCAAGAAGGGTTTATCTGAAAAGATCCAACACTAACCTGCTTGTCAAATGATATGTAAAAAAAGATATTGAGCTGTTAATTACTGTTCCTGTTCATCAAACATGCTTGACAGTGAAGATAAATGATGAATTGGACTAAAAATCACTGATTGTTTTGGGCAAAAACCTACTTCAGTAGGTACATTTATACAATATCAGTGGGAGGAAATGTAACCTTCTTCGTCATCACGTTCTGTTATCCAGTCAGTAATATAAGGTTACTGAATGTTCATACATTACATCCTTGATAGGTAAAAAAAAAATATTTCAATGATAAGGTGGTCCAAGGATTAATTATCTGTAGTAGGATGTACAACTGTATATACAATTTTCATTTTTACATCTACTCCATTCCTCAAGAGTCAGTTATCAGCTACAGCTAAGATGACTACATTTTATTTCTGGCATTCAGGGATATAGTATGTTGTGGATAAGATTACACAAACAGGTGTATATATATATATATATATATATATATATATATAAAATATCGCATACATGCTGAATCAAATATGCACACACAGTCACATGCAAATAAAATACAAGCTTTTTGGGGACAGATGGCATCAACAAGCTTTTTGGGTACAGATTTGGCACTGACAAGCTGTTTAGGGACAGCGATGGTACTGCCCAGCTGATGTCACGGAGGCGTTCCCAAACCCGGAAGTACGGGGACTGCATGATTTACTGAAATGTACCCGGTGCTCGCATAGAGCATCGGCAACATTTTTCCCATCAGTCTGTGGTGGCCTTATCTGACAAATGAGATCACTCTGCAAGTCTCTGCAGCGGCATACGAGCACAGATCATCATGGGGAAATGAATTCGATGTTACCTGAAGGATATTCTATGCCTTCGTAGTGTCTGAAAGGACCAGGAAAACACAACGGCATAGAACGTCCTAGCGTCATGAAATGGTTAATATGTATATGTTTGACATGGTCAAAGCGTCAGGTTTACAAACTTATAGTTTTTGGAATCTAATGCTAAAAAGTTTAATTTACTGCTGACATCTTAATCTGCTACTTCTCCACAATGCTCAGCCATCATTTTAGACCTTTGCTTCTTTGTAGTTCTCTCTTTTTTACAAGCCTTTCTGTTGGCCTTGATGAGAGTTGCCATTTTTATATTACTATTAGATGCTTATACCATTGGAGCATCCCCCAAGGCTGTTATTGTTTTTTTTGCCATTTTTAACAGTAGGAAAACTGAAGCCTTATAACTGATAAAGGTGTTATGTAAAAAAATCTATTTGCTTTTTAACCATAGCTCCCATCTCTATATGACCTTGATCCTTGTGGGTTCTGTAACCACATAACATACATTTAGTTGAATAATAAAGCAGACAGAACACTCTGGAGTACTATTATCCTACTCTGGACCTTGAAAGCTTTACACTCTACTAAACCCATATATTCATGCAGCTTAATGACCTTGTTGCTTATGGGTATTACTACCACTGAATATACTTTGTTCTGTAGAATATCCTGGCAAATGCAAACTTCCTTTCACTTACAACAAATCGTTTACTTTTTTTGTTTTTGTTTATTTTTTTTAATTATCATTTACAGTCACTGGATACTTATTGCTTTTCTTTTATTTAAAATGAAGGCAGGTGACTGTGGAATATAAGGCTTAATTCCTCTGAGAGTAACAACTATATATAAGGACTATGGTAAAATTCCCTAATAGTGTTGAGCGAACCCGGACCGCACTATTCGGGTTCGTACCGGACATTTCGGTGTCCGTGCCACGAACCCGAACCCGGACATTTCACTGTATGTCCGGGTTGGAGTTCGAGGTTCGCCAATAAACCGAAAGTCTTTAAAACGAAAGTCATTCGGTTTATAGACTTTCGGTTTATAGAATAGCCAATAGCATTACATGTATATAAAGACATTCGGTTGATAGACTCTTGGTTTATAGAATACATGTAATGCTATTGCTATTCTATAAACCGAAATAGAGTCCCCATTCATACGAATAGGTCAATTGATCTATTCTTATGAATGGGGACTCTATTTCGATTTATAGAATAGCAATAGCATTACATGTATTACATCTGAGAGTCAAATAGAACCTAATTCTAATTGTTTTGGGTGCTAAATAGTACAGTATTTTTAATTTGTATGTATTTTATTTTTTTGAAGTTATTTCCCTCTCCATATTTGTTTGCAGGGCACTTGTCTTACTCTTACCCACATTTTAATTCTTTTTGCAGCCCTCTAGCCCTTTCCATGACTATTTTAGAGGCATTTTAGTGGCCAAAAGTCCGTGTCCCCATTGACTTCAATGTGGTTCGGGTTCGGGGTCAAGTTCGAGCATGGACCCGGACTTTTTCCAAAGTTCGCTCGAACTTCTCGAACACGAACATCCAGGTGTCCGCTCAACTCTATTCCCTAACTCACCTGTGTTTCGAGATCTTCAATTTTGCTCTGATTTCTGCAACTCAGTTGTCAATTCCCCACAGTTCACTGTTTAGTGAACAGATCCAATATATATAAGTTATGGGACTTTTGACATAGCAGGTGGTGTGAGTTATAGACAGACATAAATTAAAAAACAAACAAGTAATGTCTGACACATTTCAAACTAAAGCATCATTCTGATTAGGTTATAGTATATACAGTCTAAAAGGTACAACTAGAATTAAAATCATGGTAACTTTTCAGAGAATAATCCAATGGTAATAATCCAGTGGCAGCCATGGATCAATTTCCTAAAGTCCAATAAGTTTATATAAAGAACAAAACACCATAAGTAAGATTTTATATTCCGCTATGTTACAGGAACACAGAAGCAGAGACCCATGGCTCTGGCAATGTCTATGGAGAAACCTGAGATCCAGGAGCGATTTGGTCAAATGAAACCAGTACATCTGACAGAGGGATATATAGCATAGTGCATTGCAGGTTACCACATGCAGCTACACTTGCAAATTTGTACATGTCCAGCACTTCTACCATTCAAAATGTACGTAAGAGAAGCTGCCATCATTGATCATCCACGTTAACTTCTATTGAGGTTCCCGAGAGATGCCATTTTTCAGGAGAACAAGAGGATTCATAGAAGAATACCTGCAATATTAAGCTTCACATGTATTACAAAATGTGAAAACAAATACATAATAATTAATTGATGCATATTTATTTTTGTAGGTTAGATGTCATATGAATACGTGTATTTGTTTATAGAGTTAAAGGAAGCAGCCACACAGGCGTAGCACCTGGGAGGTCTAGGGCGGCAAATCAAACGGCAGGCTTACATAAGGACCATGTTGGCAAGTGGCCAGAGTTGAAAGGGCACATCTGAAATGCCTTGCATTTGATTTGCCAGGCTTTCGTAAGGACATATATCTACTCACATAATTCAGTTATACCAGTGTTTCTCAACCTTTTTACCCTTGCAGAACCCTTGCGATATTATTAATGTCTCAGGAAGCAATACATAAAAATGATTAAATATCATTATTAACATCTATCTTTCTCTTTTATAAATGTTACGTCCATAAGGAAAACAAAATATACATTTTTTGATAGCATAAGCATGGTATAACATGGCTAAATTAGCATAAACTTGGCATATCATGGCAAAATCAGCAGTAATGTATAAACGTGGCATATAATGCCACAATCAGCATCAATCAGGGGCCAGACTGGCCTACTGGGATGCCGGGAAAATTACCGGTAGGCCGTCCACCCTGAGTCAAAGAAAATTCGGCCACTTTAAGTAATTCAGCCATTTTAAGATGATCAGCCACGGCCGCTTTAAGAAGTGCGGCTGAGGCCGAAATGACAGAGCCAACGCTACCACTAAAGCGCCGGCTGCTGCTGCTGCTGCTGCTGCAATGGGAAGCCTTGTTTTTTTTCTTTTCTCCAGGGCACAGCAACCCACATGGAGCCTCCTCAGCCAGAGCAGCTGGATGTGGAGAGCTGGTGGGGAGAGTGGCAGGACGAGAAAGCTACAGGACTGCGGCAGGGTAAGGCAAATGTTAGGAGCACAATATGGGCACTGGGGCAAGTTTATTTTATGTTATTGTGTGTGAGTGAGTGTCAGCATGTGTAAGTGTATGTTTGAGTAGCAGAGTAGGTAAGTATGTAAGCAGTGACAGAGTGTGTGTGTGTGTGTGAGTGGCAGAATGTGCAAGTGTGTGTGTCTGACTGGCAGAATGTGTAAGTGTAAGTGGCAGTTTGTAAGTGTGGGTGGGTGGCAGGGTGTGTAAGAGTATGTGAGTGGCAGAGTGTGTAAGTGTGAGTGGCAGAGTGAGTGAGTGGCAGAGTGTGTAAATGTGAGTGTCAGAGTGTGTAAGTGTGAGTGTCAGAGTGTGTAAGTGTGAGTGTCAGAGTGTGTAAGAGTGAGTGTCAGAGTGTGTAAGAGTGAGTGGAAGAATGTGCAAGTGTGTGTGTCTGAGCGGCAGGGTGTGCAATTGTGTGTGTCCGAGCAGCAGAGTGTGCAAGCGTGTGTGTCTTTGCGACAGTGTGCAAGTGTGTGTGTGTATGAGCAGCAGAGTGTGCAAGTGTGAGTGTCAGAGTGTGTAAGTGTGAGTGTCAGAGTGTGTAAGAGTGAGTGTCAGAGTGTGTAAGAGTGAGTGGAAGAATGTGCAAGTGTGTGTGTCTGAGCGGCAGGGTGTGCAAGTGTGTGTGTCCGAGCAGCAGAGTGTGCAAGCGTGTGTGTCTTTGCGACAGTGTGCAAGTGTGTGTGTGTATGAGCAGCAGAGTGTGCAAGTGTGTGAGTGGCATTGTGAGTGTCTGAGCAGCAGAGTGTGCAAGTGTGTGTATCTGAGTGACAGAGTGTGCAAGTGTGTGTGTCTGAACGACAGAGTGTGCAAGTGTGTTATGTATTATATATAACATATGGCTCAGAATAATTTAATATTTATAAAATATATATGTCTGGTTTATATCATATTTAAATAATATATATGTGTGGCTGCTTTATATAATATTAATATACTATATAAATGGCTGTTTTATATAATATTTATGTAACAATTATTATATAAAATCATATATATATATATCATATAAATATTATATAAACTAGCCATATGATATAGATAACATATGGCTCAGGTTTATATTTATGGCTGATTGTTTAATATAATTATTATATAAACCAGCCATATGACATATATATATACCGTACTTACGCGAATCTAATGCGCCATCAGATCTAATCAGTACTTCACATTTTGACACCATGAAGCCAAAAAATGTTTTCACCGGCCAATTTAATGCACATTTGTACAAGAAGTATTTTTTTTATAACAATTAGTTTATGCTACCAATTTACCATAGATTTATTATGAATGACAGTGCTATGCAACAATATGATGGCATTTCTATAAGTAAGAGAGAGTAGTACGCATGCGCAGTTTGTCTTTATTGCGTTGTGCTTTCCTTTTCGTTTATTGCAAAATTTATTTTTTGGGGTTTAAGTTGCAACATAAAACATACGCGAATCTAATGCGTCATCGATTCGATGCACACTCAAATTTTGGAGACACAATTTGGTGAAAAAAGGTGCACATTAGAGTAAATACGATATAATATGAATTAATATAAACTAGCCATGTGATTATTATCTCAGGTTTATTTAATACTTATATAATAGAAAAATATATATGACTGGGGGAGCTGTCTGCATAGCTGGGGGAGCTGCACACTTGCACAACACACACAGAGACAACCTTACACACTCATATACATAGACATCCTCACATACAGTCAGACATATACATACACAGTCACATAGACACACTTACACACACACACTGTCAGCCTTACACTTACATACATACACACACACACACACACACACACACATACAGACACAAAATCTTTAGCATTTTTGTCCCCTCCCTGCACATTTATCATTTCATTTGCAGGGAGGGGGATTGTTCTATCTTCAAGTTTTCTTTTGAGCGCCCAGATGTCATGGACATCCGCTCTCTAAGAGGCTCAGACCGCAAGGAAGTGGAACTTTCATCCCTCGCGTGATGCAAACAGAGATGCGGATATCTGACTGGCCGCATGTTGGACGCACCTGTACTATGTGATCGGTAGTAACTTGGCCCAGGTCAGGTGGTCCGTTTGCCCAGCGTTAAGTGTCCCTGATGGCCCCTCCGCCAGCCCATGGCAGCTTGGCCAATTTAGGTGTAGGTGCGAGCAGCAGATCCATCAGCCCCTACTTTAACTCCAGCCCTGTCTGAGATGCTCTCTAACCTGACTCAATTGGTGGCTATACCACTCTTCACTTGCAAATAATTTAGTGTGTATCTTAATCAGATGAGCCTCAGGCTGGGATCAATAGGTTAGGCTAGAAAAGTCAAGTTTGCTTTGTATTTTGGCCTAACACACACACTTCATAGCCTTAACCTCACATATGTATGTTATGAATCTGAGGTATAGAAGGGAAGATACAAGGCCTGAAAACTGGGTAAAAATGTACTCATGCCAACCAATGCTCTATCTGTCTGTTTGTCTAAGTGTTATGTCTATATTTCTATATGATTGTCTTGTCAGTCTATCAATCTCTGCACATTGTCAGCATCCCTGGCTTACCTGTCTGTGTCTATTTCTGATAGTAATGGGTTTATGATAAAAATTATACTATGGGCCACTAAAATGTTTTGTACTTCAGGCCTAAAGTTGCCAGTCCATCCCAGTTTTAGATACCAATACTATGGAGAGCTACACAATTACACCCTTTTACATTTTTTTTCTACAGACTGTAAACTAAGTCTGTAGAAAAGTAGAAGCATTCCAGGGCAAAGTGTTAAATGTGGAACAATCAGTTGTAAAATTCAATATACAACTCCATATTTAGAACTTTGACCCATAACTGCCCATTGTCGTCTCTTTTTGTCAGTGATTATGAATTCTGTAGCGGTGACTGATTTACCCTATATCTCCATCCACACAAGCGGCATTGAACCGCTGACATTTTGTAATGACAGCTTGTAAATGTTCTTAGCACTACACTGCATATTTCTAAAACTTTTCAAAACAAAACAGCTTGTTTTCATCAAGGAAGGTCAAATGGCATTAAAGATGTAAATTGTATGCACAAAGCTAGATGCTGATGAGATTTGTTTTTGCAGATAATCGGCACTAAAGAAATTTTTCATAGTGTCAATGTGAAATAAATTAAAATGTTCATCTTCATATGGCTGCCTCCATTGCATTAAAATAAATGTTGCAAGCTCATTTAATTAGTATAGTTAGGAATGTCTCCTCTCCGCTTCACTGACTCTCCAAATCACAAGTTAATTTGTCAAACTCACACCATTGTTTTGCCTTCATTCTTCATTACAGCGGAGACAGCCACGATGAAAAAAAATGTTAGTGGTACAGAAAAAAGAAAGCTGCAAGCAATACCAAATATTTTAATAAACCGATATCAAGGAGTTGGCGCTCACATCGGCAAGCATGTTTACATGTTTAAAGTATTTGTTGTTGTTTTTTTTCTTCTTGCCGCTGGGTATTTGGCTAGGCAAAGAGGTGTAGAACTAAACAGTCAGCTGTTACAGATGGATGATACAGAGTTTGTCATATCTCATGCTGGCAGCTCCATGCTCGGTTTTGTTCTGTGTTCTCCAAGATAAATGATGCCAAAAGATACAATCGCTATAAATTACCCTAATCGAATCTTTCTCTTTAATACCTGTTGAGATGCTTTATCAATTAGTCAGTTTGCTACGTCTACGAACCAAGCACTTGGCTTAGAGGGCATTGGCATAGTGTTTACACGCCTGGTGGTAATACAGTCCGTTTTCATTTCCTTTGCCTGAAACAGATGGGAATTCTGAGAGGATTCACATTAGGCATAACTATATTACAGAAAAAGGATCAATACAATCAAAGCAACAAAGATAGAATGTACAACATGTGCAACCATTTGGAATTATTTATTCTCAAGGCGCTAATATTGTATTGCTATACACAAAATAATATTAATAGCGCTGGCTCAGTGCAATAGAGTTGCCCTGACGCTGCACTGGATTACTCACACTAAGGCTGTACCTAGGGCACCAGGCCAATATGGGCAGCAAGAGGTCATGGGAGAAGCTTATTTCATTATTTCAAGCAATTAGTAATGCAATTTCTACTATTGCTTTCTAAAGACGTATTTCTTTATAGAAAAGGTAGTTCCTTAACCCCTTAGTGACAAGACATTTTCACCTTGACTTTCCCTTGGTGACAATGGCTGTTTTGACATTTCTGGGGTGTTTGTGTTTAGCTGCAATTTTCTTTTTTCTCAGATACTGTACCCCCACAAATTATATGTTGTTTTTATCGTCATAAGAAGGGCTTTCATTAGATACCATTATGTTCATCATATCTTATAATTTACTACAACAAAATCATAAAATATGATGACTTTTTAAAAAAAAAAAACACTTTTTCTAATTTTGACCTAAAATATAATTTAGACAAATACAATCATTAAAAAAGACCCCTTATAAATAGTTTATAAATGTTGTCCCGAGTTCAGAAATATGAATGTTTCCATATTTTTCGGTATTGTTTTTGCAGGTTATGGGGCAAAAACCAAAAATAGTGTTTTTTTCCTATATTGACCTTAACCCGAACCCAAAATTTAACCTTAACACTAAATTTAACCCCAACTATAACCCTTATGCTATCCCTTAATATATTTTAATTTTAATTTAATTTTAACCCTATCCCTTATGCTAAAAATTATTTAATTTTAACCCTTTAGGATAATCTAACTAAATAACCAGTTTTTAATTAATTAAATATTTATTTTACATTTTTTCCATTGCTATGCTACTTAACTACTACTAGGGGTAGCATATTAAGAGCAACGGAAGTGAAGTTACTTTCACTTCCGAAGCTCAGACCGCCAAAGGGCATAGCCATATTGACGGAGCATGCTGATCCGTCAATATGGCTCCCACAATCGCTCTGTGGGGCGATAGTGGGGGCCCCAGAATATAAATTTCGATGCTGGCTATCGCCATCGAGGCAATAGACCGTTAAAGCGGTTTTCGCGATCGTTGATTGCTAAACCGCTTGATTCACCTCAGGACGTGCCAGGCACATCCTTTGTCGTTAAGGGAGTTTCTCCCAGGACGTGCCTGACACGTCCTTTGTCGTCGAGGGGTTAAAGGGCCTGTGTCCTTCTGCCCGTGTCCTACTTGGCAAATATTATAAATGATTCTTTTGATTTACTCTCTGATTTTAGCATTAGTGACATCATGTACAGATTTTCAGCATTTTATCAAATAAATGCAGACTATTTTAAATCAAATATTCAATTTAAATGTTCTTTGCTTTGCTTGCTTTGCGACCTTATGACGACCTTATGACGAGTTAACATGCAAATTAGAAGTCAATGTGTTCGCATGTTGACTTTGCCTTTAATTCACTCCCTGTGCTTCAAGTACTTATATTAACAAATATTATTGTAATATATTAATTTAATTAAAGTTAACCCCTGCATGCCTGTTATGTGATTCTTATGGCTCTCGTACTAGCCAGAGTTTCTTTACTGTTTTTTTTGTAGGGGTGGGTTTGGGAACCTATATTTTTACTTTTTTATTAGTTAGTTAATTAGTTGGGATAAGTGGTTTGATGCACTAGTTGTGTAGATTATTATGGGGAAATAATAAGGAAAACGTTTTTTCCCACCAAATTTTACTAATTTCCATGTATTTTTTAATACTAAATTGTAGATTATTTTTATGTATTGGGTATCAAAAGAAATCCCTAACTGTCCTTTAAAAAATAAAATATAACTTGTATGGGTGCGTTAAATGACAGGAGAGGAGAATTCTGTTTCTACAACCACATATCAAAAATGTAAAAATCACTCTGGTCCTTAAGGGGTTAACACAAAAACCAGGGAAAGAGGTATCCTTTTAAACATTCTTATTATGTTTTATTTTCAAGTTTCACTTTTTATGAGGGTGGTAGAGGCACTAAGATATTTTTGGCGACTGGAAGACCATAATCTATATGCAACTTTCTTGTTACCTGTCCCCTTTTCCAAACAATCCCTCCTCACTTCTGCCAATAATTTTGTCCTCCCCTCATCCTGGACAGAACTGGCACGGGCAAACAATGACAATGTGTCACTAGCAACTGCACCATGGTCCTTATTTGATAAGGAAATTATATCTGTGTGCAACAGACAATCTATGGGGGTGGATAGTAAAGGCTGCAAATTAAATATAGAGGCAAACACCCCTTCATGGTGGTGCAGACAGCACCTTATTTGCTTCCAAGATAGTGCTCTTTCATTCAAACATGGCAAGAGTATCTCAAGCAAGTGGGGGCCAAAGGGTCTGGTTAATTTTCTAATACAGAAGTACCACTGTATAATAGAGCACCAACACAGATATGTGGAAAGTAGAAAGTACTTCCACCCTTCCCAAGCAAACATTTGAGAATGTCAGTGTCATTGTGCTTGGTTTGCCCCTCTAGAACACTAATATCTTGAAAACAAAACATGATAGAAATATTATGTAAATAAGTGGGAAAGCCATCAGAACAGGACCATATGTATTAATAGTTGGAAAATGTTGGCACTACTTTCTCTTTAAATATTTGGGACTATATATAAGAAGCCGCAGGATTGATTATTAACAAAATGTACAAATGTGAAGCAGTTAAAAAGGAGAAAACTTTAAACTACTTCTGTTAATTCTCCAAATTGAACTATACAATATGATGTTTTTTTTTATCTATCTAATAATTCTGTTTCTGTAAATTAGTTTTGTCTGAGTGAGATTGAATTTTAATGAATTGCTGTTTTTTTCCTTCTAATACAAACAAACTCGATGACATTTTTATCCTTGTAAGGGACAAGAGAAAGGACATACTAAAATATAATACCTGCACTGCTGTTATAAATCAACTTAAATTCTTCGCTTTTGATGACAATCTTTATAGTGTTTGTGAAATGTTTATTAAAGTGTCTGTTTCCGGGAATGATTGGACCTTTGTAATTCATCCTGTGCATTCGACTGACAGATATTCAAAACTGAATACAATCATACAGCTTTTCACATTTAAGGAGATACAAGTGTGCCCCCAGGCATTAGAATCAACTCAGAAGCAATTTCCTGTATTGTCTCATACTACTCAGAGTAAATTTAATATAATTAGATAGGTCATTAAAAGAATACTTTTATCTTTTATTTCCGATTTCAGCATAAATGTTTTATTAAAAAACTTGTCCGGTTATCATCAAGTATTGCATTTGATAAGTGAATGGGGCTACGTTAAAACTTCAGTTATACAAACAAAATAGAAGTATATATATATAAAGGGTGCTGAAAATGACTAAACAGTATGTTAAGGAGTTAGAACAAAATGGAGTTTAAACATTTTCTTAAAGCTACAGCTAATCCTAAAGCTACATAAAACTACTTCTACTATTGATTTCACTTGTGCCAGAGGCATTTGGCCAGCCATTCTGTGGCCCCTGTGGGCCATTTGTTAATTAATGTACGGGGACGCAAGCTGGGCCTTTAATTTTATTTAATCGGCCCTGGGCATTGCGCCGGCCCTGTTGCCCCTGGGGCCCATTTGTTAAAAATGTGTTTAGTGACTGTGGACAAGGCACCGACCCACAGTTAGTAGGGGGGGGGGGGGCGGGGGGCACATTTATTTTCAGAAGGATGTTGGCCCCTTGGGGGCCCAGACTTTTTTTGGGAGGATGGGAAACCGCTATATGACTGGCGAAGGCTATTTTTACCCTAGTCCTTTATTAACGGGAAATCTAGAATAACAGCTCGTTATGCAAAACAGGTTATTCCCTTACCCGTGCATTAACACACTGTATATTTGCGGTCCCCGTTTAGGTTTAACACACGTTATTCCTTCAGTTCAAAATCACAACTTAACCTCATGTGTAAATATTGTTTTATTTTTAATGCCTATTAAAAGTCATAGCAATGAAAGTGAATAAAAGAAAACTGACATATTTGCTTGTATTCTCCATAACAAGTTTCCACTTCTCTTGTATTCCTTAATTATATATTCCTTTCGCATGTTCCTGAAGTCTGCGTCTTTGGTTGTATCACTTTGCCAATAGGACCTCATGTTTGTAAATCAACCTGGTCCTTTGAAACTGACAAGTGATTCCCTATTTCTACAAGTTATCTCTTTCCCTGGATCTGCATTCTTCAACTTCATCTCTATGTATTTCTTAAGACTTGTTTTCCTCCTTTAGTAAACTGCTTATCTTCCTGCATTGTGTGTATGCTCACAGATATATATCACTTTAGCCAATGGGTCTACTAATGAAACTAAAATCCCTACTGGTAAACCTGGTTTTCTGTAAATTACTCTGTACAGGGGGCACCATTAATGCTATGCAAAGTGAACCTTTAAAAACATTCAGTTAATGTTGTCTGTGCTCTCGTTCCTGTTTCCTTCCAAGTCTTAATGCAACAAAAATGAGAAAAGTTAGCGGAAAGTAGGGCAAAAGTTCAACCCCATTTTCCCTGGAGAGACTTGCAATTTACCATTCAAATTCTTCATATAACAGTTAGTGCCAGCTAGAATTAAAAATAATTAAACAAACGTAGTACTTGCCTATCAGAAAATCAAAAATACAAAGTTATTATTCATATTCATCAAAAGATTTCATTGTATCCATTTAGACAATCTATTCTTCCAATACATTTACAATATATTGATGGAACTTTAGTATTAATTGTTTATCATTTTTAATTGAATAATAAATATAAATGTAAAATTAGGCAGCCTAGATGGACCGAATGGATCTTATCTGCCAACACATTCTATGAATAGTTATTTCTTAAGCATCAAAATATGATGCTTAAAAAATAGAAACACATTCAGGGTTATAAATGTTGATTCTGTTGCAAAGTACCAGAAGTGGTACAATCAGCAGGAATATTCCATTGGTTTTCATTCTGATTTATCCAACACCATGCAAGTAAGGATATCATAAAGAAAATATGCACCTGATCCTATCTTTACACTTTCTATATTTATCCTGAAAGCTATCAAGCTTTCAAGTTGAGCCATTCAGATCATACACTTTCTGGTCGTCCATTTTGCCAATAATGGCATCTTATGTTACCTAAAAAAAATAATGTCTTCTAATTATAAGGAAAAGGGTCCATAACTGTACACACATGATTGTCAAGATTAAATGTTTAATTAACACTGTTTGTGTAATTTGGACAAAAGTTTTACATTTTATGTCTAACTATGTCCTTCACCATCGTTATCAGAATTTCTGTTCCACAGTGCTAAAGAACAACAACCATCTCAGATAAGATATATGGGGGGGGGGGGGGGGGGAGTGTCTACCTCCCAAGGTAGACACTCCCAGCATGTATCTCAATGGATGGTTTCATTGGACAGAATTTTTGTATAGCGATAAATATACAACTGCACTGCAAACATACCTGTAACAGAATATATGGAATATGTATGTGACATAGGTGTTCGCCAAACCTGTACCCCAATAGTTCCCTCCCTTCTATATCTCTCCAATTTTTCACCTTCCCCGCAGGGGAAGTCTCCCCAGTATTTTCTCCCCCCACTCGACATGATGTTAAGGTGTAATTGGTGTTTGATGGCCATCGGGCGCACATCAGGAGTGAATCGGATTTTTATAATACTGATTAGTGGGAAGAGCCCAGGTGAAGTGTCGATGTATTGCGAGATGTTACGGATATACAATGTTTATTATTGAAAGGGCTTGTTATACAACAATATTATGTTATAATATGTAAACCTACATGTACACCTGTTTCCACTGTGTCCCCTCTTCTTTAATTGTGTTTTTTACATAATAACACAGATGTTTTATGAGTTACTCGAAAGCTTGCAAATTCCACTCTGCAAGGCAGCATCCTACATCTCATCAGAACTGGACCTTTAGTCTACATTGCTGTCTTAATCTTTCATACTTTACTCTTTAACAATAACTGTCAAATAATTAACAATAATTATATTTTTATGTGCAATTCACATAGGAAGTGTAATAACAAAAAGTGTCACAACTCAATTTAATGAAATTAACTGTTCTTAAACAGTTTCTTTTAGAAGAAAATACCTTTCTTCTTTCTTCATGGCAAGACTGTTTGATCAAAAAAACAATTATAACCTTTTAATAAATTGATAATTAAGGCCTTTAACATGACTGGCCAGTTCTTTATTCACAGGATATTCATTGTTTAAAGAAATGACTGATATTAATGTCAATTTGGATGTTGGATTCTTGCCACCATTTACTCTACTAGGAATACTCTACGAGCAATGTTTTATTACTTTAAAAAATAGATATCTTATAATGTTCTACATTAATCCACAATGATAAGAGTTGAACACCTAGTAATGCAATCAAATGACAATGGGAACCTGGCAAATCCTCAAATGTAATAAATGAATATTTCTGTCCAATTACAATGGTGATAAACCTGTCTGCTAAACTCATATCAGTGAACCAGCATATGTTCGATAAAAATCATATATACAATCTAAGTATTCAATTAACAGTGCAATGTGCATTAGTACTTCACAGTGTACCAAACCTGGTTTAAATGTTATTTAGGACTTACGAGAAAAAGAGATGTTTGAAATACACAATACATCGAGTACAACATTCACTGAGCTTTATGGATCAGAGATGGGATTGATGAACCATTACAGCGTACCATTTGGATATTTAGAAGGGGTGCGTAAATCTCCTCAATCCTATCATTTTCAAAGAGTTGTTGTCAGTTATCTTCATAGTGCGGCTTGTGTTAAAGAGATTTTATTTATTTGTTTTTTCCTTTAAGCCCACAAAATGGGGCTATTTTGGACTATCTCAAACCTTTACCCCGTGTTTGCTGGTAGAAGAATACCATGATGTCCCAATTTTGTTACTTTTCAAGCAGTGAAGCAGCTGCAATTTATTAAGATTATATTTTACTTATGCCTTTGGCCTTGGCCAGATGGTGTGACCCTGTTTTTGACACAAGCTGTTCCTGTAAACAATTGTCACCATTATTAAAACTAATATTTTATGTTAATAATTTGGAACATTTGACTGATTTGTTGACTTCATATTGTTTATTTGTATTTATACTGATAACAATGGCCATTGCCATTTACTTTATAACTGGCCTTTTGTGTGTCATGGATGCGGAGCTGGCCTTAGAGGTGTGGGAACTGTGTCTTACAGGAGGCAACAAATACCCTGGGGGCGCCAGAAGCACAGGCTGGGGAAATCAAGAGAATCCCTTCATCAGTTCTCTCTGTGGATGGGGGGTGATAGTTTTTGTCTTTGTTAGGGACTCGCTGTTTGAAGGCTTGGGGTGTGAGGTGCTGATATTCCATATGTGATGTATCTCTGAAGATCCACCCCAACAGTATCATATGGAACAATCCGTATGCCATTTTCATTTGATGAATTTCTTTTTCATGAGCCCAGACTCTGGTAGTGCCATTTTGACATCCTCTGGCTGAGAACAATGATTGTCATATGTAAAATTGCAACATATTTAAAGTGAGACAAAAAAGGAGCACAGTTGCCAGTCTCATGTAATAAGGAGATTGACATCCTGACCGCTCTAGCTTTAAAAGATAGAAAACTTTTCTTCACACAGAGGGTGGTGAAGCTTTATGGACACACAGGACAGCACCACTATAAGTAGTATTTCCATTTTCCTACTTAGGACAGTACTCTGCTCACTTAACTGCACCCGTACCATAGTATGTATCAGCCAATAACTCTATCATCTCAATTTTACACGTTATGGTTTGTGATCAGAGCCTATGAGTAAGGACTAGACAAGGTTCAAACGTTGGCCGTTCTTTTTATTTCCCCTGCAATTGTGAAGACGTGCTGTGGTAGTGTATTTGACGACCATTGCCTCTGTATCACTTCTAAAACAGTGAACACATCTCTTTTTTTTTGTACATACAATGTGAGTCAGTGATTATGTTTACTGAATTCTCAGTGTGCTCTACGTTGCTTTGTCAGCTGCCTAAGAACACACAATTCTAACACCACATAATGGAGCTTTAATATGTTGTGTTCTCTCTACTTGTAGTGTAGGAATCCTTAATGTTCTGTGATCTTTCCACTCCAGTTTGTTAAACGTTTTTCATTTTCTTTTCAAATTTCAACTTTCAAATTATTTTGTATACAGAATATTCTTTATCTCTAGATAACACTGCTGTTCCTAAATACTTATTCTCATATATACATACATACTTTTATACACTTTCTTGTGCTATTTTTTTATATTTATATTTCATTCATAGTAGACATTATTTACTAAGCAACCTGAGAATAATCTCTTAGATTTATGAACTAAACTGTATGTAACCTTACTTTACAATATTATAGATTTCATTTTGAACATTGCTTTTGCGGTGCCAAATCTCCAAAGCGACAATCCTTTTCCAACGTTTAAGTGACTTGTAATTAATATTGATTACTACAGCATGATTTTTTTCTTTGTTATGTTAAATGATTTCTTCATCTCTATACATTCATGAAAAACAAACAAGTCCTTATTAGCTTTTTCATATCTTTATAGTTGGCTCATTGTCTTATTTTCTCCCATAACCTTGAAATGTTTATCACTTCTTAGTACTTGTGTAGCTTACCTGGTTGACTCTAAGAGTCTGCTACACTTCAAGCAATATTAATTAAAATGTTTCTGAATTTGGATCTCTGCCAGGCTGTTTGCTCCTGCTGGGAAATTACAAGGATTAGATTTCATGAAATGATCTCAGAGGAATTCTCTGTCTCTACCTCGTCCTTGTCTCGGAGAGCTAGATAAGTCATTTTGCATCCATTAAAGTAACCAAAATGTGATACCAGAAGGTTGAAGAATTCTGACCCTGCCTTGTATTTGGACTACTTAACCAAACGTGATTATCAGTTAAAAGATCCATATGAATCTGTGCACAATTATTGACTTGAATTATCACTAATCACTGTTTTTTAACAAAAAAAGAAATTATATTGTAGTCTATGGAATTTAATAACCTGAGATAAATTAACTCATGTCATGAGTATATACTTATGTAACGACGTTTTGTGATTCTCATATAACTCCCACTGCTGGTTACATGTTCCCATGTACTAAAAATACTTTGATTTGCATGGCACACACATTCAAAGCTGAATGCTCTTAATTGTGATATCTGGTTGATAATTGTATTTTGTTCTTAATTATTTTATTATATTCCAGTTATTTACTGTCAATTGGTTTAAGGTATGATAAATCCTCTATAGTGAATATAGGCATTACTTAACTACCGTATTTATCGGAGTATAACACGCACCTCATTTTAAGAAGGAAATTTCAGGAAAAAAAACTTAAATTTCAAATAAAGAACTTTTAAGCCCAATATGCCATTTAATATGCCAGGATATTGCCCCCAATATGCCATTTTAATATGCCAGGATATTGCCCCCAATATGCCATTTTAATATGCCAGGATATTGCCCCCAATATGCCAGGATATTGCCCCCAATATGCCATTTAATATGCCATGATATTGCCCCCAATATGCCATGTAATATGCCAGGATATTGCCCCTTAGTATGCCACCCTCCTCCCCCCCTTCCCCAGCCTCCAGTACTTACCTTGTTCCTGCTCCGTCTCCCGGTGCTTTGAAGGTGCGTGGCTGTGAGGGAAGCGTTGTGAGCTTCCCTCCAGCCGCGCGGAACAATAAAGTGTGTTTTAAAAAAACACACTTTATTGACCGCGTGGCTGGAGGGGAGCTCACAACGCTTCCCTCACAGCCACGCACCTTCAGAGCACCTGGGGACAGCAGGAACGAGGTAAGTTTTAGATTTTTTTTTTTCCCCCAGCCACTGATCGGCGTATAACACGCACCCATCATTTGCTCCCTATTTTCAGGGAGAAAAAGTGCGTGTTATACGCCGATAAATACGGTAACTACAAAACTACGACTGAGTTAAAAACATGCACATAGTGCCACAGTTGCATTCCCTATTGTTTGTTATGACACCTCTATGGTACACTGTCTTCTCAGTAGTGCCCCTGTCACATGGGATGGTTTGCAGGAGCAAAGAATGGTGTTGTTGCAGTTGTGCCTAAGTTGATTATTAAATTATTTTTTTTATCATGAATGCAGACCTTTTTTTTGTAGCTTGCATGACCAACAGGTGGAGGTGCTGACAGTGGAGCACACAATGAACATTTTGTTCGACTTCGCTATTTCTCTTAACTCTGTACAAAAGGTATAAAATGAGAAATTAAACTCCCTCCATGTCCTATATATTCAGTAGTGCTGTGTTATTGTTTTGTAACAAATGACCACAATCTCCATGTTTTTCCTGACAAATAATGGCTGCTTTTTTATTGAATCTATGCAAATCATGTTGGTTGTTTCTACATCATTAAAGAATAATGCATTGCCTGAGTTAAGTTCAGTCAATTTACTGTCAATGAAGACCATTTGGATAATGAAAACCTATTATAATGAGAAATGGAGAAATAAAATGAAAATCCATCATCATAAGAAATGGTAAAATCATGAGGTACAAATCTTATTATGAGAATGGTCCATGAGTTATCAGATCCATGCTGGGTTAACCTGGGAATGAAAGGCTTAGGAGGAAATCCAAACATTGTGTTTTAATGACGCCTAATAAAGAAGGTTAAGTGAGATAGTTTGGTGGACAGCGCTACTACACTGATTCTCGACCCCCAAAGATGGGTTGGGCAGAAGTTTGGAAGTATATTACGGGTTCATGCTCTATGTGTTTTGAGATTCAGCTTGTGTTATCCTAACACATTTCCCTGGTACTTATATATACTATATACATATATACTAGGGACATTTACTTAAAAAGCTAGGCTCTATAGTGGGATCTTCTACATAACCAACTGTAATCACCTTAACCCTCCACTCCGACAACTCATCTCACAGTCCCCCATTCTCATATTTGCTTTACGAATTTCTCTAAGGCCTTCTGAATCAAATTTTCTCAAACTGAGTAGGCTTATGGTAGGGTGAATATTTAAATTTCCAAGTCACTGCAGTTTAATATTTAGGGAAATTGTGAAATTCTCATTTGTCTTAGAACATTATTATAAGCGATGAACAAACCATTGTTTTTAGGGTCATTTATTGCACCTTTTCCAAATTATGGTAAATGGAAAGATTTACTTTTGGTGGAAAGTTGGGTCCAAGAGGGGGGGGTCTGAGTGATCCCCTGCTGTCTGCCCCTTCATTCTCCTGCATGGATTCTATCATAGCAGCAAATGTGACAGGGACAGTGGCCCCACTATGGGGATTAAAGCTCTCTGTGCTTTACTGTGACTGTCATTCACTGCTATAGCAATTAGTTACTATCGGTTTTATACCACTGGTGAACAGGCGGCACCTGAAAATGCAATTTTTGCATTTGTTTCTATTAATAAAGTACAGTAAAAGTTATTAACGTCACTTGAATCATGCCAGATTTTATCACCTGCACAACACAACATATACTGTATATAGCATCATATATTGTACATTTAGCAGAATATATCTCATTTTGGATGTGGGTCATGTAATATATCAACATACTATACCACGATAATTAAGGTCATATTTTATCTGAAGTAATTAATATCTGTATGTGTTAAATTATGGCCGAGCTGGTAGCTAGAGCTAGTAATGCTGTAACATATAATGAATGAGCGATATAGGGGCATAATGCCAACTTTCTAAGGGAAATCATTGTTTGCCAGTAAGCAATTTCCATTGAATTGGATATTATGAATACTAATTGTGTCTGCATAGCATATAATAACTATGTAAGTGAGGTAATAACACAATGTAGCATATCATGACTAAGTGAGGTAGCATTTGAGTGTAGAATAATATAACTGATATATAAATGTAATATATACCATACCCGTGAGGTAATATTAGATGTGCAGCATAACACAGTGGATAGTATAGGCTTCCTCAGGTAATTGCCAGAATCCACTGCTATTAATTAGTTACACATTAACTCTGAGTACTGTCATCTTAAGTAATAGCGTAACTTTTATTCCTGCATCAAATCTTGTATCAGTGGGTTTAGCCAGTGTCAGCTGCTTGCCAGTAGCTTTTTAAAGCGGATTCTCATGTTATTCTAATTCCTAATTACATTTTACAAAATTCAATTGTGAGATACAAAATTACCATTATAACAAAATAATCTTGCAGAGCACAGCAGTTTTAATACAATCAACAATACAGTCCATAAATGAAAGAAATCTTGTCATTCTTATTACTTTTGCATGCTCCATTTTTATAGAATATTACAGTATAAATTGAAAATTTCATATGATTTAATAAACCTCAAAAAGATATCGCAGTTTAGTAACCGCATCGTTATAACAAACAGTGATTCATGCTCATAAAACTCGCTGGCAGCAGTCTTTAATTCCACGGGAAAAAAAACAGAGGAAATTCTTGACAACACTGAAAACACAGCTTCAAGTATTGCATAATATATTTAATATGTTTCTGCCAATTTTATGTAGTACCATAAGGAGTGTGAGCGCATAATATAATCCATATAGCAGAGGAAAAGATTTCAACTTCTGTACTCAGACAGATGCTGCTTGTTTCATTATTTCTCTTTTACAAATCTGATCTAAATTGACAAATAGTAAAATGTGTCACCAGAGACAAAATGAAGGATATTGTATTTCAGAGACCCCTGTGTATACTGTTTACAAGGAGCCTGGAAATAGTCATTCAGTTTTATGTTAGAAGCGTATCTAGGGATATTGGTGGATTTATAGTGTGGAGTCCCTCCTCTGTTCTTCTTCCATATGTGGGCCACAAATAAAAACGTAAATAAAAAGTATTAATGAATATAAATACAAATATAAGCGTTTCAATTTTTAATAAAATATAATGGGCCACCCTATCCTGAAATATGTAGTAATTAATTAATATTAAATAATTATGCATTAATTCAATGATTTTCTTTTTTATATATGTATATATATATTTATATTGAAAATGTGTTTTTTGCTGAAATTCTCCTGGATTCACCCACATCCAATTGATGACAAAAATCAACCCCAACTTATCATCAAAGACAACCTGAAGGCAAGTACATGCACATTCATTGGAAGACACACAATCTCCCCAAGGGGACTCAATAAATCTGCACTATTGGGGCTATTCACTAAAAGGTGAATTGAGGAGAGAAGAGGGGGTGAGTAGAGGTGATATTTCATCTAACCAGTTCAGATGTAGATTGTGCAGGGATAAACCTGGTGAGTTCACCAGACATCTCTATACAATATATAACTCTAGATGACCTGGTGAATAATCCATCCTTCTGACCCATTCTAATTTGTTCATAATTCTTCATTTGTCATTTTGTTTATCTGAAAAATATGTTGGTGGGTTATAAATAAATGATCAACTCTCTGTAAATCTGGAGCAGCCTGTCTGTGAAACTTTTTTTTAAGGACAACTAAACTTTTATTCACTTGTGCCCCTAATATGGAAGAACATGAGAAATTCACAAGTGTGAAATTCACTACATTTGATAGTAACTTCCATCTTATACTCCGGCAGCTGCCATAATTCTGGGGGAAACTAGTGCATAGAGAGACACTAGTTTTTACATGGGATTATAACTAGGTCCCCTCTGTTGATCCCCTTTGAAAGTGAGAGTGCCCCTAGAACGGACAGACCCTGAACAGACATGCTGGGCGAGCCCTCACTCTGATTGGCTATGCACACAATGTCAGCTTGCGCCAGCCTCTTCACCAGCTCTGGCTCAGCCCTGAGCCGTCCCTTTTATGTTTCAAGCTGGTAACCAAACGTTGTTCTTCAAAGTTGACAGCCGTCTGGACATCTGAACATTAAGAGCCTTTCTTTGACATATAAATCTGCAGTCCTATCTTCCTACTTACTAGTTGTTTAGCTATTTCCAAATGTAAACATCTTCCATTTGTTTTTACGGATTTATTTTATAGTAATGTTGACCACAATGAAACATTTTCCCTCTTATACCGTATTTGCTCGATTATAAGATGACCCTGATTATAAGACGACCCCCCAAACTGTGGATATTCCTTTAGGAAAAAAACTAAAGGCCTGAATATAAGACTACCCTATAGGAAAAAAGTTCAACTTGTATATATTAACATGTAAATTGCTTTTTTAATAAAAAAAGTATATAAAAAAATGCATTTATTGTTTTTATTTCCTTTTATGTGCAAATGCTGCCTCTCTCTCCCCCCCCCCCCTTAGTGTTGTCTCTCTCTCTCTCTCTCTCTCTCTCTCCATTTGACGCTCCCCTTGTCTCTCTCTCCCCCCTGTGCCCCCCTCCCTCCCCTTGTCTCTCTCTTCCCCCTTCCCTCCCCTTGTCTCTCTCTTCCCCCCTTCCCTCCCCTTGTCTCTCTCTTCCCCTCTTCCCTTCCCTTGTCTCTGTGTCTTCCCCCCTTCCCCCCCCTTGTCACTGTGTCTTCCCCCTTCCCTCCCCTTGTCTCTGTCTCTGCCCCCCCTCCCTGCCCTTGTTGCTCTGGTCCCCCTCCCTGCCCTTGTTGCTCTGGTCCCCCCTCACTCCCTTCCTCCACCCCCCTCACCTTGTTCTCTTTCCCTGGTGGCTAGTGGGGGCAGCCGGGGGATGTCTGCACGATACATGCAGACATCCTCCATGCTGCCCGACACCTCCGTATATTATGACGGACAGCTGGTCCGTCATAATAGACGGAAGTGTCGGGCAGCATGGAGGATGTCTGCACGTATCGTGCAGACATCCCCCGGCTGCCCGATTCTCCCTTGTGGCTAGTGGGGCAGCAGAGGATGTCTGCGCGATGAGCGCAGACCTCCCCTGCTGCCGCCCGGCACGACCGCCGGGACTTTTATAACGAAGATGAAAGTACCCGGCTTCATCATAGAAGTCCCGGCGGTCGTGCCGGGCTCATCGCGCAGACATCCCCTGCTGTTAGAGAGGGGGATCCAGGTCCCCTGCAGCTCTGCTGGGGACCTGGATCCATGTCTTATAGTCTGACCTCAATTTGAGGTCAGATTAATAGACGACCTCGATTATAAGACGAGGGGTAGTTTTCAGATTTTTTTTTCTGAAAAAAACCTTGTCTTATAATCGAGCAAATACGGTACATTACTTAACCAAGTAAGTGACATTTTGTGTACACTCTTACACTAGCGATACACTAGCTTACACTAGGCATAGAATTTGATTACTCTATGTTTTCTACACACAATGTTTTAGATCTTACAAGTGTACTTTGGCCAGTTTCAGCATCCATCCAGGACAGATGTTGACATATAAAGAGAATCGCCAGATTAGAAAACTTCTGCCAACATATTTCCCCAGTTCGTTATATTTATATGTATCTATGAGTCTAGTTATAAAAGAGTATGGCAGTGTTATGTATACTGCTTTTATTTTAGAAATATCCAGATCCAGCATTCCTTTTTCTGTATGGAACCTTACTTATCAGCAACAATTATCTGTAAATGTCCTGGTTATTACCCTCTGTCACAGTGATGTATTAAACTACTCTTGGGAGCAATTTAAGGCACTACCAAGCTGTTTGGGCACAAAGATGGCACTGCCAAGCTGTTTGGGCACAAAGACGGCTCTAACAAGTTTTTTGGGCACAAAGATGGCAAATGACTGCAAGTTTTATTGGCAAACTGAATTACATTAGTTTGTGTGCTTTATTGACAAACTGAATTCAATGTTAGCTTTAATTATCATGATATAATTTATTGGATGTGGGCGTATTTTTGATGGGCATGTTTTTGGTGGCTGCGTTTTATTTAGGGGCAGTATTTTCATCCATAAAGCACATGGAAGGTCACAATTGGACTCTTAGAGCATAGCTCATATTACCGGTAATCAAAAGGCTATATAGGTTTATTCTGTGAAAAAAATAATAAAACAAAAAAATGCGCTTCATACTTTGACCAAATACTACTGATAATAATAAACAATATTATGTTAATTCTACACATTTTAATATAAATTTTTTTAATCCTTTTAGTGTGTATATATAAACTTTTGTTCGGTATCTTTATTTAGTCACTGCAGTAGGATGTTCACAGAACAAACAACCATTAGGTTACTAATGCATTTATAATGTGCCCAAAATAATATACGTTGTTGTCATCTTAATACAGCTACCTGGAAGTGACAGGATAAACTGTCAGGAGTGATTTTTCACTGCCGTGTGCATCATAATCTGTTTCTTACTAACACGGACGTCTAAGAGGCAGCAATAGAATTAATTATACTTCATTTTGCTGTCTTTAACAGTATTGACCAAATTTAAGAACAAATGAGAAGCGCTTTATCAAGCTTGAAGAAAATAATCCATCAGAGGCACAATTTAAATTCTCTGCAGTTCTCTTATTAATCAAAGTAACACTCACTATCCTATCTCCACTTCCCATTAACAGTCATTAAGTATTGCTGCTGATTGAAGCAATTTCTTTAGGGATCTCAACCTCATCTTTAAGAGAACCTTCTTCGGAAGAAAAACAATATCATATTAGAGAAGAGACATAAAGTGAGACACAGGGTTCTTCAATCATAGTCTGACCTTGACACGGTTTCTACAACACTAGTTTGCCAACTCAGTGGCTAATATGTTTAGAACTTCATCCTGAGTACTCTTACGGAATCAGCCTCCACGCAAACACTGCCAAGGAACTAAAGTTTGCCCATGTGGAACTTTCCTAAAATCAGCAGCTCTACAGTTACACTCAGAAGCACACAGAGGGAAAGATGACAGTTTAATTATACTTTGCAATGACAGCTCCACAACTGTATCGAGCTTCACATCTGGATGCACTGACATGAACAGTGTCATAAGAAGTAATCATCACTTCACATGTATAAAGCTGTCTGCCACTAAATGTACATGCCTTAAAATAATTTACATCAGTCTATATTGCATGGGACCATTTAAGGCAATTAATTGCTCAGTGATATGGTTTGCATGGGCCAGAAAAAAGGTATTTTCTGCATCTTAAATGATGGGTAATTATTAAAGTCACTTTGTACATACATTATTTTTGTGAAATTATAAACATCAATTTTAAATTCTGTAGACTTAGGTATGAAAAACACCTTGTAAATTTCATAGCCCTAATTCATTGGCAATCCATGACATTATGTAACATCATATGTACTTCAAAACTATGGGGGTCATGTATAAATGCAGTGCAAACCCCAAATAATGTTGCTATTAGCATATGTGCCAGTGCAGCCAATGAATAGACAATCAGGTGCTGAAAAGTCAGGGGACCAGTGTTTGGTGGGGGGCCTTTTCCCACACTGCAAAGTGTCGAGCTTTATGAAAAGGCACAATCACTGTTGTACACCTCAAACAGCGATTGCACCTTTTAATTCCTCTCCCGACACTTTGCAGTATGGGAGTTTTTATTCATGACTCCCAATATATCCATTGTAATATTACATATTTTGTTTCATTCGTCACTATATGTGTATAGTATATAGCCTTTGGTTCTGGTAATAAAGAGAAACCCATTTTATATTGTAAGCTTGTGAGCAGGGCTCTCTGTCTCATGTATCAGTTTATTTTTGTTTGTCTAACTTAGTACCTAGTTCCCCCTCTATGCTCTGTACCTGGTGCTATTGAAATTGTTGACACTATATAAATAAATGTCAATGTAATGT
The DNA here is from genome assembly GCA_036172795.1 of Pelodytes ibericus. Taxonomy (NCBI): domain Eukaryota; kingdom Metazoa; phylum Chordata; class Amphibia; order Anura; family Pelodytidae; genus Pelodytes; species Pelodytes ibericus. Next base: position 184,178,128 of record CM069859.1, on the reverse strand, counting down.
AATGTAAAAGACTGACATGTAACACAGACAACACTATACTCAGAAAAAGATATAGAGAGAAAATCCTTCTTCAAACACGGCATTTGGGCCATCTAACCTGCCTAAGTTTGGAAAAAAAAATCTGAATTGTTATTAGAGCCTGGTCTTATCATATATATACGACAGTCTTCCGCCAATCCCATGCATGCTTAAACTCTGAAATTTTATTAACCTCTACCACTTCTGCTCTAAGGCTATTCCATGCATCCACCATCCTCTTAGTAAAGTAATACTACTGATATTATTTTAAGCTCTTACTCTTCTAATTTAAGACTGTCCTGTTATAGTGGTAGTTTTCTTTTTTTAAATATACATACATGTTGATGACATGTATGGATTGTCACAAAGTGAATGTTGAGAGCCATGGTGACTGGGCATCTTGGAGGGCCCATGGGGCCAGAAGACTCCCTGCTGACTATGCACCATCTATGGGTAAAGAACCACCCCATCCCGAAGGAGCTATGTGGCATGGAAGCCTACCTGCCCTAAGCTCCACTGGCACTGGAAGGGGTTATAGCATTCTCAAAGGACATATCACTGCCAAACTTGTTCCTCGTTGTTACCTGTCCCCTGGATTTATTATGGACTCGCTCTATTGGGTCTCATGTTATTCCCTGTTCCCAAAGCCCCAAGAGTCTGTCACTACCCAGGGCCTTTGCCCTGTATAGAGGCACCCAGACAGAGCTTTCCAAGTAGTGTGTGAAATGTTATTATATGTTATTGATTAGATAAGTACATATTTCATTGTACACCTTTTCACTGTGCTTATTGTCTCTTGTAGTCTGTATCTAAAGGTGACATGGTTAATTAGATTATGTCTTACTGTATTTAAATTACCTGTTTAAATAAGGTCTACTATTATTTGAGGCTTACCATATTATAATTAGTTCCACGTGCCTCTGCCCTAGTTGACTTCATGTTTGCGTGTATATAAGTCTGTGCTGTTTTCACAAATAAAGTTGTTGTTCATTCTTACCTAACTGCTAGTGGTCCTGTCTGCTATTTGGGTACAAAGAGCAAGGTTCCAGAAAGACTTGCTGGGTGGATACTGAATTTTAATCAGGGGCTAAGGAGGTGATTTTGTACAACAGACAGAGGTGCTACTGGCCTTGGGCAGCTGTTCCGTTACATGTATTTACATGTTTCTATCACATTTCCTCTGTCTTGTCTTTTTTCCAAGCTATACATGTTATGATGCGACACATCTGACCCAAGCTGTCCACCCCCAGATAGAATTATACTAACAAAGAGGACTCAACAAGGTACTTGATTTGTATTGTTTTAATTAGGGCATAACTTAAATATTAGATCATTTTGTCTACAATTGTCCTTTAAGACAAATAATAGTTTTAAAAAATCCATGTCCGTGACACAACATAGACATGAAAGGAGAAGTTACCGCACTTCATTTGTGTTTTAGCTTCTGGCCTTTCATACTTTTATACATCAGTAAAAAAATAATTTTTGCAATATTTATCAAACGTAACCAAATCTACATGTGAGACAAACAGCTGGCTGACCTTTAAAAGGTACATCGGATGCCTGCCTGCCACCCTAAGTACCACAAATGTTTTTAAACATCCCATGCGTTACATTTGAGCTCTGCAAGCATGCCTAAAGCATTGTTTCCCACTGCCTTTTTATTGAGCAACTGTGCGAGAACATAGCTCCTAAGTGGAAACTGTAAAGTCAATCTTAAGCAAGCTTAATCAACTGGCATAGAATCTAGCTCCCCAATTAATATGAACACTATATGTGTGAAGGAATATATTTAATGAAAAGTAGCATGAGATGAATATTTGTGGAGCTCTTCTGTATTTTCAACAACATCGTATCTCACAAGTTGTAACAACGCAGGAACTTAACGCAGCATCCATGTTTTTTTCAGAAGTGGGCCACATAATCAGAAGTGCATGAATGTTTTATTTATTTACAGTAATGGTGAAAAATAGCTATTTAGCTGTAGAGAATTTTGCTTATTTAGCAGTAATGCCAAAGCAGTTCAAAACAAGTTTGAATTAACTTTATCCAAACAAAAGTATACACTCATAGGGATAATGAGAATATGGGCAGTAAATTCAGGGGGAACTTGCTGTCAAACAGGCCGCATATGGCCCACCGGCCGCATGTTCGACACCACTGACATAAAATGGAAAACTTATAAGAATTTGTAGGAAAAGGATGTATTTGACCTACTTGAGAGAAAGAACACTTAACTTCCTACAAACTGCTAGGCTGACGGCTGGATCAATGCTTCACCTACACTGGTTAGAATACTTGAAAGAGAAAGGGTCTACAGTATGTCCTATTAGCGTGACAAATGTACAACAATGTTAAAAAAAAAAATACAGAATACAAATAGCTGAATAAAACACAGCAGTAAATTAGATGCACTACCTATTCCTTTTTCAAGGGTAAGCTTAGAGTATCTGGTTTTTTTTTTATACCAGCGTAGTTTTTTTCTAAATAGTGTGTGTATACACAAATAAATAATGTGTTGTTGTTGTCATTGTCTTATAACAATACAAATATAATAATATAGGGTGTTCTGAATTTTATTTTACATGATATAGATTATATCAATAAAATAATTCAGAACGTCCTGTGTTATAGAGACTCCATGCTAGCATTGATAAAAAAAAAATTAAAAAATGCTGACTTTAGATGGTCATTGAGTAGCAGCATAATTTATTTTTGAAGAGGTTGAAATTCAAATTTCACCAAAGTTCAAACTCTATGTTGATGCACATATTCCTGGGTTAACATGGGAGCTCCCAGGCATTTCATACACATACATGATCTACAGCAAAATGGACAAGACACCTCTAGACCCTGTTGGAGTATAATGAAGGGGTTGAGTGGTTTACTAATAATGAATATTAGTATTCTGATCCATCTATCTCAAACACGTTGTAAAGGGATGGAATAGGGTCCAGTGATTGTCACTGGTTAATGGCCATCACTGCTCCTTTACACTCTGGATCAGTGGTTCTCAACCTGTTTAACCTCGGGATCCACATGTGTCCTTGGTCATTAAGTCATTTAATCCACAAATCAATTTGTACAATATTCCATAATGTACACATGCGCTGTACAAAACACGAAACAAACAAAAAATATGGCCTCTTCACAAAATGAATAGTGCAGTAATAACAGTGCAAGAGAAAATTAAAGTAAAATTTAGCAAAAACCAAATAAAATAGAAAGCCATTGAAACAAATGAGACTAATTAGAAATACTAGGAACACTGGGGATGCTTTTTGCTCCTGATAAGTCTAGGGTGATGGTAGAAAAAGCATATCTAAGGATGTGCTCAAAGTCCATTCTGAGAAGCCACGCTCACAAAAATAGGTACATTACACACTCACTTCTGTGTATCTGACACATCAAGCCCAAACTTCACTTGACAAATCTAAGCAAATTTTGAAATTGGAATCTTAAAGTAAATGGTGAAGCCTCTGCTGTTTCCTAATCCTAGGGGCATTACTGGAAGAGATATCAGGGGCAACATCGAAACAACACACTCCTTGGTGAGCTTCTCAGCTTCAGAAACACATGTCTGCCACCTACTCCCCACCATCTGGCAACACAAGTTGAGAAACACTGCTCTGGATGACTGCAGATGTGGAAAAGGGCATGAGATTTTCACACTGGAGAAACCCACATTCCTTTTTTCATATATATTCCATAGAAAGGATTGGCCAGCATCACCCATTTAGTGCTAGTGAGTTAAGCAATATATTGATGGTTGCTAAAAGGTTAAAATGCATTTAATTATGTGCTGTGAATGGAATAATGCTTTCCAATTGAACCTTTCAAGACTCAGGGCTATGCTGATTTAACAGAGAGCAATTAATCAAAGTGCAATAGTAAGTGACTAGACTCCAACAGAAATAGCCCAGGAATATGAACTGCTGGTTTGACCAGGGTTGGTCCTTACAGTCTAATTATGGCCATTCTGAGATGATCTGCCAAAATTTTAATAAGACATGGAAGTAAATGACATAGTGAAATAAGAACCAGCTTAGAAACCTGGAGGCTCTGCTCAATAAAGAGACAATTGCTGGAAATTGAGATGGGCATTTCAAACTGCATTCAGCTGCATTGGGGATGTCTCTCAACTCAACTTTATTGAGTGGACCCTTATGTTTAATGAAGAACAGAGGCACTAAATCAGTTTTCAAGCGCCACAGTCTCTCTGAATATACTAGTATATTTGTGTATCATTGAGCAATGTGTTATGTTTTATCGTAAATAGCTAATGAGTACACGGCCCTCAAAAAGATGAAGCTGGACAGCTCTGGCCTAGGGGCTCCATTTAGCACCTTGCTCTTTTGTAGCAATGCTTATGCAACCTTTTTTTCCTTTTTGGTTTGTAGTTTCATACTTTGTAATTTAACACCATGAATACTGTATATTTGTCACTTGACAGTTATTCTTTTTGCTGACTGGTTCACATTGTGATCACAGAATAGGTGTTGCTCTGTATATTTAGTATTGTGTGATATTCTATTTTTTATAGTGTTGTTTAATAAAGATTTTGTTATATATATATAATACTGATTCCCCCTGTCTCTATTATTAGCCCTGGCCTAGGGAACAGTCTTCTAAATTTTACTGCTAGACTTGCAATTTAGCCAATGCAAAATTGGTTTCTGTTTATTGGTTTAGCTACTTATCCGCATACTAAATATCACATTAGCGCTGCCTCTGCTCCCAACGCATTTAATTTATTTGCCAAATCATCATATTACTTGATTAGTGAAAATGATTTGAGCCATTTAAAATAATTGCTTCATAGAAACAAACACTAAAGTGGTCGAAGAGCCTGGTGTATTTTCAAGAATATATTGTCTTCAATAAATAACTTACTATGAGGTCATTAATAAGACAATAACCATATTCCGTGTGTCTGAATCTCTTCCCATTTTAATTGCCCTGCTATGAAGTTCTACAATGGCTAAGACTCAGAAGTTAAAGGATGTGTCCGTATCATTTCTTCAGATTATTTTCACTTAGCACACTGTGCAGATGGGATCATTGTCATGACCTTTTTCAAATGTAAAACAGCTAATCAATACCCTTCCTGAAATAAGAATGCAAGTGCAGAACTTAGCACTCTGTAATGTTCAGTATTCCTGTATAAGAAGACAGATAAAACCTAATTATTGTCAATCAAACATGGAAAAGGAAATAAATACTGGTGGAGATGTGAATTGGAAACAAAATTTGGTGTGCACATCATACTCCAAAACAAACCGATGTTTGAACAAAGTGTTGTGCTTTATTGCAAATAAAAATCAGTCCAACCAAACAGTGCAGACAAAGGAAAGGGTGGTCACCTATGACCTATGATTAAGCGTGGAATACGCGAAACGCGTTAGGTGGGGTCTGCTGACCACCCTTTCCTTTGTCTGCACTGTTTGGTTGGACTGATTTTTATTTGCATTAAAGCACAACACTTTTTTCAAACATCGGTTTGTTTTGGAGTATGATGTGCACACCGAATTTTGTTTCCTGTGCTGTCCTCGTCTGATCGACGTGGTGGAGCACCTATCCCCAAATTTACAGCAGGTAGAGCCGACTTCAGCGTTGTTTGCATAAGAGTGGAGATGTAAATGGCAAAGTCCAGTGAACAGGGGAAGGCCGGCAAAGTAGGGAAGAGGGGCAATTGCCCCCTTTGGCTGCCCTCTGCTCTAGTGAGCTGGATCTGCACCACTTTTCACTTCTAAATGCCTCAGTGCCTAGGTGTTCAATTGCAGCTGCTGCAGAACTACGAATCCCATAATTCCCCTCCGACTTTCTATAATGGAAGGGAATTATCGCAGATAAGTAGTACAAAAATAGCTGGAGGGCCACGGTTTGACGCCTATGTCTTAGTATGTAGCACTTTCACTCTAACTGTTTTGTCTGTCACTCTCTGTACCTTATCTGTCACTATATCTGTCCTGCCTGTATTTATGTGTCTTTGTCTGGTCATAATGGGTGGGCTGAAATAGCAAAATGGTCTACTAAATAGTTTTTGCCCCCGAGACCAAAAGTTGCCAGCCCTCCCCTGCCAATAAATGTGTACAAGTGAATATATGATATACGTGTACCAGATGAGGCAAATTGTGAAAGGTTTTTTCTTTCTATACAAGAGGCCCACTACCTTATTTGAGAGTCAAATCTCATTAATTGGAACTGTCACTTACTTTCTCTACAGTTAAAACTTGTGTGACACATGATGTACAGAACACTGACACAGTTTGATGAGGTCATCAGAATGTTGACTTGGAAGACAGATTTGAAGGCATAGAGAAAATCTAATGAAATAAGTGGAATTCAGGCAAGATATTCCAAATATTTATATTTAAATATGTTCTTTTTGTATGTTTTTTTTTGTGATATAATACTTTCTATAAGTGAACATAATAATAATAATGATTATTTTCCTCAAGATCTTTAAGTGTGCAAACACAAGCTTTACTAAAAAATGATATTCCATATTATCTGGTCTAGGGTTTTATTAAATGCCAACTGCAAGCAAAAATTGTACTTCCCACTTGTTTTGTAAATTGTACCCTAAGGAGCTATCCCTTTAAATCACACTTTCTGAATTGCTAGCATTTCCTTGCTCTAAACCTGAATAGATTTCAGTTTAACTCCACCTACTGCTGATTCCATGCATACATATGCCGTGCTACTTTTTAAGGGAAACATCTAACTTTTATATGCTGCTTTGCCTGATTAACAATCAACATGTAAGATGGGGATAGTTAATTAATCAAGGTACTTCCTATGTGAACCCTGGTTCACCCTCAACACACATGCATTCGACAGTCTATATGCATCCTATGTGCAATAATCGCACAATATTAAGATATATGAGAGCACAGTCATTTAAAAGGATACTGGTGCAAAATCATTAATTTAAAAAGTGCTGTGGCTTGTAACAATATTCTCAAGATCCGCCATGGAAGTCTGGTTCATGCTCGGGCCCATGACATGTGACATCTAGAAACACAATGTACAACTTTCCAGCACACAGACTAACTGAAAAGAACTCCATCAAATAAGCATTGTTTATACTGTGATTGAAGAGTATAAACAATTAATTTTTTATTTTATTTTTCATTGTGTTCCAGAATTGCAACCTCATACTTAGTTACATAGTAGTTTAGGTTGAAAAAAGACTTGCATCCATCAAGTTCAACCCTTTTTCTATCCCATGTTTACTGTTGTTGATCCAAAAGAAGGCAAATAAAAACCCCTTCAGCAATTTAGAATTCTGTTTTCAGTGGCGAAAAAAATTCTACTTGACTTCCAATGGCAAACAGATTTCTCCTTGGATCAACAAGCACTAAATAAATATTAATGCCTATACTAAAATGCATAGACCTCTATGCTAGGGCTCATTAAAAAAAAGTATCCAGGCCACTTTTAAAGGCATCTAACGTATTAGCTAGAACCACTTCTTCAGGCAGTGAATTCCATATCTTAATTGTGCTTACTGTAAAAAATCCCTTCTGCTGCCTTGGACTAAATCTCCTTTCTTCAAGTCTTAGCGGGTTACCTCTTGTCCTTTGTAATGTTCTGTTATTGAACAGGTCTTTAGAAAGCCCTTTGTATTGGCCCTGTACATATTTAAATAACATTATCATATCACATCTAAGCCATTGTTTCTCTAGCGTGTACAGATTTAACTTTTCCAGCCTTCCAGAATTGACTTTTCCAGCCTTCCAGAATTGAACCGCATATTCAAGATGAGGTCTTACCATGGACCTATAAAGAGGCAGAATAATTTCTTCCTCCTGTGAGTCAATACCCCCCAATATCTTATTGGCCTTTGCAGCTGCCAGCTGACACTGTGAACTACTGATAAGTATTTTGTCTACAACTACTCCCAAATCTTTTCCATTGGTAGATTTCCCCAAGGAAACACCATTTAAACCATATGTTGCATTTTTATTATTGTACCCAAAATGCATAATTTTTGTCTACATTGAATTGCATTTGCCATTTATCTGGCCAATTACCGAATTTGTCCAAATCATTTTGCAGCGAAGATACATCTAGTTCAGACTGTATTACCCTACTTAATGTTGTGTTATCGGCAAACACCGAGACATGGCTCCCTATGCCCTCTGGGAGATCATTAATAAACACATTTAAAAGTAGAGGACTTAGAACAGACCCCTGAGGTACTTAACTTATCACATGTGTCCAGTTTTAGAACTTCCCATTTACCACCACCCTTTGCATTCTGTCTTTCAACCAATTGCCAATCCACAAACAAACCCCTGGCCTTAAGCCTATTTCAGTCAATTTGTACAGTAACATTTTATGTGGAACCGTATTAATTGCCTTAGCAAAGTCTAAATATATCACATCCAATGCAGCACCCATATCTATATTTTTAATCACCTCCTCATAGAATGTAATAAAGTTAATTTGACAAAATCTGTCTTTCACAAAGCTATGTTGGCTCCTGCTAATGGGATTCCTGTTCAATATGAAATCTTGAATATATTCCCTTACCAACCATTCAAACAGTTTCCCCACCACAGATGTCACGCTTACAAGTCTCTAACTGTCCGGCTGGGATTTTGATCCCTTTTTAAATATGGGCAACACATCAGCTTTACGCCAATCTGTGGGCACCATGCCTGATATAAAAGAATCCATGAAAATCAAAAATAATGGTTTGGTCAGGACCTGGCTTAGCTCTTCAAGTACCCGTGGCTGTATCTTTTTGTGTTTATTTTAACTCTTATGTCTCTTGTTTAACACATCACCTGTGGCTTGATATGCAAATTCTCTACTTTCAATAGGAAATGTGCAATATATATATTGCACTTTTGAATGATTGAGTTTAGATTTTTTGCCTGTGCGTAAGATAGAAGACTTGGGACGATGAAGGAGATCACATTTTCCCCACTGGGAAAAGGCGCCATGGAGCAGTGAATAACTTTGATATGTACCTATCCAAAGGTGTACATAGAGCATAAATAGTGTAAACTCTACTTCTATAGGGTCCTGTGTAAGTGAGAGGCGTGTGAAGAGGATTAGAGCATGCATGAGTAAAGGAGCTTATTGGAATGGTGGAACATGACTTGTTAAAAAGTCATACCTGTTGCAAGTTCAGTTGAGGATGAATGGAGGTCGCTTGGGAAAGAAGCCTCCTGTGTAATGGACCACTTGTATAACCAATACCTAACAGCAAGGAATACATCTCGAAATGGGTTCAATGCTGTGTTTTTCCTAAACTGAAGATGCCACCTCTATTGCACCTGATTATCCACTGATGGCGCCACTTTGGTCTCAGTGATGATGTTATGATGCTAATTTTAACACATTGCCAGTGTAGTCTAAATTGTGGTTTGGAGCGTTCTTTTCTTTGTGGAGAACTTGAGGTGATGTGACGAGATCTTACCTACACTTATAATTTTTCACAAAATTACAAATTTCAGAAGAATTCTGTTTAATCCATTACACTTTGCATGTCTTATGTGATAAAATGAGGCTCAAAGGGATTTAGAGCACCATATGATACATGAATCACTGCGTAAGATACAAACCCCACATTTGTCGTGAATTTAGCAATGTAAGCCACTATTCCATGTATAAAATATGTTCCTATACCACTGAATACTAAATTTAGCCCCAATCTCACCCAGGAACTGGTTAACACAGACAGATTTGTTACCCAGAAAGTAAACACTTAATTTGTATTTTTTATGAATGCAACACATTAGCGGGGGGATTGTACTGACTGCTGGGCCTGACTTAGGTAACTGGTTTCCATTTGGTTATAGTAATCCATTTCTGTAACGCTGTGTGTTAGTTGCTCCCCAAGAGTCCTCCTTGTATTACTGAAAAAAATGACAGGAATAATGACCATCTACCTATGTCGGTAATAAAATGTAGAGCATGGATTATTACAGTTGTAAGTATCAAAGATTTATTTCGTGACTGCAGGTGATGATGAATATCTTAGCACCAGTAATGTCTGGAGGAAACCTCTCTTCTCCTCTGAGCTGTCACAAGGAGACTATTTATAGGGCACTGAGTGCTGCTGGTTGTTAGTATAAAGAGACAACGTGACCAGGAAAGCTCTGATATGGAATCATAGCAAAGGGTTTCCTATCATCAAAGATCTTCTTGTAGAATGCATTTGATTCTCTCTTTATTTATTTCCCCCAAAAGACAGGGGGCAGCTGTTTAACATCAAACCATGAATCCCATAACCGGTGTTTTGGTGACAGCACAAACCCAACAGAACGAGCCCTTTGCCTTTACTCTGAATAAATGCTGCAATTTACTGCTGATTTACAGAAGAGGGTCAGGTCATTAGAAACTTGGCAATGTTCTATACAGCTGGAAAACAATATGCATGATAAGCTAAATTCCAATACCTTCTTGCACTAATTAAATGGGTTCCCACCAGAACAAAATCACAAATTACGATACAAGCTATTCTGCATCCCTAGGCATTTTTTTTTTTTGTTAAAGTCACTATGCTAAGCATACATTTCCTTTCTATGTGCTCTGTTTAAAAATAAATAATCTTGCTGGCTAAAGTTGTAATCCATGATTCTGTACAGTTTACTCCTTCATACGATTATTCTTTCTGGTGTGATCTGACCTAGATAAGCAGGTGTGAAAGACAATTTTTTTTTCCCATTTTATTCTTCTGAAAAAAAAACCCCCCAAAAAAACGGATAAACATATATGTAAATAACATGTTAATTTTAGCAAATTTATAATAAACATATGTGTTATTTTTAGAATTAACTCCTTAGTGACTGAACTTCTAGAACAGTTTTGGTCATTCTGCACAATTGTTTTCATTATATAATTTACTATAAAAATATCATAAAATATGATGAAAGAATTGAAAAAAAAAACAAATACTTTTTCTAGTTTTTTACATGAAAAATATTTTACACATCTACAAACGCAAAAAAAACCCCCTGCTGAATAGATCCTTATATTTGTTTATAAATAGACCATGTTTACTTGATTTCTATTGATTTCTGCATTCTGCATGTTGTAGGACAATAACAGAAAATAGTGTATTGCTTTTTCCTAACCATTTCACCTACAGAGACCTTATGAACCCAACCCTGTCCCCAACCCTAACCTCAATGTAACTCTAACCCTAACCCTAGATCTTACAGGCTTTTTTCCTGGTGCAATGTTGCTGACTATTTATTGGTGTTGATCACTTCCGAAGCTCTTTCCAAGTACAGAGCACCACCATACTGAAACAGCAGGCTTCCGCTCAATACGGCACCTACAATTGCTCTGCGGAGCAATCGCAATGGGGCAAATTTTGCTGATGCTAAATTCCTCAATGTGGAGGCCTTATAGCAACACCTATGGGCATCCACAGGATATTTATTTTTTTTTGGGTGGGGGGCAAAATATCAAAACAACAATTTATTGAAGAGAATATGTGACAAATCCAATAGTCAAAGTGATATCATGAGGAGGCCGAAGTCAACTTCTGACAGCTCAACACATTTCGTTCTATTAGCACAAAATATCCTACCCAGTACCCTCAATATCTCCTACCTCCTCCCCATTGATTACCTTTGTTGGTTCAGGAGAGGGGTTGAATATTATTGAAGATGCAGTTAACAAATGTTAGTGTTTGTACTGTAACCCCTTTCCCCCCTCAACCTCACACAGCTCCATCCACAATTAGCAACCAGGAATGTTACTTGCTCAACATCATTGGATTTGCAGTCAACAAAAGTGTTGTTGTGTAGTGCAGCTCTGTGATGTACAGCAAATCTTGGGAAGTATTACAAATAGGGCATTTAGAGGCAATAATAAGGGACATAAGGTCTGGTTCCAAAAAAAGGCACCTGGTAGTTATGCAGCAGGGGGTGCAACTCATTGGAGGGGTGCCACTGGCTGGGGTGCCCAGGGTCTAATAGAGTCTATTAGACCCTGGGCACCCCTCCAATGCTGCACAGTGAACATGGAGGTTCAACCCAGCGCAGTGCCTGTAGCGGTAACCGCAACTCCATCAGAAGATCCACTCATGCATCAGAATTTTCCCCAACTCTGCACACATAGCCCGCCCTAATCCCTCCCTTTGCAGCCCTGCCCATCACATTAAGGGAGGGAAGAAAGAAGCGGAAGAAGTCCGGCAGCAAGGTAAAAAAAAAAAGTGTCTGTGTGTGTGTAAGTCTCTGTAAGTGTGTATGTGTGTGTGTAAGTCTGTGTAAATGTGTGTAAGTTTTAGTCTGTGTGTGTAAGTGTGACTATGTGTGTAAGTGTGTGTGTGTGTGTGTGTGTCAGCATGACTGTGTGTGTAAGTGTGATTCAGATTGACTGTGTGAGTTTGTATGTGTGTGTGTAAGTGTGAGTCAAAGTGACTGTGTGTTAGTGTGACTATATGCGTGATATTGTTACTATGTGTGTTTAAGTGTGACTCTTTGTGTGTGTGTGTGTGTGTGTGTGTGTGTGTGTGTGTGTGTAAGTGTGAGTCTGTGTGTGTAAGTGTGACTCACACTTACACACACATACTTATACTTATATGCACATGGTGGGCATTGCCAAATACAGGGTCAGCCACGGGTGCCAAATTCTGTAGGTACGCCCCTGAGTTAGAGTAAATAGGAGAGAGACAAATAAGCTGGCCAATAGGTTATGTTATCAAACCACTCTGACATGGGGGTCGGGGGGTAAAAATTAAATTAAAGATTTTTTCTCCAATTCCCTGTCTGACATGTGTTTTTCATGATCTTTATATCTAGTTAACCTAACCTATGCAGCCTACGGCTTCTCCCTCCCTTGCTGCAGGTCCAATTTCCAGGAACTCTCTTGCTCCCCCTGTGGACGCCCATGTGCGTGCAGCCTCCTTTCCTTTCTGTGTCTGTCAAGTGATCTACATTATGAACTCACAAGGATTTGGCACAGTTACCATGACACAGCACGCCAGGAGCTTACTAAACATTTTAATGTAAATGGTCTGTGAAAAGGAGACTCCAGGATATAAATAAAAAGATAGATCTGTTTCATTTTATCCCATTAAACCGTTGCAGCACCCATCTAAGACATTTATTGGATGCTCATCATATTTAAAGTCAACCCAATAAAAGGCACAGCCAGTTTGAAACAACTGTCTCCCCTCCAGGATCAAGGAATGTCAATCTTCTCTGAACTTCTACTCTAAAGCATGACATTGCCTGCAGCCAATTCCATGAAATGATTTAATACATATATCACAGGTTTTATATAAAAGTAACAGTTTCCCACTCTGTCTTCCCTGCTTGAGGGTCCGGATTCCCAGTGACTTGCAGATTCCCTTTGGCAACAAACGACTTATGAGTCAAAACTAATTAGATGAAACCGGATTTGGAGATCTGAAGTTTTGGCTTGGTTCCAACAATAATAATAATCACCATCATATTTAAAAAAAAAAAAAAAAAATTAATATTTCCTAGACTTTTCCTTTTATTACACCAGTTTTGTGGAGCTACATTTTGAAACCTTTGGCCATTTTTTTCAGAACGTTACATATTTGCTTCGCTGTTGATTTATACCATGTTGTTATCACCTATACTGGTTGTGCTCCCCCAGAGCATCCTCTAAGTGTTTTCTCCATCTATATGAAGACATTTTCTCAACCTCCCTGTAATTTTACCCACTGGTCTCCTGCAGGAAAAGTACAGCATCATTAACAGCCATAGACACTTCAGGCAGAGGCTGAAGCTTCACTGTCTTCCACTCTTCCTGTCTGCCATCAAAATTCATATCCTGTCACTGTTCTGAGAGCAGAAAGGCTTCTCATTACAACATCATTCTCCTCTTGCAAGAAGCACTGATTGCTGCACTGGTGGCTTCAGAAGGCAAAGATGTAATTTAGCAAAATAATGTACCATGCTGATTAATTTAATGTAGCCCATGACTAATTATGGTAATTCATTACATCTACAATTAGGCTAAGTAATTTATTGCACTGCAGTCTCATAAAGCAGAGGATTTATATCGAGTTTTGAATGTCACCCAAAGGACATTTCTGTACCTTGTCTTTACTGAAGCGGAACAGTGCTGCCAGCTGAGACAGGCTCACCCCCCTCCGCCTCCTGCCTCTCCCACCCTGCATTTTTATTCTGCCACATTTGATGTTTGTGTTGCATGTAGAATGCAGGGGGGGGAAATAGATGCTTAAAAAACACCCTGTATCCGTAAGACCTTATTTTGATGACTTAGCCTTGTCATTCTTATTATAGCCTGATCCTTAGAGCTGACATAGTGGAAAACGATCCCCCCAAATCTTCCTTCCTTACTGTTGAGTGGTGCTCTTTGTATATGCACTGCTACCCTTTCACCAGGCAGCAGGATGGTCAGAGTATAGCCTCCTCCCTGTCTATTTCAATGGAACCGATTGACACAGCACAAGCACACTGAGGGTTAAATTGTTACTAAATATGATTTTATAGTATTGTTCACCTCTGACCATGTGAATTAACAAGTGCATCACACAGAATAATAATAAAATACCCCCTGTTTATTTCATTCTGCCAGAAAAGAAGAAAGAGAGAGAGAGAGAGAAGGTTTTGCTTGCAGCAGCAAACCAGACTAACGTAGCATTATGGTGAATTACAGCTTTGATGTCACACCCCGAAGCAGGGTTTGTTCCAGCGATGGTGCACTTCAGAGACTAATTTTTTTAGCTGATCACTGTCTCCTTGACATGGCTGCAAATGTTACCTTTCTTTTTCAATCAAAAACACAGCAGGGTGTGCCATCTGTTTGGCTCAAGTTTAGCTCTCTTTCCCCAGTGCATTTTTGCAGAGATAATTCAAACATGGCACTTACCTAAAAAAAAAAAAAAAAAAAATCTTTCTTCTTTTTTTTCATTTGTTTTTTTTTCGTTTTGTTTTTTTTTTCCAGGGGAATATAGCTTTTCTAAATCACAATGCGAAGGTTCAAGAGATGGTTAGAGATCTTCGCTAATGGTGGCCAGCCAATGGACAGATTTGCAATCATTTCTTCTTCTTTTTTTAATAAATGGCACAGCAGTGGAAGCACACAGATGTAAAATAGTTATAAATATAACTGTTAATGTATGTTGGCTTGGTTTTTTTCCTTAGAGACATGATAGTAGAAGAATAGCTTTGAACCAGCCTGTGAGCGGACTAGCCTACATATTGCTGGTGCGCACTGCAAAACAATTAAATATGCATGTGTCATTATGCATGCTGCTCTTCTTTGTCTCAGATAATCTATAGTGCAATAGAATATGTTCGTACCAGATAAATAAATCATACAAATATTAATGTTTAGGGGGGAAAGACATAGGTAGAATCCTTTTTTTTATTATTATTAGTGACTATTGATGTAATAAAATTATATGTCTCAGTAAAGATTATAAGGGAATTATAAGATCAGCACTGAAACAGTTAAAGGAAGCTCTGTGTTGAAACATCACATTATGTTCAGTCCTGTAGCTATACAGGTAATGGGCAAAAAATTAGAAAGACTGGGTACTTATATTGAATGGCAACAATAACGTGCCAATGGCAATGGCTTGCAACAAATAATATCCCAGCATGCTTAGCATGTCAATTAAAGCAAACACAGCCTTACTATTCTTATCAGTACCATGTCATCAAGAGAGGACTATTTGGAATATTTGAGCAACTCTATGCCATGACGTATACAGTCTGTACTGGACTCCCGTGGCAGCCAGTGCAACTCCATATATTGGTAATTTAAGGTTGCTATTTCCATTTTTTGGTCCATGTATATATCATATAGAGTAAGATGACCAAGGGGCCACTTTAAAGAGAAATAGTACAAAAAACGTAGTGTGGGGAGTTTCATTAAAATCTGTGCTGTAGCTTGTGAGATTGTTCAGTGGGCTCATGCATTATCTGGAGAATCTGTCAAAGGTTCAACTCTCAACAGAGTTGACTCAGCCATCATCCTTTCCGAGGTAGGTAAAATGAGTACCATTAAAATGGGTGATAGGAACATCCCCAGGTCTTAGTTGGGAACCAATGAAAATCTGGTTAAACACTTTATTATCATTTTGTGTACTGCCTTTTTTTTTTTTTTTTCATATAAAAGCACCTTCTCTAGAAAAGTTCTGGTCTGGAAGCTAAATAACTATCATAAAAAAAAAAAAGAAATCTAAATGTATAAATGAAAAATGAACTGACCAAAATGGATCTGTGTCATATTGGTGTGAATAAATTCAAATCCAACACTAGTTTACAAATTACATTTCAAACATATCTTCCAATATTGGACACCTTTAAGATGCAAAAATTTGGGAAATTCTTAAATGTAAAATATGCACGGAGAAATAACTAGCAATATATGGGGGAAAAGATGTAGGATGAAAGTGCTTAACTCCTCTCTCCCAGATGCTGTTCAGAGCAATGAAGACCCCCCTGATGAAGGCACAGATGATCAGCACCACAAGCTGACACCATGGGGAGGTTCATGGGTTTCTGAATGCTTTGTAGAATACAAATGAATCATCCACATTCTTTTCTTAGAGGAGCTCACAGACTGGGCCTCATTAGAATGCATTATTCCTCAGCCTTCTGATGTTAATGTACCAGTTATAGAAATAGCAAAGCAGAAATCAGAGGCAAACATTGCATTATTGTATCCCTCAGAATATACTAATTCACCTCTTCATTGCTAGGAACTTTCCTTTAACCTTTTCCACTGACTAAATGTGCTAAAATTTCATACCAATCTTATAGCATCAAATTAAAATAAATATGCTGCTGGAACAGCAATTACTGAGTATAATGGTACATTTAACTGCAAGAGACCAAAGGAAAACAGTTCCACGGAACATCTCCTGTTGACAAACATTATCCCTTCAAGGGGCGTTATAGTGCCATTAAAGTCTGCGGATCACAGTTAGTTTACTTATGATAGTTCCCTGATCAGATTTACCAAAGATTTACTAATGACAACCAAAATGTCTTTCAGATGTCCTCACACAGTATTGCACACTTCTGCTTTTTAAAAACACTCCATTATCTCTTAGTATATGATCCGTGTAACAATTTATCCTACACTGAACCAATGTTGTAAGTATAGCGATCCACATTATTTTAGTTTTATTATTATTTTCCATGGTATCCGTTACCATGACAATTTCCAATGAAAACAACATTATAGATATATATATATATATATATATATATATATATATATATATATATATATATATATATATATATATATATATATATATAAATCTGTGCTGTAGCTTGTGAGATTGTTCAGTGGGCAATATACCTATGGTTGATACACTATAATTTTTCTTTGCAAATTCTGAAAATGTAGTTAATTGCTGTTATGCTATTGAGTGCTGATAATATGACCTACTAAGAATAAAACAAGCACTATTAAATATTCTGAATAATATACAAATAAAAACACTGTGAATGTCTACAGTCAACTGTAGCAGCATAAGAGTTAATACAAATAATGACATCTGTCTACTAAATTGCTGTCATTATGGGAAAAGGAACAGATCGACATGTTAGACTAGTTGTACATTTTACTGACAAATTGGATTTTTTTTTGTGATGATGGAAGTGTGCAGTATAATTGTTACAAAGCAAATAATATGTTTTCCTGTGCCTGCTTCTCTTTTGAAGCTCAAATGCCTACAAAATTCAACTAAAAGACTATCAATGTAAATCTTGTGTCATTATACAAGCCAACAAGATGGGCCTCAGCAGATTTTTTCCAGGTTGATGTAATTTGAGCAAGTCCCTGGACATATTTGTCTTATGGTCAGAGAAATAAAAATGACAAAAATGTCAGTCATTTTTATTAATTATAAATTTTGTGTTGGTAACATGGGTATTCCTAACTGAATTCACGCAACTTTAAACCAGACCTAAAAAAAAGTATATATATATTTGTAATTTTTTATTTTTTTGACTACCTGTCTAACACTGCTTTGGTTTATTTATAAATTGTGATATGACCATATCATAAACATATGCCCTGATCCTATAACAGAAATATCATATACTATATTCTATATTTCATTTTTTGCAAGCTATCTTTTTTATTTGTATAATTTGTTTCTACGTGTGATGTAATGTTACTAGTATATGTTTTTACTGTGGTGATGATACATCATGTAACTTGAATATAGGCGTCACAATTATAAATATGTTAGACAAGATTTTACCCAGGCCGTTGGACATTACAGTTTGACAAGGGATGAAGTAATACATATTTGAAAATCTATTGTTACTTAAATGCAAATTAGTATTACTTATTTTTGATTAGAGCTATTTTAGAATGCACGTTTTCTTCGTCAATATGAATTTGAAATTAAAAAATAAAATATATTTGTAGCATAATTTTTGGAAAATTTTGTAATTTGATTTGTAATTATCATAACTGATGTACTAAGTGCCAATAGATTTTGCAGCACTGTACACATTTGTGTGATCTAGCGATCTATTGTGAGATAAGACAACATATGTCAAGATATATATTAATGCACACTGGGAGAAATATTGTTTTTAAACTTTCTAGGTGATTAAAGATGTGCCATTGCGATATATATTATATCTGCACTAAAGAAGAGAATTATGTTTGTATTTGAAAAGGCACTGGATCTAAGAAGGAAACAGCATTAAAAATGTATGTGTTATTGTTTTAACATGGCCTAGTGACTAATTACAAAGTTCTATTCACAGGCAAGTTTCATATATACCAAAAGTAAAGTCACTATAAATCAGGGCATGTATTGTCAATAAAAAAAAAAAAAGGTGAAAGGCATGATGGAAAGGTTATATTCAAGGTCCATGAGCATCTTATATTGAGTGTGTCATTTTATGGATAACAAATTTCTGGAATGTGTTTACTGGACTGTAATATTCTCCCCTTTTCATTTATACAATACAATGTACAATAAGCACACACACACATATTGCTGCTAACTTATTCAATAGATTTTTACTGCATATATCTTTCTAGAGATAAATCACAAACATAAATATATAGTTCTGTGAAAAAAAGGCTAGGTTTGAAAAACCAAAATGTTTTCATTTAATGAGTTATGTAAAAACATAATACATAATAAAGATAATAAAGGTAAGTACATGAATTCATTGTAGTGGTGCTAGTAATATTTTTGATTTGCCTATAACTTACCATTGGGAAAAGTTATAATGAAGAGAATGCCAACTCATAAAACAAATCAAATAAACTTCACAGGTTTCTTGTATTTACTATACCTCTGCACAATACTGCATTGTACACATCCACTTTAAAATTAAAGATTATTATTATTACCATTC
Source organism: Pelodytes ibericus (assembly GCA_036172795.1). NCBI lineage: Eukaryota > Metazoa > Chordata > Amphibia > Anura > Pelodytidae > Pelodytes > Pelodytes ibericus. The sequence continues at coordinate 184,158,791 of CM069859.1, read as the reverse complement.
ATTTTCATACGACATTAATTAACTTGTAATGAACCAATTAAAATGGCAAGTTGCTATGTACTTAGAATTCCTCGGAAAGCCTGTTGCATCTATAACCATCAAGGACTACATAAAGGGCATTATTACTATTCTTTTAAAAATTGCAATTATGAAGCATTGTAATGAGGAGTTGAACAGCATGCACTGGTTAATGCAAGTCTTAATATAAGTAAAGATAAGTGCCATTTTACAGCATATTTATAACTAAATACTACTATCGAGAGGCAGTAAGTACTTTATTTACACTAAACAAGGTTTAACATATAAACATTATTTAACTCCTTGGGGACCACACTATTATATACCTCCTTGGTGACAAAGGCTGTTTTTGTGTTTAGCTGTAATTTTCCCTTTTCTCATTTATTGTACCCACATATATTATATTTTTTTTTATCGTCATAAAAAGGTATTTCTTAAGATATCCTTAATTTCATCATATCATAGAATGTTCTATAAAAAAAAATCATAAAATATGATGAAACATTTACAAAAAAAACCACTTTTTCTAACCTTAAAAATCTATTATACAAACTGTAAAAAAGACCCCATCTACATAGTTTCTAATATTTCCTTGAGTTTAAAAATACCAATATTTACATGTTTTTCTGTTGTTTTTTGACATTACCTAAAGTAGAGTTTTTTGCAATTTAACCATTTTCTCCTTCAGTGACCTTCTGACCCTTACCCTAATCATCGCCCTAACCCTTGCCCTAAATGTAACCCTAGCTATAATTCTTGCTCTAACCTTAATGTATTCAATTTTCTTTGCATGTAATGTTGTTCACTGCCTCTAGAGGCAGTCAAGCAACAACAAAAGAGGGACGGAAGTGAGCATTGATCACTTCGAGAGTCCTTGCCAACTATATGGTGGAGCTATATTGGAGGGGCATGCTGGAATCCAATTTGGGGAAATCGCGGAGCAATGTGGGGCCAAATGTTGTTGTTTCTAAATGCCTCGATATCGAGGCATTACAGCAACTCCGTTTGAATGGTGGAAGTGATCAGTGATTGATTCCACCCCTCATTTTACCACAGGACATCCCCTGTCACCAACTGCAGGCAGGCACAGGACATACATAGTACGTACTCTGTCACCAAGGGGTTAAAGAAATTTAATTTACACCATCATCTATTAAAATCAATCTATTTTTAATCTGTTTATAATGCAACATTATATAAAAGAACTTTATAGGCTTTTCATGTGAAATCTTGGGCCACTGCATCTTCAAGCAGTTCAAACATTTCCTCTCTACTTCACCACCATATGGAAGCTTTTTTTTAATCAGTAGTTATATCTGAGGTGTAGATAATTCAGAATTGAATACTTGTGATACAATTGGCCACCTCCCTATTTAAAAACAGATATTTAATTACAGACATATTTATTGTCTAAATCAAAATAATATTAGCCTATTATAATATGTTTAGATATCATACAAAATCTATTATTTGATAACATATTACATAATATTACAATTAACATTAATGGTGTCAGATAACACCTACTCTCTACTTTTTCAGCTAAATGGAGAATATGAATTAAAATATATGTCCAATCATTCCATTGCTATGCTTATCTCTCATTGCCCAGAGTGCACACAAAAAACTGTTTCCCCCGGTTCACTTTTTGGAACGTTCTTCCTCTTTCAATCAGAGATGCACCATCATACATATGTTTTGACAGTGGTTAAATACTCACCTGTTCTATCTAAATGGGTATTTGTAACGAAGCTTGAGTCTCATAGGAAAAAAGTGTTACAAAACCATTATTGTCCTAACTTACTAATTGTAGTTCTGACTGAACATATCTATGTAATTTGACTGTTAAAGCAAAAAAAAAAAAAAAAAAACACATTACTTTACACAATAATATATGAACAAATAAATAGACAACAAAATTATTTGAGAAAGGTCAACCTCACCTGTTGTTCCAGTGTCTCTACATTTATGGGCTTTCTTTTATCTATCCTTCAATATCATAACACATGTGTGGTTTGTTTTGTGACAAGAGTGGTTGGGTGTCCTTTCTTATATGTGATACAGCTCCATTTAATCTGACTAGATTTCTTAATGGATTGTTTCATTATATTATAATGTAGATGCCCTATGTTACTCTCATGGTTGATACTCAAGTTTCTGTCACAATTCCAAGAACAAATTAAGTAATAATCAACAAATAATTAATATCTGCTTAGTAGCAGCATGCACTAACAAATATAACAAATACATAGCATTAATAAGCCATTTTACTGAGCTTGGTAAAAAGAGCAATTAACATTTGTTAGGATGTCCCATTGTAAAAAAATAAATATCTTTAAGCAATTAGAAGAAGAATTCTGGTTTAGAGCATTGTGTATGTCTATTGCCATCTAACCTCTCCATGCAGGAATAAAGTGAACTGCTATTAGCTATTGTTGTATATTACACTGTGTGAAGCATTTACACCACATTTTAGAAAAGCAAAATATATTAAAGGATGTGAAAGAAAAGGCATGTTAAAAATGGCGTTTTGTGCCTTCAGAATAAACTCAAGTTCATTAGCTTTATATACTGCGAAACAGAACCACTAAATATTTAAGGATTCCTAATTGCAAGCCTTCAGCATATTCTTCCGTATGTACGGTTAGGAATCGGGTTAAACATATGTTTGTTCACATAGAACTGCCATACTATATTATATTTTCTATACACATGCATAAAACCTAACACTCTGGGGGTCTAGCAATATATAACTTCCTTGTCTGCTTAGCCACTCACCAATGTTCAAACTGTGGACATCAAAAATATGGCCACTTTGTGAGCTGTGAGAGGGCAGGGCAGGAACTGGACTTTGGGAGCTATATGATTTAGGATAAACTCTGTGTGAATTTAGTAGTTGCCATAAATAATTGGCAGTGTTTGTTTGAACCAGCCTGTGTTTGATGTGGAGGGCCAGAAGACTTTTATTCAGCTAGAACCAAGCCACACAGTAAAGGTAGAACACTCCATAAATGGATCACGGAATGATGGGTATGGAATGTGGGGGAGCCAAGAGTATATGCTGCTCTGTCAAATGATGTATTTTTAATACAGTAACAAAATATTTAAGAATGTAGCAGGATCATATAAAGAGGATGGGGAAAGGCGCAGTTTTTATTTTGCTTATTTTAAATACGTACCTGTCAAATTCTTAGTTTTTCTATCTATGGGATGTTTAGGAGATTAGAAAATTTAAATGAAACAAGCAAGTTGGTGGGTCTCAAACATGTCATTTTTTGTCAAGGGCTGGGAAGGGGGTGGGGTAAGATGGCAAATGCCCCTCCACACTGCTATCTAACCTGACTAAACAGGCTGTGGTTGCACCACTTTTCACTGCCCAGTGCATCAAACTTTCTATACAATCTTGTTTGTCTATCAATTGCTGTGCTTTATCTGTCAGAATATCTGTCTTGCCTGCCTATCTGTGTCTCTCTGATGATAATGAGTGGGCTGATGAAGTTACACCGTGGGCCACTACATAGTTTTTGCCACTAGGGCCAGTAGTTGCTTCCTTTGGTAGTGTACAAGTGTGTACAAGACATGGAGGCCTAGTTTGTGAAATGGTTTATACTTCCACAACAAAACACATTACATCATAATACGCAATTTCAATAGCAAAAATCGAATAAAACACTGCTAAATGGTTACTGCTACCTCATAAATGTTAAATATAGAAGTGCATGGATGAACTGTTCGATACAGAACATTTCTCTTTTTGAGTACATTTTGGATTTCACCTAGACAATGCTACCATATCTTTTTAAATTCATGGTTTGTTTTCTTGTTTTTACAAAGCTTTGTGTTTTGTCAGAAAACCATACCCGTGGGCTATGCCGACAGTTGTCCCATGGTAGTGTAAAAAAGCAGAAGTCAAAGTTTTGTTACCATGCAAATAAGATAGAAAAAATATGCCAGAAAAAGTATTCATATGGGAGCTTCTGACAGCAGTTAAAATTGCCACACAGCACCAGAATATTGTCCACCCCTTCAAAGTACGGCACGCGTGCTCATATTGCTTACTAATACACAAAATTAATTGGTTAATTGCATGTTGATTGAAAAGGCCTAAAGCACTAGAAGGGTAAGTGCCCCAAGAGGACTGAGTTGACTCAATTTTAAGGGAAACTATATTCAGTATATGTTACAGTTCCAGTGTATATTCACTAAGTAACGTGGCAATATGAGAAAGTATAATACAATGAAACAGGTTTGAATTACAGTTTTTATGACTTATTAACCTGCATTTATCTCAAGGCACAGGAGGCATGGATATGAATAATTTAACTTGGGAGTAACAGTTATACATTCAGCATTCTGTGCCACACATACCAACGCCTAAGAGGACAGCGACTTCCTGTTTCTGAGAAGGTTCTAGAATGTTGAATGTTGATCCTTCCTTGTTCTTTTTTATCTACACATTAAAAATGGTTATTTTGAAATGAGGAGGTTCCTGTATTATTTCTGATAGCGTGACTTCTTCGAATAAATTTGGTTGACAAGAAAACTGTATTTCTTCATTTTGCTCGGAGGCCAGATGGCATTCAAATCATTTACTTCACCTTGTTGTGCTTAATTACTACAATCAACACACTATTTTCTAAATTAATCATAACAAAGTAATTTCATTAGTAACACAGCAGGCTGCTGAATTATTAGCATCATAGCAGGTTTGCAAACAATTAAACTTTATTTGAACCTTAGAAATTTGCAGGGTGGAACATGTCTCAGGCTAAATAGAAGAATGGTATAATTTGCAGTACAGTACATGATTACATTTTTATTCTGGCATTTAAAAATAATAAGTCTTGGTGAAGACATACGACAGAGTTTTGGAGGCAAAATGAGAATTCTTTAATAACGATTGAATATAATTCTCAATTTTCGGTGCGTACCTGTAAATACTTGCAAGGATTTTTTTTTTTTTTTTTTTTAAAGAATATAATTATATTTTGTAATGTATTTGGAAATAATACATCTTCCAGGACTGATTTTTATCTCGTATTTGGGTTAAATAAAATAAACATTTTGGAATTAGACTATTTATTCAACAAGCGACTGAAACATATCATGAAAGGTCAGGTCAGGGTGTTAATCAGTTGGTGTGGTGCTCCCTCTCCTGGGCTTCAAGTGGAAATACTACAAATACATTTTTTGTGGTAAAGTGAATGGGATTTGATGTTCCCACAAAATAAAGCATTGGGGGCAGGGTTAGAAGAATTAAGTTTTGCCATTTATGTCTAACATCTGCCATCTGCTGGTCACTCACCACAGTGCATCAACCAAAATATTACACCAAAAGTTTATTAATAATAGTAAAAATCCATAGATGCACCCAAAATGTCATTTGTTTCACAGTGCATATTTATAAGCTGATATTAATGTTTTTGATACTATTTGATTAATATGAACAATACGACACAAAGCTATTAATATGCCTAAATTAAATGATTAAGAGAACTTCTGCATTGACAAAATGTACCTAAATTACTAAATAAACCCCATTTTTTTCATATTTTTTTTTTTTTAAATCTTCATATTTTTCTACTGGCTTCACACAGTAATATAAGTAATGGAGACAGTTTTAAACAGGGGATTCGAATCACAACATTTTAGCCGAATGACATTTGCAGATTAATATTAAACACAGATATTTTATTTTGTAATGAATGTTATTATTTAAAATGTAAATATGCAGAAACAAATACATTTCACATGCACTATATTTATAAATATATTAACAATGTGAATGGCTGTCATATTACATTTAAATACAAGGTGATGATAAAGAAAAGGGATTTGTTTTATAACAGTTCCTTAATAAAGTAGAAAACCCAATTTGATATTGAAAATTTAGGGAGTTGTAAAATAGGTGTAACAACAGAAATATATCATTTTTATTAATATACAATTATACTCTAAATCTGTGGGGGGGGGGAGGGTAGTTGTACATCATGGAATTAATGACATAGTAAAGAAAAGATTTGCACACTGTAATTAATTAAATACTGCAAGATACTTGTCTTTTTTCTTCTTTGGCTTCTAATTAAAGATGGATCCTAGTGGGGAAAAATAGAATAGTAAAAAAAAAAATACAGAAACAATAGCTTTGCCGAAGATAGCACTATCTTACACAAAAATTAATTAAAATGTTTGATTGAAGGCAATACACAGAAGCAAGCTGAGGAAGAGATAAGTATACAGGTTCAGTCATGGCAATGTAGGATGCTATTGCATGCAGACAAGTAATGGAGCAGTATTAATTACGGCTTAAAAGCTATTTTTTGCCACAGTCCTTAAGTTAATATAACTGCTGCAGAGGTTTTAGGAAGGAAATGCTTATAAAACAGAGAACAGGAGAACACATGAGCCATTATGGTAGATTGGATTAAAATGTACTTACCAAGGCCTCTCAAATGTCATACATCTCCATTATGTAGGCTTTAGGCACCAAGCCAATGGCTCCCTTCATTTCTCCTACCCACCAGCCATATGTATTGTACTCCTAATTCAAAACAATAAGCTGTATTAACCTTTTGGCTAGCACAAATGTAATATCATTAAATGTAAAGCTACTTTTAAATGTTTGTGCCCTATGTTTGGTCAGCTAATCATAGTCTTCCAGACCATATTTGGCAGCTTCCTACGCCGATTCTTGTGAAATAAATTCCATACATACTTAGCTAGGAAGATGCGGAACACACAGGAAACACACACAACAGCAGGGCATAAAATAAGGGGAATAAACTTATTCATTTCCATGTATTTACGTATCTAGCTGGAATATTTTTAGATTCTAAACTGATGTCATAGGTAATATGTGATGCTGCTCAAATGACAGTCCACTGAGTTATAAGCTCTGATCTTTGTTAATGTTGCCATTAATGTCAAACATGCTACCATGACAAAAACACGTGTGAACTTTGAGCATAGGACATAGTCTTAAATTAGGCAAAAGGTTATATCAGGAAGTATTACTTTACTGAGAGGGTAGTGGGTACATGGAATAGCCTTCAAGTATGGTTGAGGTTAACACAATGAAGGAGATTAAGCATGCGTGGGATAGGCATGAGGCTATCCTAGATATAAGATAAGATCAGGGACTATTGTAAGTATTTAGAAAAATGGGCAGACCAGATGTACCAAATGGTTCTTATCTGCCGGCACATTCTATGTATCTATGAACACACAACATACATCATATATACATATGACATGAATGATGTAGAGAGGGAGATGAACTAAGCAGTCACTGGGAATTTCTGACACAGAAAATCATGTTTTTATGAAAAACCTATACAAGGACCAAAATTCCCCAAGAAAGTTGAATTTGTCACTTTTTACAAAAATCCTATATGGTGCAGTTATTTTTTTACAATTCTACTACATAGCCTTTCCACATGTTACAATCTGGGTGCCATTTTTAATCAATGATATATACAGATGTATCGACATTCGTATGTAGATATGTATATAAATAGAGATTAATAAATATAGAAATACAGAGTGATATCTCAAACCCAAGGAAATCTATTTCTGTGTTTATATTATATATATTTTCTATTGTGTTAAATACAGTTTAAAATCCAGATTGCATTGTTTGGGGGGGGGGGGGGGGGGTCTGTTATCTGTTTTATTAACAGGAATCTGGTCTTATTGATAATTGATAGGAAATGAGAATTATATTTACGGATTTTTTTTTTAGTTTCCCCAAGTGTTGCGGAAAGTGTAATAAAGGGAATATACTTTAATAAATAAGCCATCCAAACAGCTTCTTATACCAAACAATAATTAACCTTGCTCGTGTACACTGCCTTTTATGAGCACATTAGGCTTTTTTTTTCTCTCTCTCACCCAGTTACATCAGCGGCAATCTGTTTGTACTTGATAAATAATAATTATTTACCAGTAAGTCGTTAAAGTTAAAATTTGATAGTGCCAATTAGCAAGCATGCAAAAACAGTCCATAAACAAGTCATGCATAAATAATGTAGGTTAATCATTTAGCCCGCAACAATAGAAAAGGCTAAATAATTCTTTTAACATGCGGTAATCTAGGGAATTGTTTATGCTGGCCTAAGTCTACCTGTAGGGAATTCTAAGGACACATGACTGCCTGATAAATACTCCAAAAATGCTACATTAAGTAAGAGAGGAAGAAAGGTAGGAAAGAATGAAAGAAGAAAAGAGAGAAAAGAAAGAAAGAAAGAAAGAAAGAAAGAAAGAAAGAAAGAAAGAAAGAAGGAGATAAACACATAAAGAAAGAAAAGGAAAGGAATAAGGAAAAATAAACAGTATATAAATAAATAGTTGGTAGCTTGCGCCCATGAAAATTCATTAGATATTCCACATCAGGTACAAGTGATAACACCACATCTGGCACACATCTGAAGAAACTCTTAGCATGGCCTGAACAGCCAGCACTACCAAGTATACTTGCTAAACACTGATAGAATAATGAAGAACAGGAAACCTTTTCTAGTCAATTTACAAGAAATATTGCATCCCTCTTGCGGGTGTGTGATTCTTTCCTATTAATCATGAGCCATAAAAAGGCATGATTTGCTTATTCTGTTATCACTAGCAAGAGGCCTGCAGTCAGCGAGTGACGTTAGGTAATTACTAACACGAAGGCTCTTTCCCCTGTCACTAATATTATCAAGATGTAGAGGTGCCATAACACTTACCGTGCCATGTTATGGTAACGTTCACAATAGGAACGGGTCTCATTCAGGACTAGTAGCCAAGGACAATGATGTAACAAACGGGGAAAGAATTGTGCACATCTATCTCTCCCTAATTCAAATGCCTAGTGTAAAAGACCACATTTATATTCAATGCAGTGTTCTAGTATTTTGATTGACTGACCTTTTAAGTGCCAGAATAGTGTGAACCAGGCACTCCAAGAGTTAAAGTTCACGTCACAGCATCTCTGCCTCTCTTTTCACCAAATTGAAAGACTATGTGTTTTTTGAGACCCTACAGGGTTAAACTAGTAATCGAAAGAGTTATTGTTTGATGAACATGTAAGATGTACAATCTGTAAAGCCTGTGTACATAATAGGGATTTTATTAATATAAAGAAAGCTAATTTAAAAAAATCTATAAACTTCCTGGGAAAATTCATAGAGGCTATAGGCTCTTACGTCTTTTTGACCACGAGACTAACTAGATTGTCAGCTTGCGAGCAGGTCTGTCTATCTCATGTATTGGCTCTGTTTGTCTAACATAGTCTGTAATTCCCTTTTATGCTCTGTACCAAGTGCTGTGCAAACTGTTTGCACTATGTAAATAAGAGATAAGGCAACAAAACACATACTTTACAATATTTAAGACCCTATAAAAGGAGCATTTGAAGAGGGTATGGCTGAGGATAGTAAATGTTATTGACTATTTCTGAGCGAATTGAGTGTCAGCTACTTATTGACAAAAGGACTTGAATTGATGGTATCATCCAACAGCATGTCACTCTTCCTTTGTAAGCAAACTTACTTCATCTTCTGGCAACCTTAAATGTGTCTTCAATACTTTAACCATGCAGCTCTAACCAATGACCATTATAATGTTGTCCAGCTTTTTACTGCTGAAGATCACACTTCATGAAGAAACTTGGGATAGGGGCCACACAAAATCCTGAGGACCACATGGGGCCTGCTTGGCACCTATTTGGACAAATATCTAATCACTGTTAATCACAATAATGTACTGTACTAACAATAATTAAAGCAAATTAGTCTATAAAACCAACAAAAAGGTTGTAAATCTGATATAGTTCCCTATATCTCTTTAAGACATTATCAAGGAAATAAATTGCAAAGAGAACAAATAAATAATATATACGTACAATACACATAAATACTAAATACAAAACATCTATTGGGGAAAATGTTCAAACCCAATGATGTAAACCAGGTGATATTTACGCTTGAATTGTCTCCCATGAATTACATGAAGAGCATACAAGCATAGAAATATTAAAGTATGCTCAATTTTTCACTTCCAATATTTGAAGTGTTTGATGTTGTACTCACATGCCTGCATCAATGGTGCTCTCTTGTGTATAAGCTTCAAATAACTATCACCTGAAGCGTATGTTATGGAAGGAATATATAAAAGCAAGATGTCTGTTTGATGAGAAAAACGTAACTTTAATAAGAGGCAAGTGGTCTGCCTACAGGAAACCATATGAAACATAAGAAAAAAAGGATGCACCTCTGAGAAAACCATGGAAGGCATCATCTACTAAGTATACATATGAACCAAGAATTACACCTATGAAAGCGTTATAGAGATGCTGACCACAGGTTCAAGTCCAACCAGTTAATTTTGTGAGAAGGCCAAGCCACTTGTGCGTCTCTGAGATTATTTTCTTTTATTAAAACGTTATTACTAGCAGTATCATATTTTACCTTTATACGTCTATTGCATATATGGATTATATACTTATTAGATTTTATATTTATTATATATTTATATTCCTTGTTTCTTTTTTAAATGGTTTCTTCACATTACACTGTATCGTTGAAACCTAACATTCCATCTTTCAGAGACTAGTACAACCTGTACAGTGATGTCTTCCACACACATTTACATGTCTCAATTGAATCATGTAATTTATTGACTCTCCTCGAAGGGCATGCAGGTATGTAGGGAATACGGGACATCTCCTGCCTGCTCCAGAGTACCAGTCCTGAAACCAGTCTTTTATTGTTGCACTACGCACCTAATCTGTCTATATTTTTGTTATCGCTCTGCTCATCTATCCTTTTTGCTGTCTAGTTGTTTCTCTGTCTATCATAGTTATAAGATCTGTAATACATCAAGTTCAACCTTTCCACACATCTGTATTTGTTCAATCAGAGGATACTTTGGTTGTCCACTGTGCTCCATCTATATCGCTATCTGTCTACTAATGTGTCTGTCTCTCTGTCCTCTGTATTACATATTTGAATGTTTCTATGTACTTTTTTCTGTCTGTCTCTCTCTTTATTCTTTTTGATATTGTCAGTCTGTCTCTCTTTTCTTATTGCTGTCACTCAACCTATTTGTCTATGTGTTTTGCTATCTCTATTTGTCTATCTCTCGGGCTACTAAATATTTTTGCTGTGTTAATTTTTATCTATCTATTTTTTTTCCTGGATCTGTTTGCCTGACCTTCTGTCTATTTGTCTGGGCATCCTTTAAATGTAAGTCTAAACTTCCAGGTTTATACTTGCTGTCTTTTTATGTTTGTCTATTTTTTTTACACTCTGTTTATTTGTATGTATCTGTCCTTTTTTGCTGTCCCTGTCTATATGTATATTTCCTAGTTATACCTTTATTTGCCCAAATAAGGATCAATGGCACTGTAGTCAACATCACCCAGGCTAGGCCAAAGGATAGTCAATGCTATATTTGATGGTGGTAAGTGGCAGTGTGGAAAGGGGTTAGAACAATTACTGCTACAATTTTACACCCCAGATATTTGACACATTTGGACAAACATATGAAAAGACAGCAATATAAATATGGTCGTACAAGTACATAGAACAGCAAAAAAGATACCCAGACCAACTTTGAAGCCATTTTTATAGCTGAACATCATAGAAATTGTCTTCCAGGAGGGTGTTTTAGGGATGCAACCAATAATTCTGCTATACTTATTTAGAATATTCAACCTTTTTTTTAATGATTCTTTCCACTCCCCATTCCTATATTATTTATTCTCTCATTATCAAGTCTCCAATCTGTCCCATCAACTTTGCACTCTTGCTTTAGTTGTTCATTACTCATATTTTTTCAAATGTTTCTGTCATATACAGGACTTTGTGAGGTCTGCCCCTGTCTAACTTGCAGATTGTTTTTCTCTATTTCTCTATCTATGCTCTATGTCTCACATCACCTCTTTCACTGTCTGGCCTTGCTATGCTTCTTACTGGAGTGCCATAAAAGAAGACAACGAGTACAATTATATGTAAAAAAATATTCAGACACATGCATTGTCATAGATTCCCGTCTATAACGTTCTTGACCACATTGCTTTGTACATATTGTAGAAAAGACATTGTAATACTCACTGAGGAACATTTCCAGGATCTGACACACCCATTAAAATGTCAGGCCTGAGTACGTTTTAAAATATTTTTACAAACAAATAGGCAGTAAGATAAGTTTGTTCTCAAATTTCTAACTACAGGCAAGTTAGAGAAACTTTACAATTGTTCTACACAACAAAAAAAAAAAGAGAAAATACAATAAGTGCAGGTGTGCTAGAATGTAAAACATTCCGTCATATCTTCAGAGCTAGAGATGATGATTTATAATGCTAAAACACATAGCCTTAAGCATGCTAACACACATTTTCTAGACCTTAGAAAGCAAATCAAGGAGTCCTGTGGAATTCCTGCCTATAAATTCTAAGCAGACACATGATCCTAATTTTATAGCTTGTACTAGAACATCTGGAAAAACTGTTTTTGATTCTCTACTATGTCTTTTCTTCTTAGTATTAGATATGCAGAAGCCTAAAGGGACCCTAATGTAGAAAATATTCCCTGCCTATACAGAACTTAAAAAGTTCAAAACAAATGAACGTTTTATCCAAAGCTTTCGTTTTATTGATTTTATATTACAGGAATCCGTGTAACCGTTATGGGGTTCGCCTGTTCTGCAATGAGTTTTGGAATTTTAGAATAAACAGAGACAGACACAGTGACAATTTGCAATGGAATCTGCATTCTGGCTGGTTTCCTTGTGTTTCCAGATAGATTTAAAAATAGTCAGTGACCATAGGATGATCAGAGTAATCTAATAGTCCCTGATTAGTATATTTGTAAAAAATTGTGGAGCAGTGGAAGTAAATTCAAGAATGTTTCATAATTGTCATTTGCCATTGGAGCTTCTCTTATTTTAATATTATATTCAACATCTGGCTCCAAATTCAAGTGGCTAGATAACTGCTTTACCTGTAATGTGTTTAAGCCTTCCATTGTTTAATTATGTCATGCACCCAGCCTGATCTCACATCTGGCTCCAGATTAAAGTGGCTAGATACTGCTTTACCGGTAATGTGTTTAAGTTTTCTATTGTTTAATCAAGTGTTATCTGATCGCAGTTTGGTATATTTGTGCTGTGTAAACCACAAATAAATGTTCTCTTTCTGCTGTTCAACTGATCGGTGTCCTGAGTGATTCTTTCCTGAACTCATAGCAGAAGTTCCAGAGGTATGTATCTGTTCCAGCGGTTCCAAGAAGAGTATTTTCCTATAACGAGCAGAGGGCCTACTATGTCCGGTAGGCAGCTCATTACAAACATGGATTTAAATTGAATCATTTTAGACGATTAAAGATGTACAAGTAGGTGTAATTGGTAAGCATAGTAAACAAGACAAAAAAATAGAGTGGTAAATGAGTTGTGACAATGGTAAATGTCTGCTATCCAGAAAGCAAGACCCTCTTTTTAATAACTTACAAAACTAATAATTGTCTTAATATTACACTGTAATGAATTAACATGTAATACTGCACAATAGTGTGCTATCCAGGAGAAAAAGGACTGGATATCAATGTATTCCATTTAACATTATGTCAGAGTGGAAGCTAATGAAGAATTATTTACCCATCTTGTTTGTGGTATGTGTGTGTTTCAATATCATAAAAGTTGGTCTCTATCAAGTCTTCACCAGAAAAAAACCCGCCAGCTGACACCGTAAAAGATGAACGAGAAATTGAGAAAAAGTTTATTGCAATGTCCATAAAATCTAAAAAGTAGGCACAAACCAAAAAAGGGGGGCTATATGCTGATTAAGACTTTACTTGAAGTATAATCCAATATATCTGTAGCTTGTGGAAAAGGTGTTCTGATACCTTAGTGACAAATAAGGGGAAAGTGGAAAGTTCAATAAAAGCTGTGTTTACACCACACTTCCTTCTAATCTAGCTTTTTCTCGGTCTGTAGATAAAAAAGGTGACGCTGATTTTTTGATTTTTTTGACACAAAATGCCCTAAAGGATTAGATTTATATGTTTCCACAAGATACTGTTATTTTACCAAGTAGACCAAAAGATCCATCATTTATGGATGAATCTCATATCAATAACATGTCTTAATTAAAAGTAGCATAAGAAGACAGACATGATTACACTGTACTATATGTTGGTTAGGTTCATGGCAAACAGTTGTGTGAACGGATGGCTATTGAATTCAATACTAACTAAACCAGTTTACTCTCGGAAACCAGACTAAATCTAAACTATTGCAAAGTGAAATGTTTAGTTCATCTGAGCTGATATCTGACCTTTTCACTAATATGAAGTAATCTTATAGTGCTAATAAACCACCAACATATAATTCTATCCATAATCTGTAAATGAATGCACGCATCATTAAATATGATCTCCTATTTGATCTGTGTATAATATATACAACAAAATAGATTGTTAATATCCTAAAATCTATCATCTCATCAAGGACCGATTTAACAAATGCTTGTATTATCATAGCAGATAAATGCTGTTTCCTTCATTTTTTAAATTATACTCCTAAAGCATTTTTACTAAAATCAGTAAATACGTATAACACATAAATTATCATACAATAGTAAATCTACTTTTCACTAAACAGTTAACTTTGATGAACTGACCTCAGTGTTTTCACTTGTAAAAGAGAACAGAATACAATACCATATATAATCACCACACATGTATAGGAAACTACCACTATAAAGGTCTATTTTTATTTCAACTAGAATAGTTTGGCAATGTGGGATCTCCCTGCAACGCGTGTTATTTTATTAAATCTCAATGAGCACTGCTACAAATATATCAAAACTATTTTTACATAATCAGTACTGTCAAGTCATATTAAATATGTTGAAATGAAAGAAACTGTTCGGGCTCAGCAGCGCTGGAGATATGAAGGTAGTAATGCTTATGATTAAGCGCTCACAGCGCGAAACACGTCAAGCGATCTAAGTTTTCTTTTTTGCCACTATTTTGCCCATCTTTATTTGCTGTGCATATTTGATTGTTTGGATTTTTTTCACCCACTTCAATGTTTTTGTGATTAAACCTATTAACTCCTTGAGTGCCGTCCTCTCCATTTCCTTTTGAATCATATTAAATATGTTGTAAGGAAAAATGTCGCTAGTGATGAATCGGACATTAAAGCATGTCTGCGTTGTTTAGTCCTGCACGCAAATGGAACCTCAAATGGGCATAAAGTATCCCTGACACCAGAACCCTAGCCCTAACCCTTTAATCCCCCAACCCGAATTCCCCTCTAAGCCTTAGTCCGCCCCTGACTCAAACAACATAGCAAATAATAACATGTTTTACTAAATAACATTCAGTCGGCCAACAGTTGAACTTTGCATCTTTTGTGGAAACCTATATTAAGATCTTGTGTCCTTTATGTAACATTACAATGTGTGGCATTAAAGGGACAGTCTAGTCCACAAACTCACTTTGGTGCAAGATGAAGATTACTGCTTGTAATCCAGTGATTACTCTGCATGTAAACTACAGGTGCTGCAGCACTGATTATATAGACACTGAGCATATAACATTTTGTTTCGTTTAGCCACTTCCTGTGCTGCTAGAATACAATGCATTGTGTGAATTCTAAGTAAACTTGCTCTTGTACACATAGGATCCCTTAACAGTGCAACAAATTGTCTGATGACATCACTAAAGAGACATTCCTTTCATGGGATGAAATCATTCTCACTGGTTCTTGTAGCAAAAAAAGGAAATTTACTTTTACTCAGCTAGTGTGGGTAGTCCTGGTTTCTTTCAAACTGTTGTCATTTCACAGTTTCATCTAGCTGTAAGTATTTTATATGTTAAGTAAAACGTACAATTTAAAGTACTTTGAAAGCACATTAATATGCATTAACATTCAGAAGATGCATTTTGGGGCACCAGACAATCCCTTTAAAACATCTTACTTGTTGGCAGTACCGGACAACAGGTCAGAGAACTCAACTTCACATGAAGTGGTGATATTGGACAGGGCAACAGACCCTCTCTGTACCTCTTGTTAAGTTAGATAAAGACTTAAAAAATACAAAAGTCAGCTGCAAAGCTGTTACATTGTATTCCTTAAAAGGCAAGCAGCACCAGGATTTATAACCATCAAGGTACAGAGGTTAAAATCTGCCCAGATGCCCTCACAAGTTTTAAGATGTCATAGCACTCCATGTAGAGGCTTAAAAAGACTCACATAACAGTCAGTAATTGTAGAATGTGCAACGAGAAAGATGCACTTTTTTTTGGTAAAGTCTACTTCTCTCACAGTCCAAGACGACATTCAAAAGTGAACATTTTCTTATAGAAATGATGTTACGAATACGCTGCCCTGGATTTGTTAAATAAATAACATCCACATGCTGGTCCTTTAATAAAACCGTCAGAAATGTTTATAAAAGCTGCAGTCACTGACAAAATGTTTTTTATTAAGCTAAAAATAATTTAACCAACTTAATGTAAAGATTATACACGTCATGTTGATTCATAAACAATGTCTCTGTGAATTAGGTATGAGTAATATATTCTAGAGGCATTTATTGTCATTTGTGGCATTTTGGTAGGGGTAGAGTGAATACTCGCTATGGCTGAGTCCATATGATGTATTTTTAAGACTTTGAGGGTTTCAAGTGGCATTTTCAACTATATTCTTCATTTAACCAAGAAACTAATTTATCAAAAAGCTTTTTCACATTTATTCACTTCTGCATTGTGTGTTGTACTAAAGAGGAACGAGCACTGAGCACTGTCAGAAATGTTACTGATGCATTCAACCTTAAATGCTCACTAATTACTTGTAACAACTTATCAACAACATGGTTTTGTCATGATTCACTTCTGAACACGGCTGACATTTGACAGAAAAGAAAAAGTTTGGACTAACTCAAATAACACACACACCTGCGGGTTTCTGCCACTAGGTGGTGTACAACACAGAAGAAAATCCAAATGATATTATGGGCAATCTTCAACAACAACAAAAAATGTATGACTGACAAAACAACTATAACTTTAGCATAATGTGTTTTTATTTCTGTTAATCTTTTTACTGTTTGTAAATGCCATCTTGATTAAGACTATAATGAGTTTTCAAACTGTGCTTGATTTTTAAAAAAATGGAAAGTCTTCCAGTTAAACTATCTTCATATGACATGTATCCATCATATTAATGCAGTTTATTAGTATTCTAACTTTTAGTTAACTGTTTAGTTTTTCACTCCAAAATATCCATATATCCTATAATTTGAGACTGGCAGCTCTTTTTGAAAACTTACTTTGGACTTATACCTAAAGAGTTAACAGTCTTAAAGTGCACCAGTCCAACAATAGTATTATGAATAATAGTATTATAATAATAATAGAAATTATACAGGACAAGCCAAGAGGGGAAGACAATCTGACAAATGGCTTGTTCTTGACCTGTACAAACATTAATTCATGTGTTTAAATACAGGCTTTTAGTTTTAACACTCAAACTGCCGGATGTCTTTCACTCTGTAATAATCTTAGTGACACGAATAAATGGTTCCACATAATTATATATTTTTTCGCTAGTTCCGGAAAGCCATCACTTAACCCTTCTCATGCTAAATAAGTGACCATGCTTTAAAATGTATTGCTCAGCCATCCGGTACTAAAAAAGGAAAATGTTTCGGCCATTGAAAGGGGACTTATGGGAAATAAATACAACAGTAATGTATTTATTCCAGCATGATATTCTTTTTTAAAAAGGGGAATATCGTTCTAGCTAATTACCTTGGAAGAAATGATAATCAACGTGATATAAATCAGATTAGTTTAAGAACTTTTTTAAGGGTTTGCCTGATTGCAGTAGTGTGATATGTATATTCTCCTTGTACAAGATGGCAGCCACAGCCAAAAGGCGTTCGGTAGCACTGTCACTGAAGCACAGTGGGCGTTGCCCAGTGTATCAAACACAGAGTATGATATCAGGATTGCAGTCCCAAATCCTGCTGTCCTGAAAAGTGGGACAAAGTTAAAGTTCGGCAGGATAGCGAGACACCTCTTAACCGGGACTGTCCGAGCACAGCAGGACATTTGGGAGGCGTGATATTTTTACGCACTGGAGAATGGTAATAGAAATACAATCACAATGCGTTTTGAGGTCCCGCAGTGGGTGAAATTGTGGGCATCTTATTGGGTCCTTTTTTTCAAATCTGTTTTATCATGTTTTCGGCAGTACTATGTACTATTAATGACATTAAAATCAAGCCATATAATGTCAAAACATAGCGCTGTACAATGAAACTTCACAGGCTATTATAATTTAAAGTCAAAGATAGACAGAAAATGAAAATGAAAAACAGCAAACAAGGGGTGAAATATAACAGAAAAGAGTAATAAAAATAAAAGGTAATCCAGGAAAGATTAAAAGATGATGCGGGGAAAAAACACCACAAATGGGAATGATTACCACGATAGAAAGTGCCATGAAAGAGACAATCTGACCTAGCTTTGTCACCAGCAAGGGTGAGCTGGGAAGCCTCGGGGGAAACAAAACTACAGACTTAGCGGTAATAGTAAGCACGAAATAAAGTGGAGTCTGTGGGTCCAGTCGAGGTAACCCACTGTTTGTCTTCTATGCAATATTGGCAGCAATAAATTATTTTGTCTTCAACTTTGGGAGGCTTGCGGATCCAATTTTTCTTATTTTGGATTATCGAAGGAAACTAAAGGCCCAATGATCAACTAGTCCAGGGCTATAGAAACGGTGTATAATCTGCTAGGTTAGTACTGGGAGAGTTATCCAGCATAGATTAAAAGTTCCATCCTGGTCTTTGATGCATCTGTAGATCTAATGTCTAAGTTAAGGCTGGATTGCCTTAAAGAAGGGGGATGTCTATTGGATCTTGAGAGAGATCTGCTTATAGTGAGATTTCGCCTTCCTGCAGGGTAAAATTGACTTGTAGGATTGCTTCTCGGTCGACTGGGTTATCCAGGCTGCACATGTCCTGTGGGAGAGAGCCGTGGGATCCCTTGACCTGCATGGGCAGTAAACTCTGTCCACTACAGTGGAGTTGTCAGGGGCTTTTTAGAGGATGGTATCAAAAAGCTCTTCCATGGTAGTCTTTGTGTCAGCATCAAATATGTTCTCAGGGACCCTCCTGATATTGCTGTGGCGAATCATGTTATCAAGTTCTTCAACTTGCTTTTGGAGGGCGTAGATCATTGTTGTGTCTGAAAATGCATATTTAAGGCATCAACCATTTCGTGTGCCAGAGGCATTTCTTCCTCTAGGGTGAGGATCCTTCCTTCTGTCTGTCTTATATCCTGCCGCAACTCCTTAACGTCGGTATGGAGGGTCTGAGCTGCCTAGTCCACGATTTCCGTAATATCAGCCTTCCCAGTTCAAAGGGAGTGGGGGTGTCTCTTGCCAGGTCAGAGGCCTTTTTATCTGGGTCTACAACACTCGTTAGGCTTTGTGTATTCCCCAAAAAATTGTCAGTGGATGGTAAGGATGCTGCCTGCTCTTCTTTTCAAACTTTGATGCATTTGTCTGCCTGTTTTACCTGCCCATAATCTATATTTTCCAGGTAAAGCTGATCAGTTAGGAGCACGTGTCATGGAGCTCTGTAGATATGTCTGCACCATTGTTGCCGACTAGCTCTGCACCCCCACAATAGGTCTCCAGTTGAAGGCACATTCCCAAAACATTGGGGTACTGTTCTTGTATCTAGTTTTGTAACCAGACCAGAATGTTTCCTACATATTCCTGAGATCTCACTTGGACCCACACACACAGAATCCTATTGCAACCAGACCAGACTGTTTCCTACATATTCCTGAGATCTCACTTGGACCCACACACACAGAATCCTTTTGCAACCAGACCAGACTGTTTCCTACATATTCCTGAGATCTCACTTGGACCCACACACACAGAATCCTTTTGCAACCAGTCCAGACTGTTTCCTACATATTCCTGAGATCTCACTTGGACCCACACACACAGAATCCTTTTGCAACCAGACCAGACTGTTTAATTCCCTCCCTTCCCCACAACCCACCCACCCCCAGCTTGATTTCTTTTATAGGTCTGGTTAATCAGATGATGCGACTTGACCTCTAATCAACCACCTGTCATACTTCCCCCTCCTGCACATATCTACTAGCAATATCTTAACATCATCACATACTTTAATCAGCTGCCATTTGTAGACTTACAATGCACCCAACTATTCTGCTACTTGGTAACTTCTGGTGTGACTCAGTTCTCAGTTCACCTTCCATTATCACAATCTACTGTTATTTTTAACTCTACCCTTTTTTCATTCTGCTTCACACTCTCCTTGTGTGTCTCATGTTCCCCATCCCCTCTACCTCGTGTTTTAGTCTGAAACTGTTTTGTCTGAATTTGTTTGTAACTCCCTTCTCATGCTCTGTACCAAGTGCTGCGTACATTTTTGGCGCTATATAAATAAAAGATAATGTAATGTAATAGTCTTACGTATTTATTGTTTGTATTTGTATATGTGGATATGTATTGGATTTTTTTGTAATTTCTTTCAGATAATTGTGGATTGTGGCTCAGTATTGGTCTATCATTCAGTAGCTGATAGTTTCTTATTTTTTAAATTTTATTTGTGTTTTCAATAAGGCTTGTATTTTATTTAATTATTATTTATATGGTGTGCAAAAATCTCAAAATATAACAGATCCATTTCAATCTAGTTGCCATAATTTAATGTATGACATATCTGTAAGTCTGTCCGGCTTCCTCATAAAAGTCCTGGCTGTCGTTCCGGGCGGCAGCAGGGGAGGTCTCGCTCATCGCGCAGACATCCACCGCTGCCTCGCTAGCCACCAGGGAGAATCGGGCAGCTGGGGGATGTCTGCACGAATCGTGCAGACAACCTCCATACTGCCCGACACTTCCGTCTATTATGTATAGTGCATACATCCCCCGGCTGCCCCCACTAGCCACCAGGGAGCAAGAAACAGGTGAGGGGGGGACAGAATAACAAGGGGGGGGGGGCAGAGAGAAACAAGGGGAGGGAAGGGGGGAAGAGACAGACACAAGGGGAGCGAGGGGGGAGCCAAAGGGAGGGTGAGAGAGAGACAACACTAAGGGGGGGAGAGCGACAAATCTGGGGGCAAGGGAAAGAGAGAGGCAGCTTTGTCACATAAAAGGAAATAAAAACAAGATTTTTTTTATATCATAATTTTTTATTAAAAAAGCAATTTACATGTGAATATATACTAGACATGTGCATTCGTTTTCGGACGAATGCATTTTCGTCCGAAAATTGCATTTTCGTCCATTCGCCCGAAAAACGAAGAACGAAAATGCTAAGCTAACTAAAGCCGAATGAACGAATGGTTAATAAAGGAAAATCATTCGTTCATTCGTCCATTCGTAGTACTATTGCATTCTATAAGCCGAAATAGAGTCGGTTTATAGAATACAATAGCATTTAACTATACGGAGACAGAGTCTCCATTCATAAATTTATGAATGGAGACAAACGTATAGTTAAAAGCCGACAGCCTATAAACCGAACGTTCGGTTTATAGGCTGTGGGCATTTAACTATACGGAGACAGAGTCTCCAT
This sequence comes from Pelodytes ibericus, assembly GCA_036172795.1. Taxonomy (NCBI): domain Eukaryota; kingdom Metazoa; phylum Chordata; class Amphibia; order Anura; family Pelodytidae; genus Pelodytes; species Pelodytes ibericus. Next base: position 184,137,160 of record CM069859.1, on the reverse strand, counting down.
TCATAAAATTATAAATGGAGACTTTGTCTCCGTATAGTTAAATGCCGGTGTTCTGACAAATTTCTGGAGCAAATTCTCCTGCGCAATCGCAGGAGAATTTGCTCACTGCGCATGCGCATAAAGTTACAGCTGATAACTCAGCTGTAACTTTGTGACCACCGTGCATGAGACAGCTGCGCAACCCACCTCCCGCCCCCCTCACACCCGCCGCACACCCCTTCTTACCAGATCATCGACCACAGCGATACACAGCGCATGCGCACGCCTATCCAGCCGTTTGGGAATGCGCGCGTCCGTTGTTGTGTTCTTAAGGTGGTAAGTAACACGGGGCGTCGGGACATAAGGGGGCAAGCATCCTGGTGAGGGCTGCCTCATCTTGATGGGATTTGTGATCCTCCTGCTGTATTATTGATGCAGCAGGAGGATCACAAATCCCATCAAGATGAGGCAGCCCTCACCAGGATGCTTGCCCCCTTATGTCCCGACGCCCCATGTTACTTACCACCTTAAGAACACAACAACGGACGCGCACATTCCCAAACGGCTGGATAGGCGTGCGCATGCGCTGTGTATCGCTGTGGTCGATGATCTGGTAAGAAGGGGTGTGCAGGGGGTGTGAGGGGGCGGGAGGTGGGTTGCGCAGCTGGCGCATGCGCGGTGGTCACAAAGTTACAGCTGAGTTATCAGCTGTAACTTTATGCGCATGCGCAGTGAGCAAATTCTCCTGCGATTGCGCAGGAGAATTTGCTCCAGAAATTTGTCAGAACACCGGCATTTAATTATACGGAGACAGAGTCTCCATTCATAAAATTATAAATGGAGACTTTGTCTCCGTATAGTTAAAAGCCGGCATTTAACTATACGGAGACAGAGTCTCCATTCATAAAATTATGAATGGAGACTTTGTCTCCGTGTAGTAAAATGCCCACAGCCTATAAACCGAACGTTCGGTTTATAGGCTGTCGGCTTATGGAATACATGTATTCCTATTGCTATTCTATAAACCGAACGTTCGGTTTATAGAATAGCCATAGGATTACATGTATTATATAAGCCGAAAGTCTATAAACGGATCGTTCGGTTTATAGGCTTTCGGCATTTTACTACACGGAGACAAAGTCTCCATTCATAATTTTATGAATGGAGACTCTGTCTCTTATTAGTTAAATGCTGACAGCCTATAAACCGAACGACTTTCGGTTTATAGACTTTCGGCTTATGTAATACATGTAAACCTATGGCTATTCTATAAACCGAAAGTCGTTCGGTTTATAGAATAGCAATAGGAATACATGTATTCCATAAGCCGACAGCCTATAAACCGAACGTTCGGTTTATAGGCTGTCGGCATTTTACTACACGGAGACAGAGTCTCCATTCATAAAATTATGAATGGAGACTTTGTCTCCGTGTAGTAAAATGCCCACAGCCTATAAACCGAACGTTCGGTTTATAGGCTGTCGGCATTTTACTACACGGAGACAAAGTCTCCATTCATAATTTTATGAATGGAGACTCAGTCTCTTATTAGTTAAATGCCGACAGCCTATAAACCGAACGACTTTCGGTTTATAGACTTTCGGCTTATGTAATACATGTAAACCTATGGCTATTCTATAAACCGAAAGTCGTTCGGTTTATAGAATAGCAATAGGAATACATGTATTCCATAAGCCGACAGCCTATAAACCGAACGTTCGGTTTATAGGCTGTCGGCATTTTACTACACGGAGACAGAGTCTCCATTCATAAAATTATGAATGGAGACTTTGTCTCCGTGTAGTAAAATGCCCACAGCCTATAAACCGAACGTTCGGTTTATAGGCTGTCGGCATTTTACTACACGGAGACAAAGTCTCCATTCATAATTTTATGAATGGAGACTCTGTCTCTTATTAGTTAAATGCCGACAGCCTATAAACCGAACGACTTTCGGTTTATAGACTTTCGGCTTATGTAATACATGTAAACCTATGGCTATTCTATAAACCGAAAGTCGTTCGGTTTATAGAATAGCAATAGGAATACATGTATTCCATAAGCCGACAGCCTATAAACCGAACGTTCGGTTTATAGGCTGTCGGCATTTTACTACACGGAGACAGAGTCTCCATTCATAAAATTATGAATGGAGACTTTGTCTCCGTGTAGTAAAATGCCCACAGCCTATAAACCGAACGTTCGGTTTATAGGCTGTCGGCATTTTACTACACGGAGACAGAGTCTCCATTCATAAAATTATGAATGGAGACTTTGTCTCCGTGTAGTAAAATGCCCACAGCCTATAAACCGAACGTTCGGTTTATAGGCTGTCGGCATTTTACTACACGGAGACAAAGTCTCCATTCATAATTTTATGAATGGAGACTCAGTCTCTTATTAGTTAAATGCCGACAGCCTATAAACCGAACGACTTTCGGTTTATAGACTTTCGGCTTATGTAATACATGTAAACCTATGGCTATTCTATAAACCGAAAGTCGTTCGGTTTATAGAATAGCAATAGGAATACATGTATTCCATAAGCCGACAGCCTATAAACCGAACGTTCGGTTTATAGGCTGTCGGCATTTTACTACACGGAGACAGAGTCTCCATTCATAAAATTATGAATGGAGACTTTGTCTCCGTGTAGTAAAATGCCCACAGCCTATAAACCGAACGTTCGGTTTATAGGCTGTCGGCATTTTACTACACGGAGACAAAGTCTCCATTCATAATTTTATGAAAGGAGACTCTGTCTCTTATTAGTTAAATGCCGACAGCCTATAAACCGAACGACTTTCGGTTTATAGACTTTCGGCTTATGTAATACATGTAAACCTATGGCTATTCTATAAACCGAAAGTCGTTCGGTTTATAGAATAGCAATAGGAATACATGTATTCCATAAGCCGACAGCCTATAAACCGAACGTTCGGTTTATAGGCTGTCGGCATTTTACTACACGGAGACAGAGTCTCCATTCATAAAATTATGAATGGAGACTTTGTCTCCGTGTAGTAAAATGCCCACAGCCTATAAACCGAACGTTCGGTTTATAGGCTGTCGGCATTTTACTACATGGAGACAGAGTCTCCATTCATAAAATTATGAATGGAGACTTTGTCTCCGTGTAGTAAAATGCCCACAGCCTATAAACCGAACGTTCGGTTTATAGGCTGTCGGCATTTTACTACACGGAGACAAAGTCTCCATTCATAATTTTATGAATGGAGACTCTGTCTCTTATTAGTTAAATGCCGACAGCCTATAAACCGAACGACTTTCGGTTTATAGACTTTCGGCTTATGTAATACATGTAAACCTATGGCTATTCTATAAACCGAAAGTCGTTCGGTTTATAGAATAGCAATAGGAATACATGTATTCCATAAGCCGACAGCCTATAAACCGAACGTTCGGTTTATAGGCTGTCGGCATTTAACTAATAAGAGACTGAGTCTCCATTCATAAAATTATGAATGGAGACTTTGTCTCCGTGTAGTAAAATGCCCACAGCCTATAAACCGAACGTTCGGTTTATAGGCTGTCGGCATTTTACTACACGGAGACAAAGTCTCCATTCATAATTTTATGAATGGAGACTCAGTCTCTTATTAGTTAAATGCCGACAGCCTATAAACCGAACGACTTTCGGTTTATAGACTTTCGGCTTATGTAATACATGTAAACCTATGGCTATTCTATAAACCGAAAGTCGTTCGGTTTATAGAATAGCAATAGGAATACATGTATTCCATAAGCCGACAGCCTATAAACCGAACGTTCGGTTTATAGGCTGTCGGCATTTTACTACACGGAGACAGAGTCTCCATTCATAAAATTATGAATGGAGACTTTGTCTCCGTGTAGTAAAATGCCCACAGCCTATAAACCGAACGTTCGGTTTATAGGCTGTCGGCATTTTACTACACGGAGACAAAGTCTCCATTCATAATTTTATGAATGGAGACTCTGTCTCTTATTAGTTAAATGCCGACAGCCTATAAACCGAACGACTTTCGGTTTATAGACTTTCGGCTTATGTAATACATGTAAACCTATGGCTATTCTATAAACCGAAAGTCGTTCGGTTTATAGAATAGCAATAGGAATACATGTATTCCATAAGCCGACAGCCTATAAACCGAACGTTCGGTTTATAGGCTGTCGGCATTTTACTACACGGAGACAGAGTCTCCATTCATAAAATTATGAATGGAGACTTTGTCTCCGTGTAGTAAAATGCCCACAGCCTATAAACCGAACGTTCGGTTTATAGGCTGTCGGCATTTTACTACACGGAGACAAAGTCTCCATTCATAATTTTATGAATGGAGACTCTGTCTCTTATTAGTTAAATGCCGACAGCCTATAAACCGAACGACTTTCGGTTTATAGACTTTCGGCTTATGTAATACATGTAATCCTATGGCTATTCTATAAACCGAAAGTCGTTCGGTTTATAGAATAGCAATAGGATTACATGTATTCCATAAGCCGAAAGTCTATAAACCGAAAGTCGTTCGGTTTATAGACTTTCGGCTTATAGAATACAATTAATACTATTGCCTTTCTATGAACCGAACGAGAGCCCCATTCATAAGAATTTCTTATGAATGGGGCTCTCGTTCGGTTTATAGAAAGCCAATAGTATTACATTGTATTCTATAAAACGAACGAAAAAAATTAACGAAACGAAAATAATGAACGAATTTCGTCTGAAACGAATGCACTAATGAACGAAATTCGTTTTAGACGAAATAAATAACATTTTCGTCCGAATGGACGAAAACGAAACGAAAATTTTAGTTTTGCACATGTCTAATGCAAAGAGTGCCACATGATAACGTCACGGTCAGAGCAGAACTGCTGGCTTTGTATGCATGATTGTGTGTGTGTTGGGGTGACATACCTCTATTGGAGCTGCAAGACGCGCCTGGTTGGCAACTGCACATTTTGCCATGACATACCTGGCACGTCTTATGACACAGCCACATGTTCCTGTTTCCCATTCTAGTGAGGCTCTTGCCCAGTACCAATTCCCTGATATAATGACATTAAAGGGACTTTGTCAACATAAACATTGCTTAGACTGTAATTAAAGATACAAAAATATGAAAAATGATCTATACATTGCAAAAATTGCAAGCAAATGCATAAAATAAGAGAAATAAGTAGTTTAAATGTAGCTGTGGCATCTTCTTCTTATGATATCACCTTGTGGATTGATATGCAAGTTACACATCTCCCAGGGGACACCACAGACATTTAAAACATAATTCCTCTTATTTAAACCTTCGCTTGAAATTCTGCTAACACAATGTATAGCTCATTTGTTTTGTCTACATTCACACTATGAACAACGTATAGGTTGACAGAGTCTCTCTAATGTAAGTTGCATATGTATCACTCAAAAGGTGACCTTGTGCAAGTCATTACAATAGGCAATAAAGCTCTGTATGATTTGCCTAAAAATCTTGGTAAAAGACAACAAGAAAAAGATGGACCCTAGTTTCAGTTTTAAGGGCATAGGATGCCTGCTGGATATTGAAAACCTGTTGGATAAAACAAACTGGTGTTAATGCCATTTATCTTGAATATGTCATTTTGTTCACATTTTAAAACAGACAGGGTACAACTACCACTTTATCTTTAAAGCTCTTGACAGACAGAAGATAAATTACTAGTCGTGTTTCTGGTTATAACAGGTGGGCTGTTTGCATTATGGGCTACTAAATTGCTTTGCCCCCTGGTCCAACCATTGAGAGCCCTCACCTGTCTCTACCCAAATATTGTTGCATAACATTCATTACCCCCTTTTAAAAAAAAAATTATGAAAATAAACATTCACCATTGCTGTTTGCCAGGTAGCAATGAATAGCTACATGTCTGTTTTGTTGTCACTTTAATTAGCAGTCAGAATGCCCATAACGCATGCAAATAGAAGCAATTAGTACTTCTGTTTTTTTATTTATGCAATGATACTGTACGCCAGCGATATTTCTTAAAAAAAAAAAATGATTGCTTCATGAAGCTGCCTAAGCTGGCAGTTACTGAATCTTCTTCCTTCATTTCTTTGTTAATTAAGTTCAGTGTAGAAGGCGGGTAATGCCAAATCTTCTCAGAATTACTTGAGCTATGGAGGACTTTCCTGTCATGTGGCAAAGATTTACTGATTTCCCCAGAACAAAGAATGTTCTACACACTGTTCGTGCACTTTCATCAATGTATTGGTACGTAGCTAATTTTTTTCAGGAGTTACACAAATGATATTTGTTAGATCTTACAGAACGAGGGAGACAAAGATGGATCCACCGCTGTCTAAGGACTGTTTTTGAAAACCTATGGTTAAGATTTATTTTAAGTTCTTTGATTTTTCAACAAACAATGAATAGAGAAAAATGTTGTAAAATGACATGAAAATCAGATCAGGTCAGCATCTGGTGATTTTATGCCACTGGATTCCATACAGCAGGTCCATCATAAGAAATTAGCTCCATCATATAGATCTTTCAAGACCTGGTGTCGACCATTTTAAAATCTGTTCAGCAGTTTTATTTAGCAAGTTATTATTTTGAATATGTAATCTTTTACATTTACATTTACTTAGCAAGTCAAATTATATAAAACAACACAGACATAACAGTACATTCATAACAAGGACAATAAAAGGTTATTTAATCATGTAACATTGTTCAAAATTATAAAATATTTCAAGCAAAAGTGATCAAATGTTTAAGAATCAGGTAAATAAGTGTTGTACCAGCTTATAATGTAAAAGCCCTTGCATTACAAACCCAGACAAGGAGCATCTTTAATACATACATGGTCACGAGGTCATCAAAGTCTAGTACAACTAAGAAGCCAAGATGGACAGTTCAGGGTAGAGCGGAGGGGCATGGCTTTGACAACTCACAATAGGGCCTGGATCGACAACAAACTCGTGCCATTGAGACCAAATTTCTTGGTTCTTGTTCCGATGAGCATTGGCAATTGACCTGAGCTAGAATTTTACATTAAGATGGTATGTCTTATTTTCACTAGTATCTGGAAAGGTAGATCTTAACTGCCAAAAAATATTTATTATCAGTGCGAGTCTAGACCAATTAGCACTTGGAATAGTCAAATGGAATAGGAAGGACTGCAGAGATATCTGGAGATTATAGTCAAAAAGCTGTTGAAATAGCTGAGGTAGTTTTTTCTTTAATGGGTTTAACAAATAACAAGACCACCAAACATGGTAATGAGATCCAGCCTCCTTATTTCATTGCCAGCATAAATTAGTTGATATTAAATTACATTTAAAGTGCCTTAGTGGGTAAGAGATACTACCTATGAAAAAGTTTAAAATGAAGTTCTTTATGCAATTAATTATTTTACCTGTGGTATTCCAAGCATTATACCATGCCTCTATAGGAAAATATTTGTGTCAGGAGTGTTTTGAAATTTCTGTACCCTTCGTGACCATTTTCTCCAACAGTAACCTTTTGACCCTAATCCTAATCATCACCCTAACTGTAAACCTGTAAGATGTCAATACATCTAGTTTCTTTTTTCCTTTTTACAATTATGTGTTGCTGACTCCAGCTAGGGTAAGTCAAGCCACATCAACAGAGCGATGGAAGTGATTTCGGATCACTTCCATCGTTCTTGCCTGATACAGGACAGGGCCATATTGGAGAAGCATTCTGCTCTCCAATATGGTGTCCATGATCACTGTGTGGGGTGATCTCCATGCCGTAGGGGGCCACATTTTGGTGTAGCAAGATTTATCGAGACATTAGGGCAACACTGTCAAAGCATAGGCATTGATCGTTGATTGCTGCCTATGAGGGTTTCACTGCAGGACGTACCCAGTACATCCTCTGTCACTAAGTGGCAGGGTTTGTGTGGTGTACTTGGTACGTCCATTATTGTGTCTTGTCCCTTATAGATAGATCGTTTAAGAATCCCTGAGATTTAGAAATGAGATGTCTTTTAACCCCTTCCCGACCTTATGACGAGTTAACTCGTCATAAGAGCCGCCGCATTAGCGACCTTATGACGAGTTAACTCATCATGCAGTCTAGCCGGCGGTGCGCTCCGTGGGCACCGCCAGCTAATCTGCAACGGGTCCAGGACTAAGCCTCGCACCCGAGGCAAAGCTCCTGGACCCGATCGGTCAGTTTCCGGCCATGTGATCGCGGTGATTGCTCAATCACCGCGATAACATGCAAATTAGATGGCAAAGTCAGTGTGTTCACACACTGACTTTGCCTCTAATTCACTCACTGTGCTTCACATTCTTATAGTGAAGCACAGAGAGTGACCTGTAAGTAAAAATAAATTAATTACATACACATAGGTAAAAAATTTTTTAAAAAATTAACCCTTTCATTGCTGATCACAGTTTTTAACTGTGATCAGTTTCCTTCCACTTTATGGCCCTCATTTAGTTTTTTTTAACAGATTTTTTTATTTTTACAATTTATAAAGTTTTTTTTAATAAATAAAGGTAATTTTAATATATTTATTTAATAAAATGTAACCCCTGCATGCCTGTTGCATGATTTTTACTGATCTGACATTGCACTCTTCAGAGTTTTTTTTCTGTCTTTTTTGTTATGGGGGGTTTGGGAATCAATATTTTTCTTTTTTATTAGTTAGTTAATTAGGGGGGATAAGTGGGTTAGTGTTGCACTAGTTATGTAGCTTATTATTGGGAAAATAATGGGGAAAAACTTTTTTTTCCTCAAAAATTTCCTCTTTTATATGTATTTTTTAATACTAAAATGTAAATCATTTTTATGTATAGGATATCAAAAGAAAGCTCTAACTGTCCTCTAAAAAACAACATATAACTTGTATGGGTGCGTTAAATGAGAGAGAGGAAATTTATGTTTCAAAAACCGCGTATTAAAAATTGAAAAACGCTCTGGTCCTTGGCCCAGGAAAATCCCTGGTCCTTAAAGGGTTAACATATGTGTCAATAAATACATCCAGGTTGAACAAATCCTGAAATATTTATATTAATATATTTGTGTCGAGTTAGGCAATGTATACTTAGCTTCCAAAAGCCTCAAAGGTAAAAATCTGACTGTCATATAAGTCTCCTGGAGCGCTAATGCCTGATATCAACTAATCCGTTAAATCCAAATGTTCGATTGTTGTGCAAACTTTAGCTAGCTGGGTGCAAGCTTTAAAATACACAGAGTATGTCTTTATAAGCTTCCCAGTTTATATATATATATATATATATATATATATATATATATATATATATATATATAGGAAGTTGCAGTTGCGCATAATGAATAAGCAGGGATTTCAATAATAGTTCCATCATTATCTGCAGAGCTGAACAACTCAGGATGAGAGCCTGAAACCATATACGACAGACATGGTTGCAGCTATTGTGGACTTCATTTCCCTTGACACAAGACCAGCTAATGGCTATCTGAGCATCTTAGGAAATATAGTCCACAGCAGCTGGAATGCCAAAGTCTTGCAGTTTTACTTTAGTGCAACATTTTCCCAAAGAATTGTTACTTCTGCAATATTTGAATATGAGAGCTCCAGAGAACCTCTTCCAAGATTATTTATTTGAATTAACATCAGCTAATGACTTCCGAATAAATCCAAAACAAGAGAGTTAATTACTACTTTAGAGGCCCTTTCCAGTGCCATTCTAATTAACCGCAACAAATTATTCAAAGGGTGAATTTACCCACTTAACATAGGCCCTTCTTCATATTAAGTCTCTAAGATCAGTAGAATCTTACACAATAAACCAAATCCAGTCACTAAAGCATAGATCTGGAATATCTTAAATACTCCTCTGCAATGCAAAGCACCAGCTACAATAAAATGCATTGAAGAGACATGATCCATCTAGAGAGGCTGCACAAATTAATCTTCACAGCACTTCCAGTGCAGTTTACAGTGAGTAATTTGACAACTCATGATGACCTCACTTGGTTACTTTGCGATTGCCTTCACTCACAACTAAACCATTCTGTTTGGTGATGGCCATGATGGCTAAATTGCGAGGTTATATTGTGTAGCTTAAAATTCGGCTTCCGATGTGACCCCGATCGCCAGTGGCGGCTCTAGACTTTGTGAGGCCTTAGGCGAAAGTCAAACATGAGGCCCTCATGGACACACATTATTAAATAAAATATATGCAAGTGATAATAAAAATGAACTGTAGAAATAGCATATTTCAAGATCAGACTCAAATCCCAGCTTCTAGAAATGAACAGCTCCTAGAATTTTATTTGTCTCATAATTATTCTACAAACATCTATAAACATTTGGTATAGATAAAATTGTGTGCGGCTGACTAACTCACATTGTTATTGCTGTGTCCTAAATGTGAACACTAACACATATCACACAGTCATTCATAGACACACTCAGTGAGCACACACTGACTCACAGACACACTCAGTCAGCACACAATCACACTCAGCCAGCACACACTCACAGATACACTCAGCCAGCACACACTGACTCACAGACACACTCAGAAAGCACACAATCACACACTAAGAGAAACACTCAGCCAGAAGGAAAGGTGCTCAATGTTGAAAGTGGTCTCACAGACCACGTTGTGCTAGAAGATTGGCACTTTGTTCTTCCTCACAGCACCGGATGCACTGTGATTTAGCCATTCAAAATGCCAGAATTTTGCCACTCAATATGCCAGGATTTAGCCCCTTAATATGCCAGGATTTAGCCCCTTAATATGTCAGGATTTACCCCCTCAATATGCCAGGATTTTGCCCCTCAATATGCCAGGATTGTGCCACTCAATCTGCCAGGATTTTGCCCCTCAATATGCCAGGATTTTTCCACTCTATGCCAGGATTGTGCCCCACAATTTGCCAGGATTTTGCCACTCTATGCCAGGATCTTGCCCCTCAATTTGCCAGGATTTTGCCCCTCAATATGCAAGAATTTTGCCCCATAATATGCAAGGATTTTGCCACTCTGTGCCAGGATTTTGCCCCTCATTATGCCACAATTTTGCCCCTCATTATGCCACAATTTTGCCCCTCACAATGCCAGAATTTTGCCCCTCACAATGCCAGAATTTTGCCTCTCAATATGCCAGGATTTTGCCACTGTATGCCAGGATATTGCCCCTCATAATGCCACTATTTTGCCCCTCACAATGCCAGGATTTAGCCTCTCACTATGCCAGGATTTTGCCACTGTATGCCAGGATATTGCCCCTCATAATGCCACTATTGCAGGATTTTGCCCCTCATTATGCCAGAATTTTGCCTCTCAATATGCCAGGATTTTGCCACTGTATGCCAGGATATTGCCTCTCACTATGCCAGGATTTTGCCCCTCACCTCATTATGCCAGGATTTTGCCCCACACTGTGACAATATTTAGCCCCTCATTATGCCAGTCTTTGCTCGTTTGTACCACCCTCCTCCCCCCTTCCCTAGTACTTACCTCCATGCTGCTCTCCGTTGTTTCCTCCGTGCATCTTCCCTCCTGCACGGAGGAAGGAAGTTCCGGTCGCGTTTTTTTTTTTTTTTTAAACTTTATTGAAGCTGCCCGGGTTCAATAAAGTTTAAAAAAAAAAAAAAACGCGATCGGAACTTCCTTCCTCCGTGCAGGAGAGAAGATGCACGGAGGAAACGTCCCAGGTTAGTGTAACAGGGAGCTTAACGGCAGCGTTAAGCTCCCTGATACATCAAAGGTAATAAGGTGAGTTAGGCAGCCGCGAGGCCCCCGTGAGTGCGAGGCCTTAGGCGGCTGCCTAACTCGCCTAATTAGAGAGCCGCCTCTGCCGATCGCAAATCCCTCCGAACTCCGGGCCATTCAATTTAGCTCAAAGTTTGTGTATATTCTCATAGGTTTGTGATAGTGCTTCTTAACCCCAATGTATAAATCGGTGTTAATAGCACTTATTTGCCTGAATTTATAATCTACATATTTTCTAAGCTAGTACTTTAGCCTTTCACTGTAAAATCACTAATAAAAAGATGGAGGAAGGTTAAATACTGATAACGGTTGATAAAATGAGGGTTTGTCAGTAGATTACTGTAGTGTTGTAGTAAAACACTGACTATGTTTTTTCAATAATTAATATTCTTTTCATTCTGAAATCCAGCAATCACAGCAAACACACTTACAATATGTGTGATTTCTGTCACCTTATTGTGGAAGGCCAGAGATATCCTACATAGCTGCTAATCATATATAATAAACCAAAAGTAAGAAATTTTACTGAAGCATGGGTCTGAGGAAGAGACAAGTCCAGAGCTGAAAGTAATTGACAAATCGCCATTTTTTAAAACGCAAAATCCACAAGAAAAATACTTTTACCCAAATTATCACCGTGCAGTTATGAAATTATGGAATGAATGATCCATAAAATGTTCTTATTGGAGCAATCAGGTACAAACTTGTGCTCAGCTTTATAGATGTGAGTTATAGTTTAATTTGAATTCTATTAATCCAGTTTTACAAATAGTAAAAGGAGCTAATTTTACAACTAGTACTTATAGAGGCCTTAGAATACTCTACTCTCATCTGCTGCATAACATGGGCTGGACAACTATCACCATTCTTTCTTACCAGAAAGTCTAAGACTGATAGGAGTAACAGACTATCCACAGTTGCCAATGTTATAAATCATGTAATGGATGTGATCAGCATGCCTGTAATAATTCTGTACAGCCATATTGTACATGCTGGCGTTGGAGTCTCACGCGTTAAACCTAAACAGGCTTGATCAGTGTAATCTGCAACATTTTATGTATTTTTTCTACAATAGGTCATTTGTAATTTACTTTTGGAATAGTTGTGCAGCCACTGTGTGCTCCTGTATCTTTAACTCTGGATGTAGTAACTGTATTGTACAAGAACATGTCCACCCTTCATATATAACAGCATTCCCTATAAATGTGTTACTAATAAATACAAGCAACATAATATATTCAGGAAATTTGATGGGTATGGAATGAAGAAGGTGCTTTTTTTAGCTGCTGTAGTCATTTGAGTGTAGTTGCTGTAGGAGTTGGAGCGGTCAAAGCACACTAATTAATGTAGCGATCAATCATACAGTTTTATGTATTCATTATGTAAATAGTGCCAGCATGGTGTGCCTTCAAACTTGTCTTCTAATTATAGTTTATCTCAGGAAATGAATCCTCAAGATACACATGTTCTAACCCAGAGCTTGTCAACCAGCAGCTCTTGGATTACAGCTCCCATCATCCTCAGTCATTCTAATGCTGGTAGACTCTTAATGAAATTCTATCAATTATTTTATTCACACTTTTATGCAGTACCCTCAAGGTGGATTCAAGGTACTGCCGAAAGCCAAAACACAGCTTATATAATATTTCTGTATATGTTTATATTAAATGTTCTACTTCTACCTCTTAATGATTAATAGCAGTACCAGACCTGGGAATCAGCATTCCTGGAAGTGGTTGTACATTAGCCCAATAATTCATCGAGTCTCATATAGCGGCTAGTGAAACTGAGAAACGTGTAGGAACTTGTTTGCTAAATTTGGGGTTTTGAGCCACTGTATTCAGTCTTGTCCTACCCGTTGCGCTACGTCTGCTCCCAGTTTGCGTTCCACACTGGTTCCACTCATTATCATTGGACTTCAGGTGTACATTTGTTCCTTCACTTCCACACTGATGCAACACTATTATTTTTGATCCTATTTGTGAATATTTCAAAGCCATCCTGGAAGTACCTTCGGAAGAAGGCAGTGTATTTTTATATATTAGAGGGCTGAACTATGGTCCCTGTGTGCACGTTTGTGTTATAGATCCCATAAATGGCCTTATGCGGAGGAAGAAACTAAAACGCTCTCCCTGCAAATCTGCTGGCTGGGCACAGTGGGAACAATTGGCACGTGTGCAAACATATGCAGTGCATATACATAGTATCTATTGCACTGGCAAAACATATGATGATTAAATAAGGTTTTTAAGTGTTGGGGCCACTCGAAAAATCCTATTCTTGTTGAATCATCCCCACTGAGATAGAGATGCATGCTTCCATTGACATCGCCCACCAATAGCAAATTAATGAATCGCCCCTTTATCATGTTTCCTTTCACTCTTCCTAAGCAGAGCATGCACTGTCCCACTTCTTATGCTACACTCTCCAGCAAGTTACTGCTAATTAATTTTACCCCTCTCTATGTCAGATGTTTTTGTTGGTAGAGTTTAATTAGCACCAATATTAAATGTAGTGCAGCATGTGCACTCCTGTATGAGAGGGTGTGATGACACATTGAATTGAGGAGTTTGTACTGCACAATGCCAGGGAGAGTTTTCTTTACAAATTTGGTTAAAATTCCGGCTTTTGGAGGGTGAGAGACTTTTTACTGCAAAAACCTGCTGGACACCATGGATCGTACTGACAGGAATAGCTCATCATGGTTCCCTGCGATGAGCTGTGCTGTGGATATAGCTGCAGGGACTGGCAGTGGGATCCCCAGTGTCAGATCAGGTCACTTTGAGTGGCCTCAGACTGTCATAGAAAATTTAGCAAAAACTCAAACCCATCTTTTGCTACATTTCCTGCATCCCTTTGTGCCCAAACCTCTTGGTTCAGGCACGTCTCCGTGACGCCACAAGTGACATCTCAAAGTAACGCAGAATGCTGGCAGGGGCCCACAGAGTCTATAGGGACACTGATTGGGTCACTTCTTGTATGTTCCTGGCACCCGATCATGAAGGGATTAGGGCCAGGAACACAAAGATGCTGGGTTTGATTCTTTGGTCGTTAAGGACCAAAGCACCATTCGGCGAAAAAGAGTTAAGGTGCTAAGGCTGATAAGCTAAAGAGCCGAGGGTGTAACTTGGGGTTGAGGTAAAGGATTTGCAGGTTACCTGGTAGTTGGTAGGATGGTGTACCAGCATCCAATAGGTAAGACTGTGAAATGTTATCAAGGGGCCAAGTGTTTAGATGTTTGTGTGGCACATTTGAATGACGTGAATTTCAGTGCTACTATATTGTCGAATGTGAACATATTCTGTATGATAGAGAATAAGGTTTGCATGAGATTGGGATTTATTCGACATTTCAAGGTTTGGGTGGCACTGAACGCTGAGGATGTGTTAAATACTTTAGTCTGTGAGGATAATGCACTATAATAAATGCACCATTGTAAAGGACTCACATGTCTATGAAGACAATGCCCCACAATAAATGCACCATAATCGTGAAACCATTTATAGTGTCAGTGCAATGTTATGATGTTTTATGTTAAACCAACCAGTCTATTTCATGTGTATGGTGGAGTAAAGATGGTAGGTTGGGAGGGTGTCACAAATAGATTAAAACTTAAAAGTTGGCCTTGATCTGGTCCCACATGATTTTTGTTATACATCAAAGAGGTCTTGATATGTTCTTTCATGAAATGCAATGTTTTAAAGAATGAGAGTTGTAATCATCCAGTTTCTTCCCTTTCAGGCACACAATTCTCTTTCTTAATCAGAGTTACCTTTAATGTCTTAGTTGCTTCTCTGACTATTTGGCTTCTTAACTCTAAAATGAAACTTGGTAGATGACTTTCTACAGATGGGTTTAATTGGACATGGTTATTCTTTTTATTGGTCTGGGAGTATTTTATCGTTTGGCCTATTTATTTAAAAAACTTTACAGAGTCATAAATTTTTATTTTTTTATTTTGTGTAGATCAGTGACAAAAATCACAGTGAAACCCATTTTTTTTTCAGCATTTAGCACTGGGGCCAGATGTTTTTGAATTATAATTACCTTAATTATACAGGGTCATAGTTGGTTGTTAGGTCTTAAAGTATGAACTTGTTAAAGAAATAGCGAAGCCTGCAGACATATTAAAGGACCATTGTCAGCAAAAAATTAAGTAATGTTTAACTGAAGAATTGTGTAGACATTTTAAATAGAAATGTTTTAATAAAAGAATACAAATACATTATCTTATTGCCCTTTTTGCTTGCCTAGCACTTTCAAGAGCAGCCAAGTTGTTTAGAATCTTGGGTCAGGTGAAGGAAGATCTGGCACATCTGATCCAACATGTATGCCACCACATGCAATACATTATGTCACGGAGGCATGCCTGAACCCGGAAGTTCGGGCACAGCACGATTAAGTAAAATGTATCCGGTGGTCAAGTTGAGCACTGGCTACATTTTCCCTGTCAGACTGAGGCCACTTTCCTCATCTGACAGGTAGGATCCCTGCAACGGGATCTGAGCACAGCTCATTGCGGGAAAGCCCCAAGAAGCTGTTTAATGCTGGACATACTATGCCATACTAGCATCTTTTAGGTACTCTAAAATCAGGACAGTATAGTACGTCCTAGCGTTGGGATGGGATTAAAATGTCTACACTTGACGCACTCCTTCAATTAAACATAACTTAATTTTACACTGAAAGTTGTCCATTAAACTAAGACTCATAAGACAAAATGTTTGTCATCTGTGGAGGTGATGTAAAGATACAATGTCAAAATTATCACAGGTTATAGAAAGCGATCTGTAATTTCTTGCTGCCAAACAGATCCATGATCATAATGGTGATTGCTGACCCGATAGCTATGTCATGTCAACAATGTGGTCATTTTGAGTCAACAAAGAGAAGATGCCTGTCAGAACCCTGGAGGATAGTTTATACAAGTGTTTCTCAGGAACTCTAATAATTTTACCAACCCCTCCCAATCTCCAGCGGTGCAGAATTACGACTGGTATTTATTATGTGAAATAATGCAAACATTGACCGATATGTTTAAAGACCATTTAAAAAATGATAAATATAATGGTAAAGGCTCTTTGGATTGTTTTGGAGGCTTGCATATAATTCACATATAATCAGATATGCTGTTTATACCCTCACATTGTAAACAGCCCCAGCTGTGCTTAGCATTTTTAAGGCGTCTCATTTCACCTAGTCGGAGTCAGGTCTTTGGGCCTCTGTGTTAGATCCTCTCGCTCAAGTAATAGTTGCGTTCTAGAATGAATCCCTATTTCTCAGTCTTCCTACTTTTGTCAGTCTGCTCTAACACCGTGTTAGTTGAACCTGAAGCAAGTTCGTCAAAAAGTATATTTTGTGATGTCTGAGTGGTAACTGTTCATTGTTCAACTAAACCATAGTTTATCAATCCAAGTACAGCTGCTACTTGGCTTCTGTTCAGTAAAAGTGTGGTGCTGTCTTGCACAATAGCACGGCAAAGCAGATTCCGCCGCCTGCCACTTAGTAGCGGAAAAGATAACGAAGGGGCCAGTTAAGCAACAAAATGTAGTCCACAGAATGTATAGTATAACAGTGATGGATACCTTTGGCACTCTGACTGCTGTGGATCATTTTTCTTGTAAATGTTGACAAATGTTGTTCAAGCTTCATGGAATATGTATTCCACAACTGAGTAAAAATGGTACATTGATGCCTAACATTTGGCAATCTAACTGCTGTGGATTCCTTAGGATGCTTAGCAAGCCAAACACTGGCTAAATATTAACCTCCATATATAGATTAAGGGTTGTATCGATAAAGAGAGAACTGCAGGGAAATTAGAGCATTCTCCCATGCAGCTGAATGGGCCAATTTTTCCAGCTCAACTACTTTGGCCTTTGAAATTCCTGTCTTAATCCCCTGCAATTCTGTCTTTATTGAGTAGATTATTAAATGTCTTTTAACCTCCAACTAGTGACTGACCTATCCTCCAGACTGAATGTTTGTTCAGTGCTGGACAGAAGAAGAGAGAAACAGGCCCTTACCCCTGGTGTTTAGGAGTGTTCCAAGAATTTACTGTCCATCCCATAGAGGAAATGTTACATGGTTTTGAGTAAGTTATCCCCCTACTCTTGTCTGTCTGTTCATTTAAGATTATTTCCAGCATTCTGTACATATTAATAAGTATGTAACCTATTCTATAAAAATGTCAAATACATTTTCACCTAGTACATTACTGCTAAACCAGCCATACCCCTTGCCATAGTCAACCACAAATATATAGTATTTTGCAGGTAATATATAACTATTCTACACACCTAAAACGCAAATATAATCCTAAGTGAATTATAAAGTGCACTAATAATCTACAAAAGTATGGATAACATTAAAAACTTCAAGTAGGTAATATTATGTGAAAAATATGTGTAGACTACAGTTGTTTGCGAGTTGTTTTTCTGGCCACTGACATCAGACATCGATGCGCAATTATGATATATATGTATAGAATTCAAACCCAGAAAATAAGATATGTTCGCACTTAAATCTTCTGATGTTTATATTAGATGTTAAAGGGACTGTATCACGTGCACATTGCTTATTCTGTGAATGTAATGAATTAACAAACAAGCTCAGCATTTAATACATTTCTGTGTAGTTGGGTAAGAGTTATATATTATTTGTACCTTAAAACAAGTGCTAATGCATCAATGTTTTGTACTATTTCTCTTCTGTAGTTAAAGGGACTGTATCATTTAAATAATGTTTTTACTGTGCAAGTATCAAATAAAAAGTGATTGAAAATTATCTATATATTGTGTTAGCAGAATTCCAAGCAAATGTCTAAATCATCAAAAAATTGTGTTTTAAAAGTCTCTGTGGAGTCTCCTGTTTATGACATCACCTGTGGCCTGACATTTGCCACCGAAATCCAGTTCATTTGCTTATCAGGCCACAGGTGATGTCATAAGAAAGAGATTCCACAGACACATTTAACCCCTTAGTGACAAGACATTTTCAACTTGACAATGGCTGTTTTGACATTTCCTGGGTGTTTGTGTTTAGCTGCAATTTTCTTCTTTCTTACATACTGTACCCACACAAATTATATGTTGTTTTTATCGTCATAAGAAGGGCTTTCATTATATACCATTATGTTCATCATATCTTATAATTTACTACAAAAAAAATCATAAAATATGATGAAAAAGTTTAAAAAAACACTTTTTTCTAAATTTGATCTAAAATATTATTTACACAAATACAATCATTAAAAAAGACCCCATCTAAATAGTTTCTAAATGTCCCGAGTTCAGATGTATGCATGTTTCCATATTTTTCAGTATTTTTTTTGCGAGTTATGAGCTATTGACCTTTTAACCCCAACTCTAACCCTTGTGCTATCCCTTAATATGTTTTAATTCAATTTTAACCCTATGCCTTATGCTAAAAAATATTTAATTTTAACCCTATAGGCTAATCTAACTATATAACCTGTTTTAAGCTAATTAAATATTTTTTTTACATTGCTATGCTGCTTGGCTACCTCTAGGGGCAGTCAAGCAGCATATTCAGAGTGACGGAAGTGAATTTACTTTCACTTACGAAGCTCAGACCACCAGAGGGCATAGCCATATTGACGGAGCATGCTGCTCCGTCAATATGGCTCCCACGATCGCTCCGTGGAGAGATCGTGGGTGCCCCAGAAAACAAATTTTGGTGCTGGCTATTGCCTCGACATCGAGGTAATAGACCAGTACCGTTAAAGTGGTTTTCGCGATCTCTGATCGCGAAAACCTCATGATTCACCACAGGACGTGCTAGGCACAGAGTTCCCGGCAGGACGTGCCGGACACGTCCATTGTCGCTAAGGGGTTAAAACACATTTTTCTCCTATTTGTGGCATTCTCCGACACAATCTATAGATCATTTTTTATTTGCCACGTGCTAAATAAAACATTATTTAAATGATAGAGTCCCTTTAACTACAGAAGAGCAATAGTACAGAACATTGATGCATTAGCACTAGTTTTAAGGTACAAATAATGCATAACTTTTACCCAACTACACAGCAAATGTATTAAATGCTGAGCTCTTGCATCTTTTATATGTAAACCCAGGTCAATCCATACTAGGCAGCCATCTCAATACATTGTCATGCCAATGCAAAGCAAAGAACTGTTTAACACAGTGATCTGAAATGACCTCTAATGTGCTTCCCATTAGTGAAAATAATTCCTAATCAGTATCATCTACTTAGCGAAGGAAGCTAGAGCATAATATAAAATGCAGCGTTAGGCATTCATCCTATAATAATTGTTTCTTATAAAGGCTCGCCGCTGGAGTGGAGCCAGATCCTAAGGCATGCATAAACATACTTTTAAGTTGATTCCTGTTATTAGGTTATGTTTTTAAATGTGATTGTGTTCGGCTGACAAAGTAATTCATTACTGTGACTGTAAAGACAATTCTTGTAAGAGATACAACTTCTGGTGGTACATGCAGTACTGTGGAGAAAGCCAATTTTTCTCTCTCAGGGCTCAGTTTACACAATGATGGTCTCTGCTGAATCTCTCTTCCATTTACGCTGCAAGGGAGTGAATGCTACCTACCTTGCTTAGAATGTATATCACGTCGCCATGTTTAAAAGATAATTCGTCTGGTTGATCCCCTGTGCAGTCCCATAATCCTCGGTAGAAATTCACATAGTCTGTGTCTTTTCCTGGAGAAATTAACAAATCAGTCATTAGACATATTTCTACTGATAGACGTGTGGAAATCAGCAACATGTTCTGGGATGACGGCACATTTATTTGGGGGACTATTCATTAAAGGTTAACTGATAACGGATAATCTACAAATCATTCATCATGCTGCATGCAGATTTATCTTTTCATGCCTGATGATGCTGTCTTCCTTAAAGGTATATTGTGGCACTTGACAAACATGGAGAAAACCATATATATGTCTGCTTGTGAAGGGATAAGAACCAAAAATTGCATCTTTTTGCTTCTGCCCTCAATCACAAAGTGATCTGGAGCCAGGAACACATTGGCAGACACCTAATCAGGGACTTTAAAGACTCTGTAGGTCCCTGCCGAAATAGCAGGAGACCCCGCGACTTCACTTGTGATGTCACAGAGATGTGCCCGAACCTGAATGTTTGGGCATGGTGCATTTTAGTAAAATGTTGCCAGGGCTTACTTTGCGCAATGGATACATTTTTATGTCTGACTGAGGCCAATGAGCTGTTAAAGGAAAGACGTTCTATGCTGTCCCATAGGCGTCTAGGCATCTGTAATTTAGGACGGCATAGAATGTCCTACAAGATCAAAAATGGTTAATAAGTGTTGAAACAAGAAGAAAGACCGGGCTCACTGGCGTATGGATATGCTACAAAGTAGTTCCATAATCGAGTTGTCTCTGCAGGTGCTTGGCTTTGCACACAGCAAAACACGTCAAGCTTACCTTTGATTGGAGTGTACCTTCTTTCCCACTTGCTGCTGTGTATCATTTGACTCAACTGACAATTTTTTTGACATTAAAATCCTTTTTGCTATTTAAATTGCCTGGTGAGTGCAGTTTTTCTGCAACCCCCCTTTTGCCTTTAATAAGTGTTGAACCATAAAATATTGGAATATGTAAGTGAATAGACTACTTTAACATTTACAGCACTGATACAAAAAAAAGCATCCCTTACCACTCTGGCTTGAAAAGACTTAACCGTGTCGCTAATACTAAATATGTAAAAATATGTTATCTAGTAAAATTCGGGAAAAAATTAAATGTCGAACAAATGAACCATTTTGCTGTGTTGCACAGATATAAGCAAAGCATTGCCCACCACTCGGTTTAATATTGTCATTTTAGTGATAATTTCTCAAGTGCCAAACTATTATATTATTGATATTGTAAAATCAGGAGCAGTAGAGGCCAGTGTTCTAAAACCTGGACACTGTCACAGAACCAAAAAATAAATAAAAATAATATATATATTTGTTCTTCTCCTATTCGCCAGTCAATACATTTTAGGCCAATATCCCATGAAGAGCTAACGGGCAATTAATGTTTGCTTGCAAGCATATCCTTGCAGTGGCAGAGTGACAATGGATGTGATGGTAGGCCTGCCATACACACCATTAACTGATTGATTATTTAGCGCCTTTCCTTTCAAAAGCAGACTAATATATGATTTTCCCCATGTTTGTCAAGTGCCACAATATGCATGATATTTGCTTTCTTGACGGGAGGAAAAAAAACAGGGGGGAACTGCTTCAAATGTATTTGGCTTATAATGAGTTAACGTAAAATAAGCAGAATAGCATTAATTACCAAAACTATCTTTGTGTCAAATAATTTGACAAGACGGCAAGTGTAAAACAATGGCAATCTGCATGTAAATGGCACGGTGTGATTTTGATGGAGGAAGGAATACAGCAGAGACGCATTGGATCAAAACTGCCAGTCTAGGTTTGTTATATGATCTTTGAACAGCAGGCTAACTGGATTCCCCAGCACTTCACAGCTCACATTTGCATATCATTAGCAAATTGTAAGCATAATGTATAGCTCACAGATAAATGAAGCTAAACCAGGTTTCTCATGCTACAATGCACAAGCAATTTCTGGGCTGAAACAAAGGAGGAACTAGACGCACATATATTAAAATTAAAATAAATATCCTTGTGTCAGTCTTGGGCATTTGAGTCCCTCAAGTCCTGGGAAGGTAATTTATTGATGTAGTGATATTCGTTTAATCACTCTTTTAAGTATAAAAGGTAAAGTTATAAACAACATTTACAAAAGATACACAGTAATGCAAGCCTGAAAGGTAAAAGAAATTCTACGGTGTGGTCTTCATGCGGCTGAGAAACATTACTCTAAGATGCTATAGAGCTTGATGAATTGGTGAGCTTGCTCTCCAGTCATGCAAACACATGCAAAGATGTTGAGAAATGGTACATGTGAAGTGTGAACATCCCTTCTCTAAACTCTCTCCAAATTACCAACGTCCTTCTGGAGATATGGTAGCCAGTACTTTGTACAATACTCCAAGTGAGATCTCACCAGTGGTCTGTACAATAGCATGAGCGCTTTCCTCTCTCTACTGTTCATATCTCTGCCTATACAACCAAACATTCTGATAGCATTTACTGCTGCTCTATTACATGTGTTTGCCTACCTTTTTCAGATGTTGAGGTTAAGAATTTATCAAATACTATATATTCTTCCCTTGGGTTTTTATGTCCATAATGAACTAATGTATGTTCTAATGTGGTGTTCCTCAAACTTTTCCCACTCACAACACACCAAAGCTCTTTCCAGAATTCCATGTGACACTGCATTTTGGGGGCCCTTCCTGTTGAGCTCGACATCTGTCTAGTTTTTCAGTGGTCCTGATCTCATTCTCTTGTGTCTGGGACACTGGAGAATGCATGCCACACATGGGCAGCATTGTGTGCATGTGCATTAGTACTGACTCTTCTGTGACAGCACTCAGTGCTGTATTTACCGCGAGGCATCCTAGGCGGATGCCTAGGGTGGCAAATTTTGGGGGGCGGCAGCACTGAGAAAAAAAAAATGTAAACATTTAAAAAAAAAAAAAAACGCGGCCCTTTAAAAAAAAAAAGACCGCGCTGGCAGGCAGAGACAGAGGTGAGAAGGGATCGGAAGATCACCCCTCACCATCGCTCTGCCTGCCAGGCTGCACGGGGAGCCGAACAGGCAGCACAGAGAAACCTCCGTGCTGCCTGTTCGGCTCCCCGTGCAGTGTGCCGACACGGAAGTCCCGACAGTCACGTGACGGGCGCGCTGACGTCATAGGCGCGCCCGGTCACGTTACCTGTCGGCACAATCGCCGGGAAGCCGAACAGGCAGCATGGAGGGACCATGCTGCCTGCCACTAGCCACCAAGGAAAGGTAAGTGCTGATGGGAGACTGTGTATGTGTGTGTGTGTGTGTGACTGACTGAGTGCGATGGGAGTCAGAGTGTGTGTGATGGGAGACAGAGTGTGTGTGATGGGAGACAGTGTGTGTGACTGAGTGTGATGGGAGTCAGAGTGTGTGTGATGGGAGACAGTGTGTGTGACTGAGTGTGATGGGAGTCAGAGTGTGTGTGATGGGAGACAGTGTGTGTGACTGAGTGTGATGGGAGTCAGAGTGTGTGTGATGGGAGACAGTGTGTGTGACTGAGTGTGATAGGAGTCGGAGTGTGTGTGATGGGACTAGGAGTGTGTGACTGAGTGTGATGGGAGTAGGAGTGTGTGACTGAGTGTGATGGGAGTAGGAGTGTGATGGGAGTATGAGCTTGATGTGAGTCTGAATGATGGGGCATGTCTTAGGTGTGTAACGTGGGTGTGCAGCTTGGGTAGGGGGGTGCCCGGATTTTGTCTGCCTAGGGCAGCACAAAATCAAGATACACCACTGACAGCACTGACACTCGACCTCCCAAGCTCCCATAAGTTGTTAGGTATGCGATGATTATTCATTCACCGTGGCACACATAGCATCATCTCCTGGAACACTGGTTGTGGAGCCAGGGCTGTATTTAGCGCAAGGCAGACAAGACAAGTGCCTAGGGCGGCACTTGCCTTGTTTGCCTGGGTGGTGGCACAAAAAAAAAGCCATAAAAAACTTGCTTGTCGATAGAGACAATGTTTGGGGAGATCGGAAGATGATGGGGGAAGTGTTGACAGGTCACATGACTTGGCAGCATGTGACCTGCCGGCACTCACCGCGAGGGGAGCCAAACAGGCAGTATGGCAGGACACCATGCTGTCTGCCACTAGACACCGTGGAACAGCAATGCCCAGGCTAAGTCCTGGGGGCATGTAATGGGGATGATGGGGGTCATGTAACGTAGGTGATGAGGTTCATGAAATGTAAGTGATGGGGGCCATGTAATGGAGGTGAAGGGGGCCATGTAATGGAGGTTATGGGGTCATGTAATGGGGGTGATGGGGGTCATTTAATGGGGCAATGGGAGGAATGTAATGGAGGTAATGGGGGGTCATGTAATGGGGGTTATGGAGGCATGTAATGGGGGTGATAGAGGCATGTAATGGGGTGATTGGTGTCATGTAATGGAGGTAATGGGGGTCATGTAATAGGGTGATGGAGGCATGTAATGGAGGTGATGGGGGTCATGTAATGGAGGCGATGTGGGTCATGAAATGGTTCAATGGGGGTCATGTAATAGGATAATGGGGTCAAGTGATGGGGTCATGTGATGGAGGCGATGGGGTTATATAATGAGGCAATGGGGGTCATGTAATGGGTTAATGGGGCCATGTGATGGTGGCATGTAATGGGGGTGATGGGGGCATGTAATTGGGGTGTAATGCAGTGTTGGTGGCATGTAATGATATGGCAAGTCATAATGTGTGCAGTGACAAGTACTATAGGAGAAGATTCCACTGGCAAGCTGACCCTACATCAGCTGGATAGAAGTACAATATTGGCAGGTATGACGTGTGTATACATGCAAAGCCATATACTCTAATATAGATGTGTGCACACTGAAAATTGTTTATGAATATTGGTCTAACACTAATTGTCACTCTGCACACCTTGCAACTACATTTCTCTGCCCATGTAGTCTTGATATCTTCATGCGTGAATTTTGTCTGTAGTTTTCAGCATTGTTTATATGGTTTATGTCAATCTTTTTTTTTTTTTATGTTGAGTTGGACCCACTGCTAAAACCTTTGGCCTAGGGTCTACCAAAGTCTTGTAGTGGCCCTTGTTATGAGTAAGCAGTCTGGAAATGGAATAAAGAATATAATTATAAAAGTGCTTGGGCAATGCATAATTCTATCTTTAAAAAATTGATTTTTAGTTAACAACACCATAGTTACTTTTTTCTGCTGTAACGGTCTATTTTTAGTAACCAACTCTTTAACCATTTATCAAATCGGTCACAACGGTCTTTCACTTGTCAGTAGAGTTTTTGAGGTAGTGTGCCAGAAAGGGTCTCTAATAAACACAGGATGCACCTGCACTATGCAAATGGATATAAAACAGGGATTCATTTCAACTGGTCAGACTGGTCAAATGTCTGCAAAAAAAAATGATATTACTGAATATTTCTGAAAAAAATAAAATTTCTGGATATCTGTAGAAAATGTAAGTATTATAAATGCCAGCATTGTTATTTTGTAACACTATTTTCTGAGAAATTAATTGAGTAGCTTGCACTGGTGACATGTGATGTGCTTACTTCCTTTGTGCATAATACAAAACCTGCCTAAACACTTAAAGCAACCTGTTTCTGCTTTCCTGTGTAGGCCTTGGAATCAGCCATTTGCTTCCTGTCCACATGTCAAAGTAGGAAAAGCAGCGGAAGTTAACTTCCTGACCATGGTCTTCATGTCCACCCTTCTTCTGACAGCACCACAGGAGTGATGTATAAGGGGCACATCTGGCTGGGAGTGCAACCCAGACAACATTTCCTTACAGGACACAGTTAAGATACAGCAGGCTTGCTTCTGCTTTACAGAGGTGCTAAGTACTGATAAGAAACACATCTTCGGTAATGTCTATGTCAAAGAAATATCTTGTCCATTAAAAGTACAATGGCCTTGGGCTTGCTCTTAGATCTTGTGTTTAGTTCAGCTGGAAGTTCCTACTTAAAGCTTATACACAAAGCACAAAGATTTTTTTTTTCACATTAGACATACTGTAATTAGCGCCAAGGCATCATGCCAAGCTTTAGAAGATAGCCCAATATCTTTCACCACCTCCCTATGTTTTAGAGAAGCGTTGCTTTTTAATAATCATGCAGTTGTTAGTGGTATTTTGCCTTCTTCTTCTTTCCCCTTATTCGATTGCTTTTGGCTATAATAATATGCAATGAAGATATGCATGGCCAACATTTAAACAGGCTGCAGATCAATTAGTGGTCTTTGGTTTATCTGATTTTTATCAAAGAAGACAGAACTGTGGGTCGATTGTGAGAGCCTGTGTCAAGTTGACCTTTTCAGAGACGTCTACATTGCCAGTCCCTTGGGCTACTTGTTGTCCCCTGTCAGCCTCTGAATGGCAGAAGTCTGTTCTGTTCAAGCACAAAGTATACACAGATGTCTATATTACACTCTCATAGGTGTGACAGGGACTGCATGTTGTATCTATAAACTGTCCTTTAGCTGTGACACTTCCTCAATGATGATAAGCTAATTTATTCAACTAAATCTCCTTTGTGCAGAAATGAAAGCTAATTGAGTCATTACAAAGTAATTCAGGAAGGAATACCTTGTACAAATGGGCTTACTTTCGAAATCCTTCTCAAGTGTTTTTCATGCATTCTAAATGGTTGTAAGTACTTTAGCTGCCACACAACACCCAAACCCAGACAGACAACTTTTTAGAGACATAAATAAATTAAAACATGTACAAGCAGGGTAATGAATGGCACATTACAATTACCTGTGTCATTGCTTGAAGGGGCCTGGCTGGGTTTTGCACTGATCGGGGGTGCCTGAATGGAGACTTTTGGGGTATCGTTTTCCACTGGCGCAGCATTGCTTTCTTCTGGAAAACAAAATTAGTTACGATATGTCATTATTTCACTAAAAAAAGACGTCAAGTAGATGAAAAAAAGGCGTTTAGCAATAAAGTGAGTCAATTATGTAAAAGTAACATTGACTTTTTACTGAGAAAGGTTTGCATTGAGCTGCTACTCTCTTGAGTCTGAGAAGGCCTGGCTTCCTCTACTTGACACTAGACAAAGGAGGGGAAATGGTCTAAACAACAGGTAAAGTAAAAACAGCTGCAACGTAAACATTTTCACAACAGCCTGCCAATATGACTTAATGTGTTACTCTTATGCTGACAGATTAGTTGGCTTCTCCTATCTCATCAATCTTTGGTCTTTCTTGCGAATTTGTCAGCGAGATTGACAACTTTCAAAACTGGAAACCACTAAGTCATTGTACGTGGCTCCAAGGAGGTTGTGTCTCTGGTCACATAGAATCAATAACTTGCAGATAACCATGATAGCGATAGCAAGCACAGCAAAATGCTACACAATGCAAGGCACACATTATTGATAGATGTGGACCAATTGTAGTTTTTTTACCCCTTAAGGATTGAATAAATAAGATAAAATATATAGAAATGACTAAAAGAAATGACTAGGGTGATAGAGTAATTAGAAATAATTATAAAATAGATTTTTTTTTTTAAACTAGGCCCTAAAATAACTAGGCCCTAAAATTCCTTTACTAAGTTCATGATAAGAAATGTAAAGATACAGAATAGTGGTATATAGTCATGTGAGCCAAAATGTAATGCAAACGCCAGACAAATGGGTTTCTCCGGTGTACGGAGAGCAAAAACAACCCATGTGTAAAGGTTCATGAGTTGGGTTTTTTTTCCTAAAAAGTGTTGGAAGAAAACCTGAAATAGAGAATGCAATATTATGAACACACACATGTCAGTATGCCACACTTACACTTAAGGATTGATTACACATTTCTTTTTTAAATTCTCAATACTTTCGTGAGTTGGGGTCTTATGCCCCGAATAAAAGTGACATTTTTACTCTACAATCCCACAATTTAATAGGGATGAAGAATTTTAGCAATTTTGAAAAAGACAATAGAAAAAGCATAACTCATAGCCACAAAAATATAGATAATGCCAGACATTTTTGGACAGGTTATATTTGTAATAAAATAAATACTGCTACTTTTCCAAATATGTTATGATGTATCCACTCCACCAGAAGAAGAAATACAATTAAAAAAAGAAAAAATATATATATCTCCAACTGCTTTTAATAATATAGCGAATACAGCCTTTAATTTCTACAACTTTATTCCGCAAACATAACAGTCACTGGAATCCATAATTTTTTTTGCACTGGTACAGGTTGAGTAACCCTTATCCAAAAATACTTGGGACCATAAGAAATTTGGATAATGGGTCATTTTCACAAATAAGATATATTATTGTGTAGAGCAAACAGACCACTTTCACTGTGATGTAGCTGTGATGTGAGGCATCATTAGGAACCTGCCGTTCCGCACAAGTGGCATTGTGGGCATGGGGGAATCTGACCAAGCATGGAAAGGCTATATCACATCTTAAGGGGGCGGGACACTGAATAAACGGTTATGTGGTCACATTCTGACAGTTGAGTGTGGAATTTGCATTTTCCGATAACTGATAATTTTTGGATAATGGATTTCTGGATAAGCGAAGCAGACACAACAGACACATTTCTTTATTGTTCTGTGTGGCTGCTGAAGCTTGTTACAAATGTAAGCAGAAAGTTATTTTATTTTAAAGTGGAATAGAGCATATCCAACCTGCACTAGGTTACACCTTTTTCTTTTATATAGAGACAAAACATACTGATTTCAGCAAAACAAAAACAGGATGACTAATTGGTTATAATACGTCTTGTATATGAACAGGTTGGAAAAGTGCTTTCAGAGTTGCCTGATTTATGTTGCCGTTTACCATCGCAGGTACCTAATTTTTTTGTTTGCAAACCTAATCCATTTAAAAGACCACTCTGACAAAACATGCTCCTTAAAGGGATGGTATCATATAAACATTCTTTTTATTGGGAATGTAGAGAATAAAAAATGATTGAAAAAAATCAGTACTCCGTGTTAGCAAAATTGCAAGCAAATGCCAAAATTGGGAGAAAATGTGTTTTAAATTTGTCCGGAGTCTTGTTTATGACATCACCTGTGGTATGATATGCAAATTGTACATTTTTCTTTGATTCCCTACATCCACAGTACAAGCAACGTTTATTAGATACAGTCCCTTTAATTCGTTTTTGCATACTTGAGCATGAAAACAAAAAATATTTAGCATTCTGAACCCCTTTAGTTCAGATTTGCAGATTTTGGAGCATGTGCTTAGTGTGCTTATGACAAGAAAATTGAAAAGGTACATAATGAGCATCCAATCGCTAAGAGAAGGATGTGTATCCTGGGAAACAGAGTTATTAAATACCGTATTTGCTCGATTATAAGACGACCCTGATTATAAGACGACCCCCCAAACTTTGGATATTCCTTTAGGAAAAAAACTAAAAGCCTGAATATAAGACTACCCTATAGGAAAAAAGTTAAACTTGTATATATTCACATGGTAAATTGCTTTTTTAATAAAAAATTATGATATCAAAAAATGTATTTCTAGTTTTTATTTCTTTTTATGTGCCAATGCTGCCTTTCTCTTTCCCTTGCCCCCATTTTTCTCTCTCTCCCCCCTCCCCTTGCCTGTCTCTTAACCCCCTCACTCCCCTTGTCTCTGTTTCTTAACCCCTTCCCTCCCCTTGTCTCTGTCTCTTAACCCCTTCCCTCCCCTTGTCTGTCTCTTAACCCCTTCCCTCCCCTTGTCTGTCTCTTAACCCCTTCCCTCCCCTTGTCTGTCTCTTAACCCCTTCCCTCCCCTTGTCTGTCTCATAACCCCTTCCCTCCCCTTGTCTGTCTCTTAACCCCTTCCCTCCCCTTGTCTGTCTCTTACCCCTTTCCCTCCCCTTGTCTGTCTCTTAACCCCTTCCCTCCCCTTGTCTGTCTCTTAACCCCTTCCCTCCCCTTGTCTCTGTCTCTTAACCCCTTCCCTCCCCTTGTCTCTGTCTCTTAACCCCTTCCCTCCCCTTGTCTGTCTCTTAACCCCTTCCCTCCCCTTGTCTCTGTCTCTTAACCCCCTCCCTCCCCTTGACTCTGTCTCTGCCCCCTCCCTCCCCCCTGTCTCTCTGTCCCCCCTGTCTCTCTGTCCCCCTCCCTCCCTCCCCCTGTCTCTCTGTCCCCCTCCCTCCCTCCCCCTGTCTCTCTGTCCCCCTCCCTCCCTCCCCCTGTCTCTCTGTCTCCCTCCCTCCCCCTGTCTCTCTGCCCCCCTCCCTCCCTCCCTCCCTTCCCCTTACCTTGATCCCTGGTGGCTAGTGGGGGCAGCCGGGGGATGTCTGCACGATACTTGCAGACATCCTCCATGCTGCCCGACACGGCAGTCTATTATGACGAACAGCTGTCCGTCATAATAGTCTGCCGTGTCGGGCAGCATGGAGGATATCTGCACGTATCGTGCAGACATCCCCCAACTGCCCGATTCTCCCTGGTGCCTAGTGGGGCAGCAGAGGATGTCTGCGCGATGAGCGCAGACCTCCCCTGCTGCCGGCCGGCACGCTCGCCGGGACTTCTGTGACGAAAGCGGAAGTATCCGGCTTCTTCACAGAAGCCCCGGCGGTCGTGCCGGGCGGAAGCAGGGGAGTCTGCGCTCGTTGCGCAGACTTCCCCTGCTGCTAGAGAGGGGGATCCAGGTCCCCTGCAGCTCTGCTGGGGACCTGGATCCATGTCTTATAATCTGACCTCAATTTGAGGTCAGATTATAAGAGACCTCGATTATAAGACGAGGGGGATTTTTCAGAGCATTTGCTCTGAAAAAAACCTCGTCTTATAATCGAGCAAATACGGTACTTTAATCCATTATGGTAATATAGCGCCAATAATGTATACAGCACTTGGTATAGAGCCTAAGGTGTGTGAAAAACTAAAAAGGGAAGGAAAGGTGGTGGTATTAACAGTATTTTGGGATAGTTAGAGCTAGGTGGTTCTGGATAGAGATTAATTAATGGGTGTTTATAATCTGATAAATAGGTGAGTTTTAAGAGATTTTTTGAGAACAAGGAATAGAACTGGATGCTCTGAGTTGCAGAGAAAGGGGTCAGCGTGGGCAGGGCCGGTGGAAGGGTTTTTGCTACACAGGCAAAAGTGTTTTTTGGTGCCCCCCCCAATCCAATGACTCTCCCCATATCATTTATCTATCCTCCCTCTCTCCATATCTCTTTCCCTCTCCCCATCTCTGTTCTCCGCCCCTCTCGTCTGTTTTCTCCTCTCTTCTGTTCTCAACCCCTCCCCCTCCCATCTCAGTTTTCTCCCCCTCCAACCCCATCTCTGTTCTCTCCCCCATTTTCGTTCTCTCCACATCTCTGTTCTCTCCCCCTCTTCCTCCGTTCTCCCCCATTTCTGTTTTCTCCCCCTCCTCTGTTCTCTCTCCCCCTTCCTCTGTTCTCTCTCCCCCTCCCCTGTTCTCTCTCTCCCCACTTCCACTGTTCACTCCCCCTCCCCCCCCAGTCTCTCCTTCCCTGTTCAGAGGAGCAGTGGAGAGGGGAGGGGGGGGGGGAGTGGAGTCTAGTGGGTTGACAATGCAATAAAACATTCCATATGAGCTAAAGCTTGTGACAAAGAAGAAGAAGCACAAATGAACAGGTAAAGTTAAGGAGTATAGATGCAGTGGTCGTCCAAGTAGATCTAGTACATCAGTTGAAAGACACATCATGCATACTTCCCCTTTCAATCAGAAGGTGTCTAGCAGTGCCATCAGCTGAGAATTGGCAGGAAACAGCAGGACCCTGGTACACGCATCTACTGTCCAGAGACGTCTGGTCTTAATGGAAGAAGTGGTCTTAAGACATTTTCACCTTGACCTTCCCTTGGTGACAATGGCTTTGACATTTCTGGGGTGTTTGTGTTTAGCTGCAATTTTCTTCTTTCTCACATACTGTACCCACACAAATTATATGTTGTTTTTATCGTCATAAGAAGGGCTTTCATTAGATAGCATTATGTTCATCATATCTTATAATTTACTACAAAAAAAATCATAAAATATGATGAAAAATTAAAAAAAAAACACTTTTTCTAACTTTGACCTAAAATATAATTTTACACAAATACAATCATTAAAAAAGACCCCATCTAAATAGTTTCTAAATGTTGTCCCGAGTTCAAAAATATGCATGTTTCCATATTTTTCGGTATTTTTTTGCGAGTTATGGGGCATAACCCAAAAATAGTGTTTTTTGTTTTTTCCTCTATTAACCTTTTGACCCCAACCCAAAATTTAAACCTAACACCAAATTTAACCCCAACGCTAACCCTTATGCTATCCCTTAATATATTTAATTTTAATTTAATTTTAACCCTATCCCTTATGCTAAAAAATATTTAATTTTAACCCTATAGTCTAATCTAACTATATAACCAGTTTTAAGCTAATTAAATATTTTTTTACATTGCTATGCTGCTTGGCTACCTCTAGGGGCAGTCAAGCAGCATATTCAGAGTGACGGAAGTGAATTTACTTTCACTTCCAAAGCTCAGACCACCAGAGGGCCTAGCCATATTGACAGAGCATGCTACTCCGTCAATATGGCTACCACGATCGTGCCTCAGAAAATAAATTTTGGTGCTGGCTATTGCCTCGACATAGTTTTCGTGAAAACCCATTGATTCACCGCAGGACGTGCCAGGCACGTCCATTTTCGCGAAAGGGTTAATGGAACACTTGCGGCCAAAAAGCTATACCTTCAATGTGAAAAAGATGCCAAGCAACTTAACGATGAACAAAAAAAAAGCTTGACAATAACCCCAAATATACAGCCAAAGTATCTTAAGTTAACTCACCACCTAATGAACCGAGATCTCAACATCATTGAGTCTTTCTGGGATTACATGAAGAGAGAAAAGCAGCTGTGGCTAGTTCTCCAAGATATTTGCAACCTATTTGCAGAGTTCCTTAAAAAAACTGTGTACAGATGTGTACCTGTGTACCTAGAAGAACTGATGCAGTTTTGAGGGCAAAGGTATATACCACATACTGAATTTATATTCTTCTGTTCACATGACTATTTTTGAAAGCATTGTTTCTTTACCTCATATTTTCACACCGGCCTCAAAACTTTTGCACAGTTCTGTTTATTACCAAATATTAATGATACTGATGCTTTCCTTTTAACATGTAAATGAACAAAAGAGTGGTAGAATATGCAAAAGAAAAACAATTTCAGTGTGTTTAATCGGTAATATACTCACAAATGTGAGAACATTGAAGGCATAGAAACATAGAAACATAGAAACATAGAATGTGTCGGCAGATAAGAACCATTCGGTCCATCTAGTCTGCCCAATTTTTTTTTTGAGTACTTTTATTAGTCCCCCGTTCCCGGTCTTATAGCTAGGATAGCCTTGTGTCTATCCCACACATGCTTAAAATCCTTGACTGTGTTTACCTCTACCACTTCTGCTGGCAGGCTATTCCATACATCCACAACCCTCTCAGTAAAGTAATACTTCCTGATATTACTTTTAAATCGTTGCCCCTCTAATTTAAGACTATGTCCTCTAGTTGTGGTAGTTTTTCTTCTTTTAAATATACTCTCTTCCTTTACTGTGTTGATTCCCTTTATGTATTTAAATGTTTCTATCATATCCCCCCTGTTACGTCTTTCCTCCAAGCTATACATGTTAAGATGCTTTAACCTTTCCTGGTAAGTTTTATCCTTAAACCCATGAACCAGTTTAGTAGCCCTTCTCTGAACTCTCTCCAAAGTATCAATATCCTTCTGGAGATACGGTCTCCAGTACTGCGTACAATACTCCAAGTGAGGTCTCACCAGTGCTCTGTACAATGGCATGAGCACTTCCCTCTTCCTACTGCTAATACCTCTCCCTATGCAACCAAGCATTCTGCTAGCATTTCCTGCTGCTCTATTGCATTGCCTACGTACCTTCAAGTCCTCTGAAATTATTATCCTAAATCCCTTTACTCAGATGTTGAGGTTAGGACTGTACAAAATAGTCTATATTCTGCTTTTGGGTTTTTACGCCCAAGGTGCATAATCTTGCACTTGTCCACATTAAATGTCAGTTGCCACTGCTCTGACCATTTTTCTAGTTTAGCTAAATCATTTGCCATTTGGCTTATCCCTCCATGAATATCAACCCTGCTGCAAATCTTTGTATCCAGGGGAGGGCTGGCAGCCTTAGGCCTGGGGGGCAAATCCAGTCAAGTGGCCCATTGCATCATCGAATCGCCTCCCCATCCACGGCCATCTTTTCCTTGTTTTATAACGAATATTGCCAGGATTTTCCCCCACAATATACCAGGATTTGCCATTTAATATGCTAGAATTTTCCCTTACAAAATGCCAGGATTATGCCCCTCAGTATGCCAGGATTATGCCCCTCAATATGCCAGGATTATGCCCCTCAATATGCCAGGATTATGCCCCTCAATATGCCAGGATTTTCTCCTCAATATGCCAAGATGATGCCCCCTCAATATGCCAGGATTTTCCCCTAAATATGCCAGGATTATGCCCCTCAATATGCCAGGATTATGCCCCTCAATATGCCAGTATTATGCCCCTCAATATGCCAGGATTTAGAAACCCAATATGCCAGGATTTTCCCCTCAATATGCCAAGATGATGCCCCCTCAATATGCCAGGATTATGCCCCTCAATATGCCAGGATTTAGACACCCAATATCCCAAAATTTGGGCACCCCCCCCCCTACCCACGTTGCACACCTACGACATGACCCATAACCCACGTTGCACACCAGGACATGCCCCATCACCACATTTACATGCCTCCATCACCCCATTACATACACATTTCCAATATTATTTGCCATTAATATTCCCCAGCCAATTTGTCCCATAATATGAAAATGTTATTATGCAATTTAATATGACTAAGTAAATTTGCCCAATAATATTCCAAGGTTATCTGCAATTTAATATGCCCCTGCTAATTTGCCCAATATGCCAGTGTTAATTGCCATGTAATATGCCCCAGCCAATTTGCCCAATAATATGCCAGTCTTATTTGCCATGTAATATTCCCCAGCCAATTTGCCCAATAATATGCCAGTCTTATTTGCCATGTAATATTCCCCAGCCAATTTGCCCAATAATATGGCAGTCTTATTTGCCATGTAATATGCCCCAGCCAATTTGCCCAATAATATGCCAGTCTTATTTGCCATGTAATATGCCCCAGCCAATTTTCCCAATAATATGCCAGTCTTATTTGCCATGTAATATTCCCCAGCCAATTTGCCCAATAATATGCCAGTCTTATTTGCCATGTAATATTCCCCAGCCAATTTGCCCAATAATATGCCAGTCTTATTTGCCATGTAATATTCCCCAGCCAATTTGTCCAATAATATGCCAGTGTTATTCTGCCATTTAATATTCCCCAGCCAATTTGCCCAATAATATGCCAGTCTTATTTGCCATGTAATATTCCCCAGCCAATTTGCCCAATAATATGCCAGTCTTATTTGCCATGTAATATGACCCAACCAATTTGCCCAATAATATGCCAGTCTTATTTGCCATGTAATATTCCCCAGCCAATTTGCCCAATAATATGCCAGTCTTATTTGCCATGTAATATTCCCCAGCCAATTTGCCCAATAATATGGCAGTCTTATTTGCCATGTAATATGCCCCAGCCAATTTGCCCAATAATATGCCAGTCTTATTTGCCATGTAATATGCCCCAGCCAATTTTCCCAATAATATGCCAGTCTTATTTGCCATGTAATATTCCCCAGCCAATTTGCCCAATAATATGCCAGTCTTATTTGCCATGTAATATTCCCCAGCCAATTTGCCCAATAATATGCCAGTCTTATTTGCCATGTAATATTCCCCAGCCAATTTGTCCAATAATATGCCAGTGTTATTCTGCCATTTAATATTCCCCAGCCAATTTGCCCAATAATATGCCAGTCTTATTTGCCATGTAATATTCCCCAGCCAATTTGCCCAATAATATGCCAGTCTTATTTGCCATGTAATATGACCCAGCCAATTTGCCCAATAATATGCCAGTCTTATTTGCCATGTAATATGCCCCAGCCAATTTTCCCAATAATATGCCAGTCTTATTTGCCATGTAATATTCCCCAGCCAATTTGCCCAATAATATGCCAGTCTTATTTGCCATGTAATATGCCCCAGCCAATTTGCCCAATAATATGCCAGTCTTATTTGCCATGTAATATTCCCCAGCCAATTTGCCCAATAATATGCCAGTCTTATTTGCCAGCCAATTTGTCCAATAATATGCCAGTGTTTAAAAGCCCCCCCCCCCCCCCTTACCTTTTTCCCTGGTGGCTAGTGGCAGGACTTCCCTGGTGGCTAGTGGCAGGAGGACTTCCCTGGTGGCAGGCAGCATGGTCCCTCCATGCTGCCTGTTCGGCCTCCCGGCGGTTGTGCCGACAGGTCACGTGATCGGCGCGCGTCTGACGTCAGAGCGCCGATCACGTGACTGTCGGCACTTCCGTGTCAGACTGCACAGGGAGCCGAACAGGCAGCACGGAGGTTTCTCTGTGCTGCCTGTTCGGCTCCCCGTGCAGCCTTGCAGGCAGAGCGGAGGTGAGAGGGGATCTTCCGATCCCTTCTCAGTCTCTGCCTGCAAGCGCGTTTTTTTTTTTTTTTTAAACACTGGCCCAGCGGCCGTGTTTTAAATAGCTTAGGGCGGCCTGGGGGGCAATTGCCACCCTGCCCCCCGGCCCAGCCCGCCCCTGTTTGTATCATCAGCAAAAAGACATACTTTGCCAACAAGACCTTCTGCAATATCGCTAATAAAAATATTAAAGAGAATGGGTCCAAGAACAGATCCCTGAGGTACCCCACTAGTAACAAGACCTTGCATCGAGTATACCCCATTGACTACAACCCTCTGTTGCCTGTCACTCAGCCATTGTCTAATCCATTCCACAATATTGAAATCCAAACTCAAAGATTTCAGTTTATTGATAAGCCTTCTATGTGCGACAGTGTCAAATGCCTTACTGAAATCTAGGTAAGCAATGTCTACTGCACCACCCTGATCTATTATTTTAGTTACCCAATCAAAAAAATCAATAAGATTAGTTTGGCATGATCTCCCTGAAGTAAACCCATGCTGTCTCTGATCTTGAAATCCAAGGGACTTTAGATGTTCAACAATCCTATTCTTTAACAAGGTTTCCATTATTTTCCCCACTACTGAAGTAAGACTTACTGGTCTATAGTTGCCCGCCTCCTCCCTACTACCTTTCTTGTGAATGGGCACAACATTAGCTAATTTCCAATCTTCTGGAACTACTCCCATTAACAATGATTGGTTAAATAAATCTGTTAACGGTTTTGCTAGTACACCACTAAGTTCTTTTAATAACTTTGGATGTATCCCATCAGGTCCCATCGACTTATTTGTCTTTACTTTAGACAGCTGAAGTAAAACCTCTTCCTCTGAAAACTTACATGCATCAAAAGACTCATTAGTCTTTTTCCCTAAATGAGGTCCCTTACCCTCATTTTCATTTGTAAAAACTGAACAAAAATATTCATTAAGGCAGTCTGCTAAGCCTTTATCCTCTTCTACATAGCATCCTTCTTTTGTTTTTAATCTAACTAATCCTTGTTTTACTTTCCTTTTCTCATTTATGTATCTAAAAAATGTTTTATCCCCCTTTTTCACTGACTGGGCTATAGTCTCTTCTGTGTGTGCTTTAGAAGCTCTTATAGCTTGCTTTGCCTCTTTCTGCCTACTCTTATAGATCTTTCTATCTTTCTCACTCTGAGTATTTTTATAATTACTAAATGCTAGCTTTTTATTTTTTACTATTTTAGCCATCTCTGCAGAGTACCACAGTGGTTTCTTCAATTTTTTGCTCTTACTGACAAGCCTTATGCAATTTTCTGTTGCCTTCAGTAGTGCAACTTTTAGATAATCCCATTTCTCCTGGACTCCATTTAAATTGCTCCAGTCTGATAATGACTCCTTTACACCTAATCTAATTTTAGAAAAGTCTGTTTTTCGAAAATCTAAAACTTTTGTTTTTGTGTGGTGTGACTGCGTCACTGTTCTTATATTAAACCACACTGACTGGTGATCACTAGATCCTAAACTTTCACCTACAGTAATATCTGATAACAAATCTCCATTTGTGAACACTAAGTCTAGTATGGCCTGCTTTCGAGTTGGCTCCTCCACTACTTGTTTTAGAGATAATCCCAGTAGGGAGTTTAGGATATGCGTACTCCTGGCGCAAGTAGCTGTTTTGTATTTCCAGTTCACATCAGGCAGATTAAAGTCACCCATGATGATCACTTCTCCCTTCATTGTCATTTTAGCTATTTCCTCAACTAGTAGATTATATATTAAGGCATATCATCCTCTGCATGGTCCTCAGTTACTTGAGGACCAGAAATTTAATTTTTTAAACCATAAAAGTGTCCTGGACATTTGTCATCTGGTGATGACAAATGAGTCGAGCCACTCACAGGGACTACACTACTTCCATCATCCATGAATGCAGTGATCTTGATTGTCTACATCGGATGAGCGAATGGTGACTCTAAATATCCAGGACACTTTTTATGAAGTGCTTTTATGATGTAAAGGGTTGAAGTAACAGAAGACCACGAGAAGAACTCAGTAATCTGTGCTATATGCCTTCAATTTTCTCATGAAATAATCATTATTGTTTTGTATATATTTTTCTTTTGCATACCATACTTTCATATGCACAAAAGCTAATAGCTGGCATTATCCACTGAATTCACCCAAATGTACTTCTCTGTATGTTCTTCGAATACATAACCAAGCCAATTGTAAAGCTAGGGCTCAGATCATCCATTCCCAGCTGTTTTCACTGCTCAACCTTTTCCGTAATAAGTCCATACTTTGTGCTTCCCAGTAATGTAACCCTTATCTCACATCTCATTGCATTCTATCATTCTATATAATTGTACCTTCCTGTAAACCATACAATACACGTATGTTTATATTTTTAATGAGCAAAGTCAAATTAATGTGCAAACCCATAACTTTTCATTTCAGATTTGGCGACAAATGATGTTCGTTTCTCGGTGCCACAGGCTCAAAACATATAAAATGTGACATTTACTAGTCTTTTATTTTTTTTTATGAAACACGATGACACCATAACTGAATACTGGAGATGGAATAAGATAATAAGATTGCTGCTGTATCCCAGGAATTGGAAATTTATAATTCATGAGTAAACCAATCTTCTTGTATTATACATGTATGCAACAGCTCTTCTAATCTTGCAAATAAATATGTATAAAGCTCACCAAATCACAGCCTAAGCTGTTGCATTGAGAGTAATTAGTCCTGACGATGGAGGTTTATTGAATCATGGCACCAGACAGATATTAAATTGTTTTGTTAAACTAATTAATACAATCTGTGATGTTCTCTCTGTCCCCAAATTTGCATATATATATATATATATATTTGTCTTTTTATATATATTTATATATATCCAGTATATACATATGTATGTATATATGTATGTACATACATATGTAAGTGTGTATATATATTTTCTCCTTTTATTAACGGTAAACAAAAACAGCTCACCATGCTGTGCAATCCATCAAAGCACACAGATGGTTGTAGGGTTTTCATTACATTGTTTCCATGGAAATCATATTGCAAATCTGGAAGATACTTGCAAATAAGCAGCTTGTATTTACATGCCTTTCAGCTGCAATGTGGAGCTCCTCAATGTATTGTCTCATTATTCCGATCACACACTGTTGATATAGACAACTGGGCAGACAGAAGCTTCGGGATGGGCAATTGTAGCCCTCCATGTTTAGCTTTACAATTTTGTTTCTTGTAATCCTCAACCAGGCAAGAATTGTATATCTGCAACATTGGGAGGAAGCATTCTACTTAAAACATAATAATAAGAAAATGGGTGAGCCTGGCTGAACGTGCCTTTGTCTGCCTAACTACATGCATTAAAATGCAGTTTAGCAAAACATAATATTGTGATAAGGAAAAACTGATCTGGCTGAGACGCAACAAACCGGATGAATTCTGCTCATGTCTGATGGGGTCTGACTGAGTTACATATTGATTGTATGTAAGAATGAGTGCACTCACTTGACGGTCAGGTCAGGCCCTAGCTTGGCTAACCCTTTTTGCGTGAAATAAGTCCCAAAATCACTTAATGGTATATGTTTACATGCAATAACGAATGTTTTCAGTGATGAAGGTCTGTGCTTTTATATATAGAGTGTGGCAGAAAGCAGGAATGCACACACAACAGTATATTAACCAAAAATAGGATATTTATTTTGAAAATTGAAAAAGGAGGCGATGAAAACGAATAAGTCTTCACAGAAGATTTAATGTAATACAATAGGTCATAACATAAAATAATGTTCTCAGTTGACAGAGAATGTTGTCAAAAGTAAAGTTAACAAATAATAGAGCAAAAATTTTAAATACATGTAGGAAGGCTGCTGACTACCACTTTCAAGTAACAAAACAAATGAGTTATTGTTGGAGGCAGTGCCAAAAAAATGCAAAGCTCCAAACCTACCTCTAGGTTTTTGGTTCAGCCTTAGTTCGCCACATTTCTTGGTCAAGGGTACAACCACTGTAGCAGCGTAACCAAGGGGCGAAACTTTGTCACCCACATTTGGGAAACTATCTGTGAGACTTCTTATATG
The DNA here is from genome assembly GCA_036172795.1 of Pelodytes ibericus. Taxonomy (NCBI): domain Eukaryota; kingdom Metazoa; phylum Chordata; class Amphibia; order Anura; family Pelodytidae; genus Pelodytes; species Pelodytes ibericus. The sequence goes on along the minus strand of CM069859.1, from coordinate 184,096,194 downwards.
TGGGTTAATGTATAAGGGAGAAACCACCAGACCTATTAAAAAACGGGCTCAGAACACAAGACCTCCATATGGTGAGCTTTGGCAAGTGGTTCTACCACTAAATTTCAAGGTGTCAAGCTCTTCAAAGTAGCTAAACACAATGCCAACCAACTACGTTTTCTGGTTATTGACGGTTTTAACCCACTGTGCAGTGGAGGCAACCATGAAAAACTGTTAAACAAAAGGAAACTAAATGGATAAGTACTCTCTTTTCTCATGGGCTCAATGAGGATTATAAACCAATACATTTTTGTTAATGAGGCAGTAGTGGATGTGAGTCATTATTAAAGCATGCTGTTGCTAATTTACCCATCTTATGCACAGTGTTCTTAGGACTACTCCCTGCCACAGAAATGTATCCCTTATGTGCTTTCTTAAAACCCCCCACTACTCGTTGTTTCTATCACACTTGGTTTGTATGGCCTCTGTTTTTCAATTAGCCACATGTCTAGTTTTTCAATATCTTTTTTGGTTTTACATGTTTTTTTGTGAGGTATAGTTAATTTAATTAATATAGATAATTTGTCATGTTTACTCCACGATAAAAGGATAGATTTTTTAACTACTTTTTCATTTTTTGGTTATATTTCCTACTTTTTATTATGTGGTTCTTCTTCTTTATCCACTATTCTCCTCCCTTTCATAAGTCATTTTATACTGCTTATTTTTTTAGTTTTCAATTTATTCTCATGCTTCTTAACAATAATTTCCATCTTTAACATGTCACATACAAATTCTGACAAATTCTCTTTATTACAGATTTTTTCCTTGCCACTCATTGTTGCTCGCTTGGTGGTCACCCAATGCTGGTGTACAGAGCCCTCTGCTGACATTGTCATAATTGTGCGATGCATGGGCCGAGGACATCATGCTGGCCTACTGGCTGCTGTTGTACTTAAGCGTTCGGTTTATTGACTTTCGGCTTATGGATTACATGTAATACTATGGGCTTTCTATAAACCGAACTAGAGTTCCCATTCATAAAAATTTATGAATGGGGACTCTGTTTCGGTTTATAGAAAGCTAAGAAGTTGAACGAATGGTTTAATATAAACGAAAATCATTTGTCCAATTGTGATATAGTACTATAAACCAAAATAGAGTCGGTTTATAGAATGCCAATAGACTTACATGCATTCCATAAACCGAAAGTCGTTCATTATGTCGGTTTATGGAATGTAGTGTACTATGCTATTGTATTCTATAAACCGACTCTATTTCAGCTTATAGAATGCCAATAGTACTACGAATGGACGAATGAACGAATGATTTTCGTTTACTAACCATTCGTTCATTCGGCTTTCGTTAGCATAGCATTTTCGTTATTTGTTTTTCAGACGAAAACAAATGCACACATACCTTGCTGAATACAATTCCTCCACCCTTTCAACATAATAATTTTTTTTCTGCCAGTCTGGTGCGCAACTGTCACTCAGGGGCAAGATAGGCCCATATTAAACAATTCGAGCATTTTTGGTGGTTATTTATATTTTTTAATTTGTTTTTTTACATTAAACCTTTTGCAGTTTTTGAAGACTGCCTCCAACTCATTTATTGTGTTACTTTAAAGTTGAAATCAACATCCTTCCTACATTTATTTTTGCTCTATTATTTGTTAACTTTACTACTGACAAAATTCTCTGTCAACTGTGAACATATTTGTTTTTTGTCATGACCTATTGTATTACATTATATCTTCTGTGAAGACTTATTCCTTGCATCAACACCTTTTTCAATTTTCAAAACATACATACTATTTTTGGTTAATATACCTGTGTGTGTGCATTCCTGCTTTCTTCTATACTCTATATGCTCATTTGTATACTGTCTGGGGACAATGTATGAGCAGGCCCATTGCACCATTCCTAACTTTTTACATAATTTAAAAACACATTTACAAACATTTTGGGGGATAACCTGCAACCCTGTTTCTTCTGTACTTTTATTTACTAGCTTATTAAATGTTTAGAAATGGTCTAATGTAGTGGGGGAACAAAAAAGATTAATGATTACATTTCCTAAGCTTCCATTTCTCAACCTACAAAATTATTTCGATACAGGATTTTCTATGAATTTGGAAAACACATAATCTTACTTTTATGGACTGCATCTTCTATCATTTCTCTTCTGTTATGTCTCATGAAAGCTTTTACAATATTGGCATTTCCAAATCACATGCACAGTCCAGGACAATGAGAGTCTATTTGACTCTTCATTCACTGAATACCTTAGGACGAGCTGTTATAAAGTGGTGACTGGCGACGAGAGACAGCTTGGTGACTGATGACTCCGTTCCAGATCATACTGAGTGCATCTCTTTAAATTCAGGATTGGTAGCAATCATGTGTGCTGATTATGCTGTCTGAAAAGTCTCTCTTCTTCACACACTTCTGAATTTTTGTTTTAAAGGGAATATACTAGAGATGGGCAAAATGAAAATGTTCGTTTCGTTTTCATTCATTCCGAAATGTACGTTCATACAAAATGTAATTGTTTCGTCCAAAACGTATTTCGTCCATTGCTGCATAAGTTTCGGACGAAACTCGTTCATTATTTTAATTTTGTTATAATCATTCGTGCAAATGCAACATAAGTCACCTATTGGAGAATTCAGTTGAAAGAGTCGAAATCATCCGAATTTCATTTGAATTTCATCACCTACCTTATGCTATTGAGCTGTCGAAATTCATCTCTTTCATTCGAATTCCCCAACCTTATACTATTTATTGAATGAACATAGGTGAAATGTTCATTCATACGAACTGAATAATGAAATGAATGCAGCAATGGACGAAAATGGCCTCACTTCAATAGTATAATGTTGGAGAATTCGGTTGAAATAGTCGAAATTATCTGAATTTCATCTGTTACCAATGCTACTGAGCTGTCCAAATTTGGCTCTAAGTGGTTGGGGAATTTGGATATAGAACCTTATGGACATCATTTTGTTGAAATCAAACAGATAGAAACATAGAAATTAAAATTTTAATGGTGTAGATGTAAACCCAAAAGTGTGATTAAAATAATATTAATAAAAGTGTAAAAAAATATTTCATATGTTGCATATTAAATTTAAAAAAATAACAGGAAATGTTTTTTTTTCCTTTCCCTTGCTGTCATTCTCTGTACTTCACAATCAGTATGTGAGTTACAGGGAGTGAATTAAGGCAAAATCAGTGTATAATTCATAAGCATTTAACATATAACATAGATTGTATTACTAAGCATTTTGATAATTATCAATGTGAAATTTAATATTTTAAAATATTAAATATTTTAAAATATATTACAAAGTTTATTAATTTCACATCCATCCTTATCAAAATGCTTAGTAATACATTATACAAAATTGACAAATACAGACAAACATACAGTATAAAGATTTTTTAAATGTAAAAAAAGCTTGTATCTTCCCTTATAACTATTTATGCAGTAATCCCTGGCTCAGGAATCGTATTGCCAGCTGTAGGTTGGCTTCACATATTGTTCCCCTTCAACAGCTGTTAGGTTAAATGTCCTCTCCCACCATGAGGCCAAGTGTATCATGGTATTGTTTCATGTCCAAAGTGTGGCTGGTAGCCCATCATCACATGATAACGGTGCAATAAACTCCCACTGTGCATGTACCAGCTTTGTCCACACATCACTTGTAAGTGCATGGTACCCCACGGCAACTGGACTTTGCATCCTTGTGACCACTTCAATGTGTGGACTTTGGGGGTGTATTTGCCGACTTTGGGGGTGTATTTCACTGGTGGTTTTAGGTGGTGATGTGCTAAGTAGTCAAAGGGCTACTCAATAATCCTACCACCATGACACGTGTTTTCTATTCCTGCCACTTCCAAACATACGCATATATATATATAAAGGTGCCCTTTCATGTACACAGTGGTGCATTGATCATCCATTCGAGGCGGCCCATCTTGACCAAATTTGTAGAAGAACTAGGTAAGCTAAACATATTACATGTGTGACATTTAGCTTTGTGTCTTATAGCACAAAATTGGTATTTATATTAGTTGATGTCACCTGATATTATAGCTAGGATTAGGAATGCTTAATGTCCAAGTGCCAGCTAAACTAAGCAACATGTTCTTTTACATATATTTCTTTAAGCTATAGATCACTGAATTATAGGGATACAGCAGGTCTTCCATGTTAAGCCTAGATATTTATATATATAATCCCCCCTCGGAAGAGGAGGAGGCATGACTGCATCCTCATGACATGCTATTTTTACCATGTTTGTAAAGTGTGTGGTGACTGAACAGCTAACTGTACCATATGACTGATGGGTTTATAAATATCTGTGGGCAAGCAGTTCTTACCTCATTGTGTTTTGGTGAGCTCCAGAGCACCTCCCTGCAAATGTTCCCACCATTCCTCTCTATATTTATTTTGTGCCTATATATGTATATTTTAATTACTGTCACAGATGCAGAATTGAACGAATTACAAGAAACGATTGCCCTCTGGGGTCTGGGAACCCATGGCCTGCATGGGATTAAGGAACTTGCAGCTGGAAGGTGGTTAAAGTGGTTTGGTATGAATGTAAAGCTGGCAAGGTAATTAAATAAAGCTGTGGCCATTGCCCTACCCAACATTTGTTGGGGTAATGAGCCTAAATATTGCGGATATCAGCAGTCAAGTGATAGGGGAACTAAAATAAAAACTGCATTCTTTGTAGGCAAGTGGAAACATTTCGTTCAGTATTTAAAAAAACGTGGAAAAATTAGACAGATTACACTACGACATAGACTCTTCTATTATTTTCTGAAGCCTATTCATCAACTTGAAATCTAGTGCTCCATAAAATAACACAGGAATATTCCCAGCAGATATTTACACTACTTAGTAAATATGTATTTGGGCATCAAAGAGACTGCTTCACATTTCAAGTGGCTCTTCTCCAACACGTTACAAACTTAGTGCCACTAAACTTTGAAACTAATTAGGAAACCCTAATTTTCACATGAAATCCATACAGGATACCTCGTTAGGATCTCTTTATTAATTACATATAATAATAATGTTCTAGCAGGGATTGCCAGTCAGCAATCGGATCTGCCTGCCAGCTTCAAATGGAATCGTAGTTGATGTCAGTTGGAGGATCAAACTATCAAAGTATTGAAAAAAGTGCATGCCATTTTATCCTCATAATGGGGCCTTTTCAAATAATAGTACAAATGGAGAAAAAAAATCATGGCTCTTTAAGTAAATATGTTTATAATGTCTTAAATTGCTTTCTTCTCTCATGAATACTGAAGTGTTAGTCACTGTTTTAGATAATAAAATATATTAATTATATTTGAGAATTATTGTGACAATTCACCAAATGTTCCTAAGTGTACCAAGAATACTTTTCCAAAAATTACATTGTTGTGTAACTATTTAATGTTATATTTATTTTTAAGTATATATTATATTTATGTGCCCACTAAAATGATACGGTAACATCTTTCATGTCCTCCATGTATTGGAAATAGGTTTATACCTGACATAGAAAGAGGGAGTAAACATTAAAACCTCTTTACAGATCTGACAGTTAAATACATAAGGCTTGTTAATGCTCCTATTGGTGTGCAGACCAAGGCCCCATGTAGACAATGGAAAAAATACATCTCCTACTACTTGGTTTCCTCCCTATTTATCAATGTTATATCTTCTGAATAAAACATGATAGAAAGATGATTTAAAAAATTAAGAAAGTGTGCTTGTTGGCAAGAGAAAGTACAATTTTGGGGCAAGAACTAAAGAAATATATTTGTTACTCATGATGTGTGTATATATATATATATATATATATATATATATATATATATATATATATATATACACACACATATATATGTTGTTTTTTATGCACTTATTTTTAAATTCACACAACTTAAGTTCTGAAAATAACAGATAATATGCAGCTTCCTTAAATTATAAAACAATATACTGAAAAATTAGACTATAATAAACATAATCACACTAACCGAAAGAAAAAAAAATCACTGACAGCAGACATTTTCTTTAGAATTTTTGGTCAGATCTTCTTTCATCACATGGAAGATATGAGCCAAGATTATAAACAACATGTCCACAAAGGAGGGGTAAGCCCCAACATTGCTCATGGTGGACATTTACTGGGGTCTGTGGTGGCCATTTTAATGATGTTCAATGGACCTTTAAAAACCCTGCCATGGACACCCCTGTCAATAAGGTACTTTATTTGTATTCCATCATTAAAGCATTTCTATTTAAAATGTCTGCACTCTATGCAATCTTTTTTTGATTAAACATACCCTCAATTTTTTTATTTTTTTTTTAGAGCCCATGCGTTAAAGAAGATGGATGGCGTAATATTATAACAACATCTACCCTCAACATTAGAGTCTGGAAGAAAAAGTATTAAGATTTAAAAAAAAGAGAAGCCAAACTTGTATATGTTTGCCTAAATGCATCTGAAACAGAACAGAGCTGGGTACTCTGTATTCCAAACAGCAGAAATACTTGAAATATTTACAAGCCGTCCTTCATTTCAAGATGGCTCCCTTTTATGTACACAGAGACAAGAAGATTTAAACTAAATGGTTAGGTAACATGCGGTTACTGCAGACTTGATGTAAACTTGGCTCTGTTGAAACTCATGCCTGCGAAAGTAATTTATAGAACATGACTGGAGCGGGACAGTCAAGCTGCTGTAAACTTCAAAAAAAAGGAAATACAGCTCTTGGCAGCTTCCACAGGAAAAGTCTGGCTCCCAGATACTTGCATTCTATCCCACAATCTCTTAAACACTGTTTAAACAACAGACTTGCACTTACTGCAAGGGGAACCAGTTTGTACAAGAATTGTAAATGTATCATTACTTCTAAAATCAACACCATTTGTTTCCCTTTAAACAGCTTGCTCTGGTGCCATTTTAATTGAATCTGTTGATGTTAAAAGCAAATACACAGATAAAATATTTCCTTTTTTGAATCTTGATGTTAGTGCTCTGCCAATGATGGCTAACTTTGGCAATGCTAGTCAAAGTAATGCACAGTCATAAGTAGGGTTCCACCTAGCTGATATTTCGGCCTGAATGCCAATGTTAAGCATGGCAGGGTTATTTTTAGAAGAAAAGATAGCAACCCTGAGTGACTGAGTATCATGGGGCATGTAGTTGCCTAACATTTGTAGTGTCGAGGTTAGCCATCACTGTGCTATGCAATCCCTTTATGCATCACAACATTAAATAAACATACTTGATGTTTTACCCAATATTAATAGCTTCTCAGAGTCAAATTTGCAATACGGATTTCACATTTGGCCCATGGAGCATGCATATATTTTATGGATGTAACAAATTATGCAAAAAAAAATAGGACTTGCACAATGTTGAGATGTTTGGGAACACCTAATGAGACACGTGCAAAGTTGACAGCATTGGCATGGCACCTTGGGCATCCCAAGCATCTCTGTAGAAGCCTTATAACTGGTTGTTACAGACACATGCCTCACACTCACCATAGGGGGACCAATCCCTGGGACAAATCCTGCAAACTAGTAGCTAATAAAAACATTTGTATACACGTCAGCTCTCACTGATGTCTGAGGAGTAAAATAATACTTACAATGGTAAGTGTATTTGAAAAGTCAAGTGCAATAGCATGCTGAAAAAACTGAGCCTATATAGAAACATGCTGCTCGAGCGATAGTCATTATGTCTGTGTTTTTTCTCTGACAAAGTGGTCATTTCCTTCTCTAAACACATGTAACTAGAATGTAAGTTGGACTTTAGCTGACACGTTACATATAAGAGGAAACAAGGAGTATTTAGAGTTTCAGGTTCAGACCTAGACTGTTTTATTTAAACAACCAGCAATCCTTACACGAACCCTGTGATGTGCAAATACAGAGTGCCATTGTGTATACTTTTCATGTATAAAATTGCGCTAGATAAATGGCTAGTAAATGTGCAGATGATAAATCATTTGTTTGTTTAGTCAGCACTCTTGGATTTCAGACATCCATGGTCCATTTGTGCCCAGTCGACCATATTTTGCAAACTGTCATTCCATGCATCCATTTTGTTTGATACATAAGAACAATGCACCTTTACTCGGCACTACCCATTATGCAGTCTGATTTTCTAGCAGAACTTTGACATTGTTTCATGAGGATACTTAGTAATAGCATGAACTGACAAATAAGTTTTAACTCACTCAAGGACAGAACTTGGTGATGAAAACAAAGATTAATATTGAAGCATCCCAAAGCCATGCAGGAACAGTCCCATTTTTGGGGTCCTGTCCTGACTTCCCTGCGCCTTGCTAAAGCTCCTATCTGCAGACCATATCCATATGCTGACAGTGGAAGACACATGTCTACCATTGGCAGAGCGAGGTGACTCAGGCACTAGCTCAGGTGCACACAATTGAGGAGGTACAACCATGATAGCTATCTAAATACCCTGATGCCATCTTATGCAACAAAGCTTCAGATCCCTGCCCTTTCTGGCCTGCTCCCGAGTGTCAGTCGCAGACATTTTGCACCCCACCCACCCAAATGCAGCAAACTTCATTGCATTGGCAGGAGCAAATCTATGACAGGAAAAAGTCTTACAGCTCTCTCAGCACCACTGATCAATATGGAAGAGCCGACAAGAAGTAACAGTGAGGAATTGCGCATCCCATCCTGCTCAGCATCCCAAGAAGCTGCATATCAGGTTTTTGCAAAATAAGTACTATGAAATGATATGAGCGGGCATAATCTTCTATTCTTGCCTTGGGCGCAGAAAGAGCTAGCTAGCTGTGCAATTACTATGAGCACTACATTCATTGGGGTAGGTTTAACGCCAGCAACTAAGGCCAGAAAAAGTCAACATTTTTATACTGCACGTTTTTACTAAATGAATAAACATGCAATAACGCCATTATAGGGACCACAGCAATACTGTGTGTTAAAGCACTGGTATTCAGTAAGGTAATAATGGTGGTAATTTTATGAATTGGGGGTGCAATAGCCACCCCAACTCCATAGCATCCAAACCCCGGGTCAGTGGTCTCCCGCTAGCCACATTAAATAATAAAAAAGTGGCTCCTAGTGACCGCAGGAAGGTGCGATGCCCATGGTCAATAATAATAAATTATCAATGGCCCCCAGGAACCGCAGGCTTCATCTGACCTCTTATTCCAAATCAGCTATTATTTTTTTTTTTCTCCCAGGTCTCCCACCCCTAGGGCCGGCCCTGTTTGCATACATATAGGCACACATCCCTATACAGTTTATACAATTAGAATTCTATTTAAGCCCTTCTCACACAATTACATTGTATGCTTGCTTTAAATATGTATTTGTAATGTTTCAGAAAGAAATACAGTGTGGCCTACTTCTTGATCGCATTAATTATTATAAATATTGAGCAGCTGTATGAATAGTATGATAGAAGAAGATATTTATGAATGATCTTTCATGTCTCTTTACTTGACTGTTCATTAATATCTCCAGCAGTACAAACAGAAACCAAGTGTTGACAATACTTAACATGGCTGTCGCCTATCAAAGGGGAAGTGAACAGTAAAAAAACTATGATGGAAATTAAATCACTGTGGAAGATATTGTCACTCCAAATGACAACCGAAAAACTTTTATATTTTAGAAATGATGTCTAAATTCCCAATATGGATTTCATTGTAAAAACACAATATTGCCAACATTTTAAAACTGTAAAATGATCTTTCTGTTAGGTTTCATGGGAAAATCACTGAGTAGGAAAGAAACCATTATCTGGTGCATATGCAAACCATACTGTTGAGCATAGATTCTAAGTAGAAATGTCTCCTAGTGCTTATATTCCCTCCTATTAAAACTAGTGATCTCTTCATAATAAAATACAAAAATATATATATATTTTTTTTTTTTTTAAAGATTCAAATTGAATTGTGTCACTTTATTAAAAGTTTTAGCGTTTATGGCTCACACATTAAAACAAATGTTTTAGAAGACCTGCTATTACCATGAATGTCCTCTGCCCAGCTAAATGCTCTGCAAACTCAATTATTAACAATTAGTTGTAAAGCTCCAACCCACACAGCAAGTGAGCATCAATGGGTACCAAACTATAGCATGCAATTATTATCTAAAGCAATAGGGGGCAGGTCTTTTTTATTTGGAAACTTATTTTCAGAAGTGAGAAGCAATGTTGGGAGATTGCCAATCTACAGACTTTATTCTTAAAATTATATATCAAGAAGCCTTCTGTAAGATACATAATGCATCCCACAGTTCACCAGAAGCAGTTATATTGTGAATCCTACTGCCATACACTGATACATTCCTAGTGATACAAGTGTCAAGCTAATCATCTCTACTTGATTATGGCCATTAAAGCTAGTCTGACTCTGTGGTCTTGCTATGCTAACAACATATGCATTAGCGATGCATGTACCAGTGAGCATTAGGCTACAATGCTTGATGTTATTCTTGGCTAGAGTGTTGAATATAGTGAGACCAGTATTGCCTTTTAATGTATGATGTTTCCAGGAAAGCTTTAGTACTGGCAAAAGATGACAAATGTCATCCACTGGCTCATGGAAGTCATTAAATTAGAGTAGGTAAGCGGCAGAGAATTCCCAGAAGGCCTGTTCCTGTTCATTGTAATGGTTCTTGCTATTTGTGCCATTATGTAGAAGCCACATTGTTATGTGCTGACAAGTAAACATTCGTATCTAGGAGACTTGAGAAAGAAAGCACTGACAATTCCTACACTCCTAATAACATTAAAGTACACTGGGATTTGGTAAGGAAACAGGGGGAAACATAACTTCTTTTACAGAGTGTGGATAAAGGAATATATATTTTAAGCATACAAAGACATGGTGATGCTAAATGATTAAAGATACAAAGAATATAGTTTAAACACCCTCTCTGCACTGTTCACATGGCAAATGTAATGGCATTAGGGGGAGAAGAGACAGATCCAACAAAGAAATGTCCAAAGACTTCAATAATGTCACCACGATTGGGAATAGCAGGATTTGATCATATAAGGTCCGAGGCACCATGGAAAATTAGACTCACCTAACACAGCTTGCTTGAAACCATTGTAGAGCACAACCATTTCCACATGCAGGTTGGCTTCAGTGCCAGATTATGGTACAAATGGCACAGGATGGGGGATTACATTACCATATGGTGGGACAGGTGAAATTTGCCAAAAGGCACACGAGGAAGATACCAGCTGCCCGGAGCAAAACTAAAAGGCGAGTAGGATAAATGCTAATCCTACCCAGCTTTTCTTAAGTCAGGTTCCATAGTTTCATCTAATTATTTATATGCATTGAAAAGCTCTTCCCCGATAAAAAAGACCACAAATAAACTAAGGGACGTCAAGAAAATCTCCAAACAGGCCAGACACCTTACGAATATTATGAGTAGATCAGGAGTATATGACCTCTGTCGGGTGGCGCACCCTTGGGAGAGGGAGTATACCCACTACTCGAGGGTGCATCACTCACTCATATTCGAGGAATGATCTGGTCGAGGGAAATATTGAGGCCCTAAAAATAATAAATAAAAACATTTATATCCAGGACAATGTCTGGTCGGATCACAGTCTCCTATTCTTTGAGATCGAGGAGAAACACAGGGCTATCCTTTTTTTAAAATATAACCTGCTATACCCAGAGGAAAATAGACAGTATATAGAGAAAATGACCACCTATTTCTTTCAGGGAAACAGGGTAGCCCAGATCCCCACTTGCACTACTTGGTGTGCATACATGTCGATCATTAGGGCACACTTCATAAAGATGGACAAGTACTTAAGAAAAAAGGAGGAAGGCTCTCTTTCGAACCTTTACATTGCCTTCTATGTTCCATGCCATAAATATAAAGCCAATCCCCATCACAGTCTTGAAACGAAACTATCTAGAGAATAAATAACCGATTAACACTTTAGAGATGAATCTGTCTTTAAAAAATCTAGAAAAACTGACTCTAAAATTCTACTGTAGGGCTAACAGACCAAACAAGATTATGACGAACAAGCTGAAGAAGCAAAAATGCAGTAATAGAATTAATAAGATTATTACAGGAAAGTTAGTCCCCAAATGAAATAGGAGAAAGATTTAAGGAATTTTATCATAAGCTTTATAATCTTGAAGAAGAGGGCCCAAAACAAGACATACATGACTATTTAAAAGATCTTAACTGTCCTACAATCTCAGAAGAACAGAGAAATTATTTAAATATCCCAATTAAATGATCCTGTGGAAGTCATAAGTGCCATAGACAAATTAGTGAAATACAAAACCCCGGGTCCAAGGAGAACATCCTCCCCATTCTGAAAAAAGGAAAGGTGCCCACAGAAATGTCAAGCTGCAGGCCCAAATCTCTTTGTCACGATTAACCTGTATTCAGGCTCATCCAAGCTGTATCCAGGCCTTTTCAGTTTTCTTTCTGCATTTGCTATTCTGTTCTGCTTATTTGTTATTCTTGTTCCTGGGTTCTTTTCTGTTCTGTTTTCCTTGTGTTGTGATTGTCTTAGCCACATGGTGGAATATTTCAGTCCTGGCCACATGGTGGCATATCCTAGTTTCAGGCCACAGTTGTGGCATTCCCCTAGTCCCTGTCCTTAGTGGCTCCAGCCTAGCCTGGCCCCATAGCGGCACCTGCCTTAGCCTAGCCATAAGACCGGCACCTGTCTAAGTCTGGCTATAAAGCAGCACCTACCTTATCCTAGCAATAGTCTGGTACCTGCCAAGTTTATCCCCGGCTGGCACCTGCCTTAGTCTAGCTAGTCCGGTAACTGCTGAAGCCTAGCCATGAACCAGTACCTGCCTGAGTCTGGCACCTGCCCAGTTGGCCCTTTTCCAGAGCTGCTTCTGCCTATGCACTGTCATGAGTTCCTTCAGTGGAATGCCCTGTCATGAGTTCCTTCAGTGGAATGCCCTGTCATGAGTTCCTTCAGTAGAATGCCCTGTCATGAGTCCCTTCAGTGGAATGCCCTGTCATGAGTCCCTTCAGTGGAATGACCTTTCATGAGTCCCTTCAGTGGGACGACCTGTCCGAGAGTCCCTTCAGTGGGATGACCTGCCCTGTCCCTTTAAATGTAATCCTTTGTATGTAATCCTAGTTGGTTTTATGTACATATATATATATATATATGTATATATATATATATGTATATATATATGGCTCAGGTTTATTTAATGTGTATAATATAAATGGCTGGTTTTATAATATTTATATAACAAATATACTATAAAACCAGCTATACATATAGGAGGCTCAGAGCGCGAGGGGGCGGAGCTTTCACCCCGGTCGCAGCTGCGACCCCTGCGATAATGATAGTTACGCCACTGGGACTACCCATGCTAATGAAAGGATCAATCAGCTGAAAAACGGTTGTCTGATCCTGGGAAATGTCTCAAGCTCACCAGAGACTGACAATCTCTTTGCCGTTCCACCTCTGGCAACTGAAAGGCCCTGATTATCTCAGTCCACCAAACAATGCAAAATTCATCATACATGTGATGATGGCTTCACAGATGCAGGAATTATGATTGCTGCACACAATGTTGTCTGTATAAACATTATCAATGTAAGTATGCTCTAATTCATTTCAGGCCAAGAGAAAGAAACTTGATTTTTAATTTGTGATTTAAATTTTTACTTGAGTGAAAGAGATCTTTTCAATGATACTAGTTACCACTATTTCATTTTTTTTCTATTGCGTTCTATGGTATTCAGTGACCCCAGATACATTAACTCACGCCATCAGAGCCCAATATCCCCCAAAACATTGTGTATATTGAACAATTAAAGCAAGGCTGTTTGTTTAAGTGTTTTCGTTACTTTCAGCGTATATTTTGTACCATGTGTATTTTTAAATTCAACGGTTTTCATCACTGATGAATCGCAGTGACATTTAGGAAGTCTGGACCTAAGTATTGTGGACTGTTGTGAATTTAAAGACTTCTTGCAGAGTCTGTGGAACAAGTTCCAAGTGTTCAATCTTTATGCATTTTTATTACTGAATTGTTAAGACATTATAGGGATTATAATATTTATTTATTTTTATTCCAAAACAAGAAAACAAAATGTTAATGGAATTATTTCTTGTCTTTTGAGATAGGTTTATCCGCTAGAATGTATCATATTCTAAAATGCTCTGTTACCGCTTTTCAGTTCATTATATGTCAGACAATAAAGATGATTTTAGGGCGAAAGTATTCTCTCAACTTACTCATAAATGAGTTTCTGTCACAGAGTACATATGTACAATGTTTAATGTCACATCAGCAGCCTTTCGCTAAAGCAACGTCAGCACCTTGCTTAATTGAAAAGAAATAATTACTTATACTCGCAAACGCCTTCTTTCCTCTTGACAGAATTTGTAAACCTTTGGTACCAAACTTTTTTAACACATCAGTGGAGTAAATTTCCATTTCATTTGAACTGTCCACATAGCTGTGTTTCAGAGTCATTTTTAGAAAGCAACGGTGCATGAGTGTGTAAATATATATTACATATATTAAAAAACTATGTATACCTAATTGCCTCAATAGTAGCTTTAAGGAAGATACCTATTGATGGGTAACATAGATTTAAATTGAGCAGACTAGATGAGTCAAATAATTCTTATCTGCCGACACATTCTTTGTTATCATGTTGTTAAAACATTATAATTTCTTTTTTAAAGTGAACCTGTCATCCACAACAATGCATGGATTGCATGTTCAACTACATGTAGGTATAGACATTGAATCGATATGTTTGCTGGTAAGATCGCAACCAAATATATGGATTCAAATACATACTTACCCAACGTTGTCTTCGGCCGCCAAGATGGTGTCAGAATGGATGCATAACCTGCCCACAAATGGTGGCATCGAAAGCCCACAATGCCTAGCAAATGGTGACATCATATTCCCCCAATGCCTAGCAAATGGTGACATCGAAATCCCACAATGCCCATCTTTGTAATTTTCACCATACATTAACATTATTTACAATAATTTACTCAGCGCATTGGTACAAAGCATAAAAAAGGAGTTACAGACAAAATTGGACAAGCAGTTTCAGACAAAAACATGAGTTTTAGGGCCCTGCTCGTAACCTTACAAGAAGTAATGGAGAACATGAGTAAAATAAGGTGAGTGAAGAGGCAGAAGGAAAGGTAAGGTAGTAAAAACTAAGAATATATTGTGGCAATGAAGGCATAGGGGGACTGTCACACACAAGGTTAATAAATGGGTGATCTAAGTGGGTGAATTATAGGCCTGCAGACTTCTGCCACATATAGTTACATAGTAGTTAAGGTTAAAAAAAGACTTGTGTCCATCAAGTTCAACCCTTTTCCTATTCCTTGTTTACCACCATTGATCCAAAAGAAGGCACATTTTGAATTCTGCTTTAAATGGGGAAAAAATTCCTTCTTGACTCTAAAAGGAAATCAGACAGAATCAGATGGATCAACATGCACTAAATAAATATCAATGTCTATACCAACATACATAGCCTTCTATTCTGGCTCCTGAAAAAGTATCCAGATCCCTATTAAAGGCAAAAAACATATTTGCTAGCACCATTCTTCAGGCAGTGAATTGACTAAATCTCCTTTCTTCAAGTCTTTGCAGGTGACCTCTTGTCATTTGTACCGTTCTGTTAATGAACAGGTCTTTAGAAAGCCCTCTGTATGAGCCTTGTACATAATTATCATATGAAATGAAAGTTGGTGGAGACTGCAGGTTATTATAGTGAGTCCGTTGGTAACATACTATCAATAATTGTCTACAATAGGCGGAAGGCATGATTGAGAAGTCAAATGACAACGTGTGATAAACCAAATCTATATTGGAAATTAGCTTTGGTGTATGTAGGATGTGGAGAGAGCTTGGAGCATTGTCTGAGGGATGGTGGATGTGCGTATGGATTTTGGAATGACTGTGAAGGAGAACTAGGCAACTACACTTTAAAGGGGCAGTCTAGTCACCAAAGTGACTTTGGTGCTAGTTACATTTTATAGTTTGTGTAGTACATAAGCTTTTTTGCAATGCAATTTGATGCAGACATTCTGTAAAAATCATGTTTTTAACATTTACTTAAAGCCCTTCTTCTGGAGCAGAACTGCAATGCACATCTGTTGTTTGAATTTTGCCTCAGAGAATTTCTGTTTTTAGCAGGCAATAGTGATGGGAGAGAAAGATTTTATTTGTACCACATATATGTTTTGTTGGGTTTGAAATTTGTTTAAAAACCTTTTGTTCTCCTTCTATGTTGTTTATCTTCTTTTTAAAAAGTGGGTAGGGGTTTGTATTTGTTTATTTATTTAGTATTTAATTTAATGGATGCAAGGGGGGGTAATAAAATATATATTTATTTAGTTTATTTGCGCAACTACCAGTGGAATTTTTCACTACCAATTAAGTTACTTTCGTGTGAAGATCTTGGCACATGTTTGAAAATGAATTTAATCTTGGGTAACCATGCTGCTTACCTGGAAGTATTTCATAAATGTCATCTTCATCAGGCGGAATGACAGACGTTACAGTAGAAGATGGAGCAGAGTCTTGATTGACAACATCGTCATACAGCTCATCGCCCTCACTGTCTGAAGGAAGGGAACAATAAAAAGGCTTTTCAACACAATTGTAGGTACTCACAATCAAAACATACAAACTACCTATCCATTGTAGAACAATGTCAGCTGCTTGGGGACTTCAACTGAATTTAGGCATGGTTATATCAGCCATCTTGTTGTTGGGTCCTTCAACTGAATTTAAGCATGGTTATGTCAGCCATCTTGTAGTTAGCTGTATGTAGCTGGCACATAGAATGTTCTACACCTTATTTATTGATCTAGGCCTTTTAAATAGTTTTGTACTTTCTATGTAGATAACAATCTACATAGTGGGTAGCAACATTCATATAAACCTAGATCTTTTCCGGCTTGCTCGAAGTGGTACCAATATTTTCCCTATATATCTGTTATTTCCAAACATGTAACTGGTTTTGGCAGAACGGGGAGGTTCGGAGAACTTCAGACTGTTTTGATGGTGGCTGTATAGTTTTCTCCACTGCATATCCTGTATTTATTGCATTTACTCAAATCATCTTATGTAAACGACTAAAACATTTGTATTTTTCAATGTTACTGGCTTTGTATGGCAGATACATACATATAGCTGTAGTGGTCGCTTTTCTTTAAATTTATTTAAATTCTTTTAAAAATAACATGACATTCAAAATGAATGTAAGCACCCATGATGCAGCTACACAGAGTCTACATATCAAATTAATGGGCAGCAGTTATCAAACTAAGCATTACCACAACAACAACAAAACAGATGCAGTCTAAAAGTAAAAAAGAGCGAAATTAAATAAAAGATATAAAACTCTGGTATTAACAAAGGTGGGGAGAAGATGGATTTATAAGCGAAAACCATGGCTCATTTCGACCGTTCAATAGATGCACAAAGGTAAACATTTCTTAATTAAGACAACTTTTTGTCTCTTTTTTCATGTTTTATCCTCACTTGTAAATCACCTAAGGCAGTGGTGTCCAAACTTTTTTCAAAGAGGGCCAGACTTGATGAAGTGAACATGCGTGAGGGCCGACCATTTTGCCTGACAGTTAAAATTAAGTACAAATGAACTATTTTATGCAAACTTTATTGCAAACGATTTGAATGACAATTCTAAACAGTAGTAAAATCACTCTGCCTTTCATATCTGAAGGCCAGATGAAAAAAAACAACAACACAAGATGCTGAAATATATGTCAGGAACACAACTAACCCTTCCCATATCTGTCTGTCTCTCCACTGCCATCCCATATCTGTCTGTCTCTCCTCTGCCATCCCATGTTTGTCTGTCTCTCCTCTGCCATCCCATATTTGTCTGTCTCTCCTCTGCGAACCCATGTCTGTCTGTCTCTCCTCTACCATTCCATTTATGTCTCTCTCTTCTCCCTTCCCATGCATGGTTCTCTCGGCCAATTTGCCCAATAATATGCCAGTGTTATATGCCATTTAATATGCCCCAGCCAATTTGCCCAATAATATTCCAGTGTTATTTGCCATTTAATATGCCCCTACCAATTTTCCCAGTAATATGCCAGTGTTATTTGCCATTTAATATGTCCCTGCCAATTTTCCCAATAATATGCCAATGTTATTTGCCATTTAATATGCCCCTGCCAATTTTCCCAGTAATATGCCAGTGTTTTTTGCCATTTAATTTGCCCCTGCCAATATTCCCAATAATATGCCAATGTTATTTGCCATTTAATATGTCCCTGCCAATTTTCCCAGTAATATGCCAGTGTTTTTTGCCATTTAATATGTCCCTGCCAATTTTCCCAATAATATGCCAATGTTATTTGCCATTTAATATGCCCCTGCCAATTTTCCCAGTAATATGCCAGTGTTATTTACCATTTAATATGTCCCTGCCAATTTTCCCAATAATATGCCAATGTTATTTGCCATTTAATATGCCCCTGCCAATTTTCCCAGTAATATGCCAGTGTTTTTTGCCATTTAATTTGCCCCTGCCAATATTCCCAATAATATGCCAATGTTATTTGCCATTTAATATGCCCCTGCCAATTTTCCCAGTAATATGCCAGTGTTTTTTGCCATTTAATTTGCCCCTGCCAATATTCCCAATAATATGCCAATGTTATTTGCCATTTAATATGCCCCTGCCAATTTTCCCAGTAATATGCCAGTGTTATTTGCTATTTAATATGCCCCTGCCAATTTGCCCAGTAATATGCCAGTGTTATTTGCCATTTTATATGCCCCAGCCAATTTGCCCAGTAATATACCAGTTATTTGCCATTTAATATCCCCTGCCAATTTGCCCAGTAATATACCAGTTATTTGCCATTTAATATCCCCTGCCAATTTGCCCAGTAATATGCCAGTTATTTGCCATTTAATATCCCCTGCCAATTTGCCCAGTAGTATGCCAGTTATTTGCCATTTTATATGCCCCAGCTAATTTGCTCAGTAATATGCCAGTTATTTGCCATTTTATATGCCCCTGCCAATTTGCCCAGTAATATGCCAGTTATTTGCCATTTTATATGCCCCAGCCAATTTGCCCAGTAATATACCAGTGTTAGTTGCCATTAATATTCCCCAGCTAATTTGCCCAATAATATGTCAGTGTTACCTTATCATTAATAAGCCCCTGCCTCTTTCCCCAGTACTTTCCCCCAATCTCCCCAGTCCCCAGCACTTACCTTTCCCTGGTGGCTAGTGGCAGGCAGCATGGTCTTCTCCATGCTGCCTGTTCGTCTCACAGGTGGTTGTGCCGATAGGTCACGTGACCCGGCGCGCGTATGACGTCAGCGCGCCGGTCACGTGACCTGTCGGCACTTCCGTGTCGGCACACTGCACGGGGAGCCGAACAGGCAGCACAGAGGTTTCTCCGTGCTGCCTGTTCGGCTCCCCGTGCAGCCTGGCAGGCAGAGCGATGGTGGGGGGGGATCTTCCGATCCCTTCTCACCTCCGTCTCTGCCTGCAAGCTTTTTTTTTTTTTCAGAGAGAGACATTGATCAGCCGTGTCTCTGGGGCCGTATGGAAGTAAAGGACGGGCCGCAACTGGCCCGCGGGCCGGACTTTGGACATGACTGACCTAAGGTTTATTGGGGAACAGGAAGCAGCATTATTGTTGGGTTTGAATTTCATGAGCTCACTATGAATGTACCGACTATTCAGTGTAAAGGTACAATTCTATAAACTGCTCATAACAGTGTCATGGGATAAAAAAAAGTGTGCGGCTCAGCAGTAGAAAACCCCTTTGGCAACCTTCACTGTTAAATGTCAGTAAAAATGAAAATGAGCATGGAAAGTGAACTGGATTGCAGCTGTAAAAAGGTCACAGGCTTTTCAATAAGCACTTTGCTGATCAGCGGCATAGAAGGGCTGTTCATTTGAAAGGTGTGCTAATGTTATCTCTACAAAATTAAAGTGGTATTGACTACTAGACTGCATGAAAGAGCAATTTTGTGTTTTTAAAGGGACAGTTTAATCCAAACTCATTTTGGTGCATGTTGAAGATTAATGCTTGTATAGTGCACTTTTTCCAGTGTGAATTGATGTAGTGCAGAAATCACATATTTAATATTTTACTCAAGTTCACGCCCAGTGATTACTTTGCATGTATACTACAGTTACTGCAGCATTGATTATTTAGACATATAAAATTTTGTTTCATTTAGTCACTTCCTGTGCTGCTGTCATAGAATACATTGTGTGGACTATAAGCGACCTAGAACTTCGACACAGTAGCATTTACATTTGGAAGATGTATTTTGGGTACTAGAATGTCCCTTTAAGATGGTATAAAGATCATAGATGTGCACTACTGTTCAAAGATCATAGATGTGCACTATACAGTGAATAGATCTCAATATCATTGAAAGTTTGATACTGCAATAATATCTGTCTGGTGCTTCTGTGCATCATGTTATATTACACACTGAAGTCTGTTCACAAAATACAGGCATCAATAGAGGAAGTGGAAATTTATCCAACTTGCCCATCTTTTCAACTCGGCTACTAATGACCGATCTTTGTAGTTCAGTCATAGTTCACTTTATAGTGAATAGACCACATCACTTTTTATGGTATATGCTTATGTTGACAGCATTGTAATAAGTCATTTCCCAAGAGAGTTAAACTGCTCTCCACATACACAGCTGCAAATGAAAGGACTTGATCGCTTGTGTTAGATGATCCTTGGATTGTGCAGATAAGTAACAAAATAGGTGCTTTTATTGTGCAGATGGAGACAACGCGTTTCACATATAACAATGCTGAATCATAAGTTAAGTCACTTTTTGTTAACTGTTGTTAAAATGCAAAATGCGTCATGTCTCCTCTGCATAATAAAAGCACCTATTTATCAAGAATCCCGAGTGCCAACTATTGCTATCATCTTGTGTGTTCACAACACCCAAGAAAAACTGTTTCCTTCAAGTATATTCGCTTACCTCTCTGAAACAAGATAGCATTAACCCATTCCTCAGCTTCCTTGGGGCTGCCTGCTGCAAACTGATTTAAAAAAAAAAACAAACAGACATTATTATCAATTACAAAAAACTGAGAGAGAGAGAGAGAGAGAGAGAGAGAGAGAGAGAGAGAGAGAGAGAGAGAGAGAGAGAGAGAGAGAGAGAGAGAGAGAGAAAAGACAACAAAAATATAGCAACCTTGTCACTTTTCCATGGAACCATTAACAATTCTTTTACGTGTCTACCAATACTTTTCTTGCAAGGATGCTTCTTATAATGTACAGTTAATTTTGACAAATTTACGTAATTGGAGCAGAGGATGATGGATTTGAAACTCTGATCAGCAGCTGGCAGCTGTGCAGAAAAAAAGCTGCTTCTCTTCATCAATGTCAAAGCTAGAACTGATGAGAGAAATTTGCCCTTGACAATTAGAAGACACCCGTGAATATCTTTAGACTGCTGGTATAGTTTTCTTAAAAATGTTCTTGTCAGATTCCAACACATTACCTGACAACTTAATTAACTGATTTTTCAAATGCAATCTCGGATATTTAAAACGTGTTAAAGTTATGTTCTGTATTGATGCCGACGTGCTACATCTTTGGATCTCTGTGCTGATTGGTGTATCCGGAAACGTTGCCATTTCAGTGAGCTATTAAAGATGCTCTCCAGGTATTTGCAGTAATCAAGATACTTTCTAACTACATCAACAACATTGAACCAATAACAAAGAACAGATAAATGTACTATGTATTTAGTACAAATTGTGTAAGTGTGTATGTATATTTTTTTTATATATCCTTCATTATCAATGGGTTTTATTTCATAATGTATTTTTAAAAATGATACAGTATAGTAATTAGTCAATACTTATTATTTAAGAATTCATTATTTGACATGGAGATAAATATTTGTTTATCTCTTCATTAAATGTTTATGTACCATTGCCATTTATATGAATATCATCTTCCCACGCCAAATGGTGGTGATATAGGCCCGCCATCTTTTCTTCAAAAAAATAGTAATGAATCTTCTGCATCCACTTAATATTGGTCTCTAGAGATTTTTTTTTTACTAATGTGGTAGCAAAATACAACTTTATGATCATACCAAATATTGATAATTTTTGATTTTCAATATGTACTTACAAACTACCGTAATCCCTTTTATTTAAGAAATAGATAGATTTTGTTTGAGAATTAGTGAAGACTGAAATAAAAGTTGATTATGGTAGTGGGCTCAGACTTTATGTATTGATAAATATCAAATAGATAAACACACATAAAACCCTGTCAATAGTTTGAGTACATGATTGGCAATGCTTTTACCTGTATCATTATTTCTATAAATGCTCAATATGTCATTATATGATACACACACAGAGAGATTTATATAAACAGACAAGCAGATGAGAATTTAATAAAAAATTAGATTTTTTTAAATTAATTTCTAGAGCAAGGGGATCAAGAACATCTATCAACATGTATTATGTGTGATGTCCTGCTAAAAATTTTGCTATTGCTTGATATTCATTTTGTTCTATACTGCATATTAGTAATAATAATAATAATGAAGTGTTTAACCAGGACTTATGCATTCAGATATATTCTGATTTTCAAATACGTCCTATGTTACTGCTATTACTCAACTTAATGGTATTCATTTTATCTACCTGGGAAGGATGTCGGCCAGAGTTGACTCTGCTGGGAATTGAACCTGCAACCCTGAGTGGTGAACATATTCATCAGATTATTATCTTTAGTATAGTCCCATATGTATGAACATACTGTACAGATGTGCTAGTTAGTGATCTGTTTCAGCCCAAATGCTTTAATCTCGAAGACTGACAGTGTAACAGTTTTATCAATTTCATTTATACAAAGGCATAAAAAAAAACAGACCTGATAGACACGTTTATCTGGAGCGTAGATTTCAAAGCAGCAATCCTTCTTGGTGTCCTTTCGTAGACTATTGTTCATGCGAGCACTGTATCCGTCTAGAGAAAATTCACCTTTCTGTTGCTTGTCTGTTAAAGAAAGAGCAAAGCAGGAATTAGAATCTGTGAATGAATTTTTAAATTATGACTAGCTGCCAAATGCACCAGTCACTTGTTTGATGACCTGTAATTTCAGTAGAGCATTGCTGACCATGCCTAGATGTTCCAGACAAGTCAGCAGACCCATAGATACCTTCAGAATATAGTGCTCGGACTACCACTAGCTTGGACTTCCGCTAAGGGTTTTGGTTAGAGACAAGCTGATAAAATTCAAATGTTTTTTTTTACCCTTTGTAATTCCATTTTATACATTTGACTTCTCTGTATATTACACTGATCAAGCAAGCTTTTCAAACACAGCCTGAGTTAGAGGCACGGTGCAAGTAAATCCATTTCACAACCTGTTTCATCTTCACTTTCATCTTCATAAAGGTGGTTTCTGGCAAACTTGTTTGTGGACTGAACAATATTACTTGGAGTGAAACTATTACAGAAAGTAGGAACACTAAGTTTGACTGACAAATGTTTTTTTTGTATACTTTTTAAATGGCAATTCCAATTATTGTGCACTTTATCTAGTTTTTTTTATTTCTAAAAACATGTTTTAGGATAGTTTTTCTTAGCGGTGTATCCCATGATAATTAAGCTGAACAACTTAACAAAGAGTCGCTGTTTGTTAAACATATGAAATGGGAATAACCTGAGGAAACTTGCAAATAAAGAGTCTGTACCTGTGTCAGAAAAAAATGTATTAATCAAAATGTAACTTCTATTTGTTATAGGTTAAGAAAGCACTCAAATTGGTCACTTGTATATATGTTATAGTGTAAAAGGAAGTTGCCAACAATGTTACAGTACTCTAGTGATGGTTGTCTTACTTCCTCTCACACTTAAGTGGTTACATTGTTGTGTAACTCTGGTCTGTTAGTTTAAAGTATTTTTATTGCCCTTTTCTGAGCTCTTTCTTACCCAATACACAAGCTAAAATTTGAAAAAACAAAACACTTGTTAATCAAATGAAATTCTCACAGATAGGCCTGTGCAGTTTATGTTGTTATAACTCCTCTTTCTTCCATTATTATTTATTCTATTCCTCCACACTGGGATATTACATTAATGTAAAAAGTATATAATTGTCTTCTCTTTTTTGGGTATTTCCATGGATGTGTGTAAGAATTAAATACTACTCATAATTAAAGAATGAAAGTGAACTCTATCTAAGAGCGCTGATGCTATTTTAAAATTTTGATATAAAATGTTCTGTTTTGAATTTTAAACAAATGAAATAGATTCAATGTTGCTGCTATCAGTTGCAATATTTTTGTTTGTTTGTTTTGTTGCTCTTGGTTTTGTTTGTTTTTTATCGTGTGGCTCAAAGGTATCAGAAGTGGGATAGCTAAAGTTTGAATTTGATGAATTATTGTCGACTCCTTTTTATGGTATCACGTTAGTTGAGCTGTCACATACAGTAGTAAAGGGTGCTGCTGATCATCAGTCTAATAAGGGAGGAAGTAAGGAAGATTTTCTATAGTAGGTCATCAAACGTGGGGATAGTGAATAGATTAAAGTAACGTGCTTGGTACTCTTCCTTCAGCTACAATTGCTTATACAATTTTTGTCCTTTGCTTATTGCCATTACAATATAAAATGCATGTAAAGCAATCTCGCTGTACTTGGCTACTAAATTTATGAATAGGACATAAAAATATGTGTCATGATAAAGGAAATATTATTTTAATATGAATTAACAACACCAGCTACTGCAGAGCAAGTTGGGAGAAGCAACTTTTACAGAATTAAAATAGACATATGTTTTGAGTTCTATTCTGACTTTTTAGATTCAATACAACTGATTGGTTTGGGATTGTTTTGCATGTTTGCAGGGACAGGTGGCAAATGGTGCCCAATTTTAAATTAAACAACTTACCACATATTTTTTTATCTCCACAAATATTAAGTATCCTACTAATGCAGTGTACAGCAGCAACATCAATGGCTATTTTTATTCACAAAAGCCTATTTCTGTGTATGTGGAGTTGAAGAGTTTGTGCTACTTAATATTAAACCTAATGGCCCAGATTCAGTGACCCTGTTAACCTAAAAAAATGTCATTAGTGGTAAAATAACGGCCATTGATGATTCAATCCCCACCGCTAACGACATAAACAGGTGTGGTAATGGTAATATACCGTATTGTTCCGTGTATAAAACCTTTTTTCCAGAAGTTTTAGAGCAAAAGTTGGGGGTCGTCTTATCCATGGAGGTAAAAGTTTAATTGAGTACCTTTAACCGAATTCCCGCCAAATTGACAAATTCCCACCAAATTGACAAATCCCTCTGTCATAACCCCCCATATACCTCCCAATCATCTTCCTCATATACTCCACCTGTTTACAAAATGTTTAAAATCAGTTATTCCAATTAATAACTTAAAAGTGCAGTTGAAAACTGCACCCTTTGCCAGATTTGAATCAATCCCAATGTTTAATGTTTAATCTGCTGTCATCATCTTAGAAGACAAGATATTTCATATTAATCAGGTTTGACCCTTTTTAACCAGAGATTTTGTTTTGTTTTTGTTTTTAATTAGATGTCATGTGTAATTATTGAGGAAGTCAAATTACTGTCTCCACCTTGCTCTCATTAATTCAAACATTCTGTTGGAATGCTAAAATGTAGAACTAAATCTTTATTGGTGTAAACATTAGTAGTAGGCCCAGCCACAGTTTTTCCAGTTATGAAGAACCTCAGTGTGACTGCTTTGGTGGACTAGTCTATAATTTGCTAGATTGTTGCATCCTAACCTAAGATGTCAAAATTAGTCCAGGGTCCAACACTACAAAACAGCACAGTTAATCAAGTGGGTCTTCACTCAGTGCTTGAGAGTGAGTTCACTAGTCTCCCTTCACAGAGGAAGCAGGGAGCAATACTCCTGTGTCTAATAGAAGAAGGGCATTTAATGATCAAAATCATCAGGAACCAATCTGTAAAACCTTTGTTAACCATGTTACATGTACCCTTTATTAATTCTGTGGGAGAAATCAACGAGTGAGGTCTAAGGAGACCTATACACTGAAAATGATAAAAAGCACACAAATACTCATATAAACACAAGAAGGGCATCTCTGAAGGGCACAATAGTAGATCCTTGGTGTATGAGCTACAGTAGCAGAGTATCAAACCAGATTACACTCCTGTGAACTAAGAAAATGTGGATGAGGCGATAGTGGACACATAATTAGAAAACTGTTGACTGCTCTGAGGAATCTGAGATATCTCAATTTCTGCTGTTACATGGACTAGTAAATAATTGTTGAAGCTCTGAATTTTATACCAGGTTCCAACACTACAATACAGCATAGTTGATCAAGGGTAGCCACAATCAGATTGGTGCTGGACAGGAAGTTCACTGAATACAGCCTTCTGTCATAGAGGATAAGGAACCATTATGCTAGACTTTAAGTGACATCAACTTGTTAATGAGTTTAAAACCGTTGATTATATAAAGATTGACTGTTCTGAAGAACAGGGCCGCCATCAGGGGGTGACGAGCGATACACCCGTCCTGGGCCCCAGCGCTCTCTGATTGCCGGATATCAGATGACATCCGGCAGAATAACTGAATGGTGATGTTCTGCCTATACAGACACAGCCAGAAACGTCTTCCTCCCCCTGCAAATTAAATTAACGAAGCAGGGAGGAGGACCAATAGTAAAACTTTTTTTTTTTAAAGTGTGTGTGTCAATGTGTGTGGGTGTGTCAATGTGTATGTATTTCTCTGTCTGTGTAATTGTGTGGATTTCTCTGTGTGTGAGTCAATGTGTGTGTTACTGCCTGCCAGTGTGTGTGACTGTAAGTGTGTATATGTATGTGCGTGTGTGTATTTCTGTGTGTGGATAAGGGTGTCTCTGTAAATGTATGTATGTGTGTCTTTGTCTAATGATGACTAAGTGTGTCTGTGTAGGTGTGACTGTATGTGTTTTTCTGTGTGTGACAGTGTGTATAAGGGTGTCTCTGTAAGTGTATGTGTGTGTGTGTAAGTGTTTGTGTATGTAAGTGTGACTGTGTGTATTTATGCGTGAGTGTGTAAGTATGGCTGTTTATGTGTGTAGGCAGGGCCGCTTTAACTGATGTGCAAAGTGGGCACTTCCCAGGGCCCACAGGTTAAAGGGGCCACCACTGGCTGCAACATGCTCCTGCTGCCCGCATGACTGTCACAAAGAGGGCAGTAGGCTCCATCCAGCCAGCGGCTATTTCCAGCTTCATGCACTCAGTGTGCATGGAGGGAACACTATGTGAAGGAAACACGAGAGAGCAGCAGAAAGGTACTGGGGAATGGGGGGGGGGGGGGGGCTAATGTTTTTATTGGGCAAACTGGTGGTGGCATATTAATGGACAAACTAACAGGCATATTAATGGGCAAACTGACACTGGCATATTAGTGGGCAAATTGGCATTAATCATCAAACTAACTTTGGCGTCCGTGACCCTAGGATCGGCCCTGAAGCCGGCAGTCTGCATCCAGCGGATGCGGACCCGGCTTTTAGTCACATATTAACTATATAACAATATTAAGGGGAGGGGGGCAGAATTTTTTTTTCAGTAAGGGGCCCTGAAATTTATGATGGCGGCCCTGCTGAGGAATATGATGCATCTCGATTTCTGCTTTGACATGTGTATAATATAGTAAGAACTCAAAGTACTGTAATGTGCCAATTATATAATTCTCCCCATAATTAAAATCTTTAAAATGGTGGGTTTAGTGATTCAGGATGGTGAGTGGGAAGAAATAATGTCCCCTGAGTGCGCCTCTTAGTCTGTTCGCCCTACTAGTTTGCGGACAGACTGAGACAATTAAGCAGAGCATTCAGCGCACGGAGAGCTCCAGTGGCAGTGCAGTTCTTCTTCATGGCTACCACATTAGAAGACGGACCTCTCTACCACCGTACCTCCAAACACGATTGCCTTTTTAGTACAGGACTGTAAAGTTGCAGGACACAAAACAGAAAATCCTGCACTTCCAAGACTTGCATAAAAATAGCAAAACACACATTTTCACGAACAAATAAATGTCTCATTTGAGGGAAAAATGTTACTTTTTTTCGCTTGCCAGGTGTTTTCATAAAACAATGCAGTTATTTATAAAACAAAATATGTATTATGTATACACATGACAAAACAATAAAATAAGAAACGTCGTAATTTTACATTTATTATAATATATAGTACTTTGATTTTCATCTCTTTTGTAACAGGATCTCACTAGATAACATCCTGTTACAAACCTCACTGGATGGAAATACATTTGTGTCAGAGAAATGGAGGTTTGGAAGCACTGTACATATCTCACATTTTCCCAACAGCATTTGTTCAGAAATAAATATTTTTTCAGCCTTCCTGATTTTTTTATCTTTATCCATTTTGTTTTTTACTTCCATTGAGATAGCAGGAGGCATATTCTATTTTGTGTATTTTGTAACTCACAATTTAGAATATTTTTCTGCCCAAGCAATTAAACCATTTTTAACCACGTACCTTTATCGCTCCCATAGTAGTAAAAGATGGAGTTACTGATCGCACACCAACGTTTCTGCCATTCAGATGCAAAAAAGCTGTGATCTGAAAGAAAAGTCATCCAAAGTTGACGATTGGACTTTACAAATCCAGTAAAGCATTAATAATCTGAGACTCAGTGCCTAGCAACCTGTATTCCACCAGCTCTTTTTGGACTAAACCCTTATCATAAAAAGGCAACCAGAGTCCAAACTGGCTAAGGGTGAATTAATGGAGGGATGAGAGTTGTAGTCACTGTGACCATTACCTAGATAAAAGCCCCTGACTTCCAGAAGTCAGGATAGACTTTTGTTGAAATAGAGTAATGTATCTGGAATTTACAAACGAGGGGCCACAATTTACATCTCTGTCTACTGATCTTCAATCCTTTAAATTGGCTCTACATTACTTAATAAACTGGTATCACTTCCAGCCATTAGTTCCAGACACAATACTCCCATATTGCGGATTAGCTATGGTCACACAACAGGACGCGTTAAGCCATTTTGTTGAGGGTTTAAAAAAGGCATCATTAAAATCTCATTAAGGATATTACTGTTCAACAGCAAGAAATGGCTTGCTCACACAATAGATTTTCAGACATGACATTAAACTATTCCATATATATTTTTTATTATTGCGTAACTGCCTTGAGTCCCAAATTTGCTGGGGACAGAGCTAACCAATATACGTGGCCTGAACGAGGATAATTGAGATCCAGGCATCCGGTTGCTGTACCGGGGGAAATTTTGATTGACATTGTGCAATAAGTTATTCCATTATTCATTTTAATTGACATTTCACAGCGCTTGTACGAAACAGAAAACATCATGTAAACAAATGTACAGGCTACCATTCTTTACCTTTCCTGCGTTTTTCAAGGTAGCCTCCCTTTGATAACACAAGATCCTGAGCTGCAACTGGTGGATACAGGTTTCCTGAAAAGACATATGGGGCGCTGTGATTTAGTTGTAACTTGATACAGTCACATAGTGTGAACACTCAAAATACTCCAACAATACCTAAAGTAATCAACAGAAACAGCCCAACAGCAGCCACTACCCTATAATATTTATTTTGGAATATTCATACCCTCTCACATTCACTGTCAATCCACATACTTCACAAACCTTTTAGTGAACAGATGCCTATGTGAATTACCGTATTTGCTTGAATATAAGACAAGGTTTTTTTCAGATTGCTCTGAAAAATACCCCTCGTCTTATATTCGAGGTCGTCTTATAATCTGACCTCAAATCGAGGTCAGACTATAAGACATGGATCCAGGTCCCCCGCAGAGCTGCAGGGGACCTGGATCCCCCTCTCTAACAGCAGGTGGATGTCTGCACGATGCAGACATCCTCCCCTGCTGCCACCCGGCACGACTGCCGGGACTTCTATGTTGAAGCCGGGTCCTTCGGAAGTGCCGGGCAACAGCGGAGGATTCCTGCGCGTATCGTGCAGACATCCCCCAGCTGCCCCCACTAGCCACCAGGGAAAGAATCAAGGTGAGGGGGAGGGAGGGGGGGATAGACAAGGGGAGGGAGGGAGGAGGGAGAGAAAGGCAACGGGAGAGAGGGAGGGGCGAGTGAAAGACTAGGGGAGGGAGGGGGGAGTGAAAGACTAGGGGAGGGAGGGAGGGGGGAGAAAAAGACTAGGGGAGGGAGGGGGCAGAGAAAGACAAGGGGGAGAGAGAAGTTTGGGGGAGGGAGACAATGCAGGGGGGGTGGAGAGAGAGGCAGAATTGGCTCAATAAATACAAGAAATGCTTTTGTTTAATATCATTTTTATTGAATATTAAAAAGTAATTTACATGTGAATATATAAAAAGTTAAACTTTTTTCCTATAGGGTAGTCTAATATTCAGGCTTTTAGTTTTTTTCCTAAAGAATATCCAAAGTTTGGGGGGTCGTCTTATAATCAGGGTCATTTTATATTCGAGCAAATACGGTATATAATATTATTTCCCAAACACATTTCATAGGGAGCTAACGAATTGATCGGAAAGAGCATAAAAAGAAGTCTCATCAACAATGTTTAAATAATTGTACTGTTACACTTAAAATAATCTTCCTTGAAACTCATTATGCTAGTGCAGTTAATGACACAACTAATCAAATCATGCTTATAACAGTTGTGTCCAACGTGTGGCCCACTTGACAGCAAGGTGTGGCCCACCTGACTAAACTGCCTATATTCTCACTATCCCTATAAGTGTATACGTTTGTTAATTAAAGTTAATTTAACCTTGTTTTTTTAACCACTTTTCCATTCCTGCTAAATAACTAAACACTTCTTACTATGGCTAACAAACTTTTCTTCACCATTACTGTAAACAAGAAAAATTATTGTAGCCTAACACACACATAGTTTTCTGATTATGTGGCCCTCATCAGACAGTCCTGCTTTGTATTTAAACCACCTCCTGTGTCTGAAGTCCAGCGCTTGTCACAACGATAGATTTAAAAAACATAAACTAAGAAACCAATAAACACACAGAATGTAATGCATCCTGGTAAGTATTCTGCAACGCAGCATTAAAAAAAACAAACCTCAGTTTTGTAACTAATATAATTATTAATAGTTTAGGGCCCCCACCTTAAGTGAATTTCATATACATTTGGTATTCATTGAAGATAGGGCTGATTCAATGAATGGTTTGGTTTTTTTAACAGTTCCCAAGATCGCAATAATCTAGTACCACACTTGGCATCTCATGAGAAACAGACATGTTTTATATCACTTGGAATCTGTGAACACAGAATTTGTAACGCTTTTCCAAAACCATGTAGACTCTCCCTTCTGTGGACTGCAACTCCCATCATACTTGACTCATGGGAATAGTAGTAGTAGTACAGAGAACTAGTGCATATTTTCTGCAACCAGTGTAAATTTATATTTAGAAACCTAATATTAAATGTCTTAAAGGACAACAGTGATAATAATGCATATTATTGAGCCTTCTGTGCTCTGTATCTCTCTATCAGGGAGCAGACATGTTGTTTGGAATCTCAGATCATTCACCTTGGTTCAGATGAGGGAAGATCTAACCCATCTGTCCCAAGATTCTAAACATGTCTGTCTCAAGGTAGAGCTATTTGGAGTAAAGAAGATGTAATAAGGAACTTTATTTGCATTATTTTATTAAAGCATTTCTATTTAAAATGTCTACACTCGGTGCAATCTTTTAATTATCCTTTAAAAATATTCAGAAGTCAAAATACAGACCTTTCCATTGCAGGCCTCACAGCTTTACTATATACTTTACAAATAGCACTTAACTTTGTACAAATGAGTTTACAAATGTACTCATGAAATGGCAGTTAGAAGAAAAAAAATAGACAAAGCGGTTCAGATAGGTCTGCTGGACACATCATCTAAATTAGCCTTTTTACGAGAAGCTGTAGCAGTAAAAGAAGAAATACAATGAAAACATCATATTTCAAGTGAGTTTCTTTTCAATCTGTAGGATAGTAGCAGCAAAAGCAGTGTCTGAAAGATTCATCTTACTCAATAACCCGTGCCAAGAAAAGGGGGAAACACTCTGCTCTCTACTGTCAGATATTGAGACTATCACACAGACTGCTTCCTTCATAGAGGAGCGGATCTTCCCTCACATTTCCTCTTTATCACAGTTTTATCTTTAATGTTAAGAGACAACAATACTATAATATGTCCTTTGCTAATAGCAAAAGATATCCTATTGGTGGCAAGTGTCAGTATTTTTGGAGGTTACCCTAAATATAATGTAACCATCTCATACCTCCCCCTCTACTAAGTATGATTGTGTATTCTGTTTTGGAATCTACAGTGGGGAAAAAAAGTATTTAGTCAGCCACCAATTGTGCAAGTTCTCCCAGTTAAAAAGATGAGAGAGGCCTGTCATTTTCATCATAGGTACACTTCAACTATGAGAGACAGAATGGGGGATAAAAAAAATCACATTGTAGGACTTTTAATGAATTAATTGGTAAATTCCTCTGTAAAATAAGTATTTGGTCACCTACAAACAAGCAAGATTTCTGGCTCTCACAGACCTGTAACTTCTTCTTTAAGAGGCTCCTCTGTCCTCCACTCGTTACCTGTATTAATGCCACCTGTTTGAACTTGTTATCAGTATAAAGGACACCTGTCCTCAACCTCAAACAGTCGCACTCCAAACTCCACTATGGCCAAGACCAAAGAGCTGTCGAAGAACACCAGAAACAAAATTGTAGACCTGCACCAGGCTGGGAAGACTGAATCTGCAATAGGCAAGCAGCTTGGTGTGAAGAAATCAACTGTGGGAGCAATTATTAGAAAATGGAAGACATACAAGACCACTGATAATCTCCCTCGATCTGGAGCTCCTTGCAAGATCTCACTCCGTGGGGTCAAAATGATCACAAGAACGGTGAGCAAAAGTCCAGAACCACAAGGGGGACATAGTGAATGACCTGCAGAGAGCTGGGACCAAAGTAACAAAGGCTACCATCAGTAACACACTACGCAGCCAGGGACCCAAATCCTGCCAGACGTGTCCCCCTGCTTAAGCCAGTACATGTCCGGGCCCGTCTGAATTTTGCTAGAGAGCATTTGGATGATCCAGAAGAGGATTGGGAGAATGTCATATGGTCAGATGAAACCAAAGTAGAACTTTTTGGTAAAAACTGAACTCGTCGTGTTTGGAGGAGAAAGAATGCTGAGTTGCATCCAAAGAACACCATACCTACTGTGAAGCATGGGGGAGGAAACATCATGTTTTGGGGCTGTCTTTCTGCAAAGGGACCAGGATGACTGATCCGTGTAAAGGAAAGAATGAATGGGGCCATGTATCTTGAGATTTTGAGTGAAAACCTCCTTCCATCAGCAAGGGCATTGAAGAAGAAACATGGCTGGGTCTTTCAGCATGACAATGATCCCAAACACACCGCCCGGGCAACGAAGGAGTGGCTTCGTAAGAAACATTTCAAGGTCCTGCAGTGGCCTAGCCAGTCTCCAGATCTCAAACCCATAGAAAATCTTTGGAGGGAGTTGAAAGTCCGTGTTGCCCATCCACAGCCCCAAAACATCACTGCTCTAGAGGAGAACTGCATGGAGGAATGGGCCAAAATACCAGCAACAGTGTGTGAAAACCTTGTGAAGACTTACAGAAAACGTTTGACCTCTGTCATTGCCAACAAAGGGTATATAACAAAGTATTGAGATGAACTTTTGTTATTGACCAAATACTTATTTTCCACCATTATTTGCAAATAAATTCTTTAAAATATCAGACAATGTGATTTTCTGGATTTTTTTTTCTCATTTTGTCTCTCATAGCTGAAATGTACCTATGATGAAAATTACAGGCCTCTCTCATCTTTTTAAGTGGGAGAACTTGCGCAATTGGTGGCTGACTAAATACTTTTTTGCCCCACTGTATACATTTATTCTAACACTGTGGTATTCAACTTTTTTTGTTTAATTGTACTCAAGTCACAAACAACACTGTATTACTGTAACTAAAGTGACTCAGTAAAAAATTATATACTTCGCATATAGAAAATAACAATGTTCTCTGCTTTGTGTTAGCAAATCCATTGCAGGAAGCAAATGCATAGATTGAGATATTTTTTTTAAATGTATCAGTTGTTTACCAGAAAAGACGTATTATGGGCACATGGAACCAAAACTAGAGACATTGCATTTTATTAATTACAGGGAGTGCAGAATTATTAGGCAAGTTGTATTTTTGAGGATTAATTTTATTATTGAACAACAACCATGTTCTCAATGAACCCAAAAAACTCATTAATATCAAAGCTGAATATTTTTGGAAGTAGTTTTTAGTTTGTTTTTAGTTTTAGCTATTTTAGGGGGATATCTGTGTGTGCAGGTGACTATTACTGTGCATAATTATTAGGCAACTTAACAAAAAACAAATATATACCCATTTCAATTATTTATTTTTACCAGTGAAACCAATATAACATCTCAACATTCACAAATATACATTTCTGACATTCAAAAACAAAACAAAAACAAATCAGTGACCAATATAGCCACCTTTCTTTGCAAGGACACTCAAAAGCCTGCCATCCATGGATTCTGTCAGTGTTTTGATCTGTTCACCATCAACATTGCGTGCAGCAGCAACCACAGCCCCCCAGACACTGTTCAGAGAGGTGTACTGTTTTCCCTCCTTGTAAATCTCACATTTGATGATGGACCACAGGTTCTCAATGGGGTTCAGATCAGGTGAACAAGGAGGCCATGTCATTAGATTTTCTTCTTTTATACCCTTTCTTGCCAGCCACGCTGTGGAGTACTTGGACGCGTGTGATGGAGCATTGTCCTGAATGAAAATCATGTTTTTCTTGAAGGATGCAGACTTCTTCCTGTACCACTGCTTGAAGAAGGTGTCTTCCAGGAACTGGCAATAGGACTGGGAGTTGAGCTTGACTCCCTCCTCAACCCGAAAAGGCCCCACAAGCTCATCTTTGATGATACCAGCCCAAACCAGTACTCCACCTCCACCTTGCTGGCGTCTGAGTCGGACTGGAGCTCTCTGCCCTTTACCAATCCAGCCACGGGCCCATCCATCTGGCCCATCAAGACTCACTCTCATTTCAGCAGTCCATAAAACCTTAGAAAAATCAGTCTTGAGATATTTCTTGGCCCAGTCTTGATGTTTCAGCTTGTGTGTCTTGTTCAGTGGTGGTCGTCTTTCAGCCTTTCTTACCTTGGCCATGTCTCTGAGTATTGCACACCTTGTGCTTTTGGGCACTCCAGTGATGTTGCAGCTCTGAAATATGGCCAAACTGGTGGCAAGTGGCATCGTGGCAGCTGCACGCTTGACTTTTCTCAGTTCATGGGCAGTTATTTTGCGCCTTGGTTTTTCCACACGCTTCTTGCGACCCTGTTGACTATTTTGAATGAAACGCTTGATTGTTCGATGATCACGCTTCAGAAGCTTTGCAATTTTAAGAGTGCTGCATCCCTCTGCAAGGTATCTCACTATTTTTGACTTTTCTGAGCCTGTCAAGTCCTTCTTTTGACCCATTTTGCCAAAGGAAAGGAAGTTGCCTAATAATTATGCACACCTGATATAGGGTGTTGATGTCATTAGACCACACCCCTTCTCATTACAGAGATGCACATCACCTAATATGCTTAATTGGTAGTAGGCTTTCGAGCCTATACAGCTTGGAGTAAGACAACATGCATAAAGAGGATGATGTGGTCAAAATACTAATTTGCCTAATAATTCTGCACTCCCTGTATAGCCAAAAAGCTATTGATGCAAAATAAACAGAATGTGCATTGCTATCCTTAAAAGATCACTCCAGTCTGAACATTACGGAGCAAAAATGTAAAAAATT
Source organism: Pelodytes ibericus (assembly GCA_036172795.1). Classification (NCBI taxonomy): domain Eukaryota; kingdom Metazoa; phylum Chordata; class Amphibia; order Anura; family Pelodytidae; genus Pelodytes; species Pelodytes ibericus. The sequence goes on along the minus strand of CM069859.1, from coordinate 184,060,262 downwards.
TAAAAGTGGACACTTTAAAAAAAAAAAAAATTGTGTTACTTTTTTTGTTTTTGCAACACTTAAAGGGACTGTATCTCCTAAAAGAAGATTTTGTTTTTGGGCAGGGGATTTTGGAGAATAAAAAAATTATTACAAGTAAATGCCTAAATTATTATAAAAATGTATTTAAAATATGTTTGTGGAAGCTCCTGTTTATCACCTTGGGATTGATATGCAAATAAACTGGGAAGTGTGTAATTTGCATATTAAGCCACAGTTGATGTCATAAACAGGAGACTCCAAAGACACATTTAAAAAAAACATTGATCACAGAGATTTTCCCTAATAGTGGCTCCAATGTAGAGCTCAAACTCTGGAGTTTGCACTAAGTGTCCATCTTCCTCACAACCCATGTGCACAGAATCAGGAGCTGTCCAGCAGCGTTTGGTGGAGGTTCCATTCCTGTACCATGCAAATGGAAACTGCATCTTATTTTTTTTTTACTTCCAAACATTTTCATCTGCAGAAATATTTATACATATCCCCCAAAGATTATTAGAATCCCATTCCTTGTCTAGAAAACATACCAGAGGCCAAAACCAAGGGCTCCTAAAGACCAGTTAATTTACAGTACACTATAAAAGACAAGAGGCCACCCATTAAGACTTGATGAACGGATTTTTTTTATGGTAAGGACAATAAAGGTAAGGAATTCACTGCCTGAAGTGGTGGTTTGAGCAAATACATGAGATGCCTTAAAAGGGATACATTTAGTGAGCATTAAGTAGAACAAAGTTAGCACTCCACTCGCCAAGTAGTGAATGAATAGAGTGCTTTAATGCTTTAAAAAAATCCAAACAAACAGGGTAAGGTACAATCCACGGATGATAAAGTGAACAGGGAAGGCCACCTAACGCGTTTCGAGTGTCACCACGCTTAGTCATAGGTGACCTATGACTAAGCGTGGTGACACGCGAAACGCGTTAGGTGGCCTTCCCTTTTAATGCTTAATTGTTGTGCCTAATCAGCACTGTGGAGCACCCACCCACCTCCTGCACTTTTTTTTTTTTTTATAAATCTTTTTCTTTATTTGCATAAGAAACACAGAAACAAACAAACACATACGGAATAAACAACCCTAGATACCTAGTTAAATACTGGTTATTCTGTCCTTAATGTCAGATATTTTTAAACAGTGCAATCAGCGTAGAACTCTCATTTACCCACAAAAAAAAAACGACCTTGTATGCTATAACCAGTAATAAGAATAGACTAAAACAACACTCATACAAAAACATACATTACAACCATTCACACTTCACAAGAGACCTGCTCTTGGCAATCTGGCTTCCTCATATACAGGGGGAGCACGCCCGCTACTTCTTCGTGTAAAACCTCTTGTGACCCCTCCTCCCATCAAACCTCCCCCCCTACCCTCCCTCCCTCTACCCTCTGACTCAGAAGAATATCCCATTTCTACCCTTAGTGCTAACTGTGAGGAGAAAGAAAAAAGAAAAAAAAACAGAATAAAGTGCTAGGGAATTACCTATAAGGGGGTCTACCGGTCCCCTAAGTACTAGAGGTGTGTCTATCTATAAATACTGATTACTTGAGGCTTATTGTTAGGTGAAAACTAGGTCTTAGGGACTTGTGTGAAAATGCCTCGGGAAATAAAAGCGAGATGTTTAATAGATTATGAGGAGCAAACGAGGTTCTCCTGTACATGTGAGCCCAAACCGCATCCTCTCATCACTCAAACTAAATCCAGAGAAATCCCGAAGTACAGGCTAGGGAGCCGGTCCACACCTTCCTATCTGTCTGTGTAAATGCTAGGTGCACAGACTATCCCAATCTTGCTTCCAGTTATTTATCCACTGCTTTAACTGGGATGATATTTTCCCTGACGTATCCGTCGACCAGCCTTAAATCCATTTCCATTCTCATCTGGTGCAGCAACTGTTCTTCCATCTGAGTTGCTATCAATGGTAAGCTAGATTTCCAATTCCTAGTTATTATTATTTTGGTAGCTGTAAAACAATGTATTGCTAGGGTTCTATCTTTTTTAGTTAATTCTTCCATATTAAGATGCAAGAGAGTGGTCTTGGGGTCGAACCTCGGGTTCACTCCCAGTATTTTCAGAATTCTAAAAGTATTTCTCCATAGTGTTTCCACACGTAGACACTTCCACCAAATATGTGCAAATGAACCCTCATTGTCCCCACATCTCCAGCAGTTTGGCGGGTACCCCGTATACATTTTAGACAGTTTTTTTGGAGTCAGATACCATCTTTGCATCAATTTATAATGGCTTTCAACCAAATTCAAGCAGTGAATGGACTTTGATACTTGCAAGATGGAATTATTCCATTCTTTCATTGGTATATTTGGTTGAAGCTCTCTTTCCCATGCATCTCTGGCTGCCGGGAGGGAGAGCTTCTGGCCATTGTCTAGGAGATGTCTACATTTTAACGCTACTCTATGGATCTTATTGTGTGAGAAGACATTCTCCAACTTGTCCGCTCCTTGTCCCAGCTTTATTAGGTGGGTCTGTAGAAAGTGTCTAACTCGCATATAGTCATATTTATCTCGCTCTCCCAGACCCAACTTAGCTACCAACTGTTGAAAAGGGAGTTTTTCATTATTAGCTACTATATCGGAAATACAGATTCTTTCTTTCTGCTGCCACTTACTTAACGATATGTTTTCCATATTGACTTGAATACTATCAAGAGTAGAGGTTTTTAAAATTATGTTCTTTATTAGTTGCCATTCTTGAATTAGTTGGGACACAGTTATTGAGCTTATCTGTAAGTTAGATTTCTTCCTCTCATAGTTGTTTATCCATAGCAAGGTTTCCAGCTCAATATTCCTACAGGCCTCTACTTCGATTTTATACCAAGGTTCTGTCTTGGAGTCTGCTTCTTGCAGTCTATATATATATGTGTCAGAATATTTGACTGGTATATGGCACTAACATCTGGAAATCCCATCCCTCCTACCTTAGTTTTCCTTGTCAAGATATGTTTAGCAATTCTAGGTTTCTTACCCTGCCATATATATGAGTTAATTGCAGATTGTAACATATCTAGCCAAGCCTTAGGAATTCTGAGGGGGATCATGCTGAACATGTAGGCCCACCAGGGGATAAGATAATAATTAATTGTATTTATTCTCCCCCACCAAGAGATTTCCAGGTGGGCCCACTCCCTCAATTGTCTGTTAGTCTCCCTCAGAAGTAACATGAAATTTCTTTCCATTAGGCTTGACACATCCCCTGTTACCATTATACCCAGGTAAGTAAATTCTTTCTGTGCCCACTGAAATCCAAACTCACTTGTCAGTTTATTCACCGTAGGTTGTTCTACATTTTTGGGCATAACGGTAGTTTTTGTTACATTAAGTTTGTAGTTTGAAACACAACTATATCTAGTTATCTCCACCAACAACGGGGGAAGAGAATGTTCCGGATCCCCAATCGTGAGCACGACATCGTCGGCATATGGGGAGATCTTGTATTCTTCTCCTCCGCTGTCTGTAGAGAAACCCTTGATCTCTGTGTTTCTTCTTATGTTTATGGCCAGTGGTTCTACTGAGAGAACGTACAGGACAGGGGAAAGAGGGCATCCCTGCCTCGTACCGTTACCCAGACTGAACCACTTGGCCATGATATTCGGGCACACTGTCCTCGCTACTGGTTTTGAGTATAGAGCCATAATGGCCCTGTGTATCCAGCCGCTGAGACCAAATGCTATTAGGAAACTACTAAGGTAGCCCCACCTGACCCTGTCAAAAGCCTTCTCCGCATCCAATGACAGGGTCAGGAGGGTCAGCCCTGTTCTATCTACCTGATCCCAAACATCTATCATTCTTATCACATTGTTGGCAGATACTTGGCCAGGAATAAAACCTATTTGGTCAGGGTGGATTACCGATGCCATAATACTTTTCAATCGTTGTGCTAAAATCGTTGAGTATAATTTGGTGTCTACGTTAATCAGCGATATAGGTCTAAAATTCTTAACATCTGTATGGTCTTTATCTGGCTTCGGAATCGGCAGAATGTTGTCACTAAGCATTTCCTCAGGAGCCTCACCACTTAATGCAATTTTATTAAAAGCCTTTAGGAGTCCTGGTGAGATGATTTCCTTAAATATTTTATAAAAAGAATTACTAAAGCCATCTGGACAGGGGGTCTTGTATTTATCTAATTTACTAATGGCCTCTTGCAATTCTATATTGGAGAATGGTTTGTTCAATTCGATTCTTACCTCTTCAGGCACTTTCGGAATACGGGTCTCTGCTAGGTATTTATCTATCTGATTAGTGTCATTTGCATTTGTTGATGGCAGGTTGTACAGAGATTCATATTAATTATTAAAGGTGTTGCCTATGTCCTCCGGAGTCATACAGACTACCACTTTATCTATTAGTTTGGAGAGTTTTTGTTTTCTTAGTCTATTCGTTAGGATTTTATTTGCCTGATTGCCTTTATAGTAAGTTTGTACCCGCAGTCTATTAAGAGCCGAAATAACTTTTTCATATGATTTATCATTTATCTCTTCTTTTAATCTTTTTTTATGTACGATATTTTCTGGTTGCGGATTTAATTTATTATGATTAGTTATTTTGTACAACTCTATATACAGATCTTCCAATTGTAATCCTGCTTCTTTCCTCCTAGCTTTTTCCAGTTTAATTAAGTATCCCCTCATAGTGGCCTTAAAAGCACACCATATAGTAATCGGGTTTACTTCCGGGGTGTTATTTTCCTGAAAAAAGCATTTAGCCATTGATTTCAGATATTCTCTATTAGTGTTCTTAGAGAGAATAAAGTCTTTTGACTTCCATGCAAATGTTCCTCTTAGTTCTTTGTCTCCCAATGTAACTAAATTAATACTGTTATCTGACCATGTGTTTTCTATTAAGAAAGCAGAATTGACCAAGTTGACGACTACTGAACATCCCAGACACAGGTCTATTCTCGCGTCTGACCCGTGACGACTGGACATATGCGAGAAGTCCCTATTCCCCGGGTTCTTCACCCTCCATAGATCAAATGAGTCATATCTTCCGCATATTTGTCTCAGTTTTTCGGCTTGTTTTTCAACTGCCGTATAAACACTGATCCCAGTCTTAGATAATTTTTTGTCCAGTTCTGGGTCCATTACAGTATTATAGTCTCCCGCAATACTTAAACATCCCTTCTTTATTTCCATTACTTTCTTCATGATCTTTTGTAAAAGTCTTAACGGGCCTTTATTTGGGAGGTACACATTTACGAGTGTATAAACTCTGTTGTTAATTTTGCAAACTAAGATTATATACCTTCCATCTGGGTCTAGTATTTGGCAGAGGATTTCTTGCAGGACTGATTTAGAAAAGATGATAGCCACACCCCTTTTCCTTTTATCTTTCATTGAGGCTTGAATTATAATATGAAATTTTTTCCCTCCCCAGTTTTGTTCATATTCTCCAACCAGTGTGTTTCCTGAATAAAACCCACATGGGTCTCCAATTTATTCAATGTATTATATAAAAGACCTCTTTTTTTTTTGCGTGTTAAGCCCCTTGGCATTCACTGACATGATGTTAATCATCGTCTAGGTTACCACCCTTATTTGAACCCCCCACCTGAACCCGGACCCATAGCACCCACAGGCATACATGCATCCTTCGGGACAAGTCCAATGTGCTCATTGGCTATCATCCCACATTCATACAATGTGGAGGCAAAAGCCCCCCTAGAACTCTTCCGGAAACTGTTTTCCAGAGTTCTCGGCGTATTTTACGCACAGCCCACCGGCCGGAGGGTAGGAGCCGGATTTCTCTTTAGTCCTCAAAACATATTATCACTTATAGTAGATTAGAGGGGGAAGAGAGAGAAAAAGAAAAAAAAAGGACCTTGTACCTAAACAATACATCAAAACATAGGCATAACCATTATTGTAATCTATTAATTCCCTTATTAGTGCACACATACGAACAAAAAAAAACTAAAAAATCCATTTGATCAGAAAATGCATAGCAATTATTATGATCTATTGCATTGCTAGCTTATATTCACTTGTCAATGAATAAAGGTTAAAATAAAAAATGAAGCAGAAACCTTGTACAAAGTCATTACTTCACATCATAAAAAGCAACAATTATTATGGTCTATTAGTTCACTCATTTGTGCTCAAGTATCTAAATAAAAAAAATAAAAAAAAAATAAAAAAAAGGGACCTTGTACCTGAGCAATACATCAAAACATAGGCATAACCATTATTGTAATCTATTAATTCCCTTATATTATTCACATATACGACAAAAAAAAAAATCTGCTTAATCAAAATAATGCGTAGCAATTATTATGATCTATTGCAATACTAGCTTATATTCACTTGTCAATAAGTAAAAATTAAAATAAAAAACGAAACAATAACCTTGTACATAGTCATTACTTCACATCATAAGTGCACCTCCTGCACTCTTGTTCCTGTGACTAGAGCTGCTTTTGTTTCTCATACTTTTAGTGAGCCAGAGCATAGAGGGCTATGTATGTTAGTATAGTCACCAAGGTCACCAAGGAGAAATCTGATTGCCATTTGGAATCAAGAAGGAATTATTTTCCCCATTGAAACAGAATGTGAAATTGCTAAAAAATAAGGGGATTAGTAAAAGGGTTGAACTTGATGAACACAGGTCTTTTTTCAACCTTAAAGTCTATGTAACTATGTAACTATGATGAAAATAAACTAATGACATTAAAAAGTTCCAGGGCTATTGATTCAAACTACATTAAATTCATGTTCTTTTAAGCTGAACTAAACTTCAAATTACGCACTACTGTCTCTTTAACAAAAAAGATGTAATTTTATAATAAATTGGCAAGCATTTGCTTTTGTTTGACCCAGATATAAAGGGGAAAAAATGGTTCAGGTTATCTAAATATGATTCCCATATTTGTCTCCAAGCTTATGAAAGCATTAGGGAGTGCCTCAGATAATAAAGCTAAGGGCAATTTTACTTACTCAGTCATATATCATAGAAGTGGCAGATTGGAGGCTATGACTTCTTAAAAGAAAGCATTTCCTATAACTTTGTTGCTGCTTGTTTGCACGTAAAGAGTTTTATTAATTCAGTAAAGCATTGGATGTCAAAATTGTCCAAAACATGCACATTAAAACCAAATGCCAGGTGTCTACACATCGCATGACATTTTCATAAATCGATCATTTCATTCGTGCTAAATATCATGTTTATTATAGTAATTACACTCTGTCCACTACAAAAATATATTATAGATAAACAAACCCCATCATTTTCCAGGAAATATTGTGTATGAGAAGAATTGGAATATCTGCCAATGTGGCAAAAAAATGTCATAGTCTGATAGACCATTAAGCAGTACAGATGTTTCTCAATGTATCTGCATAACTGGTGTAGGCCCCATGTGTACAAAATAATCTATAGGGATCAAGCTGTCAAAAAATGTATTCACTCCAATATATATCAATTGTAATACAGAAACAGAAAAAAAAAGAATACTCTTTATCTACATATAGTTACATACATATATATGTTTTTGACAAAATATTCTCATGGATGTAAAACTCTTAATAAAAAATGGAAGTGTGCCAATAATGCTGGTCTATTATCTTTATTAAAAAAAATAGCCACGAGTAATGGATAATACCGCATCTGTATATGTGACACTGAAGATCCAATTGTGCTATGGATATATTGAAGTTCAAGACCAATATACGCCAAACTTCGGGCCTGAACTATATAGCAGCCAGAATACTGATTTTGTTGTCACTTTTAGCAGTTTTAGGGGTAAAAAACAGTTAGAAGTGCATCATTGGCACAGTGCAGATCTGTAAACCTGTCTCAGCAATAATGTTATGATGAATTCCCTTTCAGGTATCTGTCAAATAAACAAATATTCCATCACAATAATTCCACAAAAACATTAGCATTATTGTTAGCATTATCCAAAGATGGACTAAGCCCCCCAGACCGAAGGCAACTACTGACGCCGGTGTGCCATGCAATTGACACATGCACACACCAATGACAAGCAAACTAAGGCCCACTGTCAGCTCCGGCCTACTGGCCAAGTATCTGACCCACAGTTCTATCTCGTTGAAGCAGCCAATGCCGTTCCTATCGTGCCTCTATGCATAGTGGAGGACCAAGCAGCAGCCATATGAATACTGAGAAGGGGGATGTAATGGGCTCCTGATTCTGTCATACTTTATTGGGCACCACACAGTGGCATATTTTATTAGACATCTAACAATGGCATATTTTATTGGACTCTTCAAAGTGGCATATTTTAATGGGCACCGGGCTGGGGCATATGTTAATGAGCAAACTGTGGCATATTTAATGGACAAACTAATGGTGCCATATTTTATTGGCATATTCTAATGGGCAAACTGACCATGACATATTTGTATGGGCACCTGGCTGGGGCATATATTAATGGTAAAACTGTGGCATTTTTAAGGGGCAAACTAACATGGCATATTTTAATGGGCAAACTGGCTGTGGCATATTCATTTTGTTTATTAGTAATAGATAATATGATATTGTCCAATAGATGAATGTGGCCTGCCGTCACCTCACAGACCTTGCTTGTGGCCCACAAGTGGAAAAAGGTTGCTGACCCCTGCTCTATGAGACGGAAGTCCAAAAGTCCTTTTCAAAAGCAATCAGTGCACCATTCAAATTATACTTTTAATGAGGCAGAAGTGGCCTCTTGTTAACCCACATGAAGATGGCAGGAAAGAATAACCCTTCATCACTCAAAATGTTAGGCTAGGCTAGAGTATTTTTCAATTTTACCTCCCAGGACACACAATAAAAAATTGGTGCAAATATAAATAAATCATGGAATAAATCTGTGCCTACTGGTATTAAAATGCTGCTATAAATCTATTTTGCCTTTTAAGGATTCTTCCTATGATGTAGACTGAATTTTACAACAAATTGAAATTTAGCTTTTTTTTCCCTCAGTAATAATATGGATAACATTTTCACATATCATAACACACATATATATCGCTCCATACGTAGATAGAAGACAGCGGTGAAATCTGTAACTCACTGTATGTAGCATCAATGAATATTGCAACATTTTTATACATCATGTGTGGCCTTGTAAAAACAAAGCTAGAAAGAAGAATGTATGCATTCCTCTGAACGTTCAATTTATCATTTAATATATCTGTCAATTTCCATAATGCCACTGACAGGAGGATCGGAGCGTATGATTAAAAGTTCTCGTAGCGCCCGCCCGGCAAGTGCAAGCTTTTTCATCTTCTTTCAGAGTAGCAAATCAGTAATCAATATTTGTAAAAGCAAGCTAATCCTTTGTAAAATCACTGCTGCAGTGATTTAAGAGTTTGCTCAATCTGCACAGTTAATCCCTCTTCATCTGCTTGAGACCTTTATTTATTCTAATCACTTACAATGCAAACTATGCTAGATGAATATATCCCTGTGTGCTCTTGTCTGCTGACAGTTTACACAGCGTATTGATGTCAAGATAATCTTTGTAAACATTGGTCTCCACTTATAGCGAGCTTCATGTCAAGTCTGTTACATCAAAAGTTTACAATTAAGCATGCAGTGAGCTTTACTCGTTAGAACAACAGGCAAACCTTGTGGTCAGCGAAAGGGATTGGTCTTGTTTGATGCCTCTTCTCAGGAGCAGTTTGGTTTATATATATTTAAGTCCTGGACAGGTTTGGAAGGGAAGGCCCATTTTTTTCAACCAATGAGTTTTTAATGTGGGAATCAAAAGTTTATTGCAGGACACTCTGTAGAAAACCAAAACAGTACTGCCACCCCGGAGAAATACGATAAAAGGGGTGCAGTTGCATGTTTAAACAAAAGAGCACTCTTGCTATTTCAAAACCATTTTTTCAGCATTAGCAATTGTGACATTGTAACACTACTATCACTATAGTAAGTCTCTCCCTGGCCCACGATCGCTTTTCTATGTCAGTTTTCCGTGCATACCATGATCGGACCTGCATGATGGTCCTGGATCATCATCAATCCCAAAGGGAGTTTTTACCATGAAGGTCCAGGACCGTCATTGGTCACCAAATGGGATAAAGCAACAAGGTTCAACCCTGCCACAACCCCATCTACCCACATAAATTTGGGGGTGGATGGCTGTGGCTTGTTAAATTATCTCTGTAATTGCTGGGGCAGCATTCTCAGAAATTGCCGACTGCCCCTTTTTTAGACGTTCCAAGCCTGCCTCAATCAAGAGGCATCCTGAAACATTACTCACCCAAATTACATTGGGTTGAGGGGTGTGATTTGACAGACCAGTATCACTGGCTTGTCATTTTTAACGGTCTCTCTTTTTGACTGGCTGTCACAGCAATTGGATGGTTCGCCAGCCTTTTTTTTTTTTTCTTTCCTTCACGCCATTGCCGTGGGGTTAATGTCTGTTTAATTTGGATTTGACAGCACAATACAGAAATATTTTTAAAAAATGGGAATACAATATGGAATTTATGCAACCTAGTCAAAAAAAAAAAAAAGCCTCTATAGACTACTGCATGAGGAGGTCTGTCAAAGTTTGGCCCAGGGGGACAAAAACTATTTATTGTTGCATAGTGCAACTTTATCAGAGATAGACACAAATAGAAAGAAAATGGTGTCAGACAAGGTACAGAGACTAGTTTAGCAGTGGTTGATTCAAAAGCATGTTTACCCATGTTCCACTGGCCTTTTATACACTGGCGGATGCTCCATTTGTGCTAGGTGTGCGTCGCACGGAGCAGCCGCGCTGTTTATTTCTGGCGTTTGTGTGCTCCGAACAGAGAGCACACAAACCCCAGAAATACATCCTGGAGACAGACGGCAGCTGCAAATTGGGCAACAGAGTCACACACTCTTTTGCCAATTCAACAAGGACTAAAAGTATACGAATAGTGCTTGTTGAATTGGCAACAGAGTGAATGACTCTGTTGCCTAATTCGTAGCTGCCGTCGGCCCCTCAGAGATACATCATGCCTCAGAGTGAGAGACGTGCTCCGGACTGGCAGCACACCAGTCACTCAGGGGCACGATACACCTCTGCTTTTATAGCATTCCCTACCAGAAATGCAGAGGGGAGGGAAAGGCTGTGAATGTGGAGCATAACTAACTTTGGGGCTTTATATCCCAGCCTACTGAGCCCAGTTAGAGCCTCATCTGAGTAAGATAGCTGCCTTTGCCTATGCACCGTGGCATTTCAAAGTGAATAGTGGTGCAGCCCCAGCCCATTGAGTCAGGTTAGAAAGCAGCCTGAGTAGGTGCCCCTCTGCATTCTTTCCGAGCCCTCACCCGCTTTTACAATAGGCAAGGGAACACATGACATCAGAAGAAAAAGAAGGGAAACGACAGAAATAAGTGAAGAGGAAGACTGAAGTAAATAAAATAAGAGAAAGAAAGAAGTAAAGAGAGAAATACAGAAAACAATAAAGCAAAGAAAGAAAAATAAGGAAAGGACAGAAGAAAAAATAGAAGGAATAAAAGAAACAGGAAGAAAGAAAGAGAAAGGAAGAAAAAAGAGAGAAAGAAAAAAAAAGAAAGAAAGAAAGATGGAAGCAAAGAAAGAAATGATAAGCAAAGGGAAATAATGAAATAAAGAGACAAGATGGAGTATTCAATATTTGTTAACACAACTCAATTTTTATTATCGCACTATACTATTTGGATTCTGCTTCTGGAAGCAATGTAATCACAAGTGTTTAACTTGTTTCATGGCAGGACAAAGTATTGTATGAGTTTAAATTATGTAGGGTATTATTTTCAAGGGAAAGGGTTTAATCTTAGACTTTCTAGTATGTCTAGAAATATATTAGAAGTTTTAAGTTAAACAGCTAATATGTTATAGTAAAAACTCAATGTTTACATAGTGATTTAAAACAATCATTTGCTAAATTCAATTATACTGTATAAATTATACAACAAATACATATTCATTTTTGTCTGTTTAGTCAATGTGTAGACTAATATATTTTTGTAGCAAATTACATCAAGCATTAGTTACAGTAATGATATTTGTCATTTTTAAGTGAATGTACCTTTCAGGTTTATGGCTTTCATTAATGTTCCTGGACTAGAAAATGACCCATAAATAAACACAAGAATGATAAGTTAGTGACACAGAGTACAGTATTGATGTGAACCTGGGCACAGACTTATCTCAAAGGATGTATAATTAGAAAAATATTTATTTTAACGCTACTTTCATAACAGGGATTATTTAATTGGTAGGGACGGAAATGGCATGTTGAGCCATTGATTGCTAACTGGAAGCTCAGAGCAATGACTGAATGCTGAGCTGATATATAACATGGCTGTACTTTAGCTGAACTTCAGACAAAATGAAAGTGTTTGCACCCGTCCGCTGGATACAAGTATGCATTGAGCTAATTAAGAAAGTATCCTGACTGTTTCAACTTTCAAGATACAAAACAAAATAATTGGCAAGAAAAAAAAATTACCATATACTAAAGGTATATCATTTAAATGAGAACCATCATGAGGTAATATTTTGTTAAAATGGGATTTATGCTAGTGTTTTTAGTTCCTTATTTAATTCTAAAGCTTCAAGTTGACCAAACGTCTGGAACTGAGATGCAGTTTAACCGGTAATACCGCTGACCATTTATTAGTGGCACATCGTAACTCGTTAAGATGATTGACACTCCCCCTGATCAGGTCCACTTTAACCAATAAGCAAAGTCCTTATATTTTACTAAGCCCACTGGTTAAGGGGGCCCCCGCTGGCTCAATGTGCCTCCTGCCTCCTGCTGGGCAAACTGGATGTGGCTTATTAATGGGCAATATGATACTGGCATATTAATGGGCAAATTGTTTGTGGCATATTAATGGGCAAATTGGCTGTAGTATAGTAATGGCAAAATAACACTGGCATATTAATGAGCACGATGTGGCATATTTATAAGGCAACCTGACTGTTGCATATGTTAATGACAAAGTGACTATAGCATGTTAATTGGTTCCTGCCAGTGGCTTATTTTAATTGTCAAAGTGATGCTGTGGCATGTCCTGTGGGGCACAATAACATGTACTATGGGGGGGAGTGACACTGTGGCTTGTTCTGCAGGGGCAGTTCAGTGGGACGAAGTGACACTATGGTATGTTCTGGTGGGGAAATTTACACTGCGTCATGCCAAATCGTGTGGGTCCAAGTGCTGTGGGTACTGTATAGTGCTGTGTTAAGACCTTTAGGTGCAATGTGGGTGCAGAGGAACGTAATAAAAATAAGAAATTAACAATTTTTCAATAACGTTTTCATTACATATGAAAATAGTTGAATATAATATTAAAAAATTCAAATAAGTATACATGCAGTTAGTTATATACATATATTTGGGGTCCACTTCAAGCTTTTGAAAAGGCTGGAAATATTTTCAGTTTTTTTGTGGACAGAAAAGTAATATTACTTTACTGAGAGGGTAGTGGATGCATAGAATAACCTTCCAGCAGAAGTGGTAGAGGTAAACACAGTGAAGGAGTTTACACATGCATGGGATAGGTATAAGGCTATCCTAGATATAAGACAAGGCCAGGGACTAAAAAAAGAATAACGTTACTGAGAGGGTAGTGGATGTATGGAATAGTCTTCCAGCAGAAGTGGTAAAGGTTAATACAGTGAAGGAGTTTAAACATGCATGGAATATGTATAAGGCTATCCTAGACAAGGCCAGGCACAAAGCGGAACAGTTGGGAGGCACGCAAGTGGCATTTCTGGGGTGGAGTTGCATGGTGGGGTCAGGAGCCCCTGGGGCAATTTTCTAGTTAGGCCTCTGTATAGGGACATTACAATTTGATTTAGAATTTTCCACACTTTTGCTGCCCATATGCTTTGAGAATCCTTTCTTTGAGTGATTTAGTTGTCCAGCCTATATACTATATACCACATGGGCACTTTGAAAGATACACAACGTGTGTGGAATTGCAGTTCATAAAGTACTTAATTTTGTATTCTTTTTCAGTTACTGTGCTTTTAAATTTTGAAGTGTTTTACACATTTTTCAATAACCACACTTCAAAAAGCCTGTAGGTACAAGGAAGCAAGGGTTAAAAAAAAAGTGTCATTGTCCTTTAATGTTACTGCATAGCAGACATATGGTGCAGTAGATATAAATGTACTATATAACAGGAGGTACAACAACTCAGAGCTTACAAACTTCTCTTCTACGCAGGTTAAATATAGCTTGTTTTGCAACTATTGTACATAATGTATTTTTATTACATGTACACTTATATGACATATCATATCATAGCAACATTTTAGATTAATCAAGTTTTAACTTCTACTTTTTCATTCTGTATACTATTTTTATTGTAAATAGAATTTTGTTTACCTTTTATTGCAAACTGAAAGAACAATGCTGAATTCTGAAAACCTTCTCCAAATACCTTATAAACTAAAACACCTCGGGCTTTATGCATAAGAGATGGAATTGACAAGGGAACTGCAGGTTATAGGGTAGAGAAGCCGATTTGAGAAATTCTCCAATTCTGCTATACTTCATACTATGCTATTTTGGCCTTCATGTTGCATTTACCTTGTCAATTCCCCAGAATTCCCTGGTGGTTCCCTTCAGGAATAAAGCGATTTGTGTTTTTGCTTAAAATGGTTTTGTTAAAAACAATTGTGAGTATATATAGGTCTCAGTGGAAGGTTTTATTAGATACCAAAACATATCATGTACTCTTGTGCGTGGATATTTCCTGTGTAACATGGAGGCTATCAGATTGTTACCGGCTGGTTTCTGTTCGGAATGTTTAATACATCAAAGGAAATTGCATCATAGGTGCTCTTCCTGACCCCAGAGGAGTGACTCCTCTTACACAGTTATCATTACATCCTACTGTTTATGTTATTCAGAGTAAGCTTCAAAAGTGAAGGAAATAAACAATGTTTCAGGATGTAACTTACCACCCCTTCTATGGCCACATATGATAAAAACTCAACATTCATCATGTCGGTTTATTTTTCTGCCCTTAGAGGAATCTGACATGTCAAAAGTCATATGTTTCTTTTGGTGTCTAGATAAAAGAGGAATAGTGGTGAGTTGGTGTTAAGAGCAGTGAAGTAGCTAAAGATTAAACTGAAGAGGTGCACAACACAAGTCTCCAATTATAATGAAATGATGTCAGTCTACTTAAAGGGACATTTGACTTTTCTATTTTATACTTTTGCTTCTGTAATAGAAATTAAAGATAAAAATCCTTCCTCTGTCTCTGGTCTAAACAGATATTTGCGGGTCTCAGCAACTAGCCAATCAGAGCAGGAGCTACCTGCTTATCTCTGCTGGGGTCTTTTGGAACCCTGTCTCTCTTTGCGCTAGGGACCCCTCTACCGATTCCAAATAAAAACCAATGGTCTCTCAAACTCATGCAGCATACAGGCTTCATTAAATTCTGATTTATAATTACAACATCAAAAGAAAGCCATACATTTCCTTAAAAAAAAAAAATATATATATATATATATATAGTTTGTATGAGTAAATGCGAAAGAGAAATTACAGTTAAACAAACAAACAAACAAAATATTGTCCTGAAAAGGGTAACTGTACTATTTAAAGCTATCTGATTGGTCTATGCGGTTATTTGGTCATCCAGTTATTTAAACTATTGCCATTTTTGTACTCAAATGTCTGACATGGAGAAAAGTCACCTGTTATGGTGACCAGAGCACACAATGATGAACTAAAAAGCATAACCTAGTTATTGTGTTATTCTGTTCTGGTTGTGTTAATGACGTGTGAGGCTTCCATGGCAGCAGGATGTTGTTTTCTACATTCTCCTTCAATTTACTTCACTGAGAAGTTTAATACAGAATGACAATCATGTGAAAGGACAATCACAATCTAATGTGTTGTGGAATGAGGACTAACTACCTACTAGAGCCAGGGCGTCCAACATGCGGCCCGCGGGAAACGGAGGTGCGGCCCGCGAGAAAGTTGAAGCGATAACCGCTTCATGAACCACATTTAAGTTAGATGCAGCGTTCCCCGAAAGAACGCTGCCGAACATCTAGGTCGCATAATCCTTCCTCTGCCCTGCGCGTGGCGTCATGCGCACGGGTCAGAGGGAAGGAGAAAAAAAAACATCATGACAAGCGTGGAGCAGCAGCCCCATCCGGAGCCAACAAAAAAAAGTATCTCTGTGTGTATAAGTGTGATGCTCTGTGTGTATAAGTGTGATGCTCTGTGTGTATAAGTGTAATGCTCTGTGTGTATAAGTGTGATGCTCTGTGTGTGTATAAGTGTGATGCTCTGTGTGTGTATAAGTGTGATGCTCTGTGTGTATAAGTGTGACGCTCTCTCTGTGTGTGAGTGCAAGTGTGACGCTCTCTCTGTGTGTGTGTGTGTGTGTGTGTGTGTGTGTGTGACTGTCTGTGTGTGACTGTGTGTTTGGAAGTGTAACTTACATTTACACACATTCATTTAAATCAGCAATACTATATCGTGAACCAGCATCTCTTCTAATTATAAATATTAAAAAAAACAAGCCCACAATAAAGGAGTTGACCAGCACTATTTAAAATAATCATAAATAAAACAATAATTTATCCACAAAGGACTGAGAAATGAAAAAAAAAACATAGAAATGAAAAACAATAATTAAAACTTCAGTTTATTTATTACAAATACTTAAAGAGGAAAAGGAGTATTATAATATCCTTTAATATGTATTTGTGTGTGTGTGTGTGTGTGTGTCTTCATGTGTATGGGTGTGTATGTGTGACTGTATGTATGCAGCTAAGTATCACAGAAATCTGTGTATGTAACTGTGTCTCTCTATTTGACTGTTTGTTTATTCATGTGTGGCTGTGTATGTATGTGTTGTTTTGCTGTGGAGTCTGTGATACACTCACATATTGCAAGTCACCATGAGTTGTTTTGTTGTTGAGTCTGTGATACACTCACTACACACATGGATACAAATGTATATGTGTGTGTACTTTTTTTTCTCATTGAAAAATTAATACGGCCCATGCACACAAACATTTCTAGTGAAGTGGCCCACTGCAAAAAAAACTTGGACGCCCCTGTACTAGAGCTTATAATTAAATGTGTGACTTGGAGGAAATTGTTCTCAGAAGAATAAAACTTTAGAATGTACAACAAAACATGTAGACTTCTCAGGAATCTAAGGGTTAATTTAGCACTGATTCCTGAACTGACTACCTAATCATACAGTAAGGGATTGTTGGAAATCAAGTGTCATACACAAAATAAGACAACAAATCCAAAGGGTCCGTCAAACTGCTACAGGCAGGAGACAAGCAAGATCAAAATTCAGAGAATGAGTTTATACAATGAAACCACTAGATAAAGTCACAATCATAGGTGATGACTAAGTAGCCCTCCAAACAGGATCCTGTCCCAATAGAATTGGAGGGACAGACTTTATAGGATTTAGTAAGGGCATGAATCCAGAACGATCCGCACATGCATACAACTATGCACACTTTATTCGGTTGGAGGTAAGCCGATAGAGACACAGACGAGGGGGCTGTGACGTGCCATACTGGCGCCAAGGGAGTGAGGGACACATGAGAGGGCTGCATGTGGAGCAACTGTGCAAGTAAGTGGGTTTTGTTGGTCCATACTAAGTCCCCAGCCCTGTTATTTAGTAGGGGATGTTACAATGAACTATGGAGGCCAAGGTTGAGATGGGAGGTTAGGTTGGAATTTGTCTAGGAAGGGGTCAAAATGGAGATCGGGTTTTGTTTGGTTAATAGTTCAAGGTGGTCAAATTGGGAAGCAGAGTTCACTTTGGAGATTCTTTGGAGACCTCCCAACTCGACCTCCTTACACCAAACTCATCATCATAGTTACCAACATCGGACACGTTTCCAGGGACACATATTTGTTCCACATTCTGCAGAAAGAGCATGCCAGGCAATCTGTAGGATGCATATATGCACAGACACAATGCAATTAATTAATCATGTTAGGTCCTATGATCTCCAACCTGATTAATTAATTGATTTCTGTCTGTGCGTATACCCATCGTACATACTGCCAGGCTGCAATTTGCATGGTCTTTCTGCAGCATGTGGAACAAATATGCGTCCCTGGAAACATGGCCGATGTTGGCAACTATGAAACATTAGTGAATAGACTCCAATAGTTAAGTCGACTCACCTGCACCTCCAATTTAATGAATGGCTTCCACTGTGTGAGAACCTATCATCACCCCTCACTAAAGTGATTTCTATTAGTTAGTAGTTTTGCAAGTACTGTGCAAGTTGTATCTGTTGCATGTACTGTGAGAGCATATCATGACACAGTGAAACAAAGTCATCTATCACACAGGGTTTATTTGCATGTAGTAAAATATGGTGGTGTTATTATGAAAGTGTCAGTAGTATTTAAATATTGTTTGCTTTTGAACTTTCAAAATAAACAAACTGTTGTCTACGTTCTCTAATGAATACATGTGTTATTTACTTTCGCTTCCTTCCCTACCCAAATTTTGTTTGTGTAAATAATTAGCGAGTAAAAAAAGCCAGTAATGCGACACCAGCTCAAGTTTTGTAGGCGAGAAACACCAAATGAATCCTTCAGAAGCTCAACAGGTCACTTCTGCTTGAATAAAACTGCCTTTTTAAACAGTGCTACAATTGTGCACTGCTTAATAGACATTGCCAATTAGTCTTTTTGCAGAAAAAGAAACTTGACAGAGAGGGCCAGCTCTAGTGTTTGTGGAGACAGGTGCAATATCTATTTATTTTAAAGATCAGGGGTGTGTGTAAATCTTCCAGACCCTGGAGAGATGGTTAACTTTATTATTGGGTCTGGAATCATTTGGCCAGCCTTCGGGCCCCAGGCCCTCACTGGGGGAAATGAGATAGCCGAAATTCATCTGTTTTAGCTGATTTGGGTTTAGTATCTGAGGATATCAGCCTATATTGGGTACAGCAAATCCTATACATTCCTCAGCCGATTTCTCCAAACCGAATATATGCGCCAAAATGGGCTATATTGAGTAGCCAAATTTTGGATAATTTTTCGAAAATCGGCTACTAATATTTCAGGCGACATCAGTCTATATTGAGTAGGACCTTTAGTATTCAGCATTTTAGTGATAAGTGTTTTACTTCTCACTGAAAAGCTGCTCACATATCCATATGATTCTCTCTACCTTATGGGTTGTGATGGACACATAGAGCAGGACTGTCCATGCATCATGTTTAATGCATTCTCTATGGAGACAATGATCATCACTGAATCCTTACATGGAAACCTATTAGAGAGGATTGAGTACAGATACAATAGATTCGGATGGTGCATGGAACAGTTATCATTCGTCTCAGAGATGTCAGATACTGGAATGTATCAAAACTATAGGGTTGACACAATATGGGCTGATAATCAGATCCAAAATGGTGCCTCCGAATTATAGTATTGACACATTTGGATAACATCAGTGGCACGCATTTTGAGGCTTCACCGATACCTGACAAAACCAAGAGCAGCTGAAACATGTCCGAGCCGAAGTGGTAGCCTCAAATGCCCAATTATATCCTATGGGAGCATTCGCATCCAGAAAAAATATGCCATAAATATCAAAACTCATCTGAAATCCTACCGAAAAAAATGAGCCATTCATAGGAAATAGGCCCAGGCTCATGAAATCAATGCAAATTATAGGTGCAATCAACTGAAACCCAATCACTGTCCAGCAATGTGTGCATAAATAATGAGCACGTGTCAAGAACACAATTTGAGAACAAGATCAAAAGACAAAAAAACAACAAAATAATTAAACATGGCAAGCCAGGAATCAGGGCGGGGTGCACCAGGACAGTGGTAGCAGGAGAACGGGAAGAGTCAAGGCCCAAAAGGTACCAGTACAGCTTCAAAGAGGGGGTGGAGAAAATGTAAGTGCATTTTAAATACTTATACACCATGGGCAGCATGTTACATTGCCCCACACATTGAACTCACACCTGTAGTAGTTCATGAAACACATGTATCAGTGATCTTAAGGATAGTTAGGAATGTATACCAAGAATAATCCACATGTAACACTAGTACACCATTAGATTCTGTGTGATAAACTGTAACGCGTGATCCAAATTAAAAGGCTGACTGGGTTTAAAGATAATTACCGCCATGGTAAGAAGGTGCTCAGCTTTAACCGAGATGCTTCTTTTCCACAGATCAATATAGAGTAAAAATAGTGAGACGCACAAAAATCAGTGGCACTCCTCACACAGTGAAATTAAAATCCATGTATACTTGCTAATAGTAGCTGATATTTATTCACCAATTAATATAACCCAGAAACAGGACAGTGTACAAAGCCTTACGCAGTTCGTGCTCAAAGGTTAGCGTTTACTCATAGGCTAGGAATGTACACTCAAAGAGAATGCATTCGGCTGCACATGTTAAAATGGCGACCAAACATGTAGAAGTTGCAAGAGTGTGTGTAGAGTACTGTAGCTGTGCAGAGCATGTTAGCTGGAGGGAGGGTGGCCAGACAGCACATTGCAGCAATTAATATGTACAAACAAATCCTGCAAGTAACTAAGGGCCATTGGAGTTGCAGTACCAAGCTGCAGTGCATATCAATGTCTATCAGTACCACTGTACACATAGGTGTGCCTATATATGTATATACACATTACTGTGCACATCACTACATACAGTGAAAAGACAGATGTACAAATGATTAATGATCATTTACCAGTAGCAATGTTCCGCTGTTATATTTCAGGTATTCTGACATCAATAGACAGGTAAAGAGCATGTAATCCAACGAAGCCACCACAGCCAGATCCACTGGCAGCCGCCCTCCAGAACAATTCATATGTATTAACAGTGTTCTCTCACTTTACTCCCCCTCAATCCCCAAAATCATCTGATGAGGAGACCCCCTGGCCTGCACACGACACAGAAGATCTGTCAGCTCCCCATCTCTTAGCCTCTAGCTTCCTCTTCAACAGTCTATGGAAAGGCAAAGACGCAAATACATGTGCATGTATGTGAACGTCACCTGTAGTAGAAAGATGTGCAACAGATAGGGCTTCATTCATGCAATAGGCACTTGCATGGAACTGAGAACGGAGATCACAAGTTATGGCAAAAACAGCTGACATTTTCAACATCAGATGCTCTTCAGAATGATTACAAGTCGGCTACTATGGCCTTAACTTGGGAATTCCATTCTCAGGTGATCATACAGACATGACTGACAAGCTCCTCTGCTGACAAACTATGCAGCCCACTTTCAGTACTCCCTCTCTACTCTGGGTTTGTCATTATAAAATGAAAATGAATGAATAATTTACTAATGAATCTAATCAGAAACTGAAAATAATAATTTTAGTGGTTTGTGTTTGTGTTGTTATTCAGGGAAATCCACACCTCACACACCTCCACGGTTCATAGTACCCGATTATTTCCTTAGTGTTGAATCATTCTACATGGGTACACCTTCACTTTCATTGTGGCAATACATTGGGGTCTGTGCTGCACATGTATTTTGCTGCATAACACTTTTGTTTAGGTGTTTTTGACATGGCCATGGTTCCAAATATCTCCAAATATCATCTTTTGAACAAATATTTTTTCTTATGCAGTTAGTGGCTGATCCAATGCATGGTGGTAACATTACATAATGTGCACATTTTGAACAAGGGGTTCTAGTTTGTAAAGGTTTGTTGGGTCTATTCAATAAACAGTGTCCCTGTTGAATTGACAAGTGAATTGCAAATATCAGGCTATGAGCATGCACAGTTAGGTTGTCACAATGAATGACAGTAGCATTAACACTACCTATCACAAGCCACACTCCTGGCATCCTGTGGTACCAGTGGGACATGTTGGGAGGTATAGTTTTGACTTATTTTAATACATACACCAGTAACTGTTGGTGGGCTGACATGGTCATAAGGTAAGGGACAGTTGAAAGTTTTTTATTATTATTTTTTATTGTGCAAAGTAATAGCACTTCCATTCATAAACTTGCCAAACTGACATTGCCAGCAGCCATGTTTGCCCTAAAAAAGAGAAATGATTGCTTGCTTAATTTTGTGTCATATAATTAACTTTCTGTTTTATTGTTAATTGATTTGTATATCCATCCTGTATGTTGTACCTCTGTAGAAATCATTTGTCATATTTATTAATACAGTTTGAAAATGCAAAATCTCTGGGTTAAGGCTTTCCGCCAGTCTGAAAAAAAGAAAAATGAACTAGGAATTGCAAAACATAGCTAAAACTATTACAGAAAATAAAGTAAAAAAAATGTAAAGATTGGTATAGATTTTGCCTAATTTAAATAATATCACAGGATGGCATTCCTCTACAATACTCCAAGTTAGGGGACTGGCATATTTATTTTCCCTGACCCCTATTGTTTCTCTATAATTCATTAACATCCTACCCTATGATTGTATATTTACATTTGCTTAAAGTATTATTCATTTCACCAGCAAAACTCATAAATTTTTTTTTTAAGCAGCCAAATTGCACAACTTAACCATCTGTCAGCTGGCCAGGATTCAACAACCATGTGCTTGGAGTTTTTGTTCTAATTGTGTTTAATGTTGGTCTAATTATTTCAATGGGGAATAATTTTGTACAGTCAAAGTTGACTCATTTTATAAACTGGAAGCTCCTCGGCTATAAATTGGCAGGTATCATCCTTCATTTCTCCTAAGCGTTATGCCAAAGGGGAATAAGTATATGGTTGCTCTGTGACCAAATGTCATGTGCTGGGCAGAAACATTGATCCTGGCTATTAATCACTCTGCAAGCCCTCCCAGTAATCAAAGGGCACAGCTGCAATGATATATAACCAGTGTCATAGCAGAAAGTCCTTTACAAGACGTTATGCCTACCAGCTGATTTTCAGTATGTTGTACAGCATGCACACTAGCCAGTCCAAGATGCCCAGGCTAATTAATCACCACATCTAACCGTTCAGAACATCATTAAACACCTTTATTAGCTGAATTACCAGAGGAGTTGTAGCCCCTAATTACGTAGGGCTGAAAGCCTGCTCACCTGGATACAAAATGCTGGCTATTACCTGTGGTCTAGCAGTATGCCCTTTTATTCTCTCCTCAATAAAAAGTGTACTGACCCAGCAATGAACTTGTGTCTAAGAAGAAAATTGGATACGGTTGTGACTGATCTCGGAGCTTGCTCATATCAACTGATCAAGACAAAAGCACTAGGCAACAATATCAGCCTGTTTAAATCTAAGAAGACTTATAGGCCTTGTACCTAGAGATACTGCCATTCCCAGCTGGGCTGACATTCTGCGGTTACACCCCCCCCCCACACACACACAATGCAAACACTAACACAGAAATGCTCTGCAAAAGGCATTCAGCATTGAACCTTTTCATGGCATGTGTATGAAGAATATTTAACGTTTATCCTGAGTTTTACATTACTATATATTGTATTGTAAAATTACAGTGATAGGAGTTGACAATATAGATTATTATTAATTATTTTTCACAATTATTTGGGGGGGAATAAATATTTATGTTTTGAGGGGTATTTTGATAAGTACATGGTTACTTGAAGAAGATTTAGACTCTTTACAATATTAAATAATAATAATGTTATTATAGATAAACAATGTGATTAACTATTCAGTGTCATATACGTACAAAACTATACAGTCCTTTCTGTAATACAGGGGGGAAAAAACATGTAGGTAAAACAACATACAGTTAAGTCTTGATTGACCATGGTAGGGCAGGCAAGGATTAGCCAATACCATGGATAATCCAAAGTTTAAACCTTTGTGGAATCAGTTCCTCATTGCATCCTGGCTCCCTGCCTATGGTGCAGGGTAGTGGGGGTCTCTTCCATTTCCTACGCTCACGCACTTGATCTCTATTCCTGTTTTATTATTTTCTTAATATCAGGGAGTCTGGCTCCACTCATCTGTGCCCAGCACATCATTCATGTGTTGTTATACTGTGTGGTTCCCTTATTTTTGGCCCATCTTTTATTTAGGGCATGTTAACTATGCCCTGCTAACTCCTACATAAACCCCCCTTGCTCGTTAATTCATTAACGGTTTTATGAGCACCTCTTACAATGCTTTGGATGTGTTTAATATTTGTTCTGTAGTCTTTGACCCTGCTATTGTTTGTGATCATTTTCTTGGGTTTGGGTTTTGTATCTTTTTAGACTTGGTGGACAACTAAAAAAAAATGTAACCCCTGCAATCGTCGGAGCTTGTGTCTCTCTGTCAGAAAGAGACCCTCGTGTTCAAATGGATCAACAGAGGGGAACTCTGCCAGTCATAAGATAAACTGGCATGTACTATCAAAAATACTTGCCAGTTAATCCTGATAGTATGGGCACTAAGCTTTTCCCTTAAAAATAAAAAGATTAGTTGACCTTTAACCCTCTGGAGAAAGGTGTATATATATGTACTACCATGTGCCAGTTTCCTGAGCTGTGTTCAAGACGATTTTACCCAGCTTCATCACAGTCTCGGTGTGTTTGTTTAATGGGTATTAAAGGATAGCAAATGAGGCAAGTGTTTGCTGATATTGTGAAAGCAAGCACAGTGCAAGATGTAATACAGGTATAGACCAGGTAGACCAATTGTTTTCAGCAGATATAGAAACAGTGAAAATCTCTCTCCGCTTTATGTACTGGTTTGGGTCTCATCTATTTTACTTTGTAACAAATGTAAGTGCCAAGCACTGTATAAAGATGAATGCTCACTGTAATGCCTATAAATTAGTGATTTGCCCCAAAGGCTGACAGTTTATTTACAGGGATTGGCCTAATTCTCCAGCTAAGGGGAGGTGGATACACAGACTCATCCACTTTCTGACTACATGGCAATAATTAATGGGAGAACTGAATAGTAATGGTTTTAATTAGGTTTTAAAACCGTATAACGACCATCAAGTTCAACCTGCTCAAAATGCGATTCTCTAGCCACCCCAGCAGTATTCCCAGATATTATAATATGTAACATGTAAATATGCATATTCCAAAGTAAATGCGGCCTTGTTAGCAAGTGTTTACAGACAACAGGTTATAAGACATGCAAACAAAATGTATCAGCATTTCATAGCTAATTAGTACTATTACTAGTCACAGAGATGCGATTTATATGAAACTGCTTTGAGCTGCAGAATGAGCCAATAACAAAACTGCCCCATTGGTAAGGTGCTTTGGGCTGCTGTGGTCAAAGTAATCCTGCTAATTATTTAGCCTGCAAACTGTGACATTGGTCCCATCTGACAGGCACATCTGTTTGAGCCTCCTATGTCCAGATCAGACATACAACATAGTGTGACACAAATAAACAGCAACAGAAGGATGCAATGTTTAGTGAAGGAAAGATTACACAAACCATCCAGAATTAAATCAGGAAGGAAATTGTCATCGGGTCAAAAGTGAATATTATTAGCATGTTTCTTTAGAAATGCAAAACAAAGAAAAACTACTTTTCATTCAATTACCTCAGATATAGCTACAATATGTGAAATATACTTATTTTTGCAGGAGTGGTTGATGTACTGGGACATTTTTTAGTGATTTTATGGTCAATTGATAAGTATTTCTCTAAGTAGGCAAGCCATTTAGCATAAAGTCTTTTATTTACACAAATTGATATAAAAACACTATATGGTGACTTGTATTGGTCAGGAGCTCTGTGATACAGTTATAGAAACCATGCATTTGATCTCCCAGAAACAATAGAGGCGATAAAGGCAAAATAATTTATTTTTTTAGAGCAAAATAGGGGCTGTCCCTCCTAAAAATGGACACTTATGAGGTATGTTATTGAATAGTGGCGTTTACAGATTATCAATATTTAGCAGTGATATGATTATTTAGCTTTGTCTGTTACTGAAAATGTAAGTGCACTATCTTTATATGTCAAGTGTGAGGTACATTCCAAGTTCATGTGGCACATAAAAAATACACTCTTTTTTTGTGAGTTTTGCATTTTAACCTAGTCTTATTCTGCTCCAGCTTTCCTGTATTTTATGAGACAATATCAGTGTCTTTTGACTGTTGAAACACTAGAAATCAGTAGGGGTGACTGAGTGATCTCCCAGGAATGATTACATTATTGATTACCAACATAAGGCAGGCCAACCAAAATTTCAAAAAATTGATTTCGGAACCATAAGGCATATTCAGCAGATAACATTCTGATTAGCATAATTTTAATTTGCTTTGTGAAATGCAAATAAGCTTTTACTTTCTGTTGACATTAACAATTTAACATTAATATGAAGCAACAGTACATCTACCCTGCAGGAACGGTCATGTCCCATCTTTAAAAAAAATAGGAGATACAAACTGGTGTTTCTGTGTCTAAGCAGGGATAACTATTTTGATAAAAAGAAATGGACACCACTGTTAACTAGCATTAAAACAATATAACGACCGTGAATATGATGTTAAATAGGTTTGAAAGCCTTGGCACTTTTAAAACAAGACTACATTTTACTTATTTAACTATAAAATCCACGTTTACATCCAACTAACTGAGGGTTATAAAATTGTACGTACCCTACTCTTTAATGATACTAAATGCAATATAGTATGCAATATAGAAATGTTTGATTTTTTAAAATGTTATTCACTTTTAACAAGAACTATCTTAGCTGGATCATGATAAGTTGATTTGAGTCATAATTTTTTTTTTAATGCTTAAATCTGTTGTCCAGGAAAGGTGCAGTCAGATATTCTCTGCTTTTTAAGCACGTTACTTTTGCCCAACATCCATTAAATGTTGCTTTTTTTATGTTGGTACAGCATAAATCTGAAAATTGAGAGGTCAACTCAATCCATTTGGCCAAAATGTATTCAGGCCAAATGGCTTTGGACTGGGCAAGTTAGCCGAATTTCCGAAATCTGCCAACTCTATATCTCTGCATTCGGGTCCAAAGTGGCTGTTCGGGTCAGTTAGAAACCAAAGCATTGGAAGAATTTGGATAGATTCAATTTCGCTATGAAAACCTGGCTACACAATATACGCCAACCACTGGGACACAAGCCAAATTCAGGAAACATGAAAAATGAAACATTTCAATTATTGTAATAAATATTTACATACAATTAATACACTAATGTTATTCATTATAATACATTTACATTAGTATTTTTTTTTTTACTTTAATAAAAAATATTTAATGTATTATGTTCCTTTACCTTATATTTATGTATTTAACGTATGATGTTATTTTTCTATTTTATTATCTTTAATGATTTGTATTTTATTACACTTTAGAAGGACTTTGGCTGTTACAACTATAGCGAAAGTTTTTCCACTGGCTTCTATGGGAGGACTATATTCATAATAGCTGAGGTCCTTCCAAAATGACCTCGAAATAAGCGGCAGAAGTCAATGGGGAGGACCCAGGCTACCACTTAGATTTGGGGCCGGAGATATCGTTGTGCAATTGGCTATGCTATTCGAATTGCAGACATATTCGGAGGCACCATTTTGGATTCAAAAATAGGTGCTACCAGAGTGGACCCTTAATAAAATTAAAATAGAAGGCCTGTGTCACAGTTTGGGTAATTCTGCATTTAAAACCTTGTAAACACTTACTTAAAAAAATACTAAATAAAAAAACAGATTTTTATTAATAAATAGAAAAAACCTGCTGAACCTTGGATAAATATGAGAAAAGGTATACAATTGCCGAAAGAAGAGAATCCACAGTGAGTAACATGTCTTTCCAAACAACATTAGCCAGACAGGAATTTGTGTGGAAAAATAATTTCTTTTACAAGACATCTCTCATGGCTTGTTTGAAACAGACACAAATCTCACCTCTCCGTGTAAATAGCAATCCTTAGATAAATAACGGGGTATCCCTGATAAATAGATGGAACAAACTATCTCGTCTATCTAAATAACAATTTGTATGCTACAAGCAGAGGTGGGAATGACTGAAATGGCCAAAGGGTTATATTACATTTCAAGTGAGCTGCTGAGACAATGATAAACAGTTTAACATTAATGAAGATAGAAAGTAAATCAAATTATTATTTGACCTTTTGACACTAAAGTAATTAAGGAAGTTATTATAGTACTTTAAGCATCTCACTCTGTCCCTGGAAAATACACACACACAAAAACACTTACAACAACTTAATGCACTAATGTTCATTCGGCTGTTGTCACCCAAATAATTATTTTTTATGCATCTCCTCTGAATCGGACAAACTGTTATAATATCTATCTATGTATATATGTATGTACATGTGTTTGTATAATATATACACACCTGTTTGTATTGTACATATATTACACACACACGCAAACATACATATATATATATATATATATATATATATATATATATAAATATATATATATATTTTTTATTTTTCTTTAGATAGATGTGTTGGTGTAATATATATATATATATATATATATATATATATATATATGTGTGTGTGTGTGTGTGTGTGTGTGTGTGTGTGTGTGTGTTATACGCCGAAAAAAAAAAAAATCTAAAACTTACCTCGTTCCTGCTCTGTCCCCCGGTGCTCTGAAGCTGCGTGGCTGTGAGGGAAGCGTTGTGAGCTTCCCTCCAGCCGCGCGGTCAATAAAGTGTGTTTTTTTAAAACAAACTTTATTGACCGCGCGGCTCGAGGGAAGCTCACAACGCTTCCCTCACAGCCACGCAGCTTCAGAGCACCGGGGGACAGAGCAGCAAAGAGGTAAGTACTGGGGTCTGGTGAAGGGGGGGGAGGAGGGTGGCATAACGAGCATACTAAAGGGCAATATCCTGGCATAATAAATGGCATATTGGGGGCAATATCCTGCATATTAAATGGCATATTGGGGGCAATATCTGGCATATTAAAATGGCATATTGGGGACAATATCCTGCATATTAAATTGCATATTGGGGGCAATATCCTGCATATTAAATGGCATATTGGGGGCAATATCTGGCATATTAAAATGGCATATTAGGGGCAATATCCTGCATATTAAATGGCATATTGGGGGCAATATCCTGCATATTAAATGGCATATTGGGGGCAATATCTGGCATATTAAAATGGCATATATGGGGCAATATCCTGCATATTAAATGGCATATTAGGGGCAATATCCTGCATATTAAATGGCATATTGGGGGCAATATCCTGCATATTAAATGGCATATTGGGCTTCAAAGTTCTTAATTTAAGTTCTTAAGTTTTTTTTCCTGAAATTTCCTTCTTAAAATTAGGTGCGTGTTATACGCCGGCGCGTGTTATACGCCGATAAATATGGTCTATATATATATATATATATATATATATATATATATATATATATATATATATGTAACATATATTGCAGTAGTTCCAGTACTGTCTATTTATTATATATTAAAACAAGGGTTTCTCACTGAGTCACATGTCACATTGAAGTATGAAGTCTTCCAAGCAAAGGATAAGCTTTAAGGCAGCTTGGCAACAAAGAGTTACCAAAAACCTAGAATACATTTTTCAAGGAATCTGTTCATGAACAAAATAGTAAGAATTTCCCACTTTGGTCAGTTTTTGTTATCATTTTTAGGAGCCAGATAAGAAGGAAATTCATCTTTTCTTCATTCAATTTTAATAGTTATAGATGTACATGGATACAGATCATCATACAAAAATATAAAATCTTAATGGCACAGTACAAATCCATCAAGATTACAAAGACAATTCAAAAATCAAGTGTTTCTATATATTCAGACAGCATTAAATCATTCATATCATAAACCAAACCAAAACACAAATCCATCTACACACATACTAGGACTTATACTAAAACCAGGCTGCGGAAGAATCTGATGGATTAAATAATGAATCTAATTTGGGTATTTAAGGCATATTTATCTTAGTAGAAGTCATCACAAAAAATAAATAGAAGACGTTGCTTCCCAGCTTATTGTGTTTAGTTACCTACAGTAATACAACCTGTAGTAGAAAAATAACATTAGACAGTAATGTTTAATCGTGGCCACAAAATATGCATGTTTCCCACTAATCCATTCATTTATTTATTTTTAAAGTGACATTACCACTGAGATTTCTCTGGTTACCAAGTATAGGCTGGATGATAGATTTCCATTAAAACCAAATTGTTAAAAAAGAGATATGCTTCAGGTAACAGGTACAGGCTGCAGTACATAGTGTTGACAACTACACACAGACTTGAGGAAGTAACACTAGCTCAGAATCCATTGGTCGTTCCCAGTTTCACATGAAGAGCTCTTTGTTTACCGAATTCTCTTTTCCATTCCAGCAATAGATTGAGACACGCATCACTCGTCTAAACTAGGTGTGAATTAGCAAATCTTTAAACAGCTAATGAAGCTTTTTCCTACTCTATTGTATGTTTGACACACAAAAAATGCAGCACAAGCATGTGTACTCAGAGGGTGGGGAGAGAATAAGACCTTTTTGCAAAACATTCTTTCATATTGTGCTCCAGATACTTTATTTTAAGCCACCCCAAAAACAAACATTTTACCACATGTGTCAATGCTGTTGACTTGACAAAGAAATCAGCAAACAGGCAATTAAAACACAGTTGGATAGGAAAAGAGATTGAAACACAAATAGTGCTCTTGTTGAGTGTTTTGCAAACTCTTCTAGAGTTCCACCAGTAACAAATTTTCAAATTTAGAACCCCAAACATATAGCTTGCCCAGCTACAGTGAGTGAGGAACCATCAGCCCCATGGTGTGTACAGGTGGTGCCTCACTTTTTTATTGTTTTTATATGTAAATTATTGGCTCAGAAATGAATACAGAGACACAGACTTGTATCCCTGATTACAGTCTATGGTCTTGCAGATGGGAGCCATATTGTACCATGACTGTGTGTGGCTAACTATATATTTGCACATGTCTTGTTAATAACATTCCCGTTATATATGTGGGGGGAGTGGACTTTTGCACAAGATATTTTCTGACTGGGACTACTAGTGGACTGAAACTATGTCCACTGAATCTATGTACCATAAAAATAATATAAACAGCACATTATAAAAATTACAAATGTTACAAACAGTCATAATCAACAGATGTTTGGAAATATTATACTTTGTTGTAACAGCAAGAGCCAAAATAGAAGTAGAACATATTAAAAGATGTCTTTAAAATATCAACTTTTAAATAAGCCTTAAATGTTACACAACACGTGGACTATTTATCTCTAATAACCATTGGAAAAAAAATCACAATTTGGCCACCTGTGCTCTGCATAAATGACAAAGTTTTGCCATCGTCTTACATTTCAGTGAGTGGAAAAAAGAAAAATGACCTCAATAAGAAAAGTGATTTTGCTACTTGAACATTTACTGAAGTGAAGTACTTTATAACAATTAGCTCCGTTTGGAAAAGGCAATGCCTTAGCAATCTGGGGAAATGGTATCATTAAGTAGAATCCTGCATTTAACTGAAAGGTTTCTTTTGGAAGGAAGAAAGAAGATGATTGTAAAATGGCACAGTGAAACTGCACATATTAACAAATTAAAAGACTTAAATGGGTATATCAGATTACGAAAAATACATCAACAAAATTAGAGCATGTTCTTCCTTCAGAACATACATTTCAGGATGAATTATGGCCGGGAGACAATTTATACACTTTTAAAACATTGTACCCATTCCATTACATGATTTGAAGTGCTACTTAAACTAACATATTTATTTAGCTATATTCTATTATGGTGCATTTTTTAATGTAATTGCCCATTTTTTGGGGTATATAAATCAGCAATTTTACAAAGTCAACCAAAGCAAATTACCAAGACTAATTCCAACTATTCAAAGTAATAAACTTTTCCTTTTTTTATTTTCATATGCTAAATATATTTTCAAGGCTACTTTAAGAATGATCAGAGGATGGCACAGGGGGGTGAGGGGGGGGGGGAGATTTGAAACAATTTGGTTGCCTTTGGCACCACTTCCTCAGCCCACCCGCGATCATCAGAGATAGACACACATAGACATGCAAGATTTGCTGACAGATAAGTTACAGAGATTGATAGATACACAAGACAATTGGATGGAAAGATTGAAAGTGTTACCGACTGGGGCATTTAAAAGTAAAAAGTGATGAGGCCCTAGCCCATTGAGTGAGATTAGAGAGCAGCCTTGAGGGTAACATCTTCTGCCACCCTCCCCTGAGAATGGTAAACCATTGCTTGCTGTGTATCAAAATGAATGCTAAGAAACTTTCACACTACAAATATTTTGTTATCTGTGTTACTTCCTGAACCTCACCAATACAAGTAGTTAACACCCTATTTCAATGCAGAACTAAATTAGAGCAATAATCTACCATATTTCACTTGGTTTAGGCTGTTTGTTGTCATTTATCAATTGTTAATATGGTTATTTGAAGTGTTTTATAGTTCTGTGGTGTTATTTATCATCTATTTTCTGCTCATTCTGGCAAAGTAAGATAATATTATATGTCTTTTTATTCTGAAGGTGTTTATAACTAAGGTTAGACATTTCCCATTGAGCAGAAGTTCATTTGCCACCGGTGATGTCATAAACAGGAACACTACAGACACATTTAAAACACATTTTTCGCTTAATATATCAACTTGCTTGTAATTCGGCTAACACAATGTATATATCATTTTGCTATATTTTTTATTCTCTGCATTTGTCAAGGCAAAGCACTCGCTAGAAATCCAACAAAATCTCTAGGTTTCTAAAGGGATTTGAATCTTTTAACATATTTACGTAAAGTACAGACTAAGTAATGAAATATGTATGTTCATGTTTATTTGTCAGTTAATTTCTTTTTTACTGTGCCTCAGGGAGCAATTCAGTGAGATTGGTGAGTGTTAGTTAGCTAACCTTTCAACGCTGTATTTATTTCTGTTTAATAATGTAAAGTCAAAATGATGACAACTATGTATCACACTTATAATGTTTTCACTCCTTCAGTCTATTGCTGTGGTTATGGGATAGTGCATCAATCTCCAATCACCCTCTGCAACTGCCTTGCTGGATTCTGGTGATGGAAGTTGCAGTTCAACAAGCGAACAATATAGCATATAATTTGCCTTTTATTGTTCAGAATTGTGTTGGGAAAGGCTAGTCTGTTACCTGTTCGATACACACTCCCACGTCCCAAACTGATGATTAAGAACTCCTGTTAGAACTCCTGATAGAGCCAACCAAAACTAGACTTTATCTAACCAGGTCGAACATACATCAGTTAAACTGCATTATCATGTTTCCGAAATGATCAAATGAAATAAAAATTTTGTTGAAAGGGCTGATTATGGGATACCCCCCTGAAACTATCTGTTAATACCACACTCTTATATATTTGATCTAAAAAAAAAGTGAATCTATCCTGATCGAACAATCTTATTTATATTTTTGTTAAACATTTTTGTTTGGGGGAGGGGAGCTAACCCACAGGACCCAGGTAATCCATTAAGATTTAAAGGACAACTAAAGTCTTTTTTTTCCCTGTGTTTTTTTATGTGAAGCGTAAGTAAAAAAAAAAAAAAGTAGTTGTCTATAGTATAAGGATAATGGATACCAGGCAATATAGTCAGGTCAACAACTGTCTACTGATTAAGGTCCCCTCTGCTGATCCCATGTACAAATTAGGGTCTCTCTCTGTGCTAGTAGAAAGAAACCCCTGTTCAATTTGGATCCAGATCAGACAAGTAGGGCGAGCTACACCTCTGATTGGCAGTGCCAGCCTACCCACCAGCTCTGCTTCAGTGGAAAGGTTTTTTATTCTGGTAAGAATAGTAAAGATTTGTTCTAGCAAATACAATCTGAGGGATTCTTTGTTTTTTTAGGAAAGCAGTCCACTTTGGAGTAAAAAAAAATTATTTCCATTTTTAAGCAAAACTGCTGGGTTTTGTATTTGTGTCTTATTTTCAATAAACTGCAGCATCAGGGATGATGATCATAAACCTTTTTTCAACCTAAATGACAATGTTACTATGTTGCTAATGTAACACTGCATACATTTATGCTATTAGACTTAAAGGGGCAATACAGACCCCTTAATTGCAGATATTTACATAATGCTCCAATAAAGATAATACATTTTAATCTATACACTGTGCTAGCCAAACTGCTAAAACATGCATTGTTATTAGTTATTGTAATTGTAATTACAGAGTTTGTACCCTGGAAGTGTGAAGACTTACAGATAAAAACTACACATTTATCTGCTCATTGGGATGCACACAAACATGAGCACTCCCATAATTCTCAGTATCTGATCACAGAAGAACATATGCTACCTTGTGGGAGCTGATCATGCAAACTTACCACAACAGACACTTGCAGGTAAGAATACAATCTATACATTTGCTGCCAAGACATTCAATGATTAAATTCTTTATTTGCGTGGATGATACAGATTTTAAAGCACTCCAGTAAGTAGGTGTTGTAGTATAGGTAGGTTGCAGCCTTTTCTATCAAACATTACCGCCATGCTATTACCTCTATAGACTTAACATTGGCCTCAAGACAGTTTTTTACCGGCCTACAGGTAAAATACGGGCCGGGTGGAAACTCTACCTACAGGTAAAGCAGCTTTTTTCAACTAAATGTGCTTTGTGGATAAGATAATGCAACTCAAAGAAAATCAGACTTTACAATATCTGTATCAGATATAAAGCTATTAGGAATAATATACTATAAACAAGGTGGAAATCGAAATAGAAATTACATAGTTGAAACTCTGAGTGAAAACATTCCAAAATTTGTCTGCATTGAAAAGTGGCTTCAAATATTTATTTTGTAAATATTCGTTTATCATTAAAGGGTTAACACACTATCGCCCTCTGTCTGCAGCACCCCAAAAACACAAACCGTCGAATGCAGTAATAGACTTATCATGTTTGACTGACTGAAAAGACGAAGCAGTAAAACAGAAGACAGGTCATTGTGCAAAACAGTGCATTGTGTGAGTATTAACCTAATACAATGTCATTCAGAAATTTTGAACCACATTTGACACTGTTTGACAACTGTTTTATTTGTGGATTATATATTTGTGGGCTTTAGTATTAAAAAATACATTGTGGAAAATAGTCTGTCAAATCTTTTTCTTTCTGTAAATCCTGTAACCTTATTTGGTGCTTGATCTTGTCTTATGTTCAGTATAATTCTATGCCTTTAATAAAAAAAAATGTTTTAAATTCCTTCAATGTATTAACCCTGACCATGTCTGCTATAAGACTTTTCTTCTTACAATGGGTTAATTGTGCACATTTAATATGTTATTCCTGCTTTTAAAAATGTGATAAGACTATAAGAACGCTATTAGTGTTCTATCATTATTAATTAAACAGAAAGTTTTGTGAAACTCAATAAAATGTCTTATACCATGGACAAAACATTAAAAAATTACCTGAATGATTGGAAATCATTTACAGAAAATTAAATTTTATATATATATCATTTTTTTGTGAGCATTTTGTCTACGCTACAGTTTTGGCAAAACATGCAAGTCATTTCTTAGAAAACCTTTATGTCTGATCATAAACCATCAGAGGCTTGGCGCTTGATGTTTTCCATCAACAACTCGAAAACTCACAAGTAATTGCAACGATTTGTGTCTGGAACTGCGTTCTGTTGATAATATCTCCGTAAACGGGAGTTTGTTTCTGAATATAACATGTAGATGCTGGTTCCCTAAAACTTAAGTCATAAAATACTTATTTAATTCAAGATTTAATTTTCCTGCTTGATAGTTTATTGCTTTTATGCAATATATTTACGAAATCTTTAACCAAGTGTATTTAATAACATTGACTGGAAACGGGGTTTGACTAATCTTACTGCACAATCCTGACAAAATATTTTATTATTTAATATGCAATTCAACTGTCTAATCTTTCATTATTTAAAATATACTTTATGTCTGATGAGTTTTTTTTTTTGCACACATTACAGGATAAAAGTTAGAGATAATTTATGTTATTGTATTTATTGAGGCAAACAAAAGGTATTTGAAGATGCAGATTCCAAAATGAATCAGGTTTGATAAATTTAATTAGAGATAAAATGTGCCAAGATATTATGAACTATAATTATTAGTTAAATTAAATTCCAGTAATGCTGGAAAAGTACTCAAATTTTAGCATGATATAAACATTTTAAAAATATTTTATTATCAGAAAGCACCTTTCCATCCCAAATGTTAGAGCTATATAACATTGTGAAAATATAATACCAGGAGTAGAAAACTTGGATAAGATCTATTTATTCATAAGAAGCCCTGTAAATAAATAACTTAATTTTATGTTTAATCATTACTTTAAACCCGGTTATATAGCGAATGTACACAAGTTTTGAAGCTCTATATTGCCATGGAAATTGATTGCAACATCTTTAAATTATATTTTATAAGCTGATAGATCTTAGAAAGAAAATTATAAAAAAAATCACCCATTTATTTGCAATGCGATGATGTAATATTCAACTAAAAATATTAAACAAAAATGAAAATAGATACATACTAAATGGAAGGACAGTAATAATCATTTGCTAAATAATTAACCCAAGTGTTTTTGTTATAAAAGCTAACTGATTACTCCTTCCAAACCATCTCTGTTTGTCTGTGTCTGAACTTCCCATAAACACACTGTGTTAATTCAGCATGAAGCCATAAAAAAAATGTCAAAACCTCTGCCTGTTTCAGCCACAACCCTGAAACACCATAAAACTCAAACCATCATGACCATTCTGCCTTGTTCTTTGCTACAAAGGTTGTAAATATCTTCATGTTCAATAAAAGAGACAGGTTTTCCCGTCTCCAGACTCATTTCCTGTGGGAAATGCTTTGTTGTAAATTCCAAGAACATATCTTGTTTACATATTCATTTTCACCATAGGATATTGGCATCTTTTTGAGTAAAAGGTATATGAACATTTATTTTATAACTTACATTTTCGTTTTGTTTTATTATTTCATACCATTCATACTTTAGTGTAACGCAGTGGATATTTTAATGGAAAAAAAAAACATATAGAGAGAGGGCGGGAAAAATTGTAAATTGTAGGTATATTAACCAAATTTCTTTAATAAACACATATAAAACTCTTCAGTTATCAAAAAACAAAGTGGATAAAAAGATCGCCCCAATGCGGAGTAGTGTTGGGCTGCATTGCGATGAACCACTTTTGTCTGTCATTCCACAATAATTTATTATTCGACTGCCACAAAAGCAAATCCTTTGGAGGCAGTAGAGATCTATGTGTTGTGCAAATGCAGTTGCTAAGAGGTGAATACGCCTCAGTTCTAATCAACTAGCCAAATTCAGTGATGCTGCTAGCTTGGGGCATGAAGCAAATTCCACCAGCCACAAACTTAGAAACAGTCCTGCATTATTTGTTGCTGACCGCTGGATGAACCCGGCCCTGATGAGACCCATCACCATTAGCTACTTCTCAGTGTATTCCATCAAGCAATGGCAATAGCAGCATGCTGCAACTTGGGCTACAAGAAATTGATCAAACAGGGTAATGAGACTATTTCTTCACTGAGGTTATTTTAAATGAATATAAATATTTTCTTTCTACATAATTTGCCACAAAAAGGTCACTGAACTCCCTCTGAGTCAGAAGAAAAATGGAGCGAGCATCTCCTTTTAAATCTTCAAACTGAGGGCAGAAAAAAAAAAAGGCAGCAAACAATCACGGCCATTTTGCGATAGACTGAATGCATAAATCCTAATGAGCGCTGATGGTGGATAATTAAAGGTAGCTGCTGTTTTGTTACATCTCTAAATTACAGCTTGCAAGCCGGTGTGATATCAAAAAAAAAAAACCGCCTCACATTTTGGATCTCAACATGTCAATAATAAATAACGTAAATGACAAGTGGATGGGCTTAAATATGCATCCCAGATGCAACTGGGGAACGACTGCAAAATTAAGCTGTGTGAATATCATTCCTTTTTTTTCCACGGGCCTGATTGTCCATTTTCCCAATTGTCCAACCGCCATGTTAGTGATTCCGAAAAACAGTTAACCAGTGGGGGACGCACATTTTCGCGAAATATTTGTCGCTTTCTGCACCGTAACAGAATCTATTGCAGCATAGTAATAATAATAATACTAATCGCTTATAATAGTAATAATAATAATGTCTGATTTAACATTTGTAAAAATGGAAAATTTCGTATTTGCTCGTCGCCTGTAGAAAGCCCATCCTTTTAACTCTTTGTGTGCAACGGGGCTATGCTGGGTACTGCACTGTTCTCCCCTCTGTCCTCCAATTGGTTAAATTGAATTAATTCTGTAAGATTTTGTGGGCAGAATGCTCTTTTGTTATCGACCCACAGTGGTAGTTACCTATGGGTTATGTTTGCCTTTGTACAATGCCGCAGACTAGGTTGGCGATTTATATATAACCATAGGATTATGCAAAATCCTGGCATGGTAGAGATTAAGATATATCGCAACGTATATTTTTTTTTTATCCCTTGCTTACTGCTAACTATGGCAACAATTCTATAGCAGTAAGTGGAAATTAAAACATTTAAACACATGAATATGACCTGCTTCCTCCCATTCCCCTCCTCCCTCTTTCAGGCAGCTTTTATCTTGATCTCTTACTGCAGACAGTCACTTTACTGTCCAATATTCCTATGTTACATCCAAAATGTTCCTTACTTAGTAGTGAACAGATGTATAGGATGTGCTCTTTCCCACAATCTGCTGCCCAGTGGGACACAGGAGGAGAATAGATCACTGTCCAAGCTCTTCCAATCCTAGCCATGCTTGGCCTGCAGTTTAACCCCTTCAGTGTTGAGTGGCCAGCAAGCAACACATGTTATTCTATGAACTGGAAGTCTCCTTTGTCACTAGGATAATTTACTTCCAGTTGTCTGCTGGCTTTGCAAAGATAGCAAAACAGGGAAGAGAAAGTCCTTTGAGTAAAATCTGTATGTCAGGTAGTAACTTGTCTTTGAACTTCTTCTCAGTTGGGGCAACACTTTTGTTTACGAGTCAAACTTTGTCAAGGTTTATGCGAGACACTTTTATTTTCAAACATACACAATATTATAGCAAAAATAATAATGATAATCACACATCAGTTGACGCCTATTCCAGTTTATCATCAGTACCTGTACCAGCTAAATTAAGCCTGTAGACAAAAAGCACTTTTACCACCTCAGATAAAATGCTAGTCCAATAATCCACCACCATTTTCAAATCTGGTATTTCAACAATTTTTTCAGTTTCACGCCACTCATACTTTTATTTTAGGGATTTTTAATACCTAAATATTATTTTTACTGTGAATATAGAGTATACATTAAAAAAATAAAATAATTAAAATGATCTAAGTGTATTTGAATATGCCTTAAGTAGAGATGTGCATAATGGTGTTTAGTTTAGATGGCCATACCTCATTGAGAATTATAGATTTGGGATCCAGATATTAATAAAACCTGTAGATTTTCCCCAGAATGCTGCTTATGTAGAGCACTTTTAGGTGAAATTTGGGTATCCTTGTTCGAAAGTTTACATTATTACATTACATTACATTAACATTTATTTGTACAGTGCCACCAATTCTCGTAGCGCTTGGTACAGAGCATAGAAGGGAACTACATACTAAGTTAGACAAACTAGAACAGACTGGTACATGAAGTAGAGAACCCTGCTCGTAAGCTTACAATCTAGAGGGAATGGGGTCCATGACACAATTAAGGGATTGAAGAGGTCAGAGGGATTGAAGTTGTAGTAACAGTAGAGTGGATGGGAGGCACTAGGTGGGATAAGTCAAAGAGGGAGTGTGTGTTCCAGCTAGGTGGGATCGGCTAGAGGCAAAGTGACTGGTAACTAGTGGGTTGGGTAGTAAGCCTCTCTAAAGAGATGAGTTTTGAGGGACTTTTTAAAGTTTGAAAAGGAGGGAGAGAGCTGGATGCTCTGGGGAAGGGAGTTCCAGAGACAGGGGGAAGCTCGTGCGAAATCTTGAAGAGGTACGAGTGAGAAGAGGTGATGAGATTAGAAGAGAGTGTTAACCCCTTTGAGGAGCGCAAAGGTCGTGCAGGGAGGTAACGGTTAACAAGGGAGGAATTGTACG
This sequence comes from Pelodytes ibericus, assembly GCA_036172795.1. Taxonomy (NCBI): domain Eukaryota; kingdom Metazoa; phylum Chordata; class Amphibia; order Anura; family Pelodytidae; genus Pelodytes; species Pelodytes ibericus. The sequence goes on along the minus strand of CM069859.1, from coordinate 184,020,183 downwards.
TGGGAGCAGAGGAGTGGAGGACTTTGTAGGTTAAAGACAGAATTTTAAATTATTGCTACACAAACCCTCTAATTCAGTAGTTCTCAACCTGTTTAACCGCAGGACCCAAAAATAATTGAATTTCCAAAACATTATAATTTATTCCCCAAATAAATTTGTACAGTATTTCACAATGTATATATGCACTGTTCAAAACATGAAAAAATAAATAAATAAAACAGGTCTTCTGTAGAATAATCACAGTTCAAGGGAAAATGAAAGTGCTATTTAGCTAACATCACAATAAAAACCTATTGAAATATAGGAGACTAATTAGAAATAATGGGGAAAGCTGGGGATGCTTTTTGCTCTTGATAAGTGTCTGGAGTAATGGTAAATAATGTTACTCTAAGGATGTGTTTGATGTCCATTCTGTTCCTATATTTTATCTTCAGATGCAGCAGAGATGAGAAGCCAATCTCACAAAGATAGCTACATAACACACTCCCTGACGTCTATCTGCCACATCAAGCCCAAACATCACTTGACAAATCTCAGGCAAATTTTGAAATATTTTTCCTTAAGTTAACGGTGGAGCCTCTGCTATTTCCTAATCTTATGTGTATTCATGAAAGAGAAATCAGTGGCCTTCCTTGGTGGGCTTCACAGCTTCAGATGGTTAACGTAGTGTGCATCATCGCTTATTCCCTCAATAAAAATTTAGACTTTTTGAAGAATCTCAAGCATACATCCGCGACCAACTCCCCACCATCTCGCGGCCCACTCCCCACCATCTCGCGGCCTACTCCCCACCATCTCGCGGCCTACTCCCCACCATCTCGCAACCCACTCCCCACCATCTCGGAACCCACTTTTGTGTCGGGATCCACCAGTTGAGAAAAACTGCTCTAATTTATTTCATATATTCCACAATTTATATAAAACCCTCTTTTATCATAGCTCATACCCTGTAATTTAGTTCATTGTGTCTTTTCTCTTTCCTATATACCATATTTGCTCGATTATAAGACGACCCTTATTATTAGACGACCCCCCCAAATTTGTACGTATCGTGCATTCATCCCCCAGCTGCCCGATTCACCCTGGTGGCTAGTGGGGCTGCAGAGGATGTCTGCACGATGAGGGCAGACCTCCCCTGCTGCCGCTCGGCACGACCACCGGGGCTTCTATGACTAAGCCGGAAGTACTCGGCTTCATCACAGAAGTCCCGGCGGTCGTGCCGGGCGGCAGCAGGGGGAGTCTGCGCTTATCGCGCAGACATCCCCTGCTGTTAGAGAGGGGGATCCAGGTCCCCTGCAGCTCTGCTGGGGACCTGGATCCCTGTCTTATAATCTAACCAAAATTTGAGGTCAGATTATAAAACGACCTCGAATGTAAGACGAGGGGTATTTTTCAGAGCATTTGCTCTGAAAAAAACCTTGTCTTATATTCGAGCAAATACGGTAAATATAGTTATTTCTCTAGCCCACTTGTAAACACATTCTACTATATATTTATCTGTACTGAAATGTGCCCCTATTTAACCACAATGTTTATTAAGCTATTATTATAAAGTCCGCTTGGATACTGGTTAGGATAAAAGCAGGATGGGATGTCCATACAGCACAAGCATAGACATATATCACCTTAGATTTTCTGTCAGCTCTGTAACAGGACCATGTCGCAGTTTAAAGCACTTTCCCTTGTTTATCAATAGCCATCTGTCTCTATATTCCAATGTAAAGTGAATAGGATAAACTTGCCCTCCTTTTACCATGCTTTTAATCATGCTGGTATATCCTATGCTTTGCTTGCGTCATTGCACAATGCTACGTAGTCATTTTATAAGTTTATCTGTTTTTCATGAAGTTATAGAATCTCCGAGGACTAGAAGGTCATTATTTTACACTAATAAAGGGCTTTATCTCTACATAAAACAAGTTGAGGAATTCTTGCGATGGGAGCCCCGTAAATTTGAATTTGTTTCCCAATAAATAGCATGCAATGAGTGCAACTGTAGGGGGGAGGTTGTTTTTGGGGGTTTTAAACTGGTAAGGCAGGTATTTGTTTTCTTTCTTATTTCCAATAAAAATAAATATATCCCCATTTCTTGTAAAAACATATATGTGATATTACATATTTGTGTTTAATAGCGATCTATTGCTGTCACATAGAGGTGTGCTAAAATAGATTGGTATACACTAAATCTCAGGACTGTAATGAGTACATACAGCAACATATTAGCTATGACTTGGAAATATGCTTTGGTCAACCTCAATATCTGGGGAGCTGCACAGATTTAAAGTGAGCAACAGACTCTAAAAAGCTGTCTCTAGGCATAGAAACAAGGGTATTTATCCTGTTCATGTCCCAAACAATGATAGGGATTTGCAGTGACAGTCCTGTTTTTTTGGGGTCCTGTCCCTGTATTAATGCAGCCAATGCACAGTAGTGTGTTTAAACTATGAGATGATTCTAAAGGAGAATGTCTGGTCGTCTGTCTGAGAGGCTGGAGCTGATCCAAACATCAGCAAGATAATGATCCTAAACTTACAGGCTAATGTACAAAACAACAGGAGTGTAAGAAGAAATATATATTGTTTAAACATCCTAGTCAAACTTCAGACCTATGTCACATTTAGATGTTGGAGAAGAAAACTAAAGAGAGCTATTTATGCAAGAAAGACTCCAAATAAGAAAGACGTTCTGTAACACCAGACAAACCAAAGATCCTCAAATCCAATTCGAGAAAGAGCAGTTACAGAGCATACTGAATTGAGATCATTGCTCAAAAGGTTGCCACCAGGTACTTAGTTTGAAGGTTCACATGCTTTTTAACATATGTACATTCAAATATATTGAAGTATTAAATCACTTGTGGAAAAATGTTGCCAAAACATCACATTTGTAATGAAGAAGTTATCTTTTCCTGCCAGGACTTCGATTATAGCTGGATAATATAGTAGGTTTAAAATGTTTGTCAATCGTTTGGGGCTCACAATAATTTTCTCAACACAGTATTTGGGAGGATACAGGAGGCATATTATGCAAGCAAATTTAACGTTAACGCACTGTGACAAAATAATGGTAAATATGGCCGATGTCTTGTGGCTCTCCTGTTGTTCTCAAACTGAAACTCCTATAGGCCTTAGGCACATTTAAGGCTGACAAAGCAACTGGGTACTATCCTGTTAGCTGTTTCAGTGTCAGATCCAGCATGCTTCAAGTAGAGTGATATAAGTATTATGTCCCTATTACCACACCCTCTGCCATCCTTCTGCCTTCATCCAATTATGAAGGAACAATATTGAACAATCAGTATGATGGAGTTGCTCTTGTGTCAGTCAGATAAGGACTTTTCAATGCTGAGACTTATGGAAAGGGATAAAATAAATGATGTCTTTGTCATTGTTAATGAAAGGTAAAGAATAAATATTATAAAAAATAAATATATTTATAATATACTGGGGTCAGTGAAGCAAATTGAATATAGAGAAATGCAGGCCTTAATTATATGTATAGACCAATCCACTGGGGCTTTCTTGGCTCTCCTCATAAACTCAAAATGAAAGGTTTATGTAAGACACACAAAAAAAATAAAAATTAAGTGGAATTACCAGCATTTATGCATAAATATGTCTTAAAATAAGGTGTGATCTTCATCTACGTTACAATAATGAACAACACAATCTGTTTTAACTAATGACACACACAATTATTGTATTGCTATTGTTTGTCCATACTGAATACATCAATCAAAAATTCACAGTGTGGGTTGGAAAAAAGCATAACCACTAGGTGAAAGCTCACTGGAGTCAGGAGTTAGCAAACATGGAGTATAATCAATTTAACTGTGGTCTGAAGTTTTCCAACGAGCATCTTGACACTCCCCAATGCTACTGGGAAAATATTTTGTGGACTGATAAAACTAAGGCTGAATTGTTTGGGAACAACACTAAGCATTAGGGATGATCTAAAAAGGGCACTGCATACCAACATGAAATATGGTGGAGGGAGCATCATGATTTGGGGCTGATTCTCTGTCTTGGAGCCAGGATAGCTTGCCATTATCGGACAATAATTTCCCAAGTTTCTCAAGGTTTCATACAGGATAATGTAAGGTGTCTGTCCAGCTGAAGCTCAGTAGAAGTTGGGTGATGCAGCAAGATAATAACCTAAGCATTAAAGTAAATCTAATTCAAAATGGGTACAAAATAGAAAATCCAAATTTAGTAGTGGCCCAATCAGAGGCCAGACCATAACCCAACAGAGGTGGGGAATGACCTCAGGAGAGCCATTTAAACCAGACATCCTAAGAATATGGCTGAGCTTAAGGAAACATGGCGCAAAAATCATTAAAAACTATGCAGGTCTGATCCGCAGCTAGCGGAGGCGCTTGTTTGAGGTTCTTGCTACCAAAGGCCAGTTATTAAAATCAAGGGATCACTTACATTTCCACCAGTACTGTGAATGTTTAATGGGTGTGTTCAATAAAGACATGAAAAGTTATCATTTAGCTTAAACATATTGTTTTTTTCAATATTTGTGACTTAGATTAAAGGAACCCTAAATGTTATATTTCACTTGTGCTTCTAATATAGAAGCACAAGAGAAAGGTCAGTGGTTCCTAGTGTGAGGGGAAACGGACATGTACTTTTGATAGTAAACCTTAACTAGGTCTCCCGTGCTGATCTCATGCAAAAAGGAGGGTCTATCGCTGATGTGAGAGACCCTCGCATCCAGCAGTCGGAGCGGGGTGAGGAACTGCTGTGACTCAGATGTGATACCACATCTCAGATAGTAAACCCGCTTGAATCTATTAAGAAATCAAGGAAGCAAGGGTTAAAAAAAACGGTTCAGTGTTCCTTTAAGATCAGATAACATATTATGGCCAATTAAAGCAGAATACCAGTTAATTCCAAAAGGTTCACTTACTATTTCTTACCACTGTTTAAAGTGAACATTCCAGAGTTTTTGTCCTCCAACTTACTCTAGTGTGATGGGTCTACTGATAGAACATGGTGATAGAGAATCCAGAACATAACCCTAGCTCCACCCCATCCATGCCAACACCACTAAAATCATTTTTGTATCATACCCTGGGAAGTATATGAATGAAAATTAGATTTCTGCCATTTAAATTATATTATATATATATTATTCCTTTAATAAATCCAAGCAAAGCAAGGTTACATAACAGCACAATTTTCAAGATGCTATTAGGTGCGCTCCGAGTTCAGAGAGATAATTTAACTAAACCTACTCGACCATGGTTTGCCCATTTTTACACGCACACGATAAACATACATGTACACTGAATTTGCAGTCATTTCAAATGGTTCACAAATAACATAATCAAGCCATATACTTTAAACAATTTGTGTCGTCATACGTGGACCCTGGTCATTAAAGTTGATTAGCATATCATTTGTATCCCTTTCTCCCAAATGTCCATTATTCTAATGATTTTAACATGATGCCAGCCTGCATTGTTTTTGTATTACTTTCCCAAGGGAATATGACATTGCCATTAATGTTACTAACTGATGCTAATGCCACAATAAATGCACTAAGCATAGTAAATTAGGGCTTAAGTAGTTAAATAGAATTTGCTTTATCTGATTCGTACACATTAATGATTATTTTTATACTTAAAAGGTTTGGATCCCAAACTGCTTGAGATCTATAGTTTCCTGGACATATAAAATGTTAATCTTATCCAATTTTAGTAATGGCTATTCTTTAGCACGGTATCTGGTTTGGACTACAGTTCCCAGGATGCTTTGCAACCATTATGGAGTGCCAAAAGTCAGAGATGACTGGTTTATACCATACAAGGGAAGTATAAAAAAAATGGATTAGTGCTAGCAATAACATGAAAACAGGGTAAATACCTTCTTAGTATTTCACTTCATGACAATGGATGTCCTGCTCTAGAACAAAATATAGCCAGTGATCAATGGTCGCTGCCTATGCTTTGCCAGGGCTGCTATGATGCCTTGATGTTGAGGCATGATGCAAAACCAAAATTTAAATGCTCTGAAAAAGACCTTTCTTATGTCAAGGTTGTCTTATAATCAGATCTCAAATAGAGGTCTGACCAGGGCCGTCTTTAACGCGGGGCAAACGGGGCAGCTGCCCTGGGCCCATTTACTCCTGGGGGGCCCCAAGGCAGCTGTCCCGTGGGCCGACAGCCCTGCTTGCCGCGTTCACAGCGCATTGCGCTTGTGAACGCTTTTTTTCCGGCAAGCCGCATCCGATGGATGCGACGGCCGGAAAAAAAAAAAAAACTGACGCCGGATGTGACGTCGCGTCACATCCAGTGTCTGTTTCCCTCCTCCGTGCAAGAGGGAAGACTGCACGGAGGAGACTTCCGGCGGGGGACACGGAGCAGCTTCATGTAAGTACGCGGGGGGGGGGCTGGCTGGCACAATATTCCTGATATCTGACTGGCACTATATTACTGGGTATCTGATTGGCACTATATTACTGGGTATCTGATTGGCACTATATTACTGGGTATCTGACTGGCACTATATTACTTGGCATCTGATTGGCACTATATTACTGGGTATCTGACTGGCACTATATTACTGGGCATCTGATTGGCACTATATTACTTGGCATCTGATTGGCACTATATTACTGGGTATCTGACTGGCACTATATTACTGGGTATATGATTGGCACTATATTACTTGGCATCTGATTGGCACTATATTACTGGGTATCTGACTGGCACTATATTACTGGGTATCTGACTGGCACTATATTACTGGGCATCTGATTGGCACTATATTACTGGGTATCTGATTGGCACAATATTCCTGGGCATCTGATTGGCACTATATTACTGGGTATCTGATTGGCACAATATTACTGGGTATCTGACTGGTACTATATTACTGGGCATCTGACTGACACTATATTACTGGGTATCTGATTGGCACAATATTACTGGGCATCTGACTGGCACAATATTACTGGGTATCTGACTGGCACTATATTACTGGGCATCTGACTGGCACTATATTACTGGGTATCTGATTGGCACAATATTACTTGGCATCTGACTGGCACTATATTACTGGGCATCTGATTGGCACAATATTACTGGGCATCTGATTGGCACAATATTCCTGGGCATCTGATTGGCACTATATTACAGGGTATCTGATTGGCACTATATTACTTGGCATCTGACTGGCACTATATTACTGGGTATAGAAACATAGAAACATAGAATGTGTCGGCAGATAAGAACCATTCGGTCCATCTAGTCTGCCCAATTTTTTTATTTTTTTTTTTGAGTACTTTTATTAGTCCCCCGTTCCCGGTCTTATAGCTAGGATAGCCTTGTGTCTATCCCACGCATGCTTAAAATCCTTGACTGTGTTTACCTCTACCACTTCTGCTGGCAGGCTATTCCATACATCCACTACCCTCTCAGTAAAGTAATACTTCCTGATATTACTTTTAAATCGTTGCCCCTCTAATTTAAGACTATGTCCTCTAGTTGTGGTAGTTTTTCTTCTTTTAAATATACTCTCTTCCTTTACTGTGTTGATTCCCTTTATGTATTTAAATGTTTCTATCATATCCCCCCTGTTACGTCTTTCCTCCAAGCTATACATGTTAAGATGCTTTAACCTTTCCTGGTAAGTTTTATCCTTCAACCCATGAACCAGTTTAGTAGCCCTTCTCTGAACTCTCTCCAAAGTATCAATATCCTTCTGGAGATAAGGTCTCCAGTACTGCGTACAATACTCCAAGTGAGGTCTCACCAGTGCTCTGTACAATGGCATGAGCACTTCCCTCTTCCTACTGCTAATACCTCTCCCTATGCAACCAAGCATTCTGCTAGCATTTCCTGCTGCTCTATTGCATTGCCTACCTACCTTCAAGTCCTCTGAAATTATTACTCCTAAATCCCTTTCCTCAGATGTTGAGGTTAGGACTGTACCAAATAGTCTATATTCTGCTTTTGGGTTTTTACGCCCAAGGTGCATAATCTTGCACTTGTCCACATTAAATTAACTGATTGGCACAATATTACTGGGTATCTGATTGGCACAATATTACTGGGTATCTGATTGGCACTATATTACTGGGCATCTGACTGGCACTATATTACTGGGCATCTGATTGGCACTATATTACTGGGTATCTGATTGGCACTATATTACTTGGCATCTGATTTGCACTATATTACTGGGCATCTGATTGGCACTATATTACTTGGCATCTGATTGGCACTATATTACTGGGCATCTGATTGGCACTATATTACTGGGTATCTGATTGGCACTATATTACTTGGCATCTGTTTGGCACTATATTACTGGGCATCTGACTGGCACTATAATACTGGGCATCTGACTGGCACTATATTACTGGGCATCTGACTGGCACTATAATACTGGGCATCTGACTGGCACTATATTACTGGGCATCTGGCTGGCACAATAATACTGGGCATCTGACTGGCACAATAATACTGGGCATCTGACTGGCACTATATTACTGGGCATCTGGCTGGCACAATAATACTGGGCATCTGACTGGCACAATAATACTGGGCATCTGACTGGCACTATATTACTGGGCATCTGGCTGGCACAATAATACTGGGCATCTGGCTGGCATAATATTACAGGCATCTGGCTGGCACTATATTACAGGCATCTGACTGGCATTATATTACAGGCATCTGGCTGGCACTATATTACTGGGCATCTGGCTGGCACAATATTACTGGGCATCTGGCTGGTACAATATTACTGGGCATCTGGCTGGCACAATATTACAGGCATCTGACTGGCATAATATTACAGGCATCTGACTGGCACAATATTACAGGCATCTGACTGGCACAATATTCCTGGCCTCTGACTGGCACACTATTACAAGCATCTGACTGGCATAATATTACAGGCATCTGACTGGCACAATATTCCTGGCCTCTGACTGGCACAATATTCCTGGCCTCTGACTGCACACTATTACAGGCATCTGACTGGCATAATATTACAGGCATCTGACAGGCACCATATTCCTGGGCTCTGACAGGCACAATATTCCTGGGCTCTGACAGGCACACATTTCCTGGTATCTGACTGGCACAATATTATTGGTATCTGACTGGCACAATATTACTGGTATCTGACTGGCACATTATTACTGGGCTCTGACTGGCACAATATTGCAGGCATCTGACTGGCACAATATTGCAGGCATCTGACTGGCACAATATTACTGGCATCCGAAAGTTACAATATTACTGGCATCTGAATGGCACAACAATTATGGCATATGTGTGTGTGTGGGGGGGGGGGGGGGGGAGGGGTAACATTGCGATGGATGGCGGGTTTGCATGCAGGGGAGGGGGCAGGGTCCAGGGGGCCCAAGCAAATGCTTGCCCAGGGTCAAATCACTATTAAAGACGGCCCTGGGTCTGACTATAAGACTAGGATCCAGGTGCCCTGTAAAGCTGCAGGGGCACCTGGATCCTCCTTGCAGGCTGCAGGTGGATGCTGCCCGGCACTTCCACTGGGACTTCTATGATGAAACGAAGGTTTAGGATTCCTAGGTCAATCTAAAATGAGGTAGCAAGGCTCTATATTCTGGAAGCAGCAATGATTCCAGGTATCATCATACTTTACAGAAAAGGTGCCACAGACACAAGCAGTCCGAAAAATATAAAAGGGTAATAGGAAACAGAGCACCCTGACAAGAATTTGTTTTATTTTGCTCAAAAGAGAAAAAAGAAAAAGAAAACTTAAACGTTTGAGTTGTTTTTGCTCAGTGCTGGTCCTTTCTGGGCTGAGGCATCCTGTTGCAGCCCTGTTTTGTATCTCCTGCATTCAGGCAGGTTCATTCTAACAGAGATATCCCAGGTGGTCTACCATAACTGTGTGGTGCAAATAGTATAGGACACCAGGAACTCATATCATTACACTTCCTTAGCATATTTATTCAAAAGATCAATCAAGATAAAAAAAAACAAATAGACCTTCATCAGGATATGCCTGTAGCTGTTGATGCATGGGATTCTTGTTCCCCATACCTCATGGTGGTCACTTTAGGGTTGTGAAGCATGGTCTTGTCTCACCATGGAAAGCTGGGGTTTCCCTTAGGATATCCATCTTGAGAAACGTAGGCCTTTCCGCTGCCTAACTGGATGATGGGAATTCACATTAACCTCAAGCAATTTTAAACTAATACATTTATTATCATTATCAGCTCGATAAAGTTGACTGTTCAAAAAGTTCTTGGGTCTTGTATGCTTTGCAAATCACCTGACTTCAGGACTTGCATCTTTATAGCAACTTCAGAAACCTACGTAGATATAATTTACTGCTTTCATCCTGAACACAGCTCAGACGAAGCAATGGCCTAGATTCAATGGCAAAAGTTAAAGTTTTATTAAAGCACTTTATTCCTAAAGGAATAACGTGATTCAATAGCAATACAGACCACTATAATACTATGTGTTAAAGCGCAAAGTCTGCTCTAAGGGAATAACAGTGTATTGTATATAAAAATGTACTTTATCGTTAGTGAACTCCTATTACCCACCTCCCAAATAAACAAATACTAGCTGCCCAAGTGCCCCATGTCCCATGAAATTATCTGATTGGTGCCATACAGTAATTATATTAGCTGTCTTGCAGGACCCATTAAATATAATTACAGCCCCACTGAGTGAATCGTGGCCGCCCTATTGTAGAGCAGCATGCTCCTCCAGTATGAAACACGAGAAATGCGTCAGGTCGTCCTCCCTTACCCTTAAAAAAAAAACAAGATTTTCAAGTTTCCTAATTATCAATGCATATGTGCTTTTTGTAATTCGTAAAACAATGTTCAGTAGTCTGAGTTGGCTGGCAGAACACTTGGTAATTGCGCGCTACAATTCTCACAAACCCAAGCCAGCCAAAGGCAGTCGAAGGTGAAGTGATGAGACTTGCAATCTGATGATGACTTTCTGCAAAAACAAAATGAACGATACGTTTCTATAAATTATTAAACTTTCCAACATGTGCGTACTGTAGAGTACGCACATGAGTAAAAGTAAAGCTGTTGATGCCATTGACCTAATGGTTGTCGACCAGTTCTAGGTGTCCTTCCGTCAAACATGGATTTTGTTTCACTGCAGCCGATGTGTGAAAGTTATCACTTTTTTATGCTCTAGATTTTGAAATGGGAGTTAATGTCTGCTCATTACTTTTTTACTTAAATATCCATATATATATATATATATCCCATGAAGTGTTTTTAATATGAGGGGGCTTTGAACAATTTTAGGGTCTAGATGTTCTCATTGGTGGGACACATTTTTCCATACAAAAATGTATGTATATTTCAATATAAAAACATTTTAATGCACCTGCTGCACAGTGGTTCTACCACTGCTCAGATCATGGTCAGGTATTGTGAGAGGAAATAGACTTCAGTAACAAAGTAAACCAAAAATGCATGTTATGCTTCTTTTTGTGCATCTAATAGGTGTGAAGCTTTTGCTCAGCCCTCTGGAGCTTTGAGGGTAAAGGAATGAAAAATAACATGTTCCTCATACAATATTTTAATACAAGGACAACGTTACCCTGTTATACATTTTGAAGATGAGGATCAATCCTGTACCTTGGATGGTTCACTTAAAGCTGTACCCAATATTACCTAGGAGTGCTTCCCAATTATGATAGGGTCAAATCTCTGCTCCAAGACTTCCTTTGAGTGCTTCACCATACAATATGTACCAAGTCAGCTAATGGGATCACTATAGAATATATGGACATTTGTCAAATGCTTTTTTTTATGCAAATAAATGAAATAATTAGGCTGGGGTAAAGGTACTATTTTATTTTGTATATCTGCCTGACATCTAATGATCCTCTTTACCACGTTGCTGCCTGGTGGGCTAACTCAATGAGCTACAAACCCTTCTCTTAACAAACAATATGTTTATTTCCGTGTCAGATTTTGACCCCATTTTTTATGACTCCATTTAGTCAGTGCCACTTATTCATGTAGGGCTCTGCACATCAATAGGAAAATACTGATACCGCAATACTACTGTTGCTATTGAAAACTGTCATTTAACTGTCAACTCGGCTGCACATCAATAAGTGAAGAAAAAGAACGAACCCTACTCAAAAATCAATTATCTCACCTCTTTTGTATGGAGGAGTAGAACACCTTTCAAGCAACTGGTATTAATGAAAAGACATGACTATAGAATCCCCATCACTTTTGCTGACAAATCGGTGACCACTCTAGGCCCTCATTGAAATTCCATTAATCTCCTGCACCAAGGTCCAATGTAAAAATCAAACTCCGGCTCCAAACCATTATCAGTTCACAATAACCTGCATATGAACTCCGCTTGATAGCATGCGTGAACTTAAGATCTTTACATCAATCAGAAACTCTAGCAGAAGAAAAATAAAATCATACATTGTGGTTAATATGTTTATTTGCATGGAGCTAACCAAATTCCATTTTTTTTTTTTCCTTAGGGCCTTTTACCAAGTAAAGCCATTCATTTTACTCCTGGGCTGTGACTTAATTGCAGCCAGCAATCAAGTCAAAGGCATCACTAAACTAAACTGTGCTTGGATTTCATTAGAAGATATAACTTATTCTACTTTCCTATCGTACCTAATAAACCATAAAGAAACCAAAACACATATGGCTTGAGGGAATAACTGGGAAATTAGGCGGCCATTGGGGAACAGGATGAACTTTTGAACCAGGGAAGCAGTGAGAGAGAAATATTAAGCAGAAAAAGAGGCTCTGAATGCATTCAAAGATACAGGGATGTGACCTTTTGGGTACCGCGAAAATGACATTAGCATTATTACAAAAAATACACATCCTATTTAACATTTGTAATGTATTGTTTTATATACTCTGCCATTGTGTATCAGAAAGAATACAAATAAATATGATCAAAATAATATAACCAGAAGATTTAATAATAAGAGACCTTCCAGTGAACTGTACTCTGTCAGCATTAGCTAATTCAAGAATATAAATATAGTGGTTTAAGAATACATCTTCTGTTCACTTAGCAACCAAGTGAACTGAAATGTGTATATATATATATATATATATATATATATATATATACATATACATATATGTATACATACATGTAAACATACACACACACACACTTGGTGCAATGTAACATTATGCTGATTTAATATTACATACATCTGGGTACATGTGTGTGTGTATGTATATGTATACACACACAGCTCTATGTAATAGTAAATCAACATTAATGTTACATTGCACAAATAGAATGTTAAAATCAGTAGGTATTATACACACACACAGACTATGTATGTGTGTGTGTGTGTGTATATATATATATATATATATATATATATATATATATATATATATATATATATAAATTACACACAGTCATGCAGTCCCTAAAAGTCTGGCCTTTTTAATGCTGGATGAGCATTGCTTCTGTCAAACAGTCTGTCATGACATGTCATTAGCAGATACAATTTATGACTTATTTGCATCTTGTGCACTTGTGCTTTCTGGGTACAGAGAGATGGGATAACAAATACATATAACATTAACGTGAGATGCGAAATTAGTCATTTGTGCAACACATACTATATTGGGTTTCAGTTTATTGGTGCCAACATTTATTTTCAAGTAAATTGTTATGAATAGGTTTTAATAAATATGCATTGTCTCTGTCTTATCTAAAAATAATCGGCAAGCAGCTACATTAATGCTACCCTTGACTAAAATAACAAGATCCTCGAAAAGGGCTTCATTTGTGGCAACACGAAACACGTTAAAGAATAACAAGACGGAATAAACTAACTGATTCTAAATACCGGGGTAAAATTTGGAGGATGACAAAATACGTTTCTCTGAATCATTGCCTGTGATATTTATTACACATGCATGCATTTCACTTATCCCTCTTCTGCAATAGACATAATTTTATACCCCATAAAGGCAATTTATGAATCCAACGGGAATGATCTGGATAACATAAAACCTTGTGAGCTGTGTTGCAGGAAGCATATTTTAGTTTGGCAATTGTACTTAGAGACAAAGTAGCACTGCTTGATCATCATATCATGTCAGCGAGCATTACTCACTCATAACTTTATAACGAACTTCAAATTCCTTCTCTCGGTGCATGTAATTGAATCGCGGGCAATGCCCACAGAAGGTATTGAAAAATAGAATTTGCTACATTTTCTTAAATGGTGCTTTAAATACTTCATAAGTGAAGAACATTTTCCAAAATAAACAAAATTACATTTGTTTTCACTGCACTAGGTTCCCCTCTGCTGCAGGGGAAACGCTAAACGAGCGCGCTGCATTAATTCGGGCTGCATTAAAAAAAATGATTGTGCATTTTGCAGAGCCACTTTTAATGTATACAAATTATACATTAAATATTATTATTGTTTTTTTGTGTAGAAAATATTGTTTTAAGGATTATTTTATTTTGTTTATATTGTTTAATATTGTTGTTTATATTGTTTATATTGTTTAATATTGTTTCTCGATAAACCTGCTTGTAAACTATCCATATGCCACAAAATATAGGCAAAAATACAAGCAAATATAGAGAATCAGTGCAATACACGGACTTGTAGTTAAAAAGTCACTTTTGTTCCAAAAAAAATGCGGCTATCAACATTTTTAATGTTTTTGGAATAAAAGTGATTTTTTTTAACTACAACTCCATGTAGTACACCCATACTCCATATACTAGCATATATATATATATATATATATATATATATATATATATATATATATATATACACACACATACCTGACTAAAATAACTAAACTAAATATGCCTCCCAGTTGTTTGACATGTTTTAATTACATTTTTTGCACATAGTAATATCTCATTGTTGTTATGCTCTACGATCTATTTTTGCCTGTCACAGTAATATTTTCTTATTTATAAAGGGTTTTAACATGATGAATATGCAGAGAAATATATTTTATAGTCATACTTTGTCTGAATATGTTTCCTTTTTCACGCCACAGGGAGGGCAATAATAGTTCTGCTAAGCGCAAAGGGTTAAATAGCTTGAAGACGAACAGGTTACTGTTTCATTTTTTTTTTTTCACATATAAAAAGTATCCATGTTAATTTATATTGAACACAATAAAACAAACTCTCTTATGTAAATGTCAGTGCTTTGTGTTAAATAAAATTCATTTTACATCCAACAGATTTTTTCCTATTATAAAATAATGGCAAATATCCTAGACACAAATCATTTCATTAAATATTAAATTACATAAAATGAAGCACTGTGATCGGGTCTAAATATAAGGTTTAGTTTCCTGTTTCTAACAGCTTAAATAAAAAATAAAAAGATACAAAAGAAGAGAAAAAAAGAATGTTGAAAAAAAGATTTAAAACTCTATACCCCCAAAAAATAAAACTGTAACAAGCTTTCTTCATTTTTTTCCCCATACTTTACTGAGAAGAAAGATCTTTCTGTAATATTTAAGAACCACTAGAGAGTGCTCTTCTGTTCCTAAAACATCCTGTCTGAAGTAAGAATAGGACTCTGATGTCAGCTGGTGCCCTATATTTGTGTCTTCTCCCACAACACCATCATTCTATTTTTGGCAATCCCATTGCACACATTTGTGGAAGAGAGCCATACATAGAGAGATAAGGAGAAATATACCTTCAGAGGGCAACTCATCATCTTTATCACGATCGGAGGCAAGCGACACCGAATCTTGAGGAGGAAATGCTTCAATCTCATTCAGATCCTCCAGCTCTCCTACAGAAAAAAAGAACAGCCACAGTTACTATAATTAACATCGACAAGGGGTAAAGGGATGCCTTAATGCAATTACTGATCATAAAAAAATAATAAACAAAGGCAAAGCTCATGCCTTACCCACCATACCAAACACACACAGGTATCAAATCTAGGTGATATATATCTTTACATTTATTGTCATTGTGAATCATGAGCAAGCAATACTCTCTTAAATCCCAGATTCTATGACACATCCCATATGTTGCTTTATGAAACCTTGAATATATAATATCTGTCCATTTTCCATGGTTCAAATACAATGCTGACAATCTGAGAAGCTGAGGCCCAAATGTAATTTTGTGCTGGTTTAGATAATAAACCCAAAATAACAATAAGAATTGAAATTATTTGATTGAAGTGTTTTTTCCTTTTATATTGAACGCCTAGGAAACCATGCTTTATTAACATTATAATACAAATTTTGGTTACAAATAAACATTGTATTACTTTGCTGGCTACAATATTTTCTGGAAGAATTTGTATATAATCCTTGGCATTAGAGCCTTTCTGACAGGACTTTGTACCTTAGGCCTGGAGAGGGTGCAACATGAGATCAGAGAGGGAATAGTATGTGCACATTTGTTTTTTCTTGATTTCTTTCACTGAGTCCATGGAATAATGAGGAAGCCAGGAGCAGGGTCACTGTAATAATAGACCTTGGGCAAAGTCTGTAACAAATCCTCTCCATTTTAAAAATCTATCACCAGTAATGCATTTTTGTTTTTTAAATGTCTGCATGAGGATGCAGTAATTGGTTATTTATTTGGTGGGTTTTTTTAAGGGGAGGGGTCTGGAGTATCCTTTAACCCTAAATGTATAAACATTAAAAAAGTAACTAAATTGACTTTCAATTGTTGTCCCTCTACTTGAATAATAGTTGGGCCTGCAGCCTCTTTTCCCAATTCCACCTGACTCCAGGATTTCATTTCTTCCATATTTGTACCCTAAGCCACTATGAATAACCTGGCAATGGGGGGAAACCACCTTGATGGTGCCTCAGGCACATTCCCACTTACACCATAGGATAAAGTGACCCTGGCCAGAACCTGAGGGCTCCTTCTATGTTTCCATGAAAATATAAGTGTTACTAGCTTTACAGACCAGCTTTGCTTTCATTAAAGTATGACCAATTTTTAGCGTTTCCCAAAGTTTTAGTGTTATCAGTCTGCAAAATAAAATAACAAAAATAACATCTTCTTGTGTTGAGATACAACAAATTGCATAGGCCTTTATCTCTTGAGCTTGCAAAATACACTTCTCTTTTAGATAGAGCCTGTCTGCACAAAAGTACAACTCAAATGTTGTGGAGTAAGCAGGATGTGCCCCTTAAAGGACAACTAAACTTTATTTTTTACCTGTGCTTCTAATATAGAAGCACACATGAAAATGTTGTTGTAGCATGTCGGATGATAAATTGGCATGCGCTTTTGAAAGTAAATGCCAGCACTATCTGGTCAGCGACTGGCTCTAGTGTGCTAGTCTATTTTGCATGGAATCAGCAGAGGGGTCCTTCACGAGATCCCCAGGATAAAAGCAGACCCTGATCAGACAAGCTGGACGAGCCACAGCTCTGATTGGCTGTGCGTGTGCTGACATTGTTAGCACACCAGACTTGCTGTGTCTCAGCTGTGACACACAGCAGAGAGTAAACCTGCCTGTGTCTGTTAAGATACACTTTGGGTTTTCTCTGGACAGGCAGGACATGTTTTTTTTAACCCTTGCTTTCTTCAAGGAAGCAAATATAAAAAAAAAAAAAAAAAGTTTAATAAGCCTAAGAATCCAGGAACTGAAGTATATACATAAAACAGTTTTGTAGCAGCTACACAAAGATACACACAACTACCTGACAGTGAAGGGATTGAATGAGAGGCTGAAAACTTCCATATTGCTTTTAAGGCAGTGAGGGTCAAAGGTAGAGCTTTTATAGGTGGGTATCTTCAGCTCAGATCCTAAATCCATATTTACAACATGAGGAGAAGCTATAAATGAAATATTAAAAAACATGCATTTCAAAATGTATGACACATCATCCATGTGTTCCATGACCCTGCTAAAAAAAACTGGCTTAATAGCAGAGGTTGTACTTGATGGCTGCCCTGGGTAAATGTTTGTATTTACCACTGGGGGTAAAGCTGAAACCTAACTATATCAGCTCACCTCTATAAAATGTTTGTTTCGCTCCCCATAAATGAGTTTGTTTAACCCATGAGGCAAATGCAACATCTTTTTCCCACTACACCAATGCACAAGTCCCAAATCAAACATTATATACCAGTTCAAGATCCCCTTTATTGTACTGCTTTGCCTTAGCTTGGTCTTGGTATGGGATCTGCTTGTTTTTCGAGTGTTTCAGAATCATGCTGTAAGATCCATTTAATAATGCAGGGCTGGCTTCTACAGAGTCAGTTATAACACTTTCTTACCAGTACTAAATGAGAGGAATGCATTTTACAATGCAATTGCTTTGGTGATGCAGTTAAATCACTTGCGACTTGCTCTAGTGAACACTTGATTTAGCTATAGTAGCAGCAATCTGCATCTCTATGTTTTATGGCAAAAGCATCTGCTAACATATTGGATGATAGCAAAGCTACAGATTACGGGACATATCCACTAAAACATGCCGTAAATGTCAAGCACAACTACTACTGGTTTATAAGGTGCTGCATTTTAAATAGATGTTTATTCAGTGTGAATACCTCTATATTTCACACGTGAGTCTGCTTCACTGAAGTAATTAATCTATTTTAAATGTAAAAAATGTAAATAAAATGGCACAATTGTTGGGGAGGTAAAACAAAAAATTGCAAATTTAAGCAATTGTGGTCAACTTAGTTCAGCAGTTTGGGTTGTATTTGTAATGTTTGTAATGTTTGGTGACAGATTCCCATAATGCAATCTATTTATAACAGAATAGAGCTTGTCCTACATACTGGTTACCAGTTAGTAAGGTACTAATAAACATAATGCAATGCAACATTTTTACCAGACTTGCTGCAAAGTAACAATCAGTCTAAAGGAGGGGCTGATTTAAGTTTCTATGGAGGTCTGAAAACAGCAGCTGCAACTCTGTGACAAGCCAGCACTGATCGGTGCACAACAAACCTCCAGCTGGGAGATAATGCTCATCTACGAAAAAGGCTCTTGGTTGTGTACAAAGCAGTTTAAGTGCCCACAGACCAATGAAAGAGAGAACCAGGCCCGTCAAATGGTAGACTTTGCGTTTGCAAAAGTAAAGTTGGAATAACTTTTGAATAGTGAACCACTAAATTGCCATTCAAAATGTAGTTTTAATCAGGCAGAAATCATTTTTTCTGTGTTTAATCAATTTATATGTGACCCTGTCATCCTCCAAAAAATGAAATGACAGGTCATTCATAGTCACCAGCAAATATGTAGTTAATAGTGCATTTACCTTTCACCCCTGCCAAGAGGGCCACTGTAATAGCTTTGTGCACGTCGATTACTATCTCCAAACAATGACATCCTAGCATGCAGGCATCGCATCAAGCATTAATGATGGCACAATTGAGGGGCCAGTGGATGCACATTCATCCTTTACCCTGGCCATTTCTGTTGTTTTACTTCTTTGTCAAGGTATAGTGGTAAAACTCTGAATCAAAATATCTAAATAGAATATTATTATACATTTCCTAGCAATTTGCTTAGCATTTTTAATTTCCTAGAAGGTACAATTTGATATAGTTACTCCAATGGTCAAGATAGATCTTTTTACTTTATAAACTTAATTTATAGCCAATGAGGCAGCATGGGACATATACTGCGGCTCAGTAAAATGCATATCCAAATAGCTTTGACCGGCTCAAAAAAGCCCAATTTTGGGCTTTTTTGAGCCGGTCAAAGCTATTTGGATTTGCTCTTTGCTTCTACTCTAAACGACGAGCTCGCCCGTAAGGAAAGACCCTCCTTTACTTCCTATGTCCTTTGTGGATGAAGTTTGTAGCCCCACACCATTGGAGTGAAATTTTGTGGCTGCCAAAAAGGGTTCAAATTAATAGTGAGTCTATCATTCTTCCATTTTTTGATTTGCATGTTCTGTGTATACCTGTGCCTGATAAATTGCTGTAACTAAAGCATGGAGGAAAGACAGGCCAGAGTGCGGAGTGCCGTTATGGAGGGCGAATGTGAAATGGGACTCGATACCGATTTATATACCCTGTTTAGGGATTTAGAAAAAGCTACAAACAAAGAACTACGCTTATGGTGGGACATTGTGACATTAGAGAAATATGTTGAGGTGCAGCGTATACCAAGAGGGTTACGTTTAAAGAAAGTCCCCTTCTTTATTAAGGATGATGAAAAGCTGGAAATTGATTGGAACTCCACCCTAACAGAATGCTCTATGAAGCTAATGCAAATTATAATTACATATAAAAAAAAGCTTTTGATTACAGCTCAGAATGATCTTGCAGTACTGGATATAAAAAAAGAAGAAATGAAAGAAAATGCTAAATTTGATGAATTTTCACTACAACTGGCTGCTTATAAAGAGAAATTGGAGGTGGAAATCTCTACTACAAAGAAGGATAAATTCCAGCGTGATCGTATGGATTACTCACGTAATGAAGTTTATCAATGGAAAAGGCGTAATTTCCCAAAACGTCAACATCAAAGAGGAGCTAGCTCCAAGTCAATTTTGAGAAAAGCTTCAAAAGAACAACGGAGAGTGTCCTTTAGTGGAACCGAAACCTCAAGGAATGAAGGTGGCTCCTCTGTATCCTCGGCCTCATCTCACACTGGAAGTGGGGGGCCACGAACCAGCAGATTAGAGAGACTGTCTATGATGGAATCGGATGGCTCTGATGACTCCAACCAGGTTTTAAAGTGGCGCCGTACTTCATACAAACGAAAAAAAAGCGGAGAAACAGGAGAAGGAAACGAAGATCGTTCAAGATCAATCAAAGCGGTCCTACCGTGGAACAAGAGGAATTAGTAGCAAATGGCTCTAATATTATCAATCTATCGAATTTCCCTTTAAATACTGATCATGTAAATGTACTTAGTTTGGGTTTGTCATTTTCTCCCACTAATCATTTTAACCTCTTCTCCACCCTTGTAGATGTCAACCGCTTTATATGTAAGATTACACTGAAGAAACATTTCTCTGATACCATTGAAGCTACACTAGAACAGGTTAGTCCTCCTCACCCACAAAACAGCAACACGACACATTTCAGCACTCGCATCCCAGAAAATCTAAATTTTGACGACCAGAGTGTATTGTCTACCCTAGAGGACCTACAGGTCACTCCCAAAGATACTGTTACTATACACACAGGTCTAAAACCTCACTCTTCATTTTACCCAGTAAATAGTAGAAACCATGTCATTGATGCTTATCAAAGATTGGTAGAGGAGGACTTAGTAAAACTAGCAAACAAGGAACCTGGACACACAACACGACATAATCTCAGTAAAAAAGAACAGGAAGCTCTAAAACAACTAACTAATAATTTAGATATAGTCATCAAAAATGCTGACAAGGGTGGAGCGGTGGTTATCATGACAAGGGAATACTATATGAAGGAAGCCTACAGGCAACTTCTTGATTTGAAAACCTATAGATGTCTGTCTACCAACCCGACAGAGGCCTGTCAGAAAGAGCTCTCTAAACTATTAGATCTCGGCATATATAGAGGGATTCTAAATATTGATGAAGTTGAATTTATCTATAGAAAATACCCAGTAATGCCGATTTTCTATTTCCTCCCTAAAGTACATAAGACACTGGTGGACCCACCTGGTCGCCCTATAATATCAGGTATTGGCAGTCTGGGAGAAGGCCTCTCCGAGTTGGTTGACCTATATCTACAACCTATCGTAGTGTCCCAAAAAGGTTACATCCATGATTCAAAGCAGGTCTTACAACAAATGACCTCCATTACCTGGAAAAAGAGCTTCTCCTGGCTATCTTTGGATGTGTCCTCATTATATTCTTGTATTCCACACGACAAGGGTCTAGCTGCCATTTCGTGGTGTCTAAATAGGTTTAGCAATTATAGCTCACAAACGATACAATTTTTGCTTATGGCAGTTGAATTCCTCCTCACCCACAATTGCTTCACCTTTGACTCAAAATACTATGTTCAGATACAAGGCACAGCGATGGGGGCACGTTTTGCTCCGTCGTATGCAAATTTGTACATGATCTATTGGCAGGAGCAATATATCTTCTGTAATGAAAATCCTTTTAGATCAAACATTAGGTTCTATGGTCGTTACATAGATGACCTGCTATTGATTTGGACAGGTGGTTACACTGAAATAGAGTCCTTTTTACGCTATGTTAACAACAACTCTCTAAATTTATGCTTCACATTTGAGTATAAAGAAAATACTATTGCCTTTCTAGATCTGGAGCTAAGTGGTAACACCATTAATGAGCAAGTAGGCACTACTGTCTTCCGCAAACAGGTGGCAGGTAACACGGTACTTCATGCAAAAAGTTGCCATCCACCTCATGTTATAAGGAGTGTACCCACCGGTCAATTCACTAGACTTAGGCGGAATTGCTCCTCAATGGAGAATTTTGAGACACAGGCTAGAGATCTAAAAAACAGATTTAGAGAGAGAGGATATTCTGAACAAAATATAGAACGTTCCTACAATCTAGCCAAAGTAAGAGACCGTAATGACCTCCTGTCTGGATGCTCATCTCTAAATTCCACACTCCCAAAAAATGAGATCAGGGAACAAATCCACTTTATAACGGAATATAGCCTTGAATTTAATAAAATATGCTCTATATTAAAAAAACACTTACCAATACTTAAAACAGATGAACCTCTGTCTAAAATAGTAGACAGAGGTTTCAAATATGTGCCAAGAAAAACCTGTACCTTGGGCAATCGTCTAGCTCCCAGTACTCTTTCAAAACCCACTAAGAATTTAAAAACCTGGCTCTCAACTGAGGGGATGTATCCCTGTGGCCACAAAGTCTGTAAATGCTGCACCTATATTGATAGGACTAGCAATTTTGTATCCACTGTGGGGGGAAACATGTTCCAGATTAACAACTACATAAACTGTTGCAGTGAATATGTCATCTATTTGATCACTTGCACAAAATGTGGTATACAATACGTGGGCAAAACCACACGACAACTGAAAGCCCGTATAAGAGAACATTTATCCAGTGTTGAGTTGAGAGATGAGCAATCACCAATAGGCAAACATTTTTTGAACTGCAATAATGGATGCTTAAATTACTTTAGATTCTGTGGTATAGAGAAGATCCATTCTCCTCCTAGAGGAGGCAACCTAAATACTATTTTGAGCCAAAGAGAAGTCTTTTGGATATTCCAATTGAAAACACGTATTCCATATGGCCTTAATGCCAAATATGATGTTTCATGTTATACCGGTTAAAATTAATTATAAAACTAATTATTATTTTGTATACATTCTTGCTCTCCAGATATTGTATTGTCTCAAGTTCATACTATTTTCACTATAATGTCCGGTGTGTGCTTATATACTAATAGATTGTCCCTTTAGCTTCTCAACTCATTGTTTTATGTTTGTATATATACATATTGACTACTAGGGTGTTAGATCATAATATAATTTAATGTAATACCGGCTTTATCCTGTCTCTATATTAGATTGTTTTACCTGTGATAACATAGATTATGGTTATTATGATTACTGGTGTTTATTATTCTTTATTTATCTTCACTATTCCTTTCTCGTCTTCACCTTCTATTTTTTCACCTCTTTTCATCTTCACTCTACTCTCTTTTTTCACTTTATCTCTTTACCCACTTTTATTACACATTATTATCACGTATTATACACTATTATTATTTCATCTTTATACTCATTTCTCATTTTTTTTATTTACTCTTATTATTCTTTATTTTTATTTTATTTTATTTTATTTTTATTCATTATTTTTTACTTTATACTATTTTATTTTATTTTATTTTATTTCACTTATCTTTTTGTAGAATGTACATATATCCCTCTCTTTTCACACTTCTCATTTTTTGCACTTTATCCTATTCTTGTTATTTCACTTAATTCTCACTTTACCTTATTTTATCTATTCACCCACACATTATCATATTTATTGGGTCACTCTTAGGTTTATTAATATTCTATATTTTATCTATCTATGTTATTATTCATCTGCCCTCCTCTTCAGCATACCATGTGTCACTTTGCCCCTTTGCCCTCATTCAAATCGTTCATTCTCCGCATCTCAGGTGTTTACTTTCATTTCCGCCGCAGTGTAGATGGGAGATGTAGTCCATTGCTCCCTGGGCGGGCGCTTCTCTGCCCGGAGGCGTGCTCAGCCTCTGAGTTCTCAGGCTGGACGCGCCACGTGTTTTGTGTGCGCGCCCGGGAGCACTTACTGTGACGATCGTCTCTCCTCCTCACAGCGGCTGAAGGTAAGATACTAATTACGTTTTAATTGTTTGTCATTTGTAACTTCTGTATTTAAACATGCTCTTACCATTTACTGTTAAGACTGCTTTTGATAAAGCACCGTCTGGTGCGAAACGCGTTAAGCGTTTGTCTTTTTGCCTGTCCTCTATCCCTCTGCCTGATGCCTTTTATATATTTTGGATTACAATAAAAGAAGATTCTTCTTTCATGCAACCTCATTTGGACTTACTTTAGTTGCCTACCGGATGATTACTGCTGACATACCCTTTGTTTGTTTTCAGTAAAATGCATAACAGATTTCCTTTAAATGAGAATGATGTTTAGTGACAGCTATTATAGCATATAAGTGAAAAGAGCACTGCAGAAAATGCCCATTGCATTTGTGCATGGACTGTAGAACACTTCATACTGCATGTGTACATTGGTATTCACTACTCCTGCCATAATTACCCTCACATTTCAAAGCTTTAAATAGGTTATGAAAACTCACATCTTCATTGAATTTACCAATTACACCCCAACCATGTACCTCAAAGATTGTACTGTCCAAAATATTTGTTATGAAGCACCCATTAATACAATGTATCAGAGTGCCACGTGAGTAGTATAGTGGTAACTGCGTGGAGGTGGCACTTATTCCTACGGCATGTTATGTTATGTTATTTTTCACTATAGGTTACCTTAATTGTAGACCTGTTCTGTTGTGAAGCTTTAAGGATTTTTGTCATAACAAAATAAATATTAACTACATTAATGTATTCTCTTATAAAGTGTGTCTGGCCTTACAATCATGCAGTGATTTGGTAATGCTCTCACATAGACCTGGACAGAAAGCAGAAGAAATCCTCACGATGCCAGGGCAGAACCGATAAATGGAATGGAGCAAATATCTGTGGAAACTGAACTTGGGCAGCAGAAACTGGATTTGAAGGCCCAAGGCATTCTGGTAATAGTATGGAAGAAATAAAACTATGTGGCACAGACAGTGGAGGGAGGGAGGGATAAAAGATGAAAAAATTGTAGGTGGCAAGGTGACTAGCAATGTTAGTGAAAGGATTATCATACACTTGAAGAAGGGAAAGCAGGTTCTGAGTGGGAGATGATAAGACCATACATCTCAGCCTAGTTCAGCAATGAGGGCCTCTTTGCTTAAAACCTTTTAATCAAGCACTAGTTAATACACACCACCCCAAGTCTGGTTCATTATCTTCCTTAAAAGAGCTGGGTGGTGGAATAAGTGTTAGGAACACACTTGACAGGTACTTTCCAGTTTAGATACTCCTAGACAAAATGTGTAACTTAACCTTTACATGATCAAAGCAGTTTATATGTGCTAATCAGCATTACTATATCTGGTATGAGAAACACTCTAAAATGTACTCCCACTGCTTACTTTTCTTCTGTAGTTACAATTACTAATCCTTTATCTGCTGCTTTTTTCCCCCCTCAAATTAATTTGGCTGGTTTCATCTAACCTTCTTCATCTTTCTTCGCTCCTAATTAGGTTATTGAAAAGATCACTGAAAGATACTGTATTTTGAACTTTACATTTTTATCTCAGATAAATGTAAAACAAAAACAGATGGTGGCGCAAACCTGAGAGCAATATATCATTCTGTACTCCTATAGAACATTACTGACAGGTGCTCATTCGTCATCAAAAAACCTAGAACACCGTGAGGAGTAACAGGGGTCAACTGTATCCATAGGATTCTCCGTATTCTTAAAGGATCAAATCCTCCTGAAATTGGCAAAAATATACGAATTTCGGGCATTTCACTTCGCCAACTAACAGTTTTTAAAGTATAAAAAAATACATTATAAATATATTTTTAATAATTAATTGCCATAATAGCATATTTAATTTAAAAAAAATGTATGATTAGATTTTTTTTTATATACTATTACGGCATAAATGGCACCCACGTCAATCAACAATCATGGAATACAACATACACAGATCCCATTTGTACATACAGTAACATGTAAAACAGCTTTTGAGGGGATATATATATACCAGTGGTATGCCAGCTATAAGTAGGCATCACATAAGTGTTATTGTTCACCATATATACCCTTCCATCATGCCACGTGTCTCATAGTACCATTGATAGTGTGGACGGCATCAATTGTCAATGCACCATTGTCTACTATGGACATCAATGGGAACCTTTACGTAGGTAAATCAGGGCTCAGAATTTCTATGGGAAATTAAAGCCACCTGAATAAACCCTCTTATGTATCTTCTCTCCTATTCCATCTAGATAATAAACTTGCAAGAAGGCCTCTGTTAACTGAATGTCAGAATCTATCTCTGTTCATCTAATTGAATTTGTAATATCCCTTTAAATTTTTTACCAAGCTCTTCATAAACAGTCGGCTTGATATAATCATTAATGTAACATAAAAGAAACAAACACTGTACATTTTTGAGAGATTGTATGATTCAAATGAAATTCATTCTCGTTCACACTATGGGAAAAGACCCAGTTAGTTGTTAATAGACTCTCCATCCTGTTTAGCAATGAGTCTTGCCATTCCCACAGACAAGGTGTTGCACATTAAGTGAACACACAAATCCAAGTGATAGAATCTGTGGGTGTGTGGTTCATTGATAATAAGTATATAAGACCCGTGCGTGTGTTGATGGAGTGAAAATGGTAGGAATGATGACATTTTCTTGCAGGTTTTTCTAAATTCCAGGTTACATTTTATGTAACACTATTTATACTTAAATTATTATATATTTTGTCACATTTTTTATGTATGTATGTGTGTTTTAACATGGAAAATATATAAATAAATATTAAAAAAAGAACATGTGAAATTCAAAAATTAGAAAATGGTGTATCGGTACTTTTAAAATGTAATCTTAATTTTTTTTTTGGGATCAAAATTTGACAATTTAAAAAGGTACAGATAACCCATGTTCTACCTATTTGAAATTCAAGTTTCCATTACTTACAGTTTGGGTTTCTAAGTATCATCTTACACATTTCTCTCTGCATAGAGCTCGAGAAAATTCAAAAAAGTGGAGCAATCACCATGGAAACCAATCGAATGTTCCTACTATATGCTCAACTTTTACAAATATGTCACATAATCAATCTTCATAACCAACCCCAAAACCCCATCGCCCACAAGCCCCTTCTCTTTTCTCTTCTGCACTTAAATGATAAAAATTTAATTCAATGAGCTAAGTAGAACCCTTTTCTCGTGACCAGTAATGTAGAGCCGATTCCTAATCCATCTTTGTCTGCAAGCACCTAATATCTTTTACTTGTATTTTGCCAAGCTATGCTGTGATTGAAGTTTATGAGCATTATAATTAAGAACATTACACACTAATCGGACATTGAAATGAAATGTATGTTCAAGAGAATGTTTATTGCCCCATTAGTTCACAGTCATTCTATTACAATCAGAAATACTGTCAGTGGTGCCGTGAGCTTGTGCCAATGACAATAGCATAAATTCTGCATCTCATTTCAGTGATCATAAAATTAATGATCAGTTTAAAAATACTTCTTTGTGAAAGTTATGGCACAAAAGAAATGCTACAATCTCTGCTGTGGGCACAGAAGGATAATTAAACTTCACTGCTAATTAAAATGTATTCTACCCTTACCAAGAAGCAAGAGAAGAGCCAGGGACAGGTTTCAAGCAATGCTAAATAATTACAGGAAAGGAACAGGTAAGAAAAAAACAAAAAAAAACAATGTATTTTCTGGCTTGTAGTACGTGCTGTCAGGTCATGTATCAGCTGCACACACCATTTTTACTAAGAAATGACAGGAATTACATTTTAGCACAGTTTTCCTGAGCTATTTGAATGGCTGCAAGATAGTCATTAGACTGTTGCCAGTGAGAGGCAAACAGAATTTAAACAATTCCATAAACAGATTCGGAATGCTACCCTTATTGGTTACAGGCTACTTTGCTGGCACACATAGTGACATAACTGCTGTTAATCTGAAATGAATTGCCTTTTCTATCTCCAGAGCAAAGTGCTTGATATTTAACTCCTACTGTTTAAGTGCTGCTTGGCACATCCAAAGTGCAAGAGGTGAATACAGTAACATTCTTAGCATTTTTACTGAAGCAACGCATTGCTGTGTTAAAGATGCACAAAAGTCCCATTTTTATATTTTATTTAAAATGGAAGCAAGACCTATTGCAATAGCGCATTTTGGAACACAGTATATATATATATCCTGGTCCGTGCACTCCACACACAATGGGGTCAATCCCAGCAGACACTGTAGTAGTTTGGATAAAGGAGCACTCAGGGGACTTGATATTATGAAGAATCAGAGATTTATTTCACAAAGAACAACGTTTGAGTCCCCCACAGGGGACTCGGATCAAGACTTGATAAAAGTCCCCTGTGTGGGACTGAAACGTTGACCGTTGTGTTATTGAATTTGGGTGTTTCAATCAGACCCAATTTCAAAGGTGTAAAGAATCAAGAATCTAGTCATGTAGTCTGCGGTTACAAACATTTCTGGAAAAAAAGACATTTTTCTGCAGAGCGCAGTGAATTCAAGCGTGGTACTGTGACAGGATGCAATCTTTGCAATAAGTTAGTTCGTGAAATTGCATCCCTGCTAGATATTCCATGGTCCACTGTAAGTAGTGTTATTGTAAAGCTGAAGCATTTAGCAACAGAAGCAACTAAGCCATGAAGTAGAAGACCACGTAAAGTCACAGATTAGAGTCACCAAGTTATGAGGTACAAGGTGTATAGAAGTTGCCAATTCCACAACTGAAGGGTTCCAAGTTACCACTGGCATCAAAAATTGTTAAGCAGGAGTTTCATGGCTGAGCATTTGCATGCAAGCCAGACATTTTGGACAAGGCTATGCTTCCAACTTTGTGGTAACATTTTGGGGATTGCCCTGCCAGCATGACTGTGTTCCAGTGCCCAAAGCAAGGTCCATAAAGACATGTTTAGATGCGTTTTGTGTGGATGAATTTGACTGGCCTGCACAAAGTCCTGACCTCAACCCCTTCAAACACCGTTGAGATGAACTGGAATGGAGATTGCAAGCCAGGCCTTCTCGTCTAACATTATGTTATAGAGCATCATAAAAGTCTCTGTTGGTATAATGGTCAGGTGTCCCAATACCTTTGTCCATATTGCATAGATATATATAACATTCTATGTTTCTATCAGGGGGGATATGATAGAAACATTTAAATACATAAAGGGAATCAACACAGTAAAGGAAGAGAGTATATTTAAAAGAAGAAAAACTACTACAACTAGAGGACATAATCTTAAATTAGAGGGGCAACGATTTAAAAGTAATATCAGGAAGTATTACTTTACTGAGAGGGTAGTGGATGTATGGAATAGCCTGCCAGCAGAAGTGGTAGAGGTAAACACAGTCAAGGATTTTAAGCATGCGTGGGATAGACACAAGGCTATCCTAGCTATAAGACCGGGAATGGGGGACTAATAAAAGTACTCAAAAAAAATTGGGCAGACTAGATGGACCGAATGGTTCTTATCTGCCGACACATTCTATGTTTCCAAGTCCAGACAAGATGTGTAACAATTTTTACTTGCTATCTTAATATGCAATTGTCTTAAGAGCCACTTGCCAGTGAGTTAGTTATTTGTAATGTGGTTTACCAGGAAGAATACATTAGGGGAGATTTATAAATGTGGCATAACAATGCTGCAATCTTTATATGTAATAATGTATAAAACAGTTGCCCAACAAAAGTCAAGGGTTTGCACTACCTGTGTTGGTCCTGAACTTCCAGAATCCCCCTTATCGAGACAAGGGAATTTCAAAAAATGCCAAATTAACAGAGTTGGAAATATTCTACAGTTCAGAGTTGACTAGTTTGAAAATCACTTGTCAGTTCCCTGCAATTCACTATTTCATAAATAAAGGCCTATTTCCTGGGGAGAAGGTTACAGTTTCCCTTGTGTATAGGGAATAAGCAGTGGCGGATGCTCCATTTGTGCTAGGTGTGTGCCACACAGCTAGCACGGAGCCGCGCTGTGTATATCGGAACAGAGAGCACACAAACCCTGGAAATACATCCGGGAGACAGGCGGCAGCTGTGTATTTGGCAACAGAGTCACTCACTCTGTTACCAATTCAACCAGCATGAAATGTATACGAATTTCACAGCTGCCGTCGACTCTTCGGATGTATCTCATCTACATTTCCAGGGGTGTGTGCTGGTTGCTCGACCCCAAAATATGCCCCTGGGAATTAGTGGTTAGAAACTGACTTTTATTGTGCTGCTTTATGTTGCAAGTAAGTGGAATCTTCATCTCTCAATCAGTTTGCAGAATAGAATAGTATCAGCAGTACCAACTTTTCAAAGTACTTCAACTTTGTAAGAATCTATGAGTTGGATAAGAATGGAATCATCCAAGCCTCTGACTGTATTCTTGATTTAAACCTTATATGATGCCTTCCTAAGCGTATCCATATTTTGTCTTTCACCCATCAGATATGTGTACTCCGCTCTGGTTCAATCCTCATTCTTTCAGAATAAGAGCAACAAGACTAATTCAGTCCTCATTCCTTAAAAAATAGAAATACCCAGTTGCCACTCTGAGCATAAAAACAGGTATGTATCTACTTATTCTGCATAAATCAATCCTTCCCCTTTACATCTTGCTTTCTTTGAGTGTGTCTCTTTAAACTGTAGTCACATTAGTCTGGCCTTAGGAACTTCCTTTTTCCCAAGCCTGTGTAATTCATCTCAGTTTTTATAGCTACTTCATCGTTTCTCTTTTAATGACAAAGTCTTGCTCTTGAGCCTGAGGCAAGAACAATTGAGGCAACGAAGCAAGAAATTGCTGCCCCCATGCCCCAATATAGTGTCTCACAAACCCGTTCATTGACCCATAATCATATTGGCTGCTTCTGTACTGTCCGCAGTCCCATTCACTGTACTGCAGCCCACTCCACTGTCAGCCAGTCCACTATATCACAACTATCACCATTACTCTAAAGCCTCTTTCGCTGCCTTTGAGTACATGATTGTCCTTATGTTGCCCACAATATGTTGTTATTTAATATAATATATATTTATTAATCCTGCTTCAGTGTGTCCTTACCTTACTGAGCCCCAGCAGTGTGTCCTGATCCTGGTCATGTAGTAAAGGTAATGTGAGATCTCTCTGCACTGGCAGCCTGGTACCATAGATCATCTTTATACTGCTCCACTGTACCACCCCCATAAGGCAGTGCACTGATGCCTGTATTATATGGCGCTTATCAAAGGGGAGGTGGTGGAGACCAGTGTAAAGGTGCAGGCCTGTCGTAGCACAGACCTATATGGCTAATTCCCTTATTTACCTAGCACTAGTTACTGCTACATTTACTTCTTTTGGATTTCGTATCCTGGCTATTAAAATGTTGTCATTTCACTCAAACTTAACACATAGCAAGAGAGCTTCCCAAAGTACAAAGCAGCCTGATCAATCAGTCCCTAAGTCAATGTAAACAGGTCCTTGTTAAAATAATGTTTCTCTCTGTACAAGACAACTTTATATTTAATATATATTGTTTGTATAACCAGTGACACACAAACCCACATTCTCTATTTTTCTAAATACTATTTAAAACACAAAACTATCACTACCGGGCTTGAGGTTTGTTTGCAAACCCACTTCCAACAAACCAACACTCATCTGAGACCAGCTGTACTTTCCATTCTTCATTCAATATATTCTGCTTCACCTATATGTTTCCCTGCTAAAATGTATGCTTTCATTGGAAAAACCTCACTACTCTTTGCATCCTCTATACATTGTCTGCCAGTCCTGGTTATTCTGACTGTTATTTTGATTCATTGCTGCAGTTTATACTTTAGAAGAATACAAATTGATGTGATATATATTTGTATATGGGTTAATTTAATAATTATTAGTTTAACTACTGGCTTGCATGTAAAAAAAAAATGCGTTGGTTCTAAAAAAAACATTTATAATTGCTTTTCAATTACTTTAAAATAAAGCGTTTGCCTTTCATGTTGTTTGTAAAGAAGTCTATGTTCCCAGGCACTATGGAGACAACTAGGTGTGCTATATTCTTGCTACTACAGGGAACACATTTTTCATATATGCACAATTGCTTCATATCCATTTACAGAGATCAGTACTAAACTAAAGAGAACTGATCGGCCTCACTGATTTACAGATTAAAATCTACTTCACTGATACCAGCCTTGTATTACCAGGATCATGCAACTAGGAGTTTACTACCCTTTTAAGATTCTTATGTGAAGGTCTATGTTCTTCCTAAAACTTATATTAATTGGCTGAATTATTAAAGACAAAGAACAGCCCTTTATCCCAAGTTCATCTAACTGTGTTCACGCATAGAAATCCATGAAATATGAGGCCTTAAAGGTTTTGAGATGTATTTTATTCTATTGGATGTAATGGTAAAGATAATTTATATATAAATCTAAAACAAAGCCCTTCACATTCACTTTTCTATACGTATTGTATAATCAGTACATTTTATTCCAGACTCTAAGTTTTTCATTTATCCAATCCTCTAGAAGTCTTCAGAGATCCGCCTGCTCAACTTCAAGGAAGTTAAAAGATGTTCCTATACATAAAGACACTATTTTTGGTTCTTTTCCCATTATACGCTATTTAATATATTTTACACTGCATAATGTTAAAATCTGATGATCATTACTTAAGTCAATATTTTTTTACCTGCATTTAATTGAAGTTGTTTTATCTAATAACAATTAAACATAATCATACAGGAACTTCTGATAATCCAAGGTACAAGCTCCAGTAGAAGCAATCAGTCAGGGAGTGAATATCTAGGATATTTAATACTGAAATTGGATCCACTTGATTATGACAATCATACGCTCGGATTAAAAGGGATCAGTTGTACTATTTGACGAGCAGTCCAGTGTTTCCTCGAGTTTGTCAACTCAAGTCCCTTTCAGCTGCAATGGGGAGTTGTCTATGAAGCTCAAATTGAGAAGGAGCAGAGTTGCACTCATGATAGTGAGTTACTTGAGTTGAGATAAGGAGGGGGGGAGCTGGCTATCTTTCTGCTCTGCTTACAACAAATCCTCCATATTTAACCCTCTGATTATCAAGGATTTAGTTTAAGGATTGTTTTTTTTTAGTGTATACCCAGGGTTCCAGATCTTTACCTGAGAAATGCTCCCTGCTTTGTCCACGTGGCCAACTCAGTTTTCCAGGAATGCGAAACGCGCTTTCAAGATTTCACGCCAAACCTTGTGATGTACGAAGGAACATCGGCAAAGCAAATTATATGAATCATGCCATACACAGTGCAGATATTAGTGCTGGATATGGTGCAAGAGCCATAATTAGAGCTTTTCTAGCAAAGTGTTAATATTGAATCTGCATAACTGTTTTACAATAGAAGGATTCTTAGCATAACCAACATGAAGAATGCACTAAACAAACACTAGGTGATTGCTTATGTTCCCTGCCAGTGGCATTAAGACATTAACAAGTTTCCTCTAGATGTGAGCAAGCATTGTGCTGCCTTGTATGTGTTCCTGATAAAGCGTTTCCATATGAGCTCCATTACGCCCTGCTGTTTGAGGCTTGCGATCTTGCCAGTCTGATCTCTGCCAAATGTTAGCATTGCCAAAAACATATGCACATGTGTGTGTACAAATGTGCATGTGGTAATCATAGATGATTGTAACGCTATACATTAATCCAAAGCTTGATAAATATATTCAGATCCATTGGGATCTTTTTATTTAAAACACTGAAGCTTGTGACTAGGGGCATTGGTCAAAATGGACAGATTTAAGGGTAAATTGCCTTTCTGGTCTCCAGTTCTTTCGTATAAATAAGTTAGTGAGAATGGAATCTGTAAGATGATTTGTTAGGGAAGGTTGTTTATGAAGAGGCCCAGTAGGCATCTGGGACCATTCATAGCATTGCCCCCTGACTGATAGTTATTCCTAAGTCTATCGTCCTTTACTCCATGGAATGTACTTTTCCATGTACCGATTACATGTAGTACTCAATGATTAAAGTGAACCTGTCATTAGAAATGTTGTTTGCACCATAATTCAACACTTTGGATTTGGATTAAAGGCAGAAGGAGCAGGTCTAAGTGGGGGGAGATGATGAGGTGCATATTAGAAAGAAGGGTAAAGTTAATAACTGAGCTAGGCTGATGGGGAAGCTGAAGGGGAAAGGAGAGCTTTAATACAATGGGGTTAAGGGGGGAGATGAGTGGTAGTATACAGAGGGGTAACAGGAGTGAAAAGGTGCTGGTAGAGGGGCTGAAGGTGAGGAGCCAAAAGGTAGAGGGCATGGGAGCTGGAGTAATGGTGGAAAGGAATTGCAGTGAAAATGGGAGTAGCTGAAGTGAAGTTGGAGGAGCAAGAGTGAAGAAGAGAATAGAAATGGAAAGAGAGCTGGAATTAACTGGAGTAGCTGGAATAGGAATAACAGTGGCGAGACCCGATGGAATGACAATAAAACAGTGATCTGAAGTTCTAGAAAAGAAGTTAGAACATAGCATTCAAAGTGAAATAGATGGGTTGAGCTGGAATGTAATAGGAAGCCCTTTCATATAAGGGCTGCTTGAATGGATGGAGCTGGTATAAAAAGAACTGGAGACACACTCATATCATAGGATCACAGGATACCCAGGGGTGACCCTCTTCAAAAGACTTTGTACCGTAATATTCTTTACAGTTTGAAAACAACTTAAATCAAGGTTATGTCTTTGCTGGCTAACTGAGTGAAATCAGAGTGCAAGCTTTCAAGACCAATTAGTTCTATTCTTCACTTATTTTTGTGCATCTGAGTGACTCCAGTTTTCTAATGTGCAAAATGGAAGAAGCCAGGCACTTGGAATGTGATTAGAAAAAATCTTGGAAGCTTTGCTATAATCAGAATTATCAGATGATGATTAAGATGTTTTACAATTATTGTCCCTTTACCACCTTTTCAACCTCCCTGTGCACTGTTCTCCAATACACAGGCCCATGCCTTGTCCCAGAAGGGAGTGCACACAATATACCCGGCAGTTTCTTTGTATTTTGCCACACATGCTCAATAGCGGCTTTCTGATCTTACATTTCGCCTTTGATTTTAGCAGCAGCTGCTTGCTTAACAAGTACCGACACATATGAATTTGCTACACAATATTTAAAATGAGAATAAAGGCGGAACTCAAATACCATATTTTTTTCCTTCGATGAATTGTGATTTAATTTGGTACACTGAAATGTGTTATTTACACTGTAACTTTATGTTTCAAGACAAGCCAGTTCATGTGTAGGTACTGTGTGTGTTTAAAAATTCTATACATATGTATGTATCACTTATAGACGGCCTTAAGATTTTTTTCCTAGTCACATTTGAAGCTACTGGTTGGTAGAGAGGCAAGCTATGTCATGTATTCATTTGTGTGAATATTTACATTTGTGAATAAGACATATATATACTTATAAATACTGTGGGTACTGTTTTCAGATCAGACTATTGTGTACCGTATGAAGATCTTCCTGTCTGGACAGAAGAGCCCTCCTTTATTTTATAGCTATGATATGCTCTACTGCCCACCCCCAGCAATCTGTGTGCAGTAGGTATATCTCAGGGCAGGAAAGAAAGACCTTATAAGCAAATAAGAGCACATAGAAACATAGAATGTGTCACCAGATAGGAACCATTCGTTCCATCTAGTCTGCACAATTTTCTAAATACTTTTATTAGTCCCCAGTTCCCTATCTTATAACTATTCAGTAGGAGTGTGCATGCACATGTTTCAAATGCATTTCTATAGTGGCAAAGTTAAGTACTGTACTCTTGGGGCACTGTATTGAAGGTTTAGAAGGTTGTTAGACTGGCTAAGGTGTCAAAATCATCAGGGAAGGGCTGGCATGGGGAGAAGGGCAATTGCCCTCCGAGCAGCTCTCTAATCATTCTCAAAGGGGTGAGACTGCACCACTTTTTACTTTTAAATGCACCAGGTAACGTTTTCTATCTTTCTATCCAATCTGTCAGCAAATTTTTTTCCATGTCTATTCCTGATGATATCAGGTGAGCCAATGAATGGCAGCAATGACAACTAAACTGATATCATTTAGCAATAAATGCATTTTGTTCTCAGATTCAAACATCTTAGTTTGATTCCTGCAGCGATCCAAAATAATTTAGGCTTGACTGCTCCTGGGGTTAAGCACTTTCACCAGAAAAGGTGATGAAAAACTTTCACTCTGTAGCCAAGCACCATATTCAAACAGGAAGCCATCTGAGAAGCATAGCCGAAAAGAGATTTGATGTTGTACGGCCTAAAAACAGTGGCCAAGTAGCCATCACTTCTGCTGGAAAACATTATCAGTCTGCTCAATAATAATCTGAGGCGCTCTCCTTCCCAACTTAGCTTGTTTTTGTTCATGTTTCAGCCACATTAGTTGAACAATAAAGTTATTTAACACTTTACAAGAGGGTTTAACTGAATGAGGAAGGGGTTTCTGTATATACTGTACTGAAAAGTGCAGAAAATCTGCAAAGTCAGTGCAAACAGATAAGCAGAATCATTATCTTCAATCACTATCTTTTCTCTTTAGCTGAATAAACATACAGCTTTGATAGATGACCTACAATGATTGTGAATCCTGGACAGATACATTTTCATATTTGGCTGCCGCTAGTAACTAATGAATGCATTGATTCAACATGAGCTGATCCTAATCCTATCCAATATCGCACCACAAAAATGTAAGTCACCTGCAGTAAAAGCCAGACTTAAAGGTACAGTAAACACTTTTTCAGGAATCAGGTCAAGCAAACCATGATTTGCACCATCGGTAAACTTTTTAAAACATTTCAAACACAACTGAGGACTCATAAGGTAAATTTCATCCTGCAACCCATGAACCAGTTTAGTAGGCCTTCTCTGAACTCTCTCCAAAGTATCAATATCCTTCTGGAGATACGGTCTCCAGTACTGCGTACAATACTCCAAGTGAGGTCTCACCAGTGCTCTGTACAATGGCATGAGCACTTCCCTCTTCCTACTGCTAATACCTCTCCCTATACAACCAAGCATTCTGCTAGCATTTCCTGCTGCTCTATTGCATTGCCTACCTACCTTTAAGTCCTCTGAAATTATTACTCCTAAATCCCTTCCCTCAGATGTTATGTTAGGACTGTATCAGATGTTCTATACTCTGCCGTTGGGTTTTTACGCCCAAGATGCATTATCCACATTAAATATCAGTTGTCAAAACTCTGACCATTTATTTTTAGTTTAAATCCCTTTTAATGTAAAACTTTAAAAATATATATATATTTACCTAGATGAGGAAGTGGGCAACAGCTGGTTTCCTTCTTAAATACAATCATTGGCAATTATTAACTGAACT
Organism: Pelodytes ibericus; assembly: GCA_036172795.1. NCBI lineage: Eukaryota > Metazoa > Chordata > Amphibia > Anura > Pelodytidae > Pelodytes > Pelodytes ibericus. The sequence goes on along the minus strand of CM069859.1, from coordinate 183,982,567 downwards.
TGTTTCCAATTCTATATATTCCATATATTTTATGCTTTTCTATGTTACATGTTTACCTTTTGGATGAACAGTCCCAAATTAAGTTTTTAATCCACCATCCCAATTAAAATACTGGATTCTTTGGTTCCTTTTTTTTCTATGAGCCCAGAAAGTTGTGTGTGCATGTGTCACAGATCTCCACAACAATCATTTTTTACAGTAATTGCTGTAAAACTTACTCTGAATGCATTTTTGCAATTAAAAAAATACAATTCTCGATAATGCCTGGTCTATAGTCATCATCCAGTCATTCCCTCTAAACTATCACTCAGGGGAAGGATAGGCCCGTGCTTACACTAATTCTAGTAATTTAAAGAAAGATTTGAAATTACATTTTTTTTTTAATTATATAAATATATGCTAGAATACTGGACCCGAGGTTGAGGAAGACAAATACCACCCATAGGAGTGAGAAAAAGATTTGCATTTATAATTTAAATGTATATATAAAAGGTCAATATAAAATAGAATTGAGATGCATTAATGTTAGGGTGTATTGCAAAATAGCCTAGATGGAATGATTTTCCTAACCAGCTATTTTTTCCATCTTTGTTATTTTAGTCTCAATTTTGCAACACAGGTGTTAGTTCACCACAATCACTGGTTAGTGAATACAGCCCATATGTGTCAATAGTGTAAAAAGGAATGAAACATTAACATTTTAACAGACTTCCAGCTGTTTGTAAAGAGATGACTGAACTGTCAGTACCCTCTTGTGCTATCAGGTGGTGCAGAAATTCCTAACATTGAAGTATCTGGGATTCTTAGCTACAAGAAGCTGAATATCACTTCATGTAGCTAGACGCTTTGATCACACACAGATCAAGCCAGAAGCCACTGTGTTTAATTGTATCCTTATAACTGGTAGGAGAGATATATCTGACACATGTGTAAGGGCCTCACTTTACTACCAGTAGTTGTAAATGTAACTGCATGAAAAAAAAAAAAAAAAATCATAATGAAACCATGCTGAAAAATGCTGACTCTTATGGAAATGTACATGTTGCAGAAGAAAGAAAAAGATGCACAATGTCTTTAGTCTATTAAACAACATGATAAGATACTTGATATACAAAGGTGCCATGTTCCCTGCAAATGGTCTAATTGCTGTAGAGCAACATGTCAAATGAGTAGAAACAATCGTTTTTAAATAAGCTTTAGTAAAGTACTTTACTGGGTGTCTCTAAGATATCAATAAGTGCTTACTAGGAACGTACTTTGTACATAAAGGAGTAATATTTAAAAAATTCTAATTTAAAGCATTGTTGTGCAACTGGTGGCCCCCAGGCCAGATGTGGCTCTCAGGAGTTTTTGTGTGCATAAAATGTCAAATTGGTACTATAGTATACCATATTACAGCGGTGGCGAACCTATGGCAGGTGTGCCGCAACTAGCACGCCACGCCCTCAGTTGTGGTACACGGCTAGGTTTAGCTCTCACCACTTGTCTGCTCCGTCCAAGAGGAGCAGGCATCAGCGGTTAAAAGATGGGCGCCGCTGGTCATCTGCTTCTTCTCCAGATAATCAGGCGCATGTGTGATGTCTGTAGCAGCGTTCAAGTCGGAAAACAATTAACTGTTTGCTTTCCAACTTGAACACTTCTTCACATAATGCGCATGCGCCCGATCATCTGGAGAAGAAGCAGATGACCGCTGGTGGCCATCTTTTGACCACTGATGTCTGCTCCTCTCCAACGGAGCAGACAAGCGGCGGGAGGTGAACCTGGGTATGTGTATGTAAGTGCGTGTGAGTATGAGTATAAGTGTGTGTGTGGGTATGAGTATAAGCATGTATGTATGAGTATAAGCATGTATGTATGAGTATATGTGTGTGTATGCGGTGTTTTGTGTCTCTCTGTCTGTAGGCCAGCTTAACAGAGACCATTGTTTTATTTGGGGATCAACAGTGGGGACCTAGCAGAAAGAGACAGTTTATGACAGAACTGGACTTCCTGTTTCCCAGGGAAGCATGGTAGATGCTGGTCAGAGGATTAATTGGCACGTCCTATCAAAATGACATGCCAGTTCATCCTCATTCTGGGGGCAGTGAATATTTCCTTTATGCTTCTATATTAGAAGCATAATTGAAACATTGTCTCGGGTATGAGGCAGAGTCCTGGACCTGTCACAGACCGGCTGGTCACACGGAGCGCACCACCGGTTTACCTACATGGCGAGTTAACTCGTCATAAGGTCATGAACAGCTCGGCTCTTATGCAGGGTAAACTCATCATAAGGTCGCAAAGGGGTCAATTATTAACTTAATGTTTTGATAGAAGTAGAAAGAACATTTAAACCCAATGTAATTCAACAATGAAATCCAAGAAATTATTTTTACGGACACAGCAATTGTTTGTAGTCAACTTTTCCATCTTCTTCACTTGCTTAGTCATATATAACATATCTTTGACGTATATTGGTTGTTAATTCTTTGTGTCAGTAAGTATAGTTAGAAATAATGCTGTATTTTTAAAGCATTTGCCATTATAACCCGTGGACAAGGTTCAAAACAGATGAAGAAACTGCTGTGTGTACAAATGAGGAAATACATTACACAAGCATATCATGAATGCTGGAAACTCCTTGGTGCAGGAAATCCTGTTTATTGTGACCTATTCCTTGTCCAGTGAGGTCTTACTGTTTCATGTGTTGCATTGTTTTCCAGTATGCCAAACTATTAAGAGGCCATCATTTGAAGAAAAAAAAAAAGCATACCACCAGAAGCTGTTCTTGTAGATTATTTTTGCTTATACATGTTGTCACAAAGTGAATTCTGACAGCCTGCCTGACTAGGGTTCTTGGAGAGGCCTGAGGGCCAAACACCTCCCTGTAGATTATGGGCCCTGGCTTATGTGCCATAACTCTATACTTTAATATTGTTAGTTACATTCTGTGAGTATATTGGTTTATGTGTAATGTTTAATTCTGTGAGTAGACCACTCTGAAGGATTATAATGTGTCAGTGACAATAATTGATAGTTTGCTCCAACATCCATTGTTCTGTATTAACTGTATTAACTGGTAAACTGATTATGTTGTGTGCATTATGGGTCTTACTCTGTGTTTTGTAACAAGGTCTACTCACTGTATGGTAATTACTATTTTGGTTGCCGTCTAATGTATTCCTACCCCCAGTTAGTTGGAGAACTATGTTTAGTTCCCCCACCCCCCAGCCCCCATTGTATACTAATGTCTGTGATGTCATGTTTATGTCTTTTTATAAGTTTGTGTTGTTACACAAATAAATTAGTTGTTCATTCTTGCTGTACCTAACTGCTAGTGGTCTCCTGTCTGCTATTTGGGTACAAAGGGCAAGGGTCCAGGAATGACTTGCTGGGTGAATGCTGGGCTGTAATCGGGGGCTAAGGAGGTGATTTCACACAATGGACAGAGGGTCTACTTCGTCCAGTAGACGGTCAGTTACACATGTACCCAAACAATATAATTGTGAAAATCAGCCTTCTGTGACAAAAGTTTTGAGGTATGATAAATGCAACAGATGGGGCAGCCTGCCCTGTTTATCTCCCTTGGGTTACACAATGTACATGCAAATGATGTGTTTGTATACAAATCGAGAAGAGTTCATATTAGAGGGTTTGAATAATGGAAGGCTAAATGTAATCAACGAAAGATAAAAATAACAATTAGGGATTTTATACACAAGATGCAATGTTGGTTCAAAATATATCCCAACCTGAAACTTCAAAAGAATTCTCCCTAAAGTGGTAGCAGGACTCAATATATTCATCTCCAGGACAAAACCATCCAGAGTTTATTATAAACATATACCCTTGCAATGACACTCCCAGAATCACAGGGGATTCAGAGATCATTCCCAAGGTCTAGAAAACAATAGAACCCGACTAAGCAGCGTAGGCCATGTTTAAGCAGAGTTCATCTTAGTGAATACTCATACTGCTAGTTATTGGATTTTCCACCTTAGAAATATTAGTGTACACAGACCCATGATATAATGATGAATCTAGTCTTTATTCAGTCAATATAAAATCATTCCTTGGTAAAACAAAAAGCGTTTTGAACATGAAAATATTAATACTGTACAGCCGACCAGACTAACATGTTTCATACCCATCACATGTGTTTTTAAGAATAGATTTTCTTATATGGGCAGGAAAAAAAACCTTGTATCTCTAGGAAAATATTATATGCATTGAACGATGAAGGGGGACTAGGGGTGCCAAATATGGACACTTATGCTTTTGCCTCAATGCTAATACATGGTGAAAAAATACCAAATTGAGGCTTTAAAAAAAATAAAATGGATTGTATGGTATAGAGCAAGAAACATTGGGAAAGCTAGACACAGGATTATTGATGTGGGCAAGGCTCCGGGATATTGAAGAAATAGGAAGGGGGACCAACTCAGAGGTAATTAAAAAAAGTGTTTTGGGAGTACTGATCCAATTTAAAAAAATAGATCAAATATAAGAGGTAAAATACTCAGAGTGGCTCCCCTGGTCAAGAGTCCAAGAGTTGATGGAGGGTGATAAATTCAAGTCTTTTGAAAGATTAGCTAAGGAATCAAACCTTCCACAATCTGAAATATTTAACTGGATAAAGATACAAAATTATATAAGAGGAAATTTATATAAGTCAGATGATCCTGAGTTGGGTAGGTGTATTGAGAAATTTTTGAAAAAACGGCAAGGAGCCAGGGCCCATTAAACATTGGCATGTGGCATTAAAGCTATTGGACAAAAAGCTTGTGCCAACCGCCCTTAAGGCATGGCACAAGTAATTGTAAATCAAAGTAAGAGGTTAGGTTACAGAGTCTTTTGCAAGTTGGGAAAATTACCCATTGTTTGAATATACAGGAAATATATCTCAAAATGCGATTTACGAGCTATCTGGTTCCTTCACGAACAGCCAGATTTGCTCAAGGAAATTCCTCACAATGTTGGCGATGTGGGGAACAAGTTGGATCCTTTCTCCATATATTTTATAAATATATTTGTATTGATTTTATAGACAAACAGTGTGAGGAGGGGGAGGGGAAAGTGAAAGAGGGGTGACAATGCATTATGAAACAATTCACCCGATACAGCAGGTAACAGTGGACTTCCACATATCAATCTGTTCTTTCGCCATATTTTTTGGTCGTGTAAGAAATTAAATAATATTTGGAGATATATATTTGGAGTAATCTCATATTTAATTGAGATTCAAATTCCCCCATATCCACAGACATCACTTTTACATCGAAACTTGGGAGATATCACAACAGAGAGAAAGCCAGTAGTTATTCAGGTCCTAATGGCTATAACACTATATTATAAAAAATAAAATTAAACTTATCAGAAAGTGATAATTTAAAGCAAGAGCACCTTTCTATATGCATAGTTATCCGAAAATATGGTACTGGCCAGAATACTGCCCCAGTGTGCCCCATTAAAGGGCTGGCCCTGGGTTTGTGCGCACATGCATACACTACATTGCCATATTAAACGACTAGCATTGGCATTTGTAATGTTTCCTTATTGTGGAGCCTAGGCAGGATTTGTTTTCTGTACAGGGCACATAGTTTGGAATAAAGTTTTCATGAGAGTTTTTTTTTTTTTGGGGGGGGGGGGGGTCTAGCCAGATAAATAGATATTTGAAAGAATTTGAATTCAGTAAGTGTACCATTTGATTTTGTCTTGATACATAATTTTGTAATTGATGTAATTCAGGTACTGTTCCAAAGAGCATTGAGACAGTTTTGTCATCACTGTTTTTGGATAGTTTGTCATTTGGTGTCCACTTTTTTACCTATGTGAACTGGTCTTGGAGTACATGCTCAAGCTGTGGCAGATTTGATTTGCTGGTATAGATTATGGTGTTATCTGTGTACATGTGTACAGTTGAGACGTTGCAAATGTTAGGCAAATCATTTAAGCAATAATGTGAACAACAGTATCAAGCTTAGTGGTACCCTACATGTGACCAGGAGAGAGAAGCGCTTTCAGTAATGCACATTATCTGATACATATGACAGAAGCCATGTTAATGGATGATCCCTAATACTTGAATTTTTAAGTTTTTGCAATGGAATGCCATGCTCTACAGTGTCCAAAAACCTTGGCAATTCAAGGAAAATAGCTCCAGTTAGGTCTCCTGGTTTCATGCCAGTTTGGATGTCATTGCAGACTTATAAGAGGGCAGTTGCACTTGAATGACTCGAATGAAAGTCTGATTGATCTGGGGTTAGATAGCTTTATTATTGAGAATACTCACATAAATACCATATTAACACAAGATTTTTGACAATACAGCGGAGCAATGGTAAAGCGTAATCAATAGACCCAGTAATTTTCCTAGCATAACATCCCACTATGTCATTTGTTTGTGCAATTCTCTGCTGTGCATTCTATTTTATATTGTATTTTAATGCAAATTAAAGTCATATATTCCCCCCCATGTCTTAAAAACATATCACCTGAAACAAAACAAATATCTTGTATGAACTCTATAAAACTACACAAAGACACATTTTCATTGTAACCCATTTCACTTTTTTTTTTGGTCATCCACTTAGTAAACACTGCTACTTTGATTTAAAGTTAACTATCTTGGCCAGAATGTAAGTGAATTCCTATTGAAGCAGTGACTACATGTATTTACACTCTGCTACAGCAGAGGGGGCTACAATCCTCATTTCTGTTTCTTCAATTCCAAAGCCTATAGATTCAATTTAAACCAACTATTCAATATTATTCTCTACTATTACACATTAGTGACTCACCTTTGTCTTGAAATTCCTGTGGGTAGCTGAAAAAAAGAACACATAAATGAAAACCATTACACATGTTAATCTTTATTAATGGCAGTTTAAAGTGAAAAGACCTGCTGGTAGAATCTACAAAATCTGCAATATATATCAAAGCAATGATGACTCCAGGGAGGTCTCACTGGCATGATGTTAACAGAGTAATTCAAAGTCATTGTTTTGTGGTGTAGAACATTAACTTGTGTGTTCTAGCAATGGGATGGCAAGGGTTAACCTCCAAAGTGCTGGTACTTTGGATGGTATGAATAATAGTGTTGCTAACATGTTAAATAGGTTTTTATTTGTTTTCCTTAACAATTTTTTAGGACCATAATTCAGCTCTTATTATGTAATTAGGTTAAATAAATATTGTCCTTTTTTTATGCAGTTAAAAAAAAATATGTAGTTAATGAATTCTGGGTTTTCATACAAAGTCCATTTTCCCAATGAAACACCTAAAGCAGCCGATGATTGATTAGGAAGGTTACATTTAAATGGAGTGAAAATGTATTAAAAAAGCAAGATCTCTTGTAAAGTCTTGAGCGCAAAGACACCAAGTTGAGAGATGGTTCACCTTGGCATTGATTGGGAACTACATATCCTACGATGCTCTGTGATCCCTATGACTTGGCATCATGAGATAAGTATTTACCAAAATATTTGCAGTGTCAAGGCTAGCCATCACTTGCCTAATCTTGCTGTACTTTGCATTATGTCTGTATTTCTGCTGCATTCACGTTCCATCCCTATATTAGAGTGTCAATGGTTAAGCATTTAGACCACCTGGTGCTGTAAAGAGCAATTAACCTGCTAAAGATTACAGATGTTTTGTTTAGATTTAAGTAATGGTCTAAAGATAATGGGGTCCATTCCCTAAAACACGGCAATTGTAGCGAGATAGCAGGAAACAGGCATTCAAGGCAGAGTTGGCATAGTAGGGGAGTGGTGAATTTTCATCATGCATCTGTTTGCAGTTTTTCTGGTAAAATGCATGGATCAAATGTATTGCTTCTTAAAGGAACCTCAGTAATTTCTGCAAAGGTTACTAAAATCTTGTCTTGTTCATTTAATATCTAACTATAATCAGTCTTTACAACATATTATTCCTTGATTACAAATAATTATTAACTCCGTTCCTACATAGGCCAGATTTGACAAATTACCATGGTGACCACAACATGACACCTGGCACCCAGATATTGCCATCCACATGGCTTACTCCCTGCACTTCCTACAATCTCAGATCCTGCACCAACCCTTCACTAGCGATCCCTCACTTCAAAAAGGTGCCGAGGTGCGTTCTCTTTTAGAGCTCCTCATATGTGGAATAGCCTTCCTGTTTCTGCCAAATCAACATCTAGTCTAAAATCCCTGAAAATAAGTGTCTCCTAAATCCTCAAAACAGATTGTACCTGTTATTAGTTTACAAACTCCTTCGTATACTGTACATGTTGTTCCTTTTTTGTATCAATAATGATTTACCCTGTATGTTCTCCTTTCAACTTGTTTAATATATGTATGTATTTTAATCTACTGTGTAATTCCATTCTGGACTGGGTCCCCAGGACATACTTGAAAATGAGAGAAATCTCAATATATTCTTCCTGGTAAAACACTTTCTAAATAAAATAAAATAAAAATAAAATGTTTTTTCAGCGGAACGCGGGGGTGAGAGTCTGTGCTGGCTGGCTGCACTGACTGCCTGTTCCACCTCCTTTGCTTACCATGCTTTAGTATCTGAGAACTGGGTGTCACATGACATCTTTCAGATGGCCTGTACCTGTATGGGAGGCACAAACAAGGCTGGGGCAGAAATGACCCCACTCCCAGCAATGAGGAAAAGCAGAGGCCCATTGAAGGATGTACTTTTTTTTCTTAAAAATCAAAAACTGCTGGCTTGTGTATGTCTGACTCTGCGTGACTGTATAACTGTCTGTATGACTGTGTGTACTTGACTGCCTGTGTGATTGTGTGTGTGTGTGCTGTTGCCTGGCAATAAAAGTTAATAAAATATGTCAAGCCCTGACATGGGCTATATAAAAGATTTTGCTTTGTAACTATATTTGCACTCCATTTAAATGTAACCTTGTTTATAGATTGTAGTCTGGTACCGGTGGATCATGTAGTGAGGTAAAATTACTAGAACACAAGTTCTACACGCTCAAGAAACATCACAAAAATAATACAGACATTTTGCTCTGGTGACAAAAACGTAAAAACACACAGCAAATAAAATCAAAACATCACTCTAGGTCCTCTGAGAAAAGAATCCAGCATTACAATATACGTACTTTAGTTTAATTTCTTTTATCTTCTTCGACAAGGCCTCTCTTTTCTCTTTTGCTTTCTTTGACAGGCTCTCTCCTTTTAAACCATCTGATATAAATGTTTCCAAGTCTAATAATGAAAACCAGAAGGGATACAGATTAAAAGCAAGAACACTAGATATTAAAGCCATTTCTTTTTTTTTCCCAGCTAGGCTATAAATACTCTACATGGACAAACGTATTGGGACTCACCATATAATTAATGAATTCAGGTGTTTCAATCAGACCCATTGCCACAGGTGTATAAAATCACATTTGTCGAAAAAATGGGTCGTTCTGAAGAGCTCAGTGAGTTTAAGTTTGGTACTATGAAAGGATGCCAACTTTGCAATAAGTCACTTCATGAAATTTCCTCCCTGCTAGACATTCCACAGTCAACTGGCAATGGTATTACTGGAAAAGTGGAAGCGTTTATGAAAACAGCAACTTAGGCATGAAGCGGAAGACCACATAAAGTCACAGAGCGGGTTCATCGTGTGGTGAGGCACACTTTTGTGTAAAAGTTGCCTATGATCTGCTGATTCTATAGCTGAAGAGTTCAAAACTTCCACTGGGATTAATAATAGCACATAAACAGCTTAATGGAATGGGTTTCCATGGCCAAGCAGCTGCATGCAAGCTTCACATGAGCAATTACAATGTCGTGCATCGGATCCAGTGGTCACCACTGGGCTCTGGGGCAGTGGAAAGGTGTTCTGTTTGGCAGGCAGATGGACGAGTCTGGGTTTGCCAGGAGAACTTGCCAGGGTTTGGTGAATGTCTGTGTGCATTGTGCCAACTGTAAAGTTTGATATGGCGTGGGGCTGTTTGTTAAGGGGTGGGCTAGGCTCACTTCCAGTGAGGGGTACATCATACCATGACATTTTGGACAATGCAATGCTTCTTACTCTGTGGGAACAGTTTGGAGATGGCCCTTTTCTGCCCCAGAGCACAAAGCAATGTTGGATGAGTTTGGGGTGAAAGAACTTGACTGACCCACACAGAGCCTCAAATAACAGGCGAGAAACATGTCATTTACCCCCAAACTTGAAACCTATATATTTCAATCTAAACTATACAGGCAGATGAGGTTGCCAAAGTCATAGACTGACATTCCATTTGATGCTCAATCAATAAAAGAATGTTAACTAGCTCTGCTCTATTGATATGAACTATCATCAGGATCTCCCACTGTACAAGCTGCGAGTGATCTCCTGCCATGGCTATGCCTCCTAAAATTAATTCCAATTCTCCCTTGGATTAAAATAATTTAAAAAAACTCATGCTTCTATTTAAAAAAAAATCAAACTATATTTTTAATGTTTAGTGGCTCTGTAACAGAGCTTATATCAAATCAAATTTGGCTTTTTTTCAAAAACTCCAAATATTTCAAGGTGTGGTAGATGCAGATATTGTAAATGTATAAATAATATCTACAAAAGAGATCGGCGATGAGATGAAACATGTTGCTAATTGGTATGTGTGCTTTGTTGTTCTTTCTTTCTTTTTTTTGCCCCTGGCACTCAAATGGTTAAAATAACAAGATATTATATAGATACAGAGTTGCATCACATGGGTCTGCACATAAAACTATGTTAGGAATGTTTAATACATTAAAGTCGAATTGTCTTTTTTAATATGGAGGACCGTTGTATGGTTTTTGTTCGGACTTTGACACAAGTTGCAAATTACACATACACCACCTGTCAGAATGCAAGCACACATAGTTTCTTCAGTGGTCTCTCCGCAGGCTTGACACACTAATGGCAAGTTATATCATGAGTGCCGAGAAACTTTAATATATCTCATTGGTAAAAATAAACAGTTATCCAAAATGAACTGTTATCCAAAACAGTTCTGTTCCCGAGAATTTTGGATAAGGGGTACTCAATCTGTTTCCATAATCCTGAGTACATAATGATACAGTTATAGGACACTGGCCACAGCAATCACTTTGAGCCCACCTTATCCTCTAAGGCCCCAATACGGAGTACCAGAGAGAGCTGCAGAAACATTTGCACAGGAATCAAGTTAATCAGGAAAGTTTGGGTCAGTTAAGCACACAAAAAAAAAAAAGTATCAAAAATGTTCACACTACATTCCTTCCGAGAATAGATAGCAATATTTGTTTAGCTACTGTTTACATTGCCAATCTTGACTGCCTCAACTTCCCTCTAGAGAGAAAATGTACTCATATACTTAAAGGAATAGTTAATACAAGCACTGGGGGAACCATGCCGCAGATAAGTGATAACACACCATTTACAAATTACTTAGTGTCAATTACACAGAGAAATGATTTGTGAAAACAGAGATAAAGTGTACCACAAGCACTTGGGTAAAGTAGAGCAGGGGAAATGTTTGAAAATGAAATAGGATGATCATCTTCAGTATTTTAGACTGCTAGGATAATCTGCTAATGCTTAATGTGTTTGTCCTCATGAAATGTGTGTGTTTATATATTGATGGATAATGGCAGGTGGATATTTTACGCGTTTGACCTCTCCTCTTCCCTTGGAATGCTTGTGTATGAAAAAATGTACAATTCTGAATTTGTATACAGAAAATTGAGTGTCAGTTTTAAATCCCTTTATAAAAAAAAAAGCTAATTATTTAAGTAACATGAATGCTAGTTTTGATTAAAGGGATATTGTTGATACTCAATGGAAAGAATAATAAGTAGTGAAAATATTTATATACATTATGTTAGCAGAATCCTTAAAATTAGACAACAGTGGATTATTACCTATGGCTTGATATGCAAATAAGATGCCTCTCAATGGGAAATGTGTAATTTGCATATGAAGCCACAGGCAATGTCATAAGCAGGAGACTCCACAGATAAGTTTAAAACTTATTTTTGTTAGAGTTTATACATATTTGCTTGCCATTCTGTTAACACAATGTATAGATCTTTTTTTTTTTCTTTTTTTTTTTCACATTCACAGAAAAAACAATGTTTAGGTGATAGATTTTTTTTTTTTTTTTTTACTTTGAAACAAGTTTTCCTGTAGTTTTCCATTGAACATTATTTTACAGAGGCCTCTAACTTTAGTAACATACAATATGAAGGCCTTGGAAAGATAAGCAGGACTGTTGCAATAGCATTAGAAATAAATCTATTACACATTAGTTGCAATGTTCTTTATATGGGCGGTTGATTGATTGCATTTAAAGTGCACTGTGTCTGTATGGGTATGGAGAGCAAACATAATCATCCTCATCGCACCCCAAATAAAAACATTCCCCATCCTAATTGTAGATAAGCCTCTCGAGTATTAAACATGACTGGAATAGGTTGTTGTAAAATTCACCTGCTACAAGCCAACATGCAGTAGATTAAATGTGTGTGTTTATTTATATGGTCCCACACAAAGGAAAGAATTACAGGTAATGTGTTGTCAACCGCAGAGAGCTTACAGTCTAAACAGGTATTGTGGGATTGACAAATAGGAGGGCAATACATTCTTGAATATGCCACATTGTGCATCTTGGCAAAGAAGGCCACACATTATGCCAGTACTTTGGAGTTGTGCATTCCAAATGTGTAAAAGTTGGGTTTGTATCATCAGAGCCTGATCGAGGGGCAATCTTTATTCATTTAATAATATAGTAAACGTTACATTTCATTTTTCCAATAAACTGGGACCCAAATCAAATCCCTCAGTGGCTACATGTGGCCCTGCAGTTTAAATCCAACATGAAAAACCCTTTATATCATTTTAGTTTATAAACAAACTCTTCATCATATACAAAATATTCATTTAATATATGATTTTTCTATTAGGCATTCAGAATAGGCACTTGCCTAGAGGGCCAAATTTTAGAGGTGCCACAGGAAAGGGTATGGCTTAATAGTCGCTTTTCCGGAAGCTCCACCCACTTATGACTAAATTACTTCTGAACCATTATTTTGGTTTTCCTGCATAATATGGGACTCGTGTCCCATGCACTGTGTCCAAGGCACAGAGAGCCTTTACAAAAAAAAGGTGGGGGAGGGGGACGTACGTTTGACACACCTGTAGTCTCTATGCCTTAGGCTATATTACTTGGCTGCATTACCTACACAGCTGTGACTGTCTTGTATTTCATTTAAATCTGATAGGAATGAACTTGCTACATGTAAAGCATGTCTAATCTAGAGATACTATTTATGTGGCTACTGCCCCTCAACAGATCCCAGCTTTATCCTCAGTGTAATTTTATGGATAAGTGCAAGATAATGCATCTTGGGTGTAAAAACCCAAGGGCAGAGTATAGAATATTTGGTACAGTCCTAATCTCAACATCTGAGGAAAGGTATTTAGGAGTAAACATTTCAGAGGACTTAAAGGTAGGTAGGAAATGTAATAGAGCAGCAAGAAATGCTAGCAGAATGCTTGGTTACAAATTGAGAGTTATTAGCAGTAGAAAGAGGGAAGTGCTCATGCCATTGTACAAAGTACTGGTGCAGGGCCAGCGCCAGCATAAGGCAGCCTAAAAAAAAAAAAGTTTGCCACCAGAGGTACTGGCTGGGGAGATAAGAAGATGTCCCCTCACAAGTCCTCTACACGGTGCCCGGGTGAAAGGTCCGCCCCCACCCTATGAACCAGTGCGGCATCTGCTTCACGGGGAGCCGTGGGAAGAATGAGCACACACAAACACACGGAGCTCAGTAAGTGCTGCTCGCACTCCTTGCATTATCACTGCATGTGGGGAGCGTGAGCAGCACTTACTGAGCTCTGGGTGTGGGCGGACCTTCACCTCTCACCCGTTGTGGTCCCACCCTCCAAGGGGTAGGAGGAGGAGAGACCAGAGATGGGGGTAGGAGGGGGAGAGAACAGAGATGGGGGTAGGAGTGGGTGAGAACAGACATGGGGGTAGGAGGGGGTGAGAACAGAGATGGGGGTAGGAAGGAGAGAGAACAGAGATGGGCGGAGTTTACAGAGGAAGAGTGGGAGAGAACAGAGATCGGATAGGAGGGGAAAAGAACAAAGATGGGGGGAGAGAACAGAGGAGGAGGGGGTGAGAACATAGATGGGGAGGAGAGGGAGAGAACAGAAGATGGGGGAAATAGATGAGAGGAGGGGGAGAACAGAGATGGGGAGGAGGGGGAGAGGGAAAGAGATATGGGGAGAGGGAGTATAGAGAACCGATTTGGGGAGGGGGGAGAGGGAGAGTCTTGGGATTGTGGTTGGGACGGGGGGCACCAAAATGCATCTTCGTCGGTGTAGAAAAAAATCCTATTATTTCTTTACTGAGAGGGTAGTGGATGCATGGAAAAGCCTTCCAGTAGAAGTGGTAGATGCATGCATGGTTTAAGGCTATCCTAGATATAAGTTAAGGCCAGGGACTAATCAAAGTGTTTAGAAAATTGGCCAGACTGCATGGTTCCTATCTGCCAAAACATTCTATGTTTCTATACCACTTTTTGTGATTGTGTGTATATATATATATATATATCAAAATTCATTTTTACAAAGGAATTAAGAAAAGGATACTTATTTATGTGACTTTGATAGTAAAATCTGTTTTGCCTTCATGCAGGAGCTGTTTATGTTATTTGTTCTTTTTGTTACATCTCTGAAGATGCTGTCCTATCGGCGAAATGCATCAGGTACATTTCTCATAACATGGCATGCAGAATAACATATCAGAACAGGAGCATACACAGACAGGTAAACCTCCTGGATAGTCACTAAAAGTTGAGTTGCAGACAAGAGTTGAGGTGAGATGAACATTTCTTTTCACTGACTTAAGTATGCATGGTGCTGGGTATGCATTGTATAGGGACAAACTTGGCAAGCTTCTATGCAAAAATAATATTAAAAGGTTTGACTATGCATTATTCATGACTCACTGAGCTCTTCTAGCTAACAAAACTCTCCAAAGACTTAACATAGGGTTGATCTGCAACAGAACCCTAACCACCACTCGTCGTATACTGAATAATGCCATAAAGTCTATTTCTGCTGCAGGATGGCAGACAGACAGAAAAAGGAATACATTCCAATGGAAATAAAATGAAAATCTTAATTTGTATGAGAGGATTGAAAATCCACATAGATTTGACTTATGCAGCAGAAAAATGTACAGAAATATATTCTAGTAAATAATAATAGGATCGTATTTTTCTCATTTCCTTTGATTAATCCCCTTAAAGAAGAGAGGCAAGACAAGCTTTTAGAGTCGTCGTGTGTACATTATTACTTTTATGAACAAAAGTAGATCCCTATATGTTATGCACACAAAAATCTACTAATAATATATATTTGCTCATACAAAGAGGAAGCATTCTAAACAGGCACTAACCAAGTAGATGTAGAAGTTACAGAAAAGAAAAATAGCAATTTCAAAAGAAAAATGCTGACGTCCGATAGTGAAAGTCAACTGAAATGTTTGAGTCTGCGAATACAAAAAAAACTGACGATAAACCAGATTTATTTGGAATCAGCAGAAGTGGGTGAAGAAACTGAAAATGGATATAAATGACGACTCAGCTGCAACAATGAATTGGATACAGGTGTTTTCCACTAACAAATCCATTCTCCTTGTACTTACAGCTTAAAAAGGAAGCAATAACCCAAATAAAGAGAGTTCACTTTAAACAATGGTTAATTTCATTATAGCATTTTGCGCCAACGCCATTATGTTGGATGGACTTTTTGCCGCCCTAGGCGAACATATATTTTCCAGGCCCCTGCTGATCTTGCCCTCATTTACACACACAGTAACACAGTGTAACATATGCAGACACATGTACACACAAATCCAATGTCAGATGTAGCCACACATACACACAGTAACACATGCAATGTCACATGCAGCCACACATTCAATGTGATTCTATCTTTGGCACCCCCCTCTCCATCCGTCTGTCTCGCTCTCCCTCTATGCCACCCATGTCTGTCTCGCTCTCCTCCATGGCACATATCTGTCTGTTTGCACCTTTTGTCTTTCTCTTCTCCCCGTTATCTTCCCCTCATTTGTATCTTTTCCCCATGTTTGTTTTTTCCACTCCCCCCGTGTTTGTTGTCTCTTTCAGTCCCTCCACCACATTTGTTTTTTCACCCCTCCTTTCCCCAATGCCTGGTGTGTCTTTTTCCCCCTCCCTCGCCCAATGCTTGGGGTGTCTTTTTCCCCCTCCCTCCCTTGCCCAATGCTTGGGGTGTCTTTTTCCCCCTCCCTTCCCCAATGCCTGGTGTGTCTTTCCCCCCCCCCCCCTTCCTTCCCCAATGCCTGGGGTGTCTTTTTCCCCTCTTTTCCCAAATGCCTGCGGTGTCTTTTTCCCCTTCCCTCCCTTCCCCAATGCCTGGCGTTCACATGTAAATCATTTTTACATATTTAATAAACATTATGATTGAGAAAAATGAAATTCTTGTTTTTATTTGCCAATGCATCCCCAGACTTGCCAGTCTGCCGCAAGACTTGTCAATGGGTCCTCAGACTTGTCAGTCTGCACCTAGACTTGTCAATCTCCCTCAAGACTTTCCATTGCATCCCCCAGACTTGCTAATCTGCCTTCAGACTTGCCAATGGGTCCTCAGACTTGCCAGTCTGCACCTAGACTTGCCAAACTGCATCCCAGGACTGCAAATGAGTCCCCAGGCATCATTTGTGTCTAGTGGGGGAAGACGAGGATGTCTGTGTGATGCTCAGTGCACACAGGTCATGTAACCCCGGCATTTCATCACAGAAGCCCCAGAAAATGACGGTCCAGCATTGGAGAATGTCTGTGCACAGACATCCACTGGCTGTTTGCAAGGAGGATCCAGGTCCTCTGCAGCTCTGGTCTTGAATATGAGACATGGGGACTTTTTCCAGAGTATTTGCTCTGAAAAAAATCCTTGTCTTATCCTTGAGTAAATACAATAATGCTTGATGTTTGCAATTACCTTGTCAGCTATTTGCTTGAATATAAGACGTCTTATATTCGAGGTCATCTTATCGAGGTCCGATTATAAGATTGGGATCCAGGTCCCCCGCAGAGCTGCAGGGGACATGGATCCCCCTCTCTAACAGCAGGTGGATGTCTGCGCGACGCATGCTGCCTGACACTGCCGTCTATTATGACGGACCGGCTGTCCGTCATAATGGACGGAGGTGTCGGGCAGCATGGAGGATGTCTGCATCGGCTGCCCCCACTAGCCACCAGGGTGCAAGAAACAGGTGAGGGGGAGAGAGGGGGAGATAGACAAGGGGAGGGAGGGAGGGAGGGGGGAGAAAAAAACTAAGGGAGGGAGGGGGGGGAGAGAAAGACTAAGGGGAGGAGGGGGGGCAGAGAAAGACTAAGGGGAGGAGGGGGGGCAGAGAAAGACTAGGGGGAGGGGGGACAGAGAAAGATAAAGGGAGGGAGGGGGAGAGAAAGACAAGGGGGGAGAGAAAAGTTTTGGGGGAGTGAGACAACGCAGGGGGGTGAAGAGAGAGGCAGCATTGGCACAATAAATACAAGAAATGCATTTGTTTAATATAATTTTTATTGAATATTAAAAAGTAATTTACATGTTATATATACAAGTTAAACTTTTTTCCTATAGATTAGTCTTATATTCAGGCTTTTAGTTTTTTTCCTAAAGGAATATCCAAAGTTTGGGGGGGCGTCTTATAATCAGGGTCGTCTTATATTCGAGCAAATACAGTATTTTAGTGGCCCATGAGATTCAATTCACTACAAACATGGTGAACTCAGAAGTGAACTGAAAAATTCAGGCAGATAGCCAAGTTTAAAAAACACATGTCTCGACATTTTAAAAAGCCACAGTGGGACACATTTTTGGAAGAATGAGTGGCTAAAAGTGGCATAACCGGAATGTTTTCAGTAATTTTATGGCCAATTGATAACTATTTATGCAATTAGGCAAGTCATTAAGAATAAAGTATTGTATTTATAAAAAATATATAAACACATTTACTACAGCTTAAACACACTTTATTGCTATGGAGGGATTTTGGTTCAAAATGGGACTGTCCCTCCCTATTTTTTGTCAGGTATGGAAACATAAGCAAGTTGTATAATTTTTCGAGCTCCATTTTTGTATCATTTCCCTTGTCAGTTAATCACCTTTCATTGTTTACAGAGTCTCAGTGAGGGCAATATCTCACATTAGGTAGTGGGCATTACTTCTTTGGTGACAATTAGTGCTGCCATTTTTTACTGGCCACAGAAATTTAGCATTCTTACTTGTGGTGTGTAGAATATAAACAGAAGAAAATAAATGGACTAAGCAACGTGGTTCTGTGGGATCATGTCCTTGATTAGTTAATCCCTTAAATATGATGTTGTGTCCATTTGTGTTTAGTGGTAATTTTATTCTTTCTCATTTACTGTACCCACACAAGTTATTTATTGGGGGGTTTGTCAGAATAACTAACTGTAACCCTGATGATAACCCTAGCCATAATTGTGTCCCTAACCCTAGATCTATAGCTCCCTAATGCTTGTAAAGTGTAATATTGGTGACTGACCTCTAGAGGCAGTCTAGCAACAGAGCAACGGAAGTGAACACTGGTCACTTCTGAAGCTCTTGCACACAACAGGGCGGTGCCATATTGGAGCAATTGTGGTTCACTAGGAGACCAAACTTGTGCTCAATGGCATGGGACATCCGTTGGTCATTAAGGGGTTAATTGATTTCCTTCCATATCACTTCTACACACTGCAAAGCAGAATGTAATATGTTGCCAGTAAAAAAAAAATGCCCCAAGTGGCACCCCTGTGACAATGAATGGCCAAAGGTATGTGTTTTCACAGTAGCACTGCCCACTTTTGAACATACTCTTACCACCTCCTTTTTTGTTCCTATCCTGTCTATTTATGGACAGTCTTCACTCACTTTTTGTCTGCATCCTGCACACATTGTCCATTTGAATGTTTTAAGGTAGTGGGGGCAGGATGGGGCATCTGAGATGTTATTGTCATACCACTTTGTAAAAATGAATGTAACAATACTTCAGAGAATGTTCATAGGTTAGTCTCTATCGTATAACACAACCACTATTTCTCCATCACCATCTCTCTTGAAGCACTGATTTTTAATCAAGATAACAATCAATTTATTCACAACAAATGTCATTTTATGTTTGTTTGCATTCATCCAATCAGATTTCTAAGCCTGGGGGGTTTGAAGATGGGAAATTTGACTATGAATAAATAATCCTGTTTATGTAGACAATAGAGAGGAGGGCAACAGACAATATGGCAGAAATGTGGTTTTGAATCATAAATGTAAAAAAAAAAAAATCAGATTTAACCCTTTAAGTGCCAAGGTTCTACTTATCTTGCACTTCTCTGACAACATTGTAATGGAATGTTGCTTAGTAGCATTACTCCTTGCACTGAAAGGGTTACACATTTAACGGAATGTCACCGAACAGCTGTTGCTTAATACTTGTGAGTGGACACTGAGCACCATTTACCTTTAACAGGAAGTAATGTTCTTTAATGCAAAGCTCACCTTCACTGTGATACACTACTAAGCTTTTGACACTGTGTGCGTATGCATGTAATCTTTTATTTCAATATATCTGCGTGCCTTAAAGGTGTCAAGTGACTGAGAATCTTCAAAATACACAATTTAGGCAAAAGTCCGGTGCAAAGTGTAAATCCGTTTTTGACAAGATCCTAGACCTAGGTCATACTATGTGAAACTGCATTCTCATTTCCTGTTTTTAGCCTAAATTACTGTTAAGTTAATCTATTAACAGTGTTCAAAATAACACTGTGGTTATATAGGAAGACAGTCTAACAACGATGGCGAACGTTTTTGGACCTGCGTACACAATATTCCAACAAAATGCAAGTAATGCACTATAAAGTGGCAATAAGCAGAGCGCACACATTTTTGTGTGTATGTGCACGCATTGCACACAGGTCTTGCCAGAGCACCCAGGTTGCACACACACAGGACTTGTCCAGCACCCAGACTGCTCTTACCATGCACAAACACTGCTAGGAAATGTTCTGTCTACACCATGGTCTGATCATCATATAGATATAAAGACAATGTGTTTGTTGTATCACAGGGGGATTGATCAATACATGTGCTAGGTTGAATATTTAATCTGTTGCACCATCTTGGGGAACCCCTGTTACCAAACGAAGTGTGATTGGTGGTGAGGGAACCACATGACAGTGATTCCTCTGGCTCAAGTAGCTTTAAAATAATGGGAAATATAGTCCACAGCAGCTGGAGAGCAAAAACATTAGATATCGCGGTTACAGAGGCGGCTCTCTAATTAGGCGAGTTAGGAAGCCGCCTAAGGCCTCGCACTCAGGGGGGCCTCGCGGCTGCCTAACTCACCTTATTGCCTTTGATGTAACAGGGAGCTTAATGCTGCCGTTAAGCTCCCTGTTACACTAACCTGGGACGTTTCCTCCGTGCACCTTCTCTCCTGCACGGAGGAAGGAAGCTCCGATAGCGTTTTTTTTTTTAACTTTATTGAACCCGCGCAGCTTCAATAAAGTTTAAAAAAAAAAAAACCGCGACCGGAACTTCCTTCCTCCGTGCAGGAGGGAAGATGCACGGAGGAAACAATGGAGAGCAGCGTGGAGGTAAGTACTAGGTGCCAATCAGAGTGTTTCTGTTAGTGTGTGATTGTGTGCTTTCTGAGTGTGTCTGTGAGTCAGTGTGTGCTGGCTGAGTGTGATTGTGTGCTGACTGAGTGTGTCTTCGAGTCAGTGTGTGCTCACTGAGTGTGTCTATGAATGACTGTGTGATATGTGTTAGTGTTCACATTTAGGACAGAGCAATAACAATGTGAGTTAGTCAGCCGCACACAATTTTTATTAGAACTTGCATATATTTTATTTAATAATGTGTGTCCGTGAGGGCCTCATGTTCGACTTTTGCCTAAGGCCTCACAAAGTCTAGAGCCACCCCTGCGCGGTTATATATAGACACAGATATATATATATATATATATATATATATATATATATATAAAAATACACACCCATTTGTATACACAAACAGCCATGAACAAATCTTGTGTAGCAGCTGCCAGACCTAATAGAGAAGTTTCCATTGCTGACTACAGCACAGCCAATCACAGGATAGTGAGAGCTCTTTCGTTTCTGACTGACCAGACACAGGGACAAATCTCCCTTCTGATTGGTTGCAGGGAGTCTTTATCTCAGAGATACTGTAACAGGTTCCTGGTCACACACTGCTGTGCACTGTTTGTTTGTAGTCAGTACAGGAGAGCAGCAAAGAAGTGAAATATGAAGGGAACAAAAGGCATTTGGTGTAGGCCCCTCTACCATGTATGTGATTATCGTATCTTTTACCTTGCCTTAAAAACAGCCATTGTACAACAAATAAATATGAGGGTGGAGTGGTCGTAAAAGAAAAATAAATAACAAAAAAAAGTAAACAGATCTGGACAAAGCAAATTCTTACAGCATATATTTTACTGCAGTGTATTACTTGTAGTCATAGCATAGTTTCCATGAATTATGTGTAATTTCTCTAGATAGAAGCATGGATCACAGGAACAGGACTAAAAGGCCAATTGGAGCTATACAGGAGAAAACAATTAACAGCAAAAAAATTAAATAAAAATCCTGTATTTGCTTGAATATATAGGCGACGGCCCCAAACTTTGTATCTTAATAAGTAAAAAAGAAAAGTCCTAAATATAAGGCGACTCCATAGGGGGAAAAGTATTTTCATGCAGTGGGGGTGGCCGTAGTTACGTGCCACCCCGCGCAAAATTGTGTGTTCACGCGATTCAGCACCAGCCTTCTGGTATACGTACCAGATGTCTGAAGCTCATTTCTAACTAGTTTAAATTAAGTATGTTTTGTACAAATACATATTTGAAATACAATGCTGCCTGTGCATGGTGCAAATAAAAGGTATTTTTATCACTGTGACTGAAGCAAAGAACACAGGACTGCCCCTGCAAATCCAGGTATTTCGGACACATCAACATGTTACAGTATAGTTCCCATCAGTTTATAGTTAGTCAGATATGAATGATGGTGCAGAATATACACCTCAACATTACATACAGCCAGACTACCCTTCTTATGATGTTTGGCCAGCATCATGGGACTTTTTACTGTTGGTTGGGCATTATGGAAACCTTTGCTTACTGCTAACAATTGTTGCTTTCCCTGCTGCTGACATGATGCTGGCTAAGCATCATGGGAAATGTAGTCAAGCAGATGATGTGGCAGATGCATGCCAACCAACATCTGGTGGCTTGGGCCCAGCATGACCCTGTTAGAATGAGCTCCAGCCTATCGTTACAGGGTGTCTGGAGATAATTAGAGATGCAAAACATAGGCAGCAGTCGTGGCAGAAAAGTCACGTATTTGACAGGACAGGATCCTAAATCCAGTACTGCTGGTAACACTGCAGAAATTAACACTCCAGTAAGGTCCATTCAGACAAAGTTGTCCCATGATGTCATCAAGAATGTGGTCCACACCAGCAGAAATGTACTAACAATAAAATAAAGTCAATTTGATTTCTATCTATGGCTGGGACTTGGTCCCTAGCTGCAAGGGAACTGCAAGTTTTGACACTGAGTTACTGACACTACCATAGTTGCCAACATCGGCCATGTTTCCAGGGACACATATTTATTCCACATGCTGAAGAAAGACCATGCAAAGTGCAGCCCGGCAGGTTGTAGGATTGATACACACAGACAGAAGCCAATTAATTAATCAGGGTGGAGATCTCATAGAACCTACCATGTTTAATTAATTGGAATGTGTCTGTGCATATATATCCATCCTACATCCTGCCACACTTCACTTTGCATGCTCTGTCTGCAGCATGTGGAACAAATATGTGTCCCTGGAAATATGGCCAATGTTGGCAACTATGCACTACTACTTCACTTTGCAGCATGTTTGGGAGGAGCCTGGCAGGAATGTGAATGCAAATCCCCTCATTACCTTCTGATTAGCCTGGCAGCAGTGACTGCAGATCCATAGTTTCCAACATCAGCGATGTTTCTAGGGGCACATATTTGTTCCACATGCTGCAGAATAGACCATGCAAAGTGCAACCCAGTAGTATGTAGGATGGATATAAGCACAGACAGAATCCAATTCATTAATCAGGGTGGAGATCTCATAGGACCTACCATGATTAATTAATTTGAGTGTGCCTGTGCATATATCCATCCTACAGATTGTCAGCCTGAACTTTGCATGCTCTTTCTGCAGCATGTGGAACAAATATGTGTCCCTGGAAACCAATGTTGGCAAATATGCAGATCTCTGCTGGATAGAGTGATTACCTCACTATTTTATCCCTGGATGCTTGATAAATGTGCACTACAGGGTTGTGATCAGTAACATGTAATAACTTATCTACAGTCTTCCTTTTGGACAATGCAGCTCTGAAACATGCATTTTGCATAAGCATACCTAGAAATAAATGTGGTAATGTGGTCACCCTATGCCAAAGGAATCATTATCACGTGGTTCCCTTTACCACCAATACAGCTTAGTTTGGTACCAGGGTTTCCCCAAGATGGTGCAACAATATTTGAGCAAACACATGTATTCATCAATAAAACTGAAATTTACTTCCCCCAGTGGTACATCAAATACATTAAGTCTTTCTATCTGTGTGATGATCAGACACATGTGTAGACAGATCTTTTCCTAGCAGTGTCTGTGCAAGAGTAAATGTTTCTCTATCTAATTGTTAGCCCATAAAATGTCATCATTGCACAAACACCAACTGCTCTGAGGAAGTTCAATTCTCAGAAAAAAGATAGCATTGAGCAAAAAAAAAAAAAAAAAGAATTATGATTTTTTAACATGTTAAATGGCAATTGAACAAGTAAAAACAAAATTAAAGATTTTACACAAAATGATTGTATGTTTACTGATAGTTTCACTTTTAGGACATACCCAGGCCTGCCATATATATATCAGATGTCAATTCTATTAGCAACATACATATTGTTAGCACATAACAGTTAAATAAATATTAATGCTACAGAACCAGACCCGTCATTTACCTGCCAACAGGTTCTTGATGTCCTCGGGTATCCCTGGATTCATTATGATCTACTGGATTATGTCTATAAGTGTCTCAGCGACTATTTGCTAGCAGAAGAAATGGAGCTGCACTGTTTTTTTAGTGTGTATGTGTAAACAGGGAAGTTAAAAGAAAGGCTTAGTGTTTGCACTGTTTAAGGAAGTAACTGGACAAATGAACCAGCTGTCCCCTCCTCCTCTCGTACAACCAAAAAATACACAATTGTGCAATGAGTTAATTTTTTTTTTTTTTTTCAACAAAAACGTTATTCATCTAAAAGAAAATTACAGCTCTTGATTTCACTAAATTATTTGTAGGAAAAATCATTTTAAGAAGTGTATAGAATTATTTAGTTAGTTGCAGGAGTTGTGAGGGTCTACTCAATAGAGAGAACTGCAGGGAAGTGACAAGGGAAATTCAAACTTAAAGGAACTGTTATCACCTAAACATTGTTATTACTGTGCATGAACAGCATACACAAATCTGTCTATTCATTGAATTAGCAAAACTGCAAGTATATGCCTAAATTAGCAGAAAAATGTGTTTTAAATGTTTCTGTGGAGTCTCCTGCTTATGACATCACCTGTCTTGTTATGAAAATTTTTGATGGGAAATGTATAATTTGCACATTAAACCACAGCTGATGTCATAAACCGTAGATTCCACAGACACATTTAAAACACATTTTTCTCTTAATTTAGACATTAACTTCCCATTTTGCTAACACAATTAATAGATAATTTTCTATTTAGGTTGCCACCTTTTCCTCAAAAAAATAATGGTAATAAGTGAGGATGGAGCCATAAAAGAGTGGTACCACATTCAGTGTTGCATGCACTTTTGAGACTGAGCTTCAGGCACCTCAGTCTAGGTATCCTGAGTGGATATTCCCATTATGCTCAGCAAATTTTTAGCTGAGCATGATAGAAATTGTATTCCACATTATATGGAATGCTGCATGCAATTTTTCTCTGGCTGGCTGTTGATTACATATCCTATAATGCTCAGCCAACTGTATAGTTGTCTAAGCATCATGGGGAGTGTATTCCAAAAGAGCCTTAGTGTCATAGGTCAGCTCCATCACTGCATCTGTTGTAGACTGCATTTACCATGCTTAGTTAGCTTAGGAAAGTCTGAGCATCATGCGAAATTTAGTTTAATTTAACTGTAAAGAAGGTACAAGCTGGATCCTCTTCTGCCTGGAGGCTGATAGTTGTCTTTCTGCAGACTGGAGGTCACTCAGCAGCAGGATCCACTGTCTGGTGCTCAGCCTGTATTCTTGGCAAGAGGGGGAGGCGTCAGTGCTGCTGAGGAGGGCAAAGACTGTATTTTTGGTAAGAGGAGATCAGCCTGTCATCCTAGCCCCCAAACTGTCTCTTTATGCCACCCTAGACCCCCAAACAGCATCTGTCTGCCAGTTAGCCCCCGAAACAGCCACTAGATATCTTGATCTGCATTTAGAATATGGTCTTTATTTATGAGGGAATTGTAAAGGGAATTTCAAAGGCCCAAAGTAGCCGATTCAGCTGAATTGGAGAATTTTTCCAACTCAGCTACTTTGGCCTTAAGGATGACATCTCCTAGTAAATTCCTTGCCGTTCCATCTTTCATGAATAAAGCCCTATGTCTTGTACACATGAATCGTTTTAAAGGGAAGCCGCTTGTGCACGGGGCGGCAGCCATTCCTTGACTCATTAAAAATTTTGATGCGTATGCTGGGAGGGATATTGAAGTATAGTATAGCTACAGATATTAATTTCCTCTCTGTGATGCCCTAGGTAAGGTGGATATAGAAAAGATAATTCGTTTATAACTGAGGTAACAGAAATGTGCCAATCACATTAACTCAACCTTGCAATGAACTTTGGTTGACTCATCTGAGTTGAAACAGTCATGCTTTACAATAGTATACAAAACCATGATGCGTTATAGTTATTGACAATAAATTGCACAAAATCTAAATAGGGTTTGAACTAGGAATTTTTTTTGGCATGGCAAACTAGGAGTTAATATTTTTAAGCCCCTCAGGGTCAGCCTATTTAAAAGAGTTCCCAGGTATTTATAGCCCACCTGTACGATTGTCAGGATTAAACACGCTGGTAGCTGTAAGGCGTCAACCATTCAGGAATGCGTTGATAAAGCCAATCACCAAGCTATCTGTGGGATGGAGACACAATAAAGATTGCACACTGCAATAAAATGGGTGGAAAAAATATATTCAAACAATGATAGAAAAATCAAACTATTGTGTAACTTGCAAATTGTGTTAGTCAGCTGAATTGCAACTGCAGTTTGTTTGGGGTCTTGTTAGGACTCCTTCCCCAGTGCTAATCAAGGTCCCTACATAAATGTTGATAACATCTCCTGCAGGTCAGGGACGAGGATCTTGCTACTTGTTGGGTTGCAGGGTCTCCATAGTGAACTGTGATGCTGGAAGACAGAGCCAAATGTACTGCCACAACCATTACTATATCCTGTTTATATGTAACAAATTAGGGGGGGGGGCTAGAAATCATTTTTTCGACTCCATGCATTCTTGCACATATTTCTACATGTGTTTCTGACTTCTGGCAATGCTGTGGGTTAAATTTGCTTCACAATTTGAGTCTTCTCACTCAGCAGCTCTACATGTGTTGTTCAGAAGTTAACAGAAATATTTCTACATGAAACTGCAAAACATACGGGTTGGCAACCCTTTCAAACTATCGCCTTGGGACCCAAAGATTTAGAGCTACCTCTGGCTTTGATCTTCCTACGAGAACCTGTTTATAAGAACAAGCAATTGTTTCAGCAACTGGTTTCTTTAAAGGGCCTCGATCACTTTAACAGGGTTTATATTGTGAATACATACCTCCCAACGTTCTGCCCCGGCAACAGCGCTACTGCACTGTGAAAGTGGCAGGTGTCTGCGAATCCACAGCAGATCTGCCGCCTTCACAGTAACCATTCTCCAGTGTCCCGAGAAAGCATGTGAGGCATGTGAATGTACACCATAAAAAACAACGTGTAGACAACAAGGTTTGAAGTGCTTTAAGACAACACCATTAACACATGAGTATTTACCAGTGTAATAGTAGGATTTGCCCATGGTGTTGAATGATCACAACAAGGGCGGCAAACTTCTAGGGGTGGCAGCACCCCCCAACACTGACAAAAACCCTAGAGGACGGAGTAATGACAGGTAACGTGACCAGGTGCTCTGACGTCAGACACGCTCCTGGTTAAGTGGCCTATCTACACTCACCGCGGAGAGCCAAACAGGCAGCATGGTAGGACACCATGCTGCCTGCTACTAGCGACCAGGGATCAGGGTAAGTCCTGGGGTGAGGGGGCATGTAATGAGGGTAATGGAGGCATGCAATGGGGGTGATGGGGCATGTAATGGAGGTGATGGAGGCATGCAATGGGGGTGATGGGGCATGTAATGGAGGGGATGGAGGAATGTAATGGGGGTGATGGTCAACTGAAAGGAGGCAGGAAAAACGGCACTCCAGGAGCCAATTTCAAGGTGAGTAAAAGTGATCTTGAATAGAAAAGTGAATGAATCCACAATGATAGTGCAGGCATCAGATATACAAAATAGGTTTAATGTGTTTCGCGCTCCAGGCGCTTAATCATAATGGCTCCTGGAGTGCCGTTTTTCCTGCGTCCTTTCAGTTACCCATTTGATGAGTGCAAGTCAAGCACTGACAAGAGGCACCGGAGACCGAGTGAGACTGGAAATCACTTATTCCTATTTGGCGTATGCCACAGGGGTAGCCCAGAACAATCCACTCGTGAATAGGGGTGCTAGGGCATATAATGGGGGTGATAGGGCATGTAATGGGGGTGATGGGGCATGTAAGGGGGGTGATAGTGGCGTGTAATTGGAGTGATGGAGGCATGTAATGGGGGTGATGGAGGTATGTGATGGGGTCATGTAATGGGGTGATGTGCAGCGTGGGTACGGGGGTGCCCAAATTTTGTCTGTCTAGGGCAGCACAAAACCAAGATACACCACTGATCCCATTATTAAAGCTCCAGATCCAATTAATTATTTTTCTTGATTTTGCTTAAATTCTTGATATTTGCTTAAATTATGTAAATATAACAAATATTTTTTAATAGAGACCCAACACCTTTGTGCACAAGGGATACAGCATCCACATACCGTTTTTTGCTTGCTTGAACCAATACAGAGGAAACCTCTCTATTAGTATATCAGACTGGTCCCACCCTTAAGATCCAAATAGCCTGGCAGGTCACCTCTGTACAAGGAATATTTCAGCTGTTGTCCGTTCTCGCTGAGCGGGATCCCACATCTTTTTTATCTCCACAGTATAATATTAACTTGAGGCATTTTATTGCATTTTCCCCTTGCGAGAGTAAATATGCCTTACAAATAAAACACAAACAATTCAAACTGTGGGTTTCTGTCAGTTATGTAGAGGCGAGTCTTGATACTTTTTTTAATCTCTAATGATGGATAACCTCTGATTAAATGAGCCAGAGAGTTCCAGTTTGCCCAGAAACCGATCTTGTGTTCACTTTGCACAGGAGCGTTAACTGACAGAATGGGAAGTAGGCTGTCAAGATCTATAAATTGTTTAAATTACATCTGTAGGTTAAAAAATGTACTTATGTTTAATTGAAAGTTTGCATCAAGTGTAGACTATTGAAATAGAAATGCTTTATTGAAATAATACAAATAAAGTTCCTTATTGAGCCCACTTTATACCAGATAGCTCTATTAGGGTATAGACATCTTAGATCAGAACTTTCTTCATGTTGGGCTAGATGAAAGAAGAAAAACAAAGGAGAAAACAGAGTTTAAAGGTAAGTAGCAGAGGCTCCGAAAGAAACAAAAAATGACCAGAGACGTGATATGCTGCAAAACGTGATTTACTGGAACATGAAGCAGCTAAGGCAATGCAGTGCTCCTACCCGGTGAGAAAAACAAGCCTACGCGTTTCGCGCCAAAACATAGGCATAACCATTTGGAGGTGTGTCCCCCTATTTATACACTGTTAAGTGCTTAAGTGATTAAAACAGGGTGGTGAACCCTTAAAGGTGCAGGTAAGTTAAAACCATTACAAAATACTAGGAACAGGACATGTACAGCTAACAGAGTATATATTGCTTTAAAGGCAAGATGCAGCAGAGAAGATTTGGTTGCAGTACACAAATTGTATGTAAAAGAAAAGAAAACTAACTGTTTTTAGGAATATGTTAAAATGGTAACATTAGAGGGAATTGATGTGACTCAGCTGGGCCCGCCAGGGGAGAGTGAGGGAACAAAGCAAAGACAAAAGAAAAAATATTTAGAATAGATGACACAATATTTAGAATAGATGGGCTACTCCCAAGAGCCTAGTGTTGCTCAGATAAATGTAATTTAATGTCTGAAAATGTGGTTAAGATCCCACTCCAAATTAATTCCCTTTGGTTGTCGTGTTTGGAGTTTGAAAATCCAAAACATCTCTCTTTTGTTAAGGGTGTTTTGTTTGTTCCCTCCTCTGATGGGATTATTTATTTTCTCAATACCCTGGAAAGAGAAATTGACTTTATTTCCACCACTACATTGTTGGAAATGTTTGTTAACTGTTGATTTGGGATTATTGGTGGCAATGTCATTAAGATGTTCCCTCACTCTCTCCTTAAGCGGCCTAATGGTACGTCCCACATACTGCAATTTACATTTTTGACATGTAATCAGGTAGAGAACAAATGACGTGTTGCAATTAATATATTGTTTCATTTGGAAGGTATCCCCTGTCACTGTAGAATTATAGGAGTTTGCTTGATGGACATAGTGACAACTACCACCGCACCTAAACATACCAGTACACCGGAGCCAATTGCTATTTATTTGTTGTTTGCTATTTCTGTCTTGGTAGTGGCTAGGTGATAGCCAAGATCTTAAGGTCTTTGTTTTACGGGCTGAAAATTGAGTCCCTTGCTCTAAAATTGTGTTGTAATGAGGGTCTAACTTAAGTACTGAAAGATGTTTTTTAATAATGTTAGTCACTTGTTTATATTGCTGACTGTATTTGGTGCTAAAGGTGGGATTCTCACTGGAAGGGAACTTATTTCTCATATTACTAACGGAATGTTTTTTATCTGTGAGGAGGTCCTCACGGGTTCTCCTTTTTGCCAGTTGATAGCCCTTTTCTATATGTTGGGAGGAATAGTTCCTCTGTTTAAGGCGATTTTTTAGGGCTAGGGACTGGGATTCAAAGTTGCTGTCCAATGAACAATTTCTACGTAGTCTTGTAAACTCTCCTATTGAAATACCTTGGAAAGTGTGGTCAGGGTGGCAACTGCCCCCAAACAGTAAAGTGTTACCTGCTGTAGGTTTTCTAAAGGTGTCTGTTGTTATACTACCCTCATCAATGTTGCCCACCAAAGTAACATCAAGAAAGTTGATCTGGGTGTGTTGGTACTCAGCTGTAAAAGTAAGATTGAGATTGTTATTGTTGATGTGTTTTAGAAATTTCTGAAATTGCTCAAATGTCCCTGACCAAATGATGATCAGGTCATCGATATATCTGCCATACCACTGTATGAAATTCTCCAAAGACGTGGCTCCATTCCCATTTGCCCATGAATAGATTTGCATACGAGGGCGCAAATTTGGCACCCATGGCGGTGCCACGTCTCTGGAGGTAGTATTGTCCATCAAAAGTGAAAAAATTGTGGCAGAGAAGGAACTCAATGCATTCCACCAGAAAGGTTTTTAAATCTGGAGAATAATCAGAAAAGTTGTGTAAGAAGAAGCGTATGGCCTCTAGGCCTGCCTGGTGAGGGATACTGGAATATAGTGAGGCAACATCTATGGTGATCCAAGAGTAATTAGGTTTCCAAGTTAACTTGTTTAGATGAGAAAGGAGTTGTTTGGTATCCCTTATGTAGCCTTTAAGGTTGGTAACTATTGGTTGTAAGTGTTCGTCAACCCACTGTGACAAGCCCTCCCCTATTGAGCCTATGCCCGATATTATGGGGCGACCAGGGGGATTGGTGTCAGATTTGTGAATTTTGGGAACATGATAAAAGGTGGCTACAACCGGGTGTTTGGTATTGAGAAATTCCAATTCCTTGGTACTGATTACCCCCAGGCTACTGCCATAGTGTAAAAGTTGGTTAAGAGTATGTTTAAAGGTAGGGGTGGGATTGCCTAATAGTTTAACGTATGTTTCCTGATCCCCCAATTGTCTAAGGGCCTCTTGGACATAGGTGTTAGTGTCCATGACCACCACTTTACCTCCTTTGTCAGACTGGCGAATGACAATGCTATTATCCTTAACAAGATTCTCTAATGCCCGTTTTTCGACCCTGTTTAAATTGCTGTTATGGTTAAATTTGACCTTGCTAGCCAGAGCATTTAGGTCTCTCTCTACTAGGTCCTGGAATGTTTTTTCAATCTTACCTCTAATCATAAGAGGATTAAAGTTGGAAGGGTTTTGTAGGTTGGTATATTTAACCCTACTATTTTGTTGTGAGGGGGGTCCCTGTTCTAATTGCAAGCTCTCTAGATCATGAATGGCACATAGGTCTTTAAATGTGGTAAGGTCAGGGGTGTGGGCATGAGGGTGTACTGTTTCTGGGGACTGTTCCGTTGCCTTAGCTGCTTCATGTTCCAGTAAATCACGTTTTGCAGCATATCCTGTGTCTGGTCATTTTTTGTTTCTTGCGGAGCCTCTGCTACTTACCTTTAAACTCCGTTTTCTCCTTTGTTGTTGTTTGCCCGACGGAAGCGCCGGGACAGCAGTAAGGCTCCTTGTCATCACAAAGGATTTCTTCCGTTTTCTCAAAAGTCTCAAGTCACAGGGACCGGACCTCCGTTTTCGCTAATAGATGAAAGAAGAGATCACCAAAGATTCCAAACATGTTGCCTTTGCTGTTGTTCGTGTTCAAATCTGATAACATGTAGGACCAAGGCTTGAGGCTCTTCGAGTGGGGTTGACTAAAATATATCTCATCCTTTCCCTCTTCACCAAAAACAGAGAAGTTGACCACCCTGACAAGCTGGGATACTTCAGTGAAGTTCTATATAGCCTGTGAAGTCTATGTTCGTGTCTGTAATAGCTGTTAAAAAAGAATAGATTAAGAATGTCTCTTATGGTAGCATCCTTTAGGCTATTCCTGTGCACCACCCAAACTTACTGTTTTTCTGCTCAGATGAGTTTTCAGGTTAAAATAAAGAACTAAAAAGTGTTGCATAGAAGACATGTTTATGGTGGAGAACCTGCCTTATATCTTTCAAGGGACACTACCACTTAAAATGTAACTAGATAACTTTGTCATTTAAAACAAACACATACGGTATATAAATCATATGCTACTGTTTTTTTTTTACATTATTGAATTCATTGCATAAAAAAAAATAAAAACTTAATAATAATAATTATGTAAAATCTTACATATAGCACCAAAATACCTTTTTTTTTTTTTTAAATACCATATATGCACTATTCCATTCATGAGTGTAATTTTTTAAAGAAGCAGGTGTTTTTTTATTTTTTATGGTCAGGATAAAATTAAATCAGTTAATGATTGGAAAGGCAAGATGATCACCATCCCTCAGTATCACAACTAGTGGTTGCGAAAGGAGTATAGGACTAAAGAAACCCTTGATAACAAGATGCAGAGTTGTTCCAGATTGACCAGTTTGTATTTTGTTTCTCTTATGTAAGGCAGATACAGTAACATTCTATAAATTGACACAGTAGAGAAGCATAAGCTTTTCATTCATTCATTCTATGCTCAGGTGGTAAACACTACTGGCTACTCATCGTACGTGAACGCTTGATCTAATATATAGGCCGTACTCTCCAAAGGCCGGCCATGAACAAAAAACCTTATGTTTATATTTGGAAATCTTTAAGGTTTAGCTCAATTAGCATAGTAACATGCGATTAATAGACACATGGATATATATTCAAACTCAGTTGGGTTCCTTCAATTCTGCTTTACAAATATATTTACAAGTAACATCTGTTCATGCCTATTCATTGTGCATGTGGAAGAGGTTATAATAGACAAATGGACAGGAAAGGCCATCCTACAACAAATCTGTGCATTGTCTCACATTAATCATGACTTTGTGTCCTCCCAATGTTTCCCTGTTGAATTGCAGAGATGATTAAGGAAAGAAGTGCTACCACCAAGAGGGAGACTAACAGTGGTGGACGATCTTGTAGAATTTGTGTGTCTGTTGATTGTTAATCTTGCAGCACCAGCTACTGTAACAGAGACTCCCATGTGCCCAGCTACTTTTCATTGTATTCATTTATTTATTTTTATTTTTATCTGAAATTACAAATTTGGCCCTTTAGGGCACTTGCTTGATTCTAATATTTTTTTTCTTACACAGTACAATCCCACCTGGTGTTTTCTATGCAGTCCTATTTTGTGATTATTGGCACAAATGAGCAAAAAATGGTGATTTCTCTCCCAAGTAGGTCACATCCTATAGGGCTGACTATTTGAGCTTTTGTCTGGTCTTGGTGAGAGGTATCACACTTCTATGCTTCAATACACAAATGGTAAAGAAATGTAAGGTAATATGACAAAACCAGGTTAGGTTATAATGAAACAAATGGTAACAAATAACCCAGTTGTGTTTACATATAGTGTATATAAGTGTATTTGAAATAGTTGGAGTGCATTTTGTTTCATACATTTCAGTGTAACTTGATGATCATTTCATTGCTATTGTACAATCTATCAAGCGTGTAAAAATACATAATCAATAAAGAAGTTTTTTTTTTACCAGTACAACCACTATGTTTGCAATACAACTAAAGCTCTGGTATAGCCTATTCCTTGATGGCTTGTAACAGGGGAATAATAAGTATCACTATGAAATATTAGAAAGACAAGTGTACGTCAAGATATGTCATTTATATTTATTATATTACCACTGGAAAGCACTTTTTTTCTAATTGGGAAATCCTTAATAAATATGATTTTGGGGCACTTAGAATGTCAAAATATTGGATATGCAATGCAGTCCTTTAGCCTAAGCAAGGAGTTTGCACCTCCACAAACATCTACATAAATGGTACATGCCCCAGGATCCTCCGGATGGCGACATATACTTCAAACAACAAATTCTAGTTTGCTTGTGAATTCTGAGCTTTCTTTGGGCAATAGAGATGACCCACGTTGAGAAATACTTAACTGTGAAATTTGAATGTGTCGTATTCAGTTAAATTTTTGCACTAACTTGGGGGCATAACTAAAATGCCCAAACAATTAGTTGACTTGATTACATCTTATTATTTTATAAAAAGTACTAATAACAATCGTTACTAATAACTATCGAGGCCTGCATACCCAATATCAACTACAGGGAGTGCAGAATTATTAGGCAAATGAGTATTTTGACCACATCATCCTCTTTATGCATGTTGTCTTACTCCAAGCTGTATAGGCTCGAAAGCCTACTACCAATTAAGCATATTAGGTGATGTGCATCTCTGTAATGAGAAGGGGTGTGGTCTAATGACATCAACACCCTATATCAGGTGTGCATAATTATTAGGCAACTTCCTTTTCTTTTGGCAAAATGGGTCAAAAGAAGGACTTGACAGGCTCAGAAAAGTAAAAAATAGTGAGATATCTTGCAGAGGGATGCAGCACTCTTAAAATTGCAAAGCTTCTGAAGCGTGATCATCGAACAATCAAGCGTTTCATTCAAAATAGTCAACAGGGTCGCAAGAAGCGTGTGTAAAAACCAAGGCGCAAAATAACTGCCCATGAACTGAGAAAAGTCAAGCGTGCAGCTGCCACGATGCCACTTGCCACCAGTTTGGCCATATTTCAGAGCTGCAACATCACTGGAGTGCCCAAAAGCACAAGGTGTGCAATACTCAGAGACATGGCCAAGGTAAGAAAGGCTGAAAGACGACCACCACTGAACAAGACACACAAGCTGAAACGTCAAGACTGGGCCAAGAAATATCTCAAGACTGATTTTTCTAAGGTTTTATGGACTGATGAAATGAGAGTGAGTCTTGATGGGCCAGATGGATGGGCCCGTGGCTGAATTGGTAAAGGGCAGAGAGCTCCAGTCTGACTCAGACGCCAGCAAGGTGGAGGTGGAGTACTGGTTTGGGCTGGTATCATCAAAGATGAGCTTGTGGGGCCTTTTCGGGTTGAGGATGGAGTCAAGCTCAACTCCCAGTCCTACTGCCAGTTCCTGGAAGACACCTTCTTCAAGCAGTGGTACAAGAAGAAGTCTGCATCCTTCAAGAAAAACATGATTTTCATGCAGGACAATGCTCCATCACACGCGTCCAAGTACTCCACAGCGTGGCTGGCAAGAAAGGGTATAAAAGAAGAAAATCTAATGACATGGCCTCCTTGTTCACCTGATCTGAACCCCATTGAGAACCTGTGGTCCATCATCAAATGTGAGATTTACAAGGAGGGAAAACAGTACACCTCTCTGAACAGTGTCTGGGAGGCTGTGGTTGCTGCTGCACGCAATGTTGATGGTGAACAGATCAAAACACTGACAGAATCCATGGATGGCAGGCTTTTGAGTGTCCTTGCAAAGAAAGGTGGCTATATTGGTCACTGATTTGTTTTTGTTTTGTTTTTGAATGTCAGAAATGTATATTTGTGAATGTTGAGATGTTATATTGGTTTCACTGGTAAAAATAAATAATTGAAATGGGTATATATTTGTTTTTTGTTAAGTTGCCTAATAATTATGCACAGTAATAGTCACCTGCACACACAGATATCCCCCTAAAATAGCTAAAACTAAAAACAAACTAAAAACTACTTCCAAAAATATTCAGCTTTGATATTAATGAGTTTTTTGGGTTCATTGAGAACATGGTTGTTGTTCAATAATAAAATTAATCCTCAAAAATACAACTTGCCTAATAATTCTGCACTCCCTGTTTGTAATCTTTTTTCCAACAAAGAGCAGATGATGATGTAATGTTCAGCGAAACGTCGGCAGAGCATATTTGTCCAAATCGCAATGATGAGTGGGACAATATAAAACAATATTGAAATGTTGCGTATAATCTACATTTCAAGAGTAGTCATTAAAAATGATCTATCAGCAATGTATTACTCAAAGATGCTCGACAAACACATTGTTGAGCATAAGGAACTTCCCACTGTCCAGTTATGTACATAATAGGTCAGATGATTACAATTCACAGCTTTAATCTCAGAAAGTTTCCCTTACAGCAGACAATGGTTAACACAAAAGTGAAAACACCTTCCCCGTGCAAAATAAAGTGATCAAGCAAAATAAAAACAATACTCTCCAGCGAAAATGCAGCTTCCTACAAAATACTCCTAGGGTATTCTTAAAAAGCAACATAACAAATAACGGAGCGCAAAAACATGGAAGAGAAAAAACAAAGTATCGTAGTGTAACACTGTATGGTGTAACAGGACGTGTACAGTGGGGTGTAAATACACTCACAAATGAATCTTCTTAAAAAGCCCATCAACAGATAACACTGATGATCCTCACATTCATGGAAAAGTTTTCTTTTAATAAATCTATAAAAGATTAAAAAGCCAATGCCGCAGTATCCAAAATCAAACACAGATAAAATACAAAATGACATACACATGTGCACTATGAGCTCGCAACTGGGGGAGATTCTGTGTGCAACTCCAACTCTCACCACTTCGAGGTAATATCCGGGTTCCTCAGGAGAAATAAAAACTAAAGTGTCCAGGTGCAGATTAGCAGCTAATCTGCACCTGGACACTTTATTTGTTTATTTCTCCTGTGTTTGATTTTGGATGCTGCGCCATTGGCTTTTTAATCTTTTATAGATTTATTAAAAGAAAACTTTTCTATGAACGTGAGGATCATCAGTGTTATCTGTTGACGGACTTTTTAAGAAGATTCGTTTGTGAGTGTATATACACCCCACTAAACACCTCCTGTTACACCATACAGTGTTACCCTAGGATGCTTTGTTTTTTCTCTTCCATGTTTTTGTGCTCCCTCATTTGTTGTGTAGCAGACAATGGTTTGCTGAATATATACTTAGTGTACATGAGTGCTCAAATGTACATAGACTTAATTTGGAGATTCAACCTTGTTTGAAACCACTGACAGCCAGGGGCGTTGCTAGGTCTCCAAAACATCCGGGGCTGGAGCCCATGATAGATTTTATAGAAGTAGAGTAAATAAAATCACATGGTTAGGCAGCATACAGACTGATATAATTGACGCCAATGAACAATAGGTATATATGGGTATATATCGGGGCTCAACAAATCCCAGGCACCAGGAAATTATACCTGGCGCCCAGTTATTGTTGTCCCTGCATGGTGCCCTCGCCGCTGGGATCATTTTATTTATCCAGCGGAGCGCGGGGGAGCAGTGTGTGCACCGGCTGCACAGTCTTCCTGCTCCACCCCCACATGCACCGTACTATAGTGTCCGAGCGCTGAGTGTGCTCAGCAGGGCTATAAACAACAGCAGGGCACAGACCAGGCTAGAATGAGGTATAGCAGCCAAGAGGGGGACATATTGATAGATGCATTTTTTTTTTTATCATAAACAACAACAAAATTGCTGACTTGTGCGTAAGTGTATGTGACAGAGTGTGTGTTTGTGTGTATGACTGACTGCATGTGTGTGTCTGTGTGTTTATGTGACCCACTGTATGTGTGTGTGACTGTATGTCTGACTGTGACAGAATGTATATGTGTGTGTCTGTGACTGACTGTGTGTGTGTCTGTCTGTGACTGTATGAGTGTGTTTGTGTCCGTCTGTTACTGACTATATGCGTGTGTGTGACTGACAATAAGACTCGCAGCACACAAAAAACTCACATTACTCAAAGTTACACTTATACACAAAAATACACAGCCACAAATACACACACATACACATGCAGCCACACATACACACACATTCACACTTGCACAGTCACACATGCACAGTCACACATACATACACAATCCCACTTACACACACCAACTTACATCACACACACACACTTGTATGTGAGCAAATTCCCATGATTTAAAAATAACTGAGCATATAAAAATGACTCAACCCTGACCCCCCCCCCCACATAGATACCATTATATAGACAACCTTACACTCACACACACATCCAGACAACCTTACACACAGACACCCTTATACACACAGATGGCCTTTCCCACACAGACATTCTGCCATGCAGACTCGTGTGTAAACCTGCAACTCTCACACTCACATCACAAATATTTTTTTTATTTTTTAATAAAAAGGGGTAAAAAACTTGGGGAGAATAGGCTGAGGTATGAAGGTATGCTCCTTCTACCAACCTAATAAAAGAGAGAAGTGCAGGGAATTGAGATGGGAATTCAACTGAATGCAAGAATTTTTCCAGCTCTGCTACTTTAGCCTTAATTTTGAAATTCCCATCTCACTTCCCTGCAATTCTCTCTTTCATGAGTAAAGCCTATAATATAATGAGCAGCTCATACACTCATAATGTATGGGTTTAATAGTATAACGAGGTCCATGTGATGTTTAATGCCATTTGTATGGACTCATTGCCATCAACATAAAGACTATATATAAAGATGAATCACTATTATTCATATTGAATGTGATAATCAGGTGTGAAAATAAAAATGGTATGAGCACTGTTTCACACTTGATTATCACATTCAATATGATTAATAGTAATTAATCACATTTTCTCCTAGTAATCTCACTGCCACTGACACACACTCCTAACTCTGCCACTTATGCTTTCACTCTCGAACACTTACACTCTGCCACTCACACACACTCATAACTCTGCTGCTCACGCTTACACTCACACACACACACTCATATCTCTGCTGCTCACACTTATACACTCCAAAACTCTGCCACTCACCCACACTTACACTCTGCCACACACATACACGCACACTCATAACTCACACTCTTCCAAACACTCACACTATGCACACTCACTCATACAATCACACTCTGCCACTTACACACACTTACATTCTGCCACTCACACACATACACACTCATAACTCTTCCACTCATGCTTACACTCACTCACACGCACACTCATATCTCTGCTGCTCACACTTATACACTCCAAAACTCTGCCACTCACCCACACTTACACTCTGCCACCCACATACACGCACACTCATAACTCACACTCTTCCAAACATTCACACTCTGCACACTCACTCATACAATCCCACTCTGCCACTTACACACACTTACATTCTGCCACTCACACACATACACACTCATAACTCTTCCACTCATGCTTACACTCACACACACTCTCTTCCAATCACACTCTGCCACACTCACACACATACACTTACTTACACTCTGCCACTCACACTCTGCCACTCATATACATACACATGCACACTCATAACTCTGCCACTCACACCCACTTACACTCTGCAAATTACATTCTGCCACTCACATACATACACATGCACACTCATAACTCTGCCAATCACACCCACTTACACTCTGCCACTCATATACATACACATACCCTCATAACTCTGCCACTCACACCCACTTATACTCTGCAAATTACATTCTGCCACTCACATACATACACATGCACACTAATAACTCTGCCACTTACACTCTGCCACTTACCTCACATACATACACCTGCACACTAATAACTCTGCCACTCACACTCTGCCAAACACTCACCTGCAAAACTTGAGGGGGCGGAGCTAAACACGAGGGGCGGAGCCTATCGTGAGGGGATGGAGTCTGCTGCTGTTCAGCATACAGCATACAGGAGGCGGGATCGAACGTGAGGGGGCGGAGCCGAGCGCGAGGGGGCGTGGTCAGGGTCTCCATTCGGGGCTATGGAGGGGAGATCCGGGGCTTCAGCCCCAGTAGCCCCCCCCCCAGCGACGCCTCTGCTGACAGCACATTTAGAGGTTGTGAGTAATTTCTGTAGGCCAAAATGTAATATTTTACAAAATCTGGATTTGTTTAATTAATTTTGTTATATTGCTTGTAACTTGATTGTCAAAGCCAATGTCACTTGTTACTTTTTGCAGAACTTTAATTTGGAGCACGTACACAACTTTACCCGCAAATTAAATAATTCCCACTGCATTTAATAACTGTTCAGGTTCTCCTAAATGTAATAATAGCAGAACTAATAGTGTATAAGAATCATTTATCCCACCTAAGCAGTCATACATAAAACATTGGCCATCACAGAGATGCTCATTTTAACTGTCATATATGGATTGGACACTGTTAAAAGGTTAAGAAATCTAATTACTATGTAAATCTATCTTCTTTTTACTACTTAATTTTAGTTAATAATCCGTTTTCTTATCATTCCTAAAATAATAGGGTTATAATGGAATCTTATGGCTTAAGAGCAATCTAATTCTCAAATGCCTACCTGATCTCATGTAGATGTGTATATCTTATGAATTAACACTGGTATAATGCGTAACAAAATGACACCTAGTAACAGCAAGTCTAACGTATGCGTCCTGTAACACTGCCTCAAAGACTGTTACAACATAAACTAATTAACTAAAGTGAATGTAACTGACAAAGAAACAGCCCCAAAATATATTGTGCATGGCTACATGATTTGAAACAAAGTTTTCTGAAAGCCTATTTCTACTCTAATCAATGGAGTTGGTACCTTAGTAGGCTTAATAGTCCTCCATGCAGTGGACTGAGGCCGGTGTTCTGACGAATTACTCGAGCAAATTCTCGTGCGCAATCGCAGGAGAATTTGCTCACTGCGCATGCGCATAAAGTTACAGCTGATAACTCAGCTGTAACTTTATGTCCACCGCGCATGCGCGAGCTAACCAACCCACATCCCGCCCCCCGCACACCCCTTCTCACCAGCTGATCGGACAGCGGCGGTACACAGCGCATGCGCGCGGCTATCAAGCCGTGTGGGAATGCGCTGTGTCCATGGCTGGATTCAAACAAAACGCTGGTAAGTAACACGGGGCGGGGGGGGGGGACATAAGGAGCCAACAGAGAGGTAAGCACCCTGGTGAGGGCTGCCTCATCTTCATGGGAGTTGTGATCCTCCTGCTGTATTATGCAGCAGGAGGATCACAACTCCTATCAAGATGAGGCAGCCCTCATATATACCCCTGTATATTGTTATCAAGGTTTTGTGGCTGTTTCCTCTCCAGCCTCTAGTGGCCGCCATGTAGTGCTTCTATTCTTCTCCGGTTATGTCAGCTGCCTCATTAACCTGCAAGCCAACCCTATTTATACCTGCAGCTAATTGAATTGCTTTGGTTACAGCCTGTGTTATGTCTCTGTGCCTTTCTAGTGTCCCTGATTTCCTGTTGCTGAATTTTTGCCTGTCTCTGACCCTGCCTGTTTTATGCCAGTCTCGACTTTTGCCTTGCTCTTCTGATGTGTCACCTTTGGTCCTTTTGTTATTTTTGTATCCTGGTGTCCTGCTGTTTTAGCTGTGGTTCCAAAAGTGCAAAAGCCCTGGGAGCACCCAGCTATACCCATCAGAAATCATACCAGGCAACTCTTCCCCATTTCCCCATTTTTCCTTGCTCTCTGTATAGAACTCCTAGCCTAAACACTGACATCAAAGGCCTCAACATTACAGGTAATAACTGAGAATGATAGACAGTAATTTGTATTTTGTACTTTATAACCAGATCATCACATCAATAAAATATATATTTTAGGTGTGTTCATTGTCCAAAAATATGTTTTGTGTTACTTTTACCCAACATCCAGGTGAAGTTCTCAACATCTCACTCCCATCACCCACTGAAAAACTTCTGGCTCTCAATTCTGATTGCACCTGGAAGCAAAAATCCCTGACTTTCTTGGATATCAAAATCACCAAACCTCTCTCCACAATCTATGAGGCTTCACACCCCTATTCAAAACCCTTCATGCAGACCAGAGAAGATGGTCCTCATTCCACATCTCCTGGCTTGGTAGGATATACACAATCCAAATTACCTTATTCTCAAAAATGTAGTATCTATTTCATACCATAACTCTCCAACCCAGCCAACAAGACATCCTCACCCTACAGACAGACACACATCTCTCAATTTATCTGTACGTATGGACATCCTACAAAGAAGCACAGCTTTCCAAAGCCACCCAGTTGCATATGCAGACATGCAATTCAGTTACCCTGGGAACCGACACTCCACCCCATCTTACTATAAAACTGCCCACCTCTCCGACATTCCTTAACCCTATCAATCAAAAAAAATGGACTCACCAACCCCAGTAACCCAATGTGCCCACTGCACAAACCTGAATTCCTCCAGAAACATCCCTGTGGCCCTAATCTTTTCAGTGTCTGAAAACAGCCCACCTCCTTGTCATACCTTAACCCTATCTACTTATTAACCTCCATATTAGAGTAAATACCGTATTTGCTCGATTATAAGACGACACTGATTATAAGACGACCCCCCAAACTTTGGATATTCCATTAGGAAAAAACTAAAAGCCTGAATATAAGACTACCCTATAGGAAAAAAGTTCAACTTGTATATATTGACATGTAAATTGCTTTTTTAATAAAAAAAATTATGATATCAAAACATGTATTTCTTGTTTTTATTTCTTTTTATGTGCCAATGCTGCCTCTCTCTCTCCCCCCCTTAGTGTTGTCTCTCTCCCCCCTCGCCTCTGTTTCTGCACCCCCTCCCTCCCCTTGTCTCTGTCTCTTCCCCCCCTCCCCTTGTCTCTGTTTCTTAACCCCTTCCTCCCCTTGTTGCTGTCTCTTCCCCCCCCCTTGTCTCTGTTTCTTAACCCCTTCCTCCCCTTGTTGCTGTCTCTTCCCCCCTCCCTCCCCTTGTTGCTCTGTCCCCCCCCCCCCCCCACCTCCTCATGTCTCTCTTCCCCCCTCCCTCCCTTGTTGCTCTGTCCCCCCCCCTCCCTCCCCCTCACCTTTGTCATGATCCCTGGTGGCTAGTGGGGGCAGCCGGGGGATGTCTGCACGATACATGCAAACATCCTCCATGCTGCCCGACACCTCCGTCTATTATGACGGACAGCTGGTCCGATTCTCCCTGGGGGCTAGTGGGGCAGCAGAAGATGTCTGCGCGATGAGCGCAGACCTCCCCTGCTGCCGCCCGGCACGACCGCCGGGACTTCTGTGACGAAAGCGGAAGTACCCGGCTTCTTCATGGAAGCCCCGGCGGTCGTGCCGGGTGGAAGCAGGGGAGTCTGCGCTCATCGCGCAGACATCCCCTGCTGTTAGAGAGGGGGATCCAGGTCCCCTGCAGCTCTGCTGGGGACCAGGATCCCAGTCTTATAGTCTGACCTCAATTTGAAAAAAATTGAAAAAAAAAAAACCTCGTCTTATAATCGAGCAAATACGGTATATCCCCAGATGCAAGGATGGCCCTGCTCAACAGGCTCAACTGGAGTCCAACATTATCTACCCATGCCAACAAACTCACATACCGCAAATGTGCACCCCCTCACCCTTTTTCTCATCCTGTTTCCCTTCTTCTTTCTTTTAATTTATCTCTTTCTCCCTTCCTGGCCTCTCTACCTTTTCCTCTTCTCTTTCCTTTTCTTGTCCACTACTATCACCTCTTATCTCCATAATGTACAATAAAGCTTCAAAAAAATCTTCCTATGGGGGAAATGGCCATTTTCTTTTGTTGTTCTTCACACTAGATACCTGGCAGTGGGAAATCCTGCCCAGGGCCCTCCATGTATGTGTCTCTCCCTTCCCATGTTTGTCCCTTTCCTCTTCCTTGCCATTTCTGTCTCTCTCCAACTCCCCCATATCTGTTCTCTATCTCCCCCCTCCTCCCCATGTCTGTTCTCTCACTCCCCCTCCATTTTCTTAACTCCCCCTCCTCTGTTCTCTTCTCTCCCCCTCCTCTGTTCTCTTCTCTCCCCTTCTCTTCTCTTCTCTCCCCTCCTGTTCTCTTCTCTCACCCTTCCTCTGTTCTCTTCTCTCCCCCTTCCTCTGTTCTCTCTCCCCCCCCCCTTCCTCTGTTCTCTCCCCCCTTCCTCTGTTCTCTCCCCTCTTCCTTTGTTCTCTCTCTCCCCCCTTTCTTCTGGTCTCTCTCCCCCCCCTTCCTCTGTTATCTCCCCCCCCCCCCCTTCCTCTGTTCTCTCTCTCCTCCCTTCCTCTGTTTTCTCCTCCCCCCCCCTCCTCTGTTGGAGCCACGGGCAGCATGAGTAAGTGCTGCTCGCACTCCCCACGCACAGTGATAATGCAGGGTATCGAATTTCCGATACCCTACATTATCACTAAGCATGGGGAGCGCGAGCAGCACTTACTCATGCTGCCCACAGCTCCCATTGAAGTAGATGCTGCTCTACTTCACAGGTGGAGGCGGGGATTCACCTCACACCCGGTAAGCTCCGCCCCCTCCCTGGATCCAGCAGTGATGCAGAGCAGAGAGTAGGTGATCTCCCCATCCAGTGCCTTTACCGGCAAACTTTTTTTTTTTTTCGTGGCAGGCGGGAGCCCCCTGCGCTCACACAGGTCGCACACCCCTAAGGTCGGCCCTGATCCTGCCTCCTTCCTTCACCAACCATGGCACTACTGTACATTTGTTTTTTAAGAGGTGCGTGGATAATGGGCATGATGAGTTCATTTTTTTCCCATAAATTAAAATTACTGGAGAAGGGAATTTTAACTGAGAATAGTCCACTGACTATCCTTTTTCACATCACACTCATTTATCTTTGTATGAGAAACAACTTTACAAGGAAGAACTTATTCCATCTGTGTTTCAGGCAAAACAGGATCCTACCAAGAGGAAGCTTTGGGGAACACATCAGTTTGCTCCAGAATTGCCCAAAGCATTCTCAAGACACCAGATGACCTATGACATGATGAGCTGAAACAGTCT
Source organism: Pelodytes ibericus (assembly GCA_036172795.1). Classification (NCBI taxonomy): domain Eukaryota; kingdom Metazoa; phylum Chordata; class Amphibia; order Anura; family Pelodytidae; genus Pelodytes; species Pelodytes ibericus. The sequence continues at coordinate 183,937,651 of CM069859.1, read as the reverse complement.
AAATCATGTTATTCCATTTCCAGCCACTAGGTTGTGCTCCTGAGCCCTTCCCTAGCTACTCTCTTTAGGACTATAGGATTCACAGACTTCTCAACAGCAGGAAAATTATGGTGGGAGGGAGATTTAACAACGTGACACTAGTGGTTGCCTCTGTTGCAATAATATCTTAACCATCATTACGTGGAAGTAATTAGTGTCTGCATTCCAGGTTAAAAAAAAAAAGAATTGTAATGAAGCCAACAAAGAAGTGATCGTCTTTTTTGTTTTAAAACAAAATGCAATGCAGGGAATAATTTCTTAAAGGCACAGTTTCACCAAGTTGTATGTTGTGCATGTGTGAAATTCACTCTATTTTATGTGTAAATTAATTTACACTATTTCTGTAGTTTGACATTAAACATGATTTCACAGGGGCCCCTGATATCCAATAAGGTGAGCTTGGAGGCTAAGCATTTCACAGTTAATTTCAGGGGGGAAAATGACAAGACAGATCGGATTATTTTCCTTTACATGACACAGTATTTCTAAAATATTGGAACTGCCCCTTGAAGATTTTAAAAGAGTAAATTGGTGGTGCCTATCCCTACCTAGGCAGATTTGGGTAATGTTAAGACATGCATCTTGTGGGAACCCCTGATCGATGTATGAAAATAGTGACGTACCATGCAATAAAACAGCATTTGTAGGTCACAAACACCTTTATGTTCCATCTAGTGAACAGGGACAGATAGTTTAATGGTTAATTATATTTAGAGGCCCAGTATTGAATGAAGGCTGCTTCAATACTGAGGTGATCATGTATTTCTAGGGCATGCGTATTCAGGCTTTGAACCATAGTCTCTTCTAAATAGATGATTCTAGAACTTTCTGTGCTACCTCTACATAAATATATAGAAAGTGTGCAATATCAGCCAGCCAAACAAGACATTTCTTTATTATAATTGTTAGTTGTTGGTTCTTTCTCCCAAATCATATGTATACTGTTAACTGACTAGTAGGGCTGCCATCTTTTCTTTACAAAAATACTGGCCATGTAACTGCGTCCATAGGCTTAGCACTGGGCTCAAGACACTGTATTTTGTGGTAACTCTCCTGACTACTTACTTACATTCACTTCCAATGTCTTGGTATACACTTTCCTTCTCTTTTTATAATGGTTTGGGTTTTGTGTTAATATCCCATTCATGCTTTGTCACCTCACATGAGGATCTTTTCTATGTGTCACATGTGAAGAAACAAATGGTGGTACCCTACCAATTATTCATACTGATTTGATCCGGTACTAGTTAGGTTTAGTTAATCACTCCAGCAACTGTTCTGAGTAACATTTGTAAGTTCTTTCACTTATATATCCATAGTGGCAGCAGAATTTATAACAGACACAAATAACTGCGTCTTACATATTTTGGAAGTCATGAGAATGTTTCATTACAAAGCCCAGCCTGGATTCCCAAGATTATAAGTGTGTTCAGATGTAAGCTATTTATAAATATGAGAACAAGGCAAAGAAACCAGGTCTGTAACAGAAAAAAATAATTCACACACTGCCTAAGGAATAAAGGAGATACTTACTAAGCCATAACAGTTTGAAACCATAAAAGTAGAACTGTGATCTAAGCATAGCAAGGTGTTATATGGCTTAGCAGTCATTACCAAATATTTTCCACTGCATATTTCTTAAAGTCACGTACAGAGTGCTGCCGTGGCTCATTGGTGTATATCCGGTAACTAAATGGGGCAGTTGTATGGTAAAAAAATATTCCAAACTTTTAAAAATATATCCCAAATCAATTATCGTTTTGTTCTTTCCCACACATGGTGCACGTTATGCAGCATTAGCCTAAGTGTCAAAACTAATCCTGGCCCTCGAAAAAAAAGAAAAAATGGGCAGTAGAATAAAATAATGTATATTTCTGAACTAGCGGTAAGATTTTTTTTAAATATCTGTCATTTCATTTTTATTCCAGAAACAATGGGGGTTATATATAAAGAGCATTTCTGTGGAGCAATCAACAGAATCATTTCATTAATTTCCAAGGTGATTGGACCACATATATCACTTTCCCCCAGTATTGCTCTATATACAATTACAAATGGCCCCAGGATATTCTCAAGCCATCAGATGACATAACATATACAGCAAAAATAGTTTGATGCAAAAAAAGCGATTTTTAATAAATCTGTCATTTCAAAGGAAGAGAGGAAGATAATCCAAACATACATATATTATTAGATTCACAGGAATTACTATGAAGAGATATATCTCCAGGGTTCACATATTTATCAGGTCACCTACATTTAATTGTCTAGAAGAAACTAATAAAGGCTAAAAATAAAGGATGCTCATGCTGAGTGTGGTTACTGAAAATGGTTCTTCATAGCTTCATAGCTAGGTCATGATTATATAAGTTGTATATTGCCAGATATATATATGTAAACAGTTTACAACTGTTTTAAAGATCAACTGTTAACCCTTAACTAACACTGTATTAAATAAAGGAGCAAACCCTTATGCACATGCTGCGCCACTGACGCCACATGCAGGATCGCGAGAGTTGGTGAGGCCTTTCGTGAGAGATGTGGTGGGGCCGCACCTAGTTGAGAGGCAGGACGGCTGGGAGCTTGGGTCGGAAAGTCAGAGATCCAGCCCAAATCAATGAAAAAGTTGGCGGCTCTGGTTCTTGCTGCAAGTACCGCAAAAAGGTACGATAAATAAAAAATTTGCATTGGAATGGTTTCATAGGAATGGCTCAAGCTTATGTATAAGGGTTCGCTAAGTTATTTACTAAATCATTAGTTAAGGGTTTACAATTGTCCTTAAGTTTTCCTGGGCATTAAAGCATGCTTGCAGACAGCCATGGTTTAAGTACCTAGGTTATGAGCGCATAGCCCCCAAATTTTAGTTTCTTCTGGCAGATGAAGCTACATCTGCTGCAAATCTATGCAACTCCGCTGAACTGAAGCAAGTCACCTAAATGTGGGTATTTAGCTTTAATTGGTCCAATTCCTTCCCATTCCACGTATAACTCTATTTATTCTTCTATAGTTTTAGTACTGGCGCCTGGGTGATATTTAATCAATTCAATATAGGAGGAACATGCAGTACATTGGAAAACATATAATTAAAATACAGTTTAGCTTATACAAATTTTTCCCAAATCTGTATAATAATCAGTAGTTCCAAATGCAGTCATCGAGGTGAACAAATGCACCAAGCTTATTATGCTCAGCTTAATAAGGGACCCAGTATTATTAGCAGCTGGAGGGTCAGAGCTTGGTCATTACTGCACATAATGAGGATTATGTATAAAGGTCAATTGTGGGGCAAAGTACTAAAACTGTAGCAGTTTCCATGGAAACCAAATGGAATGTCCCTGCTGATTACATCACATATAGAACTTTGCTCCAGAAACTGCCTGTTTACGTAAACCCCAATGTGCTGATCCTAGATAAATCTAGATAAAGCAATGTTATACATACAGTGTATATAGAGTTATTTTGGGCCAGTCATCATGGAGACCAATGGAATTATATTTGCCGCCTTAGCTGTTGTTGATTGCACTTATCTTGTTGCTTTGTGTGGTTTACATACACATCCATGTTCCCAGAGAGACCCCCAAACACACTTAGTACCTGAGTGCATGTTTCGATGGGCGTGGTTTTATTGGGTGTGGTTTAGGGGGGAAACCCTTGCTCTCAACTGGCCCTGGACTCAATAATCTAAACAAGATCTGCCCCATGCTGCTGTCCTGTCGGTTGAATGATATCCCAAATCAAGTCATTCTACTTAAGAAACACAATTCTGTAAATATCTGTAATAAACAACTATGCTGCATCATAGCTCAGAAAAAGTGAGCTAAGCAGGTTCACCAGAGGCCAAACTTATAAGATTTGGATCTGGCCCATTTACATTTTGTGAGCGGGTCATGTTAGGTGTCAAAGTGTTTTCAGTACAGTGTTCCAGCTTCAAACTACAATAAAATTGGCATGCACACACCTGGCATGTGATTAAAACCTTTTACATTTGTTCCAGACAGAATGTTAAACTAATCATTAGATTTAAAGTTGGTTCTTAATGATTCTTCTACAATACCCATTTTCAGGACATCCTTTTCACATGAGCACAGGATCAATCAGCATCTCAATCATTGTGGCAGCTCAACCACTGCCAATGGAAGAACTGCTTATTTCTCCTCATTGAAGTCCTCAGACTAGACAAATCAATCTCAGAATTATTTATTGTATTGAAGCAAATATTATTAGCTCAAATTTCAAGTCCCATTTCAGGGTACAGCCATACTATTACTGTGTCATCAGATAAGGTCCTCTATTTTTTTAGTGGACTTTTATGAGTTAATAAGACAGCAAGGTATTATATAGGGCCAAAACATATACATATATATATACCGTATTTTCTCGAATATATGACAAGGTTTTTTTCAGAGCAAATACTCTGAAAAAGACCCCTCGTTTTATATTCAAGGTCGTTTTATAATCTGACCTCAAATCGAGGTCAGATTATAAGACTGGGATCCAGTCACCTGCAGAGCTGCAGGGGACCTGGATCCCCCTCGCACACGATGCGCACAGACATCCTCCGCTGCCGCCCGGCATGACCACCGGGACTTCTATGATGAAGCTGGGGCCGAGAGAGAGAGACAAAGCTGGGGGGAGGGGGGGGGGAGGCAGCATTGGCACATAAAAGGAAATAAAAACAAGAAATGCATTTGTTTAATATCATATTTTTTATTAAATATTAAAATGCAATTTACATGTGAATATATACAAGTTTTTTCCTATAGGGTTGTTTTATAATCAGGCTTTTAGTTTTTTTCCTAAAGGAATATCCAAAGTTTGGGGGTCGTCTTATAATCTGGGTAGTCTTATATTCGAACAAATACGGCATATCCAAATTAACTCTTCCCATCCCAAGGTGTGTAGGTGATGAAGCATGAAGCAATGTATTGCCTATCTCTCAAGAATGCAAAGCTACACCTGAATCAATATAAAATATAGTTGTATTGTTAAGTTTACTTTTGGCACCATGCCATATTGAGTGTAGTAAAATACTGTAATCATTTTTAGGAATGATACAGAGATTAGTCCGCAACTGTGTTATCGATGCAAAATCTCTCCTTACACCTTCTTCTACCTTTTCTGCCACTGTTCAGTAGTTATTCAATTTGTCTGCTCTCTTTTCTACCCACCATGACTTCTGAAGCTGCATCAAAAAGGGTAAAATAAATGAATGGGGAGAAATAATCACGCTAACTAGATCAAGATGGATGCCTGCATTAAAGGGACACTAAATGTCCATTGTCCCTAGTATGAGGATAAACTGGCAGGTACTTTTGATAGTACACGCCAGTTTATCCTCTGACCGACAGCTGCTATACTTCCATAGGAAGCAGGCAGCTGTCTGGTCGGCGACTGGCTCTCTCTGCTAGCACAGAGAGAGACTTTCCTTTTTGCATGGGGGGCCTTAAGTAGGTCCCCCCTGCTGATCCCATGCAAAGACCAGGACATGTATTGTTTAACCCTTGCTTCCTTGAAGGAAGCAAGGGTTAAACAAGTTGGAATGTCCCTTTAACATAACTATTTGGGAGGTAAAATGTACACTTTAAACCCTTAGTGACAGAGTTCTATGCTGCATTTGATGTGCCTTGAAGACCAAAATTCCATTATTTTTGTCATATGTTTGCTGAACTGTGAATTTCTTTCTTTGTGTTCCGTCCACCCACACAAATTATATATCATTTTTTAAAGGACAGATAGGGCTTTCATTTGATACTATTATTTTCATCATATGATATCATTTACTATTAAAAAATATATAAAATATGAAGAAAATATGCCATAAAAAAACACTTTTTCTAACTTTGACATGATTTTTTTTAAACAATTAGAAATGGTAAAAAAGACCCCATCTGTATACTTATAATATTTGTCCTGAGTTTAAAAATACCAGTGTTTCCATGTTTGCCTATGTTTTATTTCAAGTAACAGGGCAATAATCAATATTGGTGTTTTTTTGTTTCCTAACCATTTTCTTCTACAGTGTCCTTTTGACCCCAACCCTAAATTTATCCTAACCCTAAATCTACCCCCACCCCTTAATCTAACCCTAGTACTATCCTGAACCCCCTGTAACCCTAATTATAACCCTAACCCTAGATCTAGGGTTAGTAGATCTAAGGTTAACTTTTTCGTTTTATTCATTTATTTTATTTATTTATTGCAATTGTTGCCTCTAGGGGCAGTCAAGCAACAGTTTCAGAGCGACGGAAGAATTTTTTTTTTCTCACTGACGTCACTCTCTGCTGGGCATGCTGTATTGCAGGAGCATGCTCCTCCAATACAAAGCGCTGTGCCCTGGGGGCGCACAGAAAGTGTTGCATGATGCCTCGATCGCTGAACACTGCCTATGTGGGTTGAAAATGCAAACGATCACATTCGCGGTGATCGTATGCGCGCGGGGGGGGGGTGGATAGTTTTGAGGAAGGCACTCTCAGAGGATGCTTCGGATCCAAAGCAGCCTCTGAGAGTAACTGCAGGCATGTAGCGTTGCGCTAAGGAGCCATAAATCTTATTATTGCCGCATCTGACATGTACGTTTACTTAGGTGGTTGCTAACAAGAGGTGTAAACGTGGTTTTATTGATACCAGTATATTGCAGAAGGATGTGGATCTTTCTATGACCCAAAAAATCAGGCTGCTACAATATGATGACAGAAAAATTACTAAATGTCTTTTTACATTTAAGTTCTAACTCCTTCCTGTAAAATCACACATGGTTCCAGTTACATGTTGTATTACTTTTCACTTGCCTTTAAAATTAATCAAGAAGGCCTAAAACAAAATATGGTTATAGGAGAGTCCCAAGAGGCATTATTAGGCTCTCACACCATGCCTTTCTAATTTGTAAGGTACTGACGACCTTAGCTGTAATCGAGGCTGTCCAAATTGAAGTTATCCTCTGTTTCCTCCGCAAGCCTGTAATGTGGTTAATGTTTAAAAAGATTTATTGTGATAAAAAATAGATACAATAACTTTGCAGCTACATTGATACATGGAATCTATTTATTGTATTCTTTAGATTTTATCTGTTTCAGTAAATGTCAAAACCACCTCTTAGATCAGGGGTCTCCAAACACCGTTCCTCCAGCTGTTGCAGGTCTACAACTCCCATAGTCTTTTGGCAGCCTCGTAGCTGATGTAGGTCGTCAGCAATTGGAGAGCTGCAATTTGGAGATGAATCCACCTGCATAAAAAGATGCTTACTAGTCATTGCTATAGTTTATTCATCTTCTTTACAATGTCACTCCCTCTATCTATCTATCTCTCTCTCTGTCTATCTTTCTTTCTTTCTATCTATCTATCTCTCTCTCTCTATCTTTTCTCTCTCTCTCTCTCTCTTATTACTTGTGTATAAATGTTTTGATTAGTAATTTTGTGTCTAATGCTTACAATGAGTAGTAAAAATCAATGTTTAGTCTATATATTGATTCAGTTGCATTCTTTTTACATAAAGATGTGTATAGATTTAATTAAAGGGCCATCTAACCTTACAAGAAGATTACAGTGCAATTTCTCACGTTGCATGTCATAGTGCAATGTTATACACATCTCAAATTTTTCAAAAACAATATATAAGCTATGGGGAAAACATACATGATATGGATACATATTTCTTGATAAATGCTAAAGATTTTTAAAAATCTTATTCATTGGTTACAACAGCAATCCTTGTGTACTATTGCAGGAAATATACACTATCTCACACAAAAAAAAACAATTACCTTAATAAAATGTTTAATATCTCCTGTCATCAAGGATCTGGTTAACTTAAGTTTCTAAAAGTTGAATTAGAAGTACACTTATCATTACCTGGAAATTAACAATTATGTTTAAACCCCTTTTTCTTCTTTTTTTTTTTTTTTTGGTTATTTTGTTTCAGTTGTCAGTGTTTGTTATAACGGCTGTATAACAAGAATCTTTTTTAAACATCAAAAAATTTACACAAAATGGTAATATAAATAAATAGGGATCTGTCATTTATCAGAGAATTAAGCAGGATCTACATTGTTGCCCTTAACTAGTGACAGTATTGGCATAATAAATAAAGGATACTAAATACTAGTGGCTTGCAAACATGCACATGAAAGTTAGCAGCTTATAAAGCTAGACCACAAGTGGGGTCAGTGAATCTGCTAACTAAGGCTAATTTAAAATTCACCATCCCCCTTCACAATAATCTGCACAGATTACCAGGAGTTCTGCCTCATATATATCTGCCAGGGACAGGGCCCTGGTGAACACAGGACCAAGGGCTCCCATTGATAGAATATAGGCGTTCAGTGTGCAGATATGGAGACACAAAGCTTGGTGCAGGGTAACCACACTCCCCTGGAGGTGTGAGGCTCCTGGTTGGTGCGACCACAAACCAGGCCCCGAGGTAGAATATGACAGGACAGGAACTTGAGATATGCTGGAGCAACCCTGGAGCAGGCATGGAGAATAGCACTATAGAGTAGTATGCAGAATGCTTCGGGCTGAGACAGGCAGGCTAAGCAGAGCAATGGCAGGATAGCAGGGACAGGACAGAACAGGAGTACAGGGCTACCGAAGGATTTTGGCAGAACTGAGACAGATGGCATAAGCAAGGAACAAAAGCAGAACTGAAACAGACATGAGAAGGGCAAGGCAGAAACCTAACTGAGACAGAGATTTTAAAAAATGCAGGGCACAGGGCTTCAGACAAATCAGGAATACCAGACAGAGATAGGCAGTGCAGAGACATAGGGCACTGTTAAAGAACTAAAGGAGACATACACAACCACAGACATAAACACAGAACAAACAGAGGACAGGGTTAAGGACTAAGGAGGACAGGGGACGGATTAAGGAGACAGGAGCCTCAGACGTTTCAAAAGGGAAACCAGAACAGGGATATGTGGAGAGGGCAGAGGAGCTGGAATCCTAAGGTGCTTCACGATGGAGGGTAAGGAAACAAAACAAACATTCATACATAAATACAGGACTAGCCTAGGACTATAAGATGTTAAATGGTAAGGGCTTAGTTAAACAAAATGACCATGAGAAGATAAGCTTGCCTGCCACATCAAGGTACCCCACAACTGACTCCTAGCACTATCCCTGCCTATCTAGTATAACTAATAACTTGACTAAACAGACACACAGAACACACCTGAGACTGCACAGACTGGAACTGAACCACAGAACCCAAATGGGTGAGGTACATTTTATAGGAGCAAAAAAATAAGCTAAAAGGAAAACCAGGAATGGATTATAGCAAAATACATTGCAAAACAAACTTGGGGCAAAAACTAGCATAAAGCATAATATTAAGGGAAAGCAGCAAGCATTAGGGGACACAGTGAGCATCAGAGGAACTAAAGCAAGCAGTGAAAAACACAGAGAGAGACAGGGAGAGACTGGATACAGAATAATCAGCCTGGCTTGCTGAATGTTCAAGTCCAGATGAGCCTGACGATATCAGTCTGTCTTACTTCACCTGTCTTACTTTGCACCGTCCTTTTATACTCTGTACCAAGTGCTGCATAAATTGTTGGAACTATGTAAATAGATGTTACTGAAAATACCTATATATCTACTTTTACCAACAGAGAATTGCATTAACACTGAGTGAAATATGTCATGGGACCTCAGTTTTATGCACCCCGACTGTTGATCCCTATAATAAACATCTTAATGTATTTAATTCATAGGTGCCATTATAAACACACCCAAAACACATCAACCACATTACATTAACCAAAAACACACCGACAAAGCATTATAGCATACATAACTAAATATCTTCTTGGTACAGAAATTATCTTTACTATGCTCTATAATTTATTAACTCCAAAAGGAAGTATTCTGCTACCTGTAGTTTTTCCAAACATCCTTCTTTTTAATTTTTAACCTGGTAGAAAACATTTGGTTGTCTACTAATCTCATAGGTCAACAGTGAAACAATGAAAGCAAACAGAGCTATCACCAGAGACAGGGAGCTGGTGATGTTCAATGTGTTTAGGATGTACTTGTAGAAATACAATTTAATAAGTCAACCTCTGGGCAGATAGAAAAACAGGTTAATCCCTAATTAAAACAATCAATAGGGTAGGATTGATGTAAAGAATACATTCAATCCATTCAGCGTTCCATTCAATTTTCTCAAAGAGAGCAACAAACTATGTTTTATTTATCATCATACAATCAATTAATTTGCAATTTTTCCATAAATAATCTTACGTTCTTATGCAAAGATTAAACTATGATTCATTTCTAACTTAAATATAAGGGTCTACTCAATAAAGAGAGAATTGCAATGGGAATTTCAAACTTTCGGCCAATGTAGTCAAGCTGGAACAATTCTCCAATGCAGCTGAATGGGAGAATGTTTCCAACTCAGCTATTTTGGCCTTTAGTTTACATTTGCCATCTCAATTCCCTGCACGTCTCTCTTTATTGAGAAGACCCTATAATATGAAGAAAACTGATAGTATGTATGTTACATAGGTGTCTTGCTTTTGGTTGTAATTCTACTTGTGCTAAGCTATAAGCCATTGATTTAAAGCAATAGACTCACACATTTTAAAAAATGTAATTTTCAGGTTAAAATTAGGTCTTCCAGTCACAGCTCCATCCAGCATGGTGAGAAGTAGGGTGAAGAAGCCTATGTTCAACTCAAAAGTATATTAATGACTAAATTTAGCTACTGCATGAGATATTAAATCATTTGCATATGATGCAAATGGTCAACAAATGAAATACTTTTCTTTCAGTACATCTGCTCGTAGACCACAGTCTATAATCATTTAATAGTGGTATAGCTTTAAAAAGATAATTAAATATATTTAAATCAGTCTCATTGCAAGTTGTGTACACCCACTGCACCCTCTATTGTTCCACCAAAAATTATTAGCTAACTACTTGTATTGTGAAAAAAAGAAACAGCCCCCTTCTCTGACCATTTGAAATGTTGTGCCCTTCGTGACAAGGACTGTTTTTACACTTGTGCGGTTTTTGTATTTAGCTATTTGTTTCCTCTCTCATTAACTCTACCTATACAAATTATATATTCAATTTTTTTCAGAAGAAGAAGGGATTTCTTTAGCATCCTTTTGATTATATCTTATAATTTACTATAAATAAAATAATTACAGCTGAAAAAACTTTTTCTAACTTTTACATGAAAAATCTTTTGCACTCAAACACAAATACAAAACCTGCTAAATAGTTTCTAATATTTGTCCTCAGTTTATAAATACACAATTGTCGGGCTTGTGTAGGGAGCTATTTAGCAAACTGGAGGACCAGAGGGTAAACAAAGACACAGTTCAGAGTCTGAGTAGGTAGTGTAAGGGTAAACCTGTATAACAATCCAGAGTCAGGGCAGGCAACATACGACAAAAGGGTATCACAATCCAGAGTTGGAGCAGGCAGCATAAGGGCAAAACGGTATAACAATACAGAGTTGTGTAAGGGTACAAGCAGGGAAGATTCTAGACAGAGTCGGAGTCAATAGCCAGGAAAATCAGTTTACTCAATATGGATATCTACAAGTGGGTAACAAGGACTGAGCAGAGCTATGAACAGCTTGACAACCAAGTACTGATTGAAAGCAGTGCTGGGTTTATTAAGGGCTGAGGGACCTAAACCCCTCTGCACCAGTCTAAAGTGACACCTCACCTCCTCCCACTTCCCAGTACTCCATTAGGAAAGTTTCCAACCTTCTACCCCACCCCTTCCCCGTCCACCAATGAGATTGCGGTACTCATCGCTAAGCCACACACCCTCATTTCTCCTAAAGGTACATTTTAATCCCAACCCTAAACCTAAACCTTACCATGAGCTAACACTAATGCTAACCCTTACCCTAGATCTAAAGCTAATTGAAGAAAAAAAGGTATTTTTTTTGTGTAATATTCCCGAGTGCCTCTAGAGACAGTCTAACAATTCTCCCTGAGCAAAGGAAGTATTCATTGATAACTTCCGTAGCTATTGCCCACAGCAGGCAGCATCATATTGGGACCGGATTTAAGTATTGCTGAATGTCTCAATTTTTAGGAATTGTAGCAACACCGGCTGAGCTTCGAAAGCGACCATTGGACCATCTAAGCTCATTTCACTGCATGACATGCTAGGTGCAACAATTAAAGGGACACTACCACTTACATAAGATGTAACTAGATAACCTGGTCATTGAAAACAAACACATATATAAATCATATGCCACTGTTTTTTTATGATTTAATTAATTGCATATAAAAGGAAAACTTTACAACTGTGGCCAAAGCCTGCATGATGATGTCATAATATACTCCCCTGCTCTCTTACTGGCTCTTGTGTATCATAGTCAGGGCCGGCCTTAAGTGTCCCAGCGCCCTGTGCGGGCTTCCCCCGTGGCGCCTCCCCCCCGTCTCTTTCACCCCCTATTTATGTGTCTCTTTCCTCTTCATTGCCATGTCTGTCTCTCTCTAACTCCCCCATACCTGTTTTCTCTCTCTCTCACCCTCTGTTCTGTCTCTCTCCTCCACTTCCTTTGTTCTGTATCTCCCCCCTCCCCTGTTCTGTCTCTCCACCTTCCCCCCGTTCTGTCTCTCTCTCCCCCCCTCCCCCGTTTTGTCTCTCTCTCCCCCCTCCCGTCTCTCTCTCTCCCCCTCCCCCTGTTCTGTCTCTCTCCCCCCTGTTCTGTCTCTCTCCCCCCCCCCTGTTCTGTCTCTCTCCCCCTGTTCTGTCTCTCTCTCCCCCCCCCTCTCCCTGTTCTGTCTCTCTCTCCACCCCCTGTTCTGTCTCTCCCCCCTCTCCCCCTGTTCTGTCTCCCTCCTTCCCCCCCCCCCTTTCCTTTACCTGCAAATGTGGATCCAGGGAGGGGGCGGAGCTAACCGGCTGAGCGGTGTACCTCCGCCCCCACCCTGGGAAGCACAGCAGTGTCTGCTTCACGGGCAGCAAGAGACAGTGCTGCTAGGCTCCCCATGCTTAATAAAAGCATTGGGAGTGCGAGCAGCACTTTCTCATGCTGCCCGGGGCTCCCCATGAAACAGACGCTGCTCTGCTTCACAGGGTGGGGGCGGAGCTACACCGCTCAGCAGGTTAGCTACGCCCCCTCCCCGGATCCAGCAGAGGATGCCGAGCAGAGGGCTGGTGAGGGGGGATCTTTTGATCTCCCCCATCCAGTGCCTCTTTTTGTTTGTTTGTTTTTTACAATTTTTGGGGGGGAGCGGCCGGGCAGGCGCACCCCTGGGGTCTTGCGCCCTGTGCGCTCAAACAGGTCGCACACCCCTAAGGCCGTCCCTGATCATAGTGGGCTGGACTAGGTGGCTGTGTGCAACTTTTGTTTACCTGCCTTCCAACACAAAGAGAGGAGATTGACCTGATCAAACAGGATCATAACTCCTCCCCTTACGATATAATAATTACATTACCCTCCCATTCAATGCAGGTCTAGGTTCAGAATTCTGACTTATAGACTGCATTTTGTGTCCCCAGCCCCAATGTGAGAAATTTGCGCTGTAAAGTCACTAGGTGGTGGCACCCAAAAACACTATCTTTCACAAAATGCCGGAACCCTGCCACAATTGTTTAGTTACATATTTTATTAAATACAGTCACATAACAAAAACAAAAGACATATCTGAAATCAACAATAAAAAATAAAAATCATTTTTTGGTGGGAGTGTCCCTTTAATGAAATAACCCTATTGAAACAAGTTACACATTCTTTTTCTAAACACTGAACTAAAATATGTCCCTGTAATCAAGCTTAATATAGAATATTATCACGCAAAACATTTTTTTTACAAAATCTTTTCTAATAATAATGATAATAATAAATAATTGTATTTTGCTAAAGGGATGTGCCGAGATTCGATTCGCACAGATTTAGAAGGCATCTTCCATTTTAGAACAGAAATATTTAGAAATATGTGCAGTATGCAAAATCTTGTTGTATTTTGGAACCAAACATGAATTGCTAACTCTTTCAGTCTGGTTTCTCTGACAAACTAGTTTATTTGACAGGCGTCAGTGACCTGCAGCAGGCTTCAAAGAAAACAGTGCTAATCATTCATGTTGCATTGGATTTCTATGACAGAGCGATCAAATTATGTAGAACCTGGCATAAGCACATCATTATCCGGACCTGCCTTAGCATTTCTTAACTGATCACGGATACGACGGTCCTCGGTGGCTCCTGTTTTCTGGCACTGTTTGTAGTTATTTGACCTTTCTTTAGTGGATAATCCACACAAAAAGCCCTAATTACTTCCCCAGCTTTAAACGCCCGAGCTGTGTGAATAATCAATAATACTGATTTAAGTATTGCACAATCAGATACTTTTGGCTTTTTAAAGAACATCTTTCCATTGACCTGACCCATTGGTTGAACAATATCAAACATTGAAGTTTGTGCTGCAGTCTTGATCTGATCAAATGACCTTGTGTGTCATCATGACAGTGATTATTATGAGACATCATTTGGATCATGCAAACGTCTTTCAAAAAAAGCTATAAAAATCCTGCAATTTACATTTGTCTAATTATGGAGTAAAAGGGAGTGATGGTAACTCTTAATTAAGGAAAAGACCAATTTTACAATCCAAAATAAAATAATCTGTAAGCTCATTAATATTTGTGTTCCATAACATTTTGAATCTTATTATTCATCGTTGTATAAAATTGTTCCAAAATACCTCCAAATCCTGATTTTACTGTTTATTTACTTACCACCATACAAATCCTCCTGGTACTAAAAGTATTCAGTCACCTGATGAAATAGTTTATTTTATGAATAAAATATGGTCAGACATGATCTATACATTGTGTTAGTAGAATTGCAAGCAAATATTTAGGTTAAGAAAACAATATGTACAACAACATCTAGATAGTATGGGGGAGGGAATAACAGAGGAGAGGTAAAGAAGGGGAAAAGAAGCAAAACAGAAAATCCGTAGGTGGGATTTTGCAGTACGAATCTCCCCGAAATTATATTTACCCCTGAGGCTTTTTAAACATTACCTATAAGATATTACATCTTCACAACTGGGTCCTATAGCCCCCCCCCCCCCCTCCAATGTCCACTGGAAAAAAAAAAAAATAGATAAATGTGGAAATCTAGGCTCCTCGCTATATGTTAGTAAGTCCTGTTATGTTAGTAAGTCTTGTGTGGTTTATTGCATGTAATAGTCTTAATATCTATCTAAGTCTAAGAAGCTTATAATGTATATGTAAAGTTGTATGTAATGCTCTTGGGCAGAATGACTATATATGCATTGTACGAAATGTCTTTTATGTTTAAAAAAAAAAAAAAAGATTAAAATATAAAAAAAAAACAAAAAAAACAATATGTTTTAAATGCGTCATTGAGAGTAATACATTTGTATATCAAGCCACGCGGTGATGTCATCAACAGGAGACATCAGACGCATTTAAAACACATGTTTCTTGGAATTTCCGGATCGTGTAATGTCTGGATCATTTTTATTTTCTACATTCACATTACCAACAATGTTTAGGTGACTTCCCTCGAATTCAAGAATAGCCCCTGGATTTTAAATTTAAACAATGTGTTGGAAAAGGGTGTCACCTTGGACAGCAGCCAGAACATTTTCAATCTATGCCAGTCTTGGTTCCAGCACCTGGAATACAGTTTCTGCTCAGGACAAGGTGTGCTAACCCTTCTCATTAAGGCTGAGTTTACATCCATTGGCATCTTAACAACTCCTAGTAAAAGGCTATGAAGTCATTTTAATTTTTTTTTACAAGCTGCTTTCTGTTTTGCTGTAGTTTTTGGTTTTCTTTGAACCCTTTCCTTTGTATGTGAACAACACATTTTTTAGGGTTGTCCCTATAATAAAATGAGTAATTTTCCATGGCTTTCTGTCACTTTTATTTTAACCTAGGAATTCTATGTGCTATTTGGTGACTGTCGTGGCTACTAGACATGGGGGGATTTTAGATTTAAATGGCCTAGTTGTGATTTATAATATAAAAAAGTTTATAAAAACGGAAAAAAATTAGCTTTTTAACATTTTTGTATTATCTTATTTTCTGTATGTTGCACATGTGTTTAATATATGTGAAATACATGTATTATTACTTTAAAAAATGTAAAGCTTAATCCAAGGTTACCGGGGCAATACCATGAAAATAAGGGAAAGAATAAAAGTAATTATAATCTAACACAGTGTCATGTTGTCCAACTTGACAAGTAAGAATGTGAAGTAAAACAGGCAGGAACTATAGGGCTTAAGTATAAGAGTTAGTGGACCAATGTAGTGCAATTGGACCCTGGGCAGCTGCCCCATTTGCCCTGTGGTACCGATGGCCCTGTACACATAGTGTTGAAGTTTTTTTTTTTTTTTTTAAATCACTTTAGAAGTGTAATATAACCAGTATGATTGGTATACACACATATTGCACACACAAAACACATACATGCATGTACCTCACACTCGCCTATACTGCTACACATACAAAAATGCAAGCAGGCACCCAGTTTACAAATGTTCTGTATTGCAAAACATATTCATGCTGCAAATTGGGTTCTGTATAGGACAGCGGTGGCGAACCTTTGGAACGTGTGCCACAACTGGCACACCGAGCCCTCAGCTGTGGCACACGACCAGGTTCAGCTCTCACTGCTTCTCTCCTCCGTCCGAGGGAAGCAGGCATCAGTGGCATGTGAGTATGAGTATAAGTGTGTGAGTTTGAGTATAAGTGTGTGTGTGTTAGTATGAGTATAAGCGTGTGTGTGCGTATGCCTGTGTGTGTGTGAGTATAAGTGTGTGTGTATATGTGTATGTATGCGGTGTTGGCACCATGAGGTCTGCAAATCTGTTTCGGACAAAAATTCGTCACTCGGGCACAAAAACATTTGCGGTCACTGGTATAGGACCTAGTGATGTTTTTGTAATCCATTCTGTAGCCAGTGATTGTTGGTGGCAGTTGGTTAAAGGATTCTGACCTGACAAGTCATGTCTGTCTCTGTGTGGGCCACTAAATATACACCACAAATGAAAGTGTCTTGGATATAACAAGCAAATCCTCTGTTCTAGTATTAAGTGACCTCTATTTCTAGCATTATTGCATTATTGCAGTACCATTAGACATTTTCTACTTCACACCAGAAATAAAATACAAGGGACAAAAACAAAACTGACATGTGCCTCCACAATATTCACATAACTTGCATATAATTACTACCTATAATTACTCAATCTAACTATCCACTGAATGTACAAACTCAGATCCATCTAAATCACCATCACTTGCCTTTCCACATTACAAAAGATGTTTGAGACCACATGTCCCAGATTACCCAGGACAGTCCCTGGATTTTATGTCCCAGGCTGGATTTTATGTCCCTGGCAGCTTCATTCCAGGACAATGCAGAATGCTGGAATGAGAGCTTTGAGTGAAGGAGTACTCGGTCAATCAGGACGGACTTCACACAGAATGCAGTATAAGCTGCAGTAAATATCAAAACACAATAGAAAAGGCACTTTGGTAATTCTCAAATGCTTTTATACCATTATCAACAACAGTGGATGGTGGATAAGTGGATAACAAACTCAAAACAGTGTAATATTGGGAGGCGAACCAATACCAAGCTTTTCTGTGTTGCTTATACACCATTTCTTCACTGTTGCTAATAATGAAATAGAAGCATTTAATGATTACAAATGTACCCATTTCTATTGTGTTTGGATATTTGCAACGACATCTGGAGCTGTCATCGACAGATGCACCACGGTTTTCCAAGCCCTAAGGATAAACGCAGTATCTATGTATGTATATTGTAATATGAATATATTAGAAATATATATATTATTTACATGCCTGTGTGTGTAATCTCATCTCTGATATGCTGGGGTCTATTCAGTAAAAGGTGAGTTGAGGTGAGATGAAATGTACATTTAATGTCAATAATTTAGATGTATATTGTGCAGAGACAATCTTGGTGAGATGCGCCCACTAATTAAACTCACCAGGTTTGTCCCTGCACAATGTATATCATGTACATGGTGAGATGAAATGTTCTTCTCACCTCAACTCACCTAATCTGCCCTCAACTCTTTTAGTGAATAGACCCCACTGTGTCTAAAGTCTCTGGAAAACAGTGCATCACTTCTTCTAATTACAGAATGTTTCTAAAACTGTTATTTATACAGACATGAATTTCATTTTATATTTTTAATTTTCTATTCGTATTCTGTAGGCTTTCTTCAAAACATACTTTTCTAGATGTGTATTTTTTTTTAATTGTTGAAATGTATATAAAATTGCACTTGTCCCCCAATACATACTTGAAAATGAGGGAAACCTGAATGTATTAGTTCTAGTAAATCATGTAAATATCAAAAAAATGTATATATGCATAGTGTATATTGGTGCATTATAAGAATTTGTACTTTACAACTCTCTTTTTTTCCCTTCCTGATGAGATTGCACCTTCTTTTAATAAGCAATGTTTTAAGGTGGGTTTTAAAATACATTGCTTTGGGACTAAATCTATGTATATATTATGATTCTGTGCCTAATCTGTGTCCATTAGTTTGCCACTATAAACATATGCATATTGCCCTTTCATACTATGCTTGCCTTGACGTTACAGCCATAGGGCTACAAGCAAATTAACAGATAATGAACATTACTTCACATTAAAAGTGTTCAGGGTCCTGCTTATGGACACTTGAAATATAAATAAAGATAAATAAAGAACCCATTCTTTTTTAATTATAGCCGTATGTTTTTTTTTATTTTTTTTTATTATTATTTTGTTTAACAAGGCTTCCTAAATTAGAATTTCTAGATAAAAAGAACAAAAATGCAATAACTGCATTTTAAAAGATCTATGACATATTTATCACACTTAAGCGTTGGACAACAAAGCCTAGATTTATGGAGTTCTTCAATGGACAGTTAATTTCAAGCTAATTAGTATGTTTTGCAGGTTTCATTAAACATTATACTCATAGGGATCTTTTTATTGAGACAAAGTGTAATACCACCGAACACAATGTGGCTAACATAATCTGTTAGGGTATTTTACGAAGAGTTCATGAATAAGCTTGATAACATCTTAGTAAATGTCTGGATGTATAAACTGCAAGTTAATAACATGTTTTCAAGTCTAAATAACCTTGTCCCTCGATGATGATAATAATAATAATAATTAATAAAATTTAAATAGCACTTTTCTCCCCTGGGGATTCAGCATGCTTTAATGCACAGTATTTATACATAGGTTATGAATGTCGATATTTTATAATTGTGTCCGACTGACTCTGGTCCTCCAGAACCGTGTAAGCTCCCAGTGTCCCTAAAATGTAAAACCTATACCTTAACTCCTAAAGCTGTAGTTAAAATTTGCGGGAATAGTGTCTATAATGCATTGATAAATATTATATGTTTTTATAGAATTTTTTTTCTTTACTCCACCTATTTGCCCTATAAAATTATAGTTTGGATAGCGGAGACATTAATGTTTAGCGACTGATAATTTAACGCTCCATGTTGCCAATGGAATAGCGGGTAGTAGTCTAGAAGTCACAGCTGCAGGGATCACCAGGGGCAGTTGAATCTGGGCCCATGTCTTTATTTCTGCATGTGTATTTTCCTGTGTTACAAATTGAAGATGCTCTATAGAACAAGCATCGTGAAGTCTGCGGTGAATAATATATATAATATATATAATATAATTATTCACATCAGTACAAAATGCCATTGTTTTAGAGTAAATGTTGGTAAATATAATTTTCTAGGACATTATTCTGCACAAAGAGCATAAGATATATCATTTCAGTGTTATTTGAATGTTCACATGTTTTAACATGTAATGTTGGATTGCTGAATGCGTCCAATGATCAGGCTTATTTCTACCTCTATTGCAATTTGTTTGTTGGCTCTCCTTGGAATTCCCAATGGGAAAATCACATACATACGCAATAGAAACAAATAGAATGCCATATGATTCACAAAGGGTGTAACTGATCAAAGCAGCCTTCATTAGAAATGATGGTGCAAACAATTACTGGTGAAATCTAGTCAACCAAGCAAGGCAACAAATATGTCAGATGAAAAGAATCATTTGAGGTGTGTGACTCCTGGCTTCCAAAGCCGTTTTTTTTCTGCATTGGAAAAATATAATGATATAATAAAGAGACCCATTTTATTGAATGGGTCAGGTGCTCTGAGGTGCAGCTCCATTCACTCTCATGTTTAACTACTTAATCCAGTTCTGTCAACAGGTAATTGTTTAACTACCAAGAGACATTAAATTGTTCAAGGGGAGGCAAAGTGTATGCATTTTAGCATGAAACAGGGAACAACATTGCCAGAGGTCCAGTTATAATTAGGTGAATTCCAATTGGGGAATGCAGCTGTATTGGTTCAGATTTTTTATATTCGTCATAAGAATATGGTCTTAGCAGGATGAATGTTTAAAACAGCTGAATCTTTCCAAATGCCAGTCAAATACCAGACAAACCAGAATTGAATTGTACAATGAGTGGGAAGAATGAACGTAACACTGCCTTTATTTAGCATAACACTTTTAAATATATTTTAAATGAATAGGTATTAAACCAGGGCAGGGCAAACAAGGCAAGTGCCTAGGGTGGCACTTGTCTTTTTTGCCTGGGGGGCAGCTGAGAAAAAAAAACTCACTTGCCGGCAGAGATGGTGGCTGGGGAGATCAGGAGCACGGGGAGCGGAACAAGCAGTACAGACAAGCTTCCATGCTGCCTGTTTGGCTCCCCGTGCAGTATGAAGGCAGGACACCATGCTGCCTGCCACTAGCCACCAGGGACCAGGGTAATTCCTGGGGTGCCGGAGGGATGTGATGGGGGCCATGTAATGGAGGTGATGGGGGCATGTAATGGGGAGTGATGGTGGCATGTGATGTGGGTCATGTAATGGGAGTGATGGTGGCATGTAATGGGGGTCATGTAATGGGGTAATGATGAATGTGATGGGGCTGATGGGGACATGAAATGGGGTGATGGGGGCATGTAATGTGTGTGTAATGGGGTGATGGGGGTATGTAATGGGGGTGATGGGGCATTTAATGTGTGTGCAACACGGGTGATGGGGCATGTCCTGGGTGTACAAAATGGGTGAGGGGGCATGTCCTGGGTGTGCAACATGGGTGATAGGGCATGTGGCGGTGAGCAATGTGGGTGGGGGGGTGCCCACATTTTGTCTGCCTAGGGCATCACAAAACAAAGATACACCACTGGATTAAACCCCAAAATATATTTTTAACCCACCTCTGCCTCATCAAAATTTCCTTTTGAATGGTGCACTGCTAGGGTTACCACCTTATATTCATAAAAATACTGGCCATGCTGTTGCCTCAATATACTTAATGGAAAGATAGGGCACAGCGCTAGAGAATAAAAATAATACTAGTAATAATATAGTATATAAAGTGACTGTACTCCAGGAAAAATTTAAGAAAACAAACACAGATCAATACTAACCACTGGAGCAGGAAAGGCACAGGGTGGGGATAGGAATCCCAATCAGTATAGTGAGTGGCAAATTACTCAAACTGAAAATATAAATTGAAGCAGCTAGTCTTATAGTAGGATGCAATGGAAAAAACCACTGCAAAAAAGGAGAAAACAGTATAAAAGTGAGACAGCGCTAATAGTAAACACAAACACAGTATGGCAAAATGAACTGCAAGGACAATAGGATATATAAAAAATATACAAAATTTATTGCAACAGAATATATATATATATATAAATAAACATAAAAAGACACAATATGACAATCCAGAGTCACAAAATGGATGAGTGATCACATGGATAGAAAAAACACTGGGAATAAGTAACAATAAACAGAATAAAAAAGCCCTCTATGGCTACAAAAATAGTACATAAATGGTATAATACATATCTGATTGCACTATCGCCCACCAGCTGATGAAGAAAATTCGAAACGCGTCCTGTGGGGTGTAGCTGTTTTTCGTAGTGCATATCCTAAACTGTTCAATAGACCTGGCCAGGCGAACAGACCCAGTGGGTAAGGGATTTTGTCATTATTAGTTTTTATGTATTATACCATTTATGTACTATTTTTGTAGCCATAGAGGGCTTTTTTATTCTGTTTATTGTTACTTATTCCCAGTGTTTTTTCTATCCATGTGATCACTCATCCATTTTGTGACTCTGGATTGTCATATTGTGTCTTTTTATGTTTATTTATATATATATATATATTCTGTTGCAATAAATTTTGTATATTTTTTATATATCCTATTGTCCTTGCAGTTCATTTTGCCATACTGTGTTTGTGTTTACTATTAGCGCTGTCTCACTTTTATACTCAATATACTTAATATTGTTCTCTAGCCAATTTTTTACTGGCCTGAAGTACAATACCTGCTGGTTGGCAGTTCTTTGCACTATATTTGTCAGAGAAGCAGAGACAGCTAGTGGTGCAATCTTCTATTTTTAATAGTGGTGCATGTGCCTGTCAGTCGTGCTGCAGACTGCCAATAGCAGGTGAGGAGATGAGCATCTCCTCCCCAGCTGGAAGTCTGTTCAGCATCACAGATGCCGAACACCAATCAGAGCTGACTT
Source organism: Pelodytes ibericus (assembly GCA_036172795.1). Lineage (NCBI taxonomy): Eukaryota > Metazoa > Chordata > Amphibia > Anura > Pelodytidae > Pelodytes > Pelodytes ibericus. The sequence goes on along the minus strand of CM069859.1, from coordinate 183,915,029 downwards.
GTCATGGACCAACAGTTCCACAACATGGCAGTCTAGAAGTTCCATGTGAATTCCTAAATAAACTGGGATAGCTTTTGAATATTGCTTTATAGTAGCATTGTTCAAAGGCACTTTTAATGAGACAGACGACAGCAAGGTTTAGTCTTTCTTTAATTGCACGCAAATAGAGATGTCAAATGAAATGTATTTTTAACGTGTCCACTGTTAGCATATTGTGGTAGTGTATGCAAATTAGCTACAAAATCAGAATGAATGAGTACAATGTGTACAGAGGAAGACATGCGTATTGTATTTATTTTCTATGTAATTCTTAATTTCAGAAGCAGCAAGCTAACAGGTAAATATATTTGTCATCCATTCTCAAGGTGGTATAATAGGTATAGTTTCACAGTTCAGTACTACACTTTGAAATAAACTGTTGTAGATGAACAAAATGTTTGAAAACTATTCTACTAAGCAAATGGGTAAATGAGAATGAAATAGAAACATACAAATTCAATCGTCACTCCATTATAAACAGTATGCCTTTTTAATGGTTTTATTTCTCTAACGCTCATTTAGACCTTGCTTAGTATTAAGGGTTGGTATTAGGATTGGTATTAGGGTTCGGGGTTAGTATTATGGGTTTAGGGTTAGTATTAGGGCTTGGGGTTAATTTAAGGGTTCCTGGTTAGTATTAGGGTTAGTACTAGGGTTCGGGGTTAGAATTAGGATCCGGAGTTAGTTTTAGGGTTCAGGGTTAGTATTAGGGGTTAGTATTAGTGTTAGTATGAGGGCTAGTATTAGGGTTTGGGTTTAGTATTAAGGTTCATGGTCAGAGGCGTCACTAGGGTTGGTGTCACCCGGTGCGGAAACTCATGGTGTCACCCCCCTGGATTTCCTCCATGCCAAACAGATTCCTTAGTAATGCCCCATAAATTATGCCACACCAGACCCTTACTATTTATGCCTCACCTCGGAGCCCAATTAATTATGCCACACACACAGGTGCCCCATAATTATGCCACACAAAAGAGTCCCTTAATTATGCCACACATGGGACCACCATTAATTATGCAACACACAGGAGCCCCACAAGGTGACAATTGTACAATTCTAAAACAATACATATTTATACATACAGACATCTCTCTCTCTCTCTATAACAGCCAATTTGCCTAATTATATGCCAGTATCATTTTGTCATTAATAAGCCGCAGCCGATTTGCCCATTAAGATGCCAGTATTATTGTGCCATTCAGATACCAATACCATTGTGCCATTAAGATGCCAGTATTATTGTGCCATTCATATGCCAGTAATATTGTGTGATTCAGATACCAGTAATATTGTGCTATTTAAATACCAGTAATATTGTGCCATTCAGATACCAGGAATATTGTGCCATTCATATACAAGGAATATTGTGCCATTCAAATACCAGTATTATTGTGCCATTCAGATACCAGTAATATTGTGCCATTCAAATACCAGGAATATTGTGCCATTCAAATACCAGGAATATTGTGCCATTCAAATACCAGGAATATTGTGCCATTCAAATACCAGTAATATTGTGCCATTCAGATGCCAGTATTATTGTGCCATTCAAATACCAGTAATATTGTGCCATTCAGATGCCAGTAATATTGTGCCATTCAAATACCAGTAATATTGTGCCATTCAAATACCAGTAATATTGTGCCATTCAGATGCCAGTAATATTGTGCCATTCAGATACCAGTAATATTGTGGCATTCAGATACCAGTAATATTGTGGCATTCAGATACCAGTAATATTGTGACATTCAGATACCAGTAATATTGTGCCATTCAGATACCAGTAATATTGTGGCATTCAGATACCAGGAATAGTGTGCCATTCAGATACCAGGAATATTGTGCCATTCAGATACCAGTAATATTATGCCAATCAGATGCCAGTAAAATTGTGCCAGTCAGATACCAGGAATATTGTGCCATTCAGATACCAGGAATATTGTGCCATTCAGATGCCCCAGCCAATTTGCCCATTAGGACGCCAGTATTATGCTTCTATATAATTCAAATTTCCTATGCTCGTTATTCCACCCGCCTCCCCCTTCCCCAGTACTTTCTGCCTGGCTGCTGCTCCGTGTCCCCAGCCTGCACGGAGGAGGGAAACACAGTCACCGGATGTGAAGTAACGTCACATCCGGTTGCAGTGATTTTTTTTTTACTTTTTTTCCGGCTGCCGAATACTATACTATCTCTAGAACAAAGACATGTAGGAACCAAGCTACATTTGATGTTGATTCTTAATTTTTGTCCATAATATATTGAAATATAGCACCATAGCTTGAACTTAGAGAACACTGTTACTCAGTTGCATGTTAAATGTAAACCAAATTAACTATATTATATCACATGCCTATAACAGCATGTAGCATGGAAAACAACTGACTGTCACAAAGAACAACACAGGCTTGGTAGAATTTAGGAGAATATTCTCAACAAGCAATCGCCATGGAAAAAAATAAAATGATGGGACTACTGGTTTCTACACTTTTAGAACTTTGCCCTAGAACTGTTCCTTATACATAATTCCACTGTGAGAATTGTGAAAAATATAGATATCTGAGCATTTAAGCAGTGACGGATCCTCTGTTTGTGCTAGAAGTTCACTGCACACCCATGCACGATCCCGCACAGTATTTTGGGTGTTTATGTGCTCCAAACAGATCGCACACAAACCTCAAAAATATACGAAAAATAACCGAGAGGCCGATGCCCGCATGAATTCAGCATCAGAGTCAATCATTCGACAGCATTAAAAGTTTACAAAGTTATTTTCGTTTACTTTTCGTGCTGGTCGAATCAACAACAGAGTGAGTGACTTATGCCGAATCCATGTGGCCATTGGTCTCTTGGTTATATTTCGCTATGTGTACTGCTTGTTCACAGCACACCTGCCAATCATTGGCAGATTACGCCCCATCACTTAAGACAAGGAAGGAGCATTATACATATACATTCCTATCTAACATATTGTTCAAGAGAAATACCACAGGCTATGTCTTTGGCAGCTGGCCTGATTTTTAGGGGAAATTTAAACCACCTCTAAGCCGATCCCACACTAAGAATGTCATACAGAATAGGGGATAAATCATAGGTGGAATGGTTCAGCAGATATGACAGCTAAAGTGTCTACAATTCCACCTCTGTGAACATCCGTATTCTGTCCTTACCTATTCTGTGTTTTTCTGTGGATGAGGTAAACTCGCTTGCCTTTGAGCAATAAGTGCACCATTTCTACTCACCCCATTCCTACCCCACAGGCCCCAATGTGCCACAGAGTAACAGCAAAGCAAAAGGATTAATGTAAACAAATACCATGCACCCTTCCCTTGATTGTGCGAGTGGTCATGTGACAGGCAATGTCACACAATAAACTGGCAGTTATAACCCTCAAATGTATTATTGTATGCGGTTCATGAACCAACTGGAGTCAATGTTTTTATGGATATCTTTGTATCCTTGTATTTTCCAGTGTAGTAGATACAATTCTGTTTGTGGACTGAGTATTTTTTTAACCTAAATTACTTTGTTTCTCTTCTATGTTGGCTGATCTCATGTATCTCTTTTGAGGGATGAATGGGCATGCTTACAGACGTGCTCTAAAGTTAATGATGCTTCAGTTTCCACTAAAATAAATGAAAAAGAGCTCACAAACATTGCTGAATGAAAAATCATTATGATTCCATAAGGATCCACTATTTTTTTTCACTTGTGCCTATTTTATCATGTGACAGCCTCAATGCTTCTTTGTAATGCATGCAGGCTGATCCGGTCATCAACTGGCACTCTAGTGAGGCACCCTTGTTTTTGCATGCAATCTACAGAGGAGATCCTAGATAGATTTGTTCTATTGATTGCATGTGCAAGGGGTTTTGCAGTGGTAGAGAGGCATTGTTTGGTTCAGTCAGAAACTCAATTTGTGGCCAGAATCAAGTGGTAGTCAGAATCAACTGGTGGTCGGATGCTCTGATTGGCTCATATGATCTCATCTGACAGGCAGAGCTAAGATGAAATATCTGGAAAGAAACATGTTGAGTTTACTCCAGAGTAGGAACTGTATATTTTGCCTTTCGCTTCAATTAAAAAACTGTATTACCCGTTAATAAGTGAAACTTCATATGGTCCAGTATGTCTTTTTTATACATACTACATATTAACTGAGAAAGTCTCAAAGAAACGTATCAAACCTTATTTTACTACCCCCATTATAGCAATGCTTCCTTTCAAAGGCCTTGTTATCAATGTGTCATTCCTTCTTGCTCTGTGGATCTCAACAAACTACTGCAATGTGCTCTATAAGCTATCAGATGCCTTTATGGCTTATGAAGCCCTGTGCATGCAGATATATCAATCTGGCACGTTCCTTGACACTAATATCAATCAAACATATGTTTCCCTCTATCTCTACATTTTAGCAAAACTCTTGATACAATATCAACTGACTATGACAGCAGGGGATCTGAGAAACCCCATGACTAAACCTACAACTCCTTGACTGTCTGAGGGGGTATCTTATAACTTTTCCATGATTTTTTTGAACAATATCAAAAGGCATACAATTATGATTTTTCTGTTTTTATCGGTGAGATTAATATAAGTTGATGGCTGCTGTGATGTTATGATGTGCCAGAAGAACAAAGCGACTTCATACTTGCAAGGATAATAATCACATCTGTTCCTTTTTCATCCATATACCCTTTATGCCTTTATTATTACAGATTATTAATCTGAACCAACAATAAGATAGCTCAGTGGGCTAATGTGCCAGCTATAGAATCTGTTCAATCCTTAGGGTTACCATTTACATTATGGGAATGTCTCATACTTTCCTCCATCTGGTGTAAATAAAATGAGTACCATTAAAGTGGGAAACAGTAATATCTCCAGAATGTACTTGAAAATGAGAGGATATCTGTACGTACTCTTCCTGGTGAAACATTTTGGGGTTATGCATAAAGGTGGTTTCTAGAGAAAAACCTCTAAAAGTGATCTACTTAGCAGGAACATTCCATTGGTTTAAATGATGACTGGATAACTTAAAGAACTTTACCCCACAACACCTTTGTACATAATCCTCTTTGTTATTAATGACATGTTCATCAGCTACATGTGACGGTCTCTGGTGCCAGCCCCAATTATGCAGAGATCTAACATGTTTCTGCTGCTCTAGACAATTTTATCTCCAGGATACATGATGGGTGCCAGGAGCTCTTGAGAATTATGTACAGGAGGTTTAATAAATAAGCTAGCATATTGAAAGCTCCTTAAACAGCAGTATTCCATAACAGCGAGTCTGTACTCTACCCTGCTTGTTCACCTTTTGGACTCTTGATAGAAGCACACTCTTTAAATGGACTGAAAAGACCAGGCACCAATAGCTGAGTCGGAAAAATTATTTTTCTTGCCTATCTTTCTATCTATGGAATAGATCTCAATGTCACTGCTGGAGTGAAACCTTCTCTCACTGGAAGTTGAATTAAAAGGTCCACTCCAACATTTTTTTAACATGGTGGACAATATTGCTTTTTTTCAAGTTGCAAGCTCGAATATGCATAGTTTTTGCATATTTTAGTATGCAGTGAAACAGGCATTCTGTATCAGCTAACATTATGTGCACTCACAACTGCACATGCCCATTGAAAAGTATCTCTTCTTTTTTTACACCATTTCTACATCATTTTATTTCTCAATCATCCCAGCTTCATACCCCCAACCTTTCAAATAATCTTTTATGTGGCAGTGGCTGAAGGTGTGGCTATGGGTGGGCTTTACTGGAACATTTTCAGCAAATTTATGTCCAATTGGTAACTTTATGTCATTTGATAAATCATTTAGAATAAGAGTTAAGTATTTTATTTATATAAATTAATATTAAAAAAAAACATTTACTGCCATTTGAACTCACTTTATTGGGACAGGTATTGCTGTGGAGCTCTGTGATATATATGTATACATGTATACATCCAATATTCAACGCAAAACAAACAGCCAAACACATTCCACCCTATAGCAGTGAATATAACTCTATTAATATTACAATAACAAAATTAATACTGGTCCATCCATGCTGAGATACAGTACACATGCAAAGCTACTTTTCAACCATACTAGCTTATTTTCCCAAACCCATAAGCAAAACAGTTCTCAGTCTTTGCCATCAATTACAGATTTCTGTCCTCCTTTCTATTTACATATCAGAAGGCTGTGCAGGCCAAGTGAGATGACATTTCGTCTTTCTTGCATTTCAATGCATTAAGTGAGAACGTGTCTGGATCAAAGCTTAAGGTGATTACAAGGCATACAGCCACTGAGTATAGTCTCAGTTCAATAGATGCTTTCACTTGAAGATCCTTTTTGTAAAAAAAAAAATTGCCTTACAACTGTATGTTGATTTTGTTTTTAATGTACACAGTATTTCAATGTTTTCCTTTTGTCTTGATATGGATTAGTGACTATTTACTATTGACTGTAATTGTTAACCTTGTTCAAGATACTTCTGCAAATCCTTAAGATCAAAAGCCTTTTGTTTGCAGGTACATGTAAAACCTCAGTACTTCTAATTGTCAAACGGCCCGGAGAGCATTCTTAAAATCTCTGCTCACTGCTGATATAAATCCCCCACAGAAACAAGTGAGACTTTAACTGGATGCTCTAAAATACATATCACCCAGAATCTGTGCAGCACGTTACATTTCCTTAAAGCCACTAAACTTTTCACTTTTGTTTCTGTTACAAAGGAAAGTTCAAAAGTGAAAAGTTCAAGATGCTCTCCTTCAATATAAAGCAAAACTCAAATTGACTTTACAAAAGAACAAAATCTTCAGATAGGGAAATCAAGCTGGACAACTACTAGCAAATATAGATAAACCTTGCACCCCCAAGCACAACATTCTAAAAATTCTATCAGATAAAGGAGTCAGGGCGTTCCGTAGCAGGGATGCCAAAAGAAAAAAGTAGGACAAGGCACTGGGTAAGCAAGCCAGCAAACGGGTTACAGGTCCAGAAACAATCCAAAGGTCAGAATAGGAGATGTGGCAGGACCTCCAGCCTGGATGGACTACTGAAAGAGTGTTATAAAATACTTTTCTGTAATACCTACCTTAATGGCACTATATAATATAACTGTATAACTATTATATTACAAAATAGTTGTGCAGTACAAACATTGACACAATCTAGAACCATTCTACTACCAGAACCTAACCAGGATCACATGAAAATGCAACAATGCCGACCGATTTCTCTCATAAACCAGGACTTAAAAATCCTGACCAAATTAATAGTCCTAAGACTACAGAACTTCTTACCAGAATTGTTAATACAATAAAAGCTGCAGTTGGTGAGTAGTTGCCATTCTATAAAGGGAAATCTGTACTGCTCTGGCAGCTATGATAACTTCATAACAGTTTTTCCGCACCACTCACGGCTACTATTAAGTATCACCACACCTCTACAGAATCCTAAAAAATAGATTTAATTTTCTAAACTTTATTCGTAACTTAATTATCAATAACTTAATTACAACAAACTGGTTGAGTTCAGATGCGATCCATCTTTTTTCCGATTTTTTTTTTTCATTTAGGGTGGGAGCTTTTAAAGTAGCTTCAAGAGAGATAAGCAACATCTAATCATAATCTAAACTATGTATTATGTATAAATTTAGCATTCATCCATTTTAGCACAAATGGATGAATGCAGCTGGAAAATGTAAGTTTTAATGATAAGTATTATAAAAGCAGTTTAAAATGTACATATATATGTCTTTTTTAAATCTTTTTATTTGCATTTTCATTTTATGACATCATACATGGACAAAGTAAATCCCCAACATTCCCTATTCCCTTTCTAACTGCATTCTTCCCTGTCCCATAGTGTCCCAAGTTGAGGACATGGCAATATAATTGACCACAGAATACTGAGCACCCTGGTTTATGTCCCGTGCGATTGAAATGTCCGAATTCAGTAAGAGGTGAATAGAGTCAAATAACGTTTGCTGTATGGACCCAATGGTTGATAGGTAACCTTCCCATCTCCCAACAGGTGGGTAAGTAACTTAACTGAACAAAACAAAACATTCATACGTCCACAGTCTCTTGTAAGTCTTTGGAGTCCTTCAGTTTATGTCTAAAGCTAATGAGTGTGTATTGTCGAAAGTCCTAAGATATGGCATGCATAGTACCAGGACTTTAACTGGAAAGTATCTTTTAGCTTTGTTTTATAGACTCTTATCTAGGGTTTCAATTTAACTGTGTCATGTAGCAAAATATTTTTTGGTGTCGCCCTCCCTGTAGATGGTGGTTTCCACCTACTCCATGTAGAACAAATTGATAATTTTGACAAGAGAATGGCTAGGGTGGGTGTGATAGAATCTGTTGAATGATGGATTTAAGGGCCACCGCCAACATGCAGTGCAGTAGTTTATGCTTACTAGGTTTCATTAAGTTGAGTATCCTTAGGATTGCTGCTTCAGGGATTAGTGTAATGTCATGAAAGCCCAGGTCATTTAGATATGTGCTGATATCTTTCCCAAAATCCCGAATTTGGGGGCAGCTCCAGAAATTGTGAAATAAGTCTATGCTAGGGCTTTTGGCGTTTTGGGCAGGCATCAGTCTGCATAATTCCGATCTTGTATTCTCTATGTTAGGCATAGTGGACTATGTGTAATCACATGTCTGTGTAGGAAATAGATGGAAGTTTTTTACATATCACTAGGGTGGTCTTAATAATGTCAGCACAATCCAATTGCGGAACATGTTTCTGCCAGGAGATTAGTCCTGTACAGCAGGAATCATAATTGAGAGTAGTTTGGAGTGTTTTGTAGATGATGTAGCTGGTACTGAGTCGTTTTTGGTGCCCGATCTAGTCAAAGCGTCAAGGCAGTTTTCCCAGTCTTGCCTAGTAAAGTGTTATGTTTGGGTTCTAAGAAAACTTTGTAACGGGAGAAAAGCAAACCAGGGCACACCTATCTGTGATAAATGTTCTGTACAGGTTAATAATTGTTTAGGTAATTGGTCTCAGAAATTGACAAACGGGGCCAGATTGTGGATTCTGCCTCTGCACAATATGTGAAAGGGGTTGATATCTCACCTCTCTAACAAACAGGGTTATGAAAGAAGGGTTGGAACAAGATATATATTTATTTTTAAACTTGTTTTAATATAAAAAAAAAAATGAATTACAAAAATAAATCTAGCAACCTAAAGCACTTTACAAAAGATACAATTCCTCGACTCACTAGAATTCATTTGCTTTTCACAAATATGAACTACTCACTGCTGTGATATTGAGTAGTCATCGTTTTCTTTAAAAAAGAACACTTCAAGACAGCACTTACTAAAAAGAAGACTGCAGACTGTGTACTTTACAGCCCTGAATCATTCATTTTATACATGAATCAGAATACAAAAGCTGGTTTTGAAGAAAATCCATCATCTAAACTATGTTACGTCTGCAAATTTAAAGAATATAAAATATCTATACCTTCTATTAACATAATTTTAAGAAATTGCAATGTGTTTTAATGTGTCTATGCTGTCTTCAGTTATGATATCACCTTGCTGTTTCATATGCAAATTAATTATTACAGTCAAGAATATTACATTTGCATATGAAGCTATATGGTGATGTCATAAACAGGCGAAAGAATAAATTAAAACACTTATACATTTTCTAATAATTCTGCTATCATTGTATATAATCATATTCCAAGCTCTATATTCCTACTGTAAGTACTAATTAGAGGACAGAGTCCTTTCAAGTACTTTTATTTGTTTATTGAATGACTTAATCTTGCTTGTGATCTGCAGTGTAGCTGTACAACTTACAAGAAATGCTATTATAAGGGAGATTATTGTTATTTATGGACAATGTGTCTTAACTATTTGGAGAGCAAAACTACTTCATGCCAGTAGTTTTGTTCTTGTGCAAAGTAAGTTAATTCTAGTATGTTGTAGAGATCTGTCTCTTGTTTAGAGTCCTGGACATTTGAAGGGACATTCTGGGCTACAAAACACAAAAATGAATAGTAATTGATTAATGTATTCATACCGATCATCCATTACATTATGACCACCTGCTTAATATTGTGTAGGTCCCCTTTTGCTGCTGAAGCAGCACTGACCCTTCAAGGGAAGGACTCCACTAGACCTCTGAAGGTGGCCTGTGGTGTCTGAAACCAAGACATTAGCAGCAGATCCTTTTAGTTGAGAAGTGGGGCCTTCATCCCACAGATGCTCGATTGGATTGAAATATGGGTTATTTGGAGGACATTTCCTCAAACCATTCCTGGACCATTTTTGCTTTGCGACAAGAAGCATTATCCTGCTTAAAGAGGCCAATGTCATCAAGAAGTATAGCTTCCATGAAAGGGTATAGGTGGTAGGTGTGAAAGTAACAACCACATTAATGGCAGGGTTTCCCAGCAGAACATTTCCCAAAGCATCACACTGGCTCTGCCAGCTTGCCACCTGTCTGTGGTCATAAAGTTATGGCTGGTCGGTGTATATTCAGACTCACATTAAATGTATTAATCATTCAAAACCAAACTATTCTGTTTTAAAAATGTGATGTCATTTAAACAAGAAATGTAAGTTAACTTTTTTGGAAAGATACTACAGAGATATGTAGCATGCAAATAATATTTTTCCACAGTGAAAAAAATGTATTCTATACATGGTGTTAGATATTGTACTCTTGAGGTGGTTTACTAAATACCATTTGTGTCTAAACAGATCTCTGTATAAATGTGCCCACATTAATGTTTAATTCAGGGACACTTATATTAAATGTGCACTGCAGGGATGTAATTAGTCAAATGTAGATCAGTTTTCATTTTAGCCTATGCAGCCTTGAGGTATGCATTTTTCATAAGTGTTTCTGAATAGATCAGTGATGCTGTCCCACGGATCCACATAGACACATAGAATGGTTCAGCTGATAATACATATTTGACACACCAATGTTGGAGTACTTTGACACAGGGGAGGGCTAAGCATAATATGACCATTTGGTGTGATTAAGTCTCAGGGGTTTTTTCATCTATGATAAATGCTTTTATAGTAGTCTTAAGAGAGATTAGCAATGTTTGGATGTGCGCTGATATTTCTATGTATTATATGCCCAGATTTTTACCTGCTATAAAATATCCTTCCATGTGAGAAAAAACAAGTTCTGGTTTCTCTTGTGATAGTTCTTGTTTTATTTTATGAGTAACAGATGGATTCTCGAGCATTTAAGAAGCCATGTTAGATAGGAGCTATACATTCATTTATGACAATAATTACAATCATTAAAAGTCCCTCATCTCTAAACCTGTATAAAAACAAAATGGCTGTTCCCAATAAAAGCAACATAAAATTTGTTATAAATAAGCATATTAATCCTTTTATAGTGCTGCCAAAGTGGTAATGTTTCTTTTAAATAAATTACATTGTTGCAATTGTCCCCAAAAATGTTTTTTGACTTTTACTTTCAAAATGTATTCTGTCATTTAAATCTATTTATTTGGCAAACAATATAATTCCCACAGATTCAAGATAATAACAGTTTACTGCCCATCTCAGCTGTAATCTCCTGAGAGCTAGTTTCCAAGTAGCGGTTTAATTCCTTTGTACATCCTGGAATACATATGAGGGATTACAATCCGTGTGGCTGTTTTCACCCTATTTACTAAAATTAGATCTACCTGATGTCTGGGGATCACTGGACACCGAGATAATAAATGCAGCTTTAAGGATTTTTACTAGTTATACTAAAGCCCATTAATAATGATAAAATAAGGAATACAAAAATAAATAACTCACAGAATGCTATTCACTAAAAGTTGAGTTAAAGGGGGGTTGAGGTTAACAAATTAGCTATGCAATATGCAAGGACAAACCTGGTTTGGTGAGAGGGAAGCTCATGAGGTAAATCTCATCTCACCACAACTCCCCTGCCACTCACCTTTTGGTGAATAGGAGCCACAATTTCTGAATAAAATGCAATGGAGCATATCATGTATGAGTAATAGTCAGGTTGTTGGTAAATTTATATTAATATGAGTGACAATGTTCATTATGACCAGGAATAGGCAAAGTGTATGAACGAGGACCGAAGGGTCTGTGGCAAGGTCTGTGAAGGTCCAAAGAACATTGTTAAATTGTCCAACATAAAGTCCAGTGGATGTTCACCATGAAATCCATTTCTTGATCTGCCCATGACTTGGACACTTGTTCACACCATGTCATGTTTTATAAGTCGGAACTGTGCAGTAAATTAATGCATCAATAGGTGTATATAATGTTTAGTATAGAAATGTAGCCTGGCAAAATCACAATGCTTTTTGACGCATGCAAAATGCTGTAACAAAACAATAAAAATACAATTATAATAAATAAAAATATAATTTTCCAGAGGACATCTCCTTAAAGAGCAGAAAAATGTGTGAATACTGATCCCTCTGAACTCTGTGTCGACTCTGATTAGAATGCCATATTATTTTGTTTACTGACTGTCACTGCTACGTACTAATTGCAAGTTGTTATGTTCAATGTTTATTATTTCCTGGGTGCGTTGAATGATTGGAAGTTGCTAAAGTGAACGGAGTCTGTATTGTGTCTTTTTAGAACTTGTCTTTCTGTGAACCGTCAGTTTTGCTGCTATCCCCTTAGGTTTTTTACATTTGTGCAGTTGAGTCATCAAGCCAACTGGGACACCAACTGACAGATAAATAGAACAAATGCAAACATGACAGGAAGTGTGTCTTTTGTGGTTCAAGGTTCACCAAAAAAAATGGTTTCTGTAAATTTAGTCTAGTGCTCTACTAACCCAATCCTGGCAGCAACTGGGTGGAGCTAAGATTTTGCAAATGAGTAGTCTCTCAGTATACTACAGTATACCCAACCAAACAATAACTAACTTGACCTGTGTGAAGGCAGACAACAGTGCATGTAAATGTAATATTCTGGTCATTAATTATATTTGTCCAGTAAGATCTAACTTGTTCACTTGACCAAGTTTAGCTTCTTAAACTTGGAGCAGCACAGTTGCACTTGAGTTGGTGTTCACTCTCGAGAACATGAAGGGAACTTAACACTTGCCACATTTAAAATGCTTGTTGCACCCATCAGTGGGAATTTAAATTCAACATTTACTCTGTGGACACTTTTAATCGTGGATAAATTTGCCCATTGCCCAAGATGATAATTTGTGTTGTATTACATCAGAGTTAAAAACATGTAGTAATAAAGGGATTAGAACTAGTGGCTTAATTGTAATATTTTGGCAACGATAATGGCCAGGTATAATCTTCCAGTCTGCTTATCTTCTCACATGATTACATACACTGTGGTAGTGTTCTGCTGATGCTTCAGTTATCACAATTGTTAACTATTTAACTAAATAAGTTCAGCTTAAAAAAACACTACATAATTGAATCAATGAAATAGTGCTACTTTGTGTTTGTTAGTGAAGGAAAATGACTCACTATTACTCAGCACACCTAAATTAAACACCCCAGAGTCTGTAATCAGAGATATGCAGAGAAATACAAATACAGGCAGATTAAATGAATTATCCCTGATCCTGGATTGCATTATTTATCTTTCACTAATAATATGGATATTCACATAACTTTACTGACCTTAAATGGTTTACTGCAATTGACCTGCAAAAATCAGGCATCGTTAGCTGATATGGAAAGATAAGCAAGGAGAATAGTTCTAATATAGTTATTAATGTCTGAGTATTGCAGTTCACTTATTAACTCAGTTTAGTGAATGGCATATCTTGTCTTGCTCCGAATGATTGTAAGATTTTTATATTTTCAGAAATCTAACAATGATATAAGAATGAAAATCTCTTTATTTTAGTCATTGGACTCCATGAACCCACAAACTTCAGAATAAGCAAAAATAAATGTGGACCCAGAAGATGAGTTTAATGTTTGTTGAGGTTGTGTTTAGTAAATTATCAGGTGAAAAGGCATTCCAAGTGAGCTGATGCCCCAGTGATACCCTTTATTTCCCGAGTTCAACTCTTTTCAAGAAATTACATTGTGCCTTCAACACTGTCTTTAACTTGTCTTTCCTGTTGACCTCTGCCTCAGAGGTTAGGGTTGGGTATCAGACCTAGAGTGTCTGCTGATGTGAAGTGAAGTGTTGAGAGGTGTATATTTGCTGTTTGCTGATGCAAGTAGAGGAGAATTCTTGCGGCAATCTCCAGCCGCACAGATTTGACCCCACTTATGACCCTTTTTCTTTATGGAATTTAACATTTATCAGTATGCCCTTAACAGTACAAACTGGGTGCTGTGAACTGAAATCAAAAGATAAAATGAGTTCTGTACATGCTATTAATTAAATGTATGGTAAAAAAAGAACTTCTCAAGGTATAAATGTACAAACATATAGTAATTTCTACCTTCACAACTAGACAAATGATACAATGTGTATTAATTATACTGAAAATACATTTTGGAAAACAGGACGAAATTGAGGATTACAATTCTTTCACCTTTAATCAGACCTATATAACTGGTATAGCACCTACAATGTACCTTCTGTTGCCACCTTCTTTCCTGACAGCATATTTTTCTCTTGTCCCCTTCTTTCTGGAATTCGTTGTGAGGAGAGCTCTATCTACCTTATGCATTGGTCTATTTGTTTAACCCAGTTTTCAACTCCCCTTTCAGTTCTGCGTGCATTGTTGCCACTATCCAAAGAAATTGTTATGCAATGTTATTTGTGTTTGATATCTCTTACCACTGTAAAAAGGCCCACAAGTCAATCCAGAGCCACTTAGCAGAACTAGCAGGATATGAATAGAAATCAACAACTCCAGTTAACTACTGTGCAGTTGTTTTTCCTCTCTTGTTATATATAATCACTATTAAATAATACGGAGTTCATACACGTACATAATTAAACATATCAAAAAGGAAAGTGTCATGCAGAGTACGTAATTGAATATCACAAAAAAGCCTGTACTCCTCCCTAATATACCAAGCATGGGGCATAATAAAATGAGACATGATATAGGGCTAGGAGTGGGCAAACTCCTGCTTTGTAGCTGTCCCTGCAGACTATTCTGTACACCACAGTGATTGATTAGGAAGTCTTAGTCTTTCTGGGAAGCTTACTTCCTGTTGACAACCAGAGAGGAGATTGTAGCTTTGTGATTGGCTAGTCAGAGAGAAAATCTCTTCTTCTCCTTTGGTTGTCAAAACAAATGACAATTTAAAAATCAATATTTTAATCAGCGCTGTACTTATCGTGAGGCAGACAAGGCAAATGCCTAGGGTGGCCTGGGTGGCTAAAAACACTGCTCCATTAAAAAGGGAAAAAAAGGTTCCTCTCCCCAGCCTCTCTAGCCGCTAGTAGGCAACATGATGTCCCCAGGCACAAAGACATCCTCCCATTCTGCCTCACATGCTGACCTGCTGGTAATCAGACCACACGGGGAGCGTGAGAGGTCGCAGACTACATTGCATCCTACCACTAAACACCAGGGAGCTGTGGATGCTGGATGGCTCTGCAATGTGGGTGAGGGCATGTCCAGGGGTGTTGGGGCATGTCCTGGATCTGCAATGTATGTGATGGGGCATGTCCTGGGTGTGCAGTGTGGATGATGAGGCATGTCCTGGGTGTGTACAGTGGGTTATAGGGCACATCCTGCGGTGCTGGGGTATGTCCTGGTTCTGAGATGTGGGTGGAGGTGAGTCACCCGAATTTAGTCTGCCTAGGCCAGTGCAAAACCAAAATACACCACTGGTATT
This sequence comes from Pelodytes ibericus, assembly GCA_036172795.1. Taxonomy (NCBI): domain Eukaryota; kingdom Metazoa; phylum Chordata; class Amphibia; order Anura; family Pelodytidae; genus Pelodytes; species Pelodytes ibericus. The sequence continues at coordinate 183,899,239 of CM069859.1, read as the reverse complement.
GATGTTATGTATTCTTATAATTACTATATTAATATACCGTATTTATCGTCGTATAACACGCACTTTTTCTCCCTGAAAATAGGGGTAAAAATGATGTGTGCGTGTTATACGCCGAAAAAAAAAACCGAAAACTTACCTTGTTCCTGCTCTGTCCCCCGGTGCTCTGAAGCTGCGTGGCTGGGAGGGAAGCGTCGTGAGCTTCCCTCCAGCCGCGAGGTCAATAAAGTGTGTGTTTTTTTAAACAAACTTTATTGACCGCGCGGCTGGAGGGAAGCTCACAATGCTTCCCTCACAGCCACGCAGTTTCAGAGCACCGGGGGACAGAGCAGGAACGAGGTAAGTACTGGGGTCTGGGGGAGGAGGGTGGCATAACGAGCATACTAAGGGGCAATATCCTGGCATATTGGGGGCAATATCATGGCATATTAAATGGCATATTGGGGGCAATATCATGGCATACTAAATGGCATATTGGGGGCAATATCTGGCATATTAAAATGGCCTATTGGGGGCAATATCTGGCATATTAAAATGGCATATTGGGGGCAATATCCTGGCATATTGGGGGCAATATCCTGGCATATTAAAATGGCATATTGGGGGCAATATCTGGCATATTAAAATGGCATATTGGGGGCAATATCCTGCATATTAAATGGCATATTGGGGGCAATATCCTGCATATTAAATGGCATATTGGGGGCAATATCCTGCATATTAAATGGCATATTGGGGGCAATATCCTGGCATATTAAAATGGCATATTGGGCTTCAAAGTTCTTTATTTGAAATTTAAGTTTTTTTTCCTAAAATTTCCTTCTTACAATGAGGTGCGTGTTATACGCCGGCGCGTGTTATACGCCGATAAATACGGTAGTTATATATATTAAATATATAAATTAGATTTTTTGTTTAGGATAGTATTTATTTTATTCTTCACCACTTTTACATTTAAATCAGCAGTATGTATCTGCCATTTTGAAATGCCCGAAGTTCGTCGGTTTTAGCCAAATTCGGAGCATTTTCAGGGTATTTCGACCTTTTTTAATCATATGAGAAAATGTTTTAACATTGGATTTAACCTGAATAGTTGTATAGCACACAGAGAAATAACCTGAAAAGTTGCATAGCACACAGAAAAAAAACCTGAATAGCTGCATAGCACACAAAGAAATAAATAGCCCTCAGTATTTACCAGATTGGCTACATTGTATGAAACAGTGTTAATTTAGTTGACTAAACATTTTCTCCATAGTTCTCGTCAACTGCTTGTTTTCAGTGACTAAAACCAAACAATAACTAAATAATAGTACCAAAACTATGACTAAAATCATTGCAATTTTCCTCAACTGACAAAAATGTGACTAAAGTGTTAAGGAGGGACTATTGCATTTACCTATTTGGATTTCTGGTTCCCGTGTGTCTCTGCCAAAGCCCAGGCCCCTGACTCTGGACTGGCTGAGATGCAGGCTCCCTGTGTCTGTCTGCCGCCTGGAACAACATCCTGCAAACCGCAGAGGAAAAGGATCTGATTCTCCTGGTATTGTCACGTGAGTGTTTCCCCACCCATCTCCCTAGCACGTTAACTTAATACTGTGTAACAACTTTCTCAAACCTGTTCCCTCCCTCACTGCTGGAGGTTTAGTCGACTAAAATCTACTAAGAATTTAGCCGATTAAAACTAAAAACAATTCAGAAAACTAAAATACAACTAAACTAAAATGGTATTTTAGTAAAAAGACTATGACTTAAAATAAATCAAAATTTCCTATCAAAATTAACACTGGAACAAAAATGGAACAACTATATCCAATAACACATTACTAGGCTATTACTATCAGGGGACTTGTATAATAATGCAACAAAATGGCAACTGAAAATATCAGCATCTTATCAAACATAGTGTTAGGCTAAACAAATTGTTAATGATAAGATCTTTTGTTGCAATTATTAAGGCTCTTGCAATCTGGCTGATATGGAAAATTCATTGCTTGGGGATTCATATTACCTAGCAACAGAAATAAATTTTGTCCACACACTTTTTTAATACAGTACAAAAACAAAAACTGGTCAGATATTCTGTGTTAATCTCTTGGGGTTTCCTGGCACCTAACATAGATTCAAAATGCCTCACAATGGTCAGAAAACATTTCCTCCTCTGGTACTCCTGTGGATACATTCACATTTAGAGGTCCTTTCTTGATTCCTCATCTTCCTCTTTGGGTCTTACTCTTTTTACTTCAATTATATATTTATACAACCATTACAGTTGTAAGGGGTCTGGTTGGCCCACTCCTTTTTATTTGTCTCCGTTACAGGCACCATTTTGTTGGAGCCAATTCTGCTGGAAACAATGGATTTTGTTTCCCTGCAATATGGCTGTCAATCAGTGTTGATTGCTCCATGACTGACTGGTCCCTGTGTGATGTCACCCGTCCAATGCTGCTAATTTTCAGTAAGAGGTGAGGAGCTGTACCCTGGAGAGCATCCCCACTATTTCCCAGTGTATTTCTCACTGGCATTCCGTCCATCTTCTTAGTGTCCCTATCACCACTATCCCCATTGTATCACTCTCACCACCATCACCATTATCCCATACCCCCAATTGTGTGCATTACATGGGACAGTCCAGATTTGGGGGTCTGTCCTGCTAGAACTGCCAGGCTATACCTCTGTCTGCTTTTCTAGACAGAGGTAGAGCTTGGCAGGTCACCAGGGTTCACAACCACAATTCAAAGGTGAGTAGAGCTGTCAGAATGTCTGACAGTGCCCCACCAGTCATGCGTGACAGTGCTGACACTCTACCACCCAAGCTCTGCCCAGAGTAGGCACAGGGTATTACTAGGGGTATATAGTAAAAGAACAGAATTCTTCGGCCTGAATGAAATCCACCTTAAGGTTGGGCCGCAGGTTTTATTCCCCCCGGAATTCAATACTAATACACCGAAGCGTAACCCCAGATGAGACTGGATCACAGGAACTGAGGATAAACCAAACAATGGCAATGGTACAACAGGAACAGGCAAACAGAATGGTCAGGCAAGCAAAGGTCGAGGCTGGCAGCAAACAATAAAGTCAAGGTAGAAATAGGTCTGGACAGGCAGCAAACAGGAGTGCTCAGGACAAGCAGGATTCGGCATCGGGAATCAAATAGAAAAATAAAAGTACGCAAGTAAAAGGCTCAGAGTCTTTATCACAGGCAGCAACCAAAGCAGTGCAAAGGCACTGAATGCCATAAACCAGAGGCGTAACTGGAAACCACAGTGAAAAGTGCACTGGGGCCCACCCCATGCATCTTCCCCCGCCCATCCTTTTGTATAACACGTACAGATACATACATGGACACATATGCTTATCACAGACACACATTCAATACACAGAATGACACTTCCACAGATACAAACACTGACAAACATACAGATACACAGACTCACACATGTGGATACCCATACATACATACAGAGTGACACACATACAGGTACATAGGGGCACACACTGACAGATGCAGAAAAACAGATACACATACAGACAAACAGATACACATACAGACACACATGCACAGATACACATATAAACATGCATGCAAATACACAGACACACTTAATGACAAACATTCAGATACAAAGAGATACACATACAGACCCACATGCAGACATACACACAAACACACATTCTCTTACACACAAACTTTAAAAAAAAAAAAATTGTCACCCTCCTGTTTCCTACCTTTTAGGTGCAGGAGGGTGACTTTCCTGGGGTCCAGTGGCTGCCTCACGATGATGGGAGTCAGAGTTCCCACTCTGACTCCCTCCCCAGCGGTCTCTTTCGTGGCGCTCTGTTAGCTGGGAGGAAGAGGAAGTGAGGGCTTCCTCCCAGCGCTCATGTCATACTGGGGCCCTGTCGCGTTCTTAAAACTCCGACCGGGCCACAGGAAATCACCACCACAATGCCGGAGGGCACCTGGTCGCAGGGGTTGCAGGGCGGCCGGGACCCTGGAGTGACGGGCCCGGTCGCAGCTGCGACCCCTGCGACAACGGTAGTTCCGCCACTGCCATAAACTGCAGTTTTAATTAGAGTTGGGCTCAGGTAAACGAGGCAGCTGACACAACAGGAGGATAATGGAAACACTGGAATAGCGGCCACTATAGGCTGAAGAGGAAACAGCCACAAAACATGAATACAAACATAGCCAGGGAAATTGGGTGGAACCGTGACAGCTTTTAGTATCATTCTGTATCATTGCCTTTGTCCCCATCCTGCATTACATCTATGTTATTATTTGTATCTCTGTGCCTTCTATTTTTTAGCCTTAGTTTTGCCCATTAATATGACAGTGATATTTGCCCATTAATATGCCACAGCCAAACTGCCCATTAACTTGCCACAACCAAATTGTCCATTAATATGCCACAACCAATTTGCTCATAATATGCCACAGCCGATTTTCCCCCGCTGGAAGTTTCACCCGGTGCAGTCCGCACCCCCCTTGTGACACCACTGCATCCCACTATCCCCCAGTTTCCCTCTCAGGACCAGGATTCCTCTCATCACTATCACAATCCTCCAGTGTCCCTCTCACCACCTTCCCCACTATCCACCCAGTGTCCCTCTCTGTATTTTTTTTGGAGGGGAGGAGGGGTGGCACCCATTCAGAGACAACTATATTAAGTTCAGTTGTAGGAATAGGATGAGTGGTGTGGGTGGGGCATCATCAGGGGGGCCTGACTATTTGGTCTGTAAGGGACCCCAGAATTTATGATGACAGCCTTAGCTGTAGTAACATTGTCTGTTTTTTTTTTGTCTACTCTTGCTTACAAAAAATGTCATCCATTTTCTGTTTTCTTGGGGTGCCACGATCAGATGTAGTGGACATCTTGGATGACGTTTTAGAGAGGAAGGAACCAGGTGATGTGTCTGTGCTCCCCATGCTGCTACCTTTGTTCATAAAAGTTCGATTTCTGTGTTGCATATGTCCAGGTGTATGCTTGATTTATCCCTGATAAACTTATCTATGCTTCAGTCTTATAAATCCTTTAATAGTTTATCTGTGAGATCCCTTGTTGGTACCACCAATGCTCTATTATTTAACTCCTCAGTCGCCATTTTGACCAAGCCCCATCAGTTTAAACGAGCAGATGTCCAGTTCAGAATTCCATTATCTCAGAATTCTGTGTCCTCATGCACAGGCCTCTAGGGATGCTGAGTAGCGACAGGTCATTTTCCAAACTCACTTGCATATGTTAATTACCCCCAATTCAAATTGTAGATTTCCATGTAATATATAGGTACTTTATTAATATTATCCTGAAACAGGCTAGGGAGTAGCCAAAGAATACAACCAAGAAGAGATCCTTTGTCAAAGGAAAAGAAGATAAATTATAATAATAACAATAATAATACAAATAATAATAATAAACAACAAACTGTAATTGTTCAATAGGCTTGTATTAATATCCTACAACAGGTGTGAGATGTACAAATAAACATGATTATGGAAAACATATGAAGCATTTAATAAAGGAGAAACTGACATTGATCATTGCATAGACCACGTTATGTCCCTGCCCATAGACATTAGTGTGTTTATCTGAAGGTTTAATCCTGATGACAAGGTCAAGCATCTAGATCTCTGATAGGAAACGTCAGAAAAAGAAAGGAGTTTGGAAATTCACATGTTTTCTGTAAAAAAACATAAAAAAAGATTTGTTTTTAAAAACTTAATTAAGTGTACATGTTCTACCTCACACGGAGACAGTGCAGTGTGTATCTTTAAAAAGAAGCATAATTTAATGCTTGTGACAACATCCCGTTAATGTAATGTCAAACACTATATGCATTCCAGTCAATTCCTTTGATCAGATATATCAATATTTGTTAAAAGTCAAGTAGTAATGGTGGCAATTAGCCATGCATAAAATTAACAGGTATGACCTCTCTTGGAAGTCACTAGTAATGTTTAGGTAATATTAAAATTCACTTAAATTTGTATTTAAATGACCTGTGTAAGTACCATTTACAGTTCAACCTGGTATATTTTTAAAGTGCTAAGATGTGTTTTTATAATAAGGTTCTAGGACTCTTCTTCGCCGCGGCTTAATCGCTGACAGTTCAGCGCGGCAGTTAGAACGCTGAACTGTCAGCAATGAAGAATAACGCGGCCGTTTCATCGCGGCCGCGGCTATGTAAGAGCTGACAGTTCAGCGCTGAACTGTCAGCTCTTACAAATGTACAAGTAAAAAGAAAATAACCCCCCTAATAAATTATTCCCCCCCCCCAAAGTGCCCCCCAAACCCCAATACTAAAATTAACCCCAAAACCTCAATACTAAAATTAACCCCAAAACCCAATACTAAAATTAACCCCCGAACCCTAATACTAACCCCCAACCACTAATACTAACCCCCTAAACTCTAATACTAACCCACTAAACCCTAATACTAACCCCCGAACCCTAATACTAACCCCCTAAACCCTAATACTAACCCCCAAACCCTAATACTAACCCCCTAAACCCTAATTCTAACCACCCATAACCCCAATACTAAAATAAACTTTTCTTTAGCGATGAAATTTCCCGCGATGAAATCTCCCGCGACAAGCTGTCGTGTGGTGAAGTGACGCTGGTGAAGCGGCTGCGCGGATGCAGCCGCGATTAAGTGTCTCATCCCCTTATAATAATACTACTAGAGGTCACATGATCAGAGAGTAGGCCAACAGTTAAAGTTGCTTTTGCTTCTTTAATGGGAGAAAGGTGTTTGGTTTTTTTCAATGATTTAAACCTGACAGATTTCTTTACTAATACACGTGGGTTTACTATCATCTCGGCTGTGGCACAGTTGAACTGGCTGCCGATGTATGCTGAAAGTATCTTAACCAATCAGATTGGGTGCCTGTGCCTGTCTAAGGTCTGTCAAGTCTGATAGTCCCCCTCTGTTAGTGCAGAGAGAGAGACCTTTTTTTGTTTCAATGTAATCAGTAGACTGGACCTAGTTAGTAAGAGACTGGATCAATCTGCATGCTTCAGAGGGAAGCATGGTGACTGTCCAACGTACTGTTTTATAAAATAGCATGCATCTTAAAAGGCATTTGTCAATTTCTCATCATACAAGGGCTGGTGTATTTTTCATTATGATAAAAGCACAGCAGCAGGAACCCCTTGGATCCTCCTCTGTGCATAGACATCTTCTCATGCTGTGTATCTACTAAAATAAATCTATATAAAAATATTTTGCAAAATATGTGAGTTTTCATTTTGTCAGAAATCTCAGTGAAGCAAGATCATTGTTTATGTATCAAATCAGGCATGATCATAATTAAATGTTAAATGATGTCAAGATGTAAAAAATGAGTATAACTCATGGTTGAATATTTAATGCTATCTCATATATAGCTCTTTCTGATGTCTAGCTGCCTAATGCTTCAGTTAAGTTCTGAAACAATGACACCGAGTTTAAGTCCATTTCAGGGTTGTAAGGTTGAAATCAATATGAACATTCCCCTAGGTCGAGATGTGCCTTTCATTGGGCTTTCAAGTGACTTTACAGCAAGATATGCATCTTTTGTCCCCTGGACAGCTAATTTATGCACAACTGGTGTCAATAGCACATAGAACTTTCTGTGTAATAAACAAACTCACACAAGGGAAGTTGCCAATGTTATACACTTAATTTGGGTTTTGGGTTTGGCTATATATATATATATATATATATATATATATATATATATATATATATATATGCCAAAACTAAATTAAATCATCATTCTATATTAAATATTAATATTGGTTTCTAAGTGTAAAAGGCAAGTCTTGTAGGTTTATTGCAGTAAATAATGCATTGTTTTTTTTATAACAAACAGAAAAGAAGATTTTAATCAATCAAGGATGAAGATAGCTAGGTTAGAGGACAACTGAACCATTTATATGGGTTTTATTCCTGTGTAACTTACCTTATTCTATGTATCCCTATTAAGGTATGTGTAGGTGAATAGTAAATTAACTTTAGTAAAGATTCCATTTAAATGTTGGTATAAAACCCCTTATCTCCCTGTGGGATATATGAACCCCTTCTACCAAGCCACATTGACAGAGTACAAGGCTCTCCTATCTTCCAAAGTTAAAGTGTTTCCTGAAGATGCACCTCTTCAGAGCAGATTAGCAGATTGCTTAATAGGCTCTCCATAACCATAGATCAATAAAGTAAATACTATGACAAAAAACTCTATAAAACACAATGGGGTTGTATATAAAAACTCTCGCACTGCAGTGCAGTAAAGGGACCTCCATATGTTTGGTGGAGGTTCCCCAATACAAATCAGGCCTCAGCTTGTTGTTGGTCCTTACCTTTGCAGGGTTCCTGTCTGTGTTTCAATATGTCAAAAATAATATTTCACTACTTGATGCATATACTTGATTTCTTAGTACTTCAAGTTTTAAAAGTAAAAAGTAAAAAACTTTATGCAAAAAAGATTTGCATAAATTATTAGCAGGTCTAAAGACAAATCAACGGTATAAATTGTATTTGGGGTGTTAAAATGAGAACAGGCACTGTCACTTTAAAACTACAGAATACTGAATAACTGTGTGCAATGCTGTGCAGGCCTCAATTATAGCAAACCATTATGGGTCCGAACAGTTTGGACATTCACTTCTACGGCATCCTATCGGCAGTTTAAAACTGTGGCCTATTAATAAAAAGGGAGCACATGTAAAATTGACAAAGAAAAAAAGAAGTGTTAAAAAATATCATTAATAATAATTATATTTGCATGTACTTACCTGTAATATTTAAAACGGTGTGTGGGGCATTGCAGGGTTCTACATCGAGTGCAATAATTTGGTTTTATGACATGTTTTTCTACATGTGACTATACATATAAGTACAAGTCCCCTCGGGGAGAAAGGTGCTATCTAAAAATAGATTATTATATATTACACTATTTGCACTGACAAAATAAATACCTTTAATCTTAGCCTAGAGGGTTTGTCTCTATATCTTTGGAATTCAGTAAATTCTACTGTTTGTATGTCAAATAGTCTTAATTATCTCACTAGGTTGAATAACAGCAGTTTACACATTAAAAGTCACAACCATAAACCTTTAGCAAGATGTTAGATTGCTTTGCTTGATTGGTTTAGAATGGAGTGATATAGTCATTTAACATGTAATTTAGAACATATTGAGGGGGGCAAGGGAAACATACTCTGGTTACATAGTACAATATCTGTGCAATTCAATCTTATTATTTATTTAACCCTCATAGTGCCACAGAGACTCAAGGGGTTAAAAATATATATTTTGCAAAGCACAATGCTTCAGCAGCTTGATATTGGCTAAAGGGTTTTTAATATGCAAGGCAAGGTGTAGGGTGTTTAGCTGATCCAAATGCCAGTCTATAGATTTGAAAGACTAAAGATCACATCACTGGGAGGTTGACAGAAGTGACACTTTGCAAAGTGCCAATGATTTATGCCAATGTCTGGCTTGATGATACTGTTATAGACAGGGCTGTCATTACATAATCCCTGGAGACTTCAGTCTACATTTATAGTCCACAAATTATAGGTGAACACAATGATCGAACCCCTCCACCGTTTACACTGCAGATTGTCACCCAGTTGCTAGTTGTGTACTTTGTTTTACCATAATTAAATGTTTAGTTTTATTTTAATTCTATAGACTTCAGATTTTTATCAGCATCTGTTCCACTGTTAATTATTAACATGGGCTGGTTGGGAGACTAGTTCTCTGCCCATAACCTTTGTCAAGAACACTGATGGAATCAATTGGTTGCTGTATGTTGCAGGTCAAAGTGATAGCAAAGGGGTTCTTAGCCCCTTGAGCCCCAATCTGTTAGGAACAGAGTGACAGTACTTATAAATGGGTGATATGTTTGAGATCTTCAGTTTCAGTCCCTATCCTGAATAGCCTGTTTGGAATATGACATGTAAAGCTGTATCAGTCTTTTGTACCAGTCATACAGCTGTAAACCATTATGTAGGGGTTAGTAATGGAATATTTCTCAATGTATGCCTCACTGCATTGAATTATTATAAACTGTATTTATTGCTATTAAGCAAGCTCTGTCTAGTATATTGTATTTTTGCTGTTTGGACACCAAATTAAAGTATAACATTAGGTGCCAGCAAGAGTCAAAATCTGGTGGTAGGACAGCTGTCTTTTCATAATGTTTGCTGTAGCAATGTAAGTGTCACCCTAACAAATGCAATTTATTTTGAATGTTGCCTATAACTAATGCTTAAACTTACAAGAGCAGGCATTTATGTATTCAAACTCTAAATAACTTTATTAAGTAAAATGCAGTGATGTTTGCTCTAATTAGACATTATAGCTAGGAGTCAGCCCACATTAGAGGTCAACTTTACACTAACAATATGTGCCCCAGCCTAATGACATTTCATTCTGGGAGCTTGGAGTACCTAGATGAATAAGCCCTTTTGGTAACGTTTTGCAATAAGGCACCCACGTGCTTATAAAGACAGGACATACAGAGAGACAATAACACAAGCACAGTGAAGATTTCACTATCTTGCAGCTGATTTGACAGTGTAGCTTCCAGGCACTTTAGGATTAGAACATGTTTCTCTAAAGAGGATTAGGTTAATCTTACAACTTGTTTGAAATACCACAAGCAAACATGGTATTAAATGTAAACGATACCAGGAAAGCCTTATAAGGGGTATTTTCCATGTCACTAGCGTGACATGAACACTATTATGGCACTAAATACATACAGATTAATGGATTACCTGATCATTTAGGACAAAACAGGACAAATCATATGAAACTAATAGGGAGCCTGCATCTAATCCACACTCAGTCACTAACAGGTCTAGTCATATAGTATTCCTGTGCTGTCTGTTGGTATTAACAGATTTTGGCTACAACTTGAAAGCTGCTAAAACCTGCATAATACTATCTATACTAAAAGGTGAGAATAGACTGTGTGTTTTTCTCATGTGTATCAGCCAGAAAAGATGTTTACAAAATTTCTTAAGGTTTGTCGAGCAACAGCAGAGGGGTCTAGGACACTTCTTCGCCGCATTTTCATCGCTGACAGTTCAGCGCTGCAGTTAGAACGCTGAACTGTCAGCAATGAAGGATAACGCGGCCGTTTCACCGCGGCTGCAGCTATGTAAGAGCTGACAGTTCAGCGCAGAACTGTCAGCTCTTACAAATCTAAAAGTAAAACGAAAATAACCCCCCCTAATAAATGATTACCCCCCAATAGTAACACTAAACACTAAACCCCAATACTAACACTAAAATTAACCCCAATACTAAAATTAACCCCCTAAACCCTAATACTAACCCCCGACCCCTAATACTAACCCGACCCCTAATACTAACCCTAATACTAACCCCCGACCCCTAATACTAAAGTTAACCCCCTAAACCCCAATACTAACCCTAATACTAACCCTAATACTAACCCCTAATACTAAAGTTAACCCCCTAAACCCCAATACTAACCCTAATACTAACCCTAATACTAACCCCGACCCCTAATACTAAAATTAACCCCTAAACCCTAATACTAACCCTAATACTAACCCTAATACTAACCCCGACCCCTAATACTAAAATTAACCCCCTAAACCCTAATACTAACCCTAATACTAACCCCCGACCCCTAATAGTAAAATTAACCCCTAACACTAAACCTAATTCTAACCCCCTAAACCCTAATTCTAAACCAACTAAAATCGGTAAAATACTTACCTTTAGCGATGAAATGTCCCGCGATGAAATCTCCAGTGACGATCTGTCTTGTGCTGTAGAGTCGGCGGTGAAGCGGCTGCGCGGAATCATCCGCGATGAAGTGTCCCATCCCCACAGCAGAGAGCTAGGATTCTATGGAAGGATAAACATGTTGTTTGGAGACCACTGACGGAGGAAATATCATTATTTCATAACTGCTTTTAAGATGCCATACTGTACCTTCCCAGCTATCTTGTGGTGTAAAGTATGGTATCATGGTTGTTTTGCCATGTCATCATTTTCTCAAACTTAAAGGAGAACTAAACTTGTTTTAACCCTTATCCCAAGTCTTTACAGATCCATCCTGGCTCACTCTCAGCTCTGCCACAGAGCTGAGGCAGAGCAGATGGGGAGACTGGAGTGCTGACACCCAATCAGAGCAGAGTTTTGCCCCACTCATCTGATTGGCATTTGTAAAGTTTAGGGGCCTCTGTTTGCTAGCTCAGAGAGAGTACCTCGTTTTCAAAGGAGATCAACAGAGGGGACCTAGACATGCCCCCCTCTGTTGATCCCCTTTGAAAAGGAGGGTCTATCTCTGCAGTAACAATCACAAACAGTCACCGGGCTGCCTGCTTCCTGCCAGGAAAGAGGATAAACTGGCATGTACAAAATGTACATGCAAATTTAACCTTGTACTAGGGGCTCTGCATTTTTCACTTGTGCTTCCATTGAAAAAAATGTCCTTTAACATGAACAGTTAGCTCATTAACCATAAATAGATATGCAAATAGATGCATACATACCTGTAGATGCATACATTTTATACTCTTTCCAGAGAGCGTTGGGATGCTCCTTGGAACACAATAAAAATGAGCTAAGAAGCCCAATAACATCGTTTTTGGTTCCTTTTTTCGAAAGAATTATTGGACATCTGTCTAGTTTGATTTTTTTAAAGATAAATGTTATTTTTTTTAAACCTGGCATTTGAAGGAAAAAAGCAAGCATTTAAGAAACAATGTATATTTTAGTCTGTTATCCTTTTCTTAACACACTTCTAATTATCCAACTTAAAGCCCTTCAGGCTGCTAGATCTTATGATCAGTTTGTATCTATATTCATCTTAAGGCTCTTTTAATTACACCGTTTTAGCTACAAGATGTAATTCTTCTAAGAATGACTCCATATTATAAATGATTCAAAATTTTCCTGGTTGTCAGAAATATAACAAATAGGTGAATGTTTAATGCAAATTACTACTTATTTGAGAAATATTGTATTGTATTTAGTAGTTTGCTGTTATTATGATATTTATTTCCCGTAGAATTTATTTACTCTATTCCTATGTTTACGCTATACATATGTACTTATTTTAATTATATTTTGTATAAATGTCTTAAATCTCATTCAGCTCTTTTGATGTAGCTGAGTGCCCACTGATTATAGGGAGCACTAATAAGGCTTGTCAGTGAAATAGATGTGGATACCTAAGTACCTTTTCAGACTGGAAGTGGCATCTTCTCACTCTGGTGCTTCAGATGTGTGAATACATGCTTGTCTTCACAAAGAAAACATGTCCTGTCCATGACACCACTTCTGGTCAAGGATTACACCTGGAAACATGAAAAAACTTCCCTCTAGGGAGAATTCCTGTGCAGTTCCTCCTATATATTATGGAACCCTATGTGATTAAGTTCCCTCTTACTTCATTATAGGATCTACTGAATAAAGAGAGAATTGCAGGGAATTAAAACTGGAATTTCAAACTTAAGGTCAAAGTAGTTGAGTTGGAAAAATTCTCCCATTCAGCTGCATTGGAGAATTTCTCCAACTTGGCTACATTGGCCTATCCTCAACAACTCTCTCTTTGTTAAGTAGACACTTTAGTTGACCAAGACTGGTCCATCCTTTGGGAAAAAATATACTTGTACTTGGCATGGTAGGTCTAAAAAAATTTGTGAGGGAGGTACCAGAAATATCCTATATTTCATCTGGCCCATGATGTTAGAGCCCTAGTTATGTTGCAAGCTCTGCAGGGTTCGGGGAGGGGGTGGAGCTAACTGGCTGAGAGGTGTGGCTCCGCCCCACCCTGTGAAGCAGAGCAGCGTCTGATTCACGGGGAGCCGCAGGCAGCAAGAGAAAGTGCTGCTCGGCTCCCCATGCTTAGTGGAAGGACTTTGTCTTGCTGCCTGTGAAGCAGACGCTGCTCTGCTTCACAGGGTGGAGGCGGAGCTACACCTCTCAGCCGGTTAGCTCCGCCCCCTCCCTTGAGCCACATTTGCAGGCAAAGGAAGGGGAGGGGGGGAGAGAGAGAACAGGGGGTGAGAGAGGGACAGAACAGGGGGTGAGAGGCAGAACAGGGGGTGAGAGAAGGACAGAATAGGGGGTGAGAGGCAGAACAGGGGGCGGGGGAGAGAGAGACAGAACAGGGGGAGAGGGGAGAGAGAGACAGGGGGAGGGTGGAGAGAGAGAGACAGAACAGGGGGAGAAAGACAGAACAGGGGAGGGGGGGAGAGAGACAGAACAGGTGGAGGGGGGATAGAGAGACAGAACAAGCAAGGGGGAAGAGAGAGAGATGGGAGGGGGAGAGAGACAGAACAGGTGGAGGGGGGGAGAGACAGACATGGCAAGGAAGAGGAAAGGGACACATACATAGGGGGGTGAAAGACGGGGGGGGCGTCATGGGAGAAGCCCGCACAGGGCGCCGGGACACTTAAGGCCGGCCCTGGCTGACTGTTGCTATAACTGGCACTGATTATGTTTAGGAACTACATATTCCATGATATGGATATAGCCTTAGAGTATCCTGGAATATGTAGATCTCAAATATCTTCAGTGCCAGCATTGGCCATCACTGCTCTAGAGCATAATACCCTGAGATAGACCTTCCCAAACCACCCATTCCTGCTCCCACAATATGTGCTAACATAGCAATAAAATAATTATTCACAAAACTCACTAATCAAGTTATATGGGAAATCCTTTCTATATTTTTGCTACAGTACACAAAAATAGAGTAACGGAAGTGATGGAAGGAGTTAGTGGATGAGGTCGATTAGGTAAGCTCTTGATGATATATTTTGGATCTTACCAAATAAGGCAAATGAATATCCAATTTGTAAAAAGTGATTTTGTTACATTTATCAGAATTATTTTCTTAAATGCCAACAAGACTGGTATCCATAGACTTTTCGAGCCTACATTGCTACACACAATCTTTTACATTATTCCTTCAGCTTTAAATAAGTTTGGCGTGACATTTTTTTATTTAGAAATATAAAGGGCATTTTGCAGGGTTTTGGACCCTTAATGGAAGAAAAAAAAAATTCAAAAAGACCATTGAAGGTCAGCATTTACATATTGATTTAGCTGTAAGTTTATACTCTCCCAAACACATAATTAAGTTTGTTGTTATTGAATTTTGGTTCATAACCAATTTATTAGTCATAGTCCCACCATCACCAGTAATTCCAGTCAAGTAAACTATAAGTGGCAGGTGTTTGTAAAAATGCCAAATGCGTGTTTAGACACAGTGATAATGCCAGAGTCTATCCCAAAAGCATTGTATTCATTTTTAATTGGGCTACATAGTTCATATTTACCTTTTTCAGCTCTAGAGAGCAAATATATGCTAATATGTTACACATATTACACTGAAATCTGATTCCGCCACAATAAATCACTACTGTAAAATATTAACTATACTTCCTAAAACGCAGCCATAGGCAGGGGAGGGCTTGCAAGAGGGCCTAACCTTTTTTAACTTCCAATGTCTTAGTGCCTAGGCTTCAACTGCAGCCCTGCAGCTGCTGCAGAACTACAAACCCCATAATTCCTCACCAGCTTTCTAGAATGGTAAGGAGTTATGGTAGTTGTTGCACAGAAACGGGGCCGTAGTTGAACACCTATGACCTAGTGTGTAGCACGTTCTATCTAATTGTTTTGTCTGTCTTTTAATCTATGTACCTTATCTGTCAGTATATCTCTCCTGTCTTTGTATTTGTGTCTGTCGCTGTTGATAATTTGTAGGCTGATGAAATTGCAAAATGGGCCACTAAATTGTATTTGAATCCAAGGCCAAAAGTTGCCATCCGTCCCCTGGCCATAGCTGCTAACTCATGAGCAAGGTGTATAAAGTCAATTCAACACATACAAATATATGGGAAAATAAAAATGTTGGTGCTTCACAGAACTTAAAGCAAGGACACATTAAAACAATTAATGGTCAAAATATTACTGGAAAAAAATACTTTAAGTTTTTCTTTTTATAGACAGTCAGTTAGTTTCAACTCTACTGCTTTCATTTAAGAAAAATCCAACACATACACTCATTAACCCTCTTGTCTAATGTCTCCTTCATTCCAATCCATTTCAAAACCTGCTTTTAAACTAAACTTCCATTTTTCTTTATTCAAGATATTTACTTCCAAGGTTAATGTGTACAGCCCACCAGGTTTGTAGCCTTTCCTATTGGTATTCCATCCTTTCTGTTGGCTGTCCAGTCTCCCTACACCTGCTGCCAGATGTCTTTAATACCTGCCCTTGCTAGTTGTGAAAAGAGACATTTAAACCTGAATCAATGAACAGTCTCAGTAATCTGGTTACTTTAAAAGAGACCTGTTTTTCTCTTGCTTGTGTCTGTTTTCTATCCTTGGAATGTGGATTTAATTTACGCCTTGCGTGATGAGTTGATCTCATAATTCCCCTCACTTACAGCAAACGATACCTGGTCTGACCATAAAAATCCTGACAAGGCCTCTGCTTCATGATGTTGAATTCTGTTTCACTATTACTGTGGTAAGCAAAATGTTTGACAAACACAATGGTAATCAGAGGAATCTAATAGATGCATCAAGATTGCCTTCCCGAATCAAACCCACTTTGTGTTCAACTTATCAATACACTTGATGCCAACTAAGAAAACTACGTCTCTGTCTTTCAGTAAAACCATTTGTAGATTAGATAAACAATGGGTACTTAAGAGGCATGATATGTGTTGATATGCCCTGACTCCCACTGCAGATTCAAAGATAATTAGAATCAGGTGTTATTATAAAGTAAATGAAAAGGGTTAATCTGGTATGCCTCGTCGTATAAAATAAACTTTTGTTAAAGTGCAATAAAGTTTGTTGTTGTTTAATCGTTGGTTTATACCCAATGTATTAGTCATAGTCCCACCATCAGTAATTCCAGTCAGTGAAGTGGCAGGTGTTTAAGACATTCATAATGCAAGCAGGATTGCTTGCATTATCCTGCTTGCATTAACTATGATTTCTCCAAGTATAAGATGTGGGATGATTGGATCAAGATTTTAGTTCTACCGATTAAAAGAAAAGGAGTGAGAGAGAGGTGTGGGGGGTGGACGGAAGAAGGGAGGGAACGAAAGGGAAAAAGATTTAAAACCAAAACGTAAAATTATGGCTGATGATTATTTTTCTTTTTTCTTTGTAGGAACTATATGGAAGGGCAGATTTTTCCCCTGCTCGGTTAATGTAGTATTGTGTAAAATATGAAATTGTAGAATTGTTTGTGTATTTTGTATCTGCTGCTAATCGTTTGAATTATATTGTTATATTTGAGATGTAGATGGTTTTTACTGTTTGTTGGTAATGTTTTGTACATAAAAGAAAAGAAGAAAACAATAATGGCAAAGTCTACCTCAAAACCATTATATTCGTATGATTATTATGACTGTTTGAAAGTACAACATTACATTACTTTTACATTACATTAACATGTATTTACCGTATTTGCTATTAAAATGTTTTCTTCTGGATTGTAAAAACACACTTAGAATAATGTTCACATGATCAAAACAGGCATTGAGACCATTTCTAGTACAACATTTAAAGTATTTAAAGTATTCTTATAAATCATACAGAACACAAAGTGAACAAAATATTCATGTTTCAGCAGTTTTTCAAAAAGATTGTTATGTACCTTTAAATTAATTATAGTTTATAATGACCCCGTTTTAGAGCAATTAGAGTATTTTTGTTATTTCTATTTTTTACTGGGATCAGTAAGGTAGATCATAATTCACACCCCTGGTGAGTTTTTCAGAGATCTGTGCAAAGTTTCATACAGATCCTCCACACAAATCCTTCATATGCCTCCTTCCTCATTTATCACAGGTTCCTGTGTTACACCATAAAAAAGGATGAAATCATCATGCAGAACTATTTACCAGGCAAAAAAACTAAAAGCCGTAATATAAGACTACCCTATAGGAAAAAAGTTTAACTTGTATATATTCACATGTAAATTGCTTTTTTCATTGCATTTTAATAAACATGATGATATGAAAAAAATGCATTTCTTGTTTTCATTTCCTTTTATTTACCCATCTGTCCCCCATAGCCATTTGCCCACCAGACTTAGCCAATGCTGCCCTTGCCCCCTACTTACAATCTAGAGGGAAGGGAGGGAGACAGGGGAAGGTGTCGGTAGTAAAAGTATTTGGGGACAGTGGGATCTTGGTGAATTGCCCCAGAGGTTAATTCATTGGTGTTCTAGGAAAATAAATATCAAGCTTCCTTAAAGAGGTGAGTCTTGTAGGAATTTTTTAAGTTTGAGAATGATGAATAGAGCTTGATGCTCTGCAGAAATGAGTTCCAGTGAAAGAGGGCAACTTAGGTAAAGTCATGCAGGGGTGAGTGGGAAGAGGTTGCAAGGTTGCAGGAGAGCCTTAATCCACTTGAGGAATAGTGAGGGCTTTGAAGGTTAAAGATAGAATTACAATTTTTATCCTATAGCAGATGGGAAGCCAGTGGAGGGCTTTGTAGAGTGGAGCAGCAAGCATGAAGTGACAAGGAGGAGGATAAACCTGACAGCCACATTTTTAATAAATTGCAAAGGGACAAGATGAACCAGTAGAGTCTTACAGTAGTCGAGATGAGAGATCACAAGAAAGTGTACTAGTATTTTAGCAGTTTCTTTGTTGAGGAACGAACAAATGACTGTATTTGGCCAAGGACTGAACATGGGGGAGGAAGGAGGGATCCAAGTCAAAGATAACACCAAGAAATTGGGCTTAGTTAGAACAATTATGGCATCTTTGATGGTAACAGTGAAGTCAGGTACAGGGATGGTGCTCGAAGCAGGGAAAGGATTGATGCAATCAAAAGACACAATAGGTTGATTACATTACTGTAGAATTAAGACTACATTAGTCATAAGTGGCCCTGAATAAAAAAAGGTTTAAAAAAAACTATTTCTTTGCATTTCAGGCTCCAACCATTCAGTCTTAGAGAGATGGTCTCAGTTGAAGAAAATCTAATATATAATTATATTACCAGAAATAGCTTAAAATTTGATGCTAACCATGTCTCTGTAATTATGGTCCAGATGTTCTGCTTCTGCTCACTGTTTTAAAGAAGAATTGAACATACTGTACATCACAACTCCAAGAATTGCTCTATTAATTTGATTATTAATAGTCATAGTTTAATGACTTCTCTCAATGCATGACTAAATACTCAGGAAGACAGTGTTCTCAGCCATCACTAACCTGTGAGACAGCTATGCCATCAGCACACATTGCCCACAGCTATTATTTGGTTATCAAAATGGTCATCACTGCCATAAATCAGACGACCTCTGTCTGCTAAGGTCAACTTTAGTTCACTGACTGTAGCCTGTCAATGTACAACCAGAAAGCTCTTCAGAGTTTTTGATATTTTGTTATATGAAATTCTGAATGAAGAACCATATTGCGATGAATAGTTGCTAAAAATTCTAATTTGGTCATGTCACCACTGACATTAGGAGTGTCCTCTTTTATTTAAAAAAAAACAAAAAAACTTAGTCATCTAGTTCTTACGTCATGTGAAGTCACATAAGCCTCTAATAACTGTATCGGGACCAATTATAAATGTTTCAAATTCAAAACAATATTATAAGATTCACCATTTTTCTCAGTGCCACTCATTGGTCAGGAAAGTACTCGCTAACACTTTAAAATCTTTTCAATAATCTTTTCAATAATGGGCCATTGATAAATGGTACTTCCACTAAGAAATTAGTGATTTAAGGTTCTATATGGCCTAAACATTGCTTATACAGAATTGCAAGCAAATGCCTAAATTAGAAGGATACGTTTTTTTTAAATGTATAAATAATTCCAATTAATTTTTGTGCTCTACATTCACAGTAAAAACAATGTTTAGGTGATACAGTTCCTTTAATTCAAGTGCATTTAGATAAGAGCATTTGTGAAACTGCATACTGTTTGGAGGAAAATCCATCCTTTTTACCCCATTAATAAAATATTCCCAGTTATTTCAGGGGTTTTTTTTAAAGATAATGCAATGGTCTTATATTCGAACCCACAAGCCAAAATATCTGCCCTTTAAATTTGCGCTTTAAAAAAAAATTAAAAGTTAAACATTTATTAATAAGAACATTATTAATAACCGAAAATAAACTTTAATGTCATTATAAAAAAAAAAGTGTTTGCCACTGGTTTGCGAGGTATTTTCATCTCCAATTTTTTTGTACTTAAAGAACTGGTTACATTGAAAAGAGGGATGATATTCTGGGCCATAAGCAACCAGCTGCAACCCTCCAGCAGGTACTGGACTACAAGACCCACAATTCCCGCTAAATTTAATGACACGGAATCATAGTAGTTGTAGTCCAAAAACAGCTGAAGGGTCACAGTTCGGTTTGCAAATGTAGCCCTTCATCTGTTTTGAACTACAACTACCATGATTCTTTGCAATTGTTATGGAATTTGCAATTCAGCAGCTGCTGAAAGGCAGCAGCTGGACGCCTGGGGTTCTAGGCTTATATTGGATTTAAAGCGAGAATTTAACTGCTGAGTCAAATTACATAAATTTGGGCATCGGGAATGTCATGAATGCATTCAGGTGAAACACCATCAATCTGGAGAGATTAAACAGACACAATCAGAAAACCTGGGCATGGGAGCTATTCATAATGTGTGCACAACACGTCATAATTTTAATACTTTGGTACAATTTAAGAATTCATTTCTATATGTTATTTGAATGAAACACTCACCATGATGAAACCCATTCAGGGAATTGTTAAAATCCCATGAAGCACGTAAAAGCCCTCAGTTGTAATAATTTAGTATAGTCAATACTATAAATGTAGTGGCCTCAGAAGGAGCGATCTCCGAACGCGTAGCCTGTGCCCTTACCCCTCAAGTCCTCTGCTATTTTCACACCAACGATCTTACCTCATCACAGCCTGGAACTTAAATTTTTTTTCAAGCAGAAGAGTGCTATACTTACCCAACTCGACCATACCACCAACGAATTGAACCACTGGATCTGGGTGAGACTGTGTCCATTTCTATGGACCTTATCAGAACCTACTGATCAGCTGTTTTTTCTGCCTGTGATTTCTACGTTTCGATCTGTCCAGCTATTTACTGCAAGAGGCACTATTTGTGTTTTTTTTTTTTTGTTTTTTTTTTTTTTTGTGTTTACTTTCGTTTACTATCTGGTTCATTGGACTTTGCTTTATATTTTTTTCTATTGTTTATATTTTCTTGTGGTTCTATACTTTTTACTAATACTCTATTTTTCAAGGTGTTTACCTGACATAACCACATTTTTTCTCCTGATTACATTTTTTTATTTATTTTTGTTCTGGACACACTCTCTTGTGTCCCCTCCCCTGTTTTTTGTGCTCTCCCGGTATACTATTCTTCATGCCTTATTTTTTCTTTATCTTTTTGATGTATTTTCCATCTGCGGTTCATTTCTAACACTGCCCTACTTTTTCATATATTTTCTCCATTGTTTTGCTCGCCATTTTTTATGGTCGTCTCTTCCCACGTTTACAGCTTCTATCACATTGATATATTTACGCTCTTTTGCACTATGTGTCCCCGACTTTGAGATATATACTGTTTACGCGTACCCATTTGTCGATACATTTACCTAATAAATATTAAAGTTTTTTTGACTTATACACCAGTGTGCATGTCTGCTTCTTTCTATATATTATGTATTTTCATATATATGCCCTTTAGGAGAGAGCATATTAGCAGTACATAGTTTGCACCTGTACTCTCCATCCTCCCATTCAATTTCAACGGCCTTGTTCTCAACCCCTCTTTGTTCTATAAATGTAGTGGAGTAGAATAAAATCATACTTTTAAAAGCACATAAAGACAACGAACTCACAGTTGAACCTTTTTCACATTTATAATAGTATCATTACTATCCATATTCCCAAATGTTACAACATTATTCATTTGAACCAGTTCTAAATTCTCAGGTTCCATTTCAGGCACCATTGCCATCAGCAACCAATTGGTATTAGCCATTATTGCTTACTGTACTCAGCAAAGGTCACACATAGTACAAAGTAACCATACACAATAGGCAACTGTTACAATATTGTAAAACAAGTTACACTTGTTACACTGTTGAATGACGTTGTCAGACTGTGAATGTAAAAACTCTTTCCACCACTGCTTTGTTCCAATATGTATTATTTAGATTATTTGATCTGGCATATAAACAAATGCTGATCTATAATAAGTACCACTCAAAAAAATAATAAACCCTTATAAAACATAATGCAAAAAAATGGATCATGCAATAGTGTAAGTTCCAGTTATGTCCATCAACACCTTCAATAAACTTTATTGCCACAAATTGCTGCTGGAGTCCATATATATTCATTTCTCTAGTCTTTGAAATAGATTAATAAACATTCTTACAAGGGATGCATGGTGCATGTGTTACACTAGAAAAGACAGATCCACATGGTATAAAAAAGAAATCCAGTGCAGTGGAGTTCATGTCAGTGAGAATAAATATTTCTGAGCCCCCCTTACAATTTAATACATGAAGTAAATGTAATAAAGTTTAATTTCTAAGTTTGTGCGAACCATAAAAAAAACAACAGATGAGGCTAGGCCCACTCCACCCATTTGTGCTCCGTGCTACCTGCTCACTCTCCCCACCATACCTTCTTTAGTCCATCAGCCAGTATCAAGCGAGATTGGAGCACACATGCACTATCTGCATGTCATTGGCAATCACACCTTGGACCTTGTTTGCTATGAAAATTATACACAGAAATTTGCTATGTGTGGTAATGTGCTGCAAGGATTGCAGTGCTTACATATGGGCATGGCAAGGGCCTCCCAAGGTATAGCCAACCACCAAAAATGTGTTAATTATTTAACATTTGAAGCAGCTTAAAAACATTAATTTGTATCTGGCTGTGTTTTTATAGAAGGAAATTAAACAACAAGTTTTATCTTAACATATTTTTGGTTTCTGAATTGAAAACTGGGATAAGTGAGTGTATTCAACTACCCTTATATTATTGGATATAGTATATCATTACAATAGAGGGCTCTATTATTATATGTAAATTTAATTGGTTTGAATATGAGCATGTGTTACCATCCGACCACAATCTGATCAACAATCCCTATGCAGTTTACTGATAGAGGCTCTCATTTTCTGTACAGCTCTCCAGTCTCCACAATTACCATATTTGCTCAAATATAAGACAAGGTTTTTTTCAGATGCTCTGAAAAAGACCCCTCGTCTTCTATTCAAGGTCATCTTATAGTCTGACCTGAAATCGAGGTCTGACTATAAGGCAGGCCGCAGAGCTGCAGGGGACCTGGATACCCCTCTCAGGCAGCCGGTGGATGTCTGCACAGTGCGCACAGACATCCTCCGCTGCTGCCCGCCACGTCCATTGGGACTTCTATGACGGAAGCCAGGAGGTCATGTGACCTTCCGACTTCATCATAGAAGTCCCGGCGGAAGTGCTGGGCAGCAGCGGAGGATGTCTGCACAATAGTGCTTCCCGGCACCGTCGGGAAGGAAGTCTGGGGGGTAGGGATAGCACTGGCACATAAAAGGAAATAAAAAGACGAAATGCATTTTTTATATCATAATTTTTAGTAAATATGAAAAAGCAATTTACATGTGAATATATACAAGTTAAACTTTAAACTTATACGGTAGTCGTATATTCAGGCTTTTAGTTTTTTTCCTAAAGGAATATTCAAAGTTTGGGGGGTCGTCTTATAATCAGGGTCGTCTTATATTCGAGCAAATGTGGTAAATAGTTCTGCATGATGATTTCATCCTTGTTCATGGTGTAACACAGGAACTTGTGATAAATGAGGAAGGAGGCATATGAAGGATTTGTGTGGAGGATCTGTATGAAACTTTGCACAGATCTCTGAAAAACTCACCAGGGGTGTGAATTATGATCTACCTTACTGATCCCAGTAAAAAATAGAAATAACAAAAATACTCTAATTGCTCTAAAACGGGGTCATTATAAACTATAATTAATTTAAAGGTACATAACAATCTTTTTGAAAAACTGCTGAATATTTTGTTCACTTTTTGTTCTCTATGCTTTATAAGAATACTTCTTGAAATGGCTTCAATCCCTGTTTTGATCATGTGAACATTATTCTAAGTGTGTTTTTACAATCCAGAAGAAAACATTTTGTAAATAGCAACTCCTGAACTTAAGAATGGTTATTTTATGCATTTATTCTCTTTAATTTCAGTTTCTAAGATGCTGAGCAATTTGCAAGTGATAATAGTTACTATTTCCAACCAGAGTAACTGGTAATGTAACAGGTTAAGTGACATCTTGTACACTAATGACAAGGCATTTCAAAGTAATATCACTGGGCAAGCAGATGTCTTGGAGGTATAGATTACTTTTACTGCAATTAGAAGCTTTTCTTTCTCTGTGCAATCTCTATGCAATGCTAAAATTATACTAGCAATAATCACTACAACACATGCCATCTTAAAATCAACACTATGCAGCTGTTGACTATTAGTACCAGGGTCTTTAGTCAACAAAGACTGGATTTTCATCTCAGGTACCCATAGATCAGGGGTGTGCAACTTGTGGTCCATCCGAATGCAAGGTGAAGCCCAAGACGCTTAACTAAATATATCTAATCAACTCTATAAATGTGTCATTTTTTTTATTTAAGCTGATGTAAACAGTTTTTAGACTGATTTTTACTGAATTACTGCTAAATAAACAAACATTTTAAAAGTAGGCTATCAATCAAAACACATATTTAGAACCATAGCACCCAATTGACAAAAACATGGATGCCATGCCATAGATTACATTACATTAAACATTTATTTATATAGCGCCAACCATTTACATCATGCTATGTACAGAACATAGAGTGACACTACATACTACGTTAGATGAATAAGAACAGACTAATACATGAGGTAGAGAGCCCTCAAGCTTACAATGTAGAAGGAGTGGGGAATGTGAAGGGGATAAAGTGGTCAAAGGGAAGGTGGTGGTAGTATTAGTATTGTGGATGGTTGGTGCTAGGTGGGTGTGGCCAAAGTTTAATTGTTTGTGTTCTAGTTGGATGAGTTGTAAGTTTGCTATTCCTAATAGTATTTGAGGACAGAGAGAGCCAGATGGGATTGGCTGCAGGTTAAAGTGACTGTCTAGTGCCCAAAATGCATCTTCCAAATATTAATGCATATTAATGTGCTTTCAAAGTACTTTAAAATGCATGTTTTATATGTTGCATTGCTTAAAATATAAAATACTAGCTAGATGAAACTGTGAAATTACATCAGTTTGCAAGAAGTCAGGACTACCGACACTAGCTGAGTAAAAGTAATTTCCTATCACAGTCCACACAATGTATTCAATTCGAAGAGCACCAGAACTGACTAAATGAAACAAAACGTTATATCGTCAGTGTCTATATAATCAGTGCTGCCGCACATGTAGTATACAAGCTCAGTTATCACTGGGGGAGGGCTTGAGTAAAATATTAAAAATGTGATTTATGCAGAATGCCTGCATCAAATCACACTGGAAAAAAGCACTATAAATCAGTCATCTTCCTCTTGCACCAAAGTGAGTCTGGGGATTAGACTGTCCCTTTAATTTACAGGTATTCTAGTGAGATGAGTAGTAAGCTTTTTTGAGGGACTTTTTGAAGTTTGAAAAAAGGGAGAGAGTTGGATGTTCTGAGAAGGGGGTTCCAGAGATATATAGAATACAACCCCTTGTAGGTGGGTATAGGCGGAAAGCCAAGGTAAACAAGACATGAGCTAAGTGGGTTGTTTGTGCAAAAGTGGGTTTGGTATAATCAGTATGTTTAATATACTTAATTAATACTTTAATATCAGCCCCCTCCTCCCTCGTCTTCTACACACACAAAAAGGTTGCACTTAAGGAAAGGGCAATTCCCCTATCATAATGTCAAAATATTAATACTTATAAACAACATATTTACATACAGAAGGGTGTATGTACCCCAACATTTATTAGTCAAGACCAGTGGAAAGCTTCTGCTGATTGCTCTAGATTTCTTGTTATTATAGTAAAGTTTAGATATTAGTATGTATTTACGATACAGTTTAGATATTAGTATGTATTTACGATACATTGCCTTTGGTTAGTCACCTGGCTCATTATAATACAGCTGAATCTGCTTAGTGAACAGGTGGACATGCATTAAAGCAGTAGTGTCAGTTTAATGAGCTCCGCGGCTGATGAGCAGGATGTACATGGGTGTATTCAGCTGCTTGAGAATTTTTCCAACTCTGCTACTTTGGCCTTACGTTTAAAATTCCCTTGCCAATTCCCTCTTTCATGATTAAAGCCCATTGTGTTTACAAATTAGCTGTGTGACAATCAAAGGCTAGGTACATCCAACATTGAAAGAGCAACTATTATCCCATCAAAATGGATGATTGATTCAGCACTGGGAGTACAGAAGCCTCCCTCACTTAATATACAACATTTAAAGTAGCTGGCACACAGCCTTATTAGTTTGCACTGCCGGCATGTCAATCATAGCCTAGGATGGTACAAGGGAATGAAGGCATTGAAAGAAGAGGAATATAAACATCAGTCTAAAAATGAAAATTCAAGAAGAATCAGAGCGCGACAGATATGTGCACTGTGTACAGATACAGAATACAATGACAGCCTTTCCTAAATGTTATGCAGTAAAGCTGTCATTATCTTGCTAGTCAAGATTTCACTTGCAATAAATGTGCTCCTACAAGAAAAAGTCAGCTACGCAGCCTATTAAATGTCAGCCCTTTAGATTTCCAGATATTGGTGGGTTGGGGTTTTGGTGTCTGCCTGCAGCTGTAATAACTTTATGGAAAGGTAAATATATATTCATAGCAAATATTTTATAATATGCAGTGACCCTTTAAATACAAGTGTTGTAAAACAACCAGAGTTCATGAACCCTTATCACAAGACATCACCATTCCTGCAACATGCCGAATATTCACATGTACAGCAGCAGGCGCTTAGCAAAAGAATAGCTAGGGATCTGCATGTATGCACATGCTGTGTCCTCTGATTGACTGCCTAGTGCTCTTAACCTGGGAAAAGAAAAAGGGCAGACATTGAATAGTTCCCAGGGCCGATGATTCGAGTTATATTGCATCCCATATGTTATACACAGTTTATTTTCTGACAACAGAGGGTGCACGTGTTATGAGGCATTGAGTGTAACAAATATGGCAGTGATAGAGTGGAGAAATGATATACACAGTTCAGATTTTCTTACACTCTATTAGGCTATCAAGTGGGCAAATGTTAATATTATATTATTAGATCTTGCATAAGTACATTTAAATATTGGCATCATTGTCACATTATGACTGGAAAGCTCATAAGGGAATAAGGATAAATAAGTAAACTACACATGCACTGTCTACAACAGCCCATGGCTATTGGGTCCAAAGAAGAAGTTGTCTTTTTTAATTAAAGATGTATTTTAGTTTTTCAAAAACATTAGATAAGGTACAATATAATAGCTTTATTGGTGATCTGAGTAAAATGAAAGAGCAAGCTTACCTGACAGTGAGTGACCTTAAAAGCTTATTAAACATCACAAGATAAGATACCTCTGGGGTTCTATAACACATTCTTGTGGTGGACAGTAGTCAAGCTGCATCTGACTCAAAAAGCTATCTTAACACACACCATGCATGTGGCTTATTACTAGGCCTCTGATTGTTCCAGCCATACGGACCACTGCTTACAGTATAACTCGTATTGCATAATTATTTTTTTTTATGTGTGAAATTTAAGAAATCTAATTTATTTTCAGTTAGTTTTACTGAATTGTTTTTATTTTTAAAAAAATCATATTATCACGATTTGGAACATTTATAAAATACATTATTGATAACTTTGTCTAAAGATACTGAACTAGAGGTTTTTGTTTTTACTTGAAAAAAAAAACTGAGTTCATAAAATGAACCATTTTCAGGCAATGCAATGAAAAATTAGCTTTACATTGCACTAATATGCTGCTGTAATGCTTTATACAGACCACTTTTGTTCATAGCAACCATGTGTCAGTACTGTAGGACAGGTTACCTCAGCACCACTAACATGCCATACAATAGTTACTCCACCCCCGCCATTCCTTTCTACCTGCTGGGACTCAACTGGATAGCCAGGATCATACCTCCATGTAAACCTTCTCATCTTTGTACCTTGTCTTCAGCCTAGGGATCAATGGTTGACCTGTTGACCTCCATGTAATTCCTTGGAGGCATGATCCTGATCTCCAGATTGTATCTCCAGGCCTGTGTTAGAAAGTGAGAGAGAATGAGTGCAAATAACTGAGGTAATTCCAGCACAGAATATGACTGCAGCAGTAAAATACAGCATAATACAATGAGAGAACAGAATAACATGGGGGAGCATTTACTGCAGAATGATGTCCCTGTTTAAATTAAGCAACAAGGTAACATGTACAAGTAATGGTTATACAACTTAGCAAAATGTAATTTTACATTTTTATTTATTTTGTTAGTAAGAAGGCATTATAAAGGGTGACACTTATTTCTATACAGCTCTACAGTTAAAAATTTCCATTAGAAAAGCATTTGGTCACTGTAGAGTATGGATTTTCAGAGACGTTAGACTGGTAGAAGTTTTTAACGTTTTCTGGAATATTCTAGAGACAAAAATCGTTAAACCTACGTCAACTTTGTGTTTTTTGAAATGGTAAATAAGGTGCTGAAGTGGGCAGGAGAGTACAGAAAACAGGGAAAACTGGTATGATCTGGCCTCTCTGGTACTAGTGGTAGCAACAAATGGTGCCATAAGTAGAGAGAGAACAGCTGGAAAAGTCTGGCCTTGAAAGCTTGAAAGCAATCTAATTACATTATATTTACATTAAATGTATTTATTTATTTGTACTCTGAGGGTGGCTACCTAGGGATCATTAACCCTTTGGTGTTACGCTATGTCCATTTTCTTTCCTTCATGGCTGAATGCTCCATGTGAGTGAATACAGAATACAACGGGACACAAATAACATCCTCTGAATTTAAGTATATTTTGTTTTGTTTGTTTATTGGTACACATGGTGGTGCAATAAAATTACACGCGTAGCACTCTGTCTCCTGTCCATTTATTTATATAGCGCCAAGAATTAACGTAGCTCTATTTCTCCTCTGTTACCCAATAATGGTATCAATTGTAGCTATTCTGCGAAGGAAAAAATAACAAATAAACAATCAATATCCTGAGTTACCTCACAGTGACATCAGTACTGTAAAATATCACAACCTCATAGATGACTCTATATCGAAATACTTTAATATATATGGAGTTTGTATATTTGACACCTGCCCCAGTACTACGACATGTCTGTGCTACTGATAGTGTCAGTCAAGAACAAGTTAAAAAGTGAAGCATTCAAGCAGTTCGGTTAAACTGTTTTTCTTGACTATATAATAGACTACGGTTTCTTGCATTATGTTGAAATATCTTTACCTAAGGATAATCATCTTCTGCTTATCTTCAATCTGTCACACTGTCTAATTTCTATATAACCAAGTTCACCTTCTGGCAACGTACGCCCGTGCTGTCAATCTGTCCTCACTTCAGTATTTGCGGTAAACTAAATTCAGGTGTGTTAGAGGTATGAAATACTTCTCAAATCTTTTATCACATTTCCCTGTCCCCGATCCACCCCTTCAGTGTAAAAGAACCAGGTGAAAAATACAGCTCTCCTCATATACTGCTCCAAATTACAGTTATATAGCAACTTAAAACCCAAAATTCATGTTACTTATGTATCGCATGTTATCAAAGTTGAATAATAAAAAAATACATAATAAATGAGATGGATAGACAGAGACTTGAATACATAATAACAGACACACATATATATCATATATATATATATATATATATATATATATATATATATATATATACATACATACACACACATATATATATAATATATATTTATATATATATATATGCACACACACATATATTTATATATATATTGTGTTGGGACAATCAGGCTAAAATATCATGTTTAGAAAAATAATAGATTTTGACAGTTTCGCCAACTCTGCAATTAATACATCTCAATTCAGCATAGTTCACAGTTTAGTGGATAGACTGCATACGGCATGATATTATAGCGCCACCATTCATATATCTCTTAAGATTTATGACTATTCAGAAATGTCATTTTCAACAACTTGTTTTATAATGATTTCAAGTGACCACTGAATATCATCTCCTTATATATTCTCTGTACAATTCTGTGCTGATAAGTTTGAAGATTCATTTGAGTTGTATTTTTGTTTCTATAAGAGAAATGTTTTATAAAATTGTGTTGTTTCATCATAATTTATTCTATCATTCTTTATTTCAATACAGGATTTATTAACACTCAATAATGCTGACATTCTAGTTTAATAATTTGTAGATTGACTAAAGACTTACCTTAAGGCTTTAACATGCACCTAATGCCTTGAGCGTTAGCAAAATTGGTGTCCAGACAATTACCTGACAGTGCTTGCCTCCTATGAATCTATTGATGACATTTTAGAGAACATAACTGTGCCTCACAAGAAGACCGTGTATTGGAGATAAATGTTGATATATTTGGCGGCCTCTGTAGTAAAGCGCAGCTCGACCCAGTTTGTTTTTGTAATGTAGACTAGTAACTTGAAAATGACCTTCCTTTTTTAATGTATATTGATGTTAAATAATTATAAAAATTTGTGTATTGATAACTTTGGAATTTCAGTTTTCTAATTATGTTTGATTTACTCACAAATATTAGATCTTTGGCTTCTACTGAGCATCCCACTCAGCTCTCAGCATTTGGTTGGGGCTTGGGAGGGAAAATTGTAACAACTTAAAGTGTTTCAAAGAGTAAAAAAAGAAAGAAAATACAGGAATAGCTCGAAACAGGCTGATAGATAGCCGGTGTTCACCAGTGGAACTGGAGCTCCAACCGATATTAATTATATGTTTTTACCTACTATTTTTGCAGCTGACTCTTGCACATAATTATTATAATGCGGTTGGTGATCATTATATTTGCAATATGTGGATACATTTATTCCATAGGTACTAGTACAGAGCATACATCTACACATTTTTCCCACCAGCTTTGGTTGCCATACCAGCCAAATATAACTATTACATGCTCCCCTACATATTATAGGATGCATGTGTGATAAGGGAAACCAGTCGATTAATCATGCAGAATATCCCATAGGCAATACCTTAATTAATCAATTGATTTCCTTGTGAACACATATAACTTATACATTCGGGAGGGCAGCATGTAAACGCTATATGCATCTGTCAAAATAATAGCCAAACATATGTATCTATGTACAGATCTATTCAGGTAAATAACAAGAAAACAGTAGCAATTTAAACACACTATGACTGAGAAAAATGGCTGTACAACGGTACAAATAATAAAACAATATGTCTCCCAATTTCTTGCTTATCATGGTATTGCTATGTCTCAAACTGACAGTGCTACCGCGCATGCATAGACCTCTGCACATGCTCAGTGTTCAATCAAGTGTCCTGGACACGGGCAAATGAAAATCAGGATTGCGGTTCTAAATCGACACTGTCCCGCTAAAAACAATGGTTGAGCGACATCAAACAGTGAGGGCCACTTATAGCATATTCCAATAAGAATTAATTATACTACATCCACAGAGTCTATGATCAGAATTAGCTGTTTTTTGACAAATCATTTATCTTATCAAGGGATTTAATAATATTAACAAAATATTTTACCATCAAGGAACAATAAAACATTTACTTGTTTCCAGGTATGTCTTAACTTAACTTAATAGTAGTTACTTTATTGAATGCATAAGGACAAAAGGCTGGTATCAGCAGGATTTGATACTGAATAGAGCACCATTTCCTGGATCCTATTTAGGTGATAGTTTGTTAATGATAATCACTTCTTGAAGGATGAAGAACAACCCTCCGCTTTCAGATTCTCTCCTCCAGTGCACGTTCTGCTTCAGTGACCCTTAAATATGCTGATTATTACATAGCACATAACATCTCCTGGGAGGTAACATTTCTGTGACCTCATATTATTGCATATACTTAGAACCATAGGGAATTGGCCAGTACATAGTAAAATGTGGATAACCCATGGAGATATTAGCAGATATAGAAAGGGATATCTGGTTGTGGTCTCCCAGGAGACCCAGTTTATCATACCATGTGCTTCATTACAAACAATCATATATTTGAAGAGAAATGACTTCTTGTCTTTGTAGAACATAACTGACTTGCAGTTAAATGACTTAAACATTATTTAGTCTGTAAATGTAAATAATAAAATGTGATCACAAATTATATATAGCTTGTGTTGGCAGAATTGGATGAAAATGCATAAATTAAGAGAATGTCTGTTTAAATGTGTCTATGGTATCCACTGTTTGTAATCTCACCTGTGACTTGATATGCAACTACTGTTAATGGGAAGTGTGTAATTTGCATATTCAGCCACAATATGATGTCATAAACAGGCGACAACACAAAAAAGATTTAAAATGTATTTTTTATACATGCATTTGCTTTCAATTCTGATAACACAATCTGTAAATCATTTTTATCATGTTTATTTTCTACATTCAGAGTATAAACTGTGTTTTGCGACAGAGTCCCTTTAAGTAGCACCAGTATACAGAATTCATTGCTAACATTGGATGAGAGAATTGGCAGTGACTCTTGCTTAAGTTAAGGCTTTTGATACCAAAAAAAAGTTCACTAAATAAACTTTATGTCCATCAATGACATTTGGTCTGGGGTGTGAGGAGTAAGTAATGACAGGACCTACATTTTAAATATGTATACGTTGATAAAGACCTACATTATATAGTGATAATAAGTATTACATTACATTACATTAACATTTATTTATATAGCGCCAACAATTTAAGTATGTGTGAATAATGAATAGATTTGTGACTGTAGCACTAAAACTATTAACTTGGGATGAGCGCCAATCTTAACTGTTGTTTCGGGAACCAGTACGTTTAAGACTGGCTCATGACATGTAATAAAACTAAGTTATTTCACCTGTAATAATAATTTTCCCTGGGTGTTTATTTATGTGACAAATCTCTCAAATACCATTAGATATCTTTTTTTTTTTTTCCTTTTTCGGTTATGTTCCTTTATTGTTGATGCCGACTCTAAACTTTTGTCTTTGGGTCAGCAGGGGATAACCTCTTGATAATGGGCTTTGGAGAAGCAGGGGTTCATTTAAGCAGAATTAAATCAAAAGCAGAGGCTATTTGTTTATTTATTTCTCCCTTTATTGCCCTGCTTTGAAATCTCACAGATATATCCTGCATTAAATTGGCTACCTGCTACTTATATATATATGTGTGTG
Organism: Pelodytes ibericus; assembly: GCA_036172795.1. Classification (NCBI taxonomy): domain Eukaryota; kingdom Metazoa; phylum Chordata; class Amphibia; order Anura; family Pelodytidae; genus Pelodytes; species Pelodytes ibericus. Next base: position 183,865,816 of record CM069859.1, on the reverse strand, counting down.
TGTGTGTGTGTGTGTGTGTGTGTGTGTGTGTGTGTGTGTGTGTGTGTGTGTGTGTGTGTGTTTGTGTATATACATCTACAAAACTTACTAAACATGTACACAAATCAGAATTTAACTCTATATTCCTGGGGGGGGGGAAGAAAAATGCAAAACAAAACAGATCAAATGAAAATGGGAAAGAGCGCTAGGGAAGTGTGGAAAATTAAACAATGTCATCTGTGAGTAAAATGAAACCATGAATTCTTGTGCTAAACCCTCTGGCTTCTCAGAGATATACAGTACATTGCCCCCAAGAGCATACTCCGTGTTTGAATAAAAAAAAGGCAGAGACATTCCTCTTCTGATGCACGCAGTCCAATAAATTATACAAATGTGCAAAACAACCATAAAGGAAAATAGCAATGTAAAAAGGATGACTGGAGCAGCCATTAGATGTGATTGCATCTTATGCATACAGAGCATTTGGAAATTATTGGAATGGAAGTTGTTCAAGCTGAATAGAAACATAGATTATGACAGCAGATAAGAATCAATTGGCATTCTAGTCTTGTTGTAAGGAGTCTTGTTGTGAGCAGTGCTCTTTATGTCATGTATAGGACTGTATATATTTGTGTACCATAGTATGCTCTGTACCAGGTTTTTCATAAATTGTTGGTGCTAAGAAATAAAGGGTATTATAAAGTAATGTCATTTCTTTTCAGCATTAGTCTTTAATGCTTCCAAATATTCCGGGTATCTACTCTTTCTGTAAACTAACATTTTCATGTATTTCCTTTCAGTCTTCTATTCACCAACACTAATTATGATAAATTACCAACATGTTGTTTAAACATGATTATAAAATGTTTTGGGAATATTTAGATCTATCTTTGTATTTTCTTTTTTATGGAACAGGTAGTTTTCTCATGCGCTAAATTCACATGTTTTTCCAGGTGAAATCAAATGGAGAACTCCAATGCTGAGTTTGCTCACAGAATATAATGTAGTCTAGTCATTAAAAAAGGAATTACGCTGAACTGATAAACGAACTGCCAAAATCAGGCATTTATAGCTGAGTTTGAAAAATACTTCAAATTGCAGATGCAGCTAGTAATGCCTGACTATTGCTGTTCAGCCACAGTTCACTTTTCATACATAGATTTTTGAATGACCCTCAGCCTCCCCACTTGCCCTACGCTGTGGAAGCCAAGGTGTTCAGTGCCGATGGGGCAAAAAACAGATCATCATGAATGCAGCGGTGTTGTCAAAAACCAACACATGGAAGGGGGGGAATGAAATAAAAGTTGTAAGCCTAGAGTTTAACTGTACAGGAGACATAGGAACAATGAATAAAACAAATATTTGGACCAGTGTGAACTTTGGCCCTCTTTTAAGTTTCAATGCTCAAAAGTAATCTCAATATGACATCATCTCAAAAACTCAAAATAATCCCAATCATTATGATTTTGAAGGTTCAGACTCTTCAACTGCAATAAAGGTTTCTAACTGTGTAAAAACATACAATGAGTGTGAATTAATTTTCTTCCGTTAAAATGCTAGTGCTGGACTGGATTTAAGATGTTTGGTTAAAAGTAACTATTTGGAGGAATTCCCACTGTGTCGTATGATTGTGCCCATCTATTCTGCATCTTCACATTCATTGTAGTTGTTATAGTTGACTAATGCTGGTGCATCAATGCACAAGAAAATCACAAATGAGGCAGAAGGATTAATAAATATTGCTAAGCACGAAATAGTATTAGCAAGGGGAAAAAAGAGCTGACGGTGAGCCAATAATCAATACCTGATCTACTGTATGTATAATTATTGCATTTAATTTACTTCTCATTGTTTTGTATTCTCTCCGGTTCCCAGTACATTGTTGGAGCTGTTGGAATAAGAATACAAGGTAGAAAACAATTGTAAGGGGTTTACATGTTAAAGTGGCGCTTACCTTAATTGTAACCCTTTTGTAGCACTTAGATTGGAGGTTGGCCATTCTAGGGGGGGGGGGGGGGACACAGAAATAAGGAAAATTATGACAATGCATTAATTGTAGATTAGGTTGTTTTACAAAATTCTGACATTTAAACAATGTAAAAGATGTTTACAATATCCAATGAAAGGGATTTCACTCTTATATATAATTTATCGGTCAGGTGCTACTATATGTAATTAGACAGTCTATAGCCTTCAGTGCATTCTTATGGAATTGAACTTAAAGTAGCATGCTTTATTTCATTGTCAGAAATAATAACAGAAGTATTGTGATGAGAAAAGGTGATATTTTCATTCTGTACTGTATAGTAGATAAGTTTATAATTGAAAAGTACAGAAAACCATTGCCCTTTAACTAACCATGCACACCATTTAGCAACCTTTATAGTGCTGGATCCACACTGATTAGGGAGGGGGGGTTGGGTACCATTTTTATGTGGGAGATATTTTACACAGAAAACGGGTAACTCTCAGAGCTATTCTGGTGATTTTTTTTTTCCTTGGGAGATTTTGCTGCTTTACTCATGCATTCATACAGTACACACAATCTATAAACTGAAAAGAGTATAGTCTGTTTGTCTAATCTGTTCAGAGCACTGGAGCTAAGCAGTAGTTTGGGGCCGGTATACAGAGCTTACACATTTTGGGGGATTTTTCATAATAAATCTGTTGCTTAAAGATAACCACCAACATGAGTCATGGTGGACATGCACTGGACTTCATGACAGACAATTTAATGATGTTCTATGGACCATCACAGACTTTGACACAGACAACGATATCCTTGTACAGTCACTTTGTCCATCCTTGCTGATGTATGACAATATTTGCTGCTTGTGTGAGCTGAGACCGTGTACAAGGCAAATGGACAGGCATGCCAAAGAATTTCTAAAATTAAAGAGACATCAGAGGTTGAGCCAAAAATGCATAATGTACATTTTTGTAGCCTTTGTTTTAAATTGAATAACAGAACCTTAATGTATGTCACATTAGTTGCTTTACACATAGTATGGTATATCCCTGGCCATATTTCAATGTGTTAACAATATCTTCCACTTTTCTGTTTCTGCTGTTTGTAGGCTTAGCCTCACATTATTCGTGTGAGAAAGAATGCATGAAATGTGAAAGGATATAAAAGCGTGGGATGTTGTATGAGAAAATATTTTTTCAACGCTTGCTAAATGTGTTCAATAGTTTAGAAGGATTTCTAACCCTGTTAGGTAAGTGCTTGTAAAAGCTGAGGATCTCCCACTCACTGGGAGCTATTCACTAAAATGTGACTTGCAGGTGAGTTTAGGTGAGATCAGGTGAGTTTAGGTGAGATTAGGTGAGTTGAGGTGAGATTAGTGCACATTTCCTCTCACCAATTTAATTACACACTGAGTTTAATAAACAGGAGGAGACTCCCCAGGTTTGTCTCTGTACATTGTATAACTGTACTGGTGAGTTGAAATGCTCAACTCCATCTTATCTCAATTCCCCTGCATCTTACCTTTTAGCGAATAGCCCCCTATATCACTCATCCAGTAGAGCAGTAGTGAACACATCTAAACATTCCAGACAAGTCAGCAGGCCTGTCTTTACCACAGAAATTCCCATGATGTTGTACTGCAAGAGATTCTGGGTAGGAATATGCAAATAAGCTCAACTATGACTGCATTTTGCATTAGCCTAGATGTATTGTCCTTGTACACAGACATACCACACAGTATAGGGATACAGGTTGTGGAGAAATCAGGGCCGGTGCAAGGATTTTCGTCTACACAGGCGAAGGTGCATTTTGGTGCCCCCCTGCTCTGATCCGCCACGCCTCCCACACCATTAAGCCTTCTTACATTATATATATATATATATATATAAATAATGTATAGTGTAGAAAATAAATACATCTAAATATTCAACTCGCATGCTCTAAATGTGTCACACATTGAAACCCTTAAACACAAAGACACCCTTGCAGTCACACACAGAGACACCCTTACCACTTACACACGCACAGTTACACCAATTCACACATAACCTGAGACACACTATTTTGCCACTCAATATGCCAGTATTTAGCCCAGGGGTCCTCAAACTTTTTAAACAGCGAGCCAGTTCACTGTCCCTCAGACCGTTGGAGGGCCGGTCTATAGTAAAAACAAAAACTATGAACAAATTCCTATGCACACTGCATATATCTTATTTTGCAGTGAAGAAACAAAACGGGAACAAATACAATATTTAAAATGAAGTAAAGTTAAATCAACAAACTTACCAGTATTTCAATGGGAATATTATGCCAGTCAGAGCCCAGGAACATTATGCCAGTCAGAGCCCAGTAATATTATGCCATTCAGATGCCCAGGAATATTATGCCAGTCAGATGCCCAGGAATATGATGCCAGTCAGAGCCCAGTAATATTATGCCAGTCAGAGCCCAGGAATATTATGCCAGTCAGAGCCCAGGAATATTATGCCAGTCAGAGCCCAGTAATATTATGCCATTCAGATGCCCAGGAATATTATGCCAGTCAGATGCCCAGGAACATTATGCCAGTCAGAGCCCAGTAATATTATGCCAGTCAGAGCCCAGGAATAGTGTGCCAGTCAGATGCTAGTTATACCTCCCTCCTCCCCCCTTACCCAGACCCCAGTACTTACCTCCATGCTGCTGTTCAGGTCCGATGCTGAGAGGGAAGCGCTGTGCGCTCCCCTCAGGCCGTGCGCATTCAATAAAGTGTGTTGAAAAAAAAAGTTTCAACACACTTTATTGAATGCGCACGGCCTGAGGGGAGCGCACAGTGCTTTCCTCTCAGCCACGGACATGAACAGCAGCATGGAGGTAAGTACTGGGGTCTGGGGGAGCGGGCGATTTTCCCGCCCCCCCATTGGGGCGCCCTAAGGCAGCCGCCTGTGCTGCCTTACGGTAGCGCCGGCCCTGGGAGAAATGTATCTCTCTGCAGAATTCTGCAGTGGAACAACATCATTTCATTTTACAAAATATTTTTGGAAAATAATTATATATTTTTGGTGGGGTATGTTATAAACAAATAAAGATAACAGCTATGGGTACAACATTTGCTCAGTCATAAGGTAATTTAATGATGAAAGTATGAAAAGAGAATTGGATAATCCATACAAAAAGAAAACATTATACTTTATAGAAGATATATAGATGACATTATCATTATATGGGAAGGTCTCCATACTATTATTTAATGAATATGCAAAAAAATAATCCAATGAGTCTTTCTTTACATATGTGAGTAGCCTTGGATCTTTTAACTTTGTGGATGTAAGTATTTGTCATACCCCTGACAATATCATACAAAGCAAACAAAAAACAGGCATATTGGATGGTCATTATTGACAAGGGGTATAGCCAATATACCATATAGCCAATTTGGTAGGCTTAGACACAATTATAGTTGACAAAGAATATTTTGAACAGAAATGTACAGAAGGTTTAAGGAAAAACATTATGTTATCCATATCTCACTGGATGAACAAATCAAAGTAGGTAACTACCTTCACTCCCTCGTGAGGTCACAAGATCAGTGAATGAATGCAGTCGTTCAGGACACATGTCATGTCAGTACGAAAGCAGCTGGTTTGGAGATTAATCCCAGAGGTTGCCCACCATGCCAGTAATGTATTATCTTGCAAATTAACTTGGAATATAAGGCTAAAGACACAGATAATAAAGTTGTTAAGCTACAGTACAGTATAAACAACATTCCACAGAAATGCTAGAAAGAAAAAAAGTAGTAAAAGATTCACCATATCTTTTACTTTATTTATTTTTGCCTGCCAAAAAGGATGTTCGCAGAAGAACTCTTTCCTGGCTTTTCTCTCGCTTGTTGCCAGGCAGGTATGCAGCCCATTATGCAATAATTAGGATTTAGTATCAACATACGCATCATTGCACTCTCTTGTTATTATAGACAGATATGTCCTTACTGTGTGCATAGCTCACGACATTTCAAATGTCCAAAGAGGGACAATTTTATTATTGTGGGGTGTGGCTACGGGTGGAGCTTTAGCTGAACATTTTATGACCAAATGGTATCTATCCTGCCTCATAATACATTTTATGAATAATTAAGTGAATATAGGAGGATATGATAAGTCTTTACATGGCAAATAACAGGTATTTTGCAACACTTTATGGATTTGTTACTATACTAACATTTATTTCTTAAGCACAATTCATTTATTTTTATATAACACACCATTATGTTTCATAGCTCTGTTCAATAGGTAAACAATAGTTTCCTACTACTTAAACAGTAGGACTTTCTGAGATCAAAAGGTGCGGGAACAATATATTTTGATTTAGGTGAAAAATGGAGAATAATCTACATTTCTCTCTTCTGCAAATCAGATGGGCACAAATTGCACAACCATTAAGCAAACAAAGAGTACAGTGCATCAAAACACACTTTCTTTTCTCAGAATCAGCAGGATACATTACATAGGCCCCTTGATCTCATGTCCTCTAACAGGCTTAAGTATCTCACCACCAGCTGAGGCCAGGGTCACTGTGAGGTCAAACTGGTTTAAAATGGCTGTCAGGCGAGCACCTGACCTGAGTCAAGGATACACGTCGCTCAATAAAAAAACACATACTTGTACAAAACCAAACTTTTAAATATGTTTTTTTACAGAACCTTTACATCAGTTATCACTTTTTGAACACGTGTGTTTAATCTCTAGCAGAAACGTTCCATTCTAAGTAAAATACACAGCATTCAGCAAAACAGTGAGAGTAATTGCTTTTAATAGGTATATGAAACACAGAATTATACTACGTAACCACTATGTAATCCATATTAAAATACACCGTATTTCCCTATTACCAAGAGAAAGGCTAGTGTTTATTGTAATTGTAAACAATGATTTAATATCAATAAAATTACATGGGTGCATTAGGCCACTGAACCATACTGCTTTGTCTTGTTAATTATTGCAATGCTTTTAACATTTTTCTATCACAAATTCATAACTATGTGCTGCTTTTATCATATACCTTATTATATATTCCTTAATTACTAAAGTATTACAGAGCTAGCTGTTAGGAAACATTTGTGTAGTGTTTAAAGATGGCCGTTCTCCCAGCACAAAATGTGTATTTAATTTAACTCAGCGAATATAAGCACTGTAGGTTATTGGGATTAGACTTACTAAGTGTTTTTACTAGGGTCTTTTATGGACTGTGTAGCAAAGTACCTATAGCATGGAGCCAAGAAGGGTTTACCTAGTAGACTTTACTGACAGAATGTCTCTCTTGCCCTGTCTGCACAATGTGAAGTGTCCCGTCAGCAGCCCTGATATCAGACAGCAAGGCTCTGCTGCACGCTTTTAAATGTCCACTCTTTGCAAGAGTGTGTTATCTACTTCTCATCATAACTCACACTAAACAGTGATCAGCACCATATGTTTCACTGCTTGTTTATCTGAGTGAGTGAACAATATAGGGGATGATCCAAAATATGTTTTCAACACCAGTCTTCTGGTCATGTATCATTTCTCCCAACCGTCCCGCTTTATGCAGGGCAGTCCTGGATTTCAGGCTCTGTCCTGCTGCCCTGCCAAGCTCTACCTCTGTCTACTTTTTGGACTGGAAAGCAGGGTCTGGGACTGAAATCATGCTGTCTCGATCTCCGTTGTCTGAGATGTCAGACAATACGCACTGTGCATGCTCAGCATTGTCCACGTGCACAGTAGTGCTGCCAATTTAACACTTAGTCAACACTTGACTTCCCAAGCACCGTCCATGGCAAACTGAAGTTGGGAGGTATGATTTATCTATGTTGTACATATGTTGTATCCTTCCTGGTCAAATACTTTATACATAAAGAAATCATTTGAGAAATAAAGAGAGAACGAGTATCATAGTACCATTCCTGTCAAAAAAACAGTTTAATGCATTTGGTGGATAAGGTTGCATTAAAGTATGGCCAACTGTCCCAGTTTACACAGGACAGTCCTGATTCAGGACACCAGAAAATGAGTATTGTGCATGTGTGGACACCTGCAGTAATGCTTTCATTTTCAGTGACAGATAAAAAATGCTTTGAAAAGGTAGTTTCAGATCTTCCTTCACCTTGGGTGAAATGACAAAATTGACAGAAGATTTGACTTAAAAGGACACTCCCAACAAAAAATGTAAAGGTTTTATTTATTTTTTATTGTTGAGTTCAGATTTGTCTTTAGTTTTTTTTTTATGTGAGTTTATTTTAAACTATTTTACCAAACAAGTGTGACTGGGCATCTCATTTTTGTGAAATATATTTTTGGGTGCCACACCCCATAGACTTTTCAGCACTAGTATCTCACTGTGGGTCTGGGGACACAGAATGCAGTCTATAAGTCTGACCATAGACTTGCATTGAATGGGAGGAAATCACAGAAATATGTGATTTTTGTGTTTGAAGGTAGGGGGAGGTGTACACAGTCACCTATTCCTGCCCACTAGGGATACACAGGAGCCGGTAAGGGAGCAGGGGTATATCTTATGACATCATTATGCAAGTTCTGCCCACAGCTGTTAAGTGAGACTTGCTGGAAAATGTTACATCATGGATAACATTCACAAAATGGATGCAGGAGATAGACACCTAATTTTATGTTTACTTTTATATGTAATTAATTCAAACATAGAAAAAAAACAGTGGCATATGTCTTATATATGTGCTTGTTTTAAATGCACAGGTAATCTAGTTACATCTTATGTTAGTGTTAGTGTCCCTTTAAGATCCGAAAAAACATGTTTCAGCGCTAAATTGACCACATAAGGCTCAATAAAGTACTTTGTTTATATTCTTTCATTAAAACATTTCTTTTTAGTCTTCAACACCTGGTGCAATTAAACATAGGTACAATTTTGACTACATTTCCATGTGCAAATATGAATAGTGTTTGCATATTTCAGCATGCAAGCAAACACACTTGCTAGATTAATGTGATCATACAGCTTATGTACGGTATGTACAGTTTAAAAATAATGGTCTTGTACAAAAATCTAAATTTGGGGTCATGATGAATTGTTAATTTTATAGAATTATTATAAGTTTTTCCATTCATATTGCAATACACATAACGCATACATTGCAGTTAATAAATAAATGACTTTAAAGGGACTTTCTAATGCCCAAAATTCATCTTCCAAATATTAATGCATATTAATGTGATTTCAAAGTACTTTAAAATACATGTCTTACATTTTGCATTGCTTAAAATATAAAATACTTACAGCTAGAAGAAATTGTGAAATTACAACAGTTTGTAAGAAACAAGAACTGCCCACACTAGATGAGTAAAACTAATTTCCTTTTTTTTTTTTTGCTGCATGAACCAATGAGAATAATGTCATTCAAATGAATGGAATATCTGTCTCTCTAGTGATGTCATCAGACTATGTGTTGCACTGTTAAGAGATCCTACTGTGTACAAGAGCAAGGTCACTCATAGGCCACTTAATAGACTCAATTTGAGGAGGACAGGAAGTGACTATATGAAACAAAACTTTTTATCCTCAGTGTATATAGAATCAGTGCTGCAGCACCTGCAGTAAACGTGCAGAGTAATCACTGGGGAAGGCTTGAGCAAAATATTAAAAATGTGATTTATACAGAATACCTGCATCAAATCACACAGGGATAAAAGCCTGTGCATTATACAAGCAGTGATCATCCTCTTGCACCAAAGTGAGTTTTCTGATTTGAAGAAATGTCCAGTTTGTTTTGCCGTTCATTGACATACACACAGCTAGACAAACATAATTGTTCAACCCACAATAGTAAAGTATGTAGACATTTGCTTAGAGAGGAAGGCAGAGGGGATCCACGTTTGGGGACATAGCTGTACATTGGTATGAGCCTATCTAATATCACATTCAGTGATTCAGCAAAAACAAAACTTCTCAGCGTTAAAATATAAATGTGTTTGGATATAAGGAGTATCTGCTGTCTGAAGTTTTACATTTATGCTACATTTTGAAATATCTCTACATATTGTAGAAACTGTAGAATCAGTTAAAAAAAATTAAAGAAAATAATGATCTGTTTAAAACAAATGTAAATAAACAACCTACCTTATATATTCGGTGAAATACTACATTCACCAAGCATTTCTTCTTTCAGGAGCTGTAATTTGTCAAGATCAAAACTTAAACCCTAGGTTTAGTGAATATTCATCACAATGCCCCATTACTAGAGGTCCAGGACTTCCCTTTCATAATTAGATAATTAGATACTCTCAGCTTGACTGAGAGGCAGGAGTGGCGACCATATAGGACCATATTTATCAAGATTTCACTATTTTTCAACTTAGTGGCACTCATATTATCAACCTCAGAAGACTGAAAGGCTGGGTAGGCTCAGCAGGGAATCAAGCCTGCAACCTTTTGATCAAACAAGTTGGTTTCCACAAGCAGTCACAAGCCATAAAGGGTAATAGTATGGAGTTCACACTATAACTAATCAAGTTTTGCTTTGGTAAATATAGTCATAAAAAAAGTTTGTTTGTCTTTTTACTTTAAATATTGTTCTTTTATGTTTGTTTTATTTTTTATAAAGAAGTCATACTCAGTTGTACTGTTTTGTGTACTCGTTAAGTACCATGCCGGGGGAGGGGTAGGGTTCTTGTTCTTGTTCTTATACATAACATGTAAGTAGGATTTAAATTTCCTTCATCAGGTTAAAATAGATGATAGGTAAACTTGCTTGACTTATGTTGTTGATTTTTATTGTTCAATATGAGCAACAATGTTTTAAGATCTGCTATGTGGATCAATTGTGCAGTATGCAGTCATAGTTAATAATAGGAATAATGTCTGATGCAAACCAATATTTAAAGCAACTGTGATTTAAAAGGAAGCTGGGAATTGAGGCATACAATGCTACTTCCCAATGGTATTTGTTTATTAGTTGCTCTGGCATACTGAACAGAATTTACCAGTTAGATTTTGATTTAATGGCTTACAATAATTATAGGGGCTACATAATATACACCGAACTTCAGGGCTAAACCAATAGGTCAGAGGCGTCCAACGTGCGGCCCGCCGGGCATCGAGGTGCGGCACGCCTGAGCTCTGCTCCGGTAGCCGCACCTCGAACTGCACACCACACGAGAAGCTGTGTCGGGGAACGAATTCCCTACACGCTCTGTGTAGGGGACTTCGTTCCCCAATACAGCTTCCCGTGCGGTGTGCAGTGCACAAATCCCCTCCTCTGTCATGCGCAAGGGTCAGAGGGAGGGAAGAAGAGCACCGGGAGTCCACAGCCACGTGTGTGGGGTAAGTGTATGTATGTATGTGAGTGTGTGTATCAATGTGTGTGTGGGTTAAGTGTGAGTGTGTGTGTGTGTGTATAAATGTGTATTAGTGTGTGGGGTAAGTGTATGTATGTATGTGAGTGTGTGTATCAATGTGTGTGTGGGTTAAGTGTATGTATGTATGTGAGTGTGTGTGTATAAATGTGTATTAGTGTGTGGCGTAAGTGTATGTATGTATGTGAGTGTGTGTATCAATGTGTGTGTGGGTTAAGTGTATGTATGTATGTGAGTGTGTATAAATATGTATTAGTGTGTGGGGTAAGTGTATGTGAGTGTGTGTGTGGGGTAAGTGTATGTATGTGTGTGTGTGGGGTAACTGTATGTATGTGAGTGTGTGTGTATAAATGTGTATGTGTGTGAGTGGGGTAAGTGTATGTATGTGAGTGTGTGTATAAATGTGGATGTGTGTGGGGGTTAAGTGTATGTATGTTTGTGAGTGTCTGTATAAATGTGTATGTGTGTGGGGGTAAGTGTATGTATGTATCTGAGTGTGTGTATCAATGTGTGTGTGGGTTAAGTGTATGTATGTATGTGAGTGTGTGTGTGTGTGTGTGTGTGTGTGTGTGTGTGTGTGTATAAATGTGTATTAGTGTGTGGGGTGAGTGTGTGTGTGGGGTAAGTGTATGTATGTGAGTGTGTGGGGTAACTGTATGTATGTATGTATGTGAGTGTGTGTGTGTATAATTGTATATGTGTGTGAGTGGGGTAAGTGTATGTATGCGAATATGTGTATAAATGTGTATCTATGTGAGTGCATGTTAAGTGGGTGTGGGGTAAGTGTATGTATGTATGTGAGTGTGTGTGTATAAATGTGTATGTGTGTGGGGTAAGTGTATGTATGTGAGTATGTGTGTATAAATGTGTATGTGTGTGGGGGGTAATTGTGACTGTGTGTGTGGGAAGGGGGGGGGGTAAGTGTGACTGTGTATGTATGTGTGTGTTTGTAGTTAATTTGACCACTACACATTAATGTAAAATATATATATATATATTTACATACACACACATGTATATAATTATATATATATTATTCTCTGAATGAATGAAAAATGAATGCGGCCCACGCATTTCTAGCGAAGTGGCCCTTTGCAGAATAAACTTGGACACCCCTGCAATAGGCCCTAAGTCTGGAATGATTGGGGACACAATGTGGACATATCAGAAGTCGAATTTAAAGGTACACAATATGCCATAGACTTCAATTGGATTACAGAGACTCATTTCTGGACAAATTTGGCTATTTTGGAAAAAGCCGAATTTCCCCCAATGGACACCCCCAATTAAATGGGGCTGGAGTCATAAAAATTGCTCCCAGCAGATCTGTTACACATATGGGGGAAAGGACAGGTAGCCCTGATGCCCCTATAAAAAAAAAACAATTGGCCCACACTAACATTACCCATACTGGCAGCCACCCAGAGGGGGAAGGTGAGATTGAAGCCATCTGATTGGCTGACACAGTCACTCTCTGTTAAAATGAAATTCCTGCTCTCAGAGCAGGGATTTCATTAAGCATCTGTCCCTGTTGGGGGCAGATGCTTAGAGCAGGGACCTCCCATTTGAGATGGTATCTTTCTTTTATTAGAATAATTGTACTAATTTATGTTTTTATTTGGTGTCTCCTTTCCCTGGGCTGAAGATGAGGATCAAGGGCATCACGAATCACCACTGGATTCTGGATACAGTTAATCATTTTATTTACAGGGCACCATTTAGTGTTTTCCACTGCCCACCACCCTGGCACCAAGAGGGAGATTTTTTTTTTCACAGGTGAATCGTCCGCTGCTGCTCCCATGGCCCCCCCCATGCTTATTTTTGGAGCTGGGAACTGCTTTGCCAGTTTATTATTAGGTTGAGCCATGGCTACTAGCCCTGCCCCCCTTTTGTTTTGGCGGACAGGGTTTTTATTTTATTTATGGGGTCAGCGGAAGTCATTGAATGGATTTTTTATTTATTTTTTTAGCATTTTTAATTTCAAGTCTCGTGTTCAGAATTGGAGAATTGAAATTGTTTAAATCATCCCTGAATCAGACTTGTATTAAGGGATGATCATTGCATATTGTGTAAACAAAAACCTATGGGTTTTATGGCGAAAAGGTCCTGATGTAGCTGTATTTTGGGGAGTCATAATACTCGATCCGCATCCAATTCGGATCAAATTGGGCTATATTGTGTAGACCCTTAAATATTTATACCAAAAAATGTAGAAACAAAGACAATTTATTTGTCCTTTATCTTATAAACTGTATCCCCCATTCTATCGATCTATGCAAGAAACCAATGTTACGGAATTACTGGGTTGATTTGGTAAACATCCAAGGTTCTGCTGCAGATGTGAACAATGTTATATTTTGAATTGAAATAAATTAACCATTGATTTAAAGATAGCATGACATGATGCCTGATACATCATTTGTAAACAAAATGTGTTTAGAATGCTTTGTTATTATTGTTATAATGTTACAGTGGCTTCTTTTGTGACCTTTTGGCTAGGTTTATTTTTCAAGTTTTGGACTGACATTTATGTTTCCAATTTTTATAATACACCTGGTGCTTTACTCGAGCACTAATTTTAGCATAGTCCTTTAGAAGTTACAAATACTGATAAAGATGATTTAAATTGATTTGAGTTGGTTACAAATGTATAATTTGTTTTCAACATGAACTTACTTGTTTAATTATTTGAAAATGTTGAGTCCTAATGCACAAATAGAGGTGTTTAGAATAAAACTGAATGCAGATTTATTTAGAGGTAAAATAAATGTATCTTCATTGACTTTTTGCAGTATTTAATCAGCTGCCAGATTCACATGAATAATGCAGATCTGTACACCAGTCAGTCAACTACATGACAAACGTGTCCCACCCACCACAAGGCTCTCAATTCTAAATCTTAGGTAGAACATCAGCTAGAGCCCAGATATTTACAGCCAGGGCTAGACTGACACCAGTTATAAAGCTTTCTGGAATGGAAAATCTGGAATATATTCAAAACTATCCAAAACTTTTAAATAAATGTGAACACACAATGTCATTTTTTTTCTTGGTTAAGTGAAAAAATCCATGGTCACGAAGGTCACAGAAAATACGTTTTTAAATCTGATCGGTATATATTTAAATATTTTAAACCAGTAACATTTAAGATGTAAGATCTAATAGCCCTCTTTTTGAAAAGTCATCCTTAGTTTTCAAGTACATTTACATTGTTAGGGTAGTTTACAGAATCAAGCAAATTATAATGCTGATATTCATTAAAAAAGGATGTAGGACATATACTTTATGGCAGGGGCGTCCAACGTGCGGCCCGCCTGAGCTCTGCTCCGGTAGCCGCACATCGAACTGCACACCGCACGGGAAGCTGTGTGAGGGAACAAAGTTCCCTTCACAGAGCGGTGCTTCTCTCATGCGTATATCCCCTCCTCTACCCTGCGCGTGAGGTCATGCACAAGGGTCAGAGGGAGGGAAGAAGCACACCGGCAGCATGGAGATAACGGGGAGCCCAAAGCCTCCACAGCCCTGTTTAAAAAAAAAAAAAAACTAAATGTGTGTGTGTGGGGGGGGGGGGGGTCGGTAAGTGTATGTATGTGAGTGTTTGTGTGTGTGTGTGTGTGTGTGTGTGTGTGTAAATGTGTATGTGTGTGGGGGTTAAGTGTATGTATGGATGTGAGTGTGTGTGTGGTAAGTGTATGTATGTATTTGAGTGTGTGTGTATAAATGTGTATGTGGGGTAAGTGTATGCATGTGAGTGTGTGTATAAATGTGTATGTATGTGAGTGTGTGTATAAATGTGTATGTATGTGAGTGTGTGTATAAATGTGTATGTGTGTGGGGGGGAGTATATGTATGTATGTGAGTGTGTGTGTGGTAAGTGTATGTATGTATTTAAGTGTGTGTGTATAAATGTGTATGTGGGGTAAGTGTATGCATGTGAGTGTGTGTATAAATGTGTATATATGTTTGTGTGTGTATAAATGTGTATGTATGTGAATGTGTATAAATGTGTATATGTGTGTGGGGTAAGTGTATGTATGTGAATGTGTATAAATGTGTATATGTGTGTGGGGTAAGTGTATGTATGTGAGTGTGTTTATATATGTGAGTGTGTGTTAAGTGGGTGTGGGGTAAGTGTATGTATGTGAGTGTGTGTGTATAAATGTGTGTGTGGGGTAAGTGTATGTATGTGAGTATGTGTATAAATGTGTATCTGTGTGAGTGCGTGTTAAGTGGGTGTGGGGTAAGTGTATGTATGTGAGTGTGTGTGTATAAATGTGTATGTGTGTGTGGGGTAAGTGTGACTGTGTGTGAAGGGGGGGTAAGTGTGACTGTGTATGCATGTGTGTGTTTGTAGTTAATGTGACCACTGCACATTAGTGTAAATATTATATATATATATATATATATATATAAATATATATATATACATACACACACACATGTATATAATTATATATATTATTCTCTGAATGAATGAAAAAAATGCGTACCACGCACGCATACATTTCTAGTAAAGTGGCCCTTTGCAGAATAAACTTGGACACCCCTGCTTTATGGGATAGACTCATAGCCTTGCTTAAAGGGACACTCTCACCAAAAAATGAAAAGGGTTTATTTTTTTTATTTTGCATTGTTGATTTCATATATGTCTTTTGTTTTTGTTATGTGAATTTAATTTATGAAATATTTTACTAAACAAGTGATTTTTAGGTACCACCTCCCAGGGACTTTATAGCACTAATATCTCACTTTGGGGCTGGGGACACAGTATGCAGTCTATAAGTCAGAATTCTGACTATAGACTTGCATTTAATGGGAGGGTAATGTAACTAGTACATCACAAGAGGGCGGAGTTATGAAAGTGTTTTGATCCTCTCTTTGTGTTGGAAAAAAATTGTAAACAGCCACCTAGTCCTGCCCACTAGTGATACACAGGAGTCAGTAAGAGAGCAGGGTGTATCTTATGACATTATCATGCAGACTCTGGCCGCAGTTTAAAGAATGTTGCATCATGGACAAAAATCTCAAGCTGGATGCTGGAGATAAACACCTAATTCTATTTTTACTTTTATATGCAATTAATTCAAACATACAAAAAAAACAGTGACATATGTCTTATATATATGTTTGTTTTAAATGTACAGGTAATCTAATTACATCTTATGTAAGTGGTAGTGTCCCTTTAAGTATCTTAATGCTCCTCTTGTGATTCACTGAAAATCTTGTTGAATCTCTGTTTAGGTATATTAGAGTGACCATTTTGATGTTTTTTTCAGGGATGTCTATGAAAAATTAATATTTCAGGACAACATTGGCCAGTATGATGACTGCAACTGTAAACTGGTCTGTAGTCTTCATATTGGGCCAATGCAGCCCTGAAATATACATTTTTCATAGGCATTCCCAAATAGTTACCTTGAGTTACATGCAGTTGAACAATATAGGAATGTTAGAAATGACACAATGCAAAGCCTTTCATCAGAAAATTACATCACTTTATAGAAACCTAAACTGAACTCTGCATTGGGTCAACTACAGACTTACTTGCTAGTCATTTATAATATAGATATTGAAACAATAGCTGTGTCAGTTCTCGGTTGTGTTCTCAGTTGTGTTGGCCTCACAAATCTGTCTCTCTTGCATGTAATATAGTTATATAGTCATTCTGTGCAGATAAATGTGTAGTCCAGAAGGTAATGTGCCCAGGTATGTTACTAAAGCCTAATGCCGTTGAAATAGCTCAGCATACTAATGCACCATCTGCATGCTTGTCAACTTTCTGTAGTTGGTTCCCAAGAAGAAGGGAGTGAAGCTAAAATGGGCAGAGACGTGTGATATCACACAGCGTTCACCAGTGCAGATACCAGGTATTTGGAACTCAATTCTCTTAGTGTAAACTGTGTATGTTTGTGTACCTGTGCCAGAGGTGTAGCTTGGTTTTGTGCTGCCCTAGGCAGACAAAATTCGGACACCCCACCCCATTGCACACCTACGACATGCTCCATCACCCATGTTGTACACCCACGGCATGCCTCATCACCCCATTACATGCCCCATCACCCACATTGCTTACACACTAAATGCCCCATCATCCCCATTACATGCCACCAGAAGTGTGCTTTAACACCCTCTGGCAAAGTGCCGCCCTAGGCGAGTGCCTTGTTTGCGTTGTGGAAGATACACTACTGACCTATGCATGAATGTGTATTATCTGTGTGTGAATGTGTCTGTGTGAATGTGTCTGCATGTGTATCTAGGTGTGAATAGACTTGGACCCTTCAGTTTCTACTTCTGCCCCTGCTATGTACACACATATATTTATAATGTGAGCAACTTATAAATGATGTGTAGTAATGTGCACATATCTACATATATGTACACACAGGCTAAGGATATTTGTCACCTTAGGCCAAACCCCATTTTTCCGCCTTATCTGCCCCTTGCGACCCAGATGCTTTTGCTCCGGCCTTGAGGGTCATCAGCAGGAGGACCTGCACTCTATCAGCATATATATACATATGTATATATGAACAATGCACGTGGATACACAGGGAAAAAATATGTGTGTGCGGGAGCACACAATATTGCCACTTTGAAGTCCATTACTTTCATTCTGTCTGAAGAGTGGGAACTCTGGATCAGATCCAGAAACATTTTGCTATTACTGGACCAGGTCATACATACAGCACATTGCATACTAAAAAGCACAACCATACCTTTTCATCTGATTAATTTCTATACACAATCCTAGCCTCCGATGTTGAAGAGCCAGTGCAAAAGCTACAAAGTAAGAATTCTCCTGTAGCATTATATGTAACATGAGCTATTTAGGGAAGATTTATACTGTAGAGTTCTATTTAAATTGTTACTGGTGGGAAAATGGCTCTAGTATAAGAGTGTGAACCCAAAGCAGGAAATATTTTACAGAAGAAGAGCAAAAGACATTTTCAAAATAAAGATTGGGAGGTTTGTAAAAACACTAATTAACAGAAATCAGAATATAATGAAGCATTATTTAACTGATTGCTAGATCTCCTATAATAGTTGGTATATCTTAAAACTGGATGACCTATGTCTAAGTTGATTATCACTGTGTTTCCTTGCACGTGTCATTTATATTGAATAAATTGAACATCTACTTGTGGCATAACTAAACTGTGTCAAGTGGCTCCATCTGCAAATTCCTTTGTTTTTCCACTTATAATAAAGCATTATTTAACTGATTGTTCCTATAATAGTTGGGATATCTTAAAGCTGGATGACAGTTTGGCAGAAGAGAAAGCTTCCTTGTCAAATGTGGCATGAAGAGATTAATCATACAGAAAGTTTAAAAACAACAGCTTGAAGCTTCAGAATAAACAGGTGCATTACACCTCAATCCACTCAAATGCCCTGGAAGTTTTGGGGATTCCATGATTTTAATACATTTTGATTTTAAAAATTCAAATAAAAAATACTAATATCCTAAATCATTTAATATTTCTTGTGGTGTTTTCATGTAAATATGTTGACGTGAAGAGCCAGTTAGTTCTCATCCTTTAGACCTTTTGGGCCTGGTCCACTTTACCTTCTGTCTAAGTTATTCTTATTTTTTTATGTTCAGAATATAGTACATATAGTACCTATTGTTAACAAAATATAAAAAGATCAGTACTAAGTAGCAAAATATAGGCTTACTCTGCAGGATAAGTGCTTGCACTTTATCAGCATGTCTAAGAGAGGTGTCACAGTAAAGAATAACTCCATACGCCTCAATGAAAACTGCAACACCAGGAAGTTTAATAATTGTATTATTGTATGAGCAGACAACAGTGACAAGGGAAACAAAGTAAGAGCCAACAGGAACTGCTTACACATTTCATGCTTCTATTACACACTGGCAGACTCTAGCCTTTGATCATGCACTCTAGAACTGTGAAATGCGTAAGGTTCTCCTGTGGCATAAGTTGTTTCCTTGTCTCAATATTGTTTACTCATACTAAGAATTTGTTTTCATGTAACTTCTCACTTTATTTGTGAGAATCTCCTATTATTTCAATATTCTCCTTTTACCCCATTGTGGAGCGCTGCAGAATAGTATGGTACTTTATCAATAAATAATAACCTGATGTCACAAGTTAGGCTCTTGTACAGGCATCCTTCCAACATTTGAAGGATTAAATTGTATTACTTAATCTCCCCATGACTTGATGTATTGATGTTTTACTTAATTTCCTTATTCAGATGGTTACATATAAAGATTAAACTATAGAAAAAGTGGTCATGTGAATTACATCATTCAATTTGTATGTTTAGTCTTGAGAATGTGACCTTTCCAGAAAGTAAAATAAGGTGAATATCTCCCACTGTGAATACTTTTCTGATAGATACTTTGTTAATTTAGCTGGGAGCTGGGACTGTGCATATTGAAAGATTAACAGCCTGATGAAGGAACAGCCTTCAGTTTGGTCTTCAAGTAGTAAGCAGTGATGAAGAACACATGTGGTTTGAAAAACCCCAGCAAAACCTACTGTTTACCAAGATCTATAGATGTCAATATCTTTCACCAAGTGGGTAAAGTGAAGAGGCATATGAACTGCACAGTCCTGAGGTGAGGTCCAGCCTCTAATATAATGTTTCCTGCAAAGTGTCTGTCAGTTTTGCTAAGAGGAATAAGTCAGTGGCAGACAGCAATCAATCTGTTGTAAATTAGTAAGACTGCTGTAACCTCCACGCACAGGTCACGTGCCCACTGCACGTCGCGATAACGCGTTCCGAGCTCAGTGTGTTCTGTTTCTTTGATCCACTTTTCTATTCTACTAGGACTGATCTAATGCTATGGCAGGGTGCATCCTGTTTATTCTACCAGTAAGCTCGATTAATATAATAATAATAATAATATATTAACCCAGCCTGGGGTTTATTAGGAAGTAGTAATAGTTGACATGTAATAATATTAACTGGCAACATAACTATGTACATATAAATAAACAAAAGTTTTTATTTGTTTTACTTTTACCGTGAAGATGTTAGTCTTTAATCAAGTAGTCATTTTCTTTTCTGGTCTATCATCATAAGTTCCCATTGCAATTGTTATTTTCATCGTAATTATTATTTTATCAGCTACATTCTTGCGTATATGTATTATACATATTACTTTCCAATATATTGTGCGATGATTAAACACGAACTAAGATCACGTAATAATATAATAATGTGCATAAATTATTTATAATAATTAAAGTTCTGATAAAGGTTTTAATTTGAAGAGAAGATGGATAGTGTTTGGTGTCCAATGGTCTAGTCCTACAGCTCCTCTAGAGAACACAGTGAATGCAATAATATGTATTACAAGAGATGAATATAGATTATGATAGCTATTCTATTATACATTAGCTCCACGTTTCGTTTCCTAATGGTGATAAGCAGGAATTATAGAAGCGGTGTGTAATTTGTGCCTTTAACTTGATCAGACAGATAAAACATTAGAATGCTTTCTAATGGGACCTAATAGTGAATAGGTTTCTGCCTGAACCTTCTGTGAACCTGAGATTAAACAAGGGTCGGCAACCAAACATTTTGTTGTTAGATGCCTTTTCAACAGCCCTTTTAGACTAAGTAAATATTGATCAGTCTCAAACTGAATGCCCTAGAGATACACACCAAAGTATCTGTACTTCTTAAAAAGTAAACTTTTCGGAAGACTCAGCAGAAAAATATAGGGCCACACTTTATAAAATAATTAATATGAATATGAATAAAGTAATGACTAGCATTTAATTTATCATTGTTGTGTTCATCTTTCTCAAGATTTGCCTTGTTCTATTTGAACATAATATTTATTTTCCTATTTTTTGTATTGAAACAGTTATGATCTAATAAACAATACACAAATTGGATGATGGAATGTCTTGTCCATTGGTCACTTAGTATTTTTTTCTTTATAATTAATTTACAACGAATTAATATAACTATTGCCCTTTAAAACAAAACAAAATGTATATTTAATACATTTGCAATTCTTTATTCACATAACTGATATTTAAAGTAAATGATCGAAATGTAAAGCAAAATAAAAAAAAATTGTATACAGGTATTCATATACACATTCTATATACACGGAACAGCGCATATTCTATCTGAAAAAAGACTCGGATTTTTTAGATTAATAAATCTATCTCACATTTTAATAAAATCAACACTCAAACACATTAATAGACATAAAAAACACCCTCAAAAAATATATTAAGTATATGTACATGTATATTTATACTTATTAGCAAGATATATACATATAAGTAAAAATATATTCTGTAAGTATAGAGGGGAGTGTAAAAATACATTCTATGTAAATATGTGGGTTACATTATATTTACATAGAAAATAAAAGTATATATGTGTATTTATATTTTTAACATTTTATCGTTTTTACAATTTTATATATATACTGCATGCATAAAATGTATTTGCATAAATACAATTATTAAAAGAAATAGTAATATATATATTATTTGAAATGTTAATCTTGTTTACATGCTAAAATATTGCTGATTTAGCACGCCGCTATTTGCATACTGTCAGTAACGAATTGGGAAATCCGTTATGTAACACAATGTGCGTCCTCTCTCTGACCTCTCTCTGCCTTTGTGTTGGTTTTCACGTTAGTTTTCAAGAATTACAAGCTTACCGACTCCATCCCATCCAGGCATAAAAGAGCTACTCTCATGTTAAATCGTCCTACTCTTTGAAGTTGTCTTCCACTTGTAAGTTCTAACCTGTTGCTTTAGATATTATTTTAGATAATAGAAACATGTTGTTCATATGCAAATAGATTTTAGCACAGTAAAGTACTGTACATGTAGACAAACCATATGCGTTACCTTGTTTCTAACTTCTTCAATAAACAAAAGACACATTAAAGAAGTGACAAAGAATGCAAGAAAGCTCCAGTTTTTCTTTGAAGTTAGCAGCATTCATTTGATCCTTGTGAGTAACAAGAATGATACTACTATTATTTATAGCGCTAGTATCATTAGCAGATTTACAGATAACCAAGAGCGTATGTAGCTGGGCCATTCCATCACCTATTCAGCCCTTAGCTTGTTTACTAAATCAATGTACAGTAGTATTTTTTTTTTTTAAATCATTAAATGAAATACTCATTTTAAAACCACAGGAGTACACATTACACTTTAGTACATTAATTAATATTCTGTTTTCACATTTCCCTTAAAATTAATTATGAGCATAAAAAATGAAATAGTTCGGATCACTGCTCCCAAAATTAGTTCCTTTAAAATTCCCCATTTTAAGCACATTTAAAGAAAGAAAATCTTTAGCAACCAGTTGATATGAAACTTTGTGTTTATATGGAGACGAGTGAGGAAAGATTGGCTGAAGACAAGACTCACAATTTTGTCAGCCTTCTTGTTTACATATGTCAACATTCAGTTTGGGTTGAAAAGTTCACCACTTCTTGACCCAAGATGTAATACCACGAGTAGGTGACAAGATGAACAGCTTGTGCGAAAAAAATGTCTTCAATTTGTATTTTATATGATTTTCTAACATGAATTTCTGTGATGATCAGCCAGGAAAAGAATTATAGTGCTAAAGACACTATTGATAGGAATTAAGTTGTTGTTTTTTTTTTTTTTTTTTAATAAAACAGACACAGTAAGCAAATTAAAATCTCCATACATTTATTATTTTTTCACCACCCGTATAATGTGCCCCTGATTCCCTAAACATTCGCATTTTGTAGGGCTATAGATTGTTCTAACGAAATATGTTACAAATCACACAATTTCAACTGATAAAACTCAGTGTATACTAGATACATGAAAGCATTGTATCATGCAAAGACTGGTACAGAAATCACATATACATAAAACGTAAGTTACAATAATAACGTATTGTTTCGTGTGGGTGCTATGTCTTGTATTCTGAATGGACATCGAATTGGGCAGAGTAAAATTGTAGGGTTAAAGTTGAGTTACTAGTTCTATGCAGTGTAACTCTAGTGGTAAGCGCTTCTTTCAGATCATCTTCCACTTTAAACAATGCCTAGATCTTTACCAAAAGACACATTGATAAACATTAGTTAAGATTGTGCTATAAAATCTCATAGATTTCTGCCACCAGTTTACCACCACCTGATAGTCACACAGAGTAAATATACAAAACAGCCTCAAAGATAAATCTCTCGAACAAAATATTTACAAGCTTTCAACTCAAAGACAATGAATAACAAAACATTAACGTAAACAGTGTAAAGTCTTTCAATTTTTGTAAACTTTTTTGTTAATCAATAGTGCATCACTTTTAAAGGATTGTGTACCCTATATTGACCAAATAATATGATCATGTGGAAATCGCTTTCCTTAGATTTGTCCATTGCAAGCAGCTCATATTTAGATTGATCATCAACGATCTCCCATTTTTTTAGGGCTGAAAGATCTAACGTTCCAATACTGATTGTGGTGGGGGTTCTAAGCTCAAAACGCAACTGGAGAAATGTGCTAATAACACATTGCTTGTATCAAGAGACATTGTCCCTGTTGAGAATGGAACGAATACTTTATTTAGAGCGACAGTAGGTTCAGTTGGATGAGTTGAGCTGGTCAGAGGTAGAGGAAGCAGGTGATGGGGCACAAGGTGAAGGACTGGATTTTTCAGAAAGCTCTTCTGATTTTTCGTCACTTCCTGTGCTAGCTGATGGGGAGATGGGAAGAAGACCCTCTTTCTCCCTCTTTTTCTGCTTCATCCTTCTGTTCTGGAACCAGATCTTTACCTGGGTCTCGTTGAGTTGCAGGGCAGCTGCTATTTCTACCCTTCTTGCTCTTGTCAGGTACTTGTTGAAATGGAATTCCTTCTCCAATTCTGTTAGCTGCTTAGTAGTGAAATTGGTCCTTACTGTGTTGGGTTGACCTGCATATCCATACTCTCCAAGTTTACCTGTAATAGATGAATAAAAGTTAATGAAATCACATTCAACCTGTACTCTATGTATGGCATATTTACATCGTTTATGTAGAGCTCTACTGCATAGCATCGTTGCACCCTCCAATGCATGATATTGGGTGGAGATGCACCTGTATATTTGGGACTGCGTATTATGAACACAGATTGCACAATAAACAATGCTAGCTCATGAGGATTCAGTTAAAATGTTTGCTGGACGTGGCTTACCTGTTTTAGGGGGATTTCTTTTCACTTTCATCCAGTCAAACGTTTGGGCAGGTGGAGACGATTCAGCAGAAGGAGAACGACAGACTTCCTGGTGGTTGATGTGGATGTTGGATACACCGCTGTTGTAATTTGCGATTGAGAGGGTCTGTTGATCTGGTCCATATGAGTGGTGGATGTAATGAGCTGGCCCACCTGTTCCTTCCACATAGCTCTGGTGTTGATGGTGCTGGACAACAGAAGAAGCAATATTTCCCGTGTAGACAGCAGTGGTGCATTGAGGATACCCTGCACTGACATCTGAGTCTTGATTTATGGGAAAGTGAGAGTAGCCTGTGCTGAAATTCTGGATGCCATACCCTGTAGTGCAACTGGGATGTGAATAGTTCATCCCCAGGTTACTGTGGTGCTGGAAAGCTCCGCTTTGGTGGGGATGGTGATGATGGTGAGAACTTATCTGGACCCCCCTGGCAACCATAAACCGATCATCATTGTTGCAGTTATTAGCACTGACTGCGCAAGACTGGAAAGTTGTAATCCCATGATCAGGATGGAATGCTCTGGATGAGGAGCAGGTTCCATGTTCTCCATTAATTAAACCAGGGTAATCTAAGAAGGAACTCATTCTTGCATAGTCCATCTATCACTAGGTGATTGTGTCTTTAGAGTCCAGGGATGACCGTGCCAACTTTCTCACTTCCTCCATGGGGCCAGCAGAAAATGATATGAATGTACAGTGAACTGGGGTCACGTGGTTTCGTCAGCCAATGGCTGCACAGCTTGATAAAGTTTGGCTGCCTACTGATGGATCGTCCTTTCAGAGGCATTTAAATTCCAGGCGCTGCTCCATCCAGGTGACGCGCGTTACTGTCAGAGCATTGCAGCGGCCAGGCACAGACACAATCACAGGGCTGCAGAGGAGCAGTCACCGGGGAGATCTCTGCAATGAGTGGACCTTATGGACTGATCTCCATCACTGGTAGGCACCATCGGCTGCTTTAATATTCATATGGGGTCAAACTGTGTCCCTTGCATTATATTTATAGCATGGATAAGTAGGCTTAATCCACGACAATCAATGCTAATTATAGTTACATGTTTGTATGGATTGCAAAACCCGTGGTTAATCTTTTGAATTCATTTTGTATTTATATATACAGATGTATAAATATTTGCGATACATACATTATTTTTTTATATATATATTTATATTACAGTATTTTAAAGCTCGCCTTTAAATGTGTATATGTATATATATTATATAGGTTGTGTGTGTGTGTGTGTAATGTATTTCGCTTAGTAAATATTCACAATACCCCGAATATGAAATAATTTCTGAATAATTATATATATATAAATGTGTTAATAACTTCAGTGGCAGACAGGGTTAGTCTATTATTTAATACAGTATTAAATGCAGCATGTTGTAATGCAGCATTGGAATCAGTGCAGCAACGTTAATGTATTGTGGAATGGGTTCCGTTGTAAAGATGAGATGCAGACACCTTGGTGCTGGAGCACCCGAGTCATAGGCAGTGAAAGGGTTAGTGTTGTCACACTCACACACACACACACACACACACCCCATTGTTTCTCAGGAACAAGGAAGCAGGCTGTTGATGGGATAATAAGCACTCATTGCTATGGCAATAAGGGGCGGGGGCACAATCCGATGTGCTTACAATCAAGGGACCTGCTATTCTCTTAGGAAGTGACGGCCACCATTTGGTACTCCAGCTGTCTTGGCTGAGCATCATGGGAAATGTAGTCTGCAACAACTGCCGTGCCTAAGATTAGCAGTTATCTAATCACTTTCAGGTATTAAAAAAAATCACGCATTTCACTCTTTCTCTGTGCCAGACTTTGCACTTCTGGGGTTAACTGGCATAAGTCCACGCTCATGGAAGAAAATAATGCCTTTGAGAAGATGATATCAGCTGATATACCCCATACTTTAGAAATAGTGACTGACTTGTTTGAAGTCTAACTGCAAATCCGGTTAAGCTCAGTGTAACACTAAATGATTTAATGGACATTTTTTTCATGAATGATAGCACTCTTAAAATGTTCACTTGTAGCTTTACATTGGGCTTCAGAAGGGCCAGGTAGTCGAACTGATTAATAATCAGCAATGGGTTAACCAACAACAGTTACGAGAAGTCTACATTCAGGTGTACATTTCTTGTCTTCAAAGAACTAATGTAATCTTCACAATCATTAATCACCTATATACAGTAGCAAATTGGACATGTTCCAGAGAGAACAGGGAGTGACCTCACAATACCTGTAACAGCTCCACATTCTCACCGCACAAGGTGGTATCAAACACTAATCCAGATCACTTACTTGGTAAATTAGTAGAGCAATGCTAATGTGTGTCTCTTGTTCAATTACACTTAATCGGAGTATTAAATATACCCCTCCAGTGTATTCCTTTAAGATTAAGGTGAATGTGCATCTTTGTATACATGACAGTGAGATCCTGTCGGGTTTTAGTGGAGTTTTTAAATGGTGATTTTTGTCAGAATAACGAGGGTGTTGTGTTATGTTATTTGTTTGTGTCTCAAAACAATGTATAAAGTTAATTCCTCTTGTCATGCTAGAGGTGTCCTTAAACCAATTGTAAAACATCTGTATATTGTGCAGAAAAGTAAGTAAAAGCATTATTTCAAAGGAAAGTGGGTACTCATTTTTTGTATTCTAGCTCATTTCTGGTATCACTGTGTGGCACTATATGCAAATTAACTACTACCCTGTAATAAATGTATTTGCATATGGCTACAGTTATGATGTCATAACTGAGGGCGACAACTCAATGCCCTTTCTAAATACACATAGATTGTGTCAGTAGAAAAAAGCAAGAACAAATATATATTTGAATTATAAACAGTATTTAGATGATTATGACAAAAATCACAGACAGTAAAAAAAAACTTTTTTACAATTTATAAAATATGTAATCTAGTTTTTTTATGTTTTCAGCTCAGATCTCTAATGCAGTTCAGCTAATGATTTCCTTTATGCAGATCTACAGTTTAACAACAATGCTCCATTTTATAAAATTCACTCCCCAATCTGTTTGGTCGTTTCATAAAAATAAAGTAACAACTTTCTGAGAGCTCTATAAATATTATTCCATTACACCATTGTTTTAAAGGGGGCCTGTGTATTAAACATATGAAAGAACTGTATTTCACTCAGTTGGGAGAAGTGGGAACCTAACCTGTAAAAGAGGACTAATGCTACTATTTTAACTGTTGTGGCCTAAAATTTCAATTATACTTTACTTGACTATAGGTCATCGGATTTTAGGCCACAACAGCGGTAATACTACATACTATTTATACATGTCCTAAACATAACAATGGGTCATAAGGTTCAACATAATATATGTCCCAAATACCTTCCCATCCCTCTATTTTTCTACCTGGTCTTTAATCGTGTTCCCATTATTAAACAGGAAGTTGTATTTTACCAGTGGCTCTGTGGATGCTCCTATAACTGTTACAAATAAAAAATATATATTGTATGCAACGATTAAGATAAATGATATGAGATAAGACCAATAATGAAAAGGAAATAGAATTGTTTATTGCTCAATGAACTTTACTTTGAATCATCTGCCCTATTAAACAATACGTATTTATTTTAGATAATACTTATCAGAAGTTTATGTAAGAAAACAAGGGCCTTAGCCATAAAGACCAGCAGAAGGCCATTAGGTATGCTGTGGCCACATTATTGCAAAGAAAACATTATACAAATGCTGATAAGGAGTGGATGATGATGACTGGACTTGTCTCTTTTATTGGGTACTTATAAAAGATGCATGCTACAGGGCAATAGTAATCTTAATGTAGCCCTGCAACATACATTATTGTATAAACTCCCCCAGTAAAGGTGGGATTTGTCCAACACAATTTCAGTGTATGTGGAATATTAATATTTTAATTTAGCTGTTATATCCTTCTTAATATGATCTAGTTCTTCTATGTTGTTTTTTATTTTAAGTATGATCATTCAATTTTAAATCTATTCATTGTGTTTTTTTAATATAACAGTATAAAATCACTTTCTGTACATGGGAATTTTTCTGCCCATATGTTTCCTTTTTATGCTTAACATAAATGGACATTATTAATAGTTCATATATAATGAACTGATTCTGGGGAAAAGGTTCAGAAGTAGATCTATCAACATATAAACTAATAGAATCTCCCTGTAGATCTCTAACATTGTACAACCTGTGCAGTCACACTAGATGCTAGACTGAATAGGGGGGCCTAACCAGCTTCCCTGCCCTTGCTCACAGCAAAAGTAGGATTATAGAATTAGAATGTATGTGAAAATAAAATCAGTGTACACTTTAAAATGATACTATGTTTTCTAGTATCACATTTTTCTGTAGAATAGTAATCTTTTTCTTTTATCTGTATAATTATTTTATGCAATTGCTACTCATTTCATTTTCCAGGGAGTCAGATAGCCTAAACCCATGATCCTAGTGATGACTTTACTTTAATAAATAACCCTGAATAAGATCTTATGTCCGTACTCTAATTTAAATAACAAAGCTAATTAAAGTATACATTTATACTTGTGGCATAACAATTAACGTGTATAACTACCAGAGAGAGAAGTTAACCAGGCAGATAAATAGACTGTGCTTGAGATAAGAGAGGAATTTCAAAAGTGGTCTGGACTTATTTAAAAATGTGCTTTTAAAAGCCAACCTACTAATGCATATATTTCAACGTTATCACACACGGTACAAGTACCTTACTAGGAACAAAGCACTAATGGCGCCTTGGATATCACTGGGGAGGACAGGAAACATTTAACTCACATTGTAACCCTTTAAATGCCAGAGTTTAGCCATGGATGGCAACATAATTCCTGTATGTTCCTAAAAAGGTGACGTCTAATTTTGTTGCAAAAAATTTGAAAAATCAGTAGAACTTCTGTAACTAAAAGCTCTCCAATCCATCTTGAAATGGTTTATTGTTTAGTGTATGAGAATATGCCGGCACACATTCAAACGTCTTATGCAAGAGTATAAGCCCTGGCGGTCTGTACAATAATCACAGCAGGACAAGGCCTAGTGATCTAAAGCAAGCCTGGATTGTGACGTCAGAGGAAGAGGCGTGGTTAGATAGTTAGATCCTCCATGCACTAAAACTTTTCATGTCCAATTGTTCTGTCCACATTGGAGCCATGTGTTTACCATCTTCAGTAACTTTGGGGTAATGATGATGCTAGCCTTTGCCACTACTTCTGTAATATTGATGCGCTACTGTTCCCACGACGGCCAGTCAGCCATATGTTTGGCTGAGTATCGTGAGAGCAGTAGTCCACCATAGCTGGAGTGCCAAAGGATAGCAATCACGGTTATAAAGGCTGCAGTTGAAAGTCTGTCTTGCATATCTGAAATGTTCTATTTAGTAGAGGTGATTTGAATTGCTTGTTTCAATTTCGTTTAGTGTACAATGTTTTTCTACGGGATTAGTTAGATAAAGAAAATGTAATGCAGTCTGAGAAGATAAAAACCTGGACATTTCTGCAGATCTTTAGTAAAAGAAAATACATTTACGTAAAATTAAAAAAATGGTTAAATATATTGTTATAGTAAAAAAATATGTCAAAACATGGCATAATTATCAAAGTATTTACATAATAACATTTCGCTTTATTTTAATTAGTACTTTTCTGCTTTATTTTCTATTAAGACACGTTGTGTTGAAGTTTTTATAGCACGGGATTTACTAATCAAGGCTACAAACAAATGTTTCCAGGGTCAGTTCATTCCAAAATCCTGGACTGGATAATACCTCTTCAAGTGGCATGGAGGCTTGTGATCGAGCTTTCATAGACTGTGTACGATCTCTAAGGAAATGACTTGGTCTTACATATGATTAAACACATACCGCTTTAAATGACATTGGATTGCATCCTGTAATTTAAGATTGGCTTCCCAGATAGTGTGATTAGCTAGATACGGGTCTAAGAACATACCAAGGACAATAAAACTCTTTGTAAATAAAATTAAGGAAGTAAAAAAAATGAATAGTAAATTATTTCGCCGTAGGAAACTGTAGGTATGGCTCAGAAATCTGTTTTCTGGCTTTTTTTAATAACCAAAATAAAACCTACTAATACATTTTATTTGCACCTCATTTTTAAATTCAAAAAGTAAAATCATTACTGTTCAGTGTTTGTTCCAAGTACTTTATAATATTGATTCACTATCTTTTTTTCTTTTATTTTTTTAATATAACTTTCTTCAATATTTATAATATAATTTTTCATGTGTTCAAGTTTTTGCCCCCCACAAACTATAATTTTGATGTTTTTGCTGCATGTGGACATATCACTGAAAAGAACATTGCTGCAGATTTGGAGGGAAATAAATTCCATCAGAGCAATTAAACTGGGGAAATGTTCTACGTACACATTTAGTGACAGACATTGATATACTTTCTCTGTTTTTCTCTAAAGTGTATCTGCTAATATTGATGTGGTCTCCATATATATAAAATATATATTTTAGCTCGCTCTGTATTGGTAGTAATGGGACTTGGTATGTACGGCGTGTTTGTGTCTCTGGTGTTTATGTGCTTTGAATTAAGGGCACATCTTTTGTCTTTACTGTCACTAACACAGTCCTGCATTTCAATACGAGTCAGAATGGATTTTGCCCCCAAACTATGCAAGGAATGTTTCTTTTTATACCCACGATTCTAAGGAATTCCGTTGTAAAATAAAATGTTACATCAAACACAATTAAGAATTGTTAACAATCAGTCTAGTTAAAAATATTGTTGCAACTATACTTTTCTAGCATCCTTTACTCAACATGTGTGTAACCAGATCGACAAAACCTCTCCAAAACTTTTACTGCACTATGATTTTTTTAATTACTTTTAAGGTACTGCTTAGTTTCATTTTGCAAAGTGGTAAAACATTTCAGCGTCCCTGTAAATATGTATTTATGTATTAGGAAATCGATCGCTTAGTTGTTTGCACTTCGGCAGCTGTGGACTACCGTTCCCATCATGCTCAGCCAGGCGCGTGGCTGGCTGAGTGTCTTTGGAGAGTCAGTCCTCATGAGCTAAGTAAGGCTAGGGAATATCGTAGCATTCTAGATATCATAGCTTAAAGGTGCGGTGTTCTCGGATAGACCGTGAAAGGGAAAAACTGTGCACACTCCTTTCTTATTGCTGCAGCCGCCATAAAGTCAAGCGGTTGTTTTAATAGAGCAATAAAAATGAATTATGGCTAAACGCCTTCTAGCTCAAAAGCTGCTGGATGGAATCCCCAGTACAGACTAATACGTAAGAGGGTTTTTTTTTTAGTATTTGTGTGTGTTACTGCAGTTGATCTCCTTGATGACATTCTCATTCATGGAAAGCATTTGATTTATGAGTTTAGGAAGAATTGCATCCAGCACATCTAGATATTATTGCCGAAGCTGCCTCCCAACGTGTTGTGTTCAGCAATACATAAACAAATACAGCTTCTGGAAGAGCACACATACACGTGTATTTGTACACACATAATGAGCAGCGTGTTATAGAATATTAAAACCGGACATTTAATACGGATAGTGTCATTTTTGGCAGAACTTGTAACTTGTATGAGTGAATATAAACTTTCCATTTTCAGCCTCTCGTACTCTCTCTTCCATATTTTTATATATTAACATCAACTATATATTTTTCATTTTAATTTATGATTTTGCCATTCCAGTTTTTAACCCGTTTTTTCTTTTCTTTCTAGATTATGTTGCTGGGGATCTTCTGAGACAAATGAAGTCACACTAATGAACAAGAAGCCATTTTGTGTTTACATATTGTTTGTATTTTCTTAGGGTAATTCTGTAGACAAAAAATCCTTTCTTTGTTTTTTTTGCCATCCAATAAAAATATGTATTTATATTATATAATGAACTGTGCTATATTAACATGTTCTTCAAATGTATACAAATTAGTAAAAAAAAATTAGATGTCTAGATTTGTCATATTCTACTTTTTTTTTTTTTAAATAGTTTTAAAGACTGAAAAATATATATTACATATTTATAATAAATATATTTACACACCAGCAGCCGTGACCGTCGCGTGTAATTTGTGATTGTATATTTTGATCAATTCATGTCCAGTGTGTCAGTATTTAGACTGAGGGGGGGGGGGGGGGTAAAGGAAAAAATGAACCTGTGCGAAAGAATCATTTATTCTACCAAAAATACTTATATGACAACGCAATCTAATGCAATACAAAAATAAAAAGAAAGTAGATCATAATCACTTTCTCAGAGGCCTCAATTATTGCTTTTAATGGTCTGGTTGAACAGATAAAGTTTAATATGCATTGTAATTAAATACTGAAATGGCTCTTGGAGGCAATTAATTAATAGTAATAAACCAGATCGAACCAGGATTTGTCTTGAGCAGGAAAATAAGGGTAAAAAATACAGTTTTATTTGGAAATCTTTCAGTAGTTCAGATGTTGCAAATCGATTGTGGTAAATGTATCTGTGAAAAAATCAAAACTGTCTGCAGAAATGTCTACAGGGCTGTCCAGAGAGCCTGGTAAACTGGGTGAAATTGTGTCTGAAAGTTGTAAGCAAGAATCCGAGGAAAATACATTGAAGTCTGTAAGAGAAGTTACATCGTCCAAGGCTTCTGGACTATCATTGTTGAGGCCAGCTGCGCAGTCTTGCACCATTGTTGATAAGCAG
The DNA here is from genome assembly GCA_036172795.1 of Pelodytes ibericus. NCBI lineage: Eukaryota > Metazoa > Chordata > Amphibia > Anura > Pelodytidae > Pelodytes > Pelodytes ibericus. Next base: position 183,832,623 of record CM069859.1, on the reverse strand, counting down.
TTAGGAACAGTGGGTGACTGATGCTGAAAATGTCTAAGATTTTTGTCATTGCTGGCTAAAGGAGATACTGGGAAACTCTGAGATTCTCCATTGTGTGAATTTTGACCCTGCTGTTGTGATAGAGCATTTTGCTGAAAACTGTAACCATCCTTCTCCAGTAAAGCCCCAGAGACATTATTTAGGGCTTGATCAAACAGAGACTTCTCCTTATCATCTTCACTTTTCTCAGAGTCTTCAAGATTCTTAAATTTTCCTTCCCCGTTTTGATTTTCTTTACATTGGGTTTGCCTCTTGTGTTTCATTCTCCTGTTCTGGAACCAGACTTTTACTTGCCTCTCGGTTAAATCCAATAAAGCAGCTATCTCCACCCTCCTTGGTCTGCACAAATACTTGTTGAAATGAAATTCTTTTTCCAGTTCTAGAAGCTGGGTGTTGGTATAAGCCGTTCTCAGCCTTCTGGATCCACTGCTGCTGTTATCTTGTATTTCAATGATTTCTGCAATAAATCCACAAAGTAAAACGGTAAAACATCAGCAACATAAAATCTAAATAAATCTATATCCACTGCAACAAAATGGCCGCCCAGTATGCAGTACACTCCATTGTGCACTTCTATGGGCTCTAAAATATATATATTTTATTTGCAAATTAAATAAAAATCGTATATGTAAAAATCAATCCCATAAATAAATATCTTAGCATTTTAATTACCCACATATTAGCATTTAGTAGACCATTATCAGAGAAATGACGGTTCCTTCCCTCTTGATTAAAGTCAAATAAACTAATCTGCGAGATATTCATGGGTCAAAGAAATTGCCAAGTTGAGACAAGTTTTAAAAAGACCCCCAACAAGTTAAAAAATGTCTCCCCCAAAATGTCTGCAATGCAATTATTTTATTCCAGTTTCAATCTAAGCTTGTAGAAGTCTGCGGTACTAGTCATAGAACGCACTCAAAGCTGTTGGAGACTATATTTCCCACGATGCTTAGCCAGTCACCCGGCTGGCTGAGCATTGTAGGAACTAAAGTGCCCCCAACATCTTGGGGTGCCAAAGATAAGTCATCATCGAGCAATACACACTGACCTTTCTGGCTGAGACAAGCTGCAGAGGAAGGGAGAGTTGAGACAGGAGGCAAAGGGGGCTTCTTGGAAGCTTTTTTCTCTTTCATCCAGGGGTACTCCGGAGGCAGGGCACTGGCTGGCACAGGGCTGTTCCCATTTGGGCTGTGTTTGGGTCGGCTGTGGCGAGGGTGGCTGCTTGGATTCAAGCTGGGGATGGTCTGCTCAAAAGGAGGAGGAATAAGTGTCTGGTGTGAAAGCGCCGAGCTCTTGATTGATGAACTTTGAAATGTATCACCAACAGGGGGGAAGGATGTCAGGCACTCAGCAAGCGATGGCTGACTATTGATAAAACCAATCTCTCGCTCAAATTCGTAATTCATGGCCCTCTCCTCAAAGCCTTTTAAAAAAAGTTAGCCCCTACTTTTAGGTTTAAAGGCCCTGTAACGTAAAATGTAAAAAAAATCATAAAAATCCTTGCTGGTGTTTTTTTTTTCTAATTCACTGATTACAGCCGTATGGGGACTGTGCTACTATTAAACTATTGAATTCATGGAGACAAGGTTGAAATTGGACCGAATTGGTTGTCACATGATTGCTCCTGCCCAATGACAATTTGGGGTTTAATCAAAAGAAGCCACTGTCTGTGTGATTGATCCAAAAAAAGTCAAGAAGGAACGCCTCGTTGTAACCCTACAAGGTTTTTATTTACATGTATAAGGATATAGACCCTTATGAAATATATATATTTTTTTTTATTTTACTTGTGTTTGTTCCTCTTGTTGAGGATGCAGTTTCTTCCACTGCTCTTGTATTGTTTCTGCCAGGAAAGCGTTTTTTTACACCTCACAAATCATTTAAGAACCAAATCTGACGCCTTAAGTCATTAACAAAGTAATCCATTAATCTTCAAAGTTTTGACACCAAGACCCCACCAATCCAGATACATAAGAAGTTTCACCCAAACAGAATCTACGCTCATTTGCAGCACTTTACCTAGAGATTGTGGCTTTAACTGTTGAATTGCATTGATGTCAGCTAAGATTTTTTTTATTTATTTATTTTTTCCTGTACTGTACATAGAACAGTTGGATAGGCTCAGAGCTCATTGTTACCCTGCCTGGCACATATGGGAAGCGAGAGGAGGATTCTGACACTGTTCCATGGGAGAATTTAGCAGAAGTGCAAAATGGCTGAACCCATACACAAGGCAACTTAATACACAAAATTAACAACAAAGGTATATGTCTGTACTGTGAATAGACAGGAGAAGGTGAGTGCTTTTTTTAAACAAAAAATGCACTACTGTGTTTTATATATTTAACGATTTAGCTATGTTTAAGTATAAATTGCAATTTTATTGTAAGTTTGTTGTTGTTGTTTTTTTTTTTTATTTATTTAAAATTACATTTTTTTAAAGAGATTTTGCACTGGTTTGTATTGATATTATATAAAAACATGGTGTCAGGTTTCAGGTTCTAGCAGTATATAACAATTACCTTAGTCTGCTGCTGAAAATAAATCTGAGAAAATAAAAATATGCATATAGATTTAAAACACACACATATATATTATAAATACACACATCCACATTCAGACGAATTTACACACATATATAAGGTATTATGCTGAAACCAAATGTACACACACACACACATATATGTATATACATATATGAAATGCTCATATATAGATTTCTATGCATATGTAAGCATAACTGTATATATATGTATTAGATAGATTAGCATTACATGTGTGTGCATATATTTCATACAAATATATACGATCAAATTAATTCAATATCTATAATGAAATAATTCACATTTTAAAATAAAAGCTAAATTAAACTATTTTAATGCATTTAAATGTCTATTCAATAATAAACATACTTATACATTCACATATGCACGCAATATATGCTAAATATATTCTAACAATTAGGACATGCACTCACATATATATTACATATAGTATATGTGTATATTATATATATATGTGTGTGTAATTTGGTTACTCTGGTTTGCTCTCACACATACTCGCATACAGATACATGTACCAAGCCAGATATTACCAGTAAACATAAAATGATTGGATATTGTAAACAGCGGAGAGATTCTGAGCTGTATTGCAGTAAAATAGGCTGTTTTTACATTTTGGTCTTAGGCTTTTGGAACTACAAACGCAGGACTTAGATGGAAGGTTTTTAATTTTCTTGCTTTTATTCCAAACAAAGCTGGAAGGAAGTCTGTGTGTGATCAATCTTGCTTGCCAAATGGTTTGACAGCTTCTGGCCTTAAAGATCACATTTAAAGCTTCTTGTTTCTTCCAAGATCAAATGTTACTGGGAAAGCAGTTTGAGTCAGAAATACAAGTAAAGAAGGAAATATGTTTACTTCTCTTTCCTTTGTGAGATCGGATGTTTTCCGTAGTACAGGTATGGCACCTTTACCATTGTTTTATATACTCGCATCATGTGGGGTATAGGGGTGATAGTGATATTTGGGAATTAATAAATATGGGTTACTGGAGGGAATTGGACAGAGGGAGATCATTACAGATTTAATGGTGCTTTGTTGACTAAATGTGTGTGGGTGTAAGTATTCTTATATCCCTTCTAGTCCTTAGCTCTCAGGAGTAGGGAACAAAGGATTTCACTGTGCACTGACTTCAAAACCTATGCATTTCGTGCATATGGAAATGAAACAAAAAATATATATTGCAACTAACATCTAGCTAGTGCATTAGATAGCAAGCAGAAAAAGTAAAAGGCATTTTTGATTGCAACAATGTAAAATGTGCCAATGACATATGGTTTCCAGAACCCAGTTTAAAATAATTCAATATGTCCTTCAATCCAAAACACATGCCCTTGAGTAAAATTTGTTAATGTGGTATCAGGATTTCGCTATTGAATGTGTTTCCCGTATATATATATATATATATATATATATATATATATATATATATATATATATATATATATATATATATATATATATATACACACACACACATATATATACTTGTGTATGTATATACATACACCGGATCTATACATTACTAATCACTAGCACACGCAATTATTTTCTTTATATCCCCTCTATTTCCCACCATAGTTTCTTTAAAGAGCCAATTTAAACTTAATAAAATAATCCACAAGACATCTCCAGGTATCGGGCTATGCAGATTGATATATAAAATCCGAATTAACTATTGCTGATATATTGTATGAATTGGGTCATATTAAAGTATATTTACTACTGAACGTGCTAACATAGGGATATGTGCCTTCATTAAAATGTGTTCTTTGTTTACCCAAATATATGATTCATTTGATGGGTTTCTTTAAATATTAGAATGCCTACGATCGAATTTGTTATTATTTACATTTCTACAAGTATTTTAATTGAGGCAGATTTCTATTTCAATAAATAGATTTATTATATGTTATTGTTATAGGTTTTAATATATGTGTGCGTTCAGACTGAACGAATATTAAGGCAACAATTGTACTAATAAATTAAACCTAAATAAATTAAGATGTTAATCTAAATTATCTACGTTTTATACTTCGATTTTTAGCTTTAATGATTACGATTAACTAGATTTTTCTAAATGCAATCTCCAGACTGAGGTTAACGTTTTATGAAACGTCGATTTGATGCATATGACCTGCATATTCTTTCACGTTAGTGTTTGGTGGGGGAGGGGTTTTCAAATAAAAAAGATAGGACCACATGGGTTAATCAATTCAAAATAGATTATTTTAGGGTTATATTTTATGGAGAGGAAAATATGAATCACACTATTTTATAATGCTTTAAGAACGAATCTGCACAAATTATCTCCAGAGGGAGATAGATCCATGTGTTTGATTGTGTCTTTGTGTGGGTCTACATAGAGATCTATATATATATATATGTATATACTTATGTAATAAACACACACATTTGTTTGTATGTATATAGATATAAACACATATCTATGTAGGCAGATAGGAATGTTTATAGAGAAAGAGAGAGACATACACAGACATGTGTGTGTGTCAGATGCATAACTAACTCAGAGGCCTATTCAATATTTTCTTTGCTTTTTGTCTCCTTTTCTTTAATGAGGAAAAAATAAAACACCCACATAAATGCCCACTAGAAAGAAATGTGTAGGAGGAAAACGTTCAGCTTCTTTCAGAGATTTTCCCTGAAGAGACAGAGGGAGGCCATTCCGTGAGAACAGATGCCTTGGAGCGGGGGCTGGAGATTGGAGCGCAAGACTACGCTCAACATGGCGTATGAGCCCATCAGCGCTCAACTATTACCTAGTGGACCTCCATTATCAGCCATCTTATCAATCACTAGTAACTGCATTCAAAGAGACCTTGTCTAACACCCTCTGTCTGATAGAAAATGGGCTTTCCCCCAGCCTTCCTAGTGCATTTTGTTCCACTTAGCTGACAATATAAGGTAATAATCTTTAAAATTCATACACTCTCTTCATCCTGGAATTGATTTGCATTCGTAATAAATTGCTCGATTTGTTTTTTTGTTTTGTTTTTATGCCGTTGAATAATAAATGTATATTCTAACATTGTGTTATTGTTGTGGTTTGTGTATGCTTTGTCTCTATGTTCCATTGAAAACGAAGGCAATATGGCATTCTATTTTTAAAAGTAAATATACAAATTGTCTTTGATGATTTTCTCTCCGATTTTATTGCATTTTTTTATAGAGAATTATTTCAAACAGCACTCCCTGTATTATTTCGCCATCTAACAGAAGGCCCGTACCATGATCTGAATATTAAGGGTATATAGTGTTTATAAATATGAAAGGTGGGATAAATAATGTAAACAGTTCGATATTTTTGTTTGCAGAAAAAAATAAACAATAAATTAACCGGAGTATATGCATCAGTATACACATTAAATGACTTACAACTATAATTGTGATCCAGGATGATCCTGTCCAAGCGGTTTTTTTTTTTTTTTCATACTTGTCTAGCAATTTAACCATTTGATTGTCACAGAGATGAGTAATGCTTTACGGCAACTGTAGCGATGCATTGCTCATCCGCCTGGGCCTCAAGGGGTTAAAAGAAGTGCAATAATAAATCGATTTCCCCCATGGGATAAGAAATGTAAGAACAAATTCACATTTAAGAAGATTTTTTTTTCAAATAAAATATGTTCATATACCCTGTTTGATAAAAGTGTAGGATAAAATAGAAATACAACAGTCTCCAGAGGAGGACAAAATGTACTATGCATTCTAGAGAGCATAGGGAGCAAATAAAAAGTCCCAAAATAAAATTTAAAAAAAAAAAGAGGCGGGGCAGGCGGTGGGGGAGGGGACATGAAGTATAAAATAAAGAAATTACTTAAAAAATAAAAATGATTTCCCAACTTAATTACAAATGTGTCAGCTTGGGTGCTTCCTGAATTCTTCCCTGAGAACTATGATGAGAAGATAAGTCTGTGTAAGTTGGATGCGAGTCACATGGTCCATGGTGGTGGTTGCTATTCATTGGTCCATTTCCACTGTAGTCCATGTTAGAAGAGGCATGGGTTAGGTGAGAGAGGCCAAACATGGAGGAGCCAGTATTCGTCATGGTATCCACATAGTTGCCCCCTACATAAACGGGGCTTCCCTGTACATGAGGATTCCCATAACCACCACTGCCTTGCAGAGGATGTGCGTCATACTCAGGTGTAACCGCTGCAGTTCCTGTGTACCTCTTCTGGTGGGGAGGGCAGGTGTTATGGGGGCTGGGGTAAGGTGTAGGTACACCATAGGCATTTGGATGGGGTTTGTTAAATGCTGGAGGGGAGTGGGGTTCATATGGAACACTGTTCACCAATGAATGCATAGAGTTTAGATATCCTCCAATGGCTGGGGGTGGCACAGGACTCCTGCAAGGTGATTGTCCTCCTGAAGAAGTCATCATAGATTTCCCTTTCTGGTCCTTTTTATATTTCATACGCCTGTTCTGGAACCAGATCTTGATTTGCCTCTCTGTTAGATTAAGCAAATTGGCCATCTCCACCCTCCTGGGTCTGCACAGGTATCTGTTAAAATGGAATTCTTTTTCCAGTTCTACTAGCTGAGCGCTTGTGTAAGCAGTGCGGGCCCTCTTAGAAGAGGATTGCCCTGGAGGGCTTTTGTCTCCAGCACAGCTCTCACCTGCAGGGGAACATACAAGAGTAAACATCAACACCTATTGAGCAGGTTTTCTGAAAGCGCACCCTGCTCTGCACACCTGATATATAAAAACAACAATGTGATCGATTCATCATATCATTAAAGGTAATCAGTCTGTCAACTTAAGCATTACTTATACTGAAAAATATATGAAAAAGATCTACAGATTGTGTTAACAGAATTGCAAGCATTTAATAAGAGAAACATATGTTTTAATCGGATCTGTGGTGCCACCTGTTTATGACATCACCTGTGGCTTGAAGATGCAAATTAACTACTTTTCAATGGGAAATGGAAAATTTGCATATCAAGCCACATGGACATGTCATAATCAAGAGACACCACAGGCACATTTAAAACATATAGTTATCTTATTCTATGCAAATGCTTGAACGTTTGCAAACACAATGAATAGATAATCTTTCTGATTTCTTATTCTCTCTATTCACAGTATAAGCAATGTTTTGGTGAACATTGTCCCAATAATGTTTTAATGCTGGATGGAACTACAAGAGTTCCTTCCACCAGGGAGAGGGTCATCATGTGACTGAAATGTGACTCATGCAGCCACACAATGACATTATGATTATTAAAGGGCTCAGTCAGGTACACATTGGTTGTATTATGAATGTAGAGCATACATTATGTGCTATTCATTGTGTTTGGAGAATTGCAAGATAATTCATCAATCAAGAAAAAATATGTTTCATGCATGTCTGTGGTGTCTCCTTCTTATGACATCATCTTGTGCATTAATATGCAAATTAAATGCTTTCAATGGGAAATGTGTTATTTACATATTAAGTTAAAACGTGACTTCATTAACAGGAGATGCTACACACATCCATTTTCTCCATCTATTTTGACCTAACACAACATAGACTGTTTTTTTAATTTTTTTTTATTATTATTATCTACCTTCACAATTAACAAAGGTAATAAGTATATGGAATGTTCCATAACCATGGAACTGCATTTCCAAAATAGGCATTGCAAGACATAATGATTTTGGTGCATAATAAGAATCCGCTGGCATGTCTAGTCTGTCTATAACATAAAAAGAAATTATCATACTCATTATTCCACCAGGATACCCTGAATTCCTTTACTCTGTTACCTTTGACTTTTTCTGCTGGAAGAAATGTCCAGGCATCTACTACCTTTAAACTAAAATAATGTTTCACAGGTTGTTCTAGTACATCCCTTTCCATTGAATATCCTTTCTACTTCAACTTTATTTAATATTCTATTATAATTTAAGGATTCTTGTTTTATATCACCCATCTCTCTGGCAAGGGGTACATATTACACCTGCAGGTGTGACTACTAGCATTAGGGAAGGATTGGCAGAAATATATTAATTTGGAATGGAGAAGAATCGCAATTAAGGTGTGGATTTTTAAACAAAACCAAATAACTTATCATACAGACATGTTTATTGTTTTCTTCTCCATTTCTTTAAATACATACACTTCTATGCTTCATAATTATGTCAGAAATATATTTGGTTTCCAACACCTTCTTTTTAAATTAATTAAAATCAGTGGATCAGTCCCCACAGCATGAAATTATCTCTGGCTTAGCATTATCAGAGTTGTACTCCATAGCATACCCTTGAGTTGTTATGATTTGTCTATAGTTGGTACACTGCAGCAGGGGATTGGGAGGACAAAATAAAACATATCAATCTTTTCTTAAACTATTTCTCCAATTAATCTCAGCCACACCTATGGAGGGCTGCCTTTATACCATATTTACAGTACAACTCAGTCAAGCAATGCAGCAGCAGAAATCTGGCCTTAAAGGCCAATAAGTTGTTAAAAGAGGTAAGTGCATTGGTCAGACTACCCAGACTTCTACAAAAAAAAAAAACAACCAGTACATACACAGAACAGTCACTTGGAACCTACTAATCATTCACACAAATACTTAAATACATTTTTAAAAAATCAATATGTATCAACAACACTTTTCTCTTCCCCGACTGTCTGAGGAACGTAACGTTGGTCTAATCGTGGACTGTGAACCGTTTATGCTCTGCTATAATGGTTACTTCCGCTAGTGGGCGGGGAGAATGACAGAACTAGGAAAGAGGGAGTGAGAAGTAGGGGGACGACAGAGAAAGGGGAATAGAGAAAGGTTTTAACAACTAGAAAGAGAAACATAGAAAGTGGGAGACACGAAGAAATGGGGGAGAAAAGAGGGCATTGGTGACAGAGGGAGAGAGAATTAAAGAGAAAAGTAGGGGAAAAGACTGTGTGAAAGACAAAGAGAGAGTGTCAGAGACAAAGAGAGTGTGATTGTATGTGTGAAAGAGTGTATGTGTGTGTGTGTGTGTGTGTGTGTGTGTGTGTGTGAGAGAGAGAGAGAGAGAGAGAGAGAGAGAGAGAGTGTGTTTGAGAAGAGATAGACAAAGAGAGATATTATATAATTTTTAAAACTAAACAAACAAAACACTGGGTCAGCATTGTCTGTACATAGTATGAAACCACCTTCAAATACACATTCCTTTTATTAGTATTTTCCACTATAACCAGCTTATTTTCATAATCAACACTTTGTGTCAGCTATCATTTTGTCAACTCTAATCCTCAAATTAATTTATAAATTAGTAAATTATCCAAGGTGAGCTTTCAATATAATACTGCTTTGGTGAGGTTCTATATTAGTTGGAATATAATTAGCTCGAATAATTGTATAAAAATTAATTGGAATTTTCACAGCTGGAGTGTGTCTGACAGTGTGTTGTCTGTATTTAAAATCCAGCTACAGAATAGTGCTGCAGTTTTCTCACACAGTGTAATATATAAAGTAAAGATTGGATATTTGTATACAGTGTGGCCAATGTTACAGTGTAAACCAATGTTTTATTTAAAATGCATTTTCCTTTAATATTATTATATTTACGTTATTACGGTATTGTGTGCAGCTTGAATCTATGGTACTCACTAAAGAAATGACACATTTAATATATTTAGTTAGTACTGACATGGTTCATTGGTCAAAGTTCATACAGATAACATAGCAATGAATACATTAATCGTCACCTGACATTGAGTATAACGACTGTTGTCTATCGAAGAACAAAATTAAATGTAACCCTTTCCATGCCAAAAAAGGAGAACGATGCCTTTATCACCTTTCCGTCATTGAGCTAATTTAATTATTGTCTAAATACACCTTTTTTTTTCTCGGAGAAGAATTTGCATTAAAATACCATTTTCAATAACTTCCTGGTCTAGATTCAAGTCATAACAGGAAAGATACAAAGGCCCAAATGTGGAAATTAACTCTAGAAATAGTATTTCCATGGCTCTTTAAATACTGTCAGGATACGCAAACATATACTAACAGACTGCTGATCACGTAAAAATGAGCAAGAACGCATTAATAATAACCCCCATCTAAGCCCTCCCCCATGCAAAGTCTGCAAACGCTTATTGCAACTTATTGAAATTATGCTTCAATTGGGTCAATAAAGTAACTGCATAGATCAGTTCTTTTTTTTCCTCTTAAAAGAATGACTGGATTATAGAGGTTTAACACTTAAATGGGCGACGGAGCTGAAACAATTTGCTGTATCATCAAGATTGAGGCCTTCTTTGGCATGGGAGGGGTTAGATATAATATGACAAGATGGATGCTTATTCATATAGTTCATGATATGGCTAGATAGGAACAGCTTAAAGACCACCTTTGATCTACGAGGCCTTCATATGAGTGTAGAGTAGACATATGTGTGACACAGATTTATAGTAATGTAACACTACATATATACACCACTATATGTAAAACAGATAGACCTCTGTTTGTGGATCCTAAGAACCCGGATCCAGCCTTGCAGACATGTTCAATGCCAGATGTTGTGTGTCATACAATCTTTTTAGAACACTGACAAGTTGCACTGATTTAAATCACTTTAACTCTATATGCACAGTGACAAAAAAGTCTAGCAACGTCCCCCTGGAGGTGCAGAGGTTAACAGAACTTTTCATCCTGTACAGCAGGTTTACACACTGCCAGTTCCCTAGCTAGAGTAACCAAATCCTCCCACGGAGTGTAATGTGTGAAATTATTACCTGAGCTGGAGCTCCCTGTTTTCTGCTTTATATTTTGCCGAGATTCTTTCATCCAGGGGAAAATCTGCTTTGACATGGTAGGTGAAGTGATATTTGTGGCCTTGGTGGTTGACGCTGTGGCTGCATTACTGGCATTTTGAGGTGGTGACACGGAGGGAGGTGGCCCTTGTGGTGTAGGCTGCTGCTGCTGCTCTGAGATGACTGGGGCTTGATTTGATTGACTGTTAATGGTTCTCATACAACTTTGGTTGATGTCATTGGCCTTGTGATGTGGCACTGCGCTGCCAGGTGACTGCAGAGAGCAAGCAGGTCGATGATATTCTGTTTCCACCAGTGATGAGGAAGGAGGATATTGCTGCTGACTTGCATTATAAGTGAAACCATTTGCTCCTTGGTAGGGGTATCCAGCATAGATTGCAGAGCTGTCGTAGTAGGTCGCTTTTTGCATTTCGTTGTTTCCCAATATTTATTTCACAAACTGACAGGGTCTTGACACCAGTAAAGAATAACATTGGCACCCCTGTGTCACGTGGCTTTTCCTCCTCCACCAGTGGCCTCTCTGGTCAGACCTGTGGTGTAGAAGAAGCAACACTACAGTGAAGAAATAGGACAAATCCATCTTACTTACAATAGCTAAGTGACATGAAAGCCATAAAGGAAAAAAGTGTTCAGCAATATTGAGAAGGGTGTATTAAGATGATAGGGCTTCTCACTAACGTCCAACTAATTCGCATTTGGCCGCAAATTACAGTTAAATGCGTGTTGAATAACTACATCCCAAGCTAGACTGCTCACACAACATGTACACATGCATCCTGTGTATGATATATACACATATTATATCTGTGTGTGCATCATAACACACACACACACACACACACACATATATATATATATATATATATACATACATCATGCATTTTACGAAATCTTTACAGTGTATAAAATATATGTGCATTATATCTGTGTGCCCATTAGGTCTGTACCATCCATGGACTATAAATTAATTCTGTATGCTTTTACTAAAACTCTGCTGTGCATAATATATGCTCATTACAACCCTAATCCATATTAAATAAATATCAATTATTTCTGTGTGCATATTTTATATTTACTGTGTGTTAATTATATAAATTATATTTTATTATGTGTATATACAGTTAGCATTTATACATACAGGTCCAGCAGACTCAATCTCACGCATATAGAAATATATACACACACACATACTCGCACACACATACATATACAAATATATATATTTATAGATAAACAGATAGTTATAGATAGATAGATAGATAGATAGATAGATAGATAGATAGATAGATAGATAGATAGATAGATAGATATAAAAATAATATACATATATAATTAGATGGATAAATAGATAAATAAGTTTAATACTCTCTTACTAGGGGTAATAATATATTTTGCACTGTAACACGCCTAAGGGTTTGATAAATCGTTTGTTAAGATGATAACCTCTGCTTTTGACTGCTCATTCTAAATCATAAAGCGATTGTAAAAGCATTGCACAATATTGATTCAGTTAACAATCGTTTATCTGCGAGTAGATACTGCTTTCTAAGCACAAGGGGCCTATAGTATCATATTTATATCTCGACCTAGAAACACGTTTACAGCTAGACTTTCCTGTACAAATGTGTGCGAATTAAATGAGAAATAGTATATGTTGTAATTTACATACTCAGATGCATAGATGTGGGGAGGTAGACAGATAGATAGATAGATAGATAGATAGATAGATAGATAGATAGATAGATAGATAGATAGATAATAAACACCCTATCTAAATTAGAAAATCAGATGGCTTGTGCTGGGGTTTAAAACATTATACATACACAATTCTACCTGTTAAAACATGATGGATTTGAAAAAACACCAGGAACCAGAAAAACCAGCGTTCATCTCCATGACCACGGCATGAACTTTCTTTGCAGTCCCTAACGATAATAGGTTCTGTCTTTGGAACTGCTCTGTAATTTGATGTATGGGGGTCATTTGGCTAGCGAGAGACTAGATGATGGAAATACAAACCGTAAAATACTCCTAGGATCCTGTCTATCTATTGTTAAATCTTAATGTTTACCTATCTCCAAATAACTATTTAAACTTTGCCGGGGCACAAAAGCAAAGCATTCACAGTCCCCTTAAAAAGTAAATAAAAAGCTTAGGGCGAAATAAAACATAAAGTTACATTTCAGAGAGCAATCTTTTAGCACATAGCTATAGGGGCTTATGGTATTATTATTATATTGCTTTGAACATATGTTACGTGCAACTATTGTGATTATTTTTCACGAAGGTTAAAACATTACATAATTGTTGTTGTTTTTTACCGGGGTGAAGTTGGTAATTGACTAAAAATACATTCCTGCTTATTAATTTTATTTGCACATATTAAAAATTAAAAATCATTACATTTGATGCTCAAAAAATATTCATAATAGAATACAGGCCCAAAAGAAGCACGCTGCATCGGCAGATTATTATATGGATGTGTTCCATGGTAAAATAAGTTAATTCATTTTACATATATTTATGGTATACTATTATAGGGTGAAAAAACATCCACTTGGTTGTTTTAATAATGTATCGCCACTGCCCAAGTATGAGTAACACAGTAAGTAACAACACACCAGCAACTTCTATTTAGTCTAGTGAGGCTTCTTTTGGCAAAATTATATTTTTATTTAACACACTGAAGCAAGCTAAAGAATAAACAAACAGTATATTGTAGAAAAAGAACCTATATATATTATATATATTATTATATACACATAAAATACCTTGATATGTATAAAATATATGCAACTACTGTAGGATATTTGTAGGGCTTATCTCGATGTGTGTATATTTGTGTAGAAAAATAAGAAAATCAACTGCTTTCATTAATACAATTAATTAAATACAAATCCAATTAAAAATGTATAATTGTTTCGAAAAATAAAAAGGATCATATATCCATAAAAATAACGGGCAGCTTTTGTTGTTGGCAAAAACCATTATAGTTTAACAATTGAAAATGGATCATCCTTTTTTTTAACAACTTATCATTCAATGTCAAGTAGTTTTGCCACTGGCTAGTGAGTAAATATTGGGCTTTCAAATTCTGGGGGGAAAAAATTATAAAACCATTAAACATATGTTTTTGTTTTGTTTTTCTCTCGCAGTGAAAAAAAAAATAAAGAATGAGGATCTTTTAAAAAAAAAAATTGAATCCAATTAGATTCAGTAGGATATGCAGAGGAGCTGAAAGGAGAGAAAAAGCAGCCTGAATTTGCAAACTATACGTATCAGTCACTTTTTGAAAGGAAGCTTGAGCCTGTGAACTTTTCTTGAACCGAGATTTAAGACTATGGCCATAAATCACTAGGACATAAACTCCACCATTCAGAAGTGATATAGGATTTCTGGCCTGCTTACCTTAGTTTCTGACGACTGATGTGGAACACAACAGACTATTCTCCAGTTTGACTCCAGAACCAGCACATCTGGGTTCCCAAACTAATTCCTAGGCACGATGAAGGGGCCAAAGACACCACATCTACTGCTCTATCACCTACAAGCACCAGGCACAACACGACCCCAGGATGGAAACAGCTCTCAGGAAATCTGAACAAGAAATGTCTGCCAAAAATTGGACAGCCCCTAAGGTTACATATGGGCGACCCCGGTCACAAAGATAAGAGATATCAACTCACAGGGCTTTCCAAATGTAGTTCCATAAAATAAAAAAAAAGGTTTGTTTCGTACGAATATGGTGTGCTGAATGATTCTAGATTCCAAGGAGCATATTCATCTGGGAACAAGGATATGTGGGAAGGGGAAATAAAAGAGAAAGAAATTTAAAGTCTAGGGAGATGGGGTAGACATGGAAAGAAAAATAAAATAACACGAAAAAATGGAGGGAGGAGGATCTAGGATCCTGTTAAAGGAGGCGTCACTGCTATTGGGAAAATTATGCTAATGAAGACAGCCAGCAACTAAAGGTCTGTTTAAAATCTGCTTTACTACATCTTCATTTTTTTTTATTTTTTTTTTGCAAGTAGCATTCGTTTTTAATATTTGTATGTTGTAATGTGCAGCCAGATTAGTAAATGCGTGGTATGACTAAATAATTAATGCATCTGCACTTGAACTAAACGATAAACCTCCAAATACTGACTTCTGTTGTTCGTACCAGACAGCAGTACTTAGGAATAATCTATTTAGAGAGCATTCCTTTATTTTCTTCTAGTAAAAAAAAGGAATTGTTCACATTTAACCAAAATCAACCACATATCTTGATATATCTGTTTACGCGGCCAACAAATGCAATAAAATGACCATTCTTTCCCATTTGGTTTAGAGGTTTTTGGTGTTATAATCAGCACAAAGCATGTACTAAGTCTCTCCTACTCCAGGTGCTCAGCATATAAAATGAAGGATTCAAAACCACAAGAATAATTTAACCCCAAATTAAAAACACACGCACAATGCATTGGACAAAGCTGTAGTAAAAAGGAATATAAAACCGGGTGGGCTCCTCTGCATACCAATAGATTTTGTCATTTATGGTCAGGAAAGATTTATGACTCCAAGCACTAAAGCTGTTAAAGGGACACTAAAACAGAGAAAGCTTGCTCCTTACTGCATATTGCAATGCATCCACATGAAAGGGGAAGTCAACTGGCGTAGGAGTGGAAAGAGGCAAAAAATCTGCCTCTATGCATTTTCATTTAAGCCAATACCCAGTGTTGTATTTGATGAAAAGCCCGCTTGGGTTAATCATTCACCCCACTACTTCTTAAATAGCTGATCAGAGCTTCTTTTATTTCAAATCTGAGATCAGCACCAGTCAAGGCAAGAATACGTTGGACCCTTTCCTGTGTGAGCTTGTCCTGGTTCCCCGTTTTGGAACGTGTACCCCTGTACTGTATTTGACAAGAAATAAAGGAGATTCTGTGCTGAATGAATCGATACATGTTGTTTGAATTCTTTTTGTGTATTGTTACCATTGCTGGGAGTTATTTGATTTCTCTTCAAGGCGTGAATCAGGTACCACATTGTAAAATGTACTGCATGATGGATCAGTGGACTCTGAGATACCCCTGATGTTTAATTAATTAGATTTATTAATATTGTATAGAGCGATGCTTGATTGTTCTCTCTGACTTACACGTTCGGTGGAGATGGATTGTATTGTGATCCTTGTGTGTGTGTGTGCACCTTCTTTCTGCTAGGTGGTGTATGATGGTAGCAGATGTGTGGAAAAAAAATAGATAAATTTCGAGCTAATTCTGCCTTTCGAGGTTTAAGGGTAAAGGGAATATTATAGTCATGTATGGTCTGTATAATCGCTTTATGTGGCTTTATTTTGATTATTGTGTTATGAGTTATTATTTTGTATATGGGTTAATCTATTGACTGCACACACAAAAATGTATTTAACTGAGCTAAATAGATAGATTGCCAATAAATATTAACAGCAGAAATTATGAAAAAATAAACACATGGAAGAAGAATGCAGCAATGAATCAGTATTTTTGCAAGGTGTATAAGAAAAAGCACTATATAGCCAGGTAGCATTTCCCTCCAACGATAGCCAAGTCTGAATCACAACAAAGAAATGCAGTTTTAAATATTGCCTACAATCCAAATACTACTGATTTATCCAATTAAAACCATATCCGTAATTTTTAAAGTTGATACAACTAAGATCAGTTAAAAAAATAAACAACGAATTTCAACAACAAAAAAGCGACATTACAATTAATGTAAATACAATATCACCAAACACGAACAGGTAAGTCCTTGAACAACAAACCGGCATTGGTATTATAAATTCTAAATATATATAATATAATATATGTGTGTGTGTGTATAATATAATATATGTGTGTCTGGGTGAGATATATATATATATATCACAGCTAAGTGCCACCTTCTGTGAGGGATAATAGTAAACCATTTTAGTACATCATCTTATCAGGCTCCTCTGCCCCAATTCACTAGCAACATAAATCAAATCTCAACACTCTGACCTCTCTTCAAGCGCCACTCATTAGTGCGTGTACACAATATCCCTACTCACCAAGGTTGGGAACATATGTATTTATATGATATTTTTTCCCCCATTGAAGAATGCCAATACAATATGTGAACTAGGAATAAACACATTGCATGTTGGATGTGCTAGTGCCGGACGTCACCCAGCCGGCATTTAATGCAACGTTTAGAAGTGTTACAAGAATGGAGAAATTTGGGTATGTTTCTGAACTATAGAATAACGATTTGTGGAGACAGAACACAATTTTCCATAAACAAGTACAGCTTGTCATAAAAATGAACATATGGGCACATGCTGCATAACAAAATTATCGTCCAACATAGCACTAAAATACACAGTGCCAATACTTATTGTAAAATATTTGGTTTTAATATTAATATTTATTGAATAAAATGTAAATGTGTGATAACTACTTTTTTTTATTCTCGATGCACAATAGGCTTGAATTGATCGGAAAAATCCAGTTAAAGCAAATTCCCAAAAAAAAACATAATTGTGATATTTTGCAAAACATGTATTATCCCATGCATCATTGTTATGTGACAAAATACATTTCAAAATAGGGATAGACAGAACTGCCCTATTATGCAAGAAAAAAAAAAAAAATACAAACCCTTAAGCTTTTCGACTGACCTTTGGCTTGGATAGTAATAACTCACCCCATTAATGAACAATCAACGGATATACCTTAAAAATAAATCCATCCTTTCTAACGAAGCATTTAGTCCTATCAGCTTTCCAATAAGATATCCTTGGTGGGATCAGGGATGCTATAATAAAGATTCCCTCTTGCAATAGGGTGATCTGAAGGCACTAGCTCTTAAGAGATACTGGAAAGGTGTAATCAGAGGCAAAGCCTGGCTAGGTCTTTACTCCAAATGCCACGATAATGCGCTGTATTATGTGCTCACGTGGTCATACGTCAACTTAAATCCTTTTATTTCAAAAAAAGGAATGGTATAAATGGGGTTTCCTAAACTGCTTATTTTCAATCTCAAATATTAAATAAAAAATGTGGTCACTACACTTTGGTCAATTTTTACCACTAGGTTACTTGTATGTGCATAACTGCAAGTGTATATTTATATATGTACATATATACGTGTGTGTTTGTATGCATGTGTAACTATATACATAGTTGCCTTAATGAAATACATTACCCTGATTTTTTAAAACTTAATTGACAATATACCACACTTTTTTTGTAACTATATATCCATATCCATATACCCACACATAATGTCGTTCCATTTTGTTCCCAATATAAACCACACAAAAAGCATAGGCATATTTTACCATTTGACTTTAGAAATGTGGCATAATAAGTATATGAGAGACAAAGCACAATCGAACAACTTACAGGAGTAGATCGGCCCATGGAATCTAGATCAGCCCACGGAATCTTTGGTTTCAGATGGAAACCTTGTTGACTGTTTGATTAGTAAGCTCAGCACATTGCATCTATTAGAGGCCCTTAGAGAAGGCTTGCTCACTCCCACGCATTACATATGTCCTAGTGTGGAAACTAAAAGGACCTTTAATTACCTGACAAAAGCAAAATGCTCCTCTCTACTAGATGTAGGGGGGGGGGGGGGGATCAGTATGTGTTAGAGTCTAGGGTTATGAGTCTGAATTCCCTGTGTCTATAGGGTCCACCCTACAAAATGTGAAATAATGTAAATCCTATAGAACCAGCAGTCAACGGGTAAACAATGCATTTGTTTCTTTAAAAGGGAAAACAAAGCAAGCTTCCATAATATTTTTAGATAGATATAGTGTACGTAGTGAATATATACAACAATATATAAAATACAACAAGTAGCTCATGGATCAAAGCCATTGCTCAACTGTGTTACAATAATCGTCCTAATCTTCATAGCTACATTTCTAAAGGCCAAATCAGTACAGCAGTATTTATAATGGTTTAGGGGAACATCCCCAATGTGCACTTTGTACTTCAGGAATCCAAATCAAGCTGATTTTCTGCCCTGAACATATCACTATCCTTCTGGTTAATGAATATCAGAGATAGAATGGCCTAACCAACACAAAAACAGCTCAACACCATAGCAGAAGGAGAAACCGAAATGAATGGGTAATTGGTGAGAGACGCTCAATAAGAGGAGAAAGATTAGTCGTTTTCCTGAAGCGCGTGAGAGTCACTTTAGAAGATATGTGAAGGAGAAACTAATATTCCTAAACAACTTGGGGATAACTTGTTATCTGTGAAATGTGTACCCCCCCCCCCCGGCCCCCCCACCCCCTCTACAAATCTCTGCCTCTCAGAATTCAAACTTGGAGCCAAGATTGCTGGGACCGAGCTGGTGATAAATCGAATCTTTTTAAACTCTACCTGGACTCAAAGAAACAAGAGTTATTGCTTCTGGTCTTATATTTTTGGGAAGAAAATTTGGATATCTGGCAATAATTTCCTATCAAGGATTCAGAACAGACTGCTATAGGATTATAACATAAGTTATTTTGTTCTAAAATAAAAAAAAAAAAGGTGGGTACACAAAACCAAGACTGGACGGTAATGGCTGCTTCCACCAATAGATATATATTTTATATATATAGATATAGGAATTCTTCTGTTGCAGACATTAGATCTATATAACGATGTTGAACCCTGGGCTGACCACTTCACTCTACACAATGGCCTCTCTATCTGCCTGATAATTGCACGTGTGGGAGAATTGATGAATAGACATTCACAAAGCGGCAAAAATAGTTTATTTTATGGATTTGTCTAAATTCCTTTAGCACTTGTTTTCTTTTATGTTTAATACATATTGCGCACTATTGAATTACCTTCGAAATGTATCTCTGGTCATTGGATACCATAGTCTTGTATAGAAAACTCTGACATAAAAAAAAAAAAAACATTGACAAGTAACAACAGCAGTGTATAGAGCTCATTACCAGAAAATAATTGCAACATTGTAAGTTAAATTCAAGTTAGTAGCAATTCTCTAACGTCCGATATACTTCCAAGAATTTCTACTAAGTTGCTTAAAAGGGCCTGCTAGGTAAATCTTATGTAGGGTCCTTATTCCTATAATAGTCAATGATAGATTCTTCCTGGTAATACACTTTATGAATAAATAATATTTCTAGTGGTTTAACAGAAGATTAGTTTGGCGCTCAAGTAGTTAAATCACGTGGAAATAGAGGCCATTTGACGCAAATGTAAATATATATTTATGTGTGATTATTTTAGACAAGCCGCTTGCTACAGTATCACTCATTCAGCACTACAGATTTTTAGGAAAAATGTTTGGTTTATTAAGATATTCTTTCCAAGTTTCTTTGGATTTATAGCATGTGATTAACTTTTGATTGGAGGGCAGGTGTGAACAAAGAAATTCAATAAAAATGTCAACGGGTGGACTTAAGAGCGTAATACCTCACTGTTTGAAGGTGCATTTTATTGCTATTTTTAACTGGGTATTTAACAAAGACAACACACAATTTGGGTAGCAAGTAAGGCGGTAAGATTACAAATGCAAAATCTGTCTCGTGCCTGGAACACAATGACATCATATGTAATGGACCAGTGTTTAATATAACCAAATATGCTGCAAATCTGTATTACTCGCATTGGGAGAAAGAAATCCTCGAAACAAAACAGAATCAGGCAAATAACAGAGTATGCACTAGCAAATGAAACAACACCTTGATCAAACACTATCTGAATTGATTACTTGACCTAGGGTATATCTTATCACTACTTTCTATATCAAGATTTTTTGTATAGTATACTATATGAAACGTGTTATTCGACTACAAGAGATAATTGTCTCGCTGGGAACCGAATTCAGTCCTTTAAGTTTTGTCTTTTTTTGGGGACTTTTTTTTTTTTTTTTAGAAAAGTATTTACAATTCTGAAAACCTGTTGAGTTTAGCTGCTGGGAGTTTGCTACATTTGTAATAACTCTTTAAATATTACCAGCATTTACTGCTTGTGATCTGACCTACTCTTACTCAATAGAAACATCCAGGCTCTGTTACATTGGAAGAGGCCTGCCATCCAAAACAGGGAAAAATAAAAGTGTCTGGGACAATATTATTTCTATTGTGAAGTTAAGTTACCTATATCACTAAGCAGATAAATTCAACAGTGTATTGTATTTTTTAGAAAACTTTCAAAATTGTATTTCTTATCCTCATTTTTGTGTTTCCCACACCTTTCCACAGCGCTGACCCCAAAAAAAGCAAATATTTGAAATAAACCTTCAGCTAAGCATGAACAATAAAACTGTCAATGTATGAAATAAAAGTTACCACTTATTCCCTATTAACAATCATCTACAAAGCATATTAGTCTTACTAATACACTGTAACCTTCTGCAGAAATGTATATATGTAGCACTATTTGAAACCCCGCATTAATAAACGTTTCTTTATGTGTCTTCTTGTAGAGATATCTGAAAATACACATTTTCCAAAATGCTTTGACAGGGATCATGTGATACCCCACAAAATATATTCAACTGTACACAGACTGGGAATCATGCTGATACGACAGTACATATGCACATAATATCACCATTATAAAGCAATAAAGCGAAACTAATACGACTAATAATAATAATAATAACCGCAGATTCATAGCAGGGTATAACAGAATTATTGATCACTGGAGTATTAAGGGAAAAACATATATCTACAGCTTGTTCATAGATATATAAATACATATCATTATTTGCACAGCTCAAGATTTGCAGCCAGGTTAATGCTAGTATAAAGAAATTGGAGTACCCCCAGGGTTTCGGGATAAGGTACAAGCTGTGTTTGTCCTTTCTCAGGATAAGGTCATTTCTGGCATGCGCCTCTCAGGAATCAGTGCATATAACACATTAATAGAAACGTGTAAAACACAGACAGCAACTTCCAGAATCTTCTTTATGGCAAACCCGTTCCACAGACACACACACATAAATGGACACACACATACACACAGGCAATACTTATCACCACCACAGCAGCCAACATCAACACATAAAATTCAGAAATGTGAACGTTCAGTAAAAATGTGACACAATTATATAGTGAGAGTTTAAAAAAAAAAAAAAAAAAAACAGATCAAAATTCAGAAAGCAGATGACAGCGTTTAAAACCAATGGCACGGTGTTAACTTTCTCACTATGTGAGATTTAAAGAGACACTTTAGCTTCACACATAAATCGCTCTGACTGGAGGTATTTGGCCATCCCAGGCTGCATAGTCTCTACTACCTCTCCATTGCCCTGTTGGCCTTAGGCTCATATGCCATTGATTTATTAACCTCAGATAGGTGAACAATGCAGTGTTCCAGGTAAGTGACAGTAAATGTGACAGCTTTGCCGGCTCTCAATCACACACACAAGAGAGTGACCCGGCAATGCCCAGATTAACCCATCCCTTGCCAGTGAGGCCTGTATTCTGGATCGACGCCTTCTACAAGTGCACTGTCTGGAGATCTGTGCAACATTCACAAGATAATAATATATATTGTTTCATCCAAACCCAGTCACTGATATCTACCATTTTGTCATTTGAAAATAAATGAATTCCACCCCTATTTCTTATGCTCTTGTTTGTCTCTTTGCATCTACAATATGGTCAAGCATAATGATTAAATAGCATCAGATATTTTCATTATTGAGTGAGTCATTTGGCAAGGAACACCATTTCCATATCTGCCCCATTTATTAAACTACACCTAATACCCCTGGGTATAATCCTGCATCTGATTTCAAAAGGGAGCCTTTTTTCAGACACTATAGTGTCTACTTGATAAACTCCAGCCTAGTGACTGCTAACCTTTAGCACTCCAGCTGTTGTGCCCTATATTTCCCAGGCTAGCTGGCTGAGCATGATGGGAACTGTAGTATAGAACAGATGGAGTAGCAAACCTTAGTCATCACTGCTCTAGCACTTACATTATCTGTACTTTTTTCATAACAGACGATAATTGGATAATTTAATAAAAAAATACATATTAAATAGCAATATCGATAATTCAACCTTCAGAGTGCCTGATGTGTAGGACATGTTTAAGAGCAATACTACTATGGCATTGATTGTATCCTAGATGTGTTGAATGTCCAGTTGACATTGGTTCATCATTATTGTTTTTTTAGAGAAACTTTAACAATGGTATATTATACTCATCTACAAGCCAAGTAGATCATAACAATATATATATATACAATATTCTCCCAATCACACAATACACATAGATGGGGTGATTATTCTGGCAAAAAAAGATTACATCAGCAGCTTCCTTAGATTTACAAAGCAAACTATCAGAGCATTGTTTTTCTTTATACTTCCATGCCAAAACAGACTACAACATTATTTTTGTCCCTTGTATATCCAAACCAAAGTAGATCACAACATTATTTCCTTAAATGTCCAAACCAAAATATGTCTTATATTTTCAAAGCAAACTAGATCAAACATTAAATGTCTTATGTGTCTAGGCCACAGTATAATTCCTTATATTAACTAGCACTGCACCAGACACTATCCTCCTAGATTTGCATGAAAAAAATAATAATTATAAAAAGGACTGCCTCAAAAGGTGACAATTCTGCTTTTTCATGTTTAGTAAACTGTGAAAATAGTGTATATTTCAGAATATAGAAATACACATATATGTTTATGTATGCATATATGTAGTATTTGTAATATATACCTGTATATATGCACACACACATATGCAGTCTATATATACTACACACATACAAATACATACATATCACATACATATCAATACAACATGCATACACAAATGCATGCATCCATGCACTGATCAAGTTAAGGAAAGGTTTTAATGGTGCATAGGAGCTGGGGACACTGCCTCATTAGAAATACTTATCTTACATGTGACATCTACTGAGACAATTACTGTAACCACTAGTGAAATCAATACTATGCTGTATTCCACTTTTACTGACTAAGTAGAATTAGTTAAATACACAAATTGAAGCAGGAAGGATGGCAAAGAAAGAAAAAAAAAGTAAGAACCAAGGAAAGAAAGAAAGGAGAAGAGAAGAAGATGAAAACAAGAAAGAGAAGGAGATTAGAGTATGCAGTGTGAGATAAAAGAGACAAAATAAAGAAACAAACGAAGAGATAGACAGCTTGTGAGAGATAAAGAGATAATGCATCATATTTTGGGAGATTGAATGGAGACACTAAAAAGAACAAGAGTGAGAATCCATTCCATAGAATAAAGAAAAGAAGAGCATTCACAGTTTGCGTGGAAGACAGTGGCCTTCTAGGTGTATAAAAAGTGGCATTTCAGTTTTAAAGAGCACAGAGGGGGATTATCAATGACAGATAAATCTCTACAACACAATCGTACAGAAACAGACAGGGCTGGTTTCACACAGCTTCAAAATGGTGCAATGTTTCTTTGTGCAAAGGAGCTCCACCTTTCTTACTGCTACATTAATAATACATAGGGGGGCCAGCGCCCCTCATTTTTGCCATCCAGTGAGATAAAAACAATGACTCCAACACAAAATTACATCCAATCTGCTGTCAGGTGGTGGGGTTTTGTTCTTTGTTCGTTTTAATTTAAATACGTATATTAAATTCACATTCGATATAAATACTATTAATTATACTACCAAATAAATATTTACAAATGTAACTTGATGAAAGCATAGACATTTCATCTCACTATACACAAGTAGAGTGCAACAACGAAATCTCGTGATAGAAATATATCCAGATTTTTTTTATTAAGTGAAAATGCTGGAGTTTTAATTCGGACTGGGAACAATAATCAAACAATACTTAAATGCATCATGACTAAGCTTGTTGATGATTATTCATAATATTTCAAGCATATAACGAGTGTAGTTAGAATAATTGTTAACGTGACTGTAAAGCAGAGATTTACAGAAACTGGGATCTCTCATTTTACATGGAATTATACCCTAGAGGTCAAGGATTCGAGGGTCAGCTTGCATCTCTAAAAAAAACAATCAATAGACAGAAATCGTGTCCTCTCTGTGAACCCTGGTTGCCTTAGCAAAGGGCAGACAATGTGAGAGGGCAAAGAACAGGCAAGAAATTCTAAGTAGTGAAGTAAAATATATAGAGAATAAAAGAAAACGAGATCAGTTGCCCCTTTTCACAATACTAAATCACATTTGCAAAATCAGATATAAGAAAATCGTCTTACCTTACGAGCGAATACAGCTTCATGTTTCTGCTAACCAGCTTCACTGTTTGATGGGAACATGTTTAGCTGGTTGATATTAGATTGACCCATCAGGGATGACTGCATTTTTCGAAGAAATTTATACATCCTTGACAGACTTTGTTATCCAAAGGAAATCCTCCAGAATTTCTGCTGGAGCACAAATATGTTGTTATCATCAGAGTAGCTATTGTTGGAGAATACAACAATTAAGGGTAGAAAATTAGTATTGAGCAGGCACATGCAATGCAATCAGGCGTTTAGCAAATTAACAAATTTCACATGAATTCAGACAATATACAAAAGTGTATATCTGCAGAATTATCTCTTGAAGTATGCCTTTGTATGAAGCATCAAAACTGATTGTATCTCTTTAAGAGACAGTTGAATTATTGGACAAATAAATATAATGTTGTCGACTAAAAATTCTTAAATTAAACTGAATTTAACAATGGAATTATCTTTAAAAATATATATCATAAACCAATCAAGCAAATCATAAGTATAAGCATATGGACACATATAAATATCTATACATCTATCTAACCACCTATCTATTTACCTTTGTGAGTTCTTCTTTTAGTACATGAAACGCAGTTTATTAGTGTATGTTACTATGAAAAATTACTCTGAAATAAAATACAATAATAAACGTATTAGGTCATTCTGGAATGCTTAAGACATCGTGTTTATTTTTATAAAAATATCTGTAATCTGTTTATCGGTGCTTGAAATCATAATTGCCTTATATTCATCGATGAGTGCAATCATTTTCTTCAACATTTATTTTGATCAACAGTTCCATTAAATTAATGAATAAACCATTGTGTTTTCCGTGGATTTTTTTCTACAAACAGAATGGTGGATATTTATTTCGAAGTAAGTGTTCCAAACGATTCTTGGAAGTTTTTGAAAACTTTTAATTTTCACAGAATATTCTTCGGTATTATCAGAAGTTAGCACCACAATATACAGCACACAAAAAAAAAAAATCCACAATATGTATTAAGCATACTGTATCTACAACATGTCATCACCTCCAAGGCGATCAAAGGCCCTCTAAAGCAATGCTAAGATTCACAGAACTGTCAAACGCACATTGGTCTCAAATAACTAGCTAAGCAAGAGAACAACCATTTTGTATCTAACAAAATGTCATCATTCTAACCAGTATTTATAAGCCCAACTCCTTAATATCCATAGGCCATCAATTTCAAAGACCATTAAATAAATCGTAAAAAAAATGTCTGGATTCTTAAATACCCACAGCTATCTGGAAAAAAAAAGTATAATACACTTATAGGTCCATTTAATTATCACATAGTATCTCATAAACGTCTCTGTGGTTTTTTTTTTTTTTGTATTTTGTATACAAAATAGTTCGTTACCTATCTAGACACTGAACAATATGTAAATAGTCATATACACATATACCCCTTAGTTATATTATATGGAGACAATGACATAAATAATACAACAGAACTTGGGTCAGTTATTTCCTTGATTATGGAAGCATTTGTCCTGGTGTCTGTCCAACTCTAGTACAGAGTTTTGCTTTCTTCCATAGTCATTTTGGTCCAACTGATAACCAGCAATTGAAATAATACAATTATTATTATTTATTTATAATAAGGGGGCTGTTGGCCCATCTGTGTGCTGATGCCCCTGTACTTTAGACTGCTGAGTAGAAGGTGGTGGATTAGCAGATCGCATCTTAGTATTGGGTAGTTTGTGGTCTTTCTTCCATTTCATCCTTCGGTTCTGGAACCAGATTTTGACCTGACGTTCTGATAGACACAATGTGTGAGCGATTTCAATTCGTCGGCGTCTGGTAAGGTAACGGTTAAAGTGAAACTCCTTCTCCAATTCTAATACTTGCTGTCTGGTGTAGGCAGTTCGAGACCTTTTGGGTTCCCCTCCAGTGTAATTTGGATTCACTGAGCACACACACACACAGAAAAAAAAAAGCAAAGGGGACATAATCATTAGGTAATGACTGAACACCATTGTTCAGATTAGATACACAACAGTCAGAAATGAAAGTGTTTCACAGGCTACTGACAATGGGAATACAACAGAATGCCATAAAATATGGTGATGGGGATTGGGGATAGTAAAACATCAAAGGCACATGGCCCAGAGTCAATGGTAGGGCAATTACATTTATGTGATCTATAATTACCTTCTAAACAGATTGACTCTAATAAATCCTCTAGTTAAGAGCCACTCATATTAAAAGGAAGGCTTTCTCTTGTCTTGGCTAACAGACAACTCGAGTGACCCTATGACATGGTGCATGGTGGTGGCAGTTCACTGTCACTTACCTGTGTTGACATGGATTTTCTTCATCCAAGGGTATACCACGGGCTCTTTGCATTTGAGTCCAGGAGTAGTCTTTTCTGTGTGGATACTATCATTGGACACTGCCAGAGCTTCACAGTGCTGTGGTGGCTGTCTGAGGACGTGGCTCTGAAGAAGTGGTTGAGGTTGGCTATGTCCTTTTGGAGAGATCCCACTTTGGACAGCCGCAGCTTCATGACTTGGTGTGATGTGGCTGTATCCATAGCTGGCTTCAGGGTAGGTGGCCGGACCTTGGTACAGAGCCTCTGGAGGAGCCTCATAACCCTGCTCTCTTGGCCGATCGTAGTATTCAGGAGACTGGTTGTGCAAGTAGTTATTTTGTGCATACTCTTCGCAGGGTGGGAATTTAGGCTCGATGTAGTTGGAGTTGATCAAAAACGAACTCATGGCCATTAATTTGTGGAAGTGCAACCAAAAAAAATATACTAATTTTTTTCTCGCGTTGTCGTTTTTCTGTTCTGCACAAAACCCTCCTACTCCCTGTCAAGGGTGCAAAGTTAGCAGCCCACGTGACCTTCTGAGCCAATGACTGCAGTCCCCTGCACCCCGGATAAGGAAACACTAGGATGATAAATGCTTTGAGTAAGGCAAGCCTCATATTCTTAACACGAGCCTTAGCATATCTTTTTGTATCCTAGCTTCTGCTGGCTACAACTCCCATGACTCTCAGTCCGTCTATTGCCTGCAGAGCATCATAAGAGTCTTAGTCTACAACAGCTTGAGCACAAAAGGTTACCACTGACCGTCCCGTGAGCATTAGTATAACATGCGTAGCAAAAAATGATAACATCAAGGACCACTAGCCATATATAGTGGTATAAATAGCTGTTACAAATGTAATAATGACAGTAAACGGGGGTATTAATACACTGACAGACGTTATTAAGGAATCGCCCATAGCTGCGGGGCACCCTTATATAGGTGAAATGGTAAGGGAGAAATCACTTAGAGAGTAAGCAGATCCTATAAAATCTATAAGGGCTCAGTCAGGCTGTGAGTGGATGCATCATAGTCTGTGATGGTGCATATAGAACCGTTTGTGCCTGAGCGAGTGCCATTATTGTGATACTAAAATGAAAAAGGTTGGTGAGGGTAGTATACAGGGGTATATGTTGTAGTTAAGAGGTGATTATTGCATGTGTTTAACTAGTCTTAGCAGCCAATCTGTTAAATAGGAATTGCAGTGCTCCAGTAAACAAATGGACGGCAAGCACAAGATTCTGCATTTTCTCTAGAACAGGGTATTTTCTGTGCTACCCCCTCACCCCCCTTCCTCTTCTATAAAAGTGATGAGTTGAACATGCGAGGTATTTAAGAACATAGATCCACAGGTTATGTTCAAACAGATATTGCATAGAATAATCATCTTACCCATGTGAAGGTGTCGCCTTTGGCAAGTTTGCTTCAGACGCACTAAATAAAAATCTAACAGTATTTTGTTTTCTTCTAGAAACGTGTGTGAAACAGCAACACAAAGGCAATGTGTGTGGAATAGCTGAACAGCTAGTCATATGTCATGTTTGATGTTTGCAGCATAAAATACAGCACTGTGCATGAATCCTAGTCCTGTTAGTTAAAATGTCTGAAAATAGCTCATCCTGTGTCTAAAGGCAGATGACTAAATATATAATACTTTACCTTAACATGGAATATTTTAATATAAGCGTCTTCATCAGCCTGGTAAGCAGAGTTTCTTAAGTACTGGATAAGTTTTTCCCCCTTGTATGCTAATTATATGACAGGAATCAAGGGCCTGTGAGTGCACATTCTCCAAAGCTTTGTCTGACCCTGCAATAAATTCCACAGTCCAGGAATTAGTTAAGTCACTTTATGTATACATACATATTCGGGTTTTTCTTTTTTTTTTTTTAAGGAGGAAGGGGAATCAGTATATGGAGGGATTTAGTAATGTTCAAGAGAAGCTACATATGCTTGAGACATCCTAGCTAGAAAAACCAGGGGTTAACCAGTCAGTGCATTTCAGGGTTATGGTAAGGGTTAAAATGTTTGGCATCTGTTTGTGTGTGTGCTTTTATGTATTTATATAGGCATGCATTGTGTGTATGTATATATGACGGTATAAAATGATACATGTGTGTGTGTGTGTGTGTGTTTATGTATGTATGTATGTATATATATATATATATATATATCTATTATGACAATGTTATCGATGGTTGATACATACACATATGTATGTATGTATGTATGTATGTATAAACGAACACAAATGCCTACAAACACACATATATATGCAGGCATACAATCATATAAAGTATTTATTGTATATTTTACATCGTTTTTTTTTTTTTTTTTTCCTGACATGTAAATCTGCGATTGTTTTTATTTAAATTTAGTTACTTACTTTAAAAAAAGATTCCTGTAAAATTCTGCAGCTGTATACATGTAGAAAATGTAGATTTGGAGCATTCTGGCTTTTATCACATGATTGTGAACTATTTATAGTCAGATATGTAGAAATGCAAGCGATTAGCTTGCATCATTAGGGTGATGTCATTTAAACCCACAGGCTAATTTTGTGTTTAGAAAACGACTGTAAAACCGTTTCTGCTAATATCTAGCTAATGTATATGTTGTACACCTTTAAATATTCTACATAGTCATATTTTGCGTACAAAACAGCAAAGCAACATTTTCAAGGGACATTTATAGGCTATGCATTAAAAGAGCAGATGGTGCATTTTTTATTAGTTTGCCTCCTGTATTAGACGAATTGCACTGGCAGATATATTCTTACAAAATCATACATTTTATTATTATTATTATTACCTGGACAGCTGTGGAAGACTCTCAGTGTAATAATTAGTGCGTAGAAACTAGTTGTATTCTGTAAGAACAAAATGATGTGTATTTTTAAAATTTAAAAATAATGTATTTTAATATTGAAATAATTTCAGTATGATTCTTTATTTTATTTTTTATTTTTTTGCTTTAATAAAACTCTTTCAAATGCGAATTAAAAATGTCTAAATAGATTTTAGTTGGATACTGATACTTTTTTTTAGGTTATGCTGGCAAGAATACGAGGTTTTTGAGGTTAGAAATGGGATTATTTCATGCAATAAAAGTAGCAAACGGGTGGAAAAACCAGGAGGTCATATAACTGAACCTTAGATGACCACAAAAGGCAATATATCTTGCAAAGGAGAACACTGATTGATTTTTTTCCCGATATTTGTTTCTACTGAATATATTTGGGATCACACACAAAGGCAAATACATGCAAACACGTACATGAAATACTGATAAACACTTATTTATTGAAATTTATCAGTTTAAGATATATTCCTATTTTAACCATTTGTGGTGGGGATTTCTACAGCTTCCTTGAGAACTGTTATTCGTTTTGTGGTTGTCCTGTTAAGAACAGAGATAATTCCTAGTTCTGGGATGAGGTTCCCTTTCATGTGGGGTGTTAGCGCTTTGTGTTAAAGTGACTCTGTAAATTTCAAAAGGCCTGTTACTCGTGTTTGTGGTTTTGTTATCATACAAGTACTGAGCCAAGACCACCACGCTTTATCTCACAGACCGACATTAAACATTGCACTGTAAGATTTATGGTTATTTCAATTTGTAATAAACAACCAAATCAGCTCTCTCTCAACCATGTATGTCTTGATTTTGTAAGGAGATAATAGCCAAGTTATATATTCGGGTTGTAATTTGTATTTAACTCTTCTTTTCCCCTATGTATAACCATCTTAATATTCATTTTATACATAAATAATATTTTGATAGAAATTAAAGAAGAATCCTACCTATACAATGATGGCGGTCTCCCAAATCTCACACCACTGCAGCATTTATTCAATTTTGGGCTGGTCATTTTTTCTGTAAAAGATAGAGAGAGAAAAAAATCAATTTTCTGGTTGAATACAAAGTTTAATATAATCAATGATAATAAACGGTAACGATTGTTACGGTTGGTGAATTATTTGGTTTTATTATTTTTGTATCATTATTGTTATTTTTTTGTTCCTTGTTTTCAATGTGTGGCCAGCGGATTTCTTGAAATGTGGAACACAGGACTCTTTGGAAGTGACCGGGGAGTGACACTATGCACATTTCGTTTCGTATTAATCTTTTCCATTGACAGTCTTTGTTAAGCAAGGAGGCTTGCAGTTCACCAGGACACATTTTCATATTTGTTAGACTTGGTGACCTGAAGTTCACCTCAGCCTTGGACTTAGGTTTTTTTTGTAAAGGGTCCACCAAGTGTCTTTAAGACAACAGGGCATTTCTGCCAGGTCAAATCTCCTGACAGAAAATGAAGAATAAATAACATAAAAAGTACACATTACAGAGGTTATGAAATGTATCAGTCTTGTTGATTGTAAAACCCATCTTACCTCAATGGGGAGAATTGTTGGTTGGGTGGATCATAGCACAGCATGTAAATATTTTTGTTTGTTACAATACTGAACACAATATCACGGTTGTTCATTTATATTCACGAGCTAAACTACCACAAAATGCCTCGATTTCCCCTCATTACGAGAGACCTGGAAACATTTATTTAGTGATTAATGGTCGTCCAGTAAGGCAAGGGGATAAAAAAAAGCTATTTATCTTCGAAGCAAACAACATATATAACAAAACAAATAACATAAAATCAGAAGTATGCCATAACTGACGACTAAATAAATAATATATCTGGAATTGCTCTTAAAATGTATTTTTACGGTCTGTTTTAGGACTGGTGTATTTACACTCTCTGCAAAGTCCAATCTTTTTTTCCCAGAAATGTTCTAAATTACCTTAATCTCTGGCTTTCATTAGTATTTAATAAATGTGTCATTACAAAAAAAGCGAACTGGATTCTTTTAATTTTCCTATTTATATTATTTCTAGTCGTGACTGATTTATTTTTAAAACATTATTGGTTATGAAATGATCATTTCCTGTACTTGTAATTCATTAGATGTAAATATTTTACAATCTGCAGGTTACACCGACGTTTGGTACTCTTTGTCTGGTTTTAAAAGAAAAACTTGCATAAAATATGGATATACTCTGTAATGATCCATCCTTAGTAAGTGATAAGGTTAGCCAACAAATAATACAAAAAAATCTATATGCAACCTATGCATCTGTTGAGCCTATTTTAAATATATTAATAGAAATTAACTATACGTAACTGGTTTTAGCTTTTTTTTTTTAATACAATCAGATAACTAATCAGTAAATGAAAACTTATTTTGTTGTTGTTTTGTTGAAAAAAAATCCTTATTTAATTTCTGTGCTGCTATTAAAATTACAGGTTTCCATGTCTAACTGCTGTTATGGAACAACTTCATTCAAACGAGCGAGCTGGGAGCTCTTCATGAAATGGGACTCAAGCTATTGAAAAAGAATCATTTTTTACCCTTGCATTTGTGATTAAGGTCACACAACCGCCGGAGTTCACCAGGAGTCCAGTCCAAGTTGCTCGTGTAACTCAAACACGTTTTATCTTTTGTGCTGATAGGAAAGATTTCCACTATAACATTGACATCAAACTTTGTCTGAATAGATGACTTGGACCAGTGTAAACTTTTGACCTCACTTTTTTGACCCGTGCTTGTACCCATTCAATCCCCATCCATACAAAACCCTTCTGCTTGATGTTACCTGTTTACTAGCCAGTTGATCAAATGCAGATCCCTAACTCCCACGCTGAAAATCTATCTTTATGCCGTTACCAAACGATCATCAAACATTTACAGCCATCCATTCACTGCAAATAAACATATACTTAAAAAAAAAAAAAAAAAATTGCAATAATTTGCTTTCTATGCATCTGGTTTCCTAATCAACACTTAGACTGTACACTGAAGACTGAATAAACATTCATTTTGCAAACTGTTTATGCTTCACTTTATTGTACTTTTGATTTTCTAGCATGAAAAAAGCAGCAACTTTTGTTGGTGAGGGGGGAATAGCTTGCATAGGCAACTGTGTTGTCGGTGAACTTGGTCTGAAGCGAGCTCTGCTGGTGATTCTTAGGGTTTGCAGATTTATCTTTTCTGCATTTACTTAACCTGCCAGTGAACTGAGGGAGCTGTGATTTGTTAAGCAATGACAGTCTTCACCTTAAGCAAGGCTGCTTCACAGAATTGCAATTGTTTGAACAGTAACGTTGAGTAAATATTATTTTCTAAGCGTAGAAGAGCTGAAAAGTTACCCACAAGTAACCTAAAGCATGTAATATGGTGCTATATATATATATATATATATATATATATATATATATATATACATACGTGTCTGTATCACATATTTATGTAGCATATAAATATAAATGTATATCAAATATGTAAATATTCTGTATATATAAAGTATCTTCCTATACACATAGAAAAATAATTAAACAACAATGTATTAAAAATACTATTGGAAACATTGTTAAAATGATAGTTTATTGACTAATTGAGAGATTGATTGCAAGCTTTCAAGACAAAGGTGCTAGCTCCCTTCCTTAGCCATTAAAGAAAATAGTCAAAGAAAAGATCTCTATCACAGCCACAGCACCTGGATGGAAATCCACTGCCTTCTAAAAGCAAGAAACACACACATCTGGCTGTTTAGTAATGTTTATAAAACAAAGGATTTCGTTTTATTTCTATCTTTTTTTTTTCTTTACTCAGTTCCTACAGTTGGATACAATGTTTATGTCACTTTTAAAACTGGTCAAACGTCATTCTTAGAAAAAAAAGAAAAAAAAAAGGCAGGATATGAAATATGATAGTGTTAAAGGTTGTGAAGAAATAGTAACAAGCCTTAGACATAGTTTGTTTGGATCCTAGTTCAATTCTAAGTGCTGTGGAAATAAAGTTACACAACACAGCAGTAATCTGCGTTCCTAAACATGATACATATGCTTCAAAGAATGTGACTTTCTAGGATTATGTAGAATAATCAGGTAGATTTATATTTAGATATTTATACACTTACAGACTGAAATAATCCACTAGGTGTACTTAATTTGATCTCACAATCAATTTTGACATGGTAAAACCACAACATATAATATACTAAGATTTTAGTTCATTATATAGATATCTTCTAAAGCGAAATATACTCTAGACTTATATATCAGCCATCACTTAAAAAAAAAGTCAGACATAAACAAGCAGATGTAAGACGTACTTGCACTAATCAAATGTTTGGATTGCAATAATTAATTATATATATTTTATTTCTATCTATTTTATTAATTAACGGTATATGCAAGACCTTCTGCTGATCATGATACAGTGCTATACTTAGAGACAAATCCAGACGGTGACAAATAATACTTAAATTATTAAGAAAGGTAAAAGAAAATATAAAGTGTTCCCTGTTCTAAGTTTTAAGTGATGTGTATAAGGGTAAAAGTTAAAGTTGTATCAAGACTATCTCCATAATGTTACTTTTGTAAAGATTTATTTCATTTTTGCAAAATGAGCAAAGATTTGCATCATTTTTAAGAGTGGGTATTTTTAGTTATGAGATCAAACAAAAAACGACTGAAGTCAAATACATTTAAATAAACCTAGTGAAGCCACAAATGTAGATACAAAAAAAAAAAACCCACACAATGTCCTTTGGTCAGTTATATTGAGGGTCATATTTTATGTTAATTTTGGCCAGTATGTTAGCAGTAAACCGTTACACTGCGAATGCTTTCTCCTGACACTCATAAAAGTTTATAGCACGTTTGAACTCTTGTCAGATCATGAATACAATTCCTGTGTAAGAATAAATCATGTGACTGGTATTCGCTATTATATTGAAAAATACATATATATGTTGATGTACATGAAATTTGTGAAGTTACAAAAACAATTGAGAATTTATGTGGTCAAAACAACAGGTTGAGGGGGGGAAAAAGCTAATTCCTTTTAAAATACTCATATCAAATGCTTTCCTTCCAGGTCTGTTAAGTGAAGGCAGAGATTTCCTCACCCCTATTTTAACACTACATCTCGAAGGCTAAAGTTAAATCCGGTCATAAAGTTCATTGCTGACTAATCACACTGCAGTGTGAACTCAGAATTGACTGAAAAAGAATGTTGAGCTAAACACACAGCTGGGGCCTATCCAGATTCCTCTCTAAGCCAGAAATGGACAAACCCAGGCTATATCTTTAGAATATTTTGGATGGTTTTGTGCACTATTTGCTGGTTGGAACAGCGTTCTTCAAATGACCCACTTTCGTTTTTGTGGACAGATAACAATCTTGTACTGACTACACGATTTGCAAGGTAAGTACTAAGGAAACCTGCTTCTCTATTTGCCATAAAGTTTTCATCACAAACTGTGCATTTAGCAAGGTCCTAAAAACATAACAAAAACAAGTCCTGTGAAATGATAAGCCTATAAGACAGGACTTTTACACACACTGCCCAGCATCATGCAACTAATTAGAAAGTTAACATTACACCACCACTGAGCAACACCAGTAATTACACTTTGCACTTGTAATACTAATTAAGACTGGGCCTTTCATGTATCTGTTAGTTCCCTAATTAGTGTTCAGTCTCAAATGTTGTTTCTTTAGTGCAACACTAGTAAACAACTACCTAGATCACAAGAAAATAGATTTATTATCAATTAAGCCTGATAAAAACGAGTTGTTCAGCAGCCTCTTTAACAATAAGGAATGTAAGTATCCAGCAAACTTACCTTTCCAAGGAGACACGGTATATAGATCTTGGGAACTGGAAAAGACTGCTCTTATATTTAATACATGCTGTCTGGGAGACTTAGGTGCTGCTAAAAGGCAAATGATGGTCCAGCATCAGTGAGATTATAGGATATGTGGTATATAATGTTGGACGTCTACTCCCCAAAACCATAAAACTTACTTTAATAGCATCACGTGACTTTTTTATAGCCAGTGAGCCTATCTGTCTGTGCTATGGAGAATTTTACGATCTAATTCATAGACAAAACCCTATTCATTTGGAATCCAAATGTCACATAGCCGGAACTAGAGCTTATAAAGTTTACTGTCATATAATTTAGGATGGCAAGATTGTAAGCAGTTAGCAAGGGATGCCTGGCATTTCCATTACAGGCTGTGAGGAGTTAGCCATCCCAGCTAAGGTGAGGTAAGTACAACTTAAAAGGTTTGGGGGAAGTTTAGGTATACTTGATATATTCTGGTTTCTAATCCTTACTAAACTGTGTCACCAGGAAGATTATTTTTATTTATATTACCAATGCCTTTTAACTGTGGATGTGAACTTTTCCATCTAATTCAAGACATGATGCTAAGCAATATTATTTTTAATATTTTGCCTCTTCAAATACAGGTAATGTTTTATTTTGGGCCCATGATATCAATTTTACAACCTGCCAGGGTGAACTGATTATCTTACAAAGTGTATTTCACAGATCAATTAACGTGCACATTTATAAAAAAAAAAAAAAAAAAAAGTTATACCATGTTCTTCTGAAGATAAGCTAAACAAGAGTTTCAGTAGAAAGTTTATTTTTTTGTTTGTTTCCAGTCATGTTTTGTTTTTTTGAAAAAAAAAAAAGTAAAAGAAAAACAAATACCAAAAAAGTGTAACAACTGATCAAACAGCCAAGCATGACTATATTCTTAATTTTATGGAACAAAACACATATTAACATACATTAAGCTGCGACCACAGTCACTTTTTAGAAGGTCGTGCAGAAAGAGAGAAAGAGAGAGTCATTGTATACAAAGGCACAGCTAAGACAGACAGCTTGGGATACCAGTTTCTGGAACATCTTTTAACTACTCACCACAATATCACAAGATAGATTGGATTGAACAAGAAATCACCTCTACAACATAGTTTTTTTCACGGGAATTATAGGTAGTTTCATGAGATTTTGGCTAGACAATTTATAGGAATTCAGACACACATTACGAACATATACCGATTTTTAAAATCCAATGCAACACAGAACAATTGTAATAAACATGTTTTTACAGTTACTTCAAGTAACAGAGAGCGCTTTACATACTCAAATAATTTAAAACATTTACTTTTCAAGACATTGCCATCCAAAACAAAACATTTACATAAAGCATCTTTTTTTTGTAATTTTTTTTTAGCT
Source organism: Pelodytes ibericus (assembly GCA_036172795.1). Classification (NCBI taxonomy): domain Eukaryota; kingdom Metazoa; phylum Chordata; class Amphibia; order Anura; family Pelodytidae; genus Pelodytes; species Pelodytes ibericus. The sequence goes on along the minus strand of CM069859.1, from coordinate 183,794,577 downwards.
ATTTCACCCAAATAAAGGCTCATGGCTAGAATATAGGGGAAGAACAAGGACAGGGGGTAGGAGGGCTCTTCACAGAAGTCACAGGCAAGAGTTCTAGAAAGTCGTGGTGACTATATACAAGTTTAGCTAATACTGGTTCAGTACTTTTCATTGATTGTATGTTTAGGGGCGAAAAGCTCCCCCAGCTGCAGCCATGCTCATACTCTTCAGTTTGTTGTCCTTTTTCCATTTCATCCTTCTGTTCTGGAACCAGATTTTAATTTGTCTCTCAGAGAGGCACAGAGCATGTGCTATTTCAATTCTCCTTCTGCGAGTAAGGTATCTATTGAAATGAAATTCTTTTTCCAGTTCCAGGGTTTGGTAACGAGTGTAAGCCGTCCTAGCTCTCTTCCCCTCTGGTCCCCCTATATTGTCTGAAATAAATAAATAAATACAAAATAAGAAGATGAATTTAAAAAAATCATAATAACTTGATAGAATAAAAGAAAAAGAAAAAGGTACAAAACATTTCCCCATTACCTTTGACATCACGTGGTATATTTTACATAAGAGGACATGTTACTATAATTAATACAATATCTTATTTTTAGGAGAGGGTAAACTATGGTTTAAATTATTTATTGGAATATATATGTTTGCCAATACTATTTAAAAAAAAAAAATCACCAAATGATTTTGGTAGATGGAATAAAATTATACTATGAGGATTTTAAAACAGAGCAGTGTGCAGTATTTGATACTGTTTGGGCTGCTAATTTTAGTGGGATCTTAAATTATGCATCACTGAGGTCATAAATCATAATTTAATTAGATATGTTCATACTATTTTACCAAATTACTGATAGTGACACATTGAAACCTCCCTCTACATTAAAGAATAAAATTTGACTGGTATCTGTATTTTTTTTTTTTTTTTTTACATGCTTGTATGTTTGTGTTTTAACACTGGGATGTTCTTCACACAGCACATGCATGCAGAGCGTGTACCAAGCTCTCCCCCTACCCATACACACACACACACAGACATTAAACTCCATCAAATATTTATTCATTTCTCATCACATAAAAAAATAATCAACGATCATTTTATTTACCATGGCTTATGTGCAGTTTTCTCATCCAGGGATAGATCTGAGGCTGCACTGATGGAGCTGGGCTCTGGCCATTCTGTGAACTTGCCTGGTCGCTGCTGGCTGGTGTGTCATCCTCAGCACCAGATGAAGTACCAAGCCCTTCTCTGTTTAGATGAGTGCTGTTGCTGTTGCTGCTGCTGCTTGAATTGGTCGTGTTGTTGCTGTTTGAGTTACTTAGAGAGTTTTTCACCCCTTGGTGACTTTCACTGATAGGAGAAGTGGCCACAGCAGTGCAGGGCAGAGGGTCAGGTGGAGGAGAGTGTGAAGAGGTTGCTGCAGGTTGGTTGTACCTTGGTTCTGTGGATGAGGTTGGGTTGGATGGATAATTCCTTGCTCTGTCATTGGCACTAAAGTGGTTGGAAGCTGATCGCCCAACACTCAGATCCATGCCATTGTAGCCATATCCATACCTGCTGGAATGCATGCTTGCTGAATCCCTGTATTGCTCACTCACCGAGCTGTGATCTCCATAATTATGTAACTGGTAGTCCGGGCCATTTGGATAGCGACCGCAAAATGAGTTTACAAAATAAGAGCTCATTTGTTTTTTTGATATGTGTGCTTGATTTGTGGTTCTTGGTCGTTTTGTGCGTCTATAGCACCCTTTGCACAATTTATGATGAATTATGGAAATGACTGGGACATGTACTTGGTTCCCTCCTACGTAGGCACCCAAATATGGGGTACGACTTGTAATCACGTGCTTTTGTTGTCCAGTCGTAAATCCTTCCATGATGACCTCTAGAGGTAAACTGGTGTACTGGTGGGGGGAGTTGAGATGATGCTAAGAGGAGCGAGCAAGTCAGCGCGATCCAGTCTCTTGCAGTACAACTTTTATCAGACTCTAGCGCCACCGCCTGGACAGCCCGCTGTCATTGCAGCCTACATGGCAAAGCAGAGACTGCAGAGCTGGGGTCGAATTGAGGTTACATCCCATTACAGGAAAATTATTGCATTCCCTTCACAGCACCATTAGTGAATACAAAATGTACCACAGTTCACAAACCAGCACATTAATTCTAAAATATCAAAATATTGCACACAAAAGAATTATGCTTAGATAAGTCATTCAGAGAAAAATATATATATTTTACCTATTTTATTCATTGTTTGCATTAACTGATATGTTTCCTTTAATTTTTCAATGATTATCGACAAATTACCAGGGGTCGATATCAATAGACACAAACAATAATGTCAGCCCTAATTATGCCAAAGCCATTTTAGAGAGCTGTGGGTGTCTGTAAGCTGTGGTTTTGTTTTGTATTTGCATATCCTTTTAAAACGTAATTTCATCTATAAAACAATATAGTAAAAGGCCATTGTAAATATTTAACCATACATAAGGGTACATTTCATCTTCTACTTTATGTAAAAAAAACAAAACCGCCGTACCTTTTAACGCACTGCGAGATATTGTTTTTTAGAATGTAATTACATTTTGTTCCACCTTAAAATCAATATTATCGAAATTAGCAAGACTAGCACCTAACTGAAGCCGTTAATACTGGGTTTTGCAAAGAGCAGCGAATCTACACATATTAATTAGAATCAAATAAAAATCAGTAGACATACAGGATACATTTCTTATTTTTGTAGTTAATACACAAGGATTGTTGCCTAGGAGTTAAGGTTTGTACCATGTATTATTTTTTTTTTTCTCTCTTAGATTTTATTTTTAATCATCATTTGCATTTCAGCTGACATTCACATTTTGTTCAGAGACAGGGAAAATGGAACAGGATGACCTCAGCTTTCCGTTTTAGCTTTTTTTTTCCTTCTTCCTAACCATACATTTCATTTCTTTCCAGACAATACAATTTAAAGAGATCTTGCAAAAAAAACGTTAAACGGTAAACCTTTCGCGCGACCCCAGTTTCTGTATTTAACTGGCAGGGGATAGCAAATTTTAACAAGCAACCAGGTTACTATTGTTCCTGTAGATAAATTACATAAAGTGCAGCTACTGGAAAAAAATAAATAAAATAATAACAAGAAGAATAAACAAACAACAAAACCCAAACCCACAGATTTACAGTACAATATGTCAATATATTCACGCCCAGCTGTTGCCATATATACACACTTTAAATTAAATTCATGTATAGCTCAAATCTAACAACTAAAGTTTTTTTTTTTTTTTTACATAATCTCAAAGTCTGAACTCAAAGCTGTATATAAATAAGGTGAGTGAGAGTCTTTTTTATATGTATAAAATCTGGGGAAAGAAAACTCTATCTGAGCAGAACATTTAGATGAATGAAGGAGGCCTGGTGACTGATATTAAGTGTTACTTTGTTCCCCTGACTTGTCCTCTGTTTGGTCACTGTTGGGCTGTGTTGAATTTATGAGCTTGCTCTCTTTTTTCCACTTCATCCTCCTATTTTGAAACCAGATTTTAATTTGGCGTTCAGTTAAGCACAGGGCATTTGCAATCTCAATTCTCCTCCGTCTGGTCAGATATCTATTGAAGTGGAATTCTTTCTCCAGTTCTAGAGTTTGGTATCTGGTATACGTTTGTCTTCCTCTCCTACCATGGTTTCCATAAACTGCACCTGAAATATATCAACAGAGGGACAATCAAGATTTGTGTCACAACTGATAACATTATTATAATGTGTTTTTTTTGTTGTTGCTTATTTTATATTTATTGTTATTTTGTTCAAACAGCCATTAATAAATTAGCATATATTAGCAAATAAACGTGTAAGGTGTTTTCCTATTCTGCACAGTGCAAATAACATATAATAATATTACCTTTAAATATCCTCTAGAAAATCTGTGTTATGCAAAATCAGTTTCTGGAATATCATGTTTATTTTTAGACTGAATGTAGGAATTATGTGCATTTTGTGTTCCCAGAACGCATTGGATGTATAGCATGCTTGTTAACCCAGGTAGATATTGTTTACTGATGCTAGGACACAATATAGTTAATTATAGTATGTTTATTAAAAGAAAATAAATACCTCACTCTTTTGTTGCATTAAATATCCCCAGTACATCATTTACATCTTGTGCGTCATATTTGTGTATGATTTTGTTAAAACAATGTAAATATTTTTTTCTTGTCAGTTTGCAAGCAGATAGCAAGCATATTGCAGCATAGAAACATTGCTTCATTGTATGTACATGTAGTATATATATAACATGAAGTTATTTTTATTGGTGGACTGAAGTTTATTTTGATATACATATCTTTTGTGTATCTATCTATCTATCTATCTATCTATCTATCTATCTATCTATCTATCTATCTATCTATCTATCTATCTATCTGTATATATATATATATAGAATATAATGTTGGACTTTCAATGCATATTGCAAGGTTCTTTATTGTGATCATTTAACTTTAATATACAATGGCTTCCCAAATGCTGTGGCATGCATTGGAGACTTACCAGTACAGGAGTTGACTCTTTGCATCCAGGGATAGACAGGGCTACTATACTTCCTGTCACTGGCTTCCTCGTGCAGCATTTTACTCTGTACATTGGAGGATTTGTATTGTTGATCTGCAGAAAAATGAAGATATTCCCCACCATGACCTCTTTGTTTGGCCCCATAGGAGGTAGGGCTGTTATTGTTGTCCTTGTCCGAATAAAAGCAAGAGGTCCCATAGTCATAGGTGTTTCGATTGCAGGCAATGACTGTGCTAGATTGCTGATAAAAACAAGGTGATGGGTAAGGTTTGTCCTGGAGAGAAGAAGTCCCATAAGAACCTGGAAAATGCCTTAAAGCATCATAACTAGAGGAGTAGAGGGGGATCTGCCCCACAAACGAGTCCTGTCCATTAGGCAGGGTCCCAGGAAAAGTGCTATTCACAAAGTAAGAACTCATTTGCTCTGCACTCTCTAGTACTGTGATTTGTTGTGTATTAGTACATCTGGCTATAACTATTAGTAGTCATCGAACTGGTTTGTTTCTGGATGGCCAAGCGCCAAAAGCGACAGAGGAAAATATAAGCAGCTGATCATTGAGTGGCCAATAGGAAGAAGTTATGATGGTGCTCCCCTGGGACTGGGGACTGAGCCAGCAAACTTCCAAATAAAACACATCTTCCCAGGCAGACATATACACCAATAACATATACAACATATAACACGGAGGATCTTCTGAGCACAGCCTGTTTACTTCCTGAATTACTGTAGGAAACAGGAACTATTACCCAATTTATAAACAACCCCATGATCCCGTTATAAAGAAATATATATACCCAAACGCAGCATACAGTGTGACCTAATACACAGACCAATACTTCACATAGTCTCAGACCTGGGATGAAGCACATGACAGCACTAAATTAAACTAATTAAATATAAAAACGACCTCGCATGTCCTCGATACATTTCCCAGAGAACAAAGACAATAAATTGTAACACTTCAAAGGAATACAGACAATTTTGCACACTTACAGTGTCTACAATCTGATCCCTCTCATTCACTTCATAATACTGTATATATATACTGCCTATAAATATGAGAACGTAAATACACCCCCAATATATATACAGATATATATGAATATGTGCATATATGTTCGTTGTTCACGTGTATATTTGTTAATGTGCGTATACATGCATGCATATATATTTATATGTATAAATATGAATAAACATGCATACACATATATGAAGATAATCTAGGAGAATACATATAGAAAAATATAGTTTTAAATATACAGAGAGAAATAAATGAAGTTATACTTGGACATACCTCTCTCATAAACACATAAAATGATGTATAAACATACAATATATTATATATACATATCATATATTTGTTATTTAATATCTATTAAATACATATTGTTTTCAACATTATAGACAGATAAACATATATGTGTTTATACATATATTTACATATACCTTTTCACATAAGATGTATATAGTTATATATACTATGTGTATGCATATCGATAATATGTATTGATAATAGATAGATAGATAGATAGATAGATAGATAGATAGATAGATAGATAGATAGATAGATAGATAGATAGATGTGTGGTTACATACATTGATAAGCTTTCAGAAAACTATTTTAATACACAGAGACATGTATAGATAGAGAGAGAAGACAGCATCACATGTCTAGACATAAATGTTCTCATAAAAAAACTTTGAAAGATTGAAATGACTGGAGAAAAAGCAAACCTTATAACAGGTAATGAATAGCAAACCTTCTCATAACATGTAATGAATAGCAAGCCTTCTTGTTACATGTATTTAATATGGGATCAAAAGCTTGTGTTTTCATATAGTAAAATAACTCTCACTTAACACTGTGCTGTATAATTAATGTCTAAATACATTAATCCTAAAGTCTGCAAAGCATTAAACACATTATCACAACTCAAGTCAACTCATTTGCAGACACCAGAGGTATCTTCCATCCCCAAAAAAGGTAGTAGGTGGGTCTAGTAAGACGAATCCTTTCTATTCACCTACATATTAATTTAAGTACACCTCGTGTAGTTTTAGGCACATAACAAACATGGTGGAGCTGCTTTAAGTCCCTCCCCCAAAAAATAATGATATTATAAAAATACTCTAACTCTGCTGATAACATTTGGTTTTTCGGGTTTTTTCTTCTGCCAGCCATCTGTATCATTCCTTACCAAAGGCTTAACACGCCTTCTCTTATCTCAGCGTTATTTACTGTTTTATGGCCCATTCTGTGGAATGCAGACATTATACCCCCATGGCATTGTATTTTTTTTTTTTTAGTGAACGCTTTAGAAGTATTTAAAACGTTGATGCTGTAAAGCCCTTAATGGTTTTCTAAAAATATATCACTTAACAAGATTTGGAAAATAAAAGTAGCCTAGAATTTAAAAGTGACAGGTAATATACTACGTGTTCTTTAGATTTTTCTCCCTCTATATACAGGATGCTGGTTGAATTACACTAAAAAACTGCATATTTCTATGTTGGAAGTGTAATCATGAAACAGAGAGAAAATAAATCTCCTCACAGCGCTGTGACAAGGTTTTTATGTTAAAAAAAAAAAAAAAAAAAAAAACAGGAAAAGAGAACTAACACCTCGGGAATTTCCTGTCATCAAACGTTTAAATGTAGTTTTTGAGATCTGAAGGCAGTGCAATAATCCCGAATATTTCGTTCCAGCTGAACTGTTAAAAAAAAAAAAACTGGAATAAAGGTGAACAAAAAAAAAAATATTTGTAAACTTTATATTACATGATAAACTGAGAGATAGTAAAGTATATACGTGAGCTAGATGTAGGGATTTATTGTTTCAGCTTTGTGAGAGCGTGTTTGATTTTTACACAAATGGCTAGAGAATAAACATGGCTTGGTATTTATTATGCACAGGCAGTTGTCTGGAGGCTTGTGAAATTTAGGATTTTCTGAAAGATCAATGGTTTAAAGGCATTGGAATGTCTGTATAGCTTTTTCTTCTTAGTTCTTGGCAATGGAACCTGCTTAACCCATTAAATCTTAGGTGCAGCAGCCATTTTGAAAACAAAGAAAACATTGTTTAGCAATAATCGTTTAACACTAACAAGGAAGTAAAGTCTATAAATGCAATATTTGATCGCTAACACCATTAATTAATAGCTGTACAACATGTAAGATTGTGCAAGCGTCGCTAATCTAAATAAATAATCACATCCCAATAAAAGGAATTAAACCCAGTACATCAGATGGGTTCGGATTTGTCTCAAACCTTAATATTAAATATATCCGACACTACATACAGATAAATATGGTCATAACATTTTAACTTTTTTTTACGACAATAGAAACAAATACGAGATTCCCTGTGGTTTCAATATACATTTTTCTGCTCTGAAAGACATAGAAACATCTGTGCTGTGTTTAAATTGCTGACTCAATTTCTGAGGAAAAATATATCCATATTTAAAAAACAAAAATTCCGTCAAACAGACTATGTCACATTGAGAACAATTTCGTTATTTTTTTTTTTTTAATTTTTATTATTGCTAACTAGACAAGCTTTGCAAACAACATAAGCTAACGTAACAACCGATTAAGCCTTTTAACTCCACAAGTAAATACCACTTCTCGCCACAAAGTGGCAGCACTGAAAAATCTCTTGCGACAATAAATCGTACACTCAATGCAGTCAAGCAGATACTGCAATGCAATGCAAATTTTATACTTCATCAAATAGCAGACCAGAAGCAACACAAGTGTAACGTCAAAAATCATTCAAGTATCATGCTTAATTACTATTCATGAATCTAAAACATCGAAAAACAAAATGGTTTCATTTGTTCAACGTTTACAAAAAAGGCAACGAATACAAACATAAGAACATACAACTTAAACAGTCATAAATGTTAATCTTATAATACAGTAGGTCAGATAGATACATAAACAGACAGTAAAATAGAGGTAAAATACAATACATCAAAGGATGTATGTTGTTTTTGCTTTAAAGAAACCAAACCTCATTTTAAATTAATTCTATTTTGTATTCTTGTTGTTAGAATTCCAGACTATATGTATTTATACTGCACACGAATTTACCTTTGGAGAGAAAATTATGTGCTACAGTTAATTGTGAAATATATATTGTACAAGCTTTTTACCTACATTTGTGTCAATGGATTATTTATACTGTGTGCAGCATACTTAAAAAAAAAAAATGTTATTTTTTTAAAGCATTATGTACTGCACTGCAATCTGCTATACAATACCACTGCCTATACAATACAGTATACATAAATGTGAAAAAAAAGCAATTGTGCTGCAATTATTATATTTTATTTTTCAGATGGGATTAAAATGCCTGTAAACAGAACATCATGTGGAATCTTCAACGTAAACAATGTATTTGTATGGGAAAAATCACAAAACAAATGCAAAAAACTGTGGAAATAAAATAAATCATGCTGGGAAATTGGACAGCTAAATTTAAAAAATTGGCAATTAACTACATATGTGATTGACTTGGCTGTGAAATACACAATAAATGCTTTTTATAGTTTGTTTGATCAGCAGACATCCTTTCAGGATGTGTAGGGTATCCTAGTCTCACCTTTAGGTACTGGCTCTGAGGAATCCTTGCCACTTTGACAGCTGTCGCTTTGGCTGCACAGGAACCCGGCTCCTTTTGGTGCCAGAAGAAGCAGGAAATTAGCCAGGCTGCAAGTTGAATATCTGCCATGAATCCAAAAATGCCACACCTTCCAAGGGAAGGACTGAAGAATTGCCACATTGGTCCTGTGTACAAGGCTGTTGTTTGTATCGAACCTCCATATGTGTTGCAGCCTATTGCCTGGCTAAGAACAAATGGGCTGTGGTTTGGAGACAGAGAGATCCCAAGCAGGACTGCGCACAGCTAAAGAATGCTGCTCTATTCTTGCAAGGGAAATTATAAAAAACTTCATGTTCACGGTTACTAGCCACATGACCAGCAGGGGCCAATGGAAAAAGCGAGCAACTCATAAACTTGTATAGCAAAGTTGTAAATTTTCATAAACAACAACGGATTTATAGCCATTGCCTCATCACTAGGAAGAGGCAGGTCCTAGCAAGCAGCCATCTTAACTCTCAAATAACCTCTGCCTATTCACTGTGCTTTCAAATAGAAAGCAATCTTATTATTAATTAAAATAAGATTTTTCCGTTAACCTAGATGACTATTCCCCACCTCACTGAAATACCCAATTTAGATCTTACTCATTATACTAAATGCACCTCAGATGCAGAATTTTAATATTTTGCTTGTAGTATAATAATATATATTATATGATTTAATTAGTTTTATAGTCTTATCTCAGGATATGCATCTCAGATATCTCAGATTTGGATATTAATCTTTAATTTAATTAAACTTGAATGGGTAATTGTTTACCAAAATATTTTTCTTCTGATATTTAATCAAAGAGCCTCTTATTCATTTTTTTTTCCATTTTATATAATTGGGTACTTTTATTGCAGATTTTATTAAAAACAAAAGCCAGATTATTGACCAAACACTGATGATTTTTATTTTCTGTAACAAAAAATAGATATTATGCAAAATACTTGAACAGAGTTAACTTTTAATGTTTATTGTATACACATTTTTATATAACTCTTAAATTATATTTAAAATATAAACAATAACTCGTCACAATGTAACATATAATTTGCAGGAGGGAGTCAAGCAAGCTTTAAACGAATATTTGTACTTTTATTTTTTATTTTTTTACACAAATATCCCATGCTATAAAATTACTAGAATAATCATATATGGCAAATACATGATTCAGTTACTTCATATACGAGTGTGTACAAATACAATATTTTGGAATACAAGGAACCTGGCCACGCTACCTTTTAAATATTAACCCAAAGGCATTAAAAAATCCATAAACATCAAAGTCAATGAAGGAATATGAGTAAAGGGAAGAAAAAAAAATATTTTGTACACATACGACATAACATTTTACTTTTACAACATCGGTGCTTTAATTTGAACCCTTTAAGGTAGTTCTCAAAAATAAAAATAATAATTAAAAAAAAATTTTATGCAATATTCACGGTTTAAATACAGTTCTACCTAATACTTAGCATCACGGCGGAACAAAAAAAATAGGTAGTTTTAATAGGTAGTATAAAGTCATAAACATGTAGTGGTAGTTTTGTGTATATGTTTTATTTTTTATTTATTTCTGCTGGCATTTTTCATGTTGGAACTGTGAACAAAGCGGACATATTTTGTTCTATTAATTAGGTAGTATACGTCTAATGCACTTTTGCCTGTACAATATGTGAAATTAGGTAGTTATTTTTACAAACTAATGTTTGTTTTTCTCATCGTCTGTATGTGAAGAAGGTGATTGTTTGTTTTTTCAAATGTAAAATTGCATATGTCAAATAATAATATATTTTCTTTGTGTTCGTGTTTTTGCTTCCTTTTCAGACTACACCCCATCTGATTCGGCTGCTTCGTTACTGACTTCGTTCTGGCCTGCTTTGAATCACCACTAAAAATCTTCAAGACCAACTTAAAAAAAAAAAAACATATTCAGACAAATGTTTTCAAAGTAGTTTTCACAGTCACGTGCAAATGCGAAATGTACTAATTGCCCCCAACTCAGAACTCGTCACTCATCCTCTTTCTCTTTGTCACTACTAGCTGATGCAGTTGTAGTTGTTGCTGTGCTCTCCTCTCCGGTGTCGGGGGTAGGGCTATTCTCCTCCTTGTGTTCTTTCTTCCATTTCATTCTCCTATTTTGAAACCAGATTTTTATCTGCCTCTCTGTCAGGCACAAAGCATGGGCAATTTCTATCCGCCTCCTCCTTGTTAAATAGCGGTTAAAGTGGAATTCTTTCTCCAGTTCTAAGGTCTGGTAACGGGTATAAGTCTGGCGACCCCTCTTCCTGTCGGCTCCTATGTATTGAAAAAGTTATACTACGTGTTAGTTACAGTTCTACATTTCAGTGCGCATTACACAATAAAGATCTTACCATATTCCTATTGTAAAGGAGATCACAAAGGCCTGAACTGGCATATCTGCTCCAATTTAACACAGCTATTTACAGCTGCCAGTAAAATGATCATCTGATATACAGAAGACTATACTACACACGAAAAATTCTCTTAAATACTACATGATTATATCTAGCCTGTCTAGCATGCTGTACTTGTCAAATCGGTTACCAAATACATATTTTTTTCTGAATTATTCCACATTCGAATATATATACACGCACTTACGTATACACACGAACGCTACATTATTTATTTTAATAAAACGCCTTTTCAATACATGCTTATTTGTGTTATTTTTACTGCTTCTACATATACTAATTACACCATCCGGTATTTATACGTTGCCTATCTGCAGTGGAACATAAATATGCGAATGGAAGCAAATGTTTTTTTATGCAAGCTAAATACAAACAATCTCATCTCTTAGCTGCAAATAGCAGTGAATACACGGCATGCACACAATCCATTAAGTGGGCAATAAAAAAAAAGTGCTCTGAGCTCATTTCCATAGTGTGCCATAGGCTTTGTGCTCTGTGGCGCCTGGTCTCTTAATTAAATCCATAAAGGCTACACTGTTTGTAAGCTCTGCATTGCTGGGTTGCCATAGTATTCCCTGCAGCTTACCCATACCTGAAGATCTCATCCAGGGGTATATGCGGAAATTACTGTCTGCCTGAGAGTGCAGGGCTGATTCATCCACCTTGTCACAGGCAGCTTTAGCCAGGTCATTGCAGAGCAGAGGGATGTTCTGGTCAAATGTAGAGCAGTGCAGGTTATAAGCCTCTGAACCCAAACTGTATCCGGAGAAAGGGTTCTGATGATACAAAGTGCTGTTCACATTGTACAAACCAGGCATAGAAGATGGAAAAGCCCCCGTACCAGCTCCATAGCTGCTTCTCTGGGAGTTGGTAGCAAAGGAACAAGAGGTTGAATCTGTGTTTTGGAAGAGAGAAGAGCCAGCTGTATATTTGCTGAAAAGAGCATTCACATAATATGAAGAACTCATATTTTTGACTTGTGATTTGTTGTCCGGCAGGCTTCAGTGTCGGTTTTTACGAGGTAGCTTGATATATGATAACATTAAACCCCTAGATTTACACAAAACCCCATTTTCTTTTGCACTGAGCTGCCTCCTGCACGTGATCTCCAACCATATGACTAACCCATCCAATCTGCTCCTGCATCACAGGTGGGAAAGCACTGCGTACAATGCAGGAATACACCCAGATTTCCCTATCGATAAATATCTATATTTCCCTCATCTCGATTTACAAACAAATATTATGGGGATATACACCACTGCGTCCACTAAATGTTTAATGAGAACATAAGGAGATCTAATGTGACGTATTTAAATTGTGATATTATTTTTTTTAAATAACCCGATGGATTTTTCTACCAATCACGGATGGGCCATTTTATTGATTATTTAAAAATCCCATTCCACAATCTTATTTTTCTCCCATGGGAGTACTAATGAAGTGTATCCACATATACAATGACGAATTTTTGTGTAGTCGAATTTATAGGCCAAGGAACAATAACAACTAAATAGAAGAAAATAATTTAAAAAAATATCACCTATCGTCATACGAAAGATTTTTTTTTTTTAATTATCGTATACATTCAGACTATATTCTTTTACCGTGGGTTTATTGTTAAGCAAATCATTATGTAAACACGTCACTAGTAGCCGTCTGATATTGGATTATAATTATAATCACTAACTATTTATGAACCTTGGAATAAAATAAACTCGATTTAAATAAAAATATTTTTAAAAAAATGTGTGCTAAATTAAATTGAATCTTATGTATATGTGAATTATTACCCCAATTGCTAAATTATACATCATGTGATGCCAACATAAATATAATTTGATGCAGCATTTAACTATGTGGCAAGCTATAAACAATTTGGTTGCAGATCTTTCCTGTATATTTTATTATATGACCATCCACTTACTAATAATTGGTGCTACTAATCAGTAACTTACCTCCAAGCCCTTGAAAACGTGAAAGGATTGTCGCAAAAAGGATTTCATTTTTTTATAATGTCGCCAAATGAAAAAAATCCAACTATATAAAAAAAAACAGCAAATTAAAAAATAAAAATAAAGACTCTATGGAAAATAGTGCAATCTTCTCATCAAACGCCTAGTAAAGAAAAAAGGCTCCTTCCAGACAAGAGACTGTGGGGGTGAGATAGATTTTACTGCCTTGTTGGATTGCACGTCATAAACTTGAAACAGTGAATGAGACTGCTACGGAAATTCTACCTTAAATTATATAGTCTGTTCTTCTGTTGTACAAAGCGCTTCCCACACTTAATCTTTGTGTTTTTACCATATCTTCAAGGATTGTATAATAATAAAAATCCTGTGTTTTGTGTGTGTGCGGGGATATATTGTGACTACAAATGCAAATTGCAAAGCAATATATTTTTTACCCATATGTCTGACATAACGTCTTAAAAATAGCAATATATATTGCTATTTTATTTTTATGATATATATATATATATATATATATATATATATATATATATATATATATATATATATATATATATATATATATATATATATATATATATATATATATATATATCCCTGGAAAGTTATGCATAAAATCCAAGGGACTGGATGCAGCTGGGTGAAATGTGGCATATTTAAAATACTTGTGACATTTATTTGATAGAAAAACATACACAGACACCACGATGGTGGAAGCATTTTATTATATGAACCTTGTGAGGGGCCCTGTCTAGAATAAAAAAGGTTTGATAAAATATTACACAGAAATTCGGATAAGAGTAAATGGTTTAAGGCCCACACTCTACTCTAATAAATATATAAACTGAAGAGGGAGGGGCTTACATCACAAGTACCTCTATGTCTGAATCCCTGTGACAAACATAAAACCTTAAAACGAATTAACAGATCTGTTAGCTAGATTTATTTTATTTTAAATCACGTTTAGTAATGAATTCAATTATCTTTAATAACATGTCTAGTCAAAAGATATTAGTTCATCTTTGTGCAATTCCTGATATGCAGATCCATGTCTTTGTAGTCGAGAAATAAAATAGAGCAGAAAAGAATAGTATACTGATCAAATGTATTTATAGCTACACATTTCTATTGCTCTATCTCTCTATGTATTAATTGTATTTTTTTTTTAAGTATGCACAAAATAAACTCGTCACAGAAAATATTTTCACAAGAAGTAATACACAGATTTTCTTATCAAGATCAAAACCACATATATAATATAATATATATATTTTTAATTTGTAGAGAAAAACAATTTGAATAATTATCATTACCAATAAACACTAACGGGTTCAAATGAACATTTAATATGATTACGTTAGATAATTGGAAAAATAAAAGCAACCTATAGGCACATGCAAAAAACAAACAAACAAACAAAACAATAAAAATCCTATGTTATCATAAAATCTTACAGATAAATATATAGATGTATACAATGAAGAAACGGCCACATGCACACAAAGAAAGAGAGATTATTTGCATATCTTTATGTGTATTCCAGCAATATCGTCTTTTTACTACTCATCTTTCGAACACAGTGTTCTCACATTAAACATTGTTATAATGATTCCAATTATACACATCCTATTACAGTACATGCAGAACGCTCATAAATATACACCTGGATGTTTATAGTTCCGAAACCCGACTAGTGTGTGAGACTGTATAGAGCTATTTGCCATTGTTATGGGTTCATCATAAATTAACATATAATATTAGCAACAATAGTGATATATTACGGGCTTAGATATATAGGGATACAACAAAATAGAGCTCTATATATCGTATAGCTCGTGTTGTGTTATAGCAAGATGTAGAATGTACTATTGCATCTCCAAATACTAATGCAGGTTCATGAGGTATCAGAACATTTTAACTTAAAAAAGGTGTGCTGGAATACACTGAATTTTTTTTTTTTTTTTTTATCAAATTGACTCTGCTAAACGAATATATGTATATATTCAGGTATTAAATAGAAATAATCGAAAAATAAGTATATACATGTAGATGTGTGTTTTTGTGTGAGCATATGTATATATATGTGTGAGAATATATGTGTGAGCATATGTATGCCACCATTTTGATAATTTGATCACAGTTTTGGGCTGCCATAAATTACTGCATTTTTCAAACCAAAAAAATATATATATAACATCAAATGCTTGACTCCAATATAATATATATCCATATGGAACATTTTGCAACTTGCCTTAGTAATAAGGTATTCTTAAAACGGAAATAATCTTATACTGAATAATGAAAAGATTTACCAGATCTATTTACAATTCAGAGAAAACAAAGTGGTCCTTTCCTTTGATAAAGCCCAGTTTCTTAGAAAGAATGGGGTAACACTGCCATCTGGTGGTCAAATATGAAATGTGCAGATAACTTCAAATAATGGAAAATACAGCCCTTTTGTTAAGAGCAATGCCACAATGTTTCTATTAGTGTATTAGGCACATTGAAACTAAAGAGAAATATTCACCAAATGGATTACATTTGAACTTACAAATTTAAGCAGGCTTGAGATTTCAGTGAAGCAAACCAATAAAATATAGTTATTTCCGTTCAGCACATTATCTGAATCCGCCAGACAAAACAAATGAAAAGGCTTCTGTAGAAAATCTTAATTGTGGCTGGACAGCTATAAACTCATTAAAAGGCGAATTCCAGACAGTTTGCAGACCAGCTATTTATTACACACTTTTAGTGTGCCTATTCTTTGAAGTTTCCTTCTGTCTGCAACAACAGAGGGCATCCCAACAAACCAGTCCCCGGAAAAGGAAAAAACTGTAATTACTTTTTTTTTTAAAGGGGCAATTACACTCCCTCTCCTCCAAAAAACTACCATTGTTTTGTTCCTTCTACGTTCTTATTGTCTAAATTAAAAGTCAAGTGCTCAGCTATTTATTTTTTTTGTGTGTTTTTTTTTATATTAGAAATTCTGTATTTTTTTCTTGCATTCATGCAACTTGTAGAAGTTCAGCATGCCTCCTATGTTCTGTTCAAAAGCCTGCAGCGCTTTACACTCTATAAATGGTTAGAGCAGTAATTTTCTTTTATTGCCCTATGTGGCCCAGAATTTTCCAAACAACATCCTCTGTCATGACTTGAGTCTAAAGTGACCAGACTTGTTTTTTCCTATTTTTTTTTTTCTTTCTCTAACTATGCATTTTCTCTGCACTTATTAAATGCAATCTCTTGACTTACAAGGATGTTTTGGATGAAATTGGAGACTGAATGTTCCCTTTGAGAGACAACATGGACTGTGAGTAACCATAGGATAATTTACCAAACTTGATATCTCTTTATCTCAAGCAAAACTGAAATAGAGGCTAAAACATTACTTAAAAAAAAAACAAAAAAAAACATTGGCTGCATATATATATATATTTTTTTTTTTTTTTACAAATTATAACATTTAGGTGAATTATTCTAGTTCAGTTTTGACACAATCTCTCCTAACAAGAGAATAATCAACTGGCATCATCTTGAGTTACCACATAATATATCTCCTTTCTTACCATTTTACTTTTGTTTACATGCTTTTCCATCCATGTTACTCACTTTCTATAAATATTTCAGTGAGAATCCCTTGTGGCAAAACCTTTCCATTCTGCTTAATATTATTTATTCATTTTTTTTTTTTGTTTAGTTCAACATCCCCCTTCATCACCCCATCAACACAAACAAATAAACCAATGAAAACAGCAAAACCAAAACAAACTATAAAGTATATTTTCCATTGTCAACTGAACATAAATTAAAAAATAAAATAAAAATCACAGTTAACAAAAAAGATATATTTTATTTGGCAAAACATAAATAGAAATCTAACACAACAATTTGGTCAACAGGCCATGAGGTAACTATTGTAAAATATAAAGCGTATGTTCTGCATAAATTATTTCTTTTAATTTTTTTATGAGATAGAAATATACTATCAACCAAATTTACTTTTATTGTTTATAATTTATTCTTTTTAAATTTACGTTCCATACAGTGAGCGTCATAGTATGTAGTAGCTAGGTCATAAACATAACCCTTAGGTAGTAGTATCACAGCCTTGTTTCTCTATATACACTATTAGGTCCAGATTGGTATTTACTCACTGGTACAAAACAATATCCAAATAGTATTTGTTTAATTTATTCCTAACTTCTGTCTGTCCCCTATAGATCCTATATACAACTCACATTAACAGCATTCTGTGTACACACGTTACCAAAATGTAAATTATTGAGACCTTTGATTGCCATAGAACCGAGGTTAACATTTTAGAGTTTAATAGGAAACCACTTTCAACAATAATATGTGTCTATATACTGAAACAACAATTAACAATAAAGGTTTGCAGTCTACGTCTATTCTCTCCTATTAAACAACCTGAGATCAATTCAGTACTAGCTTAAACAATCAGAACGTGTACGGCACCGAGCACACAAATTGAAATAACTACAATAAAACACATTATTCAAGTATATCAGCAGACGCCTCTGCCGCACATGGAGCAAATAATAATAATAATAATAATAATAACTACATCTCAGCTAGACTATACAGTCAGTAAATGTTTGTGCACAATGAAAAAAAGGTAGTTTTTTTTTTGTAGAACAGGTAGATTTAAAATGTCAGCACAACCCTAATGCCCCCCTTTTTTGTTTTGCTTATTAGAGAATTGAAGTAATACAGTACCTCTGTAATAGCACAGGCAAACCAAGATGGTAGTGCTACTGGGTTTATTATAATAATAAAGACTTTTTTTGTGTTGATGTTGTTGTCAGGGAAATAAAATTGAGGCCTTGATACAGTAGCATCACTTGTTTGAGAATCTGCAATAACCATGACGCAAAAATCACTCGTCCTTTGATCGATCTTTGTTAATTTTTTTCATTTTCATTCTCCTGTTTTGGAACCATATTTTGACTTGTCTCTCTGTTAGATTAAGTAGTCTGGCCACTTCATACCGTCTGTCCCTTGTCAGATACATGTTAAATAAAAACTCCTTTTCCAATTCCAGGGTTTGGTGTTTGGTATAAGGACAGCGTTTTTTCCTGGTTGATCTTGCATGGAGCCAGTTAGCAGCAGGATTGCCTAAAAAAAAAAAAAAAAAAGGATAAGGGGAGAATAAAAGGTTTATTTATTTTGAACGTGTGGGCACCAATCAATTGAAAGTGGTACATGCATCGTGTATTCTGTACTGTAAGCCTCACAAGAGCTTGCATATCTCAAGTGTCTGGAATTGATACTGATCACGCCTACTCCCTATCATTTCCATTACCTGCTAATTGATTTTAAGACTAATTCATTTCACCTGATGGTAAAAGCACCAGACATGGGATAGTCTGCATTAGACATGCTTTGTCTATATGTAGTATATGGCAGGAAATAATTAGCATACCAATAACAATGGATGGAGACAATAACATTGGTTTGGGGACCAAAATATACAAATATCCTTACAGAAACGCCTCTGATGTCCACACCATATCTATCTATTTACATACCAACATTAAAATATTGAAAATATTCCTTTTATTGTTCACGCTGTTATGTGGAACTATATATATATATATACACACAAGCACAGGCAGGAGCAGGATTAACATAATTGATTTCATATTATACCCAGAATGCAGTGATTTCTTTCTGGCATAAGAGACTAAAATGGAATCTCACTTACTTGGGTCAATGGGAGGCTTTTCTACGGTTGCCAGAGTTTCTCCATTGTTGGTGGGAATTGCAGCTTCGCTATTTTGCTTTTCTCTGTCAACTGGAGAGCCACATGCATAATCAGACAAAGACAGAGTGTGTGTATCAAACGTGGTGCAGTCCCCCCTCCTGCTTGACAGAGGTTCAGGTTTAATCCCATAGTGTCTGCTTGAAGGTAAGCCAGGAAAGGAGAGTGATCCATGCATAGGCTCCAGCCAAGAACGCATGTACCTGCTATCAGAGGCTGTTATAGGTGCTTGGTGATGCACATAAGGGTGATATACACTGGAGACATTATTTGCAGTCTGTGGGTGCACTGTGTTCCAGGGGCTGGTAAACACTGAAGTTTTGGATTGAAAGCTGCATGGTGTAAATTCAGGGTGCTCCCCCAATGCTGCCTGCCTTGGAGGCTGTGCCAGGGTGCCAGACGCATATCTAGATTGCACCAAATCTTCACCCTCATGAATTATGAAAGAGTCCACATAATAATTGCTCAGAGTCCCAGAAGTCGACATTGCAATTCAACAGAGCAGGACCTTCTGAAATTATGAAACTGCAGATTTCATGTAACAACTTGGTCCCACAAAGAAGTACAGTCACCTAATAAGTTGAAGGCAGACTGCGTTTCTATTGGCTGCTGGGGCCATGTGACTGTGCAGCAGAACAATAAGGTATAAATCAGTCCGCAGGCTATTAATGGGTCAGTGTTTTGCAGTCATAATTTTTTATAGCAAAGCCATATGTTTTTATGCAAAGGGATACGCGAGTTATACTATATAGTTCCCTTTAATTGTGGCCCAAGTGAGATTAAAAGATCAGATCTTGCTTTGCTACCATCCCGGGGACTATTTTACATCATTATTAATCACACAGTAGGATGCAGATATTCTCCATTGGAACTCGGTGATCGAAATTCACCCCTATACGTAGTTCACGATTAAAGGTTAAAACGAATGAAAAGAAATCTCCCAAACTGTTCATGAATAAAAATAAAATAATACTAGTAAACCTGTCACTAGTAAACCAGAGGATTCAGGTGACCGGGTAACAATAGTCATCTCTTGCAAAACGGTAACAAGGAAAGGTACTTGTTTTAAATTGTTACATTTCCCTATTGTGCTTTGGAGTCAAAAGCTAGAAACACCAACTTCTATAGATCACAGCCAGCAATGCAGTTAAAATGCAAATCTCGAAATACATGTCTCTAGAGCTGTTCTTTACCGAAAGTCTGCACTGGCAGAACTAACAACGAGACAGACTTCAAATCAATATGGAAATGAGAGCATTTCATATTCCAATAGCAGAGCAATCCACTGCTATGCAGACAACAAGAACAGATATGTTTTAACTACCTCGCAAATTAATGGAAATGTATATATCATGCAAGCTTTCCAAAAAAATATATAAATCCTCTATTCTCAGGAAACAGGATATGCAAAGCCATGATCTGTATATAAATAATGCAAATCATTTTGCATGCAGAACAGTGTAAATATCCCACTAGTTCGATGTCCAGAGTTAAAACCAATGTGGAAAACAGATTTGTTTTTTAAATATATGTGTGCAAGTATCGTGACATATATGTAACAATATTTGTGCATATAAATATACACAGTACCACACACACACACACACACACACAAACATTTATATATTAGATATATCCACATTTATTTTAGAACTTGATGTGTATTAATGCATATTATAGATTTTTTAATATAGAGAGAGATATTTTAGTATCTGTGTGTGTACTTCAATATTAAAGCCACCTTTAAGAGCCGCGACCCCTTAATGAAAGTGTTTCACTAAATTGCTGCCTTATATTAAATTATAATATATATATATGTGTAGAATATATATATATATATATATATATATATATATATATATATATATATATATGCATCACATTGTGGGAAGAAAATCTGGTTCTATTGTAAAATCGTTGCCACCTAGTAAAGGTAATAAAAATAACTGAAGGAATTGTAGCTAAGTGGGGGTTACACATGCAAAGTGCTGGACAATAAGGGCGTGGAGTATAGCACAAGGACCAGCCAAGTAATATTCACTAGAGTTTAGCGATATTAACCTAAGGTAATAGAAGAATGTTCCAAACACCACGTTTGATGTGAACGCACATCAGCACACATAAAACTTCATCTGGGAAAGAAAGACATTTTATATGGGAGCAGGAGAACAAATAAGGGCGGATGATTGCATTGCTTAAAACCGAGCACAGCCTTCAGATCAAGTCCATTGTTATGTGTTCAGCCTTAACTATAATTTGGACAGGAAATATCCGTGGCTCTTCCAAAACATGAGCAATGCATTTAACTAGCAACGATTTAATAGAGTATAAATGCATAGAAACATACCTACATGTAAGTCTGTGTATATAATTACCTACAGATCACATCTCTCTCTAAATATATATATGTGTGTGTGTGTGTGTGTGTGTGTGTGTGTGTGTGTGTGTGTGTGTGTGTGTGTGTGTGTGTGTGTGTAGACTAGAAACAATTAAATAGTGAATAAATAAATAGCGTGTATTTACTTCATTTATATCATTATCTATAAAGATATATGATACATGTGTGTGTGTGTTTTAAATAAGAATATATATATATATATATATACAAAATGTATATGTGTGTGCATTATATATAAGCATATATACACATAAATTATAAAAAAAAATATGTGTGCGTGTATTTTTGTGTACATATACACATACAGCAGATGTGTAATGCTTGCGTTAGATTTGGATTAGATTTCACATTGGCGTCTTTCTATATAATTTTCAGGTTATGTTATCTATAGCTATTTATTTTGTTTATATGGAGAGAAAGAGAGAGAGGCAACTTTATATAAACATATACATACATGTACACATACAGGGATACATATACCAGCAATACATATATTTATTTCAGTACTTGTGCTATAAATATCATTACATGCTAATAGACTATGTAATAATTACATTCTTTCTAAAAATAAAAAAATAAAACATCTCAAGTGTGTGTGCTTTCTTCCCACCTTCAAGATCAGTTTGTCTTTAAAAAAAAAAAAATAAGAATTTACTGTCATAAAAAAAAAAAAGAATTATGCCACATCAAATCAGAAAATTACCCTTAAGGTAAAATAATCCAAACAGTTTATAATAACTAGGTGAATCAGACGTTTTTGAGTCATTACATAGATCATATTAATAGTTACCGTAATGTGGAATTTTCACTCAAAGAGTAAAAAAGTATTATAATCCTGGAGAGTATTGATAGCATAGTAGATTATTTGCATAAATGGGTATTAAAATTTGCATATTGAAACGACAGTAATAAATGTTATTGGATTATAATTCAGAACTGTGTGTGTATTTTATACATGGACATATGTCTGCGTATACACTTTTCTTTTAATTAATATATCGATCGGTTAATTCTTAAAAATGATCTTTAGGTTAGAAAAACCTCAGAAAAACATTATAGATGTTCTTTAAGAAACGCCAAGGTTGACATTGGTGATAGAGCTTTGAAAAGGAGAGAGACTGGGATTTAATGATCCTATGAATTCTAGTACTTATTTCTAGATTTCTTTTTAACTTAAATTCCCTTTATGACACATAAAACAGTGAGCATTGGGTTTATATTTGAATTTTTGGCAAAAACAATGATCTTTCTTCAATTCAGGAATTGGCCACTCCCACAATAAAAGAAAACAATCACGGATCTACTTGCAATGCAATTTGTCACACTCAGCATTTAATTTAAAATAAATAAATTAGAATATTAAAATCTCTTATATACGTCCCTAGCGAGCATTGTAATAACAGTTTACTTTGACAAGTCTACAACCTCCCCCCCCCCAAAAAATAAACATATATATTTTTTATACTTATCTCTTGTTCAAGATCGAAATGTTTTATTAATGTTTGGTGCATGGGGGTCGCAAATCGGTCTAGTTAAAATGCATGATGTGGAGTGGGAGTTGAGATGGATAAAAAAAAAATAGTCCCTTTGAATAATATTGTGTTTTTTGCAGTTTGTGCCGTGTTTATTTGGACAGTAGTCTGGCTTCTATTGCAGCCAATGTCTCTGTTGGTGGTATAGCTCTTAGGAATGTCAGACTGTGGGCACACTGTAATAATGATCATCACCGAGGCCTTGTGAACAGGAAACCATTATATTCAGCCCTATCCAAGAATTATTCCTGTAACCCAATAACACAGATTGTCTCCTTAAATGGTGTATTTTAGAGGGTCTCACCACAGACAATGGCTTTGCACAGACAGTGAGGGAGAAGTCTTACAGACAAAAGATTTCTTTTAAAAACCCGACTGGAATCACATATAGACAGATAGTCCATTATTATTCTACACCTGAACTTGAATATATTAATATAAGCAACAGTGGTCATCTTTTGAGGTCTGGTGTTAATATAATATAATAGAAAATAACAGATGTCTCTGTGTGTGTATATATATAATGTGTTTATGTATATATATATATATATATCTACACACAAAATACACGCAGACACACATACAGATAAATTATTCAAATGCTCCCAACAAATGGTATCTTCTACTAGGATGATGCCTTTCACTGATGTGACTAAGGCAGTTTCTTGTTGTAGAGAGAGATCTTCAGCCCCAACAACATGAAACTACCTAAACCACAGGCCAGTTTTTTTCCTAATATTTTGGGATTGGTGATCTCCAACTTCCTAGAAACAGAATCCGCTATAAGGGGGAAAAGAAAAATCACAGGAAACAAGTCACATATCCCTGGGCCTTAAAGGCGTGCAATTAGTCCTGGTCTCAGAGCGAGCCAAAACATGTACAACCATTACATGCTTTAAAAAAAGACATAACATAAAGAAATCTAACGGGTATACACTACAAGCTACTCACACCTGGTCTACAAACGGAATACTGACCTGTATATTCTTCCTTTACATACTGACCCACTGAGGAACCCAGTGCAACATGCAAGTATTCAAAACAGTCACGAAATTAAATATATAGAGATCTTTTTTTTTTTTTTTTTTTTTTTTTTTTTTTTAAGGAAAGTGAATATTAGTGAAAAAGATAGATCTGGGTGAAATGGTCAGTGCTAAATATCTCACCTTTCGAGAATCTTCTATGTCATTTATTGTAATATCCTATGCGTTCCTTTTTCTTCCAGAATTAAAATAAAAAAATAAAGAAAGAAAGAAATGCCTTCTTCTCTTGGTGTTTGCTTCCTCTTCTAAGCAGCTCGTTACACAACTGAAACTGCTCGTCTAGCAGTGTAACAATCCAGATATACTGGCAAGTCATAAAAATGAACAAAAGCCGGCACCGCTTACAGCACCCCTGCCTTATAGCCCAGACAAATTACGACTGTCTAGGTAATATTTAAATAGATTCCTATAGTAATTGCAGGGGGGTTTAGACAACATCTCCTGTTGTAAAAGTTCTTAAAGGAGATAGAGTTAAGTCTTAAGGATAAACAGCCACAAAAGAGGTAAAGTAGGAAGAATTCATTACAGCTTTTTATTCTTCATTGAGAACATAAACTTAGTCTGGTTACATACAGCAGCATCATTGCAATATTAATTTATGTGGATTAAGGTACGAATTCAATGAAGCTAAAACTAACATTAATATTAAACTTAAAATGCATTTGTCCAAGAATCATTGGCATTTTGTTTTCCTTAATAATAATAAACATTTACACATATTTGTATCTATAAAGTTCATTTCCCCCCTTTACTTATAGACTTGAAAATTAAAGTATGTATATTCACAGTATTTAGGGAATGCTGATCTCCCCCCTTTTTTCAATGCTTTTGATGTATACCAGCTTCTGCGATTTAAAATAAACATTAAAAAAAAAAAACACGCAATGCATTTCGTACAGCTAAAGTAAACAACAGGATCATCCGCGGTGTGCTTTTCAAGAGTTACCAATAGTAACCTCATAAAATCAACTAGATTTAACACATAGACAGGACTGGTTCGAGGAATTACATAATCCAAGCAAAAATACATAGGTGAGATAAATTATTTAGTCCGTTTAGCGATCTGTTTATCCTTGTGAAGAATAAAATTGTTCTTTTTTTCCTGGACAATACTAAGACCATTCAAATCGACCCAATGAAATGTCAAATGGTAGCTTTCTGCAACCTGTCCACGCTTAAACATTTAAGATAAAATTCCTTTAATTTGATTTAAAAAAAAATAATAATAGTAAAAAAAATTGCAATACAGACATGACATAAAAGAAAGCCATCCAGATTTTTTTTTTTTTTTAAATTACAAATTATATATGCTCTTTCTATGAAAACTAGCCACTGCGACTGCATCTCATAACATTATCTTAGCTAAGAAAAAATAAAAATTTAAAAATTGTAAAAAAAGGTATGGCGAAAATAATCTCTTAAGTGTGTGCAACTATGGCTTTTAAGACCCAGAGTGAGAACGCTGGGTGGCATGATAATGTATAGAAGTGTCAATCCCTACAGGTAAGGAGAAATGAAACCGATGAGGAAGGTTACTGGCTCTTTGATACGTAGTAACAAGGTTTGCAGGGACATCAGGAGAAGTTAAAGTTGGCTGTGAGCTCTCTGATCCTGTTCTCCCGGTTCATCTTCTTGAGTTTCATTCTGCGGTTCTGGAACCAGATTTTCACTTGTCTGTCTGAGAGGTGAACACTGCGGCTGATCTCTAGGCGCCGCTCTCGAGTCAGGTACATGTTGAATAGGAATTCCTTTTCCAGCTCCAGAGTTTGGTGTTTGGTGTAAGGGCAGCGTTTCTTTCTGCCACTTTTAGCAGTTAACCAATTTGCAGCATTTTCACTTTTCGCATTCCCTAGAAGAACAAAAAGGATATAGCAAATAGAGTTTGGTACATGTAATGTGTTAATGTGTGTATATGTATATATGTATCAATGTGTGTGTTTAAATCTACATACAGTGTGAATAGATAATTATTTCTAGTAAAATATCTATATATATATCTATATATATATAAACACCTATTTATATATAGTCTTATTTTTCATCGAGATCGACGAGTTATTCCCTACATTTATCAAGATGCGTATATATATATATATATTATAATATATAAATACATTACGCCTATTCACTCTTTCCACTAATTAAAAAAATACAAATAACAGGCCATGATTATTGCATTTTTCTACACCATTATATTAATTAATTAATGTATTCTGATACATAATATTCTTATTCATTTCCAAGCCTTTTTTTGTAGGGTATCCGGCTTGTTTTGGGGTTTACACAAACATATCTAAATATGTAACTGTACAGATCTCTGTT
Source organism: Pelodytes ibericus (assembly GCA_036172795.1). Classification (NCBI taxonomy): domain Eukaryota; kingdom Metazoa; phylum Chordata; class Amphibia; order Anura; family Pelodytidae; genus Pelodytes; species Pelodytes ibericus. Next base: position 183,767,877 of record CM069859.1, on the reverse strand, counting down.
AATATGGCTGAAGTTAAAATAATTACAAGTAGATATAATCGTAAATATAATAATATTTGAATATGTATACATAGAAGCCTAAAGACATTGAAAAATATAAATATATAATACATATGTACACGTGTGTAGTTGTGTGTGTATTTATATATGTATATACATATATATATATACACACACATACACACACATGTTTATGTATATATATATATATATTCATGTATGTCTGTGTGTATGTATGCATTTGTATGTACATGTGTGTGTGTATATATATATATATATATATATATATATATATATATATACACACATATACATATACATCTTATATAAGTGTGTGTTGTGTGTAATAAGGTAATGTGTGTGTAAAACTAAAACTAATTGTATATTTGTTCCTGATGTACTATAATTTCCTTTCCAGTTGGGCTTCGGCCTCTGTGTCTGAGATCTTATTTATACAGCTCTATAGAGGAGTTAAGGCAGCTCGTATCCTGTTAATGGCACATATTCTGTTGCTCTTTTACTGTCATATTTTGGATACGTTGCATGTAATGGCGCCTGCTATGCACTGGGATTGAAGACCTATAAATTACCGTGCAATTTTATAGTGTATTGGAGCTTCCTCTAGGACAAAGCTTAGCCACAGTTAAAGCATGTGGTGTAAAATTTAGGATGGAGAGGATTTTATGACATACTCACGCCCAATTATTAAATAAGTTCAAAGGATCATAATAAAACCAAGGTTTCCTGTGTGATCTCTTGGTAAATTCCCCCTTCCTTTGTGATGTAATTTCATTTTCAGCATTGATTTTTAGTGCTCACCTAGGGTGTCTTTCTCAGGAGAGTGTTTGCTGCTGTCAGAAGGAGCTGGGGAAGATTCTTCAGCACCAGAAGACATGTGAGCTTCTTCTTCTCTCTGGTGGGAGACACTGAGTAACTTACTGGGCGAAGACCCTTCCTTGTCTTTTCTTGCAGTGTTTGCTGGTACTGAGGACAGAGACATAGGGGAATCAAAACGAACTTGGGACTGCTGTGCGAATTGGGGAGCAACAATTTGCCCTGCGCCGTAGCCTTTCGAGGTGCCATATGATTGGGATAAGCGGAAGTAGCCTGGAACTGGCACAGAGCTGGTAGTATGACCAGGGCTGGGATCAGGATTAACTCTGGGGAAGGTGGACAGGTCAGTTGCAGATGAACTCTTAGTGCATTTGTCTGAATCATACAAGCAGTAGGAACTCTCCTCCTTAATGTTCTGGGTGAAGGAGCAAGAGGTGGCAGCTTGAGTCTCTGATGGTTCCACACTGCAGGACCTCGGGGCATCTAGCCAGACCTCCATTCCTGGAGCATAGTTCTGAGATGTGGGAGTTGTATGACTTTGGGGAATACCATCATTTCGTTTGCTTAAAACTGGAAAAAGTCCACAGCTTTGCAGTCCATAAGACACATCAGACGCTGGGGGCAGGTAGACCCCACTTCCCTGGTAGTAGCCCCCAGATTCGCCTCTGCTTCCACTGATCAAAGAGTCCACCAGAAAAGAGTTTGCAGCCGCGCTCTCCGAGCATGACATTGTTGTGGAATAATTTGGCGAAGAGAGCAGATATTCCTTTCTGGCTGACATTTCTTGTGCAAAACATGCTGAATATGATTAGAGATACCCCTGCACCACGGCAAATGCACACAGCCAATGGAAGCTCGAATCTAGATACAACCCCTCCCAGTCCAGTTTCGTATGCAGAGGTTCATCTTAGCTCGACCTTAATATAAATATATATATATATATAATCATATATTTATATATAGATATAGATTTGTGAGTTCATAGATGTATACATAAAATGCATTGATACATACTATATATATATATGTATGTATATATATATATATATATGTATGTATATATATATATATATATATATATATATATATATATATATATATATATAATCAAGCATATACATATATCTATATACATATGTATCATTCTTTTTTATATATATATATATATATATATATATATATATATATATATATATATATATGACATTTACACACATGCACACAGATTTGTATTCTAATTAATATTTAGGGCTATTTTCTTTGTATATTTGCATATCAAAAGTTATATTCAAATTTCTTTACTTGGTTTTAAGGAATCAGATATTATGACTATCAAGCAAAACATCAAATCAGCAATAATGCTGTAATTTTTTTAAATTTATTTATTTAAGAGGTAGGGTTTTTATTTAATACAGACGAACAACTTTGTATCTAGTATTTACTCCAAAATATAATTTCTTAAAGGGGCACACCCTGAAATATGTGCCACATATTAATGAATGAAAACTCCCTATTGTTGTTAGAATTCAGCATTGTCAGCATTTTAAAGTGTAATATCCAGGGCAACGTTCAACTCCAGTTACCTGCATTAAGAAAATCCACAACTTAAACATTTGCAACACATTAATGTAATTTTTTGACGAATTTTAAAACCATACGGATATACTGTTTCGAATTAGAAACCCTTAAACGGTGTTCAACAGTTATTTTGGAGAGATTGTGGTGAATTAAAGCACAATGCATTTGTTGTTCTGTGTTTATGGTACTATCCAGTAGAGTATTGTTATACAACCTACTTTGTTCCTATACCTTAATTATTATGTTACATCCTTGTGCTAGAGGAAATATGACCGACCTAGCGTTGTTTACAGGACTGTGTGCCGAATGTCTCCAATTGCAGATGTGCAGATGTATTTTCTTTGTTGCAGATGTACAAACGACATACACCATTTAATAAACAGTAACAATTTCTAAAACTCACTGTACATTTCGGATGTGGTGTGAAATGTCAGAAAGGAATCAACGGGTTTATTAGTGATTTACTAAGTAAATCAGTGCACCATTTTAATCACACAGTCACAAGGCACTTACCCTTGGCTTTCAGACGATCTGTGGACTACAACATGCTAGTCTGCCTTTGGAAGCTCGAGGAAAATATCTGCTTTTTAAACTCTACATTTTTATTAGGCTCCACTTCTGGATTTCTTCTGGGAAGGGCATATGAAAGAGCAGAGTTCAGATGTTTCTGTAAGAACAGAAAGCCTAGGGGCCCTGCTGTAAGGGTTGTGACTGCTGGATGAATTCTATTATACAAGAATTCTTCCTGCTTCTAAAAACCCCAGTAAAATATTTACTGAACCCTTTTTTTCTGTGTTATCAAACTTGTAAAGACATTCCTCTTTGGATAAGTGTAACAAGACCACATACAGTCTATGTGTTGCAGGAAAGCTTTCTAACACACAGACAGATTTAAAAAAAAAAAAAAAATAGAAAATAGGAAAATCTTATACACACATAACCAGATTTATTTCCCACAAATGCTATTTGTGTTTTATAAACTGATTTAAGTGCAATATAAAAGGAGGTACCCACTGCCTTCCCTTGCCTGTGTATAGTACCGCCTTAGTAAAATTAATACCATATTTGGAACAGATTGCTTCACCTAAACAGTGGGAAATAATTATTTGTCTTGGGCAAGATATGTCTGTCTGGAAATGTGATTGTGGGTCTATTTTCCCTTTGGATCTCTACCCCCTTTACTTTCCTTCATTTAGTCTTATGTGCTTTTGTTGCATACTTTAAACAGTTAAATAAAAACAAGCAAAACATAAATAAATACATAAACCCAAAACATGAAAGAGTTATGGCTCTTACAGAGAGGGGGGAAAAAAGTACTCTACTGGGATGTATTAACCACTATAACACCAGTAGCTATGTTTGTTTGCACAGAAATTTAAACAAAAATATTTTTGCAGTAAAATATTTGTTTTTACATTCAAGTTTTTTTAAGGGGGGAGCTGCAGATGAATTGAGGGATATAATATATTTTACATGTAAGTTCACGTGTAAAAATTACTTGCACCGCCCACTTATTATAAATATTTCGGATATTTTTTTCAGATAATGGTGTATTACAAGCAAATTAACGAATAGTGTAAGTTTGGAGCAGAGAATCTGCGCAGATGTATGTATACAAAGCAATATCGAAGCCTTTTATAGTCAGGCACACGTCTTGATCATGAAGTTTAATAGTTCAATGGTGTGCATGATCCACTCTTTGTTTAGTCACTAACAAGGCCAAGGCAAATAGTAAACTAGTATCATCAAACGCAGTCAAGTAAGACTAATACAGCACATTTAAATCTTAATTATTAACGATAAATGGTCAGTTTGCAGCTTACAGGCGAACCCAGCGAGGGAAATGGGTGCATTGTGCCAAACTACTTTTTAAATACCGAATTAAATCTCTTTTAAAGAACAAATGGGTCTTATATTGAAAAGGGGTTTTGCTCTGCAAGATCAAGGAGGAGAGACTAGTGCGAATGGACCGTGAAGTATTCGGTTAAAAAACGATTCAAAATATTTTCCTATCCTAGTGAAATAGGAAAACATATCCAAAGTGAACAAAAAAAAAGATAGGAATAAATATTAAACAAAAACCAAAAAATACAATGATGTCATCATCTGCCGGTAGGTGGGAAATCAGAAAACAAACAAGGACACCCAAACAAAATGACCGCAAACATTTCTATTTTAAATATGCAAACGTTAGTATAAAGATATACATTGTAAAACTATGAAGATAATAGACAGTATTGCATATACATATATGTCAAACATCCGATAAGCACAATTTTCACATTTGTATAGTCATATTTGCATTGCAATAACCTTAGTGAATGCATATAAAGTACATCTAAAAAGTATACAAACATATATAAACGCAGTGTAAAACTGTATGCATACATTTATAAAAAAAAGTGTGTGCAGTGCCTAATCAATAGCATAATTTATATATTTAATATAAATGTGTGTGTGTCTTTGTATGCAACTAAATAAATTGAACATAAGTACACACACACAAACATATATACTAACACAAATGGATATACATAGTTATATGTATATAAATATTTACACACTCACACAGTCTCACACACACACACAGACACACACACACACACACACACACACACACAGACACACACACACACACACACACACACACACACACACACACACACACACACACACACACACACACATACTCATAAATACATAAATACAGATCTATTATTATCCATGCATATAATTATATACGTCAAATACACACATACATATGATATATATGTACATGTACACATAAGATGCCCTCAAAGGTGGAGGTTTAGAAATTAATTTTCTTCTGATTTTCTTACTTGACAACTGTAAACTGTCAAGAATGTGTGTGGTTTGCCAAATACTTTCATTTTCCTCTGGACCGGATCCAGGGTGGTGCTTTGAATCAGATGGAGGGCTTCAGAGATCTATTTAGTGCCAAGATTGGTGACAAATACCTTTTACCATCACAAAAATACTTATAGACATAGACATGAAATCTGAAACTATGTGATTGCGTATGAAATAAGAAAAAAAAAGTATTTTAAGGCCGTTTCCATCTGGGATATATAAATTTAACAGAACTCAGCACTGACAATAGTTTATTAAACCACTTCCTATACAGAGGAATCACTGGACTTTAATATAGGGATTTAAGAAAAAAAAAAAAAAAAAAGAATAGGTTAGGTTTGTAAACAATTAAACAGTGTCCAGCATTTCTTACTGGATTGTGTACATTTTAGAGAGTAGTAAATATAAAGTAACTAAGAGGTATTTTAATTGTTTTTATTACATGTAAACGTTTTAATGAAGAACAATACAATTGTAAGGTTTCTCTGGTTTTGAATTATGTCAAATATACTGTATATATATGTGTGTGTGCATATTAAAAAATGTAATATTTTAAAATAAAGTAAAAATAAGAATTTAAGACTAGATATCAAAAGATAAACCTAGTTAAAACTTAACATATATATTCTTTTTCTAAAAGGTATTATAGGCGAAGTGTAAATGAAAGGTATTCTATGCATTCATATAGCACATTTCCCTAGGAATATTTGTACTCGGCAAACCCAAGAAAATTGAAATAAGAAATACATCTCTTTGGTCAGCAGTAGAGTCAAACCTTGGATTAGTTTTTACAGTGGTTTAAAGTTTTAATGAAATCCTTAGATTGTGGTAGACAGTAAACTAAAATCATAGACACCACATTCGTGAAACTTCTTGTAAATGATCTTTGGCTTAATTTAGCAAAGTTTTCCAAGAGACGGTGATCTTAAACGTATACTGTATTTGGGGAAACCTAGTATTTATCAATTTAAAGTGGTAACTTATAAAGTTTATAGTTAGACGTCAAATACACAATAACCTAAAGCAATGTCGCCGCTGAGGGCAGTTAAAATGTTAACAACATACATTTTCTTGCTCAGTTAGTTTAATATTAGCTATTAATTCTCCTGTTACATTTGTTTTCAATATTTCATAAGGAGTCAGACATTATTTTTGGCCCTGTGCTCACTGACTTTTGTGTAAGAATTCTGCAATCCCTGGACCAGTTTAAAAGACACTTCGAATTTAGACTATTGGACTCTGGACTATCAAACAATTCGAACATGTTTTGATATTCTGCTAAAGTACAGTACAGATGTCTGGATCAAAAAACGACTGGCTACAATGTACAATATAGCACACCTCTACAGCATCGATTAACTCTTTCCTAACTAGAGGACTCCAGGGAGAAAGACCCTATAGTGCTGTAAACATATTGCACTTGTATAGTTTGCATTTTATACGTTAAGGCTATAACCCTAGTTTATTATTACATTAAGTAAAGTAAAATATGTGTTCATATTCCAATCCATTTGGTGGTTACCTATTGGGGGGGTTTCTTTTTTTTCCCCCTTTGGTATAAGGGAAATAATTCACATTTGCATATACTTTGTAATATTGTGTTTCCTACTAGGGTTTTGTATGTGCACAAAATGCACACGTCTTTTAATTAATAGTCTTTATTTATGCATACTTGCAATAAAGCATATGTTATTAGGGTTATTTTGCTGTGTCTGTCTATAAGCTGGATTTCATTAACTGAGATAAGTGCATGTGATTTTGAGATACAAACCACTAACACACTTTATCTCAGACACATTAATAAGGCTCTGTTTATGCACATTTCATTTTATGTATAAATCTATTTATATTTATTGTGTTCTATCTCTCTCTCTCTCTCTCTCTCTCTCTCTCTCTCTCTCTCTCTCTCTCTCTCTCTCCACCTATCTACCTGTTTTCTGTTA